>OX243883.1:16800922-18237797 GCA_945859645.1 Amphipoea oculea
GATTATAATTTCACGAACAATTTAATCACACTAGTAAATCACACACTATAGGTACACGATACAACCAGATACGGAACGCGGGACAGTTTCTGAGCACATGTTGTTCGTATGATGTCCAATCTCCAAGAGGGCCGCTCCACATCGCTGCACGCTCTCTTGTACTCCCCCCATGAACTCAGGCTAGACTCTGTCGAGCGCCGCCAGATGGCGCTGGCGTTCCGAATAGTCAAACGAATGACCGGATGCGACATATATATAGATTTCTTACTATACAATGCTTACACACCCATTATTAGTAAAGGGAGTGTGTAACTCTTATCCATAGCTTATACAATGTATAAGCATAAAGTTGTTATGCAAGTGTTTAAAATATTTTTATTAGTAAGGCTGTAATTTTGTAATCATGGTAATACTAAATAGGCGATTACTTAATAACTCTATATTAGACCTCATAATCGCGTGTTCGTATTTTCAAAGATAGATGATGATATCTTTGCAGTAGTGTTTCATAAGAAAATAGACCTTATCTGCATAAGTTAGTTCATATAATGAAACGCTACTGTACTTGGCTTGAATAAATTCTAAGGCCATCTGTCCACCGCCGCCACCGCTATAACATAACATACTAAACCGCCGAGAGTTTCGTCGCGGTGGATAGACGGCAGTCATCGGGACGTCAGGTTCGGATGATCTCGTTTCTCGTTAACGTCCCGTACTCGGTGACGGTCGACAATCGGCTTAAGTTTACTCAGTTCGATACTCCGATGTCAGCCTAAGTAACTCAGTATCGTCTTTGTATTTATGTGTAACCAGCTAGATTATAACTTATATTCCACCGTATTACCTAAGTTCAGTCTACATATAAACTATCTGTGTGCCAAGTTTCATCCAAATCCTTTCAGCCATTTTTGCGCCAATCCGGAACATGACAAACAGACAAAAATTCTTTGTTACTATTTTATTAAGTATATGTTTTTCTAGATAAGAGAGACAAATGGGAGACGAGTAAGGAATTGGAGAATCCAAGATTGATTGGAGAGTCGAAGTCTGAACGATATAAATCATAATTTATAGCACTCTGTGACATAAATCCGCACGTAAGTAACGCTTATCTGTGCGTTAAGTAGTCCATTTTTACCCAGAAAAGCGTGACATAAGTGCGCGTTTAGATCACACGTGCTACAAAATAGTACACAATACCTGTGACTGAAATAGTATTAATTCACAGTGTTCCCGTCGTGAAATAATGGCCCTATTTAAGTCACACGTATCGTAGTGTGTGTGTATATGTTAAATGAAAGAGCATTTTAATCAACATAACTACACTGCCGTGCTAAGCTCAAAAGCGGTATCTCAAAAAAAAAAATCGTAAAGATGATTTTCGTGGCATCGGATAGCTTAAAAAAATATGCATCCAATGAGCTAAGCCAAATAGCGGTATCTTAATAAAAAAAATCCATATAAAAGTGTTTGTAGAAGCAAAACTTCAATTTTTTCGAAACTGCCTTTTCCTGAGATACCGCTTTTGCGCTTAACACGGCAGTGTAGGGCATCGAATCGCCGCGTAGAAAAATCGGACTAATCTGTAAAAAGTTATGCGTGGTCATACATTACAATCAGTGAGTGAACTATCAATCATCCCCTGTTTTCCTACTTTAGGGTTGGATTTTTTTTTTCCAAATTTATATGGGACCACCTTCGGGGTATATCCTTTCTAATCAAAAAAGAATTATCAAAATCGGACTGCTCTGTAAAAAGTTATGCGTGATCATACATAAAAAAAAAAAAAAAAAATATACGCGTCGAATTGATAACCTCCTCCGTTTTTTCGTCGGTTAAAAATGGTGGCAAGGCCTGGTAAGTTATGAATGAGTGGCTAGTGAAGTGATCTATGAAAATATCGATTTTTGTAAACCAATAAAGGATATTATTTTTAGTGTTTAGTTATCATTTTGCCTCTATGCTGCACTAACGCATTGCTGTCTCAAATAAAACAAAACTTTCTTTATACGTACTATATTTAACATAAGCTTATACGAAACCATTTATATTAAAAGTCAAAGGTCTTAAACACACATTATTATAAAACTAATGTATATCGCTAATAATCAAAATTAACATAAATTCATCGCAATTCAAATATTCTTGAAAGAAAACCCGGGACTAACAGTATATATTATATTTACATTCATATAAAAATGAAATGCAAAACCTGTCGTTGTTATTTATTTTTAGAAACAAACGAGTTTCTTATGATATCAATAATGAAACCAGTATCAACTCCTCTTACATCCTAACTTCAGCGGCGGATATGCGGATATGAAGATTTGGTATTTCTGGTAGTTGCCGGAAATTCCCTATTAGTGCAGAAAAAACAGGTGTAGCTACAGAATGAATAGTTCTTCGAAATTTGATTCTTTGACTGATCCATATGGCCAAAATTTAATTTCATTTTCAGCCTGTAACATGTTCATATGAAAATAGGTATACCAAATAACATATTTTTAAATGAATATTTTGTGCCCAGATGAATCAGAAACAGAAATAAAATACACCGTTCGTTTTGATTGTTAATTCTAAACAATAATTATTCATTCTTAATTAAGACTAAGACATATCAAAATTTTAGAACAAGTTTATACTCCTGTCATTTTTGAATTGTTCAAAAGGTTATAGCTAAGTAAATAATAATAAATAAGACTAGAACGACTGACTTGTACCCGGTCAAAAATTGGACAAGAAGAATTACGCAACAAAAGCGCTCCTTTCGTGCTGGAGTTGGGAAAAAGACTTTATTTTATGATTCTTATGGTGCTTTGACCATACGCATCAGGCACAGATGGATCAGAATTTGTCCTACAATCATGCATAACTCATCATACATACAGACTTCAATATTGTTATTTTCTACACGAATCTATAAACCAAAAGCATCACACGAAATACAGATTGAAGTTTTAAAAAAATAAAATAAATTTTATAAAGTAGGCATTATAATCAGAATGCCACCTAAACAAAAATACTTTTCAATTGAATTGCTGGCTGTCGCTCAAAAATGACATTTCTAACGTTATGAAGTCTTTCAAAGACGTCACAAAGATGAACCAAACACTTGTTTTCTCTTTTTTCCGCCACAATAACAGAATTCCCGAGTCCTAGCTCATGTTTCAATCACTTAATCGTATGTTCCTTACTTGCTCGATCATCATCCTCGTTTGCTGTCCTTCGACATTCCAGCGATCTGGTCCAAGACGTGTTTCTTTCTCCTAGCATTGCCGCAAGCCACCCGCGCCGCCTGGCATGCGCAGAAAGCAGCTTGCTTAGTCGCCATACAGTCAGAACAAGCGCATTTCAGCTTACTTTGCGCGTGTGCTAGTCTTGCTCTTGCTACCGATAGGTTATTGCACTTCTCTTCTAATCCGATTTTAGTCTTCGATAAAACGCAGTGCATTGTCCTTTCAAGTAGTGATGCCATTTGAACCGCTTGTACCATAAGTTTACGCTGTGAGAGCAAGAAAGGTTTTCTTAAGATACTATTTTTGAACGTATTTACACTCAAAATCTGTCAAACTAAAAATATTCCTTAATTAAAAGATATTTGACGATGAAAAAACAGCCTTCTGGGCCAAATTTTTTATCGCCAAATAATATCTATATAAATTAAATTGCCGTGCGTTAGCCTCGCAAAAACTCGAAAATGGCTCAAATGATTGTGATGAAACTATGGTAAATAGTTGTGTCCGCGCCCGAGAAGGTTTCTAGCAAAAGCCGCCGAGTTCGGTTACTGTGGACATACGATCGCCGTCACCGGGACGTCACTTTCGAATGATCTCGTTTTTTTGCTGTCGTCCCGTAGACGGTGGCGGTGGACAACCGGCTTAAGTTTGCTCTGTCGATCTCGGCCTAAGTAGCCCAGTATCGTCTTTTGTATTTTTGGACAACTAGCAAGATAACTTATATTCCAAAGTAATATCTAAGTTCAGTCTCCTAGTTACTACAAGTTTTGTAGATAGAATGGGACATTTAAAAATGAAGATTATTAATTCAATTTTAATTTAATTGACTATCTATGTATATTTTCAATGACAATGTAATTTAAAAAGATAAATTAATAAGAATAATTGTATCATAATGTTCCTAATATACACTTGGGAGCAAATAAATCGAGCCACTTCCTATTTTCACGTATAATGGTTATTATTTTTGGTATTATGGAATATATCAATTTGAAACATATATCGCCTAAGAGCTTATTTCATAACCTTTACAATGAGGATAAATTATTGAATAATAACCTTATTTAATGATAAATTATTGGCTCTGAAAGAAAAACAGTAATTTTGATAGAAAATTGTAGGGTTAAAACAGTGCAGAAAAAAACAATTAAAAACAAAATTATGGTATAAACTTATTCTTAATATCTTTTATTATCCCCCCCGCGCCCTGATTTCGATAGATTTTCTGGACTGACAGAGTTACTTTCGTCCATGCGAATAAATGATGGTGTATCGTTCATTCGCATTTACATAATTATAATATTAAGTATGGATTATAATAAAGTATTGCTGCTACTGAAGGCTGCGGGTTTCGACCTCAGGACGAGCTGCTTCTCACACAGACAACGTCGCTTGCTAACACACCAACAATCCTAATTATATATTTTGGCTGCTGAGCGAGACCAAAACTACAAACGTACACATATACGTTTTTAGTTTTGATCTGCCGCATTTTATAAAACTTCCCTGTACACTTGTACAGGAAAGTTATATAAAATGCGGCTATTACTTTAGTATATTGTGGTGTCTTGCGACTTCCACACGAAAGAAGTCAAGAGTAGAAGCTAGTTAGAGATAAACATGGTTTTGCTATTTACAGATAAACATGGTTTTGCTGCAGTAAGGTGAAAGTTTAAAATTGCAATGGTTCTGTTACTACTGGGTATCCCAAGTCACGCAAAATGTAATTTGATAGAAAATACCAAAGTTTTAATTTCGTTGATTATAAAAGGAAATCAGTTTGACTATTCGGAACGCCAGCGCCATCTGGCGGCGCTCGACAGAGTCTAGCCTGAGTTCGTGGGGAGTACAAGAGAGCGTGCAGCGATGTGGAGCGGCCCTCTTGGCGATTGGATATCATACGAACAACATGTGCTCAGAAACTGTTCCGTACCTATCTGGTTGTATCGTGTACCTATAGTGTGTGATTAAATTGTTCGTGAAATTATAATCTGATATGAACTGCAAATCGTTTTTCGCCCACAGTAGTTAAAATATGGCTGATAATAACGAGATACACATGCTTTCTTCGTTATATATATATAAAAGGAGGAACTGACTCTGAATGACTGACTCAAACTCAAACTCAAAGCATTTATTTCAATTAAACCATTACAGGCACTTTTGAATTGTCAAAATTAAGTAGTCGGTCAGTTGGTCAGAAAGGTGAAGCTAGGACTGACTGACATATCAACGCAAAGCCGAAACTACAAGGACTAGGAATGTGAAATTTTGCACACAGCTTCCTTTTATAATGTAGGGGAGCAATAAGAAGGGGTTTTTGAAAATTCAACCTTTAAGGGAGTGAAAAGGGGGGATTTTTTTTTTCTATAAAAAATCTTATTCCTTGAGTTTTTAAACTTGAAACTTGGCACGAATACTTATCTAAGTAAATTATGAAGGTTGGCATTTTTTGACAGCTTGTAGTAGATTGATGTGCTGGCGTCTGTACATGCAATTTTCATATATTTTGTGCTGTAATTAGGAAATGAAACGGAACATGGTTTTGAAATCGACCCTATTTCGGATTTTTTTTCATCAAGCAAATTATAATTTATCGTGTTTTGAACAGTTAATTTCCCAGGAACAAGCACGTATCTATGACATATATTTTTTTCAGAACCTAAATACACTAATTTGACCATTTTAAATTGAGTGCTTAAACAGGCACATTCGGATAACCCCCCGTTAAGGTTCAGTCTCATAACGTTCAAGTTGCAAAATAACATATGGTAGCAAAAAGTTCAAATCTCATAAGACCCAAGTCTCGAAACATCCAAGTTGCAAAATATCTACATCTCAAAACGTTCAAGTTGCAAAATAGTCAAGTCTCCAAACATCCATGTCTCATAATATACCTACATTTTTTATTTAAGTGGATTTGTAAGTGGTGTTTTTCATATTTTTGACATCGACCTTGATCCACCAATTTCAAAAAAAAACTTATGGAAACTATAACGCTATACTATAACACCGCAAGTCAGCACAAGAAGAAGTTATTAGTGGCCTTGAGGCCACTGACATTGTAAATAAATCAGAATCAAAATAAAACATTCATGTTGGTATCAAATTCAATTAGTTGTTAATCCCTACATTTTGATGAGTTATGCGAACATAAATGTAGGGAACAGCTGATTTTTTTTTCGCGATTTCATGTTTGGTCCCATAGTAAAAGTTGTTCATAATAATGAGTACAATCTCCCATTTCGATTTGTCGCATGTGTTCAATTTCACCCTGTATACGACCAAATAACACAGCTCGTTTAATCTGTATTATTATTACATCATCACAGCTCGTTTCATCGGTATTTATATTTCGTATTTTTTTTTTTTTTTGTCGGGCGCTGGGGGCACGACAACTGATATAAAGTCCGGCGGTTAAAAGGTTAAAGGGGGCTCCCATACAACAGACGTGATTTATTTGCCGTTTTTTTCAGCGTGTTTTGCCTTGTGCTACGGAACGCTCTGTGTGCGAGTACCTACAACTCGCGCTTGGCCGGTTCTTTTAGTGTCAGCACAATAAATAAAACTAGATCATGTCACTGTAATCATATTCTTTTCTGTTGGTGCTTTGACAAAATTTTCCATAATAGTGGCGGTAAGGCGTGTTATGTAAGAGTGGCTAGAGAAGTGACCTATGAAAATGTCGATATCTGAAATATATCGATATCGATAATGTCGATATATCAAAAGGGAAATGTTTAATGTTCAAATTGCTGTCTCAAATAAAACAAAATATTCTTTAAGCGTACTATATTTTACAGAAGCTTTAATACGAAACAATTTATGTAAAAAGTCACAACGTCGTAAACACACATTCTTATAAAACTAAGGTATAAAGCAACTAATCAAAATTATCATAAATCCATCGCAATTCACACATTCTCGAAAGTAAACTCCCGGGCTAAGAATATTTACCTACATTCCTATAAAAATTAAATGCAAAGCTGTCATTGTAATTCATTTTTCAAAGTCTGTAGTCAGCTTAAAAAGTATTTCGTATTCTGTAATAGATTTGGAAAATGTTTAATGCAGGGTTATTAAAGATAAAAATTAAAACAACTTACCTACGTATATGGACAACGAACATAAATAGGTACGATAGGTAGGAACAAAGACAATCATGAGTAAAGTATTATTTTTAGAACATAAACATTTTAATTTGACCACAAGTCTTTTGAAAAAACAGCTATCAAGAAATCAAGTACTTAAGTAATGATGAAAAGCTCCAGTATGTTCTGAGTTTCCTAAAATTGTCATCAAAAGAAAAATTACACAAAACAAGTTATTTTTCATAAAAGCTAAGAAAGTGATCGGTATCTGAGATACTAACACAGTTGGTGAACTGCTTCTCACAGTTGGTGAACTGCTTTAACAGACAGCTAGTGCATTTAGACGTGTTTCTTAAGATATCAATGATGAAACCAGTATCAACTCCTCTTACATCTTAGTTTCAGCGGCGGATATGAAGGTTCTGGTATTTTATGGTAGTTGGCGGAAATTCCTTATTAGTGAAGAAAAAACAGGTGTAACTAAGGAATATAATTATGATGTTTCATATCCAAACATACTTTTCATTTGAGTTGCTGGTAGTCGTTCCAGAAATTTCATTTCTAACGTTATAAAGTCTTTCGTAGACGTCACAAAAATGATCCAAATACTCTTTGTTTTCTCTTTCCTCCGATACAATATCAGAATTCCCGAATTACTCCTAGCTCATGTTTCAATCACTTAATCGTACGTTCCTTACTTGCTCGATCATCGTCTTCGTCTGTCCTTCGACGTTCCAGTAATCTGGTTCAAGACGTGTTTCTTCCTCCTAGCATTGCCGCAAGCCGCTCGCGCCGCCTCGCATGCGCAGTGAGCAGCTTGCTTAGTCGCCGCACATTCAGCACAAGCGCACTGCAGCTTGTGTTGCAAGTGTGCTAGTCTTGCTTTTGCCTCCGATAGGTTATGGCATTTCTCTTGTAATCCGAATTTAGTCTTCTCTAAAACGCAGTGCGCTGACTTTTCAAGTTGTGCTGCTAGTTGAGCCGCTTGTACCATAAGTTTATGCTGTGAGAGCAAGAAAGGTTTCTTAAGATACTATTTTCGAAGCAACTTATATGGTGAACTAAAAGATTGCACGTATCTTAGTCAAGAGTAATATTTTCGATATGAAACCAATATTTTTAAAGATATACGCAATTATTTCAAGTTTTTTTTGCAATTAGAACATACGGACTAATGAAATTAAAAACAAAGAAAACAACAATGTCACAGTCAATATAATTATAACAGTATGTTTATTTCCAGATTAATAGTACATTACTGCAGTGGACAGCAAAAGAGGCATTGATGGACGGACGTGTAAATGTGGGCAGAGGCGACGCTGAGGCACACATACGTAAGTCCATTAATGCCTAGTTGTGGCCAAGGCTTGTATAGGTAGTACTTTTCTCAAATAATGCGCGGAAATTAAAACCAAGTGGGTAGTACCTAGGCAGAACTTTTTTGTCAAATACAATTACTTTTCAAAATCAATGACGAACAACAATAATAATTTTTCCCGCGTTAGGCTATGCACGCATATCATACAAAATCTTCTCTTTAGCGCACACGTTCTTATATTTTTCGTCAGGGTTTCCGATTTTGTATGAAATGCGTGCATTCAGGGTCTCCGAATCTGAATTCCTGA
Source organism: Amphipoea oculea (assembly GCA_945859645.1). NCBI lineage: Eukaryota > Metazoa > Arthropoda > Insecta > Lepidoptera > Noctuidae > Amphipoea > Amphipoea oculea. The sequence goes on from OX243883.1 coordinate 16,809,875, forward strand.
TTTGGAAACCGAATCAGGAAACCGGACGTATGCGGCCAGCCTTAAAGTGTTAGTTTTTTTTTTTCAATAAACAGCTTTCTATTTGCAAGCCAATTCAAAAGGGGTTTGAAGGTTTTGGCCCTAACATCAGCCGCCATTTCGATTTTTATCAAAATCGCGGTGCACAATAAATGGCATATATTTGGATAGGGGACACTTATACAAACAAAACGTGATATAACATAACATCATAAAGCGTCACGTTTCTGAGATATTCAAAGATAAAAATAACAATTATTGTTGTAACGAATTTTAAGTATTTTTTTATTTTGTAGTAACTTCAAATGTTAATCTTAATCAGACAGAGAGAGAAAACAAATATTACAGTACTAATAAATTTTTTTCATTAAAAACTTTTTAAAACAATTGGAACATAAAAATATGAGATAAATGTGTTGAATTAAAATGATAGTTTTGTAAGTAAACATGAAATAATTGAATACACCAGCTAGTGGATTAAACATAGGATTTATTAATCATATTCGGTTCCAAGAAGGCAGCGGGAGGCTGAATAGGATATTCTTGGTGTCGCGCCCATGTCATGTACCATTATAATACACATCACATGGGAGCAACCTCCAAGTGTTCGTTTTCCTACAATGCAATTACAATAGTAGCCAACTATTTTATTCCTGCCTTGCAAATTATTATCGATCTAGATGCAGACAAAATAAATTCGATTGTTTTGGTGTCTTCGAGTGAATTCTGGCTCTTAAAAGCCAATTATGGATCAGAAACGACAATGTTGTATTGACTCAGGTCATAATCGTTTTAAATCGATGAAAAAAATTCTTGAAATATTAGTCTAAAACTGAACTTTGAAGAAATCAAAGGTTCAGTTTTCGACTTATATTTCGGTTAATAACTCCGAAACCTGACGCTTTAGGATATTATGTTATATTACATTTTTTGGTTGTATTAGTGTCCTCTATCCAAATATATAACTTTTTTTGTGCACCGCGATTCTGACAAAAAATCAAAATGGCGGCCGACGTTAGGGCCACCCTCCATACAAAAATCTTCAAACCCCTTTAAATAAAACCTTTAAGTTACCTCCTACGTTGCCATGATTCGGAGTAAAAGATCGTTCCATTTTTAAATAACAAAACAGATATGAGTTTACTATGTAATTTATTTGGCCGCACAACACGAGAGATATGGATTTTCATACAACTTTTGCCGGCCGCTGCTCGCATGTATTTGGCCAGTACAGCAATTTCGATTTATCTCGAAGAAGGTTGTCAAACTAATGCTCAAATTTCCAAGCATGTTTGAGAAAAGGAATATTTGATTACAGGTACACGTAGTCTACATATTGATTATCGAGAAAATTTGATTAACCACGTTTATCCACCATTGTAATGACATAAAATTAATTATTTTTTACCGCCGCGACCGCCAATGCAGAAACAACTAGAGTTTCCTAAATATGCTTGAATACAGAGTGAACACAAGATAATGCTGTTGCTGTAATGATGATTGAGGAGAGTGACATGCATAGTATCATGATGGATGTTGTATTTGGTTCAAATATGTAGATATATTCTTGGTAAAGGTGATACAGAATTTCTTGAAGTCTTTTGGCCCCCGTTTAGACCTTGTGGCAAAGAGGAAGCAAAGTTTTACGAAGTAATTAAGCTACTAATCAGGAACTTCAGTAATTACTTCCAAACCAACGTTGGAATTTAAAACAAGCATTAGATTATAGTAGTAACCGCATTGAATTGCCATTAAACATTGAATACTTCGTAAAACTTTGAATTCCTTTTCGTCTAGTAGGGTAGGAATTGTTGAAGATACAGAGCACGGACCAAAAATTTAATTGATGAGCATTTGGCTTAATATTTCATGATTGATTTTTTGTTCAAGTTGAATGGAAGTTGGGAGGATGCAAGTTGAAGGAATCTCAAAGATAGAAAAACCAAATGGAATTTAAAATCGTTATAGCTTACCTGAGCCGTAGCTTGTTGTGCCGCTTGCACAGCAGCGTTGACCGTCCCTTGTTGTTGTTGAACAGCAGCAGTGTTCTCAGCAACAACGGCTTCAGCTTCCTTCACTTCTTGTTGGAGTTGTTCCACAACAGCTTGCTTGCCAGCGAGTGCAGCTTCAGCCGCCTTAGCTGCTTGCAGTGCTTTTTCCGCTAGTTGAGTTTTTACCTAGAGATAATATACAATTGAGAATAATTTTCACATTTAATTGGACAGATAATTTGAGAAGTATGGAAAAAAGACATGTTGCGCCGACCCCAAATATTTTGGTATGGGCGCACGAGAAACAAAATGGAAAAAACTTGCAATGTTCAGGATTGACAGATTTCACTCAAAAATTTTTCTGATGCTGTCAATGTCAGTCTAGGAAAAAACAAGTGTTTATGAAGCATTAGCGCAGGTCTTCCACCAATGTCTTCTGCGAACAGTAGTTAGTATTAAAATCTGTTTAATGATACTAAAAAAACTTACCATATGAGCTGCCTGAGCTCCTGCAGCGTTTTGTGCTGCCTGAGCTGCTTTTGCTTCCGCAGCTGCCTTCTGCGCTATACTAGAGGCACACTTCCCCTTGCAGTCTCGCGGGGCTTCCCTCACTCTGTTGTCCTTCTTGCCCTGCACAGCCAGCTGTTGAGCCAACTGCGGCAAATCCGGCTGTTTTTCTACCGACCGACCCTCCGGGAACCCCCACACGGACGCGCAAGTCAGCAACAAATACACAAACAGTCTCATTTAAACACTATTTATTGTCCTATGAGTATATTTAGGCAATATTAAATTGCCAACGCGAACCTAATTTAATGTATAGGTTTTTTTCCTGTCACAGAATGGTGGATACGAATTTTTCTTTAAAGTTTTTAACATTGTAAGGCAACAAAACACGATCAAGTAGCATGGCAGTTTGTCATTTTTTATTCTAAATTTTAATTTCTATCATAAAGTTATTCATATAAACTTTTTAGTAGTCCTTATTCTTAATGTTTATACTTTTTTGGCTTTGAGCTCTATGTTTCAGTACCGAATTCCTTAAATATTTTGCTTTTATAATTTCCCCATAGACTAATTGGTCAAATTTCAATTGGTCCATGGAGCACCGACGGATCCTGCCGCGGCTAATATCCTTGCGCTATACTCTGGCAAATTGTGATTCGTTGTAGCTTAAATCATCTAATCAGACTATACATATTGTTCCTACTGCTGGGACACAGGCCTCCTCTCTGTGGGAGGGAGTGAGTCGTAATCAACCGTGCGGGTTGGTAGATGTCACATATCTTAATTTTTTTAGTTCTAGGACATATACCGCGCGGTAATTGCGTAACACACTAATGGCTTTAATTTTGACAATTCAACATCATTCATTGCGCTATTTACCTACTACCTCGTTGAGCAGACAAATTTTTCGAACATAATTATGAAGCACAAGCTGCGCCCCGCGGTTTCACCCGCATAAGTGTCAATCCCGTGGGAATATCGGGATAAAAAGTAGCCTATACGTTAATCCAGGGTGTCAGCTAACTCCATACAAAATTTTATCAAAATTGTTCGAGCCGTTTGAGCGTGAAGAAGTAACAAACATATAAACACACACAAACTTTCGCCTTTATAATATTAGTGTGATATAGTGTGATTGGATTAGCAATATCCTTCAAAATGATTTAGACTATGATTGATAGTGGATTACGCAATTAGGGTGCTAGTTTCCTAACAATCTTCCTTCACCATTTTGAGAGCGGTGGTGACGAAATAAATTACACTAAGTGAAGTGCCTGCCTGGGTTCAAACCTACCAACTTGCGACCATTTCTACTTGACTTCCACTGCTCACTGACTGGGCCACCACTGCTTAAAAATACTAGAGGTTACGTAAGAACTTTCACCCACGGAGCTCTTTTGCTTGCTGGATGCCAATAAAACTTCAAATAGTATATATTTGCTGCATGCTCCTTGGTGTATGTTTTGTGGAGATATAGGTGTATTGGGTGTATAGCTTGCTATTACATAACAGACGCCACAACCAGTAGGTATACCAGTCATAAATGATATTTACCTACAGACCTTCAGTACGATGCAAGAAATTATATGCCACATCTTTAAGGAGTTTTTTTTTTTTTTTGAGTATGGCATCTCGCAGTGCAACCTATGAGGTTGTCGTCTGCTTAACAGGGCTTGCCTGTGGATGCCTCAAAATTAAGGCCTCCAGCCAGGGCTTAAAAACTTAGATCTTTAAGGAGGAGAGATTTATTTATTAAATACTTCAAGCACATAAATATACAGCGGCGGACTTAGAGCCAAAGCACACACGCTACTTTTTGCGTCGGCGATCGGCGTTTTTGCGGCTATATCGATGCTGCATCGCGTTTTGGCGACTCTCTGCGTTCGGACGCTGTATCGGAATCGCGCGTTTTAGCGACTGCTCCGATGCTGCATCGCGTTTTGGCGACTCTCTGCGTTCGGACGTGGTATCCGAATCGCGCGTTTTAGCGACTGCTCCGATGCTGGCGCAAATGCCAAATCGCTGCGACCGGCATCCGAATGTGTGCGGAGTGTAGCGTTCAGCCGCTGTATCGAGCTTCCGAAAAGCGACTGAATCGCCGCGTTTGGCGTTTTTAAGTGTGCGGTGTGGAAAGCTTGGTCGCTGCATTTAGCTTCTAAAAAGCAGCTGAATCGCCGATCGCCGATGCAAAAAGTAGCGTGTGTGCTTTGGCCCTTAATGCCATAGGCATCTTCTACCAGTCAACCTTTGGGTGATGCAGAGACAAACAGTGGTAGGTGCAATCATGAAAATTGAGGAATAAATATTTTAAATATAAAGATACGCATAAACCTATTAAAACTATGAATATATTATACTTAATTACATATAATTCTAAGCACAAATAAATATACATAAATATATGAATACACTTGTGGCGAACCAAACTAATTGTCTATGGTTCCCACTATAAAGACAACACTACCTTCATTTATGTAAACAAGGGCGCCATAACGCGCCTAAACACTTACTAATATAAAAAGAAATACGTTTCTTCTTTTACGTTTACTTAAATTATTTTATTTGTTTGCAAACATTGGTATTTAGTACATAGGTGTTTTATTACAAGAGTCCTGAATTTTCTACCGTCACATGGGCATACAAATTTTAATTTACTATTTAATTTACACAAATATAAAGATATTATCATGTTAAATAACAATTAGGAGAATAAAATAATACAAAATACAAATTAATGTCAAATCGTTTGAATTACCTAATGTAAAATAAGCACTGAAAAATATGTCTTTATAATACAATAATGTCTCAGTCTATCAAAAAGTACTCTGTGCAATAGGTAATGGCCATGGACTTATTATACAAATGGTAGTGGCAAATGCACAACGAAAGTTACAGTTATATAAAAAAAGAGTAAAAAAAAAAGTCAATTGGCAACAATACTCTTTATTATGTACACCAGAAATACGCCTACCAAAGTGAAGCGATCTAGAAGCGGGGGGAAGATTTAGATCGTGCTTTTTAAATTTTTGGTGTCAATTCTTTTACGGAACCAAGAAGTATCAACGCTGAATGGTATACTACCAAATGCTTGGCAGAAGTTTTCTCTGTTGCGAGCAACAAGCGACCAAACAGACCAAACACAGGGCTCCGCGGGCTAGTGCTCCACCACGACAACGCGCCTATGCACACCGAGCTTAAAACGAGGGACTTCCTGGACAGCACGCCGGTCAAACTCCTGGGTCACCCTCCTTACAGCCCTGACCTAGTACCGTGTGACTTCTTTTTATTCCCGAAAATAAAAAATCTGCTCAAAGGGATACTCGTCGCTGGAAGATGCGCTGTCAGCGTTCGAGCAGGCTATAAACGAGGTGTCTGCGGCGGACTGGAAAAAGTGTTTCGAAAACTGGTTCAGATGTATGAAACTTTGTATAGAGGATAGTTGAGAGATTCATGTCAATTTGATCAAACTGTTTGAACCAGTCTGTTTAATCAAATTACTTGAACGTCTATGGCGGCCGAGTGATCTTTTAAAGACAACCTTTGGATGAATTAAAAAGAGGAAGGAGAGACAAATACTGTCGGTAGTTTTCTTTTTATTCTAAAGGTGTGTCCTGAGTGGCAAGAGCGCGGCAGCAACACGCGGTATTTGCAGGGCACATTTCTGCCGCGCTCGAGTAAACTAAACTGACGCATGTTTGCACGGCAGTACTGCATGGCACATCCGAGACTCACCGCGCTCTTCAGTTGGCATCAGAACTAAAATAAAAGCGGTTGCGTGTCTCGTAGCTCTGCATATTTTTCGAAAATTGCGAGGAAGGACTAAGAAAAGAACATATTAAAATAAGGAAATGCTGGATGAAACCAGAACTTATAACTAGTTTTTTCTCTATTCCTTTCTCGTATAATTATAACGCGCTTTACTTTGTGTAAAATTATTTCATCACCACTGCTCTCAAAACGGTGAAGGAAAACATCGTGAGGAAACCGGCATGTCCTAGAACCAAAAATTCAAAGACATGTGACATCTACCAACCCGCACTGGGCCCGCGTGGTGGATTACGGCCCACTCCCTCTCACAGAGAGGAGGCCTGTGTCCCATCAGTGGGAACATTATAGGCTGATGATGATGATGATGATGATGATAATTATAACAACTTAAAAGACTTTTCGTTTTAGACTTTAATTCCTTCTTCGGAAGATCTTGGCTATTTCATCCCATAAGTCTTCAGTTCTTCACGTTTGTTTCTATTATGGTATTCATTTTGTTGAGGATCCCATAAAACATTAAAAGATCCTGGATATATTTCGATCAAACGAATCGATGTTTCGTTGTCCATTTTGATACGCAGAAATCAGAAATACGTCCAAACACATTTACTGACAAATGTTTACTAAAAAATGTTTGTGTTAGTAGGTTTACAGTAATCCCACTTGGCGTGCAGAGTAAAGCAATAATAGAGAACGTACTGAGATGATTAAAAATAAAAGCTTAGATAAAACTGATATATTTTGTGTTTCATTCTCTTGATGACAGCTTGACCACACGACTGAAGTGAAACTTCGAGAAAGAGAGAAAGAAAATGTGCGCGCGCACTGCTCTCTCTTGCTCCTACACTGTGATACAGACAATAGGCCTTGTTTTTTTTCTATGGATGGGAAATCATCAAATGACCCCTCCCGCTCTGGGTGGAGCGGAAGGGAGTGTCAGACTCTTACTGACTAAAACCCATCCGTGTTCCTTCCTTAGCCCTTTATGTTCCGGGGTAGCGGTAACCCTTTCCTGGTTCTGAACGGACGGTGAGCTACCCATTACTCTCCGTCCGCAGGCCCGCGCCTATGGTGGCCGGGAGTCGTCACGCGGCTCCCGACGCCCGGAGCGTCTCCCGCGGCGGCTGGGACGTGTGGCTCTCTCCCTCAGCCGTTCCGCCACCTCCTTCGCTAGCATGACTGCTTCGCAGAAGGAGGTGACTGCCTCCCACTCCCTCTCGCCCCGGACCATGGCTTGAACCAGGGCCGGACGCGAGAGGTCGCCGCCGCTGCCGATCGCGTCTACGAGGGCACGGCGGTGCTCCGCCCATGCGGGGCAGACCTCCACCGTGTCCTCTGAGCGACCCTCACAATGGTGACACCCAGGCGTCTCCTCCCGCCTGATAATGTGCAGGAACCTCCCAAAACATCCGTGTCCGGTGAGGACCTGCGTCAGGCGATAGGTGAGGACGCCGTGACGCCTCTCTAGCCACTCCTCAAAGAGGGGTCTTATCGCCACTATCGTGGCGTGCCCTACAGACAATAGGCCTGCACTGTGCTTAGATATACGGAACGTATTTGGCTATGAGAGGAAGAGAGAAAGAAAATGTGCGCGCGCACTGCTTTCTCGCCCGATCACACTTTTCGTAACACTTACGTCACGCGTTCGCCAGCTTACTCCCCAAGTCAAGCGTGCGTAAAGAAGTTTCACTTAAAAAGTAGAAAAAATAAATTTAAATAAGTAGAACAAAAAGGATAGTCATGAAAATAAAACATAGGTACATACTCTTTTTATTCTATCAGTTTGTGCGCGGCAGGTAGATAGAAGCGTTCGCGCGCCGCAGTCGTTCAATCACAGCGCGGCTGGCTGCGCGCGATTGCCGCTTTATGTTTGGACACACCATTAGGTGAAGATTGGTCTTAAATGATTGCTGACTGAGTAGACTGTCCGCATGTAATTCACTACTATCAGTTGCATGTGTCATCGTATCGTGTTCGTTAACTAACACTTAGTTTTAAGTACAATCTTACTAATCCTTTAAGGGTCGAATTTAAAATTTTGAATTTGAATTAAAGCCACCGGGCCTCATAAGCGTGCTGCACTATACATTGATAAATAGATCCAAAGGGACGCTTAAAGAAGCTGTATGTAGGTAATCGCTTACCGACTCCATAAAAAGCAGATTGTAAATTATATAGTATTGTATATATATATAATAAAGCGTAGTGTGGGACGCCCCCCAGATATGGACGGACGACCTAAAGAAGGTGGCTGGGGTAGACTGGATGCGGAAGGCGGAGGACAGGGTGTTGTGACGCAGCCTGGGAGAGGTCTATATGTGTATAGGCTAAGTTGAGTTGAAATATATTATATTATAAATTATATATTATATAGGAGGTTGTTCTATATATTTTACAATACAAAGCTGGGAAAAGGCTTGGCAGATGAAAAGGTTCTATACAATTTACTGGCAGCAAACATACAGTGATCACAGAATAGAACATTTAAATATTGACGTCGTTGCGAACTGTCAATCAACAAATTGTCAAGGCTTAAATTTTGTGTGTGAAAATAGATTTTTATAAAAGACCTACGATGAAATTTATGCGTGCGCTTGTTTTTAACCATACCTTTGGATAACCACATTACAGAGGCCTAATTCGTCTCTAAATTAGTGAAGCGCACGTTGTCGCCAGATTTTAGGGATATAGTGTTGCAGTGGTCAGTATGATTTTTTTTTGCTATCTTGCTCTTGTCAATTTCAAATGTTTTGGAGACTGAAATCCAAAAATCTTTGCTTTGCCTCATCCTAGCATCATAATGTAAAGTTTCATTAAAGCTTAAGTCATGATGTTAAAGTTTGCCTTGTTTTAGCGCTCTTTAATTTATTTTTGCTGTTCGCTGTTGGATAAGTTAAATGTATCTAACTATGATTAGGGTCAAGGAATCACTACAATAACCGCGACTCAAATCTTCATTTCATTATTTTAAGATACCTGTGTGGAGATACGGTATAGTGAAGCCAAGTTCAAGAGAGGTTGGGTGCAGACATTCTTTCTTTCAACGCGTTACATGTTAATTGATCCAACATCCGCCATCCTAGCTCTATGAATTTTTGAATTTACAAAATAACTGAAGTAACTGGTCAGGCTGCATCATCCACTGCAACGCAAAGACCTGCCTCTAGATTTCCAGCTGTTTCGGTCCAATGCTAGGTGGACCATTGCCTATTAAAGGCACTACACTGATGTGACTAATTAGTTTTGTTTTTCTAATTTCAGTAAATCGTGGAGGACCGTGTATCACAAGCGCACCAACCTACGTATCTGGTCAACTTCTCCACTCTTCCACCACAGGAGTGGCAAATCAGCGCCACTGTTCATAAACATAGAAAACAAGGTCCTGCAAAGGACTCGTAAAACATGATTTGCCTTTCTTTGTACGCCCTGATCGCCTCTGCCACGATCCTCGCGTGCGTTCCAGTCTGCTATCGACAGTTTGAAATGCACAAGTTCGTCAAGTGTCTCCGGAAATAAGTAATTAATTATGATAATTTGCATGAGTTGCATGACAGCGGTAATGGCGGTTACCTTGATTGCTTGTGGTCCCATAATAGTGAATACTTACTGGTCGAAATTTCGGGCCAAGAACAAACAGTGCGAAAACATACCGCTGCCATGCAATAGCCCATGCTGCCCCAAACGATCTCACCGTAGCGGAGAAATTAATTTGTAGATTGTATGCTTACTTAAGTTGTATTAAATATTTGTATCATCTGTTTTTGTTTTTGTGGCTGACTGCCCAAGTTCAGGTTCAAACTCCTCTCTATCTCAGATTCCTATCAAACACACGCAAACTCGAGATACAGCTAATAACTACTTGCGCCTACCTACCTAATTTAACGCCGTCATTAGTGTGCAGTTATACAGTGTGGGCAAAAAATCGTGGATCAAACGAAACAGGGCGATAGTTGGGGTTATATGCAGTAAAAAAAAAAAGAAACATATCATCACTACAACACTGCTTTTATGACAGCAGGTACCATGATTTATCAGTATTGGAACTATCTTTAAAGTCTCACGAAGAATTATTTGTAACCTTCGAACCATAATGTAAACACTCAAACTGCCATAACTTTTAAGGAGATCAAGTTAGGGCTCTGCCACAAAGATATTTTTTAATGCAAATAACCCCGACTATCGCCCTGTTTCGTTTGATCCACGATTTTTTGCCCACCCTGTATAGATAAGATTGGACGAGTTGAACACACACAAACTCCTGAACTCCTCTTCCTTCCTAGTACTTCTTCCTGAAGTCTCAACGAAACAATATTATAAACTTTGTGAATCTCCCGCTCCCCCTGTGAAGCTTTCCTAGAAAAGTGGGCTTCTAATCCGGGGTGAGGTTAGATCAAACTCAATCCTTCGTCACTACACCTCCACTCACAGAAAGGAGGCCTGTGCCCCAGTAGTGGGTAACATTATAGGCTGATTAAGCTTTTCTATGCCAGCCTTACTAGCATAATAACCCTATAATGTTCCCACAGCTGGGAGTCAGGCCTCTTCTGTTTGAAAAGCAATGGGCTGTCTATCATCTAGATGGCAATCTGGCCATTGCCGCCTCGCGGGCGCAGTGCGGGTTGGTGCGGCTTGTCACGTCTTCGATTTTTTTGGTTTTAGAACATGCTAGTTTCCTCACGATATTTTCATTTACCATTTTGAGAGCAGTGGTGAAGAAATTATTTACATAAAGTAAAGAACCCGCCTGGATTCGAACCCACGACCTACAACTCGTAAGCCACCACTGCTCACTATAGTTTAGTCGCGACCCCAGTAAATTTAATTAAAGATAGAACAAATTATTTAATTGCGTCTGAAACACAAATACATTATTAGGCAATTTCTATATTTTTTAATAGAATACTAGCTTCTGCCCGCGACTTTGTCCGCGTGAAATTTCACCCTCCCCCCATTCACCCTCTTAGGGGTGGATTTTCGAAAAACCCTTTCTTAGTGGATACCCACGGCTTAGTGACGTCACGGACACTACGGTACACAACAGCTGTTCGTGTCTGCGCAATTATAAAATAAAAAAAAGTAATTTAAAAAATTAAAAAACCCGACTGTAACCTTATACTAAAACTAACTGAAAAGCTACAATCAAGCCCATTTTAAATTAAATAAAAGTTGGAAGCAGGCGGGACCCATTTGAGTTTGAAACTATAATTATGGTAGGTATGGGCCCGCCTGCTTCCAACTTTTATTTTATTTAAAATGGGCTTGATTTTAGCTTTTTAGTTAAGTAGTTTTAGTATAAGGTTACAGTCGGGTTTTTTAATTTTTTTAATTACTTTTTTTTAGTATACAAATGTGAAAGACTTCGCAGACGATTTAGTTCTTGGTACGTGTTTTTTACGATTTGTCACTTTGAATTACTTATAACCATATAAGTTGTATATATTTTTGTAATCACCTTTTAAAACCCTTTATTTTGATACCCCACTCGACAGGCTTTGAGAAAAAAAAAATTTTGAAGGCATAATATGGCGCCAAAAATCCGCCATTTTGTTTTTTTTTTTTTATTTTGGTATACCAAGTGTCACTCTCACAGTAAATACGAATCGCAGAGCGTGCCAAACAATTATGCATACATACATACATACTCTCGAAAAACATAACCCTCTTTCTGGCGCAGTCGGGTAAAAACTAATATATTTCGTATAAAATTCGTGTAATACGTTATCACTGTATTGTTACTTACGCGTGTGATTGTTTGCAAGGAAAACATACGACAGTTCGGCGGTGTAAATCCGTAAATACAAATATAACTTTATTTACTTTTAGACTTTTAAGTTAGTTGGAAGTTTTTTGGTGCCACTGGTACCTCCAAATACTGTCACTCTCTCAAAATTTTGACAGGCGACGGTACCATTACCACAGATCTGTGCATCTTGGTCAATATTTTTGCGTAGCAGGCGCCATCTAGCTGATTCTAGCCGTACTAATATGGTGAAGTGTGCAGCCTGCGGAAGGTTTTTGTCTGCAAGAGGGGGCGTTAGCTGTAGCAACTCTGCCTGCCACAATCGGTATCACCTCGCTTGCCTGTTATTGCCCCACCCAACCCAGATAAGTGACGATTGGCTATGCCCCGAGTGCAAAAAAAAGTTTCCCAGGGGAGACAATAGCGCCACACCTGTCAAGGATCTGGGTAGTGGTCCCCCAGCAAATCCAGCAGCAGCGTTGGCAGCGGCAGTGTCTCCGGTTGCAGTACAGGTCGAGGACGCCATGATTAGGTCACCTGTCGCGGTGTCTCAGGCTCCGGGAACTCACACGAAGCCACCCGTCGCGGTGGCTAAGGTACTTTCTCGGGCTGGCAGTGAACAGGGAGCTACTGCCTGATACACAGCTGACCCTTCGTGAGGAGATAAGGCTTTTCAGATCTGAGCTGCTGGAACTGCGCGATGAAATGAGGGAGTTTCGACGCGAGATGTCCGGCCTTTTTTTTTTTATGGATGGGAAATCATCAAATGACCCCTCCCGCTCTGGGTGGAGCGAAGGGAGTGTCAGACTCTTACTGACTAAAACCCATCCGTGTTCCTTCCTTAGCCCTTTATGTTCCGGGGTAGCGGTAACCCTTTCGGACAATCCCGCACCCCCGGCAGGCTTCGGCCCTGGCAGGCCCCTTCCTTTATGCTGACATCTCTTAGAGGCGCGCGTGGAACACGTACGCGCGCAGTGAGTCAGCTCGCTGAACGATTTTCAATTGAATGTTAATTGAATTAATCGATTCTTTTGTCACATCACTATTTAAATTTCGTTAAAAAGTTGCATACATTAGCTGTCATTTTACTGCAACTAATTAAAAGTCCTACTATAGTTGATAGCTGCTCCTATTTCTTTGCCATTATGTGCAGTTTGGGGAGACAGCCGTACGAGCGGCGCGAGGACAGCGCGCGGGTAGCGTGGGGTCCCCGTTCGGACGGCGATGCACCAGCAGTCAGCATGCATAGGTACCTTGCCTACGCCCCTATACGATTTGATCCATACTTCCAAGGACACCCTGTATATACAAGTTGGAGGTCAGTGTTATCCACAGACTAAGGAGAGAAGTTACCTTGTGCCAAAGACATTAAATTATTTATTAAATCTCTTTGCCTTGTGCTATCTAAGCTCTTTTAATCTAACATTTACAGAGTTTTATGAAGAAATTTTAAATTTAGAAACTGTGCTGACTTTTCCTTTGGTGTCGTAAAATTTCAAACAAAATTTGGCATGTAATAAAATATTTGTGAAAGCAATATGCGTGTTAAATTAATGTGGAATGTTGCTAGGATAATCTTAGTATCGGGATTATCTTTCGGCGTCTGATTGAAACAAATGATAGCAAAATTCTAGTGGCTCGTCAAAGAGTAACAGACTGATCTTTGCATGTAAGTACATCAAAACATTTCTCTCTGTCTGTGTTACGACGGCTAACGCCCTCCCCATGCATTGGGGCTTAATTCTACTAATTTATACATGTTGCAATGGTCGCGCTATTCCGGCGAGTTTTTGACAGATTTTGTACAGCAAATCTGTCAAAAACTCACACTGGGGAGACCATTGCAACGTTTGTATGGTCCGGCCGCGCTAAATTTGCCAAAAATGTAAACAACCATCAATCAATCAATCAATTCAGTCTATCGCAGTCCACTGCTAGACATAGGCCTCTCCCAGACTGCACCACAGCACCCTGTCCTCTGCCTTCCGCATCCAGTCTACCCCAGCCACCTTCTTTAGGTCGTCCGTCCATCTAGCTGGGGGGCGTCCCACACTACGCTTGCCGGTCCGCGGTCTCCACTCTAGGACTCGTCTGCTCCACCGGCCGTCGGTCCTTCGACAGACATGGCCAGCCCACTGCCACTTCAGTTTGCTTACTCTGCAAGCTATGTCGGTAACTCCGGTTCTTTTCCGGATAATTTCATTTCTGATTTTATCCTTCAAAGAGACTCCGAGCATAGCTCGCTCCATAGCGCGCTGAGCGACCTTGAATTTGTGGACCAGCCCGACCGTCAGTGTCCACGTTTCAGCACCGTATGTCATGACGGGCAGGACGCACTGGTTGAAGTCTTCAAACACTGCGGGATAGGCGACGAGAAGTCTTGACGGAGTTTTCCAAATGCTGCCCAACCCAACTGGATCCTTCTGTCAGCTTTCTTCTCAAAGTTGTGTCTACCGAGCTGGATGACTTGCCCTAGGTAGACATAATCCTTCACAACTTCGAGAAGCGACCCTTCGATGTGGATTGGATACGGCAAGACGTGCGAATTGTACATGACTTTTGTCTTGTCCAAATTCATGCCGAAACAACAATGGCCGCTCGAAAATGAATAAAATCGATATTCAAGAACATTTATTTTAAATAATGTTTGTTTTCCTCTAAATCTCCGAGCTAACTGGACGAAAACAAAAATTACTTATAGTAAATGTTCTTGTATATCGATTTTATTCAATTTAAATTTTTGTAAGACCGAGACTTTTGTGATTATAGTAATTAAGATAATTTATAGATAGAAGCTGTTGGTGTACCTTAATAAATAAATAAATCCATTTCGGGCGGTCATTGTTGTTTACATCTTTAGCAAATTTAACGCAGCCGGACCTTAAATTAGTAGACTTGGCCCCCTGGTCACTGCAACCATAGTCATGGTCGTGGTCAAAAACGCGGCTAAAACTTTGTCAGAAAACAGTCGTAAAACCATTCGAAAAACGTCGTGTTCAAATGCAAGGAACTGTATGGTATTTTGGACATAAGGACGTTAGAACTGTTTTGTCATCTGACAAATTCAGTGCATTTTATCCTGTGAAGTGAATTTGAACTTTAGAAGAAAAGTCCCAACAAGATCCAAGATAAGCATCATTTTAATATTTTTGTAAAATCCTGTCGTTTTCCAAAATTACTTCAATTTTTGTTTCAGATTCTATGGTTTTTGGTCCAGTTGATGCCCTGGTCGCGCGGTGCTCTTCGTCTGTTTCAAGGTCGTAGGAAAATACCTGACACAGAGTGGCCAAAAAAAACCTGCACCAACTGTGGTACGCCACGATAACTTGAAGCTATCTTATTAGAAGTCATATTTCCAGAATTGGTGAAGAACCGCCAGGATGCCGTGTTGTTGTATCTCGTGCAGTAGCATCCTCGGTCTACTGGCACTACTTGTGCTCGGACCTCTTCTATGCGAAAGAATATTACGTTGTACAAACAAGAGCTCGAAGTCAAGAAACTGTTAAAATAAATACCCTTTTTTTAAACTCTATATTTTACCAACCATGTTATTACTATTTGCATTATATTTTACTAATATCTATTATGTCTTTAATTGTTAAATTTCTAGATTTTGATATTTTTTATATTAATCGCTCCAAAAAGTTCTTGCTTGTCTATTTCAACATTTTTAATACCTATTTTTGTGTTTTCTAAAAACGAAGCCTCGCCCCGCATAACGGTTATGTTAAGTTCGTCAAGCTTATTAAAATTGTTTGTCACTTGCTTTGTATTTGTTATTTCTGTCCATAAATGTACATCTCTTTTGTTTCAGTGTTTTGCGTAACTTTCCTGATCTTGATCAGTGCTGCCAATTTCCCGAGATTCTTGGGTATCTGCTCCCACTACATTGGGGAAGCAGATACTTGTGTAGGACAAAAGTATTTCGTAAAGATATTATCGAGGAAAACAAATTAATATCTTCTTCTACTTCTGAGGTTTCTCCTGGAACTAAAACGGTGCATTGAAAAACTTGTTCTTGAGTGCAATCTTAAAAACGTTTATAATGATTTGTATGAGTTGTGCAACAGCCCTTGTGGCAGCTACCTGCATAGCATGTGGACCTCTACTTTGTGATAAGATTTTAAAATGTTTCATTAAAAGTAAACGATGATTTCCTAAGTCATACCTACAACTCCATGTCCATGATTTTGTATTGTAATAAATTGTTATCACTGTGAATTGTTCGTTTTTGTTTACATGTGTACGCGATCTTTTAAAACAAAACAAAACTAAACCACACTATAAACTCTTGTCAACCAAGCAATGTAAGTTGTAGTTTCGCAGAAGTTTGATCATTAGCTTTAAACACTTCAACTTTATGTAACCCTTCTTAATACCTTTTACCATCTTGGCGAATGTAGACAAGTAGTTCAATGTATTCAAAAACGGTACGGCACCACGGCCGTATTGCGTTGTAACAGAATTTATTGAGATTTTTAAACTTCCCATTGCCAACAATGGGAAGTTTGAAAATCACAATAAATTCCGTTTCAATTTAAAACTGCACAAAGCAGGTCTCGTTGGCATTTTCAAACTATTCTTCTATTGTTGCCGTTGCATTGTTGCCGTCGTCGTGATGGATTTATGTTTTTGACTACTTCATCACCTTTTTTGTTTCAGATCAGCCTCTGTTATTTCCGGATGCATGATTTGCATATCTTTGCTGAGTCTTGTCAGTATTTCAGCCGTGATTGTCTGCCTACCGTACTGTATTCGATTCTACTTTAGTAAAAAATGCTACTGCCCATCGGCACCTATATGCCCTGACTGTGGTATGCAGTTCTGATCGCTCGAAAAATTTACTTAGTCTTAAGATTTTGGACTAGTCGGCTAAAATGATTTGTATGAGTTGCGCCACGGCCTTAGTGGCAGCAAGCGTTATAGTTATTGGGCCATTATTTTGCGATAAATTCTTAAAATGTCTTGCAAAATCGAAGAAATAGAATGAATATTAAAATTATCCTGTTATAGTATTGCTTGTTATGATTACTATTTTTTTTATATATGTATCTATAATAAAGTGACCGCTGGTATACTCATACCAAAACATTTGTTTTATTTGGATTTACATACATAAACTTGTAGCGGTATCTACAACGCCACACGCGAACAACGCGTCATACTGACGTCATGCAAATTCTGCATCTCGCAAGCAGAGTTTACCGCGCAACTAGCATAGATACAACAGCCCGAAATGAATCATCGGGCAGTTGCCCGCCAGACACAACACCCGTCTGGTCGGAGGATCCTCCCTTTTCTATGGAGGTTGAGTGACTTACACCAAGTTCCTCGTCATACTGGTGACCCCGAACATGAACGTCAGCGCAACCTTGTGCACCTACTTCAGCGTGACGTCATTATCACTCCCGTAAGCTTTAGAGCGGCAAGTCACCCAGCCAGCCAGCACCCACGGCTTCAACGGGTATCCTGACCACCAGCATGCAGCGACCGCGCATACCTGGTCATCATCATCAGCCTCATCAGCAACCTTGGCACAGCACACTACACTTTCGGCCGGTCAACAAGAAGAGCTCTTAATTCCTCTCCTGGTCGACGCCAGCCGTCAGCCTCAACCCGGCGCTGTACCACATCCGACCCACTGAAGCATAACGCAGCGCCACCCCGACTCACTAGGGACATCTTCGTAGACAATTCCGACTCACCGTGAACTATGCGGCAACCGGTTCCAACTCGCTGGAACACCGACACCGTCTTGTTTTTGTCGATCGTCCCCAGGGCTCTGAACCGGTTTAAAAAGAGCGGTTAATTTCGATTAAATACCGGTAAATATATCGTTCCTTCATTAACCGGTTAAACAAGTGAACTGTTCTTATGTAACCCAAAAGATAAAGGTTACCGGTTACAAAGCTCAAACGGTTTTGACACCCAAATTAACCGGTTAATTCCGTAATTCGTAATTTTTTTTCGTCTACTTTTTTAACGCTTCCAACAAGTTCTAGTGACAATGAGTTGACATCGCAACGTCCAGACCGTGCCCGCGAGAGTGGCGGGGGCCGGGGGGGGGTTCAAACTTGGTTTTAACCGGTTAATTTTCACTATCAAAACCAAAATTCATGAAAAACCGGTTTGCCTCATAAACCGGTAAAAACCGGTAAAGTGCAACCTTTAACCTAAATCGATTTCGGTTTGGGGTCAATGACCATAACCGGTTAAGAATTTCAACCGGTTTCCGAGCCTTGCGTCCCTACTGAGAGATCCTTATTTTGAACTATATTTAATAAACGAAAACTTATAGGTAGAAGGTAGATACATCAGAAATTGTGAAAAATGTTGTACTAAAATTTGACGAATCAGTCGTCCATGTAAGTGTTATACTTAAAAAGATAAATATTTTTTTAAAAACGCTGAGTACGGTGACCATATCGCCGGTCGGAATCATTACCGGTACAATTCAAATTATGATGCACTTTAAACGTTTTTATACAAGTAATTTGTGTCCGTTTTCACTGCATAATTTAAATAATATAAAATTATGTTTATAAATGGCAAGTTTCTGCAAAGTTAGGTACTGTAGGTATGTGTAGTGCTCTTACTAAGGAATTCTAAGTTCGTAATTCTAAGTAATTCTTACACACAAAAAGTTCAGAAATTTTAAGGTAGGTAACCAAAAACATAACTTTTTTAATTTAATTTTTTTTTTTTTATTTCACTCATACTTACATAATAGGATGTAACCTAATCAATAAGTCCGTAGGACAAAGTTTGTAAAATAACTGGTTCTTCTTTGCTGTTATACATTTTTCCCATCAAATCGTCATAACAGACTATTTGGTCGTTATGAACACCATGTCCTCTGTAGTGGCCAATATTATCGGGACTCAATATAAATTCAACACCGCCTAACAATTTGTAGCATCTGTTTCTTACAGAACTTGTATTTGGTACATCTTTCAAATAAACTTTTTCATATGTACGTCCTTTTTAATATGTACCACATTTAAAAAAACATTAGTTTGTCAAAAATGTACTAATGATAATGACGGTCAGTGGCGTGCCTAGGGGTCAAACTTAGGGCAAGCCACTCAAAAAAAACCTACCGTATCGCTTGTCAACGTTGTGCCTCCGATTGAGTCGTTTTAGTTCTTACTAATATTCATATTTCATAATTATAGGTTTTTGCTAATAGCTATTAAAATGAATGTTTTTTAATAGCACCATTTTTTTTTCTTATATAAATTAAGGTAATCCTTTACAAAATCGTAACTTTTTTATTTTCGAAGTATCAGTTTCGCGTAAAATATGATAAGACGTATAAGAGTCATCTATTATTGTATGTACATTATTGGCACAACAGAGCTCTTCGAGTTAGTTCATATTTTACTCTTCCGCAACAGTCGCTTTGCAAAATATTACAATCTGGCCGAGTGGCCACTAGATGGCGCACAAATAATTGATTGATTTCTAACTACACATTATTGTTTACGATGTTGATTGTTGATAATATTTATAAATTGATTTACTCACAATTTTAACAGCCATAACTCTTCATTCTTCGCTTCTTTACCACAGACGGATGACAAACATCAAAGCACACGGAAGACATGAAGCAAAGATACAAGCGCTGAGCAGTTGCCTCTATTTAATGAGGTTTTAGACTCGTCATGACCTCGGAAAAGAAGTTCTTGTTGTGCTAAATGACACACAACATCAACTAACCTTTAAAATCCGCCCCTAAGACTCTCTGGCCGAAAAACAGCGCGATTGTGATCGACACGCGTATTGTATTTAGAAATGTCGTCAAGCACATAATTGACGAGATAAAGAAGTTTCGATTCGTGTTCGAAACTTTTTAATCACTTTAAAACAAAGGTAATTACCGCAAAACCTAAACACAACACTTAACTTCACAGAAAATGAAAAGAAAAACAAAACAAAAAAATGCACCAGTAACCGATCAAAACTTTGAACTAATAGACTCGCGCAATGTCTCGCGATCTTACTATTTACACACACACGCGCGTCGTTATACGTTTCATTCATAAAAAATCAAAAGCCAGGCTTAAAAATCAGTACAATTTGGGAAATAAGTACATACTAATGTTATCAACAACGTGAACAATTTCTATACAAATAGTCAAAGGTCTAGAAGCCAGATTTGAAGCCAACTGGTGCGAGCGAGACGGGTTGATTTTTGTTGTTGCGCTCTAGATTGCTAAGCGGCATTGGAGATGTTTGGCAACGATGCGCGTGATGAAAATGCGCGGAATTTGAAATTATTCATCGAGTATGTAAACCTGGCAACCTTGCATCGTACTTACGTATAGCGGGTGGCCGGGACGTGCGGAGTTTATTTTTTATTATTCTTATCAATATCTTTAGTTTACTTGTGTATTTTTTTTTTAATTATTAAGCTCGTGCTTCATTGAAAGCCAGGCTTTTCGGCTTTAGTAAAAGGCACGCCCCTGATGACGGTTTGAATATTGAATAAGACACTTACATTGTTATTCACTATCACTAAACGGAAACACTGATTATGTTATTATTAATTATAGCACAACACTATTAAAAAAAACTTGCATTAAATGCACTGCACAACGCCAGCTTCGCAAATCGCAATGAATATACACAATGTTAGCATGAATGGGTAGTCAAAAAAAAAATCGGACAAAATAAAAAAGTATGTTTACCCTACTCAACGTTTTCCTTAAGGATCGTAAAAAAATATTTATCTTTTTAAGTATAACACTTACAGGGACGACTGATTCGTCAAATTTTAGCACAACATTTTTCACAATTTCTGATGTATCTACCTTCTACCTATAAGTTTTGGTTTATTAAATATAGTTCAAAATAAGGATCTCTCAGTTGGGACGATCGACAAAAAACAAGATTTTCATTTTCTCTTGAACCAGTAAGATTTCAATCACGATTTTTGTTTCACAAAATTTTCCCAGAAGTATAATTTGCAATAGACATGATAATTATTCATACTTTTTCAGTATTAGGTCGTGTTTTACAAGATCTCTCAGTTGAAAATTGTCCACTCTGAGAGATCCATATAAACCGTTATAAATCTTAAACGTGGCTTTGAAACGAATCGAAATTTTGTTTAGCAGCTTTCACAAATTCTTCACAATTAATTAAAATGCAAATTCTAAACACACAGGCAGTATATTCTTGGACACACGTTATGGCTTTTTTTTTCAGTTGTCCAGATTGAGAGATCCAGTTAATGAGTTCTAACTTGCTTTGTTTAGGTTTCACAAAGGGGTTAGAAGATTTTTGTATGGAGGGTGGCCCTAAGGTCGGCCGCCATTTTGATTTTTTTTCAGAATCGCGGTGCACAACAAAAGTTATATATTTAGATAGAGGACGCTTATACAAACAAAAAATGTTACATAACATAATATCCTAAAGCCTCAGGTATCGGAGTTATTCACCGAAATATAAATCGAAAACAATAAGGATTTTTTTGTTTTTTTGGCCTCCAGGTAAGCATATTGAACCTTTGGGGGTAATAGAAACGTTATGAAACCTTTATGGAGAAGAAACAAATGAAGAATATACATTTTTGAAATAAATAATTAAAAACGGCTATTTATAGTTCGTTTTTTAATCCCAGAGACTAATCTGACATTTAAGTCTTTTGTATTTTCGTTTTTTTTTAGTATAGAAGTTTGACATTACATTTGTCAGATTAGTCTCTGGGATTAAAAATCGAACTATAAATTGCCGTGTTTAATTATTTATTTAAAAAATGTATATTCTTCATTTGTTTCTTCTCCATAAAGGTTTCATAACGTTTCTGTTACCTCAATAGTTCAATATGATTATCTGGAAGGACAAAAACCAAAAAAATCCTAGTAGTTTTCGACTTATATTTCGGTGAATAACTCCGAAACCTGACGCTTTAGGATATTATGTTACATAACATTTTTTGTTTGTATAAGTGTCCTCTATCTAAATATATAACTTTTGTTGTGCACCGCGATTCTGAAAAAAAATAAAAATGGCGGCTGATTTTAGGGCCAAAACCTTCAAACCCCTTTATACCTTACCATAAAGTTTTCACAATTATTTCCTAAATCCTCTTATAATTTGGTTGGGATTGGAAGAGTTTTTCGAAAAGATCTCTCAATCCACACGCACATGAATCATCGGGCAGTTGCCCGCCAGACACAACACCCGTCTGGTCGGAGGATCCTCCCTTTTCTATGGAGGTTGAGTGAATGTTCCTCGTACCTCTATAAACTCACTCCTTCTTCCCACGAGGGTAGGCAGAAACTACAGAATGCCTTTTGCTTTTTTAACCGGCTTCAAAAAAGGAGGTTCTGTATTCGACCCGTATGTATGTATGTTTGTATGTCCGCGAGTTTCTCAAAAACTAATGAACCAATTTTGATCATTCTTTCACTAAATGTGATCTACATACTTTCAGGAAGGTTTTAGTATATAATACATCAGATAATTATGCTAATGTACGAAGTTATATGCATAAATGTACTGCATCTTCGGCATTTCAATTCTTGTCTTCAATTCTTCAATGCACTGGTGTTAATTGAATTTGTGTGGGGTAGGTCCAACTAAAAAGTGAAAAATAGAAACTTTTTTCCAAAAAAAACAACCGACTTCAAAAAAAAACATTACAAATTGAAAAATAACTTTAATTTCGGAAGTCTGTGTCAAAAAACGAAAATGCGGAACCAACGACTTCGACTTCGGAAATTAAAGTTATTTTTCACTTTGTAGTGTTTTTTTTGAAGTCTGTTGTTTTTTACGTTCATACATCTGGTCATACACGCACGCCGGTTGCGACTACTACACCTGACTTTTCTGAAGAACATCACGAATACGCCCGAGGCATTAAGTCCGTCTTTGTACAGTTTTTACTTTTGCATAAAGTTGTAATAAATAAATAACAAAGGTCAATAAGTCCTCCTATGGCGTCCTAGGAATTAAAGAAAATCTCATCGACAAAGATCGATTCCTAAGCTTCGCTTAAATATTTATTAACCTTTTAAGCGCTTGGCTAAATATCAATTGCCGTGCCCCTAGCGCGCGGCTATAAATCGATAAAATCAAGATAAAATAATACATACAATAACTAAGGAGGAAAAATCGTTGTATCGATTTAAAAAAATAGTCAAAAAGTTTTTATCTCTATTTAATCATGGTTTGTTGCACCAGGCAGTTAATAGGACGAAAATAGAACGATAAAATCATGCATATTCTCTGTCGCAGAAATACGGCACGGAAACATGTGTCGCATAAGTGCGACACAAGCGGTCAAAAGGTTAAAGTAGAAACTACAGTGCGTCACGTTTCATATCTGCTGATTTCTGCACATAATCATTAATTACAATCTGATCCCTTCACTGCTGCATTTCGTTCATTTTCAGAAATACTTTATTAGTGCTCCTGTTATATTATATGAATTCCTGTCAAAAATTTCATGCATCTAGACCTAGAACTAGAGGCTTATGCTGTGCCTTGTCTTTTTGTAAATTATTTCATCACCACTGCTCTCAAAATGGTGAAGTAAAACATGGTGACATATCAAGAACCAAAAATTCGAAGACATCTGACGTCCACCAACCAACACTGGGCCAGTGTTCATTCACTATGACCACTGATGGGTACTTCGAAACCACATCAATTTCTACCTAGCTAATCCCGCCAATCTCGCGTGGCTTCGTTCATTGTATCGTAGAGAATTACGGCAAAGGAGTTTGAAGAAGTATATATTAAGTTTATCTCAGCTCAAAATAAAACACACAAAGAAATTAGGAAAATTTACTAAACAACTAACATACACCATAATATCACTTGACTCCATTCAACTAGACTATAAAAGTACAAAAATTGAGCAAATACATGTCCACACGTATCGGCGAAATAAATAACTTACTTATGACACTTAACAATTGACTAATTTCGGACTACGTTTTTGGACTATGTTTTTGCGGCGTTACTATTGCTATTGCCTGTTTTTTCGTCCTTATTTTACCTAAAACAGCTTCATCTAATTTCGCTATAGTTGCAGTCGGCGTGGGATAATATCCCACGAATCTTGATTGAGATGTGGGACGCACTATCTGTACTTTTTCATTGTTGACTATAGCCATTTCTTTATCTTCATATTTCTCTGCACTTGATCTATAGAACCGTTTTACTGGTGCTGAATTTGATGCGTTTGGATTTGCATCTTCAATTTGGTCTGTTAGTTTTTCTTGTCTTTCTATATTTTCTATTGGTTGTATATCTTGTTTTATTATTTCTATGCTTGGTGTAGTTACTTCGGGTTTCTGTGTTATAGTTGTAGTGGGTTTCTGTGTCGTTGTAGTTACTGAGCTGGTACTCTTCAAAGTCATTCGTCTTCTATGCTTTCTTTCTCTTGAATCATTTTCTGTTATGTTTCCTTGGGCTATGTTTATATCAGCGTTGACAGTAATGAGTTTGAAGTCAGAGGTATTTTCTGCTGAAGTTGTATTTCTTTTGAAGCTTCTTGTAGCGTTAAGGTTTCTAGTGCCTCTGTATACTGGGGCAGCTTCAGTGGTTGTTTTTCGGTTCCTCTCATCAATCATGGCAGAGGCGGGAGTGACAAATTGTACATGGTTTGATGAGCTAGCCGTGTTTTGTACACTAGCAACGTCAGAAACACTAGCTGTGTTAGATACGCTAGCTGTATTAGGGAAGCTAACAGTATATGCGTTAGGTTGAACTGCAGGTACATTTGGACGAGGTGCATCCTGATTTTGATTTTTAAGTATAGATATAGCTTCTTTAATATTGTCCGCGTCTTCAGGGGTGTGCTTTTGACCTGGAAACACAAAATACTTTAATTAATTACGTTGTAATGCTTACATGAAGTACCTATTTGCTTATTCTGGCTGCACCTTGCGGGGATCCACGTGGGATTCTCACTGAAGCTTTCAATTTTACTGGGATAAAAGTTTCTTATGTGACTCTCATGCCCAGAATGTCTTTTTACAATTAAGCCTATTCTTTGTCACTTGGTAATAGTGTTGCATTCTAATGGTGAAAGGTTTTTCATAATTGGATCAGCAATCCAAGAGATTAGCATAAGCCAGTAATATTACCACTACTGGGACACAGGCCTCCTCTCTGTGAGAGGGAGTGGGCCGTAATTTAAGAGATATATTTTACAAATATGCAAAACGTCTAGGTGAAACAAAGTAACTGGATACAACACAGCTAAAATATCTCCTATTTACCATATATATTCTATTGAAAAAAAAAAGTATATACAGGATGTTACAGAAAGGGTATATCAATACAAACGGGTTGAAGAGTGCATCTGGTCTAGAATCTCTGTACAAAATTTCAGCTCAAAAGCATTAGCTTTGAAAATGCCTAATATTTTTTTATTTCGACATCACGGCGCTGCACTGGCGCGCGGCGGCGTGATGTGCGTGTACTAGGCGCACAGACACACTACAGATAATGGATAATGACCCTCGTAGTGCGGTGACACGTTTTTTACGATTTCAATTTAGTAAAGTATCGAAATAAAAAATATTAAGCATTTTCAAAGTTACTGCTTTTGAGCTGAAATTTCGTACAGAGATTCTAGACCAGATACACTCTTCAACCCGTTTGTATTGATATACCCTTTCCGTAACACCCTGTATAAAGTATTTTCCTTACCATTCTCTTGCATCTCCTTCTTGTAAGATGAGAAGAAAGTAAGTGCTTTCATCAACTGGTAGCTCTTGGATACCGGTATGTTGGTATCATACAGCTTTTTAGTATTCTTACAGTCCACATAGAACCACCAGTTGCATTTGAGAATGGTCTGGTCGAAGAGCGTGGACTCAGGACAGAGGAAGGATTTCATGACGAGGCCATCATCTGTAAGGGCACAGACGTGGAACACCTGAAAATTTAAAAGGAGTTTGTGAGATTTTTGTTTATCATATGGAATACTGTTACTGTGATGACTAGTTCATTTCACTTTACGCCGGGTTATTCCGTTTATCCACCCCAAAAATTGCGCCCTAAGGTGGACACGCGGAAACGCATGTCCGAAAATCCTTCCTAGGCCTAGTTGTCTAAACGGAATTTATAGGCTTAGGGTTGATTCTTGGACATCAGGAATGTTACCTATTAGGGATAGCGACGAAATGGCCAATGAGACGAATGGTGATCAGATCCATCTACCTTAGGGTGCAATTTTTGGGGTAGATAAACCGTACAAAAATCAAATCAAATCAAATATTTATTGCTGAACACGGTACATTATAAATACCTACATAACAAGATGTTGAGATTAAGCGCAGTTCACTATGTTGTAGCAACTAAGGGCGAATTTCACCAATGAAGGCCTACGCGATCAGAACATATAAACCGCGTTCAAAAGCCGTCAGTGTCATCATTGTTGCAGAATATTGACACTCACAGGTCTTGCGCGTGGTTTAGATCATGTTTGGATGTGCTGGTCACGTTCAGTTTCAGTGGTGAAATTCGCCCTAAGGCATGAAATAGATAAAAAGGTAACCTGTAACTCAAGACGTTAGAATGAGTAGCCTAATTATATTTTTTTTTTTTGCTGTGAGAAAATTTATAGCAAACTCTTTTTGCAGTCAAAGCTTGCTATTTTGCTTGGCTGCTCACTCCAAGGGAAAACAATAACCCCCTTATTCATAAAACTTATCAAACCTATTTTAGTTAAAATGGGGTTTGTCTCTTTCTTACACACAGAAATGACAACGTGACAGATAAAGACAAACGTTCTATAAACCTATTTTAGCTAAAATAGAGATAAAATAGGATTATGAATAAGGGCCTAAGTATAATTAGCACTTGTAAAACTATATATGATTTCAGAAACTTAAGGATTTCTGTAATGATACATATGTCTCACAATTTCATCACAAAAGACAGCAAAAGGTCGTAGGAAAACGATATTCACTCACCATACACCCAAGACTCTCATCGCCGTACAATCCAGGGAAGTACTTCTGGTCACCACAGTGGAAGCTGGTGTCTGGAAGGTCGACCTTGGACTGGAAGTGGTCGTCGAAGTTCTTCTCATAGCCGACAGGGTAGTACTCGCGGGGAGCGTTCATTACCTTGCCGGATATTGGGATTCTGGAAAGCATTATTAAAAAGTACGATTAGAATTTGATGAATGCTGATGATGGGATCAGGCTTCCATCTAATGTATAGATGGATAAGGTAAGCGGTCAGACGCATTTTCGATATTTTTTTTATGATCAGTGTGCTTATAAAGTCAACTGGGAATCTGGAGATGCTAAATGGATCAGCACTAAATTCAGGTCCATCGAATTTAGGTGCAGATCACATCAACATGGCAAAAGGAATTGCGAGCACATACAACATTTTGCAATTCATTGCGTCATTCACGCACCGGGCAAAGCACACAAGCAGTGCTCTTAAGCCAATGATACCAAAACCATCCATAGTTTAATACCTTATTTTCTTGGTCCTCCAGTGAAACTAGATGCAACAAATGATAAGAATTAACAAAACCAATAAAAATCAGCTGTTTACAACTGCTTTGAATATCAAAGGATCTATAGGGATCTAATTCTGAACTAGAAATTATATTTCCAATATTTTTTATTTGTTTCGATCATTAATATGAGTGTGACCAACATAATATGTCTCATACGAACCTCTTCGGCGGCTTCTGAGGTAATGCAGCAGTCAATATTTCTGGTTCGGGCTCCTGTTGGAACACGAAAGGTTGTTCTGTTGTCGTCGTAGTTGTTGACGATGTTGTTGTAGGCGCTTGCACGGGAATGTTCGCGTATTTACTCAACAACTGTTGTTGCCTCAACGCGATCGCCGCTTCAACAGCTTCCATAGAAATGTTCCCGGCTTTAGCAATCTCTGCTATCTTCGAATTAATATCTTCTTTATTAAACTTTAATACAGTGTCGTCGCCATAACCAGTTATAGAATTGTAATCGTCGACTTTCTTCGTATTATATACAACGTTGTTCGCAATATCGTGGACTTGATGAGGAACAGGGTCTACAAAGTTAGAAAGAGGATGCTTTTGGATGATAGAGTTAGGTGAGTAAGAAGGTGGCATGTGTATTTCTTTGAATACTGGAGCAGGTATAAGAGAAATAGCTTGAGAAGATGGCATAGGTACGAATGGGTTAACAGTAGTCATGGAGTAAAATTTTGGAGGTTCTACAATGACGGGACTTTGTGTGAATTTGATTGGGGAGAATTGCTGTGCTGTCATTTGTGATACCATTTTTGATATTTGGTTGTGTGATGGATATATCTCACTTTGGTATGCGAGTCCTGGGCCCTTGGACTGTGGGACTTGCAGTGGCGAGTAGGTCTTCCGTGTTGGTGCTATAGGTATTACGGCAAGGGTTTCGTCTTTCGGCGGTAGGGGTCTGAAGGCTGGTATTCCCATGGGCATAGGTTTGGCCATGGTGACGGTGGGGATGGGCTTAGCGTTTGTCTGTTCTACGGGGGCCTGGACCACGATGGGCTGCATGGTGGTGGAACCTCTTCGGTGCAGGCTGGTCAGCTTGTCCATGGCAGATTGGTTGGGACGGTTAGCAGGAGGCATCGGACGCATGATCCTGTTCTGTTTACCACGCTTCTGGAATCAGGAAAATTTAAACAATAAAACATTGCAGTTTCTGGCTTAATAGACCGGACAGACATGCTGCCATTATATTGTAACTGTTCATATTTTATAGTCAAGGTAAAGCAAAAAAATAACAAACGAAAACCTGTCTATTGAAATCTAAGCCCACTTGCTTAACCTGTCAAAGAAAAGAAAGAAAAAAAAAACAAAGAAACAAAGTTATCACGCTATAGCACACGCGCGCACGCGCTGTCACGTTTAAGCATAAACGCAACCAAAATTACGGTTACACGACACCACATAAAACCAATTGTTGCACATTTTTAAGCCATTTGAACCAAATATGGTGAGGTTCCTTCTAATTCTAGACATAATGATCCAATCAGATGTCGGTTTTCATAAATAAAGTTGCAATACATCTCTGCAAGTCCGTAATAACAGTTATTTTTAACGTAATTGTCTTATAAATTGCTCCTCTTGGCTACTAAGTTCGTTGTTGCAATCACAATTTGTATGAATGGCTCTTGTGTCTTTTTTTTCATAGAATGGGTCACTACTGTTATGTGCGATTGATTGATGGAAGGTAAACCAATTTCCGTTTACAAATCAAGGTAGGGAGTAATTTGTCTTGTTGGAAAAGTCCTTGACCCTGTTTATAGATGCTGGCTACTGCCGCCTATGTAATTGAGAGATGCAATATCAACTGCCTGCAATTCCCCAGGCACTCAAATGTCAAGTGCTTGTAATAAACTCGAGTGTTTGCTCTATGAGAATGACTGCGTAAATCGATTGCTGGACATAAGCACACTTCGGACACTCGCAAAATAATTACCTATTGCTACTACATAACCAAATGACGTTTGTATACGTGCAAATGTGTGCGTGAAATCCCATTGGATCTTACCAATTTGGTTGAAGTAAGTAAAATCGTTATCATGATTCCAATATGGACAATTTGTGTTTCATGATAACTTAAAGGCACTATTCACCCTCCTATCATTATGACTGTTAAGTTTTAGTTTCTCACCTCCTGCTTAACATTAGTTCTGGATGGGTCAGCGAGGACGTTGGCTGGAGGTCCATTCTTGACGCTGACAGAACGCCGCCGGCTTGGGTCCAAGTTTGTAAGAGATTGCTCGAAACCCAGCTCATCACCCAGACTAAAACCTGGAATTGTTGAAGAATTGGATTAGGTTACATGCTCGCTGTGAATCCATAATGCTATAGATCGTTTTACTTGTAAATGTTTCGTAAACAATAAATAGTTCCAGTATTATTATACTATGTTCCAGCCGTTCTTAGTATGTATCTGTCGGATATACGTAAGTCGTTCGTTTGACTACAATTACAGTATACTTTTGACTGATCGGGACGCCAGCGCCATCTGGTGGCACTCGATGGAGTCTAGCCTTTTTTTTTTTGTGGATGGGTAATCATCGAATGACCCCTCCCGCTCTGAATGGAGCGGAGTGTCAGACTGTTACTGACTAAAACCCATCCGTGTTCCATCCTTAGACCTTTGTGTTCCGCGTTAGCGGTAACCCTTTCGGACAATCCCGCTACCCCGGCAGGCTTCGGCCCTAACGGGCCCCTTCCTTTATGCTGACTTCTCTTTGAAGCGCGCGTGGAACACAAACGCGCCGTCCGGCACGGGCCTGGTCCTGATCGGACGGGCTCTCTCCCTCAGCCATCCCGCCACCTCCTTCGCTAACATGACTGCTTCGCAGAAGGAGGTGACTGCCTCCCACTCCCTCTCGCTCCGGACCATGGCTTGAACCAGAGCCGGACGCGAGAGGTCGCCGCCGCTGCCGATCACCTCTACGAGGACACGGCGGGATTATAATCTGGCTCATGATAACGAGAGACATGTACATTCCCCGTCATATCTATCTTCATCTAACTAGTCCAGCCACATCATTAGTTACGATTCAAAATACCTCTATAGAAAATCTAGAGCTTCGACCATTCATAACTATTTCTTTGATTGGAGAAACACGTTTGATTTGTATATAAATGTGTTTTCCATTCATACCTCTCGTCAAGTGGCGGCTCGTATTTCCACTCATGCGTCGATTGCTAACAGTTTACTTCATTTGAATAGTTATATTTTATGTGGTATGTTTATAATTTCATTGGAAATAAAAGCCTCTATGTACAAAAGATTTGGTAAAAATCTTAGAAAACGTAGCTCTAGACTTAGATCATTTTATTTTTTAGTTTCGAAGATGAATTTCGTGATACTGATGAGAGTATCATCTTTTTCCTCATGCCACATGCTTAAACATTATCATTTCAGCCAAAAGACTTCCATTGCTAGGCCTTCTCCAAGCGTCACCAAAGTTATCAGTTTATCACATAGCCATGTTGAATATTGAGACACTAATTCTTGCACGCATGAGGATAATACTGTCTTCGGTCCGGCGTTTCTAAATCCAAAGATGTAAACAACAATGGCCGCTCGAAATGGAATAAAATTGATATTTTATTTTTATTAAATAGGAACAACAAACAGCTACATTATGCAATATTTCAAAAAGAAAAAAACATAAGTTACTTAAGTAATATACAAGAACATTTATTTTAAGTAATGTTTGTTTTCGTCTAAATCTCCGAGCTAACTAGACGAAAGCAAACATTAGGTACTTAAAATAAATGTTTTTGTATATCGATTTTATTCAATTTCGAGCGGCCATTGTTGTTTACATCTTTGGCAAATTTAGAAACGCCGGACTATACATAAGTTTTGTCGTTTGTAGGGTCATAAAGAAACAATAAGTAGAACTTACCTATACTTGCATGTGCCTTGACCCCTCCTAGATTCCGTACCCTGAACAGGCCTGACTTTTTGAAGGCGCAGTTTATCTTGAAACCGAAATCTGATTCTAGCACACATGTTGGTTGCACGATTTCTGAAAATAAAGAAAAAAGTCAGCATAGGTGATATTATAAACCAGATTATATTAAGTAGGTATAAAAACACAGTGGATGAATTATGGGGATTAAAATTCAGATGGGAAGTGGTATGTCAGTGGGCCATGCTTGTCAAATGGTGGTGACTGTTGGTTAAAAGTCGGAGTTACCAACATAGCTTGCAGAGTAAGCAAACAGAAGTGGCAGTGGGCTGGCCATGTCTGTCAAAGGACCGATGGCCAGTAGAGCAGACGAGTCCTGGAGTGAAGACCACGTGGAGGAGTGGGACGCCCCCCAGCTAGATGGACGGACGTCTTAAAGAAGGTGGCTGAGGCCTATGTTCAGCAGTGGAAGAGTTGAATGATTGATTGATTGGTTGTAAATGGTTAGCAATGGGCATAGCTGGTAGAAGGCCAGCATATCACTAACGATAGCTGTCGGTCTACTGTGTAAAAATCTTACTGTGATAACTTAGGTGAAGTAGCCCATAGTGTCAATCCCTTTAAAGGCCGTAATTCTCTATGACACATGAGCAAAACCACGCGAAATGAACGCGAGATTAGCTAAGAAATTGACGTGCTTTCGAAGTAAGGGCCCTATTTATTTATTAAAACTTTATGCACAAGTAAAAAATACTGTACAAAGGCAGACTTAATGCCTGAGGCATTTTCTACCAGTCAACCTTAGGGTGATGCAGAGACAAAACATGGCAGGTGCAATATACAGGATAACTTGCTAGGAAATGACTATAAAATACAAGAATATATACATA
This sequence comes from Amphipoea oculea, assembly GCA_945859645.1. Taxonomy (NCBI): domain Eukaryota; kingdom Metazoa; phylum Arthropoda; class Insecta; order Lepidoptera; family Noctuidae; genus Amphipoea; species Amphipoea oculea. The sequence continues at coordinate 16,842,184 of OX243883.1, forward strand.
GATACATACATACATATAAACCAAATGAACTCTCAGGGGAAAAATTATTATTAGTAGAGGAGAAAACGAACCCAGCAAATCAGCGCTGGGATGCTACGGCCAACTTCTGCCGAATATGTCACCTATGTGACCTATGAACATGTGCCCTATCTCACTAGGACACCAATGGCGGCGCTACCATGGTCGCACTGCCAAAAAATGTATGATTGGTTGCGCATCCGATTGGACGCCTGGTGAGATACCCAACATAAAGCTGTATATATTTTGCTTTCAGGGCAACCATGGTGTCCCAGTCAGATATAAACCTTAGAAATCCCTAATACCCGGTTCCTGAGGATTTTGAACGGAGTTTATCCATTCGATAGTAATTATTGGTCCGATATCGTGCTTCTGAACACGTCATTAAGGAAGAATTTAGCTTAAAAGTCGAGTGAATTCTTCTGAGGAATTAATCTTAAAAATCGAGGGTAACAATAAACTTCTATTGTGTCTCGTTCAGTGTCATTGAAAGCATTAAATAGATAATTATGTCAAATCAACAGCTATTGAGAATTCTTTAGAAACCGGGCATGAGTGGTCATAGTGAATTAGGGCCCAGGTAGAATAAAAGCTCATTTCAAACTCACTTCACCTAAATATCGCGTTGACATTTTTTACAGAATAGACCGACTGGTCCGGTCCCACATGACGTTATAATATAATATTTAGCCCACATCCTTGATATAATTTCATCGAGTGCGTAGTTTCAAAACATGTTTAAAAATAATATTTAATTCATGCTCAATTTGGAGGATCAGCCACTATGAAGCTGTAATAACATTATTTTTTAACAATCACTCAAGCGAAAATAGGTAGGTAACAAAGTTGGTGCGAAATTGGCCAGTTAATCATAGCGCGATGTAATTACATATTTAGGTTTCAAGGTTTTAGATTTCCATTCTTTTAAGAAGTTTAATCATAATATCTACAGTTTCCTTTAGGGCCGTTTACATTGGGCGAGTGGATAGTCAAGTAGTGACGATGTATTGAAACGAATGCCATTAGCGCAAAACTTTAAAAACTACTTCATAATTACGCAGTAGTTTAAGTTCAAGTTAGTTACTCAATAGGTAGCCAAGCTTTCCACAAGCTACTGGCTCAGAGCATTTGCTTCATTATTCTTCTTTTATTTATAGACTCCGTTCATCACAAATATAACTGATATCACTTGGAAAGCTGCCACGCTAAAATGGAACTGGGCTGGACACATCTGCCGCATGTCAGACGAACAGTGGGCCAAACTTACGACCCAATGGGTCCCTCTTAATGGCAAACGACATCGTGGCAGGCCCAGACGAAGATGGCAGGATGAACTGGACTCCTTCAACAAGAACTGGTCCTTAGCAGCTTTGAACAGAGAGAGGTGGAAAGAGAGTAGGGAGGCCTTAGCCCTGCAGTGGGACGTCACAGGCTAATAATAATAAAAAAATAAATAATTTATAGACTCAATGCTTAGTTTAGATATTTCCTGAATAGTAACTAGTCACTGTATCCAGTGAAAACACACCTTAGATCAGTAATGATTGGTTCTAATTCACTGCAGGCGAGTTCGATGCAGCATTTAAACCAATAAATGCAGTTAACTCACGATTTTGTGCTAGAATGGCACTTTGTATGTAATTTGTTTGATTGGGAACTAATTCTATAGTTGTCCGTATGAAGAAATGACGTAAAAACTCAACTGTGAGATTGGGTTATAATTTGTGATCGAAGCAAACCAATGGGTTAGATTTTTCGTGAAAGGTTTTGCACAGTCAATACTATTGAAAAGCAAATTACTTAAATGTTGTTACAATATTATGGTACCTATTTAATAATGACTACTACGACACAAATATTTATGAAGAAGTTGTAACAATTTATCAATATCCTAGCACCAAAAATTCGAAGACATGTGACATATACCAACCAACACTGAGCCCGCGTGGTGGATTACGGCCCACTCTCTCCCACAGAGAGGAGGCCTGTGTCCCAACAGTGGGAACATTATAGGCTGATTATGCTTATGTAACAATTTAAATTATTCATTTATTTGTTTTTTTTTTGGATTAGTTTATAATTTTGTAACTTTTGCATAACTACTGCTATACCACCATGTACTAGGTTTCCATAATTGCAAAATAAAATATATTTATCTATGTAACAATGTGGTTATTACCTATTACAAATATTTCTACTCAAATAAATCCTAATATTCTGAAGATTGCATAATTAAAAATTAATAAAAAGCTTCCCTCCAATCAACTCCATAATTTAGTCCAAACACGCGAGGATCCGTCCCTGATTACATCTTCTCATGTTTAATAAACACATCGACATGCGTATGCGCATCCTATTGCTTAATATTTAGCACAAAGTGGTAATTACAGACGGAACATTTTGCCGGCGATAGACCTACGTAAAGTAAGTCCAGGATATTGGGTGGCCTAGATTTCTCTTCGTCCTATAGGTAGTTTAGTTTCTGTTGAGTCACTATGTAGCTAAATTGGAGAAGTTACACTTCTGATGGTGATTTTACGTAGGCAACATCAACATTTTTGTAAAATAAAAAGGCTTAGAAGTTAGATAGATCAAAATTAATGAGAAATCCTCACTAATATTATAAATGCGAAAGTGAGTTTATTTGTTACGCTTTCCCGCTAAAACTGCTGAACGGATTTGGATGTTTACATTGAATTTTTACTAGCGATGTTTAGCACACATACAGACCATGACCATAAAGTCGCGGGAAGAAGCTAGTTTTCTGTAACGCATTTGTGTGGGAGTTTATCTTTTGAGAATAATATCCTTCTTTATGTTAATAATAACCTCGACTTACCATATAATTAAAACAAAATCGTGATTGAACCAATTATCTTCGTACTTTTATTGTTTCCAGGTCACCTTTCAAGAGACAGGAATTGCCAATAACTCAAATTAAAAATTTATGTCAAAAATAACCTCCACACCTTTTTTTCATAAACACCTATTTCCTTAACAAAGCAGGTTTTATTCCGCAAAATTCAATTTGATTTTTTTGGTTCTCAGCCCTTAGACCTTCACTTCCGTGGTGTATACCTTGAAGAGTCATTGACCAGAGTTGGTGGCTTGCCTGGGATATAAAAAGTTATGTAATTGAGGTTAAACACGGATGTAGTGAGTAAGAGATTTTATTTGGGGGACGTACTTGGAAAGGGAACGTTATATTGTTTGATTAATGAGTCGTAAATATAATCAAACCTGTGTCTGCTGACTAGTCGTGTAGTCTTTAGCTAAGAATTATACATTAGGGCCTTATCATACTAGCGGATTGCGAGCGTCCTCAAAACGGAGCGGGCGCGCAACGAACACGCATAGCATGCGCAGTGAATTCGTTGCGGACGCGTAACGAGATCGCCGCAAATAGCAGCGTGGACGCCATTGTTACTGAATGTATTGTACGTCGTTAACTTGCTACAAACACGCGACGAAAACGTTGCGAATTTGCCACGCTTCCGCAACGTCTTCGCTGTGCAGCCGCGGCGTGTTCGCGACGCATTCGCTGCGCGCTTGCCCCACCCGCCCCGCAGCCGCTCGCAAACCGCTAGTGTGATAAGGCCCTTAATCAAACCTACGGCATACAAATGTGCAGGAACAACCAAACAGACCAGCGGGGTTATTGCGTAATATACTAACAGTAGGAATGGCTTTCATTTTGACAGTTCAACATCATTCATTGCGTTATTCACGTTGTTGAGTAAACAATTTTTCGAACATACGAAGCAATGGATTAGCAATATCCTTCAACATTATTCAAATTATGATTGATAGTGTTAGTGTGTTACGCAATTACGGTGCAGGTCGTGTGGAATTATAGGTATTAATCCAGTTTAGCAAAGTATTACTACCAAAATGCGAATTGAAGCATGTAAACTATTACCTACTTAACAGCGACTAATCCTGTTATTTACAATTGCGGTTATTATGGCAAACACAATAATTCTAAAGGTAATTGTCCTAATTTTTCTTAAATCTGACAGTAGACACAAATTTCTGGAAAAAAAAAATTAAAAAAAAACTTTATTCAGTTCAGAAAAAAACACGGTATAATATAATAACAAAAAAACTAGTACCTAGCAGTTTACAAGGAGCCTTAGGTGCTAGGTTTTTACAAATGCCCTGGACCCCACACTAGGATTCCCTGTGTCGTAGGGCCCAATCTCTTCCCAAGTAAGGCAAACATTTTAATTTATGTACCAATGTAAAGTAATTAATTCAAAGAAAAAAATTAAACAATAGAAAAAAAATACAATTAATACCCTGAGTAGTACAGAGTATTAAAAAAAATATGTTGTAAATTGAAAAATATCATTTTAACTTTTGATACCGATTAGAACTACTGTATTTCACCTACATAGTCTGACCTAATAACATCACTTACAAAAGTCTTTGTAGGCTTGGCTCACGATTGCACTGTTTATTTACTTCTGACTGGGTATAATAATAGAATAGGTATAATCTATTAATCTGACTTGATCTCTGTGTAGCCATTTATCTTACTTTGCGACAGTAAAGTAAGGGCTTAGTGTAGACTAATTAATTAAATACTGAGAAGAAACGCAGAGAATAAGCTGAGAGTAGAGCAGTGGTGGCCAAGTGGTAACGGCCGCGACTTACGAGGTGTAGGTCGTAGGTTCGAACCCAGACAGGCGCTTTACTTTGTGTAAATTATTTCATCACCACTGCTCTCAAACCGGTAAAGAAAAACATCGTAAGGAAACCGGCATGTCCTAGAACCAAAAAAATTGGAAGACATGTGACGTCTGCGAACCCGCACTGGGCCCGCGTGGTGGATTACTGCCCACTCCCTCTCACCAAGAGGAGGCTCGTGTCCCAGCAGTGGGAACACGAACACTATAGGTTGATTATTTATGTAACCCAGATATATGTTAATTAGTTGTTCTTCGGATTGCGGATGATATGTTTGATTGTGTGTTGTTTGATTGCTGACTCGTAAGGGCGCTTGATATACTCAGTTTAAGGGGAACTACATGACCTAAAGCGCAGTCACTGTCGGACTGCATAGAAAAGCGTATAAGAAAATACATGCGTCATGTTCGTGAACGGGCGCCGTCAGTAGGGACTGGTCATCTCTTTGCTGCCATGGCTTATTTTATTTTATTTAATATTTGAATTGTTGTTTTTTCTTATCTTTTCATTATGGACGCTTTTAACGTTCTGCATCGTTCTCACATGTATAATTTTTAACATGAATGATGTAACCAAGAATTTGTAACTATATTATTTTGATTTAAAGGAGTGTCCATGGAGTTTCTTGCCCGTTCTTCTCCATAGGTACCTACGCTTTGGAATGGGCAACTAGCTTCATCTTTCTGACTGACCGACCCTTTGACAATTCAAAAGTGCCTGTAATTGGTTTAATTGAAATAAATGCTTTGAGTTTGAGTTTTGAGTTTGAGTTTGAGTTGAAAGAAAGAGAAGCGCGACGACACAACCCTGGCAATTTATGGCAATATTAAGTAATTATATATTAACAAAAATCTATTGTTTAGACTAAAAAATTAAAACACTAGTGTTTTAGTATGTTTGTAGAGTAATCTGAAAAAAATCAGAATGAATGTATAGTTTTTATTGTAAAAAAAAAAGTTTTTAGAAGTATCTTCATGATTTTTTTTCTATCGTATCAAATTAGTTGTACTATGTTTTCTACACACTATCTACCTAGCATAAAATATATCCTGAAGAATATCATATATTTTTTTGGATTTTGTTTACTGTAGTCGATTATATACTTTTAGCAATTATAAAACTTGCGTTTTTTGCGTTTAGGTCCTATAATCCCCTTAATTTATTATCGTCTCCACCTTGTCTATAAGAGCGCGACGGTCGCATATTCGCGCGTCGATCGCTTTCGGTTAGGACAGGGCCTGACGATTTCAAAATTCTTTATGATTCTCGACCCTGAAGATTATTATTTAAAGTAAATGATAAGTATAATTATTACACTTTTTGCAATGATATACATAGTTATTGCAGTGTTGACACGAGTTTATGATACTTTCGATTAGAAGCCAGCACATCAAGCTACTCGAAACTGTCAAATTTTCCCAATCAATTTTGAACCTTATACTTTAGCAATAAAGTTGAAAATCAATTAAAGAAATTTGACAGATTGTAGTAGTTTGATGTGCTGGCGTCTGTACATCCCGCAAGGTCGCTTGCCTAACATCTATACATATAAAATGCAATGGTCGAGATATCTGAATGAAAAAGATTAATCTTTATGTTTATATGCTAATAAAGCTATTAATTAGCATTTTTCCTAGATAAAAATAGTAGCAGTGAACTTGTTTTTAGGATTTCGTACGAAGCTAATGGCAAAACGAAAGAGCAGTTTCGTCATAATCGTGACCCGTGACGCTCTTTGAGTATAATCAGCCTAAAATGTTCCCACTGCTGGGACACAAGCTTCCTCTCTTCGAAAGGGAGTGGGCTGTAATCCACCACGCGGGCACAGTGCGATTTGGTAGATGTCACATGTCTTCGAATTTTTAGTTCTAAGACATGCCGGTTTCCTCACGATGTTTTCCTTCACCGTTTTGAGAGCAGTGGTGATGAAATCATTTACACAAAGTAAAGCGCCTGTCTGGGTTTGAACCCGACCCACAATTCGTGAAGGACTCGTAATTAAGAAACCTTAGTTATACCTTATCACTAAATTCAAGATGCGTATGAAGGTTCAAAGGTGAGACTACAACATACTAATTAACATGAAAACGTAACCTGACCGGTCCAATTAGGCAAAACAGGGAAGAATGGCGAAATTTGGCGAGGCGTGAGTAAAAAACGATGACTACATTTTTTTACTTTCTCATCATCATTTCAGCCGAAAGACGTCCACTGCTGGACATAGGCCTCCCCCAAGCACCTCCACTTCAACCGGGTCTGTGCTTCTCGTATCCAACGGGTTCTTACGGCCTTCACAAGGTCGTCGGTCCACCTTGTGGGAGGCCTTCCAACGCTACGTCTTCCGGTACGCGGTCGCCACTTCAGAACCTTTCGGCCCCATTGGCCATCTGTTTTGCGAGCAATGTGCCCTGCCCGCTGCCACTTAAGTTTGGTAATTCTTCGGGCTATGTCAGTTACCTTGGTCCTCCTGTGGATCTCTTCATTTCTGATTCGATCACGCAGGGAAACTCAAAGCATATAGCCCTCTCCGTTGCCATTTGGGTGACTTTCAGCATTCTAATAAGGCCCATTGTGAGCGACCACGTTTCAGTGCCATATGTCATCACTGGCAACACCCACTGGTCAAAGACTTTCGTCTTGAGACAGTGCGGTATGTGGGACGAGAAGATATTGCGTAGCTTCCCGAACGCTGCCCAGCCGAGTCGGATTCGACGATTGACTTCTTTCTCCAAGTCAGAGTTTACTTTATAACTAACATAAAATAAATTATATCTTTAATAACTTTCAGTGCCATTCTGTCCCTTTTTCTTCAATTACAACGTGTCGGTGTTATAATCATAATAACTATGATGCGGTAAGCGCACCAGCCGCCGACCGCGACAGTAATCTTGTCATTTATGTAGCTAAATCCAGTAATAATTCAGTTTAGTATATTAATAAAAAATTCAATGTTTTTACCTTTTTGAAATAGTAGTTGTAGGTCGTAGGTGCGAACCCAGACAGGCGCTTTACTTTGTGTAAATTATTTAAGGGAAGTAATAATGTTTCCGAAAAACAAATTAATCTCCAGCGATCTGTGGCCGACTAAAAAAAATCAATATTCGAATAATAGAACTTGTTGCGGCCTGTGCCCGCATAGCAACGAGCGCGGCGCGCAGGCAGCGGGCCGACGTCATCCTCCGAAGTCTCCGCTGAGCCAATCAGTGCGCCGTTGTATCACGCCATACCGCAGCGGACCAATGGCGGCGCGCCACCACACACGACGGCGGGGGACCTCGCTCGGGCTCCGCGGCAGAAGGCCGGAGTCTCTTACACTTGCTCCGACGCGGCACCACCGATCGGTCAACATACGCTTAATATTGTAACGGGTCCTAGAATTTCTGTAATCTTGTACACGTCAGTTTAAATTTAAAAGATCTAAATAAGTATTGGTTTGTTCTATAACAGTATTTCATTTAGTCTCCCTAACACACACCTAAGCATAGGCGTCATCAAGTGGCGACCGTGACAGGACTCGTTGCGTAAAATTTAAATTCATCGAATCATCGAGAAGCGGCGGAAGATCGAATCGTCGAGAAGCGTCGACGGAAAATTCGTCGCGTGGAGCAAGTGCCGCAGCCCGCCATCCATCCAGCCGGGCTGCGTAATCAAGAAGAAGGGGAGCGCGGACGAGCTGCTGTGTCCAGGGAGACTTCGGAGGGTGACGGCGGGTCAAACTCAACACGTCTGCCGAAGGTCTAGCCCAGGAGAGTAAGCCCTGATCCATTCATTTCCTTTCTTTAATCTTTTTCCTGTGTGCCCTTGCGCTGTGAACCAGTGCGCGGCTTGCTGTTCGAACGTCAAACGGGAAAAGGGCCATATCTTTTCCTAATTTGCAGGGTTAATTGCACGTGGGTTGAGCTGGCTTATGCTTCATGCTTGGCTAGGCGCTAAGCTGCAATTTTTCCACTCTAGTCGAATCATTTGTATGTTCGTGTGCACCTACCCGCTTAAGTTCATTTTCATAAATTTAATCCCACGTAACGCATAACCTCACTTTTGGCGATATTGTAAAACGCAAGCTAGCATTTTAAGCTGCACGCATTGTTCTTCCTACCCAATCCATATTCATGCACGCGTGTGAATTAAGTGCACGCAACCAAAGCTTGGTGAACCAGCCATCTTGCTGACTATTTCAGAGTTCCGGCCATACGGCAACTGTTCCGGTGCAGAGCCAACGCAGCCAACAGAGCGGATTCCCTCGACGCGCCGACTACATTAGCGGCTGCCCGCTACGACGCGGAAGTCGTACCTGGGACCGTGTTGGAGCAACGCCTAACATTGTCAGGTTCACTGCACATTTATCTATTCAGCTCATTGTATTTCATTGTTTTGTGTTTTGTATTGCGATAGACAATAGGTCTCGTTGATAGCAAAATGACCAGTGTAGATACCGACCTGAAGGTCAAAATTAAAGAGTTAATTAGAAAGCGTGGCACCATAAAGGGTAGATTAACAAAATTCATAGAGTATTTAGGTACTATGAAGAACTTGGAGCCTAAAGAGGTTGCCAGTGTCCAAGTTAAAGAAATTTCTTTGAGATTAGCCAAGTTTCAAGAATTATTTAAAACATTTGACGAATTACAGTCAGAAATTGAAATATGTTGCTCCGATGTAGATGAACAATTGGAAGAAAGAGAGGCAACAGAGTGTCAATTTTACTCTGCTCTCTCTGTAGCTCAAGAATTAATTGAGGCTACCCCATTACCAATAAATAAAACAAACAGTGTTGGAGAAAATAGTAATTGTTCTCATCAGCCAAGCTGTTGTTCTCATGCATTTAACGGAGTGAAATTGCCAACCATACACCTTCCAAAGTTTGATGGAAACTTGTTAACATGGCTAGAATTTAAAGATACATTTGATTCTATTATTCACAGCAATAAATCAATTCCAGAAATAAATAAATTTCACTATTTAAGGTCAGCTTTGGAAGGGAGTGCTAAGGGGATAATTAAATCAATAGAGTTTACCTCGAATAGCTACAAATTAGCATGGGATTTACTATGCGAGCGATATGATAATAAGAATATTCTCATAAACAATCATCTCAAAGCTTTAATTAGTGTTGAAAAGTGTAGTCGAGAATCATACAAGGCGTTAAGGTACTTAGTAGACCATATGTCAAAAAACTTGAGAGCGCTGGAAGCTTTGGGTCAGCCGACCGACAAATGGGATGCACTTATTCTATTCATTCTAGCTTCAAAGTTAGATCCGGTGACTAATACAAAATGGGAAGAGCATAGGTCTACGTTAGCCGATTACCATAGCTTAGAAAATTTCACAAGGTTTCTAAGAAATCGAGCCGATATTCTAGAAACAATGTATTTCGCAGGCATGGAAAATGCCGAGAAAAGGGACCGAAAGCCAAGCAGCAATAAAGAGCCTAAACCGAATAGGACTTTTGCTGCATTAGGAGATAAAGGTGGACCGTCCACGTGTCATGTCTGCAATGACAGTCACCAGTTATCCGAGTGCTCCAAATTTAAGAATATGGACATAGGGGATAGGCTATCTGAAGTCACAAGATTAAAACTATGTAAAAATTGCCTTAAGAGCAGTCACAACTCATTCCAATGCAAGTCCAAGCTTACGTGTCGTGTATGCAAACGGAAACATCATTCACTAGTACACAATGACGAGTTTAAGACCAATAGGTCCACAGCAGACGCTCCGGCCCTTGAGCCCTCTAGCTTACCGGTTTCTCTCTCAGCGGCCTCAGTAGGTCAAGTACTGCTAGGCACGGCTCTAGTAGACATAGTGCATCCGCAAACTGGGGAAATCTATCAGGCAAGAGCGTTACTAGACACAGGTAGTCAGATGTCCTTACTATCCAACAGCATGAAACAAAAGCTTGGGTTAATTTGTGACACTTCCCGTCCCACTCACGTTGCCGGAATAAATAATTCCATTTCAAAGGTTTCCGAAAGGGTAAACATTAAACTCAAGTCGCGCGTGACTAATTTCTGTATCTCGGTTAACTGTCTTGTCTTACCAAATATTATGGGTACGTTGCCCAACATGCAGGTAAACGTTAAGCAACTCGGTATACCAAAGGAAGTTAGTCTAGCGGATCCCACTTTCTATGAACCTTCGAAGATAGACATTCTGTTAGGTGCGGATGTATATTGGGCGATTGTGAATGCCAATCACATATATCTAGGCAAAAATAAACCAGCACTACAAGACACTAAACTAGGCTGGGTAGTGTCAGGCCCTACAGGGCAAGGTAGCCTAAAGTCCCTCACTGTAACTTGTAACTTTAGCCAAGACGCACAAGAGTGTCTAAAAAGATTCTGGGAAATCGAAGAGGGTTATGCTGAACACTATTCCCGTTCCCCCGATGAACATTTCTGTGAAGGGCATTTTGTTCAACATACCAAACGCCTGTCAAACGGAAGATTTTCTGTAGCAATGCCTCTAAAGGAAGACCCTGAGAGCGCGTTAGGCGACTCCTATGCAATAGCTAGGAAGCGGCTTACCCACTTAGAAACCAAATTAAATAAAAACCCCCAACTAAAGGAAGCTTACTCAGAGTTCATTAAGGAGTATAAGGAATTAGGTCACCTAAGCGAAATTGCACAACCGCAGTTCGGGTACTACCTACCCCATCACTGTGTCATTCGGGAACATAGTGAAACCACCAAACTCAGAGTAGTCTTCGACGCATCTGCGAAGACTACCTCTGGAAAATCGCTGAATGAGATACAAGCAGTAGGTCCAGTCATTCAGAGTGACTTAATGTCCATATTACTACGTTTTCGAGAGCATAGGTTTGTTCTTACCGGAGACATTACTAAAATGTATAGGCAAATTCTAATTGATGAGTCACAACGTCATTTGCAATTAATACTATGGCGTTGTGAGAAGTCTCACAACATTGTAACGTACCAGTTAAATACAGTGACTTATGGTACAGCGTCAGCTCCCTTCCTTAGTACGAGGTGTCTTCAACAACTCGCGCTAGAATGTGATGACGAACTTATAAAGGAGGTTATGCTAACTGATTTCTACATAGACGACTTAAGCACTGGCTGCGCATCAGAAGAGCAGCTGACGCACATCCATAAGGGTACTACTAGAGTGTTAGAGTCGGCGGGTTTCAAGCTTAGAAAATTTCGTACAAATTGTCCGCAAATATTCAAGAAGGACCACTTTAGTACTGATGTTCTAGATCTGAGCAAGGAATCCGCTGTGCTAGGATTAAACTGGTCTCCAGTGAATGATACAATTCAATTTTCCACAAATATACCTATAGCTGCTCAGATAACTAAACGAACGATTATATCGATGACATGTAAAATATTTGATCCATTAGGACTACTGAGTGCGGCCATCATAAAGCCAAAAATTCTACTCCAAAGGCTATGGTGCGCCAAGTTAGACTGGGATGAGCCAGTACCAAATCATTTTGCTAAGGACTGGCTCAACTTTAGCAATAATTTATCATATCTGTATAACTTGCATCTACCTAGACACACTCTGTGTGAATTACCAGAGGATATTGAATTGCATTGTTTTGTAGATGCCTCACAGGCAGCCTATGGCGCCTGCGTTTATTTAAGGTCAAGGAGTAACAATGGTAGCTACACCTCACGCCTACTATGTGCCAAGGCCAGGGTAGCACCCCTTAAACCTATGACTATCCCTAGACTAGAATTATGTGGAGCGCTCCTCGGCGCGAGACTTAGTCATAAAGTAATTCAGTCCTTGAAAGGAAAAATAAATAAAAAATTAATATGGACCGACTCCACGGTAGTACTAGGATGGCTAAAAATGCAGCCAAACTCACTTAAAATGTTTGTTCGTAACAGAATAAATGAAATTCAGGAGTTAACAGCTGACTATCAATGGCGTCATGTGCGCACAAGTTTGAACCCTGCAGATATGGCATCAAGAGGAGTAGAACCTCACGTGCTGCAAGGTTCAACGCTTTGGTGGGAAGGCCCTCCCTTCTTAAAACAAGAAGACAGTGAGTGGTCTCCCAAGCTAGCTCCGTTAGAGGAAAAATCGCTGCCAGAAGTCAAACCACTTAACCCATACTCATGTGCGGCAAATAATAGTAATAGAGTAGATAATACAAAGCTTATAGATTTCAACAGGTTCTCTAATTTCCTACGGCTGAAAAGAACAGTCGCTTACGTACTAAGGTTTATCCAGATAGGAAAAGGGCAGATAAATGCTAGTCCAACCTTATCGGTTGAAGAGCTGCAAAAGGCATGCACTCTTCTAATTAAACTCAGTCAACATGAGACTTTCTCTGAAGAAATCGAAATATTGAGCAAAGGGCTGCAGTTAAACAAAAATTCAAAAATATTGCCCCTTAATCCTTTTGTAGACTCTGAACGAGTGCTACGGGTGGGAGGCCGGCTAGAAAATTCGAGATTCAGCTATGATAAGAAGCACCCGATTCTTCTAGACGCTAAACATAGATTCACTAAGCTGTTAGTAAAATATGAACACTTGCGCTTGTTCCATGTTGGTCCCCAGGCACTGCTTGCAGCCATCCGTGAGGAATATTGGCCCTTGGGAGGGCGAACCCTTGCTCGCACGACCACCAGGCAGTGTGTTGTGTGTACGCGATTGAGAGGTAAACCTTTCGAACCAATTATGGGTGATTTGCCGGCCGTTAGAACGGATAATAGCTTCGCCTTCAGTTCTTGTGGGGTAGACTTTGCGGGCCCGTTTAAAATTTCGAGTCGTAAAGGCCGAGGGAACCGCATAACTAAAAGTTATCTATGTCTGTTTGTGTGTCTTACAACTAAGGCGGTTCACCTAGAGGTGGTCAGCGACCTCACGTCTGAGGCATTCATTCTGTGTCTCCACCGGTTTGTAGCTAGGAGAGGTAAACCCTATGTCATATATTGTGATAACGGTCGTAATTTTCTAGGTGCATGCAATGAGCTGGGTAGGATGCTGCAGGAGGCCCAAGAATCTGTGTACAATTACACGGCGAACGAGGGAATCCGCTTCGTGTTTGGACCTGCATATTCGCCCCATTTCGGAGGCATATGGGAGGCTGGTATAAAATCCTCTAAATATCATCTTAAACGAGTAGCTGGGGAGGCCTGTTTGACGTTCGAGGAGCTGGCGACACTATTCTCGCAGATTGAGGCCATACTCAATTCCCGTCCCCTCTCTCCCCTCTCGTCAGACCCTAATGACCCCTCTCCACTAACCCCGGGGCACTTTCTGGTGGGCAGGCCGTTGACCGCCGTCCCATCACCACCCATCACAGCACTGCGGCCCAACCGCTACAAATTAATTGAAAAAATCCGCCAACAGTTCTGGTCCAGGTGGCAGAAGGAGTTCCTGGCCGAGATGCAGCAACGGTCCCAGTGGAGGACCCAGCAGCGAGGCATTTGCCTCGGCGACCTCGTGCTCCTGCGGGAGGCAAACCTTCCGCCGCTCCAGTGGCGCCTGGGGCGTGTCACGCGCCTACACCCAGGCCCAGACGGGGTCAGCCGGGTGGCGGACGTCGCCACCACCAAAGGGACGGTAACTCGTGCCGTCCGCACGATGTGTCCCCTCTGGCGGGACATGTCATCCAGTTGAAGTCGAAGTCTTCAACGCCCGGGAGTATGTTGCGGCCTGTGCCCGCATAGCAACGAGCGCGGCGCGCAGGCAGCGGGCCGACGTCATCCTCCGAAGTCTCCGCTGAGCCAATCAGTGCGCCGTTGTATCACGCCATACCGCAGCGGACCAATGGCGGCGCGCCACCACACACGACGGCGGGGGACCTCGCTCGGGCTCCGCGGCAGAAGGCCGGAGTCTCTTACACTTGCTCCGACGCGGCACCACCGATCGGTCAACATACGCTTAATATTGTAACGGGTCCTAGAATTTCTGTAATCTTGTACACGTCAGTTTAAATTTAAAAGATCTAAATAAGTATTGGTTTGTTCTATAACAGTATTTCATTTAGTCTCCCTAACACACACCTAAGCATAGGCGTCAACAGAACTAAACTTCCGAATAAAATACTGATCCTCCGACAAAATTACTAAGTTACCGACAACCTAGAGGATTTGTCAAAATAATCATATTAAATGAGCGAAGAGCACCCCGAGGTTCGGTTTGGTTAGGTTACTTCAAGCCCTCTACATAGAAATAGGAGCCCTGCGAAGCGGGGCTCCGTCGCCATACTCGTAGGATGAAATATAAATAGAAAAGTATTATAACAATAAACAGTCATGTTTATTTTTCGAAGATTTCAGTATCTCATTCGGTCGTTTCGTCATTTTTATTCGGACAAAAGTAGTCGGAAACTTAGTATTTTAGGCAGTCGATTCAATATTTTGAGTAAGTATTTTTTGTCGGAGCTTTTATTACTATTCATTATTATTAAATAATCTTTGAAAAATAAACATGACTGTTTATTGTTATAATACTTTTCTATTTATATTTCATCCTATGTCGACGAAAGCAGTGGTGATTACACCACTGCTCTCAAAACACGGTGAAGGAAAACATTGTGAGGATACCGGCATGTCCTAGAACCAACAATTCGAAGACGTGTGACATGTACCAACCCGCGCTGGGCTCGCGTGGTGGATTACGCCCCACTCTCTCTCACAGAGTGGAGGCCTGTGTCCCAGCAGTGGGAACATTATAGGCTGCTTATGCTTATACTGCTTTCTCTCATGAGTTTTTTTCATAGTCTATAAGGTCCCACTGTTGGGAATAGGCCTCCCCAACCACATGTTAGCTGATTTATAATTGGTCGACCAGAATAACAACATACATAAAAGTTGACGTGAGATTTTGAGACATCTAAGACGCTGCCGATCTCATTCTCAAACTGTCAAAAATACCTCTAATTTCCCTACATTTTTGACAAGTTTTTCACATTGATTGTCGCTGAGATGAGATTGCGACCTGATTTTTAAAGTTTTTAATTACGGGAATTGCCCTTCAGATGAGGTTAACCATGCGCAGGATTTCAGAAACATCCTCTACTACAATTTTCTGGTCATTGACTCACGTGAAACACGCAATAGTGCAAACGTAACGATGTCAATAAGTGTGAATCATCTGTCCGGCTTTACGTCCGGCCAAATGGACGGATGTATTGGAGAAAGATGACATACATATATTATCATCCTACTGAGCGATATATCTATATAAAGGTACAGGTAAGGCTTACCTAACACCTACGAAAGACATTTATGCTAAACCTAAACTATTTAACCTTAAAAAATTATATATTTACCACACATGCATACTAATAAAGAAAATTTTAACAAACAATATACACCACACACCTTCAAACACAAAACTCACCACTACTACACCAGGAGTACGGATAGTATAGAACTGCGTTCAGTTAGGACTTTGTACCGAAGAAGAACTATTCAGTTTGAGGGAGCGCAGCTTTATAATAATTTACCGAAAGAAATAAGAGATTGTTCATCAGTGAACATTTTTAAGAATAGGTTAAAGTTGTATTTGGCTAACCAACAATAATAAATCATTACTGTATGTACTCGATAGATTGAACGACAATTATGTTTATTACTTAAGATATTTTGTTTAGTTTCTCATATTTAAGCGAACTATGTATGTTCTTTTTGAGAAATAAATTTCTTTAAACCGAAAGGTATCCTACTTTTTAAAAGAACATCGAGAGATGATAAGTTCCCACGATGTGTATGTAAATAGAGACGTAACATTAGGTCCATTGCCTTAGCCACGGTAACTTCAACAAATTAATTAACCATCGCCAATTCGCGCTTCCTCGTCAAGGAAGTCAAATGTAAGCCAATCATAGCTAAGTTAGTCATTGATCCGTAGCCATACATAACACAGTCACGCTACGTACGTAATAATGTCAAAAACATCAGCTGTTCGTTTGTGTGTGGTCTGCCGGATGCTCGGAGAAAGGCGGCTTACTTACTGGTAGTGTTGGCAAATAACTTGAGTGTTTGAGGGATATTGATTTTTCGGGAGGCTTATTTTGTAAGCTACTACCGACACATGTATTACTGTGACATGTGTAGCTTATATACACGAGCGACACGCATCAACAGGAGGCAACGGCAGCCGCCGACACGTCTGCGGCTGCCGTCAACATCCGTGCTACTCGTGTATTTGAGCTCCGAACTCATATATCTACACGAGCGGCACGTTTTCGACAGCTGCAGTTGCCTTTAAGGTTGACGCGTGCCGCTCGTGTGTATGAGCAACATAGAAATGTAAAAAACAGGAGAAGGGGCAAGGGGACGTGTCTGTGTCCAGGCGTCATGAGCAACATGGGCCTGTATTAGGCAAATGGCCGTCTCCGCGAACTAGTTCTTTCATATATCTATGATGAGCCCTAAGTGGTTTATCTGTAAAAAAAATTCAATTTCCTCACGGTCTCGGCACAAAATTAAAATATAAATTATTTTAAAACATGCGAATTAAGTACTTTACTATATTTTCACATACTTTTATCACCAAATACGAAATCTGAATAGTATATCTGTCCAAATAATAATATACTTTGTCATTATTTGCGGTAGTTCAACCTACGTAAACAAAATTGAAGTAGAAATTAATTCGAAAACTTTTTGATTTCGAAGAATTTTTCGCTATCTCTACCTCAGAGGTTATGTGTGTTCATTATATTGTTTAACTGACCAATGAAACAATACTGGCAACAACAAGTGTTGCCAACGAAATAAAACAGGCTAATGTTGATAAAAACAATAATATTAATGGGAAAAATTACTAATAAATAGATAGAAACCAATTTGATGAGCATATTGAAATTTTTAATACCTATCTGACCGACTTATACTCATGACTTTCTGGACATTTTTCCATGGTGCCGAGATACATAAATTCATAAAAATAATAATCATTCTTTAATTCAGATAACTAAGATCCAATGTGTTAGTAATTACAATAATGACTTACAACTATTGTTGGTAAAGTGACAAAATATTTGTGATTTATTAATTGATCACCGTCCTTACCATTAACTTAAAAATTGGAAAGGTAACATCCTCCCCTATTATTTTGAGGATGCTGTTGCTAGTTCTTCGCACTCTGCTTAGTAGAGATGCAGAAAAAAAATGAAAAAAAAAAAAACTGCTGTTTCATAGACTTTGGTCAAGTAGGTATTGAACTTTTCGTATTAAACAGCATATTTTTTTATTCGTGATTTCAGAGTTGGTCTCATAGTGAAAGTTGTTTATATTCATGGGTAGAACACCCTGTATAAATTAGGAACCGGTAAAAAAAAATCTTCCGGTATAGAAGATTGAGGGAACTGAACGTCTTATTTAGTACAGAATAAACAATTTCTATAGGTACCAGCTAAATTCTCCGGAAACCCCCAGTTGCTGAGTTGCATTATATCGTGATGGCTTCATAAAAACAATAAATTATCATTAGTCACAAACTCACAATACACATACCAAGATATACATACATTCATTCCAACTAACGTGACACACCCACAAAATGTTAATATGGGAAAATATGGTTTTTCGAAACGCACACCGCCCTTAATAGCCACTTTTCTACAGCTGTCACAAAATTTCTACATTGTAAAAACCAGTTGGACAACCATACCTAGTTTTCTGAAGAGACCATAAATTATGTTAGGGAAAAGTGAAAAGAGCCGTGAACGACGCGTTCGACGGACCGTGGACGGATTGATGAACGTCTGTGAAATATGGGCATGTAGGTGGGCATATACTACTATGGCTTTGGTCTTGGATACATAGATCATTAAAATAATAATAATAATAAATTTTTATTGAAATAAAATAGTGTTACAAAACATATGAAGCCTCTGAAACCCAAACTAGGTAAAAACCTGTATGTCGGATTTCAGCGCCTTCTCCCAATTCATTACATGATATTTTTATTTATTTATACCAACTAAGATTTTTAAAGAACACGATAATTATCTACCTAGCCAAAGTCTAATCTTTGACGTACCTACATAAAACGTAAAACTTTTAACGTTCAGAAGAGACTTTTACTTAGAACTGGATGCAGCGGAATACCAGTATGCAGCATGGAGCGATTGCCTATCTGACCTCTCCTGTTCCCCAATTAATGGGTAACACGATATCCTTTGTATCCATACGAAAACTACCTTTTGGAATGGGCGACTAGAATCAATTCTATTTTTAAGATAATTTTTGACGTTCAAAAGTGCCTTTTATGTGCCTATTTGAAATAAATGCTTTTACTTTGACTTTGACTTTGGTAAGACTGGTTGTGTGACTTTTGGGCTTCTGATTACTTGGCTAGATAAATATTAATTGAAAGAAAGTAAGAAAGAAAATACGTTTATTTGCGGTGAAAATTACGCAAAAAAGAACATAAACACAAAAAATAAAATAAAAAGGTAGGGGGAAACATACGTCACATCCACGCAAAACGGCTATCGCTCAGCATTATGCTGCGACCCTATGGAGGACAGAGCCCCAGCGCTGGTTTTCAGCGACAGCCGGCGCTGACGTAATGACGTCGTCCGGTGCAGCAAACAATTATTAAAATACAGTGTACTTAAAGAAAAATAATTGAATTTAAAAGTGATGGAATAATAGATATACTAAACAGGAAATAGACATAGGTACATTACATGCTATGAGAATATCATCCTCAATAAACGTTTTACACTTTATGTAGTGGCAACATTTCGAAGCGACGATTTTATTGGTAATACGACTTAAACTCTCGGGTTGTCAATAGAGTATCTACATTCTGATTAATAATCCCAAATTTTCTTACATTACATAAAAAGATGTGGTAAAAATCACAATATTTAAGAGCAGTATCAGGAAAAAACTCGATGTTAAATGAGCCTACTACCACAGTATAAAAATCATACTACTACTATAAAATGTAACACTCACGAGTAGTATTTAAATCGTGCACCGCAAAAGCAAGTCTGCAATTAGATTAAATAAGAAATGTGCAAGACAAAGAACTAGAAAGAAATTATAAATAGCCTTTGGCAAAGAAAATAAGGAAACGGAAAACAAGTCTGAAGATGATGAATTTCAACCTACATAATAAAGACAGAAATAACTCAATCAGAAATCTTTAGCTTTAACAAAACTTGCACAGAAGTTGCACAAGCACTTTGGACATACACCCAAAGCATCAGTAGCCCACAAAATTCATGGTATAACCACACAAACCACAATAATGATGACAATTGAGATCATCGCGTTCAAATCGCCGTATAATGCCATCAATTTGTGCGACGGTCTCGTAACGATTGCTACCAACATTTCATTGATACATCCATAGTTTTTGATGGCAAGTCAATTGAATGTGACAAATGACAGAGCTAGACAATAGGCGATTTAATTTCACTGGTTTGTCTGCGAATAACGGGGTTTTATTCGGTGAAAACAGAAAATTATGGAGTCTCAAATACTGAATTACTATTGTGTATTATTAAATTGGGACAGTTTTTGTTGGTACGATTTCCACTGGCTGTGGGTAGTAGTTGGTTTACTGACAGCTGTATTTGGACTGTCATTGGCTGAATCGAATTATTGATAAATTATCAATAATTCGATTCAGCCAATGAAATACTAACTCCTACAATATTATCAATTATAATATTGTAGGAGTTAAAACAACGCTTTGTTTTTTTTTTTTAATTATTGCGGAATGGGCCTGCTTTTGACATAGAACTTGCCTGATGGAAAGCGATGGATGAGGTTTATGATGGAACGAGCGTGCCCAGAAGATGCCTAAGGCACTGGAACTCCCACGCATCGACGAAACACAGCAGGCTGTTTGACGCCGGACTCCGGTGGGACGGTGGTCGCAAACCAGGCGGGCGTTAGCCCTACCACCGCAAGGGAAGAATTGGCCAGTCAAATAAGGTGTTGGGTGTGACTGTCCAGGATGCGCCGAGCGCTCGGTTCAGTTGAGCAACTGGCGGAACCAACTACGCTACACGAGGAGGCTTCTTCATGCATCCCAAAAATCTTCATTATTCATCGGCTCTATTCAACCAAATAACTTTCAAATATCTACATTTTCAAATGTCACTGTTTATTACTGACACTGATTAATTTGTAAAGCACTATGCGCCTACAAGTTCAGGGGTCAGATTTTATCGTTTACGTAAATCACACGTATGACCTTTGATCTCAGAGCAACAGTGTCAAATTCTTAGTTTTATTTTTGCGACATTATTTATTTTATGGGCTTACGAAGTTGCAACATTTGATGGGTATTTGTTTTAAGTAAAACTGACAGGTCGGTGGCCTATCCCTTGACCTCAGCATAAATTACATTATACAGTCAGAATCTCATAAAATTGCCTTTGATTATTACAAGAGTTATATTAACCTGTCAAGATCCGCGCGTCGAACATCATGCAAAAGAACAAGTAGACGTGGCGGCGACTAGACGTGGTGGGACTTGACGTCCCATTGGCCCATCGGCGACGAAACAATAGAAAATCAATTGTGTCTCACTAGCGGAGCTTAACAGATTGAATAGCTTTTCTTTTTTTTTATTAATTTAAACGTTAGCATAGTTAGCTCACCGTCCGATCAGGACCAGGCCCATGCCGGACAGCGCGTATGTGTTCCACGCGCGCCTCAACGAAATGTCGGCATAAAGGAAGGGGCCTGTCAGGGCCGAAGCCTGCCGGGGGTGCGGGATTATCCGAAAGGGTTACCGCTACTCCGGAACATAAAGGGCTAAGGAAGGAACACGGATGGGTTTTAGTCAGCAAGAGTCTGACACTCCCTTCCTCTCCACCCAGAGCGGGAGGGGTCATTTGATGATTTCCCATCCATAAAAAAAAAGCTCTTCACAGTGATCTCCAGCCAGTCCATTCTGTAAAAGTCTCCCCATGACAACTTAGGTACCTACAGTATTCTTGGAGTGAGCTGTCATTTCATCTGATGCTAGGGATTGACAATATTGACAGCTCAGTTCACCTAAGTTTTCACCGTTTTCACGGTGTCTTACAGAATACGAGGGCTGGTATATGTTGGTGCTTATCATTAGGTTCTTTAGTCTCAGTCCTAAAACTATGCACTTTATTTTGTCCAAAAAAAATGCAGAAATCTAAACATGTCAATCTGACTGAACGTAAAAAGCGTGAACTTTATCGGTTAATAATTAACAACTAGATTAAAATTTAGAGATTATACAGGGTGTCCCTGGAAGTATGGAACAAATCGAATAGGGGCGTGGGCAAGGTCATTTCCAAACGTATTAGCAAAAAAAAAAAATTTTAGATAGCCCTGATAGTATTTTTTTATGATTATTTTCTTTGAGCACTATGCGAAGTGATTGAAAAAAAATATAAAAATAGGTCATAACTTTTGAACCGTAAACAAATTCCCTGACATTCTCAGGGTAAAAAAGTTTGGAAATGACCTTGCCCACGCCCCTATTCGATTTGATCCATACTTCCAGGGACACCCTGCATACAGCGCTCTCCAAAATTTTGTTGACATTTTCCACTTCAGCTGTAATGCTCCATTATGCAGTTATTATGTAGTAGAATTAGTCAATAAAAACTCAAACATTTGGAACTAGAATTTTAATCACATGTCACAGCACTCACAGCTGATGTGGAAAAATGTCAACTAACTTTTAGAGTCCACTGTTGGTTGTAGGGCTATTTCCGCTCCAAAACATATTACACCCATTATACCCTACCCACCTATTATATAAGGTAATATTTCCACTGACATCACACACTTTCACTGGATGTTGGACGACCGTTAAATATAATGTTTACACCGCAGGGTCACTTTCCATTTCGATGCGAAAGCCATCGTCAAGAATGTCACCAAGTCATGGCAAAATTACCGTCATAATGGCAGTAATTATTACGGTTTAAGATTAGCTGCGATTATGGCGTTTTGTAACGTAAGCATTCGCGTGATTGTTATGCGGACGTGAGGCAATATTTGGTTTTATAGTTGGTATGTATTTTTTTTTTTATGGATGGGAAATCATCAAATGGGGTCATTTGATGATTTCCCATCCATAAAAAAAAAAAATCCCCTCCCGCTCTGGGTGGAGCGAAGGGAGTGTCAGACTCTTACTGACTAAAACCCATCCGTGTTCCTTCCTTAGCCCTTTATGTTCCGGGGTAGCGGTAACCCTTTCGGACAATCCCGCACCCCCGGCAGGCTTCGGTCCTGGCAGGCCCCTTCCTTTATGCTGACATCTCTTTGAGGCGCGCGTGGAACACGTACGCGCCGTCCGGCACGGGCCTGGTCCTGATCGGACGGTGAGCTACCCATTACTCTCCGTCCGCAGGCCCGCGCCTACGGTGGCCGGGAGTCGTCACGCGGCTCCCGACGCCCGGAGCGTCTCCCGCGGCGGCTGGGGTGTGAGGCTCTCTCCCTCAGCCGTTCCGCCACCTCCTTCGCTAGCATGACTGCTTCGCAGAAGGAGGTGACCACACCCCACTCCCGCTCGCCCCGGACCATGGCTTGAACCAGGGCCGGACGCGAGAGGTCGCCGCCGAGTTGGTATGTACTGAATTAGAGAATTTTTTACTTCGGTCTTTAGACTTAAAAGCAGAAATCTGGCTGGCTGGTATTTAGTTTTCCTTATAGTGTACTAGCTGACCCGGCGAACTTCGTACCGCGTCAGAATTAAATAATGTGACAAAGTTCAATAGACACGTGGCGCCATCTATTATCATAATAACGTTATTGTTGTTTTCCTCGGGAACAGCACTTTTTTTCGGGATGAAAGGTACCCTATGTCCGTTTCTGTACACCTTTTTTTTTTTTGGGTGGGAAATTTTCAAATAACTTCTCCCGCTCTGGGCGGAGCGAGAGGGCGTGTCAGACTTTTACTGACTAAAACCCACCCGTGTTCCTTCAGTTGCCTGTGCCAGGGGCCACGGTATCTCTTTCGAACAACCCGCGACCCCGGCAGGTTTCTGTACACCTGACAACGTATATGCAAAATTTCAGGATGATCGGTTCAGTGGTTTATGCGTGAAAAGGTAACAAACAAACTTACTTTCGCATTTATAATATTACTAGCTGCGCCCCGAGGTTTCACCCGCATAAGTTTCGATCCTGTGGGAATATCGGGATAAAAACTATCCTATGTCCTTTCCCGGGATTCAAACTATCTCTATACCTTTCATCTAAATCGGTTCAGCGGTTTGTGCGTGAAGTAACAAACATATAAACACACACACACACACAAACTTTCGCCTTTATAATATTAGTGTGAAGTTAGGATTATCTGACGTCGAGATACGAAGACGTACGAAGGTCTGCGATATCGGAAAGCGTATTATGGAACTCAAGTGGAGTTGGGCAGGACATCTGGCAAGGCGCAGTGATGACAGGTGGAGGGCTGTTACAGAGTGGCGTTCAAGGACTGCAAGACGGTCGGTCGTCCGGCGGCAGATGGGCAGACGGGCAGACGACATTGTTGCCATCGCGGGCAAAACCTGGATGAAGCGGGCACAGGAACGTGTATCGTAATTGCGTGGAGCGTAGTTCTCCTATTTTCTTTGTGTTTCGTCTTCTCCGGAACGGGTCTAAACCGTTTTTAAGGCCTGCCTCAGTGACGTCACCGACGCAGTGAGGGTGTTTACTAACCAACAAATAAAAGCCTAGTCAGTTCAAAGTACGTCAGTAACAGTACATGACTGCGTAGATCAGTTACTCTGCTATTACGGTCATTAGATCACCGGGTGAACACTCGGTAATGGCGACTAATGACACTGCATAAAGAATGTTGCGTAAGCGCAGCAAAGATAGGTCATGTTTACCTTTGTTGATTTGTTAATACATGAGTTTATAATTGAGTTTTGTTCATAACTAGCTATATAGCTCAGCTCGGACTTACTTAAACCTACCCTGAGAAGCTATGCTTATTAATATAAAAAATATATATTTTCTCGAAGCTTTTCGTTTTTCTCAGCAACGTTCATCCCAGATTACAAAGCCTCCCAAACAAAATACATTCGTAACCTAACAAAAGTATGGTCATCACAATCTTTGAAGTCACTTGTATGCATAATTTTACATCGTAAAAACCTTCGTAAAAACTTACACTTTCTCAAGAGACAATACATCGTAAAATTTGTCAAGTGCCTCTCTCCGTTTAACGACATTTTCTACGAGACTTTGAATTTATGATAAGCAATTACATATACATTATTATTGCTTGCATACAGTTACAAAAGTTTACAGTTGTGCAAAAGCTGTTTTAGTAAGATTTCAGTAATGTATCGACAAGAGACGCAAACATGAACAACTTCCTATCTGACCTCCACCACCCAGTTACTGTGTAACAATACCTATTGATAAGACTGGTTGCCAGACTTTTGGGCTTCTGAATACCCGTAAAGACTGTCAAAGATCTACGAATGACAGCCGGGACCAATTGCTTAACGTGCTTTCCAAGGCACGGAGGGGTCTTGATATGTGAGGGAGGGCCACCCATCCACGAACGATCATCACTTCATCATCCACGACCTTCGATCAACCCGTGTGGCTGTTATCATCTAGCCACGCCTGCTCCCAGCCCATTCTTTGAAGATAGGTAAACGTTTATAGCTGTGTTTTAATTAAACTTAGCCCATAGATCAAACTATCACCCCTGTTACTTAACCAACCAATAAATCAGCTACTTCTTACTTGAACTCCTAACTTGTGTTACTCAAGCAGTACACAGGTTAGAGGTTACAGACCAAGCTAAGTTACTTTCTGTAAGTCGCAAACATTTGACATTACGACCTTTTGTAACGTTTCATAGACATGGATTAAAAGGCGTTTGTTAAAAAGATGTAACGGTGACAAGGAAGCAATTTCAGCAATAGGTACAATACATGTCAATGGAAAGGCTTTTAATTTTTATTTGGCATGGCGATATTATCATATTTTTGCTAGAGATTTTAATCGTTTTACATAAAGCTATAATAACTTCTATCGCTTTTCCGAGTCACTTCACAGGTTCAGTTCGACATAATTCGGCAAAGCTGGGTGGCAAATCGAATATATTATGTAGTTAAATGTTTGGAAACAGCTCGGCTAGACTCGAATTGTGCTGAGCCGACGCAAACATGATTCAAGCGAAGATAGATGCCAAATTGAGTTTGCTGATCGGCACGACCTGATCCGCCTTCGGGTCGACTTCGTTGTCACCAAATACTGCTGAATTGAATGTGGTGACCTGAATATGCATTACCCTTTGTTTTTCTCGCGGTGGAAATCCTCATGGACTTCCTCTGTCGTGGGGGTAACAGAGGGGCATGCCGGACTCTTACCAGCTAAAACCACCGCGGTGTTCCACCTCTACCTATGGCCGGGGGTGCGGGCTTCGCATAAGCAGCCACCGCTGCAGGCTCTCAGAATCTAAATTGTAGCACGAATCCAATCAAACTTTCAGGTGTATTGCAATTTAGCGATTGGTACATCTTAATCAAGACAAAATCCTATCAATCATATACAAGATGATCTAATCTTGACATCATACAATTCAACTTCATAAAAAATAGCATTTCACTTATCATCAATATTAATCTTAGAAAGAGTTACAAAAGAACATCTTTGCTGTAATAAAACATCGGACTATTTGTAACATCGACATATTGTACATGGGCAAATTGGTATTTGTTCATCAGAATTATTACAGTTGGTACAAGTATGGACAATATAACTGTAAAAATTAATGGAGGAATAATGTAACTAAACATGGCTATACACATCAAGCTAAAGGTGAGCTGAACTCGCATTGTATAGCTCTTTCGAACAATCTGAAGTCAGCTTATACTGGTTATGTATAGCTTGATATGTAAAGCCGTACGTATCTTTCATTTTCTTCTGTTATTTTTAAAACTTTGTCGTGTATCTTTGTGGTAGCAACCTCAACGTGCTCAGCGTGTTTCGACGCGCAGCCTGTTACGACACAGAATACTTAAAGTACTACGTACAGAAAGGCCACTCCCTTCCCCGCACTAACATCAGTTACCGCACCTCACCCCGCACTTCGGCGTATTCGTCGCAGTTCTTTAACAACAAGAGCGCTCGCAAACACAAGTACCTCACGCACACATTCATTCGTATACAAACGTCATTTTTTAATGTAGTAGTAGTAGGTAATTATTTTGCGAGCGTTGTGTGGAGTGTCCGGGGTGTGGTTACGATGAATTCAGTCCCTACGTGATTTTGAAAAACTCGGACATCATCTATGTGAAAAACCAAGCGTTGAAATTATTCGTCAGTTATTTAAAAAAAAAATGCTGTTCCATACATTTTGAACACGTAGGTGCACTTTTGTAGGAAAAGCAGATTTTTTTTTAAATAATCTACGATAAATATCAACACTGGGGCGTCCAGAATCATAATATACTGAATCCCATGGTAACAGGTTGTGCCTCGATGTCCCTGTCACCCTGTATTTACTTGTCGACATAACGGTAAAAGAAGAAGAGCACCAAAACTAAAGTCTATTCAAACTTATATTTTAAATTAATATTATTTCGAGTTAAACAAATATCAACTTTATTTTAAATGTAATTAAGTTGATTTCCGAGTGACTAGCACTATTGAAAAAGTCATAAAAATGTTTGAAGTTGTAGAGTAAACTGAACTTTATTCTGTGGGATTTTAAGTTATTTTTCCATAAACTCATATTTGTTTACAATTTTGGCAAATAAATTGTGAATGCAGATTAGGTCAAAAATAATAGATCCACTGTTTTAAAAACACCTGTTATAACGTTAATCGGTTAAATTATTAATTCATTCTTATGTAGGTAGGTATCTATGTGAGCGAAAACCAATGATTTTATGTCAAGATTTCGAAACAGATAGCGCCCATGGGCCATAACTGCATGCACAATAAAATAGTTTGGTGTGCAGGCTAGGTACCTACATCTTTCTTTGCACTCCGTAGGCGATACTTACCTATTAAGTGATATTGTACCTAACAAAACGTTTTTAACACAAGACACACTAAAACGAGTGGTGTCAAAGATTTTGAGGCCAATTCTTGGCTACTCCATGGTAGAAGAAATTCGGCGATTCTGCAGAAGCAAAGGCGATTAAGTAGTAATTAGCTGCCTACACGCAAGTCTCTTTCGTCAACTGTACCTGCTTACGATACCAATCGACGGTCATTGCTTAAAGCTATGACCTCAGTATTAATGACCTCAAAGACCTCACGTGCTATTAAAAACTCCATATAATTTGCGCTAATGGTGTCAAAGTTATGGGAACTGTAATGTATCTGCAATTGCTGATCATTGTGCAAGTTTCGCAAACATTCAAATTGTTTGGCCATTTATACGAAAAATTGCGTGCTTTGAAAAGACATAAATGTCGTAAAAGATGAACATAATAAATGGCGGCCCCTAAATATGTTTTTAATTATGGACCTTCTAAAAAGGTATAATTGCTAAAAGTGATTAAACAAACATTACAGATATTCGCCTGCACAACAAACACAAAATGGTATAGGTAGCGTTATTCGATTTTCATAACATAACATATATAAGGTCCCAAACTTTTAGAAATCATTCAGACTACCAAAATAAGGACGATGGTAAAAAATGTATATAAGAAAAACGCATTAGATACTTACAAGAAAAATAATCAGCTAACGAAAATACACAATTGCCAGCAATTTATTATTTTAGGTCAAAATAAAATCACTTTAATTAGTTTTTTTTTTTTGTGCTTGGATATCTTTGGTTAGACGTACTGAGCGCTGTGTTAAAATTTGTCCGTCTGTTTTAATGGGGCCCTGTATATCACGCCTCTGCTCCCCAAAGGGTTAAGCAGAGGTCCACCCACATTTCGCCAGTTATGTTTAAGTCCTATGTAGATAATAGGGGACGAGCCTACTGCCATCAACCGGGCACAAATCTAAGTGAAGGAAATAAGGTGAAGGAAAACATCGTGAAAAAACCGGCGGCATGTCCTAGAACCAAAAATTCGAAGACATTTTACATCTACCAACCCGCACTGGTGCCCGCGTGGTGGATTTCGGCCGATTACGATCTTACAGAGAGGAGGCCTGTGTCCCAGCAGTGGGAACATTATAGGCTGAGTATATTGTTGTTGGGCAAAAGTCCAGACTCCGGGCTGCTACAGAAAAATTTTAGATAGAAAAGCCCATTAGCATCCGACCCGCGAATCGATCTACTAGACCAATATATTGGGGACGACAAGAACCTCCTCCTGAGAACAGAATTTGCAATAAAATACTTAAGTAAAAAAAAACTAAAAAGCTAAAAACAAGTCCATTTTAAATTAAATGAAAGTCGGAAGCAGGCGGGATCTATACCATTTTTTTATTATTATATTTTCAAATTCAAATTATGAATTATGGGAGTCTGTTTCTTTCGAAAATACTATGAAGACGCTAATATTTTTTGTACGTATTTGTATTATTCATGTGGTTTCACCTTAACACGTTAACTGGTCGACGTACTGAACAAGGCCGATAGACTTTCGAAATGATCGATATCGTTTGTTTATAACTTCATTTTAGGGTTATTCAACAACGATTATTGACTACACCAATTATTAATACAGCATTAGGATGTAGGTAATCATAGAAATCATATATCTATGTAGGTAATCTTCATAGAGCTCCTTTATAAAGTACTTAGCATACAACTATTTATTGTAATTCAAATAATTAACAGTTGTTAGCTAGTTAGTTTAGCTCCCTTCAAAATGGTTGAGCTGAATGGTGCTAATACATGTGTCATGTTCGTGAACGGGCGCCGTCAGTAGGGACTGGTCATCTCTTTGCTGCCATGGCTTAGTTTATTTTAATTTAATATTTGAATTGTTGTTATTTCTCATCTTTTCATTATGGACGCTTTTAACGTTCTGCATCGTTCTCACATGTATAATTTTTAACATGAATGATGTAACCGAGACTTTGTAACTATATTATTTTGATTTAAAAGAGTGTCCATGGAGTTTCTTGCCCGTTCTTCGCCATAGGTTCCTACGCTTTGGAATGGGCAACTAGCTTCATCATTCTGACTGACCGACCCCTTGACAATTCAAAAGTGCCTGTAATTGGTTTAATTGAAATAAATGCTTTGAGTTTGAGTTTTTTAAAAGTCGTTTAAGCGTGGCATAACTGTTCGTCCCAACGTTCGTCACGTCCTAATCTAACATTTCAGCAAGAATCAAGCCCCGATTTAGAATGATACATGCACGATTTGATTCCTGTAAGTAGGTTTGTAGAAACTCTTTTACACGTCAACATAAGTATTTAAAAAAAAAAATTGAGTGTGCTTATGACCACACGACTGAAGTGAAACTTCAAACGTATTTGGCTATGAGAGGAAGAGAGAAAGAAAATGTGCGCGCGCACTGCTTTCTCTTGCTTATATCCCCCAATCAATTCCCGTTCGCCACGCCCGATCACACTTTTCGTAACGCTTACGTCACGCGTTCGCCAGCTGACTTCCCAAGTCAAGTGTGCGTAAAGAAGTTTCACTTCAAAAATAGATGAAGTTGGCGCTGACTACTCTGAAAAAAAAGGCCGAAACAAACTCAGAGGTCTCTTTTAAAGTCCAGGGATAATGTTGGTCAGATCATGTGAAAACCATGTCGATTGATGTCTAAAATGGTCTTTTGAGAAAAGAACCACACAGATTGAGTAGACCTTTTCAGTCATGCAGCTCAACTCAGACCTTAAGGAGCTCAAATATTCGACGAACTATAGCTACCAATGAAAGGTCATTTGGGTAAGCCACATAAATGCTCTCATTTTATAAATGATTAACGCCAAAAATGGGAGATACCTATACATTTTGTTCATTAACGTGTTTATTATTAATCGTATTACTTCAATGTCTTAATTACATTCAATTACTCTTGCGGTTGACAGTCTGCTACTGGTTATCCCCGATTTAATGCCGCAAAACATTCAATACGCAGCTCAATGACATATATACAGTCAACATAAGAGATAAGTATACAGGATCGTCGGATATAGTTGAAGTTTATTAAGAAACCGATGGATGTTCTCGAATAAAATTAAATTTTATTAATAGAAAACGAACAGCTGATTTATCAAATTAAATTTCAATTGACAACATCCATCGGTTTCTTACTAAACTTCAACTATATCCGACGATCCTGCATACTTATCTCTTTTGTTGACTGTACAGTCACGTCTAAAAGTATGTATACACTTGGCTTTATTCAATGGCGATTTTCTCCTTTATTTTGAATAAAATTTTATGCTATTACGAAAATATTATTTTATTCTTTTAGAAACTAACTATATACACTAGATACTAAAATAAATGACTAACTAACTTACAATACAAATATATAAAAATAAAAAACTTAGGCGTCGAAGTATTCATCCGCATCGCTGTCGTCCGGAAACGTGCCCAGAAGACTGGCAGCATTACGAAAATAGTATTTTCGAACCCATAGGTTTATGTTTAGTGTAGTATTTCAACGTTGCATTCGTTATTTCAAGAAAAAATCGCAATTGAAAATTGCCAAGTGTATACATACTTTTAGACGTGACTGTACATATCGTCGGCTAAGTATTCTAAGCTGCTAACTCCATTTTTGGCTTAACTGAATATTTAGTATCAAATGAAAGAGAAACCTCACCTATTTCTGCCGTAACTCACCTGGAAGGGTAGGTATATGTGCCAACGATATTGCATAACATTACCTAACTGTATCATTAGAATAAAAATAGAATTTTCACTTTCAAACGCACGGCTACTCAATGCTGAAATGAACTATGGAAAACACTATTAAAATCGCAGCGTTTTTTTTTTTATATTTAAATCCAGTAGCTTCACGTGGCTTCACTGTATCAATTAGCTGCATACATAATCTAGTACATATTCTAATCTTGCATACATAATGTATTTTATTACTCCACCCGTGATTAAAAACTCAAGCATTTTAATAAAATAAATTAATTATTTCCCAATTTTACTTCAAGATCCGGTTAGAATATTATGTTACTTTAATTCATGTATTTACCAACATTTTTTCACATTCTAAGCGAATCGATGCAGTCTAAATTGTTTTAGCCCAAAACATTTAGCTAAGTATGGATATTTTCAGTAGCTTCCATGAGTTACCTTACAGGATACATAGATCATTATTATTATTATATGCCTAGCCTTTTCCCAACTATGTTGGAGTCGGCTTCCAGTCTAACCGGACGCAGCTAAATACCAGTATTTTACATGAAGCGACTGCCTATCTGACCTCCACAACCCAGTTACTGTGTAATACGATACCCCTTGGCTTACCAAGGGGGAACTTCAGAAGCCCGAAAATCTGACAACCAGTCTTAACTGGTTGTCAGATTTTCGGGCTTCTGAAGTTCTGACTACACGTAACGACTGTCAAAGATCCACAAATGACAGCCGAAACCAACGGCTAAACGTGCTTTCCGAGGCACGGAGGGGTCTTGGTATGTAAAGATGGTCACCCATCCACAAACCAATCGCGGCAAGCGTAGCTTAACCTGATCGATCGACCTGTGCGGCTGTTTTATACTTAGATCATGATGGTATAATCACATGGGACCGCAATTTTTTTTACTTTACATAAAGTGCAGGATTTAAAAAGAAGGTATTTACAAGCCAGGTGTGAGTGGAAACGCGGAAGGGGACGCTCTAGATGGACATTTATAGTGACCTATTGTTTCCTCTCCGCGATCCCCTGCTAGTTCCACGCTTAATAAATAAATGAAGATCGCAATTTGTTTTTAATTGCCTGCAGACACGTGGAAGCTGCTAACCAGCCTTTTGATTTTGACGGTATTCCTTAACCTTTTGAACGCCATTGTCACATATATGTGACAAACGAAATCTTACCCTGAACGCCAACGTCACAAATATATGACAAAAAACACGTCGCATGGGTCGCACCATATTATGAAATAAACAATTTAATCATTACTTTTGTGTATTTTTATTTATATAATTTAAAAAAGTTTAAGCTTCCGTCTATATTGTATTGCATGAAACTAATATAAATAAACCACCAATATCGAGAAATTTGTTGTTTTAAGTGTGTGTGTGTGTGTGTGTTGTTCTGTTAAAGTGGCCTGGCGTCAGGGGTACGGCGATACGTTTATACTCTGGCGTTCAAAAGGTTAATAGCTTCTTTTAATTCCTGGATCAATTGTTACTCTACCATGTTTAAGCTAACATATTAACTATAATAATTTGTACATTTATATGAAAAAATAAACAAAATAGTCATAGGCCATCAAAGAATTCGTCCGCATCGCTGTCAACAGGAACAGTGCCCAAAAAGCTGACAGCATTGCCACGTTTTATGGCAATGCTAATTCTTTGGCCAAGAAATAGGCCGGCCCTCTGGTCACGTGAAGAGTCGACTAACTACTTGGCGATATCTCGAAAAACCAAGTGGGCACTCGGACCCCATGGCCCTAGTGTTTCAACCCCAAACGGCTCGAACATATAACTCCCATTCAGGTTGCAATATTTTCGCCGTTTAAGGTTTTCTGCACCTGCAGCAGCCGTTTAGAGTATTTTATTAAGGCACCTTTCTAATTGCTGTTTACACTACTTTGTGCGTTGCTAAAACTCATGTAGGTACAGAAATGTTTCACAAAACAGAAATGTCAAATATTCGTACTTATCACGCGCCGCTGAGCAGAAAAGTATTAGTCAAGATGCTTACCAATTTTGTACAAAAACTGTTTGAGTAAACATGTTGGATTCACTAATGAAGTGGGCTGAATTAAGGCTATATTGTAGTAACAATACCAACATTCATCACTCACTGGGGAACCACCACAAGAAAGACTGAAGCTGTGGCGGGACAGTGCTTCCTTACCCAAACCGTTCGTTCCACCCGCTGAGGACCTCCCATCCTGGACATGAGTTTTTTTTGGCTGCATAATGACATTCCCTTGGGGAAAGGATTTCACCATTCCTTCTTTGAAAGGAAGGTCTCCTTAACAATAGCATTAGATGGTTTCCCTAAGAATTGATGATGATAAAATCATGACTACTTTTACTGTACCTCCAGACACCTCCATGTTAGTAATCTCGCAGGATCAAAAATACTGCGGTGGCTGGAATCGTAAAATAAACACGAACTTACCTGCAACAAAAAAGAAAACACATAATTAGTTACGAAAACACAACACATAATTAAATTTTTCCTTTCTTTTTCCTTTGCGGGTGAGGAGTAACATACATTTTTGTGTGCTCTTGATAAATTAAATTTTTATTTAATATTTTAGTTTTAGACTTCACACATTCATATTTTTCTCTTATTGTTCTCACACACTATTGTCTACATTTCTTTTTTAACTTCTCCTTTCGCAGGTCTGCTGGAAGAAATATTTCTTAAGAAACAAGCAGTACCTTTGTACTCAAATTATAATTATAACATATCCTTATGTATTTTACTTTGTCTACATAAATAATAAAATAAATAAATAAAAATACTCGTAAGTCATAGGCCATGTCCGATCTACATTAAAACCTCTCTGACAATCCAACACTTCAAAAAGAAACACATCGTAACTCAGCCGATGTTAATATCCGACTGCTGATCTATCTTTTTTATGCCAACACATTGCTCTAGTGACTCCAATGTTCTCGCAATACCTTATTAATTGTTTTTTGTTGTAAGAAACGAGTCCATTGGCCTATGATGAGCGAGCTTTAATACGTTAGGTCTTAAGATCCGTCTAACGGACTTGCTAAGTGCAGTATAATAGTACTGTAAGTAATATACTTAGGTATGTCAGTATTTTCTCCTAATGGTAAGATATTGTTAGTAGATATTTCTGTTATCGAGGTGATATCCGTCATTATAGTATTAGGCTTGGTTCTTCTTTGGCTGGAAGCATCGCTGCGAGAGATCGATGCGATGCTTCCAGTGTAGTCATTTGTCGAAGTAATTCTGAATTAAAAGCGTTCAATCGTCGACAAGACAAATAACTAGTTAGCGCCATTTCGGGAAGAAATTTTAAGCAGAAACTTAATTAGTAGGTAGTATTGAAAGTAACACACACTTAGCGCCATCTACGCGGAACTAATTTCATACCTAACCTAGATAACGTTCTGCATCGTTCTCACATGTTTAATTTTTAACATGAATGCTGTAACCAAGACTTTGTAACCATATTATTTTTATTTAAAAGAGTGTCCATGGAGTTTCTTGCCCATTCTTCTCCACAGGTACCTACGCTTTGGAATGGGCAACTCGCTTCATCTTTCTGACTGACCGACCCCTTGACAATTCAAAACTGCCTGTAATTGGTTTAATTGAAATAAATGCTTTGAGTTTGAGTTTGATAGTTTTCTTCCCAATAGCACGTATTTTTGCCAATGGCAAGAGTCTAAACTTATTTAACAAGTCTCAACTTTGTTTTCTAGGCAATAGGTTGATGAAGGTGCCTAACAAACATTGCCAATAACAGCAAAACTACAAAGAAGGTAGTCGGATAACACTTTAAATGTTCGTTAATAAATTACAAACATTTACAAACTTGAATAGCACTTAGAAAGTTAAGGTAATAGTAAAAGCTTTTGCTGTTTTTTTTTACTGTTTTAAACAAACATACATCAAAGGAAAAATCCGCAAAGAAGACAAGACACAACATGGTCAAGGGTCCACTTTCTCATAACGTACCTACCTATATGACCATTCACCACGAATTGTACCAACAAACTTGTAATGGGGTTTTCACATCGAAATTAATTAAGGGATTTACCGGAGGAGAGGCGATAAGGACATTCTTACAACGACAAGATGATGTTCAAGTGCCCATTTTGAAAGGTCTACTCCGGGGAAGTACTACTGCCATTATGATTTGTTGAACAAGAAAACAAGGTTCTTTGAAAAAGGGCCCTACCTAGGCAAGTGCAACCGCCATACCTGTTTTTTTGACAGCTGTTTTAATTCGTTAATTCCCTATGATACCGGTGTGAAGGGTTTGCAGAAGCCTACTTAATATAAAGCACTTGAAGATAAACAACCCGATAACAGCGATCAGAGACATTTCGTTTAAAATATATAAAATAGAAAAGCTATATATAAAAAAACAGCTGTTCCCTACATTTTGACGAGTTATACGAACATAAATGTAGGGAACAGCTGATTTTTTTTCGCGATTTCAGGTTTGGTCCCATAGTAAAAGTTGTTCATAATGATGAGTACAATGACCTCTTAAGAGGTTGTTGGTCAGTCATTGTCTGACAACCCTATAAACTACCAGCACACGAATTTCACCGCCTCACGACGTCTACCCAAATATAAGCACAGTTCGATTTGTATGCAGATTCGTTAGCCGAAGAGAATTCGGACGTCTGTCGGTGGAATGCGCTTGCGTCGCGTCGCGGTGAAAGTGAACGTGGATGAATAAAGTGTAGATGCGGTACCTATTTATTACGTTTTTGTTGATATTTTAGAAAACAATTTTCAACCAAACCAAACATCAGGTAAATGGTTTTCTAAACTTTTTTCGTTCTGTAACCTATTCTAGATCCTAGATTCGAGGAAAAGAGACGAAGACAGCAAACACTGAAGGGTATTATTCAGTGCCCTACCCAAATTTGATGTCTTGAATATATTGAACTATGACTCTTTTTTAATTTTTAAGAAAAAATTAACCATTTAGTATCTAGTTGCCGCTGTAGGTAATAGTATTTTTTTTGCAGTGGACTAAGATTATTTACAATACTTATTAAAGTGACATTATTAGCCAGAAATTATCAATGTCCCCACCGTTTCAAAATAGGTACATAATGACCAAAGTAACAATTAGGTAAAACCAAGTACCGTTTTAATGGGCCGAAATTTTAATTGCTCAATATTTAGGAGGCTCATCCAAAACTCATCAGCTTTCACAACTCCATGTCAATGACGACATTGACCGATCCGGTCAAGGCAACTACTGACACAGCTATGAAACCGGTAATAACCACATGTGTACTTAGAAGACTTTCACTGAAGATTGGAATCAAAAATGTCATTAGGTGCAGGGGTGATAGGGAAATCGATGCGCGAACCGTAATTATCAATTCAGCACATGATAGACCTCTTTTTTTCTTTTTTTTATCGTATGGAAATCCTCATGGATGTCTTTGGCTTCACTTAGCGTTCTTTCTGTGTTTTTTTTCTGTCTTAGCATGATACTAAATAGCCTATAGCCTTTTTCAAGAATTGGGCTATCAAACGCAAAAATAGTTTTTCTAATCCGACTGGCAATTCCAGAGATTAGCGCGTTCAAACAAACTGATTCTGCAGCGTTATTATTAGTATATAGATATACATATAATAGATATATACCCAATTTTGTAAGTTTGCATAGTGTCTGCCTACCTCTATGAGAAGAAGTCGTGAGTTTATGTATTGATCAGAATTTTATTCAAATGACAACATTTCACACAAAATGCATTACCTATGGATTCATCTGGTCGAAACTGAGGTCGAAAATTAAAATGATGATCAAAATTCGACCATACTTAAAAACTCTTACCTACGCACCTATGTATATTTATAGACTAGCTTCTGCCCGCGACTTCGTCCGCGTAAAATTCGTACTTTCCTCTAAAAATTTCAAAAATGTATGTAGGTATGATTTAATCATTTATTTAGATAATTAGTAATAATAATTAGTGAGTCATTTTCAAAAAAAACGTACATTCTTTCATAATGTTTTGTCTTCGTTGAAAAATCACGTAATATTATGGACTTATTGCCGATTTCATGAATTCGTTTTGTTCTAATTATTGTTTATAATTTTAACTCATCAATTTAAACTCCAAATACCCACTACTTTTCATTTTAATAAAAAAAAAAAATGCAAAATAAAAACGAAGAATCTTATTTCGTTTAATACAATTATGATTGTCTCACTTAAGCTTTTGACAACAAAAACATTAACTGACGCTTAGCTGAATGATATATTATTCAACTTAATACGGGGTATAATAATTAAGGTACTGATCTACCGAAAAAAAAATATATTTGCATAAAACGTTAAACTAAATTAAATAGAATAGAATTTAAATATATGTCCACTTTTGTAGTACTTTATGTAACACCTCTGTGTAACGTCGAAATCATGCTTCATTTGATTTACTTTGAACGCATCTCTAGTTCATTTAGCAGTGGCAACACAATACGCAACTACCAACCTAACGAAATAAAAACGCAGCCTTCTTGTTTTTCTGACATTTTGATTTGACTGTGATACTCGATTTGTGTCACAAAATATTTTCCTCCGACTAACGTGGATTTAATAGGTAAGTACCAATAAATAACAAAAAAACTTTATGTATACATGTGACTTTGCATACTAATGAGAGAATCCAACTGAAATCAAATAATTCTAGTGAGATATTTGCCTGCAATTTGTTCGACATTATTTTGACGCCGCGTTATGTTGTTATTTTGTGTAACATTGTGTAACGTTACACAAAGTAAACTGTATAAAGCTGTGTGCATATTGCTAGAGTCCAGTGTTTTTAACCGACTTTTAAAAAAGAGGTGCCCTCAATTAAACTGATTTTTTAACGTACATAATATTATGCTATAAATTATGAATCGATTTTGATGATTATTTTTTTGTTCTAAAACTTTTTTTTTATCTGGTACTACGGACCAACATTGAAATCGCGAAAAAATATCAGCTTTAATTCGATTTTTTTTTTTTTTTTTTTGGAGCATTAACTTAGAGTTGGAAACTCGGCTGTTTTTGTTTTTAAATGTTTTAATGTGTTTTGTGCAGTTTTTTAACTCCTTTTAATTGTTTATTTTTATACTAAAAGAAAGAAAAAGTTTGTTTTTGTTCACCCTATACCCGAAAAGGGGTCATTGTACCCATCATTTTGATCACCTTTTACTATGGACTAACCCTGAAATCATGAAAAATAATCTGCTATTCCATAGATTTTGACGATTGTGAACCCAAACGTATGGGAAAGCTGTTTTTTTTTTCGCGATTCAGGGTTGATCCCATCATAAAAGTTGTTCAAAATGATGACTACAATGATTTCTTTTTTGGGTTTAGAATTAAAATATAGTAAAGGTACAATACAACCTACACCTAGTTTTTTTTAGTTTCCTCAACAATACCAAGACAAGACAGGTGGAAAACGGCAATATGAACTATTCTTTACAATGTCTTTTGTGTAACAATATGATCCTTTATGTAACGAATAATTTGAAATCCCTTGTGTTTCTTTTGTGTAACGTACAATTTTTTTGAAAATGACTCTAGTATGATCTTAATAATTAGTATTCGGGCCAATTTTTTAGTTTATAGATCAAAAGAATCAGATTTTTCAAATAAACTGTATCCCCGCTTTTCACCCCCACAGGGATGGAATTTTGAAAAATCGTTCGTGATGTGTTCATAACTTGACTTAACCTTACCCATTTTCGAGTTAATGGAAGCAAGCAGTAATATCCACCCCTTAAACAATATTACTTACCCTTTTCCACCTTGATAAGAGTCGATTTTTGAAAAACCCTAAAACACATACTTGTTTTATTTATTGTTTTAGTAGTACCGAGTTTCAAGTAATCCGACAGCGAGTTACATATTTTTCTAACCTATCAACTTTGTCACCCCCTAAATCTTCTGTGAGGGGTTTTTTAATCTAAAAGTGACTATCTTTATTATTTAATGACCCAAATATTGCCAAGTTTCACCAAATAAGTAAGATTTTTCATATAAACTGTATCCCTGCTTTTCACCTCCACAGTGGTGGAATTTCGTAAAGTCGTTTCGGATGTGTTCATTACTTGACTCAAAGATTATTTATACGAATTTTCGAGTTAATAAAGCCACGCAGTAAAATCCTCCCCTGTAAAATTAACTACCCCTTTTCACCCCGTTAAGAGTACATTTTCAAAAAACCCTGATACACTTTATTCTTTATTTATGGTCTTAAGCATAAATGCCGAGTTTCGAGTTAATCGGACCGCGCGTTAAAATTCTTCCATACACATTTAGACGCCCCCAATCCCGTTTAGGCGGTAGTTTAGAAAAACAAAAATGCCAAACTTCATAATTTACTTATATAAGTATTCGTGCCAAGTTTCATGTTTATTAACCAAATGAATAAGACTTTTCATATTATACACTGTATTCCCGCTTTTCAACCCCATAGGGGTGGAATATCGAAAAATTGTTTGGGATGTGTTCATTACTTGACTCAACGATTATTTATACGAATTGTTGAGTTAATCAAGCCACACGTTAAAATCCTCCCCTGTATAACTAACTACCCCTTTTCATCCCGTTAGGGGTAGATTTTCGGAAAACCTTGATACACGTTATTCTTTATTTTTGATCTTAAGTATAATAACCGAGTTTCGAGGTAATCGGACCACGCGTTAAAACTCTTCCATACAAATTTTGACACCCCCCATCCCAATCCTCCTTTAGGGGGTAGTTTATAAAAACAAAAAATGCTAAACTTTGTAATTCACTTGGATAAATATTCGTGCCAAGTTTCAAGTTTATTAACCAAATGAATAAGATTTTTCATATAAACTGTATTCCCGCTTTTCACCCCTACATGGGTGGAATTAAGAAAAATCGTTTAAGATGTGTTCATAACTTGACTCAAAGATTATATACGCCAATTTTCGAGCTAATCAAGCCTCGCATTAAAATCTTCCCCTGTATAATTAACTACCCGTTTTCACCCCATTAGGGGTAGATTTTCGGAAAACCCTGATACACGTTATTCTTTATTTTTGGTCTTAAGTATAAATACCGAGTTTCGAGGTAATCGGACCACGCGTTAAAACTCTTCTATACAAATTTTGACACCCCCCACCCCAATCCTCCTTTAGGCGGTAGTTTATAGAAACAAAAAATGCCAAACTTCATAATTTATTTAGATAAATATTTGTGCCAAGTTTCAAGTTTATTAACCAAATCAATAAGATTTTTCATATAAACTGTATTCCCGCTTTTCACCCCTACATGGGTGGAATTATGAAAAATCGTTTAAGATGTGTTCATAACTTGACTCAAAGATTATTCATGCCAATTTTCCAGCTTATCAAGCCACGCAGTAAAATACGACCTTGCAAAATTAACTACCCCTTTTCACACAGTTAGGGGTAGATTTTCGAAAAACCCTGATACACGTTATTCTTTATTTTTAGTCCTTAGTATAAATACCGAGTTTCGAGTTAATCGGACAGCGCGTTAAAATTCTTCCATAGAAATTTTGACCCCCCCCCCAATACCTCTTTAGGGGGTAGTTTAGAAAAACGAAAAATGCCAAACTTCATAATTTACTTAGACAAATATTCGTGCCAAGTTTCAAGGTTATTAACTCAAGGAATAAGATTTTTTATATAAACAAAATCCCCCCTTTTTACCCCCTTTAAGGTTGAATTTCCAAAAACCCCTTCTTATTGGATACCTACTCTTTACAAAGAACACACCCTCCAAAATTCAAGTCCCTAGGACCAGCGGTTTAGGCTGTGCGTTGATATCTCAGTCAGGTCGTCCATCCCCCGTTAGGGGTGAAACTATCAAAATCGCTGAAACACGTATAAATTAATTTTCAATCGTCAGCCTAAGCACAAAATTTGAAGATCCTAACTTTTAAACTGACGGACTTTCATACACAACTTCATCCCCCTTTTTAACCCTTTGGGGGTGGAATTATCAAAAACGCTGAGACACGTGTAAATTAATTTTCAATCGACAGCCTAAACACAAAACTTGAAGATCCTAACTTTAAAACTGACGGACTTTCATACAAACTTTCATCCCCTATTTAACTCCCTTAGGGGTTGAATTTCAAAAAATCCTTTCTTATTCCTGGTCTACATCATAAAAGGAACCATCGTGTAAAATTTCAGCTTTCTCGGTCCAAGGGTTTGGGCTGGGCGTTGATGAGTCAGTCAGTCAGTCAGTCAGTCAGTCAGTCAGTCAGGCCTTTTGTTTTTATTTATATAGATTCTCTAAGGTTATTCATGACAATTATGAGACTAGAAGCTATCATACTGCATTAGTTCAGCCTTAAATCCATCTAGCGAACGTCAAAGTTTCATCATTAGCTAACATTGTGCAAAGTAATAACATAGATACTTGTTTACCGTTCACTCGATCGAAACTGATTTTAGTTGTTTTCAAGAGATTTGACACGGATTACTGACCTTAAGCTTTGGCCACACGAAACCCGCGTCCTACCCAAAAGCGATCGTCGCGCGAATTTGCGATCGTCGCATTCACATGCATTGTCACATGTGTTCGGAAAATCGGAAGTCGAGAATCGCTTTTAGTTAGGACGCGGCATGAGGCAAATCCCGGACGCGGGACGCGACTGCGTGTCGGTTGTTTTAATTATTAGGAAGTCACGTGATTATTTGCGCCTGTTAGAACATCTCCATACACATTAGTTCACATAATCGGCGTGCGCGAAGAACAATGGCGAGGGAATTTTTGATGGAATAATTGAGCTTCTACGTAGGTATGTCACTATGATCTATCACGGTGACATATAAAAAAGTTAACCCTAGAAACTTTAAGAGGTGCTTTAGACCATCGAACTGAACAACTTTCACTATGGGACCAACTCTGAAATCACGAAAAAAAAATCAGCTGTTTCATACAAAAGTTCAATACCTACTTGACCAAAATATATGAAACAGCAGATTTTTTTTTCGTGATTTATATAACTTTCCTAGAAAAGTATATCTGAAGACAAAACTGTTCAGAAATTCAAATTCTGTGTTTTAATATGCTTTCATCGGTAGACGCAAAAAAATGTCAACAAAAATTTATTCGGGCATTCTCTTTTTTATTTTTTTTTATTGCTGAATGGCTTGATGGAAAGCGATGGATGAGGTCTATGAAGGAACGAGCGTGCCCAGAAAATGCCTAAGGCACTGAAACTCCCACGCATCGACGAAACACTGCAAGCTGCTTGGCGCCGGACTCCGGTGGGAGGGTGGTCGCAAACCAGGCGGGCGTTAGCCCTACCACCGCAAGGAAAGAATTAGCCAGTCAAATAAGGTGTTGGGTGTGACTGTCCAGGATGCGCCGAGCGCTCGGTTCAGTTGAGTAACTGGCGGAACAAACTGCGCTACACGGGGAGGCTTCTTCATGCATCCCAATTTAAAAAAGTTCGCCATTATTCTTTTGTTGTTGTTGTTTGGT
Source organism: Amphipoea oculea (assembly GCA_945859645.1). Classification (NCBI taxonomy): domain Eukaryota; kingdom Metazoa; phylum Arthropoda; class Insecta; order Lepidoptera; family Noctuidae; genus Amphipoea; species Amphipoea oculea. The sequence continues at coordinate 16,885,041 of OX243883.1, forward strand.
CCCACATCTCGCGCGGGATTCACTTCAACTCAATGATTCCTTACTTCGAAACCACGTCAATCCCTTAGTTAATCACGCCAATTTCGCGTTCATTTCGCGCGGTTTCGTTCATCGTGTCATAGAGTTACCAGTTAGGACAGAACTTTATGTTACCATACGAAAGCTTAGGTAAACTACTTATAAGATACTTAATGAGCTTCGCCTTACGCTTACTTAAGCCTTAAAGTTAGGCTTAAGTCGATCGAAGGTCATCTTTGGAAAGGGTTTCATTTGTAATGTCAACGTCTTAAATACTTAAAACGTTAACATTTCGTAATTAAAATGTTACTGTGTCGTTGTTCGTTTGTCTATATGTCACAAACTCGACTGCTGTGTGATCTGGGTGTGATCTCCATGTCAAGTAAAATGTTTTTGTGTTTTCAAATTCATCTACATAAGTATAACTTTAGCATAGCTGACGAAATGAGGATCGAATGTGGGTCCTGTGTCTACCTATTCGGGAAATTTAAGCGGGATATTAGGTCATCATGATCATCATCATCTGCCTAGCCTTTTCCCAACTATATTCTGAATATTTTACATGGAATGACTTCTTATCTGACCTCCACAACCCAGCTACTGCGTACCCCTATTCCTCTAGTAAGGTTGGTTCCAGGACATGCCGGTTTCCTCACGATGTTTTCCTTCTGTTTTGATAGTAGTGGTGATGAAATAATTTACATAAAGTGTGTGTGAGTGACGACATATGGCACTGAAACGTGGTCACTCACAATGGGCCTTATTAGAAGGCTAAAAGTCACCCAAAGGGCAATGGAGAGGACTATACGGAGTTTCTCATGCGTGATCAAATCAGAAATGACGAGATCCGCAGGAGTACCAAGGTAACCGACATAGCCCGAAGAATTGCTAAACTTGAGTGGCAGTGGGCAGGGCACATTGCTCGCAGAACAGATTGCCGATGGGGCCGAAGGTTCTGGAGTGGCGACCGCGTACCGGAAGACGTAGCGTTGGAAGGTGGACCGACGACCTTGTGAAGGCCGCAGTAACTCGTTGGATGCGAGAAGTACAGAACCGGCCGAAGTGGATTTGCTTGGGGGAGGCCTATGTCCAGCAGTGGACGTCTGTAGCGGTATCTACAAAGCCACATGCGAACAACGCGTCATACTGACGTCACGCAAATCCTGCATCGCGCAAGCAGACTTTACCGCGCAACTAGCATACATACAACAGCCCGACATGAATTATCGGCCAGTTGCCCGCCAGACACAACACCCGTCTGGTCGGAGGATCCTCCCTTTTCTATAGAGTATGAGTGAACTTTACACCCTGTTCCTCATACCTCTATACGTCTTTTGGCTGAAATGACGATGATGATGAAAGCGCCTGTCTGTACGACCTACAACTCGTAAGTAGCCGTTACCAGTTGGACACCACTGCTCAGCTCATATTAGGTACCTAAAAATGTTTTAAATTCTGCAACACTTTATTGTTAATCACAGTTCCTGTCCTTTGACAAATCGATTGCGTATCGCACAGTTCATCTGAGGAAAATGGTTACAAAACTGTTTTCAATATGCATAGGCTAACGGCCTGTCATTTATTACAGTACTATCAATCAATCAATGACAATATTGGTCAACTGACCATAAGGTGCTATGGTGTTGCCCCTTATGTGGGGACGGACCCGTGCTTCACCTATTTTCTCCACCTGGGTGAAGCACGGGTCCGTCCCCCTTTATGTGGCCATCTCTATGGGTGCGACGTGGGTCATTGGTGTGATTGACACTAGTATTATAAACTAGCTTTTGCTCGCGGTTTCGCCCGCATGGAGGTCGGAAATCATCCCACGGGAACGTACCTACCTACCGGGGTAAAAAGTATCCTCTGTCCTAACCCAGGCCTATACGGCTGCATGATTTTAGATTATAAACTAAATCAGGCTATAAGAATACTAGCACAAGAGTGGTACCTACACTTATAACTCATCAACTGCCTAGCTTTTTCCAACTGCTATGTTCGAGTCGGCTTCCAGTCTAACCGAATGCAGCTGAATACCAATATTTTACATGGAGTGACTGGCTATCTGACCTCCACAACCCGCAGCCTAATTGCGGAACGCCAAATCGTCAAATGATTCTGATCAGTTGGCTTCATTTCTATCACAATTGGCTTCATTTTACGATTTTCGAAGTGCGAAACTCTAGTTTCTGCGCAGGGCCTTAACGTTCATAATTGGTTTCATAATAAACTAGAGTTTCGCAATTCGAAAATCGTAAAATGAAGCCAATTGTGATAGAAATGAAGCCAACTGATCAGAATCATTTGACGATTTGGCGTTCCGCAATTAGGCTGCCGTTTACTGGGTAATACGATACCCCTTAGTAAGACTGGTTGTCAAATTTTCGGGCTTCTGAACGCCCGGAACGACTGAAAAAAAATCCATGAATGACAGCCGGAACGGCTAAATATGCTTTCCGAGCCACATTAGGGTCTCGGTATGTAAAGATGGTCACCCACCCACGGACCAACCGCGGCTAGATCGACCGGTGCGGCTGTTATTACTTAGCCACGAGCCCCTCCTTCTATACTTATATCTGTGGGTACTGTTACAATTATGATTTTTTACCTCTAGCGGCAAACTATTGGGTATAGAAATATAAGGAAACAACAAACCATCTCAAACACTGTATATTTATAAAAAGTGAAAAATAAAAACTTTTTTACAAAAAAAACAACCGACTTCAAAAAAAAAAAGACGGGTTGCACTCCGGGAGTGCCGGCAGAAGTGAAAACTTGAATATTAACGTTGAAATAAATCAATTATTAATTTAATTAATATTACTCATTTTTTTTCAATATTTCTGCGTCACTTTTTTCATTAATAGATGCACTTTGTTCAATTTCCATATTTTAAACACTTTCGGTCTTATTCATAAAAAAAGCCTATTGAAGGTTTAAACCATTCATTAGTTAAAATGCTCAATAGGCCTTTAACCTTTCGTATGCCGGAACGTAGATCCACGCGAGACACAATGGCTTTTTAATTGTGTCTGTAATTACGGCATTCAACCGGTTAAAACATTCGATAAAATTTTGTATTCATAAACGCTTCATAAACGTTCTATAACTAGAATGTCCTACAACTTCTAAATGTTGCCATTATAATGAAGTCATCCAACAAATTGGCCAACACATTAAATCGGCATACGAGAATATCTGTCTACGAACCGAATATTTGTGTCCATAGACATTATTACGTATGAAAAACTAATGTATTGTCTACAGTTTCAACAGTTTTGACGCGACAACGTCATGGTCGTCATGGAAACAATATGAATATGTCAATGAATGAATTTGATATTGTATGTGTCAAACTAAAAAACTTTTGAATATTTTTTTTTTTGTATTTAAAATAAATGAAATTACGACCGGAGACTAGTTGCAATAAAGGGCAAAGAATTGAATATTGGTTGGAGGAGGATAAGGTGTGTACCTACTGTTACAGCTAAAATGTGTTCAAAGTAAGTTATGTTTTGTAAACATTCTCAATTTCTTATACTTATGCTTGCTTTTGCTTCTAATCCTTAGATTTTTTGGAAGAATTGGTCAGGGAGAGGTCTCCATAATAGAAAATAAAAACATTGACACAAGCACTAACGCTAAACAGGGGCAGCCTGGCATGATTTACGAATTAGGTGCCTATCCAATTTACAATTTTACGAAGAACTTCGTTTGCCTGTACAAAACTCATTGTAACAAAAAAAAAACCCGCCATAAGAATAATAATGACTGTTATTTTGATGCCGCTACTGATTAATTAAATCAGTATAAATAAGATAATGAAGAGAAAGAATTTATAACATTAGTTTTGTATTTCAGGTTAATAGGACTAGTAAAGATGGTGCTTCACTACGAATAGCAGAAAATGAAACGGCCTACAGAAGAGATGGCACAGATGGCAAATGAAAAGCAAACATTTTAAAATGTTGTTCTGCTTGCACAAGTTTTAGAAGCCAAATTAGAGTTTAGAGTATTGTTCAGCCGTGAACAGGCAAGAGTTACATACGCCAGCGTCAGCATCAAGAGCGACATACATTCGTTCCACATAAATTAGTAATTAGTAAATGAATAAATTAGTCATCAAGCTGGAGTAGAGTTTGATTCATCTTCCATAATTCCTCTGACTATGGCCAAGACACCTTTAGCCATCACCAGTTCTATGAGTCTGTGGGACCGGCAATGACAAAACTATTTCCTGTGTACACATTGCACGACGTACACAAACCCCTATTCCTACTCAAATTCTGTCTGTTCCCGTAGGTCTCCCGTAGGCTTGTATGATAGGTTAGAGTGTTAGGATAACTAGGGTGTTAAGTATAGTTGCTGTAGGTTTATAATCAGTAGGGTGAGGTAACCATAGATACCAGGCTCAATTGTTACAAACTTAGCCACACTGTATGCATTTGGAATAACAGCCGTACTAAGCCGTAAGTCCCGGTGCGTACAAGTATTATAAAAATAAACTGATATTTGTATACAAGCTTTTTATTAATGAACTACTCCCTAAATTTCTTCTCTTTTACTTTAGATCTTGTTGGCTCAAAATATTGCCACTTCCACGTTGTCGTCGGTGGCAGCGCAGAGCACTTTGACTGCATGTTTTGGGTAGGACAAATAAGGCAGGATAGGACGTGGAGCATGTTTTGCAACATAGTTTCACAGCCACACCCTACTGGAGCATCTCCCTGCAGGGTGTAAACTTCCGTGGTCGACACGGAAGCATTGTTTTCACACAAAAGCAGCAATGTCCCACAGTATTTCTTGTTGCTATAATGTGCTTCGTTATATTTTTCGTCGCTTCTATTTTGTATTGTAGGTAGGTATATAATAATAAACTAAATTGGTTAAACAGAAGTGCAAAATAAATTAAATACAACTGCGGCTCTTCGAAGTACTATTGTTTACGAAACTGACTTTTCAAACATTTGTACGTCAAATGTCATTTTCTTCGGCCATCTTTGTCGTGTCTCACTTGGTTCACTTCGGTTGGCGCCGCCGTAGAGAGATGGGGGAGGGGGGGGGGGAATCTCTCCTGACGGTCACGTGTCCTGACGCGATGCCCTGACGCGAGTTTAACATTTTTTACCCATTACAAAAAGTGTTCAACGCCGCTAAAGAAGTTTTCACTTCAAAAACTACAAAGTGAAAAATAACTTTAATTTCGGAAGTCGGTGTCGTTGGTTTCGCATTTTCGTTTTTTGACACCTCCTTTTTCGAAGTCGGTTAAAAATAAATCAACTCCCCACGACCATAGCATCATTTCCAATATCCCAGTTAGGGCCGACATCTGCAGATGAAATGAAATGTGAAACTGACGAACTTTCATAAATATCACTTATACAAATATGCTTTTGACCCAGATACAGAAGTGAGCCTTAATGGAACATATATCACTTGACCAACCAAGCGGATACGTAGAAACGGACGCTCAATGCTAATGTATGAAAGTGTCATCAATAAGTATACCAGAGGGGCAATCCTCGTAATTTTAAGAACGTTCACAGTCTGATCTCAGTCTCAAGTGTCCGTTTCAATGGCGCGGCCATGACAATTTAGAAAAAAAAAATGTCAGAAATACCTCTAATTTTTGTATATTTGAGAGGTTGAAGGAAATGTCTAGAAGATTTCTGTACCAAACATTTGATATCGATGGTGGTCTTAATTTAAATTATCTGCGATTCAATTGGTATGAGACTTAAATTTATAAACAGGGTACGCAAAATACGCGCATTGACGTGGAGTTGCGGACACCAGCCCGTATTACCTATATACAGGGTGATTGGAAGATGGGTGCAAAGCTTTAAGACGAAGATTGTACAGACAATTTAGAACCATTTAAGCCATGGTTGTCTTAGACGAAGTGTTACCAACTTTTTTTTAGTGGTCTTACAAATTCCTAAAATTTTAAGTAAACTGTTTATTTATGGCCAAATTGAAAGATAAATGAATTCATTTTTATTATTTATTATTATTTATTATAAGCCTGTATTGTCCCACTGCAGGCAAAGGCCTCCCTTCCCTCTTTCCACGTTTCCCGGTCTACCGCGATTGTGGGCCAATCCTTTAAGAAGGACTCCAGCTCATCCCGCCATCTCTTTCTGGGCCTGCCGCGCAGTCGTTTCCTGCCATTTGGGATCCACTGAGTGGTGACTTTTGCGTATTGCTGCTCCGACATGCGACAGTTTTTATTTTATTTTATTAAAGTAATGTCAATCTAGCAAAACATGTTTGAGGCATCTGTGTCATTAGACATAAAAAATAGGTTAAAAAAAATTATGAATGATTTATTGATTGATTTTTTTGAGTTAAGTCATTGATATTACAACTGAATGAGTCTTGCTAATTTAACACGCAACTGATTTCATCCTTATGGATGGCCCAAGACTTTAAGAGTTGTTGTAACTTGTAATTGGCAAATGATATTAATCAATCATGTCAGAAAGAAATCGCGTTATAATCGACTACGACACGACTATGTTGATTTTCTAAATGCCATACGTGTACATTCACCGATGATCGACACTTACTATGTTTATTGCAATCAGATAAGTACCCTATGTCGTTTATACAAACTTGTCGTCAAGAGCAGACCAAGTAAATATTATTCTCTTCAATTTATTCTATGGAATGGGTACCTTTTGAACTGGCCGGTCCGTAGTCCGGAGATCGCAGAAAGCGATAAGGCCGCCCATTGTATATTTTGTAGTGTTTAATGTGTTTATTTCATGTTATGTATTTTTGTGGTGTACAATAAAGTATATATAAATAAATAAATAAATAAATAAATACAGACGCCAGCACATCAATACCCGAAACTGTAAAATTTTCCCAATCAACTTTGAACCGTAAAATTTAGCGATAAAGTTGGAAATCTATTAAAGAAATTTGACAGATTGTAGTAGCTTGATGTGCTGGCGTCTGTACCTACTGAATAATTGCTACATAGCAAGAGTGTAGATACACTTGAATATAAAAGTAGTACTGATGTAAAAAAACTTGAACCCACTGTTAACTGACTAATTAAGATTTAGAATTGGCACAGTGCTGACCATTTTCTAATTTTAGGAACGTTTACAGTCCGAGGTGCAATTCTCGTAATGTTACGAACGCTAACAGTCTGATCTGTCTCAATCTATCAAAAATACCTCTAATTCGGGGAATTAGAGGTATTTTTGACAACTTTTGACATTAATTGTCGCTAAGATGAGATTGCGACTAGATTTTGAACGTTTTTAATTACAAGAATTGACCTTCTGGTGTCAAACGCTAGCTATCAATGTTTAATGAGATAGACCCTTGAGCATTTAGTTTTATTAATTTATTCAAAGCTAATAAACTAATATAAAATGAGATTGCAAATAGAATCGATTAAGTACTTGTCGCAATTTCATCATTATTCAACTACTTGGAGTGTGATTATAATTGCAATAATATAACCACAGCCACGGATGTTCAGTAATTTATTATCGTCCCATATTTTGCTAATGCAACACGGTGTGCAAAAAAATACTTCATCAATCTATGAAACAAATTGATAACAGTAAGTATTTTTTTTTATAAAAATAAATTGTTATTTAACAAATATTAATTGTGATAATTAATATTGGTTGCCAGTAGCCAATTAGGTAAAAAAATAGTTACGTGAGAATATGCATGCTTAGCGTATATTGTGTTAAATAAATTATTATACATTAAAATTTTATAACAATGCTGAATACCTTAGCCTCTACAAAAATATCAGACTTCTAGGCAAGGTTAGATGAGTTATTATTTATTATGCTTTTCCGTTATTAAGATTCCGTACCCAAATGGTAAAACGGGACCCTATTACTAAGACTCTACTGTCCGCCTGTCTCTCTGTCAGTCACCAGGCGGTATCTCATGAACTGTGATAGCTAGACAGTTGAAATTTTCACCATTTGGAGAGCAGTGGTAATGAAATAATTTACACAAAGTAAAGTGCCTGTCTGGATTCGAACCTACGACCTACAACTCGTAAGTCGCGGCCGTTACCACTTGGCCACCGCTGCTCTCCAACCATCAGAATTAAATCAAAAATAAACCATCAGAATATTGAACCATCAGTTTCTACTAAAGCCATACCTGAACAACATAAATACTCGTACTTGACAAATAAATAGGCAATATCCTCGGAGACTACTGAATACTTTCGTTTGTCACACAATGCACGCTCTCTAACAGTAAATATTGACTATTGTTAATAGTGAAAATGGGGAAAACAGTTTGCACATTCACGCGGTACGGGAAACAATGGATTTCATGGGAGAAATGGCGGATAAATGCTAATTATATTAAGTAGCTCTTTTTATTTGAAATTTCGCTATCGCAGATTGTGTTTGATGTCTATTATAATGCAGCTGCTGATCTAGTCATATTTATAACTTTGAATACATATTCGAATTTGCTATTTTGCTTTTATGTTTAACTAGGTGCGCCACGCGGTTTCACCCGCTTATGTGTCGATCCCGTGGGAATATCGGGATAAAAAGTAGACTATATGTTAATCCGGGGTTTCAGCTACCTCCATACAAAATTTTATCAAAATTGGTCCGGCCGTTTGAGCGTGAAGAAGTAACAAGCATATAAACACACACACTCACAAACTTTCGCCTTTATAATATTAGTGTGATTTTATTTTACACCTCTAGGCACGAACTTTATTGCTTTTTCATTTGTCTTTTTAATTAATGACCCACTTTTAACAAGATACAAGCATTAATTTAAATGAACTATAACCTAACCTACCCAGACAAATTCAACACAATGGCCGCGATAACCGTCTAACACGGCGCGCGCGCCTAATGATAAATAATGATTGCGTGCACGCATCTAATTTGACGACACAACCGCACATTTTGTGCGATTAGTCGCATATTATGTTCGTTAGGGTCAATTTATGAGAATTAGGGATATTATATGAAATGGTTTTTGAGGAGTTTGTGGCCTTTATGGCTTAATATATCAACCGCGTAGATTAATAGACCTGGAACTGTAAGAATAAGCGCTGCTTGCCATGGTCTGACTATGGACGGCCCGGGTGTTCCAATGAAAAATAGAATTAAAAAGCCACAAGGTAACTGTGTGTTGATCGATTTGTTAGACACTTATGCAACCAGACCGAACACACAACAGCATAATCAGCCTATAATTTTCCCACTGCAGGAACACAGGCCTCCTCTCTTCGAGAGGGAGTGGGCTCTAATCCACCACGCGGGCCCAGTGCGGGACCTAATCGCAGGTCATAGATGAAAGACGTACATAGTGTGAAATATGCCAACTCAAAATCAGTAATAAAAAGGCACTGGATAAAAAAAGGTTTCATGTCAAGTGAAAGAATGTAGATCGTAACACCAGATGAGCGTATCTTAAACAGAGCAATGAAAGTAAAGGAAGGAGAAATGTAAAGAGATTACAGTCGCACGCGAATTTTTTTGTGAACATACCAACACGCTAAAGATCTTAACAATGTAACAACAATAAGTAATACATCATTCGTTTTGATTGAAGACGGAGAAATTGATATTGTTGAGCTTGTAAGAATAGCTGGCGTCTAACAAGAGAATGCGAAAGACAAAGTTGATGATGATTGTAATTGGAGTCAGTAAAAAAAACATTTATTTGTAACAATAAAACAAATTATGAAAGTAATGAGGTCAACAAGATTGTGCGTCTTGAGAGAGACCTTTTTTTTAATCTTTATTTATTTTAGGGACTTTTGTATAACGTGTTGTAAAACCCATAGTCCTATCACAAAAAACAACTGACAAAACTTAACTTGATCTAATTTATCTATATGTATAAATAAAATAAAGTCAGGTTGGTTAAACCATTTATAGCTCAAGAACGGCTGGACCAGTTTTTATGATCTGTGATTTGTTGGATTTGTCTCAGTCCCGAATAGCAGAGTAACTATTAAAACACGGGAAAAATTCACGAAAAAAATTATGAGAAAATTCATTTTCTCATACATTCGTTCTTATTGATTCTGAAAAGGTACGAAGTTCGCCGGATCAGCTAGTTATCTAATAAAAAAGTATATAATAATTATGAATTTTTGCTGCTACAGAAGTAGGCTCAACTAAAATACATAGAACATTAGAACATTCATTACCGATAATTTCAATGAATTAGAAGTGAGTTTCTTTTATTAGTAGGTATATCGGACACATGCTGTGCATCCTCTGTTTTACCACAGAGAGAGACCCTGTGTCTAGCAGTAGACTCCTAAACTGAATTGATTGATGTAAGAGTTAGTATACTTGAAAGAGTTGGCTTATGAGTGATCGGTAATCTTTTCAATAAGGAAGGCATATATTACCAAAGACACTTAGGCAAGCTAACGAATAATTTTAAGATAAACTCGTAGAAGAAAGGGACTAACAAACAATTTTTAAATTCATAAAACTCACTTTACAATCGAAAAATTAATTACAGTCTTGCTATATCTATCAGTATTCGTCATCTTAAAGACGTAAATCTTGGCCCAACTTTCAAATAAGACAATTCTAATTCCGGTTCGGCATGTGCCAAGAGTTTGGTAACAATAATATTATCAGTGTTTGCAATCTATGGAAAGACCCATGTCTCACAGTCGAACATGACGCATAGACTTAGGATAGAACTGCATGCAATATAACAACACCAGCAGAATATTTGTGTTTAGTTGAACCTCCTACAAAATATATAGATAAAGGAGATATATGATTGTCAGTTGACTGTATAAATAAAAACGGCTAGGCGGATGATGACATAAACAATAACAATGAAGCCTTTTATGCAAGAAATAATAACAAACTAGTTTGAGCACGTATAATGAAATAACACGAGAAAACTCTAAATAAAATGAATTACGGTAATAACAGACTGTTACCTCCGTCTGAATCCTCATACGAGTCCAACCGGTCCTTGGCTGGTCAGTTACAAAACATTTTACGTGTGTATCCAAAACGTACATATTCACATTCTACTTCTATTGTCTTACTTTTAGTCATTGACGTAATAATGGCTACTGATTTGCAAACATATATACACACCTAGTCTTAGATTTTTTAAAGGACATGAATATGAATATTTTTCCGCTCTTCGTTTTTGATAGTACAGTCAGTGACTGCAATTTGCTGACCCACCTTTGCATAAATGATTGAGATTTTTTAGAATACGAATCGATAGAATTTTATAATTTTTTTGTATTTTATTTATTTGAGCAAAGTAAATAAAATATAAAACAATTATAAAATTCTATCGATTCGTATTTTAAAAAATCTCAATCATTTATGCAAAGGCGGGTCAGCTAATTGCAGTCACTGACTGTACCTACATCTTTTTCTTCTTCCAAATTGAACCGACCCAGAACTGAGCTACTAGTTTACTGTCATCAATGGATGGATTCCCAAATTCCATCTACTTATAGCCATGAAATTTTAATTAACTGTTTATCTATTCTTGGGATTATTTAATTATTTTGGCCAACCAATCCCAGTCCGGTAATTGGGTTCTTTAAAAACCAAGGGTCATTCGGAAATCAGACTTCAACAAGCCGAGCGGACGTAACCTGGAAGTTGCAAACTTTCCAACCTTACTCATCTTAAAACGGACATAGTGGCGAAATTCTATGAATCATATAAAAAAAACTTTGATGCATCGACGCATTAGAAGGTTTTTACGAACGAACGTTACTAAAAAGCGAGATTACTTAAGAAACCATAGAACAGAATACATAATAGTACAAGCACAGAAGATTCAATCCGCAAAAACATGCAAATAAATAGCGACTCTTGCTACGACACAATAAAGTGCAATTCAGGTCGCGTGGCAATAGTCCTTAAACCAGAAGTATTAACTGCCCTAAAAGTATTAATTTATACGGAAGACAATGCCGATGACAAAGATGATTCATCAATCATTTATGATATTAAATGTTTTATTGAAGAACAAGAATAGTTGGAATTAATCAACATGAACATTGCGGTAGAAAATACCGCTCCAAGTAATAATTCGCGTGACAATATGGCGGTTGTCGATGAAAAATTAGAAAGAATCGTTGCAGTGAAAGATATAGTGCTTTTAAATCGCGTTTTCAGCTAATATGATGAGGCAAAAAGTGGTGGAATTGATTTTATACGGGCATAATAAGTTGATTAGTAAGCAGTTCCTAGAGCAACGGCTTTTGTGTTTGCTATTATGCTTATGTGTCTTAATATATACATAACTAGGGACATACGTATCATCGTATGTATGATAACAATGATTAGAATAGAATAGTATACTCGATATTATGTACACCATATAAATTACAGACATAAATAAACTACATAGAGCATCGACAAGGAAGAAAAAGAAGAGGTAGATACTTACATACGTCTTTACTTCAAATAAACAGTATCATTTCTTTTATGAATCCTGATAAATATTGCTGTTTAGACTTTGGAATAAGAATGGGCTCATGAAATGGAGAACATAGTCTAAAATTATATATCACTATAGTAAAAAATAATTTATTATGTCATGTTCTCATGCATTATAGGTAGTTTTCGAGAGGAATGTTTCATTTTATTACCGTAATACTAGGTACATTTATGTAATTTCCACTGTATGTGCACTGACCTTTACGAATATCGCAACAGAACACATCATTCCTTACAAATCTTTTGCGTAAACTTCAGTAGCTCTCTAAAATAGTTTTAATGAAGCAAGCCGACCATGCGTTTCGTTACATACAATACGTAAACACTAACCCCCTTATTCATAAAATTTATCAAACCTATTTTAGTTAAAATGGGGTTTGTCTTTTTCTTACACACAGAAATGACAACGTGATAGATAAAGACAAACGTTCTATAAACCTATTTTAGCTAAAATAGAGATAAAATAGGATTATGAATAAGGGGGATAATGTTTTTACTTTATATGCATTTTCTTTCACACCCAATATGGAAACTAGTAGTACTAATAACAAGTCTAAACTAGCTGTAGAAGTACTAATGACTATTGCCATATCATTTTTATGCAAATAGAAATATCTTTCAGCAAATTAAAATTTCTAGAAATCGTTGATTATTTGCAAGATAAAGGAATCGATGTAGGTATATGTACTGCAAGATCAGCTAACTCAACCAGACCAGTTAAAAAGACTGACTGAATAACAGAAACTTATTTTATGAGGGTGATTATTTTCGGTCTAGTTCTCATTCGCCAACTTAATTCCAAAATTTTACCTGTAAGATGCCTCTGGAAGGTCAGCAAAGATGGTGACATTGTATGTGAATTTGTGGCTGATATGGTGATGAAACATTGATACTGATTTGAATATGTTCAGTAATAGAAAAGCAATATAAGACCAAAAATTAGAGACAAAAAGGTAACCCTAGCAATTTCACGCCTTAATCCAGTCTCGGATCCAAAATTTCTCATCTCATAAACAATTTTGCCAAGATCACCAAGAATATTTACGACTCTAACAGTTAAACCTACATTTAGTACTAGCACTGCATTCTATCTTGCATCAGTAGGCAAGTCCAGTGGCCTGTAATGTTTGAACAGACCTTTCACTGCACTCGCTCGTGAAAGTCTCGCCATCCAAAATTGATCCTCTCCTCTTTGAGGTACAAACTACAATAAGATATATTATTATATAGCAATCGTGGCCTTGATCTTTTAATTTAATAGCCTGTAGTTATGACCGGTTGCTTTTTGTTATATTTTTGTTGTTACCTAGATGTTTTTGGTTGTTTTCTGCTTGTCTACCAACGATAGATGCTTTCTTCGTTTTATGTCTGTTTAAGACTTTTGCAAATTGCTTTTCAATTCTAATGTTACCTCGCTCATTCTATCTCTGTGTGAGAAGGCGTTATTGTTAAACAGTGAAATAATTACAGCTAAAGTTCCAAATAAAAAATGCGACCTAAATTCAATCTCAAAGGTCTAGAATAACGCCATTCTTATTAATTGTATCCTCAACATTGTATAATTATTTACCATGACTATTTTTAGACTCCACAGTATTATGAAATTGGTCTTTTACCAACTTCCACAATGATGGACGTAGGTTGATTAGTATCATTATATACCTACTTAGATAAACACAAACACCCAACCACCCAAAATTACATAACAAATTAATGGTCTCTGTATATATCCCTTTTATTAATGGGTTTACGATGCTTAATTTCATAACATCCTATTCCCATAACGTTATGGTTACCATAATAAGTCACCATGACCATATAAATATCTATTTGTGAAGCTTCTAAGTCAGTTCCACGCGTTAATATGCTGGTCTAGCGCAATATTGCTCCAGGCACATCGATAAACAGCGTCGTGTAGTGCATTGGCAATAACCAAGTGATTCTGAGTGCCAGCCAAGTAATTCATTGCAGAGATTCAAGCTGAAGATAAAGTTAAGTATGCTCTATACGCTAAGCAAGGTTTATTACATCCATGAATATTATAATTCAAAGTCGGTTTTCGTGTCAGTTGGTGCGGCCGCGTTATTTTTTTAAACTTCGCAATGGATTTGGATGTGTTTTTCACCATCATTTTAAGGAATTTATGTTTCTGAAAGGTTTGTGTGTATAATACGTGAATATTAAACGTACCAACCTCATTCTTGTCAAGTTATAAAAAACCGTGGGAAGCAGGGGCAGGTCGCTAGTATAACTCACATTTTTTGAAGTCAGAGAGACGTTCTCTTAATTAAATTTAATCTTAAAGCAAGTGATTTAATTTGATAGCTAACTTTAGCTTGATAGCTTGAATCAAAGAATTCATCAGGCTTCCAAAAATATAGTGTAAGTACCTATAGGTCTAAAGGTTAGTTAAACGTATGTAGATAAAAGCGCCATATCAATTAGTTTGACTCATTGCACACGACCCTCTGTTTATGCTAATTCCTCATATCTTATTCATGGCCAGTGCTAAGTTCTCACGGGTGCGCAGGAGTTTGAACACGTTCAATGGCGAAATGTTGGTAGGTTGCAATTTCCTTATAAGTGTTACGAGTGCGAAAAAAAGTCATAAATGTTCTCGTCGCCGATGTATGGGATAACATTGTGAGAGGACTTGTATTCAGCAGAAAGTGGAAGAAGGTTTTCAGTGGTAGTGTTGGTACTCGTATAGCTATTAAGAACTCTTATGTATATGAAGAAACAACAGTTGAAACTGAAAACAGTTAAGTAAATGCATCAACTGAAAGAAAATAGAACAAACATACAAAACGTTAACTCCTAATTAGCACATACAACTTTCCAGACAGAAAAAAGAATCTGAACAACGGTGAAAAATTATATTATAAAGAATGAAGACGAAGTACTTTAAGATTGCTATTTAAACTATCATCAGCATCAGCCAATTAAAATTCAAAACAGATAAAGAATCCTACAATTCGGTCAAAGTCCTTTGTGGTCAAACAGCTACAAACCAAGGCTATCTAATGAGGTGCCCTTTAAGAAACATCTACTTTTACAACACAAAACCCAAATATAACTCTTATCAGTGGGTGTATCAAGGATGCTGATCGCATATACAACGCGATATAGCCACCGCGCCTAATCGAGATGAAAGGTGAAATCCATGTTTTGGGGACACGGCAGAAAGCGAACATTGACCAAATCTAGTTAATTTGTATCGTTGGGATGTTAATGAAGATCTTACTTCAATAAGGTTTGGTCCAAATATATAGCGAATCAGACTGTTTTTTTATATGTGTCCGCACTACGGAACCTGAGAATAGACGTACCTACATAAAAATAAATGAGAAAAACTATAATGTTATTGATTGGAGTTGGAAATACAAAAGATTTCGAATCAACTACAAATAAAAAAATCAAAAGAAGCTCACTTTACAAGCAGTCGGATGCAGTTGGTGGCAGTTATTTTGGTTCAATCCCAGATTTGATGGTAAAACGAGAGAGCAATGTTTTGGTACATGAAGTCAATAATAGTAGGATGACAGGTGGAGGAAGGCTATGACAGAGTATCGTCCAAGGACTGGAAGACGAGATGCCGGTCGTCCGACGGCGAGATGGCAACAATGTCGTATTCTTGCCATCGCGGGCAAAACCTAGATGAGGCTGGATGAGGCGTGGGGATTGGTACAAGAAAAGAGAGGCCTGTGCTCTGCAGTGATGGCCACTTGGTAACAGCCGCGACTTACAAGATGTAGGTCGTAGGTTCGAACCCAGATAGGCGCTTTACTTTGTGTAAATTATTTCATCACCACTGCTCTCAAAACGGTGAAGGAAAACATCGTGAGGAAACCGGCATGTCCTAGAACCAAAATTTCGAAGACATGTGACATCTGCCAACCCGCATTGGGCCCGCATGGTGGATTACGGCCCACTCCCTCTCACCGAGAGGAGGCCTGTGTCCCAGCAGTGGGAACATTATAAGCTGATTATGTATGTATGATGCCCTGCAGTGGGTGACGTCGGGATGTGGATGATGATGATGAGGTAGGTACGTTAAAACGGTGACCGAAATAACAACAGAAAGAGATTTAAAAGCAACCTTTTAATTGAATAGGCCTTCTCTAAACTATCGATGATAATGATAGTCATCATCTGCTTAACCTTTTCCCAACTATGTTGGGGTCGGTTTCCAGTTTAATGGATACAGCTAAATACCAGTATTTTACATGGAGCGACTGCCTATCAGACCTCCACAACCTAGTGACTCGATAATACGATACCCCTTTGTCAGCCTTTCGGGCTTCTGACTACCCGTAACGACTGTCAGAGATCCAAGAATGACGGCCGGGACGTGCTTTCCGAGGCACGGAGGGGTCTTGGTACGTATAAATGGTCACCCATCTACGGCCCAACTGCGGCAAGTGTAGCTTAACCTGATCGATCGACCCGTGCGGCTGTTATTACTTAGCCATAAGCCCCTCTCTATGATAATGCCTGTGTGGGCGTGCGCGTTCCATCGCCGCCCGTCCCGTGTCCACCGCGCACAGGATGGATGAAAACAGCACACGATGTAATTTCTTGCTCCGTTGGTGTAATTGCTGTATGGCGTTCCAGTAGGAGGATAAATAAATATATAAATAAATAATGATAGTAATATGTTTAATAGAGAAATCTCGAAATTGTTTTAATTCCTTTTAGGAAATAGCAGAAAGCGCTTATTGAACTACCTACCAACCCTAATGTGCCTACTTTGGCTGTAAATGACGATAATTTAGATGTGTTTTCACTCAGATTGGATTTCAATTAGCTCTGCTCTAAATATTAAATTGGAAAATACGCATAGCAATTGCGTGATTTGAATGGAACTGGGCTGGACACATCTGCCGCATGTCAGACGAACAGTGGGCCAAACTTACGACCCAATGGGTCCCTCTTAATGGCAAATGACATCGTGGCAGGCCCAGACGGATATGGCGGGATGAGCTGGACTCCTTCAACAAGAACTAGTCCTTAGCAGCTTTGAACAGAGAGAGGTGGAAAGAGAGTAGGGAGGCCTTTGCCCCGCAGTGGGACGTCACAGGCTAATAATAATAATTGCGTGATTTAACAAAAAAGGAAAAAGCGATCAAATTATAAGGTTA
This sequence comes from Amphipoea oculea, assembly GCA_945859645.1. Classification (NCBI taxonomy): domain Eukaryota; kingdom Metazoa; phylum Arthropoda; class Insecta; order Lepidoptera; family Noctuidae; genus Amphipoea; species Amphipoea oculea. Next base: position 16,902,667 of record OX243883.1, read on the forward strand.
ATGAAGAGAGGCTACTCAATTATCTCTATGTGTACTATAATAAAGCTGAGACTTTGTTTGTTTGAACGTGCTAATCTCTGAAACCAGCAGTCGGATTTGAAAAAATCTTTTTTACATTTGATAGCCCAATTCTTGAGGAAGATTAAAAGCTATTTAAGATCTTGCTACGACTTTTAGGAACTGGGCAAAAAGAAAAAAGTCGGAAGGACCGCTAAGCGAAAACGATGTAGGTAATAGCGCGGGCGGGCGATGCCTTACGACGCGGTGATTCGAAAAACAAGAAATTATGTGAGGCCATAAAAAACGAGAAATTGCCAAAATTGCCATGCTCATAAAACTAAGGCTATTCTTAAGGCTACTACGGCTATTTTATAAGGTAGATAGCCTAAATATTAAATATTCAGTATGTAGTCTGATTATGAAGTAACGTCATGAATAAAATATTTTGTTAATTCGAAGATAATTAACATAATTAAACTGTCAACAAGATTATGCATTTCAAATGACTTCCATTCTCATCTTGAAATCTTTACACAATATTATCTCAATCAAAACCATCTACTTTAACTTTAATACTGTGAATTTTAACTTTAGCTTTTATAAAAAGTTCGATATTATCATTATACAGCATTTTATCATTATTAAGCGTTCTGTCAGTACCAAATCTACCTAGCTTTTTCTCATCTGCAAAAAGGTCGGCTTCCAGTCTAACGGGACGCAGCTGAATTCCAGTATTTTAGATGGAGCGACTGTCTATCTAACTTTTGGGATTCTGACTACCTACTCGTAACAACTGTCAAAGGTTTATGAATGACAGTAAGCGGATTAACGTGCTACCGAGACCCGGATGGGTGTCGATATGACAAAGGTGGTCACCCATCCACGGACCTACCACAGAAGCTGCGGCAGCGTGCGCTTGTTATTATTTTGCCATGAGCAATCAACATTAGACGGAGATGGCGGGATTAACTGAAAAAGAAAACCAGTTCTTTTTGAAGGAGTTCAGCTCATCCCTGCCGCTAAGGAGTCCTCAGCAGCTTTAAACAGAGAGAAGTGGAAAGAGAGTAGGCAGGCCTTTGCCCTGCAGTGGTACAACACGGGCTTTTAATAAATAATCAACATGACTATAATAACGCAGTGCATTACGTCATTAAGAGCCTATACTACCTCAGCTAAAATTCACTCTTTATCTCGCTCATACGATACTGTTGGCGGACTGAGTGAGAGCGAGACAGAGTGCGGTGCTGGGCGGCAGGCAGCGCCAATAGTTTAGGTATTTGCTTTTTACAGTGAAAATAATGATAATTATAAAAAAATAAATAACATAAGACCTGCTTTAAAGTAAGTTCAGTTAGTATGCCATGATGTAATTAGAAGTATTTTTTGAATACCAGCTGTTTATTGTTCGGGTTAGAGGTAACTTTGGATTTTTTTGTCTATCGAGAAAATTTTATGGAATAGAGTTTTCGTCTAACATAGGACTTAGCACTAATCCTCAACTTTACCATATATTTATTTCAAAATAATTAATGGTGCAGTATTTTCGACATAACGGAGGATCACGCTAAGCCATTTGAGGTAGTATAGGCTCTTAAGACTGACGCCATCAGAGTAGGTATTTTAATCTTGACGAACCACGTGTCATCGCAGCTTGACCCTTGAACTCATATCCTAGATGGGTCAAACTCCTCGTGACTGCAAGCATTTCACTTTTGTTGATCTCGCGAACCTTGCCTTATAGGGAACGTTATGGCTTTGAATGACCTACCATGCACCGTCGAGTGCACGCCTTCAAATTATATACCAAAAAGGGTTTCTTGGTTATATAATATTGGCACTGTTTGTGGCAAATGCCTAGTAACTTTCGAACGGATCTCATAGCATTTAATGATTGTTTGTTGAATAATTGTATTGTCTCAGCGGCAAATCGGCAATAGTTTATTTATTATAAACCATAGCCGCTTAGACTATCTTTACAGTTTGGGTTTTTAAAAGCAAAAAGAAACATAATTTGGCACCATTTCTCTGGCCCTGAGGGATCGCCATAACGACCTGTCCTAAGATGCATGTATCTAGCGGATTCTTCCGACTTCCACCAAGCATTGGAAGACACATTTAGCTCATTAGGTACTCTTATATTTTATATCGGCAATTGTGTTCCAAAAAAAGGACCTATAAATAAAAGTTTTCCTAATTTAACTTGCTTAATGGCTACGACTAAGTACTTAAAGAAATTGTGAAATTATAAAGATGATGCCTTCCTCATCTTCCATTCAAAATCAAAACGTCTATTAGCAAAAATCATCTTACAGCCTCAACAATAAAGTTTTAGAGAAAGAAGCAATCATGACAACAATCATGATTAACTAGTAACAGATGGTCCATGACAACCTAATACCCCGCTTCCCTTACCTCTTTATTAACCGTTAACCACAACAATAGGTGTTAACAAACGTCATCAGTTAATAAGAATTTGATACGCCTGTTAGGTCGACCGTCCACTGCTTGCATAGTACGGCAGCGCGGCGTTAGTTTGAAAAAATAATTTTATACCGGCTGAAAATCATACCAAAATTTTTGTTTCCTTCGTGCATATATAAGATATCTGGCTGTCAGTTGCTCCAGTATTGGGGGACTCCAAAGTTAAAGCATGTAAAAATTGCAAAACTTAAAAAAAAGGAATTTCATACCACGACAAAATCGTATGGGACGGCTTTTGGGATTTTTTTTTGTATGAAATTACTTTCTTGTAGGTTTTTTTTTACTACTTTGACTTGCTGTAACTTTGGATTCGGAAGGTTCTGGAGTGGCGACCGCGTAGGTACCGGAAGATGTAGCGTTGGAAGACCTCCCACAAGGTGGACCGACGACCTTGTGAAGGCCGCAGGAACTCTTTGGATGCGAGAAGCACAAAACCGGTCGAAGTGGAGGTGCTTGGGGGAGGCCTATGTCCAGCAGTGGACGTCTTTCGGCAGAAATGATGATGATGATGATGGACTTTGGATTCCCCCTTAGGTGGTTACTGGCACATTAATGATCATTGAATGTTAAATAACTACTACAAATGAAATTAATATTCGGTATAAAATTGGTCTCAAAAATCGTGCAGTAGCACATCCTACTAGTAGTGCTAGTCGGATGTGCACAGAGAGATTTGTCACTTTAGGTATGCGGTTCATTTGTTTGTCAGTCACGCATTTGTGCATAGCATGGCTGTGGACGATCCCACCTATCCGATTTTCGTACAACGCGAAGCTAAGCCAGAGGCAATGTATGACGACGCGTGACATTATAAAAATACGGCTTATCGATTCGATAAATCATAGTTCCAGCGATACGTTTTTATGGTGGCCCGTACAACAATGTAGTCATGGCATCTCTATCCTTACATTTAGCAGTCAAAAACATGAACGGACAAGGGTCACAGGACATCATACAGTGCTGCCATTGTCACTATATTTAATTTTTCAACAAGAACTTTGTTTTTCAATTGGGGCAACACCAATAACATGACAGTTTTGACATTTAGTTTTTTGACGTATTCGTAGTAGATGCTTTGGCAATTGTTACAATGAATTCAATTTCGCTCGAAAATCGAATTAAAATAATTAACGACCCACTGACCAAATCCACTATGAAAATGGTGGTTCTGTTAAAGTTACATTTCGTAAAATTCGTGATATTTTCGGACAACATAATCGTCCTTCTGAGACCGCTATTAAGAATTATGTTATGTTAAGCAATAATTGCTTGCTTGGTTATGTTAAGGACAGAGTCTATACGGAGCCAATCGAATCGATTGCAGCCTTGAAACTCAAAATCCGTGATGTGATTAACGAAATTGACCCGCCATTTTGCCAAAAAGTGATTAAAAACTGATGAAACAATTGACATCTGTCAGCGTCAGTCGTGGTGGACATTTGCCAGATATAATTTTTTATTCATAATTGCCAAACTTTTCTCTTCGTAATTCAATAAAAATTTGAATCGTCTTCATCGAAATTCTTTGTTTTATTTTGTTTTAGAAAACAAAGTTGTTGTTGAAAAACCCTGTACGAGGGCTGCAGCCTGTGTAGTGGTGTCTTTAAACTATCATTCATTTATACGGTTCGCAGCTACGTGGGAACAGACACACATAATATATACAAGCAAGCATTCTCAAAGTTTTGTTCGTGAAATAGGTGAAAGTAGACGGAATGAAAAGAATCTCACATTAATAATAATAGTTTGATGAATAATTCATTATAGTGATGTATTATTAATTATGTGTAAGAGAAATGATGTTTCTCTAATAATAGCAATGCGATTGTCTCCTCAGTTATTCGTGAATTCTGTGCTAGAAATATTACATTTTTTAAATCGAATTTAAGAAGTTTTATCATTTTAAATATTGTCTTCCGAACTGCAAAAAAAAAAAACTTTAAAAGATCTTTCAAATTGATTGTTATACCAGATATTGTTAAGTAGAATAAAATAAATTTCTCTTGGAAATATTTCACAGTCTGTGCAATCAAATCCCGCTTTCACATGACTACAACCAGGTTTCAGGCTGGCTAAAGTAGACTCATCTTTCATGGGCTACTGTCTAAAATGTTACAATAAAATACCTACCCACATACTTGAACTGAATGAAACGAAATTTAAATCTTTAAAACGCACACTATGCAGCCAGGCATATTATAAATTGGGGGATTACATCACTGATAAAAATGCTTGGCTAAATGCTGGTCCTGCTCCATAAGGACGCACAAATAAATTGATTAGCATTGGAAAATACCTACTGTTGGAGCTGCTGAAGAATTTGAAATACTATTTTTGCATTATATAAATTCAATCTCCTTGTATTGTATAATTGCATAGCACATGTGTGAGTACTATGTACATACTATAAAGCTACCATTTACTGGGTACGTCTTTCATTGACTTGAATGTGCTCTGGCGGCTGAGAGTATGTCATGCTCACTCAAATGTCTCGCTGATGGTGGCGCATGTGTTGGATCATTTAGCTCCCTTCAAAATGGTTGAGCTGAATGGTGCTAATACATGCGTCATGTTCGTGAACGGGCGCCGTCAGTAGGGACTGGTCATCTCTTTGCTGCCACGGCTTATTTTAATTTAATATTTGAATTGTTTTTTTCTCATCTTCTCATTATGGACGCTTTTAACGTTCTGCATCGTTCTCACATGTATAATTTTTAACATGAATGATGTAACCAAGACTTTGTAACCATATTATTTTGATTTAAAAGAGTGTCCATGGAGTTTCTTGCCCGTTCTTCTCCATAGGTACCTACTCTTTGGAATGGGCAACTAGCTTCATCTTTCTGACTGACCGACTCCTTGACAATTCAAAAGTGCCTGTAATTGGTTTAATTGAAATAAATGCTTTGAGTTTGAGTTTGAGTTACATAATTTTAATTAATACATAGCTAATATCTTTACCATGGCATGTATTCTCATAACTACTCATATCTATACGTATTGGCTCACAAATTATGCCTAGGTCGTGGTTCTACACAAAAAGTAAAACAATCTACGTATTCATGCTGCAATCATTACTGACAATGCACAATATTACAAAACGTATCGCACCAAAAACACCAACATGAATTCATAAAAAAAAAACAATAACCCTGACAATAGTCACGGGCAATGATCGATAAAAATATCGCGTCGATATCGATAAAGAGGTAATTTCACAGACAATTTCACTCGCCCGCTCTAGTTGCTGCCATGTGACAACTGACAACATTTCTCTGTAATAACTGGTCTCTTGTTCAAAGAAAAAACGATGGAAGTTTTATTTCTGGTACGTTTCTTATAGCCGAGATATTTTCCAATTGACAATTGAGGATAATTTTATAACCTCAATTTTCGTCGACGATTTTTCAATTACAATTTAATAATGCTTTACTTTAGGTTCTATTATAACTATTTTTTTTTATTTTATTGCTCTAGTATTATAAATGTTGGAACGCTGACGTCTCCGCTCTCGGAGGTGGGCGCTAATGGCTGCAACAGTTTTTTGAACTAATGTAGTTAACAAACACTAAAAATTTGTGAACCCGTTTTTTGTTCCAATAAAATATTTGAATTTGTTTTTTTTTTTTAATTCAAACTATGCCTGTTGAAAAGGTGGAGAGATATAAAGTGGAAACCTTCTAAATACGGATTAATGTACTAGTGTCCTATAGTGTGATATGTATACTAGTACCCTATAGTGAGTGTTTGCCTAAGAATTTAACCTGAACGGGTTTTGTTTACACTTTCATCCGTTACTTTTGAAACAGACATTCTCAAACTCAACAAAGCACTATTTGATGTAAACCTAACAGGCACTTTTGAATTCGCAAAGAGTCGGTCAGTCAGAAAATTTATAGCTAGTTGCCCATTTCGAAGCGTAGTAGGTACCTATGGAGAAGAACGGGCAAGGAACTCCATAGACACTCTTTTAAATTATATTGTTACAAAAATATTAGTTACATCATTAATGTTGAATTTATAATTATATGTTTTATGTCTAGGTATTCTACGCTGTTCTCCTATACCTACTGTAATTTGAAAACATTGTAAAAGCCAATTATTTTTAAAAGAGTAACCATAGAGTTTCTTGCCGGCTCTTCTCCCTATGAAACGACCAATTGGAACCGTGCACCTAGCTTCTGACGTTTCATAAGTGCCCATGTAAGTTAATGTGAAATAAAATATTTTGATTTTGATTTTTGATTCGCCTAGGTACTCGATGTTTAATTCTGTTTAACCCAAGTATCTTCTTCAGATTATTAACCTGTGTTATCATTGTATTACAAGGTTCTTATTTTTATAGCCTTTACACATATATCTATTGTCAAATGTAGTACTCCGGAAACTGATTTATGTGCGTCATAGTAGAGGACACCGAGATATAAATATTTTCGCCAATTGAAGGTTATTTGTACGAAACTACTTTTACTTAAGGTGAATGCGTAGTGGTAGCCCGCGAAATTCAAGTTTTCTTACTTTTTTTGCAATTTGCAGGTCAGTGTCAGGTTGTATCTTGATAAAAATTTGATTCGCGACTATAATAGACATGTATTTACAGAATTATAGTCATTAGAATCATTAATATATCTCTTTAACTTAGATTTCTACCATAAACACTTTTCCATACGAGATTTGTTCTTAACGGTAGAAATCTAACTCAAAAAGATGTATTAATGATTCTGATGATTATAATTTTGTAAATACGTACCTGTTATAGTCGCGAATCAAATTTTGATCAAGATAAAACCTGACACTGACCTAAAAATTGCAAAAAACGTAAGAAAATTTGAATTTCGCGGGCTACCACTGCGCATTCACCTTAAAGACACGATCAGCCGGGCGATTCTGTAAAAATCACAACGAGCAAACATAGGTGAAGAGAGTGATTCTCTCTCTACCATTATTTGTAATGATAACTAAGACAATGGCGCCGATTCCCTTAAATTGTTTACAAACTAAACTAAATTTAAGTTCAGTGCATCTTATTCTTTCTATTTCATTAAGAAAAGGACCGAACATAATATTAGTTTAGTCCTGTCCTGTGTGTGTGAATCTTCTTTTTTTTCGAATTTTTAACATGTTTAATACTTAATCTGCTATTCGGGGCGGAGACCAATCCAAAAAATCAAAGATCATAAAAATCGGTCCAGCCGTTCATGAGTTGTGTAACTAACCCGTAACTAACCCGACTTTGTTTTATTTATACACTAGCTAACACGGCGAGCTTTGTACTGCCTCAGAATCATTATCGAAGTCTGTCAATCCGTACCTATATCCATAGTTTCTGAAAGCCTATTGAATTAATATTTTATCTATCTTATTGTGATTGAGTTGACCATGCGACTCGACGATCAAAAAATTACATACCTAAGTTTAAAAAAACTTAGGAGGAGCACGCACGCCGCACGGGTCGATCGAGTAGGTTAAGTTAAGCTTGCAGCGGTTGGCCCGTGGATGGGTAAGACCATCTTGACATACCGAGACCCATTTTTATTAAAGAGGCCCCAAAAATAGGTTTACTTTAGACATTACCGTTTTAATTATTCATAAACTGATCCATACCTGCAACAAAATAACGGAAAAATTAGTGACATGAATATTAAATTACAGGAACATTTGGACTAAGACAGAGGCACAATTGACATCTTCCAACCCGCACGCTATTCTGCTATGCTATTCTGCATGCTATTCTGTAAAAATCTCACCGTGAAAACTTAGTGAAGTGAGCTTAAAGTGAGCTGCTAATCCCTATTATCAGGTGGAATGACAGCTCACTTAAGTTCTCACAGTGACCTTTTTACAGAATAACACCGCCGGATAGGCGTGGTGGATAACGGCCCACTTCCTCTTACAGAGAGGGGGCCTGTGTCCCAGCAGTGGGAACATTTAAGGCTGATTATGCTTAAACAGAGGCACGATTTGTTTTTGTGTAACAATAGAAGAGGTATGAATCACCATCGTTTAATGATAAAAAAATAAAATTAAAATATTTTTGTGATTCACAGACATTCATCGCAAAGCAGTTAGCTAATTTGTCTTCATTAATTACACACAATTGCCTAAGTACTAATTTGTAATTTGTGTTCTGTAATAAGTGAGCAATTGAGTCATACTTTCCCCTAGAGACTAATACACATTGTAATTCTAACTTAATTTTTATAATCTTATCTACCTCATCATCATCTGCCTAGCCTTTTTCCAACTATGTTGGGGTCGGCTTCCAGTCAAACCGGATGCAGCTGGACACCAGTGTTTAACATGGAGCGACTGCCTATCTGACCTCCACAACCCAGTTACCTACTGGGTAATACGATACCCCTTGGTAAGACTGGTTGTCAGACTTTCGGGATTCTAACTTCCCGTAATTACTGTCAAAGATCCCCGAATGACAGCCGGGACCATTCCAAGGCACGGAGGAGTCTCGGTATGTAAAGGTGGTCACCCATCCACAGACCAACCGCGGCAAGAGTAGCTTGACCTTATCGATCGACCTGTTCGACTGTATTATTTAGAGCCACGAGCCCCTCCCCCCCTCCCTTTTATAATCTTATCTACCTACTGAATAAAAATCTTAATTTACTGACAGACAACCTACGGCCTAAACTGAGTCTTGAAGCTTGAAATATAATGAAAATAAGCAATAAGGAAAGATTTTTTTTAATTTCTTCCGCTTTAGGGGTTAAATAGTGAATGAAAATTTGTATTGAAGTTCATAATTTTTTTTAATGCGTGTTTTCCCATCGGCATTCCAGATTAATTTTTAGGGTTCCGTACTGTAAATATAAGGTTATGTACCTATATATTATACAGTATTGTAAAAGACGTTGAGTCTTAATCTCTGTATACCAAAACGCTCAAAATTGATAAAAGAATAGACCTCAAAGAAAATAGTTGCATGTCTATAGTAATATAAACTAGACATGAAACGGATAGCAGTTTAGCCGGATACCGGATATTCGGCCAACCTTATAGCCGGATAGCCGGATGTTCGGCCGCCGAATATCCGGCCATATCCGAAATTAAGAAAGTTTGTCAAAATCTACCTTTCAGCACCTTGCAGCAGTTTGTACAGCGAAAGGCTTTTTCTGAAGCTGGCCTTATTTACGAAGACAAACGAAACCGCTTGCTACCTCTTAATGCAGAGAAATTAGTATTCTTTCACCATAACTTGCCCTTAGTGCAGTATGAGTACTAGGTAATTCATTTTCTAAGTTGTAGAATTATATTGTGATTTAAGTGATAAATAAAGCGATTAATCACCTAAAAATATATTTTATTTTAATCCAGTATTCAGCCGGATAGGCGCTAAGTTATTCGGTATTTGGCCGGATAGCATTCAGGCCGCCGAATAGGCCGGATACCGGATAGTTACCGGATTTTCATCTCTAATATAAACTGTACCTAGGTCTTACTTGCAAAGATGTAAGTAATTTGTAAACTATTCGTAACGTGTTTACTTAGATATTTGATAATTTTATCACACTTTTATAAATCAGCAACAAATTGGTACAGTCAGTAACAGAAGTGTCTCTAACACATTGCACGTTACCAACCTTCAATCAATTCACACTTAAATACTTTTTAAAAACCTTTACAAATGCTATTTGGTAATGTTATCACACCTCATATAACATCTGGTACTAAATGTTTAACTCCTAAGTAAAGTCAACAACAGAACAGTCAAAAATCATCATAGCAATTTCGCACTTCACATCTTTGTCAACCTTGGTTCAATTTGCACTTGTTTGAGATCTTTACTATTTTTTAACCGACTTTAAAAAAGGAGGTTCTGTATTCGACCCGTATGTATGTATGTATGTATGTATGTTTGTATGTCCGCGATTATCTCAAAAACTGCTGAACCGATTTTGATAATTCTTTCATTAGTGTGATCTACATACTTTCAGGAAGGTTTTAGTATATAATACATTAGGTATATATTCTTATGTACGAAATTATATGCATAAATGTACTGCATCTCCGGCATTTCTATGGGAATTTTGATGATTCTTCGAGTCGTGTCTTCAATTCTTCAATGCACTAGTGTTAATTGAATTTGTGTGGGGTAGGTACAACTAAAAAGTGAAAAATAAAACTTTTTTTACAAAAAAAACAACCGACTTGAAAAAAAACAATACAAAGTGAAAAATAACTTTAATTTCGGAAGTCGGTGTCAAAAAACGAAAATTCGGAACCAAGGACACCGACTTCCGAAATAAAGTTATTTTTCACTTTGTAGTGTTTTTTTTTTTGAAGTCTGTTGTTTAACTTTCACAATCACATAAATTGGGTTGTTCAAACATACAAGTAAAATTTTATGTGTATGTGAATCTGTTTGACATTGACTTTCCAATGTTGACTGTACGTGTTAGTGACGTGCAATAGAAATTGGCATTCCGTAAATATGAAATTATTAGTAAGATTGTTAGTTAGATTTTGGCTAAGTGACTTTGGAGATGGTGTATTTTCTTTAGTCCATAAGACTCGATGTAGTAAGTAACATAATACGAGTATAGAGGGTGAAATTAAATTCTTGGGCATCCTTTTAAGGGGTCATTGTACTCATCATTATAAACAACTTTTACTATGGGACCAAACCTAAAATCGCGAAAAAAAATCAGCTGTTCCTTGCATTTATGTTCACAGAACTCGTCAAAATGTAGGGAAGAGCTGATTTTTTTTCGCGATTTTAGGTTTGGTTTGGTTTTTTTTTTTTTTTTTTTTTTTTTTTTTTTTTTAATATTTTTATTACAATTATAATGCACAAGTAGGCCACTGGTTCATTATATAAGACAGACCATTTCCTTTTTCTTTTAATTTATGTGCCTTATGGCCTTATGGTGGCTAAGCAATAATAGCCGTACGAGTTGATCAATTAGGTTAAGCTACACTTGCCGGTGTATTCCCGTTCGTCCCATCGACTTCGTCCCCTTAAGAAGCCCTTAGAAAACAAACACGAAATTCGGAAAGCATTTATTGTATTTAAAACAATACAACATTTCTACACACAGAGATATGTCTTGTAGCTTAATTGGTAACGGTATGTTATCATTTTAAATGCTTAATCCCGTTCGTCCCATGACGGGGACGAAGTCGGTGGGACGAACGGGAATACACCCACTTGCCGAGGTTGGTCCGTGGATGGGTGACCATCTTCACATACCATAACCCCTCTGTGCCTCGAAAAGCACATCAAGCCGTTGTTCCCGGCTATCATTTGTGGATCTTTTACAGTCGTTACGGGTCGTCAGAAGCCCGGAAGTCTAACAACCAGTTTTACAAAGGGGTATCGTGTTACCCAGTTACTGGGTTGTGGAGGTCAGATAGGTAGTCGCTCCATGTAAAATACTGCTATTCGGCTCCATCCGATTAGACTGGAAGCCGACCCCAACATAGTTGAGAAAAGACTAGACAGATTGATACATACAGGGTGAAATTGAAAACATGCGAAAAATCGCGAAACAAAAATCAGCTGTTCCTACATTTTGACAAGTAATGCGAATATAAGTGGAGGGAACAGCTGATTTTTTTTTTCGCGATTTTAGGCTCGGGCCCTTAGTAAGAGTTGTTAATAATGATGAGTACAATCTCCCATTTCGATTTGTCGCATGTTATCAATTTCAACCAGTATAGCGCTAAATGTAAATTATTAATTGTGGTACAACCGGGCCTGTATAGGGTATCCGTGGAAGTATAGATCAAATCGAATAGGGGCGTGGACAAGTTCATTTCAAAACATTTTAACAAAAAAAAAAGAAAGAGACGAGAAATCGAATCGTTTTAAAAAATATTAAAAAAAAAAACTATCAGGGCTATCAGTTTAATTTTTCTAGATAGCCCTGATAGTATTTTTTATGATTATTTTCTTTGAGCACTATGCGAACTGATTGAAAAAAAAAATTAAAATTGGTCATAACTTTTGAACCGTAACAAAATTCACCGACATTCTCAGGGTTAAAAAGTTTGGAAATTACCTTGCCCACGCCCTTATTCGATTTGATCCATACTTCCAGGGACACCCTGTATCATCTCCACAAAGGCCCCAATTCAACAGCTCTTCCATCATTTCCATCAATAAGTATATAATAAATTAACATCTCATAATAAGCCTTGTGAAGTTACAAAAAAACTTTCACTACGCATTGACTAATGCTAATGATCAATAGTATCCATAATGTGTCAACTCTCGAAGGTCGCTGTTTTGTAAGAAAACTCTAAGTTTCGTAGTTCTGAGGTAATATGGTCGTAAGTATTTAGGAATCGTTCGAAAATGCTGAAATATTAGGTGCAGTCAACAAAAGAGATAAGTATGCAGGATCTTCGGATATACCGGATCCCATTAAAATAGATGGACAAATTTTAACACAGCGCTCAGTACGTCTAACCAAAGATATCCAAGTAAAAAAAAACACTGTTTAAAGTGATTTTATTTTGACCTAAAATAATAAATTGCCGGCACATTAGTGTATTTTCGTTAGCTGATTATTTTTCTTGTAAGTATCTAATGCGTTTTTCTTATTATATTTTTTACCATCTTCCATAATTTGGTGGTCTGAATGATTTCTAAAAGTTTGTCCACCTATTTTAATGGGACCTTATAGTTGAATCTCAGTAAGAAACCAATTGACGTTCTCGAATAAAAATTAATTTTTCTAATAGAAAACAAACAGTTCATTTATCAAATTAAATTTCAGTCGACAACATCCATCAGTTTCTTACTAAACTTCAATTATATCCAACGGTCCTGCATATTCATCTCTTTTGTTGACTGTACGTGTATGATTTTTTAGTTATTGTTAATAAACGGTTGGCTTTGTATGTGACAATGGGTTTATTGACGAAATAGGTAAGTACATAAAATTGCGTAGATTATGGCAATTACATATGCAGGAGTTGAATGTTTGCTAGAATATTTATGATTCATCATCATCATCATTTCAGCCGAAAGACGTCCACTACTGGACATAGGCCTCCCCAAGCACCTCCACTTTGACCGGTTCTGTGCTTCTCGTATCCAACGGGTTCCTCCGGCCTTCACAAGGTCGTCGGTCCACCTTGTGGGAGACCTTCCAACGCTACGTCTTCCGGTACGCGGTCGCCACTCCAGAACCTTTCGGCCCCATCTTCTTCTCGTTCCGCGAGCAATGTGCCCTGCCCACTGCCACTTAAGTTTGGCAATTCTTCGGGCTATGTCAGTTACCTTGGTCCTCCTGCGGATCTCCTCATTTCTGATTGGGCAAGGCAATAATTATGTCCAGCAGTTGACTGCATTCATAATATCGATTTTACAATTACGCCCACTGGCTTGAGGCAAAAGGCTTTGTCTGCGTGTATTTTATTTACTTACATCAGTAGTAATGAGTTCTTTAGGAAACCGCGTACGGTATACATTTTTCTAAATTGCAATGTTTCTCTTTCATTGCCATGTGTCCACTCGTTTAGCTAAAGACCGGAAAACTCTTTAGTTCCTATGTTATTCAATTACGTGGCACGGGATGTAATTTCTCTATGAGATAACCAAACACCTAACTAGCTGTAGCCCGTTGACACGTTCAGAGATGAATGACGAAGAGAAATAACGAGGAGAGTTTAATCAATACATTATATTGTTTACTAGCAGCGCCCCGCGGTTTCACCCGCATAAGTGTCGATCCCGTTTGAATATCGGAATACAAACTATCCTGTGTCCTTTCCCGGGACTCAAACTATCTCTATACCAAATTTCATCACAAACTCTATAGCAGCATCACAAGATATATTGTTCAAGACAAAGAGGAGTGGAGACGAGAAAGATGGGCCTTTGCCCTGCAATCGGTCTACATAGGCTTAAAATAATTAATAAATAGGTAATATCATCATCTGCCTAGTCTTTTCATAACTAGGGGTTGGCTTCCAGTCTAACCGGATGCAGCTGAATACCAGTATTTTACATGGAGCGACTGTCTATCTGACCTCCACAACCCAGTTACTGGGTAATACGATACCCCTTGGTGAGACTGGTTGTCAGAATTTCGGGCTTCTCTGTATAAAAGCTATCTAAGAAACTAAAATGTATATATAGTATTAGCCAATGAATAAATAAATAAATATCTAGCCTACGATGCTAGCTACCAATTAATTACAACAAATGATAATTATAAATAAAGTGACAACCGCTTTTGCAAAACCTGACCTTAAGGAGAGTTATAATATAATAACCAGGTCAAGACCGTATTAAAATAAATACATTATTTAAAAAGTAATTTCCTACCCTAACACGTACGAATGTTGCATAAAAAGTTAGACTGATACAAACATAACAGGGTACAATAACAGTGAACTTTTTGGTTTTAAACATCTCGGGACCATGGGGTCCCGGTCCATTGGAAGGCATCCGAGGGGCCGAAGCCAACTCGCAGCGGCCCCTTTGAAAATTTTAATGAAATGTGGCACCAACCGACGATTATCCCTGTATGCAGTATGCAAGTGCACCCAAGGATAACCCCCGGTTCGTGTGGGACTATTGCAGGATATTGAAAAATAAAAAGTTGGACTATCGGTTTGGGTGGCTAAAGTGGACTGGTTACCAAGAACTATGGAAGAACTATGACCCCTGCCTGATCAATCTTTCATATAATACACGGATAAAATGGCAGGGGGTGACTTGCACACTCAATAATGGGCCCCCGGAAACGGTCGTAGTGAACTCATTATTATGTCAATCATAATGGTCATTAACAAGTTTAGTTGATTTATTACCGTTGGATCCCGTTTTTGAATCCCATTTTAATATTTTTGGCGTTGGATCCCGCAAAACATTATTATGTATTTCCGTTGGATCCCGAATTTAAAAAATGCAAGATAATTACGTTTTATTGTCGTTGAATCCCGAAAAGTATTTCCGTTGGATCCCGAATGCTTAAAAAATATGAATGCGGGTACTTTCAACAACAAAATTGTTTATAATAAAATGAGGGGTTCACTACTGTTTCACCAAAACTCCATTGACAAATTTTTAGTTTACAACCAACGTTTCGTATACTATTTATTTCACAAACAACTCATTTTCTATATAATCTAGTCGTTTCTGGCACTCGCCGGCCGCTGCCGCGGCACCGCTCGCTTCGCTCGCTCGGCTCGTGCGTGGGGGTCACAGTTTTAACCTAACCTAACCTAACATTGTTTTTTTATTAAATAATTAACCTACTCTAACTAGTTCGGTTCCGGGTAACCCACTAAAAATAATCTCTTTTTAGTGTTTGATAAAGGTAAATCACTTTTCTTCTGAAATGTACACATGTTGTTATAATATGGGATTCAACGGAAATAGCAAACGGGATCCATCGGTAATACCTAAAAAACGGGATCAAAAAACGGGATCCAACGGTAATAAACGGTTTAGTTGTTGTCGCAAAAATATCGATTTGCAAATTGTATTATGATATTTTTAGTATAGAAAACACATAAATAGCTAAAAGTAGGTACCTACTATAGGTACAAGTCTGCATAACTCTTAGAGATTTACAAGCGCGAAATTATGTTATCCCTAAAATTTTTAGTTTGCTGATGAAAAACTTTACTCGAATTTTTGACAAAGATAATTATACCATCATTGAATCCTTGTCTTTGTTTATAACTATGTGAACCTTTGTGAGGAGAGAAAAATAAAGATTATAATTATTTGCCCTCTAATTATTATTTCGTTTATTTATCTATTTACATATTTAATTACATTTTTAAATATGTATTAAAATATAAGAAATAAGTATAAAAACATTTAAAAATATTAAAAAAATAGTAGTCCGCCGGTGTCGGGAGCAGGGTCCAAGCTACCGGTGGTTAGGGCTCCAGAGACAGGAACCTCCTCACAATGCGAGCCATATCGAGGAGTACCTACTGCCTTCTGAATCATTATTATTATTATTGAATAGAAATAAGATACCATATTACAGTAGGGTAGGTCAGTTGTAAGAAAACAATTATTATAAGCTGGCCTTTTAGCTCATCATCATCTGCCTATAATGTTCCCACTATTGGGACAGGCCTCCTCTCTGTGAGAGGGAGTGAGTAGTAAATCCAACACGTGGGCCTAATTCGGGTTGCTGGCATCAAAATCAATTGAAACTCCGTACTGCCACAGTAAATATACAGTAAAACATCTTCATACAAACGTGCCGCTCTCGGTTTGAATGTGTGCGTGCGCGCCGCGCGCCATGTCGGCACGCGATTTCACGCACACGCTAGCAAAATATATGAGGGAATAAGGTGGCGGCAGTGCGGGCTGTGCAGCGCGACTGTGAGCACGCGCCACAGAGTACACTATAATTGGCACGCGCGTACGCTACATGACCGCTTGCGTTCGTCAACTCTCGCCGGCGGCGGCCTCTTAAATTAAGAGTATCATGACTTCAAAAAGGGGAAAAAAATATTGTAGTGTTTTCGGGTGCCTCAATAATGATTTCGCAAACCCGGACTTATCATTCTTCATAGTTCCTACTCAACCAGAAATGTAAGTAAGTACCTACTTATACTTAAATATTATTAGAAAATGTGGTATTGTATTGTTTATTTCACAGTTTATTTGCTTTATTAAGAGCGTAGCCGAGTCGCATTTTTCCATATAAATGTATTCCCAAATTTACTTTCTGAATACTATGTTTAGAGCTAAAGTTAGTTACCAGTAGCAATCAAACACAAGGAAATTAAAATATTTTGTCGGAAATCTTACGTTCTGACTATGTACCAATACAACATGAGCTACCGGAAAAAAATGCATTTTCTTATGTTTGTGGCGCTTTGTTAAAAAAATGTGTTGATTACCTACCATAATAACTGCGATTTTTTAAATAATTACGTCGACGTTAATCAACGAGCGTGTAATTTAAGTGTAGAATCTAGATACACCCATTACAGGAACTACGGCAAAGATCGAAATTTACTCATGATCCCACCTGATGATTTTGTCGATAATGTAGAAAGGATGGAGCAGGTGTTTCGCAAAGCGTTCGAAAAGGACCACATCAACATTAAAATTGGCCGGTCAATTTACGATCAACTGAATGATATAGAATTTAAGATGCCCTGTCCATGCTTTCCCAAAAGCTTTTTACAAAAACTTTACATAAGAATGAGAATTTACTTTACATTAACAAATAATAATAAAGCGTTCCGGACGTGCAGAAACAGGAGAAAAATTTTCTCGGTATCAAATTTGTAACTTAGTATAATAAATGTTATGTGAATAAAGGCTTTTTATTTTTACTAAATTTATAAATTGGTAAAATATTCAATCATAATATTATGCTTTTTATTTCATAAATTTAGATCAAGTGCTGCTTGTTCGAAATTATTAAGTAAAAGTAAAAGTGACAACCCTGGGGATCAACGCAAGTGTAGGCTAATAACTCGGCGGGCGGCCTTAGATAACTTACTGTATATTATATTTACTGTGGTACTGCGCTAGGCCGGTTCAAGGTTAAAAGGTTACGTGGTCGACTGAACAATAAACTCAAAAGTAAAACAAAACACACATTGCTCGCAGAACATATGGCCGATGGGGCCGAAAGGTTCTGGAATTGCGACCGCGTACCGGAAGACGTAGCGTTGGAAGGCCTCCCACAAGATGGACCGACTATTTGTGAAGGCCGCAGGAACTCGTTGGATGCGAGAAGCACGAAACCGGTTGAAGTGGAGGTGCTTGGGGGAGGCCTATGTCCAGCAGTGGACGTCTTTCGGCTGAAATGATGATGATGAAAACAAAACATATCACATTATCAGAAATGTTCATTACTTACTGCACTTTTTACTTCGGAAATATCCAATCAATAATGTAATTTATAGAATAACGATCAAGTAATGTGTGGTCAATGACAACTAGGACAAGGTTATGGTCAAGATAAACATATTTCATTCAGTCATTTGGGCTCGGAACTTGTTGGCCATCAAATGGTCTAATTTTAAAAGTACTTTAACGATAGGATAGCTACTTACAGCGTAAAGCAAAATAAAATTAAATAACTCTAGTATTTCACTCACAAAATCATCTATACTAATATTATAAAGAGGTAAGTTTGTATGTAGGGGGTAATCTCTGGAACTACCAGTCGGATTTGAAAAATTCTTCTTGCATTTGATAGCCCAATTCTTGAGGAAGGCTATAGGCTATTTAACATTACGCTATGACCCTTAGAAGCCGAGCAAAAAAAAAAGTCAAAAAGAACGTTAAGTGATAGCGCGGGCGGGTGATGCGATACGACGGGGTGGCTCGGGAGAAACAAGAAGTTTCACGCGAACGAAGTCGCGGGCTGAAGCTAGTTTGAAATAATCATAATCAAAATACAACTACAAATGTCCCCACTGCTGGGACACAGGCCGCCTCTCTGTGAGAGGGAGTGGGCCATAGCCCAGCGCGGGTTGATGGATGCCACATGTCTTCGAATTTCTTGTTCTAAGACATGCCGGATTCCTTACGATGTTTTCCTTCACTGTTCAGAGAGCAGTGGTGACGAAATAAATTATACAGAGTAAAGCGCTTGCTTGGGTTCGAACCCACGACCGTCTTTTCCGTCGGGACCGTTACCACATGGCCACCTCTGCTCTTCTCTTTACAATAATCAACAGGAGGAAATTAGCAATGAATTATTTTTATTATTATAAATTAATTAAAACTATTAAGTTATTTTGTGAGATTTAAAAACTGTTATTTAAGTAATTTCCAACGATTCTGAGATCTGATCAGAATAGTATTGCTGGTACCAAGTTATCAACCCAATTGAATCCAATGTCAATTCGTTTGTTCCAGTTTTTCTCACGCTCCAATATTTTTATTATAAAATATTTGCAAAAAAAGTAATTACTTACTACAAAAAAGTACTTATAGTCTTACGTTTTGGCTTAACATGAAAAGAAAAAAAGTCAGGTCAAACCATTATGAGTATACTTTTTGTACAAAAAGCCCAATTTAATACTGGTTTACCTTACTGGCAACATTTAAAACTACCTACGTACCGTTAAATTCATTGTGTTTGTTTACAAAATTACCGCCATTTTGGTCATTCTTTAGTTGCATTTCATGTCAAAACATTTCACAATCAGTGGGTAAGTTAGTACAGACGCCAGCACATAAAACTACCCTAAACTGTCAAATTTTCCCAATCAACTTTGGACCTTATGTTTTAGTGATAATGTTGAAAATCTATTAAAGAAAGACAGATTGTAGTAGCTTCATGTGCTTTTTTTTTGGATGGGAAATCATCAAATGACCCCTCCCGCTCCACCCAGAGCGGGAGGGAGTTTCAGACTCTTACTGACTAAAACCCATCCGTGTTCCTTTGACTTTTACTTTCTAATTTCTATCATGAGTGTACACATTATAAAAATGACTTTTTGCTAAATAGACGTTCTGCTATACAGACCATTTGATAGTTGGACGTTTTGCTACATGGACATTTTGCTAATTAGACTTACTGCTCATTAGACATTTCGCGCTGTTGGACATTTTGCTACTTAGACCTTCTGATCAGGAGGGCTTTCGTAGCCCTTTGTGTTCCGGGGTAGCGGTAACCCTTTCGGACAATCCCGCTACCCCGGCAGGCTTCGGCCCTAACAGGCCCCTTCCATTATGCTGACATCTCTTTGAGCGCGCGTGGAACACATACGCGCCGTCCGTCACGGGCCTGGTCCTGATCGGACGGTGAGCTACCCATTACTCTCCGTCCGCAGGCCCGCACCTAGTCGTCACGCGGCTCCCGACGCCCGGAGCGTCTCCCGCGGCGGCTGGGACGTGAGGCTCTCTCCCTCAGCCATCCCGCCACCTCCTTCGCTAGCATGACTGCTTCGCAGAAGGAGGTAGCTTGATGTGCTGGCGTCTGTACTTAGTAGATACACCGTCTATTCTTTGACAAAACGTTTTAAAAATAACAAAAAAAAAAAAAATACGTCACATTTCGCCAGTTATGTTTAAGTCCCATGTAATAGGGGGCGAGCCTATTGCCATCAACGGGGCATAAATCCAGACTCCAGACTATTACTGCGAAATTCTAGATAACACACACACACACACTTGAAGTACCACTTGAAGTAACACTTTGCCCGAACTGGAATTCGAATCCAAAACATGCTCAGCAGTAGCGCTTGAGGGCGCGTCCACACAAGCGCGATTGTATACGCGGGCGCGTCGCGTACGCATCGCTCCCTCTTTAGAAACATTGGAATTAAATGCTTCTCTTTTGAGGGAGCGATGCGTAGGCGACGCGCGCGCAAAAAATCGCGCTCGTGTGAACGCGCCCTGAGACCACTAGACCAACGACGCAGTCCAAACATTTGAAAAATTTCGTAAAATAATCGTCAGGTATTACGAAAAGCATTGTGTAAGTTAAAATTAAAATAACACATGACATTGGCCCTATAGCTACCTGCTGAGTAATTAGGTAATTACAAGCGAGTGTGCAATTAACGACGGCTGTCAATATTCTTTGTTTATAAGTGTTGATGTTTAAAAATAAATATTACTTTGAGCAAGCATTTGCAATTTGTTGTTCAATATTTTCACACGAACAGGTAGATACTCGTAGGTTAGGTAGGATAGGAGAGCAGTGGTGGCCCAGTGGTAACGGCCGCGACTTACAAGTTGTAGGTCGTAGGTTCGAACCCAGACAGGCGCTTTACTTTGTGTAAATTATTTTATCAACTATGCTCTCAAAACGGTGACGGAAAACATCGTGAGGACACCGGCATGTCCTAGAACCAAAAATTCAAGGACATGTGAGATCTACCAATCCGCACTGGGCCCGCGTGGTAGATTATAGCCCACTCCCTATCGAAGAGGGGAGGCCTGTGTCAATAACATACTATGTGAAAAACATGTTCAGGGTGATTTAAATAACTAGAATTTTCGGGGTTTAGGCATGTAATAAATGTTACTGATGCTACAAGGACAAAGTGCCCCAATCTATATTTATCCAAAATATATGAATACAGTTAACAATTACTCAAAAAGTAAAGGACAGTCTCCTAAGAACATTTTCCTGTAGCTATAACGATTAAGGTACACTGCCCCGTCTCAAAGCGTGATGTTTTAATTAAAGATGGAGAATCAAGTGTTGACTTTTAACATAACTGAAAATTACTAGACCTACTTACATCTAGTACAGTCACGTCTATAAGTATGTATAGGTACACTTGGCTTTATTCAAAGGCGATTTTCTCCTTTATTTTTGAATGAAATTTTATGTTATTACTATTACGAACATAGTATTTTCGAACCCATAGGTTTATGGTAAGTGTCGTATTTCAACGTTGCATTCGTTATTTCACGAAAAAATCGCAATTGGAAATTGCCAATTGTTGACATATTGGTGCTCGTGACTGTACAGATGATAGATGGTGCTACAAGAATAACAAGTTTGTGGACAATTAGTCATCTTGGCTTTCAAAGCATGAAGTCTTAGACTAACTAGAATTAAAAATAGACCTGTTAAGATCTTATGTGGAAATGGAATGCAATGTGTTCCCGTCAGAGCACCATAATCTATCCATTTCCTTCAATTAACTCTTACAATTTCCAAGTAATTCTGATACAAACGTCTCTAACTCTCCAACTATGTACAGTTAGCATCAGAATCAGGTGATTATTGTGGCACCTACTCCGAAATCTATACTTATATTAAATCTGTACAAGTGAAAATTCTGTACAATGAAAATATCAAAAAATAAATGACAGCGGGTGTTACTAGACCGACACCGAACCCAAAAATGTGATTAAAAAAATTTTTGTCTGTCTGTCTGTTTGTTCAGGCATCACGCAAAAACTACCGGTTCGATTACGATGAAACTTGGTATAATTATTCTTTAATATCCTGGGCACCACACTGGGTACTTTTTATCCCGGAAAAGTATATACAATAAAAAACAAACTTCATTTTGCGGTTCGATCCCTAGACCCGATTACTGTAACAACCGCAAATAATAAGTTTGTCGTAGGTTAAGTAGAGGATGTGTTCTTTGTGAAGAGTAGGTATCCACTAAGAAAGTGTTTTTCGAAATTCCAACTAAGAGGGTGAATGGAGGGAGGGTGAAATTTCACGCGGACGAAGTCGCGGGCAGAAGCTAGTATTTATATAAGATTAATAAAACTAAAACCTAAGTAAGTATATCAATATGGAGTTTTTGTATTCCGAAACTTCCACGGGGAGTAGGTAGAAACTCATCATCTGCCTAGCTTTATCCCAACTAAGTGGGGGTCGGCTTCCAGTCTAACCAGATGCAGCTGTATACCAGTATTTTACAAGGAGCGACTGCCTATCTGACCTCCACAACCCAGTTACGGAGTAATACGATACCCCTTGGTAAGACTGGTTGTCAGAGTTTCGGGCAAAATTATATCATCATCATCATCTGCCTAGCCTTTTCCCTTAGTGTTAGTACCGTATGAAATATCGTTTCCCATTACCACAGACATCGGATATTCGAAGACAAGGTCGCGTTTAACAGAATATAATGTTCGTTTAATCGCTCGTGTGATTTGTGATCTGCGAGACTGTGAGGCAATTTAGATGGATTTGTTTCGACATAATGGTGCGTCGATGTTCACTATACTAACCGACATTGGAGATTTTACCACAATGTTTTTGGCATAGGTACGGTCGAACAAGCTATTTGGTATACAAGCAGTAAATTCATCTTTCCACTACACAGCCAATATTTAGTTTTATTTTATGCGTTCTATCTTTTTCAGCTTATGGCATCCTTAATTAAATAGAGCGGTTAAAAGAATTAACTGAGTTTTAGTTAAGTTAGGTTTTAATTTTGTTTCACAAATAATTTATTAAGTAATATATTTTATTTGTTAATTTATAATATAAATATTAAGTAATAGTAATAAAGTACGTAGCGTGATGTTACATTGCCTTGGGTTAATGAATTTAGAAAGAAAAAAAGAATCGAGATTAGCGCGTTCAAACAAACATACAAAAAATCCGTTCATTCGTTTAGGAGTTACGAGGGAACAAAGAAACGGACATATATACAGGTCAAACACATAACCCTTCTTTTGGGCTTCGCCGCAGTCGGGCAAAAAACATAACAAACTCTTTAGCTTAATTGGTATATAAATAAGGCTTATTATTTTTCAGGCGACTCCAACTTAAAGGGCGACTAACTATTTGCCATTAAAAAAATTACTTGGCTTACTTAAATATTTTAGCAATAGCAATTATATTAGATGAGCTTCAATATGCAAGAAATTATAAAAACTAAAATATGGCTGCTACTTTAAGGTAGCGAACATATTAAACAGGGCCAATTGAAATCATAGGCGAGGTCCTATAAATAACGACATGACGACTAATATTAACAGTGGGATAACAAAAAATTGTATTATAGGCAACTATAGGCATCTCTGAAGATTCATTCCCAGAAACACACAACTTGAGAACTTAGGATGCAAGAGCAAGCGAAGCGAGCTTGGGAATTGGGGCGACCCGACTCGGACAGGTTAGATTCGAAGGGGATGACGGGGGCTTCAGTGAGCGAGCAAAGCGAGCGAACGAGCCCCCGTCATCCCCTTCGTGTTAGGTTACGTTAAGCCCTGCAGACAGAAATAGGGGCCCCGCGAAGCGGGGCTCCGTCGACTACGTACTTTATATACAACCTCATTGTATAATTTAAAAATGCCCATTTTCTACTTTTTATCCACCGTCAAGTGTTCGCTTAACAATAAATTCAGTTACCAAAACAAAAACTCGATGCCAGTTTAAATTAAAACAATGCTAACAATTAATTATTAAAGCTGCTAATTTCTACTTAAAATTATCCTTCGCTGTAGCTGCCAACCTACTATTTTTGTTACCGGATTTAATTATTTTTTAATCCCAAATTCAGATTAATTTGTCGCCGCGTTAAATACATGCCTATAAATAGATAAGAATAAGAACTCTAGAATCAAGACCACTATGTTTCGATTTCGACCTAGTGACCTAGAACTTATAGTCAGAATTCAATCAAACAATTTAAAACTTGTTAAGTTTTTATAGATGCTTGAAGACATAGTTAAATAATTATACACATACTTAGTTTGGTGGCAGTCGCAGATTGCGATCTCGTTCTGTGAGACCTTGCTCCTTATACAAGTTTTTGGCCGCAAATACACCCACTTATTTACCAATGTAACATTTTTACTTTACTTTACAGATGAACGTGTTATTTTATTGCCAGATTCTATTAACGTCATTTGCCGTATCAGCAGTAAAAATATAATTATTAATTTATGGGTGTCGCAATATACAACTTTAAGTAAATTAAAAAAAAGTATTTATATATGTATTTATATTAATACATCGAAGGTAATTAGATAGATTAACATCATTTCTGACATTTGATACGAATGATTGGTGTTAGAATTAGTATAGGTCTTCAATTAATAACAGGAAATTAACACGAAATGCAATTTAAATTCAGTATTTATAACCAGTCTAAATCAAGTTTAGGTACTTTTGCTCTTCTTTATAGAAGAAGAAGATTAATAAAAAAATAATAATAAATCAGTTTTATTTAGATAATTAAATGAAAAAGGATGTCACATTATAATTTGAAGCCCTGACTCCTGAGCTAGGTGGTACCTGAATCAAATAATATAATAATAGGTCGGCATTGTTTTTCCCAAAAAGTCCTCTAAATTACTGTAGGTTACTGGGTACAGTTTCGTATGAAGGGCGGGCGTTTTGAGGGATTCGGAAAAGTGCTGATTCTCAGCCTAATTTGAATAAATGACTTTTGATTTTGATTGATTTTTGTATAAGTTTAAATATATGAAGTCGCAAAGCTTTCGTAATACGATTTTGCTGAAACCCAACCAAACTTACGTAGGTACACCAATTTAGGTGTACGTTGACCCAAATATATGTTTATAATAGAGAAAGGTAGGTAGGTATATAATCGGGGAGGCGTTGCTATAGTTTTATTTGGTACCACTTATCGTCACGCAATAGTTTTTCTTGTAATAAGTAGAGAGGTTATTAAAAATAGATTTAAATTATCATAAACAAGTCTGTTTTATTGAAGTGAAAACTTCTTTAGCGGCGTTGTACACTTTTTTTGTAATGGGTAAAAACTTTTAAACTCGCGTCAGGACACGTGACCGTCAGGACACGTGACCTGATCGAAAATTCGTAAGACGGATGGAGAGTAGACAGCCGGCGCGGCGTAGGAGAGGAAGTATCCCCCTCTCTTTCTACGGCGCGGCGAAAATGTATGCCTGCTGTTTCGTTTAGGCGGCGCAGGGCGCTTGCGCGAATGTTCGTGTGTGTTTATGTTACAGCGTGCCACGCGCATCCATGGATGGTGACAGCTGATGGCTCGACCGTCTGTTTAGTGGCCACACTGCTGTGTATTCGTAAAATTCGTGTATATAAAGTGTTTAAAAGATGGAAATTGAACAAAGTGCATCTATTAATGTAAAAAGTGACGAAGAAATAGCGAATGAAAACGAGTTATATTAATTCAATTAATAGTTGATTTATTTCAACGTTAATATTCAAGTTTTCACTTCTGCCGGCACTCCCGGAGTGCAACCCGTCTTTTTTTAGAGTTACTTTTTGTAAAGCAACTTATATTAGGTTTTGGTTTTACTAACGTGTATGTTTTAGGATTACCCGATTAGTTTCGGAGTTAGAGCTTGTACCTACTGGTTGCACGGCCTCATATTATATTATATTCAAATTCATATAAATCTTTCTTTGCGTTCCATAATATTTAGAGATGTTTGACTTAAAGCTAAGGTGAAATTACGGACTTTTTAGGGAACAGCAAAAGGTTTATAAAATATTTTTTTTTAAATAAATAACAATTTTTACATATTATGTAAACTTACCGCGTTAACAACCCAAGAATGTTCTTCAAAAAGTAAAAGATTTGTAGAGAAGGATAACCCACAGCACCGAAGTTAACGAATAGTTTTAATTGTGTTTTAATTCTAATCACGTTTTATTCATTTTTATTCACAGTTCCGAAATATTAATGTATTTTAATAAAAATCTGAGACGTCAAAGTTTCGAGGTTAACGGTTGCATTTCAAGTAACGCCAGTGCACGTAATATGTGTATGAATTGCGCCATAACATACATACATACATTTATGTATGGTTACGGATGGACTTCAGAATGTTAACTTCAGTTACAAGGTAAATGTGTGCGTCTGTTTTATTTATTATTAGCTTTTGCCCGCGACTCCGTCCGCGTCGAAGCCAATTATACCATAAAATATCCTATAGTACTCGGCAATAGTGTTAGATTTCCATCAGTGAAAAAAATCTTGAAATTGGATGAGGAGTTTCGGAGATAACCTCCTACATCCCAACTAACAAACTCTACCTCTTTATAATGAATATTAGTGTAGATAATAATTAAATGTGGGGCTACAACTATAGTTCCTCTTATGTAGGTCAGTATCGAGATCCTATCATCCTGTAGAGGACACATAATTATGTCAAGAGCACGGCACATTTTATAGGGGACCAATAATAAATTCACGGACACTATCCTAACACATCCAACAAAGCACAGTCTCACAAAAAACTAATTACAACGATAACGCCCGTCTAGTCACACGCAAGTCCGTAACGCAACGGTACGTTACGACTAGATATTGTAACGCGTCAGTGGACACAGAGAAATGAGCTAGCACACCGACCCTGGCTGTATACTACTGGTTTTATATTTAATTTAGTTTAATTAGTAGATGGATTGAACTTTAGTTATCGATTAGTATTTGGTGGGTTTGATTGAGAGATTTTTGAAGTGAAAACTTCTTTAGCCGCGTTAGGTATTTTTTGCAATGTGTATTATAAAAACAACGGATAGCTGTAGACACTATTTTCAGTCTTTAAAAATACTGACCCTTCCAGCATTATACATTTTGGAAACAGCATTGTTTGTGAAAAGAAACCCTCAATTATTTGAAATAATATCTTCTACTAGAAAAACTCCATTACGTGCCCAATATGTAAATAAACTATGTCATCTAAAATGTAAGACCGCATTGATGCGAAAAAGTTTTTTTGGTATAGCACCTAAAGTGTTTAATAAAATTCCTGACGACATAAAAAACATGACATTATATAAGTTTAAAAAAGCCCTTACTAAATTATTATTTGACAAATGTTAATATACTGTAGACGAAATTTTGTAACGACCAATTATTATAATGATGACCTTTTTATAATAATTACTTTGACTATTATTTTTATTGATTTTATTGTATTTGATGTTTTTTCTTTTATTTCTGTTCATGTATTTATAATCTAATGACTCCTAGTATGTCACTTATAAATTTGTATGTCTCAATTATGACAAAACATAGCGCACCCCCCGATTTATTTATGTAAACACCTATGTAAACACCTATGTTTCACAAATAAACGAGTTGATTGATTGATTGATTGAAATGGGAAAAAAACCACTGAATTCGCGCCACTGTTACTGTAACGACACCGCTTCGGATGTGTTCGGCTGTCCTCGGGATGTACTCGGTTTTAATCTATATCCTATATGTTAGTGAGTGATGCCAAAGTATTCCGTTTGTGTTTTGTTTTCACTTCTGTAGGCATTTCCAGTGTTTTTTTTTTATTGAGAGAGGGCGTGTTTAATTTAGCAAATATTATATTCATAAGAGACATGTTGCGCCGACCACAAATAAACTGATAGATAGATAAAACGTTTATTTAGTGCAACAAAAGACACAATACAGGCATTAATAAAAACATGAAAAAAGGTGAGAAAAAAAAACAAAGATTAAAAAGATAAATTGACCCATAGACACCTCATATGACATTTATAACGGTCGATTACTACTGGTCGGTGTGTGTCTCATGGTTGCACCAAATAGGAGTCCAGCTCAGCATATGCCAGGTACAATACCTGACGATGGTAATTAAATAATTAATTAATTAAATTGGGTTATGGGCAGGAGAATGATAGAAATGGGATACATTAAAAGAAAGACTAACATCTTCCTGACCGAATTTCGGTCACGGCGGCCATTCTCAACGGAGATTAGCCAAGTATGAAGGAGATATTATAGTGCACAAATGTTTGGGCACAAACACAGGTGCACTCTCAGTTCCTTCACTGGGGCGGCAATCCGACGCGACCATGGTGAGACCAGACGCCGGACCAACGGCTCGAGGTGCTTTTCCTAGACACGGTGGTATCACAACACCAACTTCCAAACTCCAAGCTGTTACTATAGGCTGACTATGATGTACAGACGCCAGCATATCAAGCTACTACAATCTGACAAATTTCTTTAATAGATTTTCAACTTTATCGCAAATGAAGAGATCCGCAAAAGAACCAAGGTAACCGACATAGCCCGAAGAATTGCCAAACTTAAGGTGAATGCGCAGTTGTAGCCCGCGAAATTCAATTTTTCTTATGCTTTTTGCAATTTTCAGGTCAGTGTCAGGTTGTATCTTGATCAAAATATGATTCGCGACTATAACAGGTACGTATTTACAGAATTATAATAATTAGAATCATTAATACATCTTTCTAAGTTAGATTTCTACCGTTAAGAACAAATCTCGTATGGAAAAGTGTTTGGTGGTAGAAATCTAACTTAAAGAGATATATTAATGATTCTAATGACTATAATTCTGTAAATACATGTCTATTATAGTCGCAAATCATATTTTGATCAAGATACAACCTGACACTGACCTACAAATTGCAAAAAACGTAAGAAAATTTAAATTTCGCGGTCTACCACTGCGCATTCACCTTAAGTGGCAGTGGATAGGGCACATTGCTCACAGAACAGATGGCCGATGGGGCCGAAAGGTTCTGGAGTGGCGACCGCGTACCGGAAGGCGTAGCGTTGGAAGGTGGACCGACGACCTTGTGAAGGCCGCAGCAACTCGTTGGATGCGAGAAGCACAAAACCGGTCGAAGTGGAGGTGCTTGGGGGAGGCCTATGTCCAGCAGTGGACGTCTTTCGGCTGAAATGATGATGATGAACTTTATCGCTACTGCATAAGGTTCAAGTTTGATTAGGAAAATTTGACAGTTTCGGGTAGCTTGATATGCTGGCATCTGTACTTGCAGATTTTTAGAGTCGGGGAATCTAAACTAATTTAGATAGGTATAATAATTAGTTATTGCACATTGCAAAATAGAGCGCATTTGCGGATTGTTAATAATTTGTCAGCAATCAGGATACAAATTGCTGTTAAATTTGAGGAATGAATTACCTAATCGTGCTGTCGATTTGGATTTACCTAATTGTGCGGATTTACAGCTGATTTGCTTAGTTTCCTAATAAAATTAAACGTGCATCATAAACTAAGCTGTTTTGTTGCAGATTGGTAAATAACATCCGTTGGTACCTAAATGGTCACTAGGGTCAGACTGGATATGGTCTACCTAACAAGTTTTACTGTATTTTTGAGCCTACCTCTAAAAGCAAGACAGTTATGTAGTAGATGACGAATGATCATTCGTAAATGACATTACACGTCAATAATGGTAACCCAAGGAGTCTTTTCGTTTTGAGAACAAAGCCTTTGAGAACTAATGCCCCGAATACACAGGACTAATTCAAGAGGGGATAGCAAAATTCTAACTAATCACACTAATATTATAAAGCCGAAAGTTTGTGAGTGTGTGTGTGTATGTGTGTGTGTGTTTATATGTTTGTAACTTCTTCACGCTCAAACGGCTGGACCAATTTTGATGAAATTTGGTATAGAGATAGCTTGAGTCCCGGGAAAGGACATAGGGTACTTTTTATCCCGATATTCCCACGGGATCGAGAGTTATGCGGGTAAAACCGCGGGGCGCAGATAGTATTATAAATGCGAAAGTAAGTTTTGTTGTTCGCTTGTTACCTTTTCACGCCTAAGGCTGGGCGCAAACGTCCGGTTTCCTGATTCGGAATTCAGTTTCGGAATTCAGATTCGGAAACCTGAATGCAAGCATTTCATACAAAATGTTCTCACTAGCGCACACGTGCTTAAATTTTCCGTTCTGAAACCCTGACGGAAAATTTAAGTACGTGTGCGCTGGAGAGAACATTTTGTATGAAATGCGTGCATTCGGGGTCTCCGAATCTGAATTCCGAAACTGAATTCCGAATCAGGAAACCGGACGTATGCGGCCTGCCTTAACCATTGAACCGGTCATCCTGCTTTTTTTGCTTAGGCTGGGCGCAAACGTCCGGTTTCCTGATTCGGAATTCAGTTTCGGAATTCAGATTCGGAAACCTGAATGCAATCATTTCATACAAAATGTTCTCACTAGCGCACACGTGCTTAAATTTTCCGTTCTGAAACCCTGACGGAAAATTTAAGTACGTGTGCGCTGGAGAGAACATTTTGTATGAAATGCGTGCATTCGGGGTCTCCGAATCTGAATTCCGAAACTGAATTCCGAATCAGGAAACCGGAAGTATGCGGCCTGCCTTATGCGTTGTTAGGAGTACAGAAACGGACATAAAACACCTTTCATCCCGAAAAAAGTGCTGTTTCCAAGGAAAACAATAATAACGTTATTATGATAATATATGGTGCCACGTATATTCGTAAATAAACGATTTTACTTTACTTTAACTTTTGTTTGCAAGCGATTAAGTCACAAAAACCTACAAAAAAATTGCGTATCGCACTTAGAATTTTGAAACGTTTACCAAATAAACATTAGATATCTTTAGAATTTCATCATTCAACCATGACCGGTGATAGTAAAATACCAAAAAATAATCTATGAAAAATAATGGGATTTTTGTCTGAATTATCTATTTACGTTCATATGTTACGAAAAACTCAAGCTACTGTTGCGCGCCACAATTGATGGCGATATTAGCTACCACTAGCGCCATCTAGTATCGAGTAGCAGAACTAATAGTCGCGACCGTTCTAGAAACTTCGATGATAGAACTTTCCAGAACTATCGATGTCTGGTCGGGCGGGACCGATATGTACTCGAACATTCTAGATGTTTCTACGATAGAAGGTTCTGGAACTATCCGAGGCCTATATAAGACCGGTGTCGCCGCGTCCCGGGATCAGTGTTGGATAAGCGATACAAGCGAGAACATCGAAGCGATCTTCAAGTGCGACTCTCAAGTGATTAGTAGTGCGATTGTGATTTATAATTAGTGTGTTAAAGTTGTAATTGCTGTTTCTAATTAAAGTGTTTTTTTTTGGTTTTTTAAATCGGCAGTTTTTATTGTCACGAACCCCAAGCTCGTAACAATTGGTGTCAGAAGAAAGGATTAAAATCATGCCGATTCTACCGAAGGACGACATGGAGGGCATCCGTACCCGGAGTCAACGCCAGCAAGAGACGGACCAGAGGCGATTCGGTGGAGCAACGCCACAGACGTCGGAGGGCCAACTACCAATCACGGAGGCCGGCCCGTCCACAGCTGCTCCAGCATCATCAGCACCAGATTTTGCTGCTCTGATGATGATGCTGCAGGAGCAGTCTCGCCGTCAGGAAGAACAGACCCGCCGACAGGAGGAACAGGCTCGTCGGTTGGAAGAACAGCTCCAGCGGGACAAGGAGGAACAGGCCCGCCGACAGGAGGAACAGGCTCGTCGGCTGGAAGAACAGCTCCAGCGGGACAAGGAGGAACAGGCCCGCCGACAGGAGGAACAGGCCCGCCGACAGGAGGAACAGGCTCGTCGGCTGGAAGAACAGCTCCAGCAAGATAAGGAGGAACAGGCCCGCCGTCAGCAGGAGCAGTCCCGCCGACAGGAGGAGCAGATGCTCCTTCTGAAGGAACTTCACGCTACCTTCGGGAAAGACATAAAGGAGGTGAAGGATAAGGTTGCTCAACACGACAACCGCCTGTTGGAAGCTGAAACCCGAATCGACCAAGTGAATAATCGGGTTGACAACGTGATGGCTGATGTGAAGGAAACCGTGATGGCTGACGTGAAGAAAACCGTAATGGCTGATGTGAAGAAAACGCTGGATTACCTTAAACTTGAGGACGGAATCGCAGCCCCCGTAGCTACAACACCTTCGCTACGTGGATTTAAAGTGCCACCATTCGACGGAACTTCTTCCTGGTCGGCCTACAAAGTTCAGTTTGAGGCTGTTATGAAGGCGAACGGGTGGAATAAGAGTCAGGCCATGACTGCCCTCACCCTAGGCCTGCGCGATCAGGCCTTAACTGTGCTGGAAGCTCTCAGCAAAGAAGTGACTTACGAGCAGCTCCTTGAGGCATTGGAGGCTCGGTATGGTGACGCTCACCTGGAACACGTGTATCGTGCGCAGCTCAAGGATCGTGTACAACGCAGTAACGAAACCCTGCAGCAGTGGGCCCTTGAAGTGGAGAAGCTGGTTCGTAAAGCTTACCAGTCCTTGCCTGCGCTTATTGATGGGAACCTGGTGCAGGTATTTATCGACGGCATCCGCGACCTTGAAGTCAGAGCTGCTGTAAGGCTCGGTCACCACGGGACGCTTAAGGACGCCTTGGCCCATGCACTGGAGGTGGAAGCTGTGCGGCAGGATCATCGTTCCCATCGCGTCAGGGAGGTTGCAGCGGCTACAGTTCGCGACCGCAACAAAGGATACAGCCCTAGGTGCTATGGCTGTGGGGAAAGGGGCCACCTTCGATCTAGTTGCCCTAAGCGAACTGAAGAAAGAGAAGACCGAGCTCCAGAGGGTAGTGCGGCTAACAGCAATGCCCAGCACCAGCAGCAGGGAAACGAGTAATAGCCAGGACTGCGGGGCGGGTGCTGGCTGATGCTCAAAGAGCCCCAAGGATTTCGATCACTCAAACCCATGACGGGAACAGCTTAATCATCAAGGGCGAGGTCAACGGAACGCCGTGTAAGCTGACCATAGATACTGGAGCCTCTCGTACGGTCGTCAGTTCCCAACTTATAAGTCGGTTCCTTGGGGACTCCGCATACAACCGAGAACGCATTAATTTGGTAACAGCCACCGGTCAGCGTATACCCGTCCATGGAGAAAAGAAGATGGAGTTGAAGCTAGGCAACAGAATCTACCTGCATAATGTCATCGTGGCTGATATAATGGACGATTGCATCTTGGGCCTTGACTTTATGAGGAAGAATTGTTGCGAGATTGACGTCAAGCAAGGTGTTTTGAAATGTGGACAAGAGGAACTTTTTATGGAAGGGGCGTTACCAGGGAATGTGTACAGCCTTAAAAAGATTGTTCTTCCGCCGAGATCGGAAACGATTGTGCCGGTAAGTCTTCCTCGGAATCCTGGGCAAACTCATCGTTGTGTACTCGTGGAAAGGGTAGACAATGACCTTCCATGGAAAGTGGCACGAACTTTAGTCAGGGCCACCGAAATCTCAGGGGTACGTGTGCTGAACCTTTGTGATCGGGAACAGATTATAGAAAAAGGCACACTAGTTGGTACTTGCGAGGAAGTGGATTGGTTGCGTCGATGCCAACATCTATCGACTGGGACCCTCAGCAAGGATGCACAAACGAAAGTGTCCACACTATTAGAAGACTGCCGTAGCGCTCTGTCCCAAAATGAAATAGTGAAGGCTAAGAAGATGTTACTCAAGTACGCCGATGTTTTCTCGTCAAACGATGCTGACATCGGGAAGACTGGCTTAGTTCAACACAAAATAAACACAGGAGAAGAGTTGCCTATCCGTCAGCGGCCAAGGAGATTGCCGGTAGCACGTGAAAAGGAAGTGGAAACCATGATTGAAGGAATGGTGAAGGATGGTGTTATTGAACCTTCATCTAGTCCATGGTGTTCACCTGTAGTGCTGGTAAGGAAGAAGGACGGCAGCATGCGGTTTTGTGTTGACTATCGTCGTCTGAACGACGTTACGAAGAAGGACAGCTATCCTTTGCCAAGAATTGATGACACGCTGGACATGCTTACTGGAGTAAAGTGGTTTAGCACGCTGGACCTGAAAAGTGGCTACTGGCAAGTTGAAATTGATCCCAAGGACAAGGAGAAAACTGCATTCTCGACAGGAAAGGGTCTTTGGCAATTTAAAGTTATGCCGTTTGGATTGTGCAACGCTCCGGCAACGTTTGAAAGACTGATGGAACTTGTACTAACCGGGTTAATTGGCGATGCCTGTCTGGTCTACTTGGATGACATCATCATCGTAGGCCGCACGTTTGAAGAACATCTTCAAAACCTGGAACGCGTGCTCATGAAGATCCAGAGTGCCAACCTCAAGTTAAGTCCGAAGAAGTGTTCACTATTCAAACGACAAGTTAGCTTTTTGGGGTATGTAGTGTCGGAAGAAGGTATCCGCACGGATCCAGAGAAAATCGCCGCTGTCAAGGATTGGCCAGTTCCAAAAGATAAGACGCAGGTCAGAGCATTTTTGGGTTTGTGCTCTTATTATCGGCGATTTGTTAAGAACTTTGCGGATATAGCCAAACCCCTGCACAAGCTAACCGAGGAGAAGCGACATTTCTGCTGGGATGAAAGTTGCGACATCGCATTCCAGGAGTTAAAGGACCGACTGTGCAAAACACCTATTTTGGGGTACCCTGATGCAGGCAAGGAATTTATAGTTGACACAGACGCAAGTGACATAGGACTTGGCGGTGTGTTGTCTCAACGAAAGGGTGATCAAGAGGTTGTGATAGCGTACTTCAGCAAGTCGTTGTCGAAGCCGGAAAGGAACTATTGTGTCACGAGACGGGAATTGCTTGCTGTGGTAAAGTCATTGCAGCATTTTAGCAAATATCTTCTGGGGCGGAAATTCCACTTACGAACTGACCATGCTGCACTGAAATGGCTATTGCAGTTCAAAAATCCAGAAGGTCAAGTTGCGAGATGGATTGAACTACTGCAGGAATACGACTTCTTGGTCGAACATCGCAGCGGAAAATCTCATGGCAACGCGGATGCGTTGTCAAGAAGACCTTGTCCTGAAGACTGCAAGCATTGTACTAGGCAAGAAAGTAAAGAAGTCGTACCTGTGAGGATGCTCAAGACAGACCTCAGCAACGAGTGGAAGGAAACCCTACAACGTGCACAGCAGGAAGATTCAGACCTCAAGCCGATTCTCGAGTGGATAAAGGCCGGTACACCTAAGCCCACGTGGAGCGACGTCTCAGCGATGAGTTCGATCACAAAAAGCTATTGGGCCCAATGGGACAGCTTGGTGATTCAGGATGGAGTCCTGTGCCGTAAATGGGAAAATGCTCGGGGAGACAGCTGTCATTTGCAAATGGTTGTCCCTAAAGCTCAAGTACCGGATGTTCTACAGCTGTACCATAATGGTTGTTCAGGAGGCCATCTGGGAGTTAAACGGACCCTACTGAAGATACGAGAACGGTTTTACTGGGTCCACTGTCGGGACGATGTCGAGGACTGGTGCCGCAAATGTACGAGTTGTGCAGCTGTAAAGGGACCTCAGACTCGTAGTAGAGGTGCATTGAAATTGTACAATGTCGGTGCACCATGGGAGAGGATAGCCCTAGATGTTGCGGGACCATTCCCGGAAAGTGAAAGTGGTAACAAGTATTTCATGGTTGTAATGGATTACTTCACTAAGTGGCCGGAAGTCTTCGCCATTCCAAATCAAGAAGCTTCAACAGTTGCAGATAAACTGGTTCATGAAGTCTTCTGCCGTTTTGGAGTACCCTTGGAGATTCACAGCGATCAGGGAAGGAATTTTGAGTCCCAAATATTCCAGGAAACTTGCCGAGTAATGGGTACACATAAAACGAGAACAACTTCTTACCACCCACAATCGGATGGAATGGTGGAACGATTTAATCAGACATTGGAGAGATACCTGGCAAAAGTTGTGGAAAATCGGCAACGAGATTGGGACAAGCACATACAACCGTTTTTGTTGTCATATCGAAGTGCTGTTCACGAAAGTACATCGGTGACACCAGCTTTCGCAAACTTTGGAAGAGAGTTACGGTTGCCTGCAGACCTGATCACTGGAATACCACCTGATGCCCCACGCAGTATAACCGATTATGCGAATGACTTGCGGAACAAAATGAATGACATCTATGAGCACGTCAGACAATCGGGCCAGCAAATGTCTGAGAAGATGAAAACCCGTTATGACCGCAAAATGAACAATAAAGGGTTCGACCAAGGTTCACTAGTGTGGTTGCACAATCCAGTCCGCAGCAAAGGGAAATCTCCTAAACTTCAAGCTAAATGGGACGGACCGTACCGGATTGTGACAAAGATCAATGACGTAACCTACCGGATACAGAAAGGTGCGAGAGGTACTCCTAAGATCGTCCATGTGGATCGACTGGCGCGTTATCATGGGGCCAATGATGCTCGGGACGAGCATGTTTTAGGAGGGGGCAGTGTTGCGCGCCACAATTGATGGCGATATTAGCTACCACTAGCGCCATCTAGTATCGAGTAGCAGAACTAATAGTCGCGACCGTTCTAGAAACTTCGATGATAGAACTTTCCAGAACTATCGATGTCTGGTCGGGCGGGACCGATATGTACTCGAACATTCTAGATGTTTCTACGATAGAAGGTTCTGGAACTATCCGAGGCCTATATAAGACCGGTGTCGCCGCGTCCCGGGATCAGTGTTGGATAAGCGATACAAGCGAGAACATCGAAGCGATCTTCAAGTGCGACTCTCAAGTGATTAGTAGTGCGATTGTGATTTATAATTAGTGTGTTAAAGTTGTAATTGCTGTTTCTAATTAAAGTGTTTTTTTTTGGTTTTTTAAATCGGCAGTTTTTATTGTCACGAACCCCAAGCTCGTAACACTACTAACCGCAAAGACTAAATTAATGGCGATGTGGTGTAGCCTTGGCTGCTAAATGAAACTTTGTAATTTTATTACACTGTTATCTTAAGATTAAAGAGTTGTTGAGTCTTCTTCCATAAAAGGCTTATTATTATACTAGCTGCGCCCCGCGGTTTCACACGCGTAAGTTTCGATCCCGTGGGAATATCGGGATAAAAACTATCCTATGTCCTTTCCCGGGACTCAAACTATCTCTATACCAAATTTCATCGAAATCAGTTCAGTAGTTTAGGCGTGAAGAAAAGACAGACAGACAGACAGAGTTACTTTCGCATTTATAATATTAGTTTGGATTACTTAGTGCGGGGAGCAGTTATTTAGTGGCCCAGTGGTAACGGCCGCGACTTATTTATTTATTTCACAAACAATTTACATTGTGTTTGAAATCACCCATAGGATAAAAATAACATTCATAATACAAGTAGGTACCTAACACATATAAAAATTAACAACATAACTCACAAACTCACATTGTCTTCATCAAACTTAACATCGTGATAAAACAAAACAAATAAAATACCTACAATAAAATTTTCAATGTCTCGTCATTTTTAACTTACGAATTGTAGGTCGTAGGTTCGAACCCAAACAGGCGCTTTACTTTGTGTAAGTTATTTCATCACCACTGCTCTCAAAACGGTGAAGGAAAACATCGCGAGGAAACCGGCATGTCCTAGAACCAAACATTCGAAGACATTTGACATCTACAAACCCGCACTTGGCCCGCGTGGTGGACTACGGTTACGACCCACTCTCATCGAGAGGAGGCCTGTGTCCCAGCAGTGGGAACAATATGAAAAAAAAAGTGCGGGAAACCCTCCTCAAGGGTCAACTTGCAATATGTAGGGCAACATGGCGTATTAGCTTTATGAAAAGAGGATGAAGTCGAAAGTGCTAAATTAGAGCGAATCAAAACAAGACTGGAAACGGGTTCACGAATGTTTCACCAAAACTCCATTGACAAATTTTTAGTTTACAACCAACGTTTCGTATACTATTTATTTCACAAACAACTCATTCCGCAAATGTTTTATTTTATAAACACTCGCTTTACAAATATTTATTTTGCAAATGCTTCTCTTTATAAATGTTACGGACGATATTTAATCATTTATACATTTTTCATTTAATATTTAGATTCTTTTGGAAAAATAACGTTATACAAAATATCATTTTATAATACACTAGCGACTGCATTAAAAACTGCATTAAAATCCGTTGCGTAGTTTAAAAGATCTAAGCTTACAGACAGCGGGAGTGACTTTGTTTTATACTATGTAAAGAGATTCTCTAAACCAGTCGCAAAGTGACCATTTATTTCCATTTGGGTCAAATAATTTTCAGGCAAGTATTTTTTTCTATAAATCTAGTCATTTCTGGCACTCGCCGGCCGCTGCCGCGGCACCGCTCGCTTCGCTCGCTCGGCTCGTGCGTAGGGGTCACAGTTTTAACCTAACCTAACCGAACCATTTTTTTTTTAATAATTAACCTAATGTAACTAGTTCGGTTCCGGGTAGCCTACTAAAAATAATCTCTTTTTTTATCTTCTATTAGCGCAAGTCGTTTCTGGCACCCATATTTTGTGTAATAGTAATTTTTTTTTTAAATAAAATCTAGTCGTTTCTGGCACTCGCCGGCCGCTGCCGCGGCACCGCTCGCTTCGCTCGCTCGGCTCGTGCGCAGGGGTCACAGTTTTAACCTAACCTAACCCAACATTTTTTTTTTAAATAATTAACCTAATCTAACTAGTTCGGTTCCGGGTAGCCCACTATAAATAATCTCTTTTTTTCTATTAGCGCAAGTCGATGAAAGAATGAATTTCATTTTTAGGAAATTGCGTAATGATAAGTCAATATGCAAAACGTTTTTATTCCAAACGTTGTTTTATTAAATAAAATGAATAAAAAATGAATTGCTTGTTAAATAACACGTTATTTAACAAAAGTTTATCTGGTGATTATTTTGTAAAGTGAATTATTTGGCAAACTTGTTGTTGTATAATGATGAAATGACAAATCATGTTTTTGCCAATCGTTGTTTGTCAAGTAAAAATTTGTAAATTAATTTTTGGTGAACTGACAGGGCACCCTGGAAACGTCCTGACGGGGTAATTCGAGTCCTAAACGTCCTAAATCTTATTAGTTTCCGAAACCCCAATTAGGATTCCAAATTTTTTTTTATTTGATTTTTTTGTTTTTCAAAACAATGCATGTCCTGATACAAAAGCATTTAATTCAAAATGTTAGAACTTGTAGAAGGGGTATATTGAAGGTTGATTAGTAATTTGCTATCATTAATATTTGTAATGTGCACTGCAGCGGACGTGTGAGTGTGTCTGTGCTTTGCATATAAAACAAAACGATTAAAATACCAACACTTCTGAAGGTCTAATCATAATTACAGCATATATCGTTGTGAAAACTTCCTTTATTAATATTTTTACTTTTACGAGTACGACCGGCTTTAGTATTTCACTTGGAAATATATAATACTAGCTGCGCCCCGCGGTTTCACCCGCATAAGTTTCGATCCCGTGGTAATAACGGGATAAAAAGTAGCCTATATGTTAATCCAGAGTGTCAGCTCCCTCTATGCAAAATTTTATCAAACTTGGTCCAGCCGTTTGAGCGTGAAGAAGTAACAAACATATAAACACACACACACACACACACAAACTTTCGCCTTTATAATATTAGTGTGATGTGATAATGTGATTATATTGTTATCTGGGCTTATTTTTTAAATGCCGGGTACCTACATATTGGAGAAACTTAATATATTTAAAAACACACTTGTTACAAATTCGCCTAGTTGTTGTGTTACATTTCATGTCATAAAGGACGGTTCTTTGATGGTTCTTTGTGTTCCATTTCATGTACGTTTCATCAATCTCAATCAATCTGCCTAGCTTTTTCCCAACTATAATTAGGTCAGCTTCCAGTCTAACCAGAAGCAGCTGAATGCTAGTATTTTACATGGAGCGACTGCCTATCTAACCTTCCCAACCTATTTACTGGGTACAACATGATAGCCCTTGCTAAGCCTGGATGTCAGACTTTTCGGTTTCTAAGTAGCCGTAACGACTGTCAAATATAAACGAATGACAGCCGGGACCATCGGTAATCACCAGTCTATACCCAGCATAAGATTCCTTTCAGCGTCATTACGGACTAAGGGCTCGTACACATAGCGATCCGTTTTACAGGTCCGTTATTTGATGGCGTATGTAGTTGTATGAGCGAGTTCACACACAAAACAGTATTCCGGATTCAGTAATCATGTCACTCCGGCCAATTCTGATCCGTAAAACCGGATCTAGTAAAAACGGAGCTATATGTTGTGTACGAGCCCTAACGGATCAAGCTCTTTGCATTGAACAGGAGGCATTATTCGTGCATTGGCCACAAGTGTACCGGTTGTATGTGTGTCAGAATCAGAATT
Source organism: Amphipoea oculea (assembly GCA_945859645.1). Taxonomy (NCBI): domain Eukaryota; kingdom Metazoa; phylum Arthropoda; class Insecta; order Lepidoptera; family Noctuidae; genus Amphipoea; species Amphipoea oculea. The sequence goes on from OX243883.1 coordinate 16,943,373, forward strand.
GAGGTTCCAATGTGCATTGGCGTTACCGTAAACCGAAGTGTTGGGAACACGGATTTTTGAAACAAGTTTCTGCTTAGATAATAAATACGTTCACGTATGTCAAGAATCTATGAATGCTTTACTTTCACATGTGTAGAAGTAGTTAATTATTCATGTTCATACAAACACAAACAATGAAATGATCTTTCCCCTACAGGCAATCAATAGAATCCATACTAATATTATAAATTCGAAAGTAACTCTGTCTGTCTGTGTGTTACCTTTTCACGCCTAAGCCGCTGAACCGATTTCGATGAAATTTGGTATAGAGTTAGCTTGAGTCCCGGGAAAAGATATAGGATACTTTTTAACTCTATATTCCCACGGGATCGAGACTTATGCGGGTGAAACCGCGGGGCGCAGCTAGTAATATTATAAATTCGAAATTAACTCTGTCTGTCTGTCTGTTTGTCACGCCTAAACCACTGAACCGATTTAGATGTGATGTAGAGATAGTTTGAGTCCCGAGAAAGGACATAGGAAAGTTGTTATCCCGATATTCCCACGGGATCGAAACTTATGCGGGTGAAACCGCGGGGCGCAGCTAGTTGAAAATAATTGCTTGCTAAAACACTTACGGGTTGCAAATCACAGCTAGATAATATCTTTACAGCGACTTTACCATAGAATTCATTAAAACTGGATGATCAATAGCCAGACGAGATAAGAATCCGGTAACTATGTCAAATGTCTGGCGCATCATTCCGTTAGCCGGAGGGCTTCGGCCGTGAGCCCGTGACCTACGATTGTTACCGGCACGAGATCTTGTCCGTGTGCCCGATGATTGACTACAGGTGCATCTGTATCACATTGTTATAGGGCACTTATATGAAGCTAAACTGAGCCCTGATTCAAAACCATACGACAGGCTATCGTATCGAAAACCTGACATTTCGATAACCTGATTTGACTTCCCCTCAACAGCAAACAGCTGTTGGAAGAATAGCGGGCGTCTATTTGATTTAAACTGACAAAATTTTCGGGTTTTGGACTTGTAAACAGCGTTGAGAAGACTCCTACGATAACAATGATTAATGTTCGATACGATACGGAAGCGTATCGAGTGTTTGTGAATAAGGGGGCTGATTGAAATGTCTACGGTTCGGCCGACAAGAGAATGCGTTCTTTACACCTGTCAGTTAGAAACGAATAAGTACATGTTTTGCGAAATTGATCTTTATTAGCTACTAGCACTGTCGCACTGCACAGCATAGTATAGTTGCAAAATGTACCAAATGTATAACCAGTAAATAAACATGACCGTTACATATTGTTTGATGCCAAAGAAAATCGAATAAAAACATTGGATTACAAGGTAAAGAAAGATGAAATATTTGAGGGTGAATAGAAAAATACCCATTATAGGAATGAAATTTAGGATAGGTACAGTTAAATCGAATTCAAGAAAAGAGCCTCAGATCATAAAAGATGGTGGAAGAGCCGACACGACATGAATTACGGAAGTCCATGACTGTCATTCCAGACCAGCAGGGCAGCAATACTGTTGCCTGGCAAAAAAGTAATACAGATTTAATAAAAGCTAACGGTTTGAGTCTCTGGGGACCGGAATACCGGATCGATTCTGACCTGATCGTAACTGTGTCAGCCATCAGGTGCAAGAGACACCGTTATGAAGGGCTAAACATCGATTGTTGTGAATTCAATGATGTAACCAGGTCAGGTTGGATTCTGTCGCTTTGTAGAGCTAACGGTAAGCTATAGATTATGTTTGAATTTAAGAGATTGGATTATAAATCTTTTTCCAAAACAATAAAGTCCTGGAAGTGTGTTTATAAGAGAAATGGCTCCAACAGTTGTTGTGTTGTTGTTTTGTTCAGTCCGGGGCAGTGGTTCAACTGCTCTGTCCAACTAGTTGGACCATGGGTCTTTACTAGGGGCAGTTGTCCAACTTTAAAAATAGTTGGACCACACCACCTTTTGTGAGTTCCGTGGTCCAATTCATTAAAAATATAACTTGCCAACTCTAAAAACCTCAACTGCATGTTTATGTGTGTATGGTACCTACCGGTTTACGGTTATATTGAACCTCTTTGCAGTAAAATAATAAAATTAAAGTCGGGTGACTATTTTTAAACATTTTTTTTTATGTTTTACAACATTCAACGAAATTTATCTAAAGCATGACCTACAGTAATATCACCTGAAATCAGTTGTAGCTGAATTTCTCGTATATAACCATCATTCTCAATTTGGACTTTACGTCATTTGTGTGCGGTTTCACTTGATAAAGTTGTAAAATTTTCTAAAACATTTAATAGACGTAACATAGTAACATTTTTTGCATTCATGCGCCGACTTAGTTTTGCATGTGAGCTTTCTGAAATGTTATTAGTCCTATGCCTCTGGCTACTGTTGTACTCTCTGTTGTGTCTTTTTGGGCCTTGAGATTTGTGTCAGAATTTGTATCAATCATGAAGGAGATATTGTATTGCGGGCTTTCTTTATTTTGTTAAATTCCTCCGCCGAAGCCGTATCGGTGACTTATCCGACTTCTATCCTTCTATTCTACCTTTAATTGGAGCAGTGGTGGCTCAGTGATATCAGCTCCTACTTTTATAGTTTTAGGTCATGGGTTCGAACCCAGGCAGGCACTTTACTTTGTGTTAATAATTTCATCACCATTGCTCTCAAAACGGTGAAGGAAAACATAGGAAACCGGCATGTCCTAGAACCAAAGGATGTGAATACACGGGAGATCCACCAACTCGCATTGGGGCCACATTTTGTTATTAAGTGAGTGGCGTTTTTATTTAGAAGCGACTATAAAGAAGTAGCATTTATTAGTACTTAGAGAAACCCCAGCATAGGGGATCATAGTGGAACGTTGAGTCTAGGGGATTTTAGTGGAACGAGCGCACGTGGTGGATTACGTTCCCTTCCCTCTCACAGAGAGGTCTCTGTCCCAGCAGTAAACGTTTTAGGCTAGTTATGCAATACCCTTCTGTTCTTTATTATTATCTACACGAGCTATCGTTTCACTCACGAACATTTTATTTACACCATCTGTCTGTCTGTCTGCAATTAAATATCAATCAACAATCTCCCGAAGCGTAGATTCCAATGCAACAGTTGCACTGACCATGATTTTGCCAGTGGCTAATGTTTTTTACCCGACTGCGCCAGAAGGAGGGTTATGTTTTTCGAGTGTATGTATTTCTCGTGATTGCTTTGTGACGGAGTGATACGCATTATATTTTACTCGTCGTTCAAAGGGTGTTCAAACTGCATTTGGCATATTAAAAATATGTCCTAAAGCGTGCATTCGATGTTACAGATCGCCTGACCAGGACTGGCCACTACTGGCCAATTGAGTGGTCAGTCGTCAGCCGTGGGCCGTGAATGTTTGGGTTTTTTGCCTTTGCGCAACATTGGTGTGCCAAAAGCGTGTAAGTGCCGTTGTACGCTTTTTTGTATGACTAGACTATGAATAACTCATGAGGTGTTAGGTGCATCTTTATTTGGAAATTATTGCTGTTTAACTGTTTGTGGTTTTTCGATTTTGACGTTGAAAAGTATTGCTTTGCTAAAATCATTAAAATAGTCAACTTTTTCACACTGTTTTTAATAGACAAAGAATTTGAAAATATTTTATTGTTAGGTACAAATCGAGCAGATACAATCGGTGACAAAGATATTATATGAAGAGTTTCAATAATAAACATATCCGATGTTAAGGTATCCAAGGTGATGGTAGGTAGGTTGGTAAGGTCTAAAATAATTGTTATTTTACTAATCAAGATTACCCAGAGAGAGGCAGTCGTTCCATATAAATAAAAGGTGTTCAGTTGCATCCGGTTAGGCTGGAAGCAGGCCCAACTATATTAGGGTCTGCTTCCAGTCCAGAAAAGGCTAGGCAGGTGATGATTTTACTGATCAAGGTTATATTTTTATAACACTATTGCCATCTAGTTGCGAGTTATAACACCTACTGTACAGCCAATAAACAATAATTATTTTTCTTTAACATTTTCGCCTAAGAAACAAGCATCCATCACCAATTCGCAATTTTAATGAAAGCAGGATCTTCCAATCAAAATAAACTGCTCCCATTATCGATATTTTATACAAATCACATAAGGAAGCGAGTCAAAAAACTCGAGGTAGTTAATTACGAGCCACTTTGAACGCGTCCACTTTCTCCCGCGCGAAAGTGTCACAACTTGTTATGCATTTAAAACAATTTTAACGATGGCAACCCATGAATCGATCGATCGGTATTCGGTTGGGAATATCGATATGAATATTCTGTTTGTAATTGTGGGTTTGTTTATGTTTATCGTTTTTTTTTTCTAATTTGGAATGTACTCTGTCTTTTATTTTTTTTTTTAATCCTAAAGCAAGTCTTTTGTTACTTTATATTGTTTTACATCTGTAGTGCTATTCTGTAAAAATCTCACCGAGTCTTAGGTGAAATGAGCTGTCAATTGTGTCAATCCTTAGCATCAGGTGGCATGACATCTCATTTTAGGCTTCTTTATTTCTTTTCGTGTCGATGATACTCTTCTTCGATATTTTATATTGATTGAGCCCAGTAGGTGTCAGCGGAATTGTCCGAAAGGGTCCCGGAACATAAAGGGCTAAGGAAGGAACACGGGTGGGTTTTAGTCAGTAAGAGTCTGACACTCCCTACCGCCCTACCCAGAGCGGGAGGAGTCATTTGATGATTTCCCATCCACAAAAAAACCCCCAGTAGGTGGATACGTTGATTGCGGCATCAAGTAGCATTCATTAAATCATCCAAGGTGCAGGTGAACGGGCACTTAGGGAACTCCAGCAAGTGGGGCATGGTCTGATTAGAGGCACCGCACTCGAATTGAGTATTGGATGGGCTTACTTCACCTATGTTTTCACTATGAGAGTTTTACAGAATAGACCGGCTGTTTTTTTTTTATTTCAAGGACTTTAAAGAGTTCTTTCCCTATGTTTTAGGTTTTTTTTTTGGTGTTTGATCTCATGTTATCGACAGAAATTTAATTTGATAAATGAGATTTTATGTTTTCTATTAATAAAATTAAATTTTATTCGAGAACATCCATCGGTTTCTTAATAAACTTCAACTATATCCGACGATCCTGCATACTTATCTCTTTTGTTAACTGTACCTACTTGTCAAATAATCTGACAGTGACTTCTTCTTGCCGAAACAACTTGACCAAAATTAATCATTCTTTGACCACACACACTGTGCGCATGCGCTTTCTTTTGCGATAGGTATTTCGGCATTACCTACATCATATATCTATGACCTACATCCTTTAGAAATCTTGCTCTAGCCATGCGGTTTAATTATTTAAACTGCTTTAAACTCTTCAATATGATTGCAAGTATAACTTTCTGACTGATCGACCCCAGGAACTATGAATCACTTTTAAGCAAAAGTGCTTGTAAATGCTATGAATTTTAATAAGGTGGTTTAGAGATTATTTTTGAAGGTTAATTTAATAGAATAGAATACTCTTTATTATGTACACGATTTAATTATAGACATAAATATAGAACTTGCGTTCCCATTGAGGGACCACATTTGAATTTTGAGCTTTTGAATGCGTCAGCCTTTAGTAAAAGTTGTCAAACAATTGTAAATGCAGCCTTTAATTTGTAAAAGTAGCCACTCAAAAGTTACAATCGATTAAAGGTGGTCCCTCAGTCGTGACTGACAGGCATCCCTATCTCAAAACCTACTTAAAATTTACAACTGCTATAAATGACTACTCTTAGTAAAAGATTTGTAAAACTAATTTATTTGAATATTAACCCTTCCTGTTCAAGGAATAAAAAGAACTAGCATTCGGAAGGTGGTCCCTCAACCGATCACCATCTGTTCACCTTGAGTGGAGACCACAATGGAATTTGAAATTTACATATGGGTCTAGCGTTAGTAAAAGTACTTGAACGATTGTATATTCAACCTCTAGTTTGTAAAAGAAGCCATTCAAAAGTTACAATCGAATTAAGGTGGTCCCTCAATTGAAACGCTTATCATAAGAAAAATCTATTTACGTAGCATTCGGACGTTAAATAGACGAATGCAACAGTATATCCTTTAGTAGTATTTTTTTACTAAGGATTACTTTTCTAAACAGTATCAAAAAATGTACCGTTTTATTCCAAAAATAATAATCAAATTCCTGGGAAGAAATACTAAGATAGAGAAACAGTCACTAGAAAAATCCTGCTGTGTGGTCACCTCTATCTTAGTATTTCTTCCCAGGAATTTGATTATTATTTGAAATAAAACGGTACATTTTTTGATACTGTTTAGATAATTAATCCTTAGTAAAAAAATACTACTAAAGGATAGACTGTAGCATTCGTCTATTTAACGTCCGAATGCTACGTAAATATATTTTTCTTATGTTAAGCGTTTCAATTGAGGGACCACCTTAATTCGATTGTAACTTTTGAATGGCTTCTTTTACAAACTAGAGGTTGAATATACAATCGTTCAAGTACTTTTACTAACGCTAGACCCATATGTAAATTTCAAATTCCATTGTGGTCTCCACTCAAGGTGAACAGATGGTGATCGGTTGAGGGACCACCTTCCGAATGCTAGTTCTTTTTATTCCTTGAACAGGAAGGGTTGATATTCAAATAAATTAGTTTTACAAATCTTTTACTAAGAGTAGTAATTTATAGCAGTTGTGAATTTTAAGTAGGTTTTGAGATAGGGATGCCTGTCAGTCACGACTGAGGGACCACCTTTAATCGATTGTAACTTTTGAGTGGCTACTTTTACAAATTAAAGGCTGCATTTACAATTGTTTGACAACTTTTACTAAAGGCTGACGCATCCAAAAGCTCAAAATTCAAATGTGGTCCCTCAATGGGAACGCAAGTAAATATAGAAACTTTACAATGGGTGACATTTAATATTTTTTACGTAAGGATAGAGGTAGGTACGTAGGAAGGCCTCCCATAAGGCAGATACATAATATAATACATCCATTATTCGCCAGTTATATTTTATGTGCAGCAGTGCAGCAGAGCAGTAGTGGCCCAGTGATAACGACTACGACTTACGAGTTGCAGGTCGTAGGTTCGAACCCAGACAGGCGCTTAACTTTGTGTAAATTATTTCATCTCCACTGCTCTCAAAACGGTGAAGGAAAACATCGTGAGGAAACCGACATGTCCTAGAACCAAAAATTCGAAGACATGTGACATCTACCAATCCGCACTGGGCCCGCGTGGTAGATTACGGCCCATTCCCTCTTACCGAGAGGAGGCCTGCGTCCCAGCAGTGGGAACATTATAGGCTGATTATGTATGTTTTATGTCCCATGTAACAGGGGGTGATCTTATTGCCATCAACCGGGCACAAATCCAGACTCCCAATTACCCTGATGGAAATTAATTTTAAGTAAGTAGGTAAGTACCTAATTACGTAAAATGGATTACGTAAACTCTCATTTACTGTATTAAGCGCATTAACCTAATAGGTATGGAGGCTGTAATTAGTGAAAAGTATATTTCAAAAGAACGATTAGTGATTCAGAAATAGAAATACCTAATAGTACCTAATAGTACCTAATAGTACCTAATAGTACCTAATAGTACCTAATAGCACCTAATAGTACCTAATAGTCTAACATTTAAGTAATTATTATTTAATTACGCTAATGGACAGTTTCTAGTTCGAGTAAATTTCAATAGTGCCAAAATATCTTCCTACTAGGCCTACGTTCCACAAAATGCCCATGAACTCAAAGCCAAAATAATCAAAACCGAAATAATCAACTCAAATCCAAAATTTTATCTTCTTCTTAGCGCGTCGATAGTAATCTAAATGTACTCGGCCCAGAATTCGGCTATTTGTTTGGCGCCATCACTAGCGTCCATCAGTTCCTGTAACGTGCAGCTGACAGGACACGCAGGACACGATATTAAGTGTCCCATCGTTACAAACAGCACCACATTTCCACTCCAAAGCGGAGTCGTCTATGAATCTCCACCCGAACAGGTTTTCCTGGGTCCGGAGTCTGTTTAAAGACATCCAGGTTACCCAAGGTAACTCATGTCCAGGTGGCAGGTTTTCAGCGGTTGGAACGAACGGTTTGGGTAAGGAAGCACTGTCTCGCCACAGCTTCAGTCTTTCTTGAGATGATTCGCCAATAATTTAGTTTGGTCCTGTAATCTACATAACATCACGCCAGCATTCCCCAAAGGTTTAGGTAGAGGTGTACCTATAGTATACCCACATTTAGCCAGTTATATTTAAGACCCATGTAACAGGGGGGCGAGTCTATTGCCATCAACAACGTACAAATCCAGACATCGGGTTGTGCAGTCACGAGCATAAGTATGTATTCAAAGGCGATTTTCCCCTTTATTTTATGAATGAAATTTTATGTTATTACGAACATAGTATTTTCGAACCCATAGGTAACGAAAGTATCGTATTTCAACAATGCATACGCTATTTCGGGAAAAACTCGCAATTGAAAGTTGCCAAGTGTTGACATATTAGTGCTTGTGAATGTACAGACGCCAGCACATCAACCTACTACAATCTGTCAAATTTCTTTAATAGATTTTCAACTTTATCACTAAAACATAAGGTTCAAAGTTGATTGGGAAAATGTGACAGTTAGGTGTAGGTTGATGTGCTGGCGTCTGTACTGAGAAGTTGACTTAGAATTTGGCTTTTAAAAGTAGGTATGCATTAAAACAGTTAAAGACCGGTAAAATATACAGGCCGGAAAGATTCAAAGAAACTTGGTGATTTTAATCATAATAGGCTCCACTTACTTAAAATGAGTCTAATGTCTAATAAATAACCAAATCTATGTAGGGTACTAAATACTTTAAATAATTTTAGGAAGTTCATTACGAATAAAATTAAACAGCAGCTATTTTTAAAAACGTTAGTTTTTAGACCAAAGTAATTTTAGGAAGTTCATTACCAGAATTAAACAGTGGTTATTTTTATTAAAAACGTTAATTTTTAGACTTACAGGTATTTTGATCATTTCACCTACATTTTACTAAGTAGTTAGTTCGACTCATGGTTTTATTTAACATTAAATTAAATCGTCACGATGATTTTATTACTGTTATTAAATATCCTGTAAAACTTGTTATGTATTCCTGTAAGTACATACCTATATAATTTTTTTTAAGACCACTGATATGGCTAGGTGTTTTTAATTTTAGTGAAAACTGAGGTCTACCTGCCTTTGTCAACTTTGGTGTATTTAGGTATCATAGATTCGGGTAGGTATCGCCCTGAAGTCTGATCTTCAAAAATCTCTAAAAATTCGCCCTGTACTTATAGAAAAGTTTTCAGAAGTAAGTACGGTCAGCATCAAAAGTTGATTAACACTTCAGTTTTTTTAATCTTAGTTATTGAGCAAAATATTTGTTCAAAATCGCAGCAGAAGAATTTTTTTTAGAATATATACTCTTGTCTATTATGTGAAAAGCTAAAAATCAGTTTATTGAAAAAAGTTGTTCTCAATTTAATAACATGTAAAAATGATAGTGTTAATCGACTTTTGATGCTGACTGTACCTACTTAAAACCATGGTTTGATTTGATTGCATTATTGTATTGGTAATATAGCTCCACGTTTAAATTAAATTAGCTTGCGAAACTTGACAGACTGATTGATCATCAAATCAATAATTTCTTATTGTTTTATCATTTTTAGATACCCATCACGTCTGCCGAGTTACGCTAACTTATTTAATTTGACCGTGTGTAACCTAACATAAATTGTCTAAACTATTAGGTATTCTAGCTACTTATACCAACCTTTTCGAACTCTGCGAGAGATGAAGTTCAAGACCTTATTGCACGTAATAATAATTGAAAGTACTTTTACTGAATCATAAAAGAGAAAATTAAAAGAAAGTCCCGAAGTTGTACGAACATTTATATGTAATGATATCCTATAACTTCACGGTTGATGCTTTGTGGAGTAAATGTATAGCAATTTATATTTCGGTCCCACCTTATCAACTGATCAACCTCTAGGTATTGGATAAGTACCTCATTTTTCTTGATTGAAAGTTTTTTTTTTTTATAAAGTCTTGAATTATATTAAATATTATTCCGTTTATTTATCTATGTACATATTCAATTACATTTTTAAATATTTCTTAACATGTAAAAATAAAGTATAAAAAACATTTAAAAATATAAAAAAATATTATTATTGTTACTTACAACATTTTTGTGCATGACCGTACTTCCTATTGACACAGTTCTTTGACTTCGGAACTTAAAAAAAAAAAAAAACAAATAAACTATCCTGACATTTTTATTAAGTATTTTAAAATTAGCTTCTGGTAGGTATAATTCGCTTTTTTTGTGAATACGCACTATGGACGTTAATTTATTATACTATAATATAAGTTGTGTGTAGGTATTTAAAATTCATAAAGTCACCTTTGGCTTTGAAAAGTAGGTCATAGTCATAAGTTTTTACGGTAACGTTAAATTACCAAAATTAAAACAAAACTGCTTCTGCGATTACCGCATAATAAGGTATAATGATTATACCTAAGATTATTTTTAATTGTAAACTTATGGAGGTTTTTTTACGTAGGTAATTATGAAAAATGAGTTAAGTATTTTTATCTTAGAACTTACCTATGAGAACAGCCAATAATAAAAGGCATCCGCCGAATAAAACCGAAGACTTCATTGTGACTTTTTAAAATTCAAATCCTTACACTTTCACCAAAACACTATTTCACAGCATTACTTGAATGCAAACGTAATTTTATCAAACAATTAATTTTATTCCACACCCATTTTGTTCACTACCACTAAAACACAATTTAAAAAATATGTTTTTTTCGTTTATGGTTTACGGAAATGCCGCCAATTTTTGACAGTTTTACTTTTTCTAAAGCGCGCGTCGAATCACGTTCGAAAGTCAAGCGCTAACTGCGCATGGCCGGCCAGCGAAACAGGTGTGCAAACCGGTGGAGTAAACGACCCGTATAACCCGACCGAATCGAGAATTTACTAAATTATTTACCCATGCGTCTTAATTGAATGACGTGCTAATTTGATCAGGTTATAATTTGTAGGCGTAGAGCGTATGTGCAGATAGTTAACGTTATCAGACTTTCTATAGTTATTTTCAAATTGTTACGTAAACCCTCGTTATTTTAATTATTTCAACGTAAATACTTCTGTGATACGGTTTACGTCTCACGTCTCATCGTTACTGTGCGGCAAGAAGGTGATGTCATTTAATTAAGAGAGCCGTATCTTCGATAAGAATTTTAAACTTTCTTGTAGGGGAAAAATGCAATGAACTATCATGGTGTCGCTACTAAGAAAATGGATTCAATGCTCGCCATTTTACAAAGAAAATCTTAGGTTAGTAGGAAACTAGTAACGCCTTTTCTGAAAGCTTTGATTCATTAATCTCAAGTCAACTTTCATTGAACTTTGTCAACCAACTTCATAGATTTAGGCAGCCAAAATTAGATTTATTGTCAAGCAATAGTAAACAAGGTTGTGGCTTCAAATCTGAGCAAAAAAAATTTCAATTTGACTTTTTCGATTCTTATGCACTTTCTGAGTTTATCTTGGAAATTACCGACATCGATGAAGGAAAACGTCTTGAGGAAACCTCGACTTATCTATACAAAAATTAAATTGGAGTGCCTGTTTGTAATATTAAAATAACCGCTTTTTACTAAATGCATATGGATGTATACACGGTACATATACCAAAAGAAAATTTTTTACAACTTTTGTCTGTCTGTTTATTCCGGCTAATCTCTGAAACAGCTGGATGGATTTTGACGGGACTTTCACCGCCATATAGCTGATGTAATAAGGAGTAACGTAGGCTACTTTTATTTTAGAAAAAAGAAAAAAAATTTTCACGCGGATGAAGTCGCGGGCAGCAGTTAGTAGTTAAAACATATAAGTCTGAAATCGCCAACCCGACTTGAGGAAGCGCCTTCTCTATTTGAGAAGAGGCTTTTATCCTGAAGTAGGACTTCATCATCTGGCTAGCCTTTTCCCAACTATGTTGGGGTCGGCTTCCAGTCTAACCGGATGCAGCTGAATACTAGTATTTTATATGGAGCGACTGCCTATCTGACCTCCACAACCCAGTTATTGGGTAATACGATACCCCTTGGTAAGATTGGTTGTCAGACTTTCGGGCTTCTGACGACCCGTAACGACTGTCAACGATCCACGAATGACAGCCGGGACCAACGGCTTAACGTGCTTTCCGAGGCACGGAGAGGTCTCGGTATGTAAAGATGGTCACCCATCCACAGACCAACCGCGGCAAGTGTAGCTTAACCTGATCGATCGACCTGTGCGGCTGTTATTATTTTGCCACGGGCTCCTCGGAAGTAGGACATAATTGGCTGGCATTAATAGTAAACCATGTAAATAGTATGACTTTTTTTTTGTGTTTTCCGAATCTTCTATTGGAAAAATTGCCGCCTTTCTGCTTGACATCACTACCCAGTTAAGAGTTTTTTTTTTTTCTCTTTATTTAATTTAGGGACTTTTATATAAAATACATGACAGTCCCATCGTAGCTTATTACAACAATAACACAAATAATCTATTTTAATAACCTCTTAGACCAAACATCCACTCAATCAATAGAATTAAAACGAAGACTTACAAATCTAAAAAGACTTTTAGCAGCGTCAGACAATGGCATAGACAAAATCTCATGAAACAATCCTATGTTATTTTTATTTAATTTTAGATCTTTTATTAATTTTTCCCTCTCTGTCTGAAAGCGGACACATTCCATCAACAAATGCACAACGTCTTCTACCTTACCACATGTCTCACAGTTTGGAGAGATGCACTTTTTCATGAGGAATCCAAAATTGTTGAGAGGCATGTGTCCAAATCTCAATCTGAGAGCAGTTACCAATAATCGCCTAAGTACTTAACTTACCATTAATAAACCAAGGTACACGAGGAGGTTCAGCAGCTATGGTCTTAAACCAAATGCCTTTAGTTTTAGACCTCATATTAAAATATTCCACCCAAAGTTGATTCCGACTCCAATAAACTGCGTGTGTTAAGTATGTCAAAGCCACCGAACAGATACGTTTACTAATTAAATGAACTTGACCTATCGGGGTGATCACCTATTGCATATGTGTATTGCACACTGAACCTAGGGAAAGGTTCACTGTTTTACCAGGTAATGCTATAGAATACTAGCTGCGCCCCGCGGTTTCACCCGCATAAGTCTTGATCCCATCGGAATATCGGGATAAAAAGTATCCTATGTCCTTTCCCGGAACTCAAACTATCTCTATACCAAATTTCACCTAAATCGGTTCAGCGATTTAGGCGTGGAAAGGTAACATACAGACAGACGGACAGGGTTACTTTCGAATTTATAATACATATTAGTATGGATAGTATGGATAAGGGGAGCCCCTTATACTCTACTAGCAGCGTCCCGCGGTTTAACCCGCATAAGTGTCGATCCCGTGGGAATATCGGGATAAAAAGTATCTTATGTGTTTATCCTGGTTAGGTATAAACTATCTGTCTGCCAAATTTCATCCAAATCCGTTCAGCCGTTTGTGCGTGAAGAAGTAACAAACATACAAACACACTCACAAACTTTCGCCTTTATAATATTAGTGTGATAATTATAGGTACTGCACTGGTCGATCTTCAAGGTTAAGCAACGCTTGCCGAGGTCATTTCGTGGATGGGTGCCCATCCATAACATACCGAAGCCCCTCCATGCCTCGGAAAGCACGTTGAGCAATTGGTCCCGTCTGACATTGGTATAGATCTTTAACAGTCGTTACGGGTAGTCAGAAGCCCGAATGTCTGACAACCAGTCTTACCAAGGGGTATCGTATTACACGGTAACTGGGTTGTGGCGGTCAGATAGGCAGTCGCTCCATGTAAAATACTGGTATTCAGCTGCATCCGGTGTGAATCGAGAACAGTGGTGGCCCAATGGTAACGGCTGCGACTTACGATTTTTAGATCGTAGGTTTGAATCCAAAGAAGCGCTTAACTTTGTGTAAATTATTTCATCACCACTGCTCTCAAAACGGTGAAGGAAAACATCGTGAGGAAACCGGCATGTCCTACAACCAAATATTCGAAGTCATGCGACACGTACCAACCCGCACTGGGCCCTAGTGGTGGATTAGGGCCCACTCCCTCTCACAAAGAGGATGCCTGTGTCCCAGCAGTGGGAACATTATAGGCTGACTATGTATTTCACAATCAAGGTAGGTACTCTCTAAAAAAAAACCGAGTGTGCTTATGACCACACTACTGAAGTGAAACTTTAAACGTATTTGGCTATGAAAGGAAGAGAGAAAGAAAATCTGCGCGCGCACTGCTTTCTCTTGCTTATATCCCCCACTCAACTCCCGTTCGCCTCGCCCGATCACACTTTTTGTAACGCTTACGTCACGCGTTCGCCAGCTTACTCCCCAAGTCAAGCGTGCGTAAAGAAGTTTCACTTCAAATATAGAATTAATATGTAATGACCAATGACATTTAATTAGAACAACACCAGCTCCTTGCCTATATCTACTTAATAGCCGCACAATTTATTCTCGACATTCGTGAATCGATCTACACTTTTGGTTGGAAATCGATCGTCGCGTAGGTATTACCATTGAACCAATACTTGCTGGCCTGTCATTGAAATTAATTCATTTAACGTAGGTAACGTAAATTATAATTATTATGTACTTGTAATTCTGTCACGGAGCATTTATCTTGTAAGTCTAGTTTGTATGTAGGTACAGTCAACAAAAGAGATAAGTATGCAGGTTCGTCGGATATAGTTGAAGTTTAGTAAGAAACCGATGGTTGCAGTTGTCGATTGATCTAATTTTATAAATGAGCTGTTTTTTTTCTATTAATAAAATTAAATTTTATTCGAGAACATCCATCGATTTATTAATGAACTTCAACTGCAGCCGACGATCCTGCATACTTATCTCTTTTGTTGTCTGTACCTACCTAAGTACTTCTTAGTCATTGGACATTCCGTCGGTGCTCCATGGACCAATTGTTAATATTATACCTATCAGCAAACAACAGCCAGGGTTAATGGAGGAACACCAAAGGAAAGACCCTTCTAAGGATTTCAATAATACGTTTATTATCCTTTTATTAACCGACTTTAAAAAAGGAGGTTCTGTATTCGACCCGTATGTATGTATGTTTGTATGTCCGCGATTATCTCAAAAACTCCTGAACCGATTTTGATAATTCTTTTACAAATGTGATCTACATACTTTCAGGAAGGTTTTAGTATATAATATATAAGTTAATTATTCTTATGTACGAAGTTATATGCATAAATATAATGCATCTCCGACATTTCTATGCGAATTTTGATGATTCTTCGAGTCGTGTCTTCAATTCTTCAATGCACTAGGGTTAATTGAATTTGTGTGTAGGTACAACAAAAAAATGAAAAATAAAAACTTTTTTACAAAAAAAAACAACCGACTTCAAAAAAAAACACTACAAAGTGAAAAATAACTTTAATTTCGGAAGTCGGTGTCAAAAAATGAAAATGCGGAACCAACGACACCGACTTCCGAAATTAAAGTTATTTTTCACTTTGTAGTGTTTTTTTTTTGAGGTCGGTTGTTTTTTATATAATAACATAACGGAGCTATTTTGTAAAACCACTAGCGGTTTTGTAAAACAGCGGATTCTACAACCCATCTGCAACATATACCTAATTATGTTACAAGAACAAGTTACTTACATTAGATTATCTACCTTTCTGCGTAGATAACCCGTAAGCATATAATTAATCAGCCTATAACGTACCCACTACTGGGACACAGCCCTCCTCTCGGTGAGAGAGAGTGAGCCGTAAACCACGCGGGCCCTCTGCGGGTTGGTGGAATATGTCACATGTCTTCGAATTTTTGCTTCTAGGCTATGCCGTTCCTCACGATGGATGTTTGCCTTCACCGCTTTGTGAGCAGTGGTGACGAAACAATAGGTTATAATAACCCGTAATTCATAAAAATTGATTAATTGGTACAGTCAGCAACAAAAGTCGATTAACACTGTCATTTTTACATGTTATTAAATTGACAACAATTTTTTTCAATAAACTGCATTTTGGCTTTTCACATACCTAACAGCAGAGTTTATATTCTAAAAAAAAATCTTCTGCTGCAATTTTGAACAAATATTTTACTCAATAACTAAGATTAAAAAAACTGAAGTGTTTATCGACTTTTGTTGCTGACCGTACGTACTTATCTATTTTTTTTTTTCCAGCAACATACGGACCTGGAGAAATCTTCTAGAAAGTAGATAAAAACACTATCTACCTGACAGGTTTCAGACGGCTGAAACTTCTACTTTATGTTTTTCAGCACTATGAAGCATTGGCATTGTTAAAGGTACAGTCGAGTTCTTTAATATCTGAGCATGTTCATGAATCAAAAATATATAGGGAATGGTAAGTTTCATAAAACTCTAAACAGCTTCGCCGTACAATAAATTGTAAACAATCTGTGACATCATAAATATGTGACTACATTAAATCAATAATATTACTACAGACAAAGACTCTAAAAATTGTGCGCAATCCCTTGTTCATATTATTTAGCGCAAAGTTAGGTTCACAAATACCTATGCAATTATTTTTCTATGAAAAAGATCTTGAAACAAAATCAATTTGAAGTTGTCAGTTATGACATCCTTCAACGACAATATTGCATTATTACTCGAACTTCTGCTCCGGCAAGCAAAAATAAATTTAATGGTAAAGGCCATGTAGTTGAATATTCAAAGCTGTATAGATATTTATGAATCCTAGGTTGCAACAAATATATTGAAATCTAGAGTATTTAGATATTTATGTTCCGTAGAGTAGTCAGATATTTTTGACTGCACTACCGTAACATACTTATGAACAGTTTATATGAAAACATTTTATTGATGTCTAAGTTTGTATAGAACTATATGATCATTTTAACGCTTACAATATTTTGAAACATTGTCACTGCCAATATATTAATGAACTCGACTGTACTTAAAACGCGGTGGGTAAGTAGTATTCTCCCGACCGATTACGGTGACGGTGGCCAATCTCAACAGAGATAAGCCAGGTACGCAGGAGATATTCTAGTACAAGTGTGTGCGTAAACACAAGTGCAAGCTCTGTTTCTTTACTCTCATAGTCCGATGGGACGGCAATCCGAAACGACCGGGGAGAGACCAGGCGTAGACCAACGGCTTTTACGTGCTTTCCGAGGCACGGGGTTATTAAACCGCCAACTCCCAAACTCCGGGCTGTTACTAAGAAATCCCTAATAGAAAATCTAATAACACTTTGTCTGACCTGGGAATCAAATCCAAGCTCAGCAGTTTGTAAGTACATATCTACCAAAGAATGTTCTATTTTGCAATGAAATCGCCCGTTCATTACGGATACCTATGTAATGGCTTCCTAAAATTTATAATGAGTTATAGGATAGGTACCTACTTACCTAATCAATATTATTACCTCCTTAGCAAATTAGCCGATTAGGCAATGTGTGTCATGCGGAAAAAATGAAAGAATTTCATAATCTCCGTCATAATTGTCTTCCCTTAACGTCGCTAATCTAACTAAATGACGTAACTGATTTGAAGCATATTTAACATATTTTACAGTTCAATATTACTACCTACTATTGTTATCGTGTTAATATTGTTTTAATAATAAATATTTTAGAGCAGTGGTGGCCAAGTGGTAACGGCCGCGGCTTACGAGGAGTAGGTCGTAGGTTCGAACCCAGACAGGCGCTTTACTTTGTGTAAATTATTTCATCACCACTGCTCTCAAAACGGTGAAAGAAAACATCGTGAGGAAACCGGCATGTCCTAGAACCAAAAATTCAATGACATGCGACATCTACCAATCCGCACTGGGCCCGCGTGGTGGATTACAGCCCATTCCCTCTCGCTGAGAGGAGGCCTGTGTCCCAGCAGTGGGAACATTATAGGCTGATTATGTTATGTATGTAATAAATATTTTAACACTTCGTGAGTTCTTTGTTTTTATTTTGTTCGCAATACATGATCAGATTCGACTTGGAAAATGTATCAAATTATTATAGTTAAGTCCCCCTGTTCCTTATAACCCTTCTGATATATCTCCACTGATAGGGATACTTGGAATTTTTTTCCAATTGTCGCTACCGTTAGGGATATATGGAACCTTGTGCTCCATATATCCCTACTGATCCGCACTGGTTGGGATAGTTGGATTCGGCTTAGTCCAAAATGTCAGATACGTCAGTAAGTTAGATAAGCGACGATATCTAGAAACTTAATACGTAAGTACAGACGCCAGCACATCAAGCTATCCGAAACTGTCAAATTTTCCCAATCAACTTTGAACCTTATAATTTAGTGATAAAGTTTAAAGTCTATTGAAGAAATTTGAAATTTGAGAGATTGTAGTAACTTGATGTGCTGGCGTCTGTACATAAGCATAATCAGCCTATAATGTTTTCACTGCTGGGACAGACACAGGTTTCCTCTCTGTGAGACGGAGTGGGCCGCAATCCACCACACGGGCCCAGTGTAGGTTGGTGGATGTCATGTCTTCGATTTTTGGTTCTAGGACATGTCGGTTTCCTCACGATGTTTTCCTTCACAGTTTTGAGAGCAGTGGTGATGGATGAAATTAAATAGGTAGGTACACAAAATAAAGTACAGACGCCAGCACATCAAGCTACCCTAAGAGGTGGACTAGGGGCGTCCGTCGTCCGACCAGACAGGCCCGAGTTGGCGCTGCAGTGTTCCACGCGCGCCACTCGAGAGTAGGTGCGGCCATTATAGGAATGGGCGCACGGGGAGGTGGGACCCGCTGAGGAACAGCGGGTCGAGGCCTGTCGGAGGAACGGTGAATGCATCCCGCACCCCCGGCCATAGGTAGAGGTGGAACACCGCAGTGGTTTTAGCCGGTAAGAGTCCGGCATACCCCTCTGTCACCCCCACACTGAGACAGGCTTATTTTTAATCTTATAATTTTTAAGTTGTTTCTTCATTAGTGTTTTTTTTACATTGTTCTCACATATAGAAGCAAAAAAAAATGTACCCTGGATTTTTAATAATTATCTTTTTTTTTTGTTTGTAAGTTTTTTATTTATTTGTATAGATATTTACATAATATATTTGCATAATATAAGCTAACATATAAACTATAATAATATGTACAATTATATGAAAAAATAAACAAGATAATCATAGGGCATCAAAGAATTGAACTGTCAACAGAAACAGTGCCCAAAAGGATGGCAGCATTGCCACGTTGTATGGCAATGCTAATTCTTTGGCCAAGAAATAGGCCAGCCCTCTGGTCACGTGAAGAGTCGACGAACCGCTTCGCGATATCTCGAAAAACCAAGTGGGCACTCGGACCCCATGGCCCTAGTGTTTCAACCCCAAACGGCTCGAACATATAACTCCCAATCAGGTTCCTATATTTTCGCCGTTTGAGGTTTTGTGCACCTGCAGCAGCCGCCCCAGCACAGCCCGCCATGCTAGGAAGATGGGATGGCGCAAGGGTATCGACACATGTTGCATCCCACAACAAAGATCTGCCTAACTTCCAGGGCATTATAGTCATTCCGTCTGGTCTCTTCCCATCGTCGCGTGCCAGGCCGTTGGATACAGCTGGCACCCCGGCGGTGACAAGAGCACGACGGATGATGTCATTAATGCTGGCGTGCCGTGCTATCCGGCCTGCGCTCCTACTGCAGGATAGGCCATGGTGTCCAAGGCAGTCGACAGCTTCACCGCACTGACAGCGATGCGGAGCCCAGCAAGGAGCGCCCAAACGCAGACAGGTAGCGAGCCGAAAGGTAGTGTCACCCAGCATAGTGCTTATGTTGGGTGACGGGAGTGCTTGAAGCCAGAGCCCTGACTCCCACTCACCCACAGCTAGCAGGCGGGCACGCTCAGCAGAATTGGTGGACGTATTGATAAGATTATTCCGTACCAACCTGCAGAGCGGCTCATCACACTGTCTCTGGGAAGATGGGTTTACGGGCCGATCTGTATCCGGGCAAACCGCTTTCCAGACGTTCACCGCGTCGGTCAAGCACGGCACTTCACAGTCAACCAGGCAGTGAGCTAAAATTTTCCCGGTCAACTTTTCAGTGCTGCGGACAGAAGACAGGAACGCCGGTAAGCTAATACTGGTAATTTTGCGGACGCCAAAACCACCAAAACGGATGGGAAGTGTGGCTTGAAGCCACGCTCGGTCGTCCAAGGCCACATTTAGAATGGATGTTAGTGTGCTACGAATAATTTGGTCAATTTTGTCCAAGAGGTGTAGCTGCTTCCATAAGGGGGAAGAGCGTAGAAAATACATAAAATTTGGGCCAAAACAACAGTATCTAATCAGGGTGAATGCCGAATGTAAATTAATTTTGGAGTCTGTCCGAAATCTCATTGAAATTTCTTAATTTTTTCGTCGATGAAAGGAGTAAAACTGTCTTCTAAAATTGGGGAACCTAGGAGGTGAAGTGAACTTTTCTCTAAAATTTTGATTTGTGGGGGCTATTGCATTAAATTTATCTAGATTCTTTCTGTCGGTAACGTCAGAAAGGTAAAGTTCACATTTTGAAGGGTTGAGCTACAAGCCAATAGGTTGAAATTCCTGTTTGAGGAGTTGTAGATCATTCAAAACACTGTCTACATCGCCTCCTAGCGTTCCATTGTCTAAATACCAAACGTTAAATTTTGAATTTAGTTTCCGTATAATTATATGAATAGTGGAACCGCTTCGGAAGGAGCTCACGGCTGCAAGCAACTGGGGGGCCGAAACGTTGAGGAAGGTTGAATTTAGGTCGGGAGGGTCGGGGCGCTCCGATTTCACGGAGTGCCTCGATACATGCGCGGTCTGCTGGCCAGCTACCTGGAGGATCGGGCGATCCTTCTGGTAAATAGGACTGGCCAAGTCCGGCGGTACGCCGTCGAAGCCGGCGTTCCACAGGGGTCAGTCATAGGACCTCTCCTCTGGAACGTCGGCTATGATTGGCTCCTGCGGGGAACTCTCCTCCGAGGCACGAGTATCGTGTGCTACGCGGATGACACTCTCCTCACCGCCCGGGGGGGGAGTTTCAGGGAGGCGGCCAACTTGGCCTCGGCGGGCGGATCCTTGGTCGCAGGGCGGATCCGCCGCCTAGGTTTAACGGTGGCGTTGCACAAAACCGAGGCCGTGTTCTTCCACGGACCACGGCAGCGCGCCCCCCCACCTGACGCCCATATCTTCGTGGACGGCGTCAAAATTGAGGTTAAGGCCCAGATGAAGTACCTGGGTCTTGTAATTGACAGCAGGTGGCGCTTCGGTCCGCATTTTAGCGGGCTGTCGACGCGCCTGTTGAAGACCGCGGGCGCGCTGTCGTGGCTGCTTCCCAACTTGGGGGGGCCCAGCGCACGATGCCGGCAACTTTACGCCGGCATCCTGAAGAGTATGGCCCTCTACGGAGCCCCTATCTGGGAGGACTCCCTCCATAGGAGGGAGAACGCTGCCGCCTTGCGGGCTCCCCAAAGGGCCATAGCCCAGCGGGTGGCGCGGGCCTACCGCACGGTGGGCTTCGCGGCAGCATGTGCTCTGGCGGGCACCCCTCCTTGGGAACTCGAGGCGTGGGTGCTCGCCAGAGTATATGAATGGACGGCGGGGCGGAGGGCGAGAGGAGAACGCCCAGCCCAGGAAGAGCGGGACGCCGTCCGGCGGGAGGCGAGAGACGCCATCGTCGTCCATTGGACGGGGGACCTCGCCACCGCAGCCTTCGGCCGCCGAACCCTCGACGCGATTGGGCCAGTACTGCGAGACTGGCTCGAGCGGTCGCATGGATTCCTCTCCTTCCGGCTGGTGCAGGTGCTGTCCGGACACGGTTGTTTCGGATCGTACCTGCACCGAATCGGACGGGAGGAGACGCCGTCGTGCCACGACTGTGGCGCGGCGGGGGACACGGCGCAGCACACCCTCGAGGTGTGCCCGTCGTGGTCCGAGCCGCGCCGCAGTCTCATCGCGGTGATCGGACCGGACCTATCACTCCCCGGCTTGGTTAACGCCATGCTGAGGGATGAGAGGTCCTGGGCGGCAGTTGCCTCGTTCTGCGAACACATCATGTCCCAGAAGGAGGCGGCGGAGCGCGCGCGGGAGGAAGATCCTCACGCGGCGTTGCTCCGAAGGCGGAGGAGGGGTCGAAGAAGACGTCAGTTTGACAGTCATCTCCGACTCCTCCCAGATGGAGGCCAGCAGGCAACTGGTGCGGGGGCACCTTTGCCTGTATTGCACAGGCCCCCATCAGTGTTGGACGGGAATGGCCAGGTGCTCCCGGCTATTCCCGTAGCCCCCCAGCATGGGGGGCATGCGGGGCCCGCCAGGTAGGCGAAAAAGGTGAGACCATCCGCAGGCGCTGGATGTTTACTCTCCAGAGCTGTTAGTGTTTCTGGAGAGTAAGGCGCCACCACATCACTGCTGAAAAGTATCTTGGCGGCACCCCTGATGTCACCTTCACTTAATTTGGATTCCACATGTGAACATAATCCTTTTGAGATATGTTATGGAATGCAGGTAATTTTGGAACTAAAAATAGGGCCGAATTGTTACAATTTTCTTTAATTTGGTTCGTTAAAGTTTTTTAGTTGCCAAAATTTTTTTGGACATGCAGAATCCTATAAGGGAAGGTAAGTAAGTAAGCTCCCAGGCACTCTGTGAGTTCTCCTGGCTCGCAAGACGGATACATTGCGCCAGACTCGCTGCAACAGATCGTCTCGCGCCCCGGGGAACTCTCTTTAATTCAGGGGTAGTATTTTTTAATTTTGCTAATTTTTTCCACAAGTTTTGCTCTAGAGGTGTTGATGTTGGGTATACGGCTGGGGGGCACAATGGTACACTATGCGATTTGTGGATCTTGCCATAGAGTATCCTCAGCCCCCGTTCGCCTTTAAAAAGGCGTGCCTGTGAGCAATGTAGACATCTCACCAGCTGAACATCAAGGGATGTAGCAGGTTGGCTAGCACTGTTTCCGGCGTCGCTACAGCCGGCATTGAACATATATAAAAACACGCTTAAACTTACAGTAAAACTTACCTACAAATATAAAAATAAACTATATATGCACGCACTCAAAAAATAAACTAAAAAAACTATTTTCATTATTTACAAAATGTCACACTGGAATTGTCAACTGGTTTTTTGACGACTGCGGCGCAGTCGCGCTCGGGGCCTGGGGCGCTGCGCATGCAGGGCGCAGCCTTCACACCCGTTGCCTTGGCTGCAAGTGTCGCGTCGGGAACTCGGGATGACTTATAACTGCAACTTATTTATCTTCAATCTTGCATCATTTTCGCCACTAGGTACAAAATAAATTCAACTCCGCGTCCTCAACAGACAGCTTTTTCATTCTGTCAAACAAACATACCACACAAGGATGCCAATGCAGAGATATTATTTACATTGTACAGATTTCTCATGCAAAACAATATCTTTTTTACGAAAAAACGGGAAACTTGGATAAAGACGATAATTTCATAATAATAATTTATTTAAGGGTGCTTAGTTTGAACTATTGACAGGTCCAATCAAAGATAGAATCATTATCTTGATTTAAAAGAGTGTCCATGGAGTTTCTTGCCCGTTCTTCTCCATAGAGATCTACGTTTTGGAAAGTATATAATTGTACCATGGGAATGAGCATCCTTCAACTTTCAACTTTCTGACTAACTGACCGACTATTTAATTTTGACAATTCAAAAGTGCCTGTACATGGTTTAATTGGAATAAATGCTTTGATTTTCAGTTGGAGTTTATAGCTACCATGACAAGAGCTGCAGGTTCCGCAAAGCACGGGGCCTGTAGCATTTGCTACACCTGCTATGGCTAATCCAGCCCTGAATTGGAGGAGTGAGTGTCCAGGCTGGGCATAGCAGCGCTTTGAGTCGTCACCTTATCGACTTGTCGAGAGGGTCAGAGGTACCTATAACTTCAAGTGACGTTTCGCTGAAGAAGTAATGGACACAGGAGTTTTACGTAAATAATTAAAAGGGTTCAAGTCAGTATCAAGGCTGGAAGCTAAGTAATAACAGCCGCACAGGTCGATCGACCAGGTTAAGCTACGCTTGCCGCGGTTGGTCCGTTGATGGGTGACCATCTTTACATACCAAGACCCCTTCGTGCCTCGGAAAGCACGTTAAGCCGTTGGTCCCGGCTGTCATTCATGCATCTTTGACAGTCGTTACGGGTCGTCAGAAGCCCAAAAATCTGACAACCAGTCATACCAAGGGGTATCGTATTACCCAGTAACTGGGTTGTGGAGGTCAGATAGGCAGTCGCTCCATGTAAAATACTGGTATTCAGCTGCATCTGGTTAGACTGGAAGCCGACCCCAACATAATTGGGAAAAGGCTAGGCAGATGATGATGATGATGGTTCAAGTCAGTATAAGTGTGACCGATTCTAGGCAGGAGAACTCCTTAGTTTTTTATTGGTGAAAAATATTGGTTTATAACTATAGATACTTACCTAGGTAAGTACCATAAAGTCACCTACATACACGTCTCTGTTTGCCAAAATGTTTCAAAATTCAGTGGTAGATAGAGTACACCCTACCTACCTGCCTAATATATTTTCTATAAAGTTATGCCAAGTAGAAACCTTCACAGTGTGCAGTTTCCAAACAGTTATTATGATGAGTAAGTAGGTACGCTTCGTTACGCTTGTTACACCAATTATCTATTTGTTTATAATGATAGTTGTTTCCATGTAACAGTAAAGTACTTATTTTCTATTGAATTAATTTTGTTTTAGGGGAATTAAAAATATTCAGAAAATCGGTAAGTACTTACCTAATACCCACCACGACTCACGACTCCACTCGTCCCTTTTCACTAGGTACAAATGACATTAGACTGATTTCACTTCCAAAACCGAATTTCAAATCAGAGAGCTGAAGGTAGACTTTTCCTGCAGGTCACCCACTGAAAATACTGAAAAACCTGGCAATGGCATTTTCACTATGAAGAAATAATGATCAATGAATTTGCTGCTCAATGCTGCCATCTGTTGTTTTAAGAGAAAGTTATATTCGTTCATCTGTGAACGTGGTTCAAAGTCGTAGACAGCCGTCTACGTTCAAATATAAACTCATAGATAGCGCTGATAAAGCAAGTTGCTATTTTTTTATATAGATGGCGTTCAAATACCACATAGATTCTCGACTATTTATATTGAACAAATAATAAATTTTAATGGAATATATTATATTTACAGAATGGTCCGTTTATATAAAATATTAATTTACTTCATCAAATTTAGTTGTTTCAAAATTTAAATGATATCTGTGATCTGACGAGAATATCTTCCGTCTTCTAATTTTTTTTTAAACACTTCATTGACTCTGTAAAAAAATCGTTATGCCTAGATTGAAACTCGAAATATAA
Source organism: Amphipoea oculea (assembly GCA_945859645.1). Lineage (NCBI taxonomy): Eukaryota > Metazoa > Arthropoda > Insecta > Lepidoptera > Noctuidae > Amphipoea > Amphipoea oculea. The sequence goes on from OX243883.1 coordinate 16,968,852, forward strand.
ATCAGCTGATATTAAAAATAAATTCGAAGAAATAATAATTATTTCATTTGCTGTTTTATCGTAAACTACTGGAGCTGATGACGCCATCGATATAATTCAACAAAACGGTGTGAAGGTTGTTCGCCATCGCTTACGTCTTACGTCGTCGTTGGCAGTGAACGGAACGAAGTGTCGTCGTATAGATCGCTCGCTGGCTGGCTGGCTGAAAATAGTGAACCAAAGTATGAGTTTTCGAAATATGTTCGAATAAAAAGTGTGTAGTGAGTGACTGTCATCCAGCAAGATGGTTGATGACGTGAAAGATATTACCGAAACCGCTGAAAGTAAAGGTATATGTGCAATTATAGTTGAAATGTGGCGTTCTAGTGTTAAAATGTGATTGAAAATTGTCTAACCCTAAACCGTGTCGTGGCCCCACGTAGTGGGCTCGTGTACCGCTTTCGAGAATGTCCGAAGTGTGATACTATCCTCACAATCGTGTGTTTTGTTTTTTACCTATATTTGGACGTCTTTTTCACGTCGTGGTATGTTCTATAATTAGAAAAACGCTCGCCAGACGGTAATAGTTGGCCGAGAATGTCTCCAAAAACGTTAGGCCCCCGTAATGTCACAGTGCCGTACATAACTTGGTTTTTGTTATGTTCGCTTTATTTTTACCGTTATTTGAGCGTTTTATTTTACTTTCAGGAGGTTTGTTCATTAGGAATTCCTCGTATATGACGTAAATGCAATGATACGTTGGTTGTATGATGTGTAATTTGAGTCATATTATGTGATTAGTAATGCGGACGTTTTACTGTATAATACATATTTTACACGTCCATTGCGGCAAACTTTCTACCCGTTTATCTTATCACAGCTGTATCTGTACGTAATAAGTCTGAATTGCATTGGAAATTAACATTTTCATCATAACAAGTTCCAGAGAAAATTGTTCATGATATTCTATCTTTGATAAAAGATAAGTTTTTGCTGGTATTACAGCAATACGTACGTAAATACTGATAATGTTATACTTGTCGGATAAGACAGGAATAAAACTTGCCATTTACCGTGATAATCAACAGAGTAATTTATTAGTATTCGTTGATGCAGATAATGTGACAAAGTCATTCAAAATAGGTACTGTACATATTGACATTCACATGGTCTACATGTGACTTATTCCACTGTCAGGGTCATCTACTGGGTGCATCGCTATACAAAATTGGATGCTAGAAAAAGGTGTAAAGGAGGGACTAACAAAGTCTATTCAGCCAGTAATAATCAAGTCATAGATTTCATAAGTTGTTCCATAGACTATGTATTGTTGTTAGTATTCATAAAGCCTTGACACTAAACCTGACCTGATGGGTTTCTCTTATCGTCGCCTGAGAGTGAAAACCTCGGGAATGCATTTGCATAGTTTTTTGTATGAATACCTTGTAAGTAGCATTTTATGCATTTCGGTCAATCTTCGAGAATATGACTGTTCTGGATATGAAAGCGGGTTAAATTTACCTATAAATTAACAAAAAAAACATAAAAGACGCCGTACAAAAATTGTACAGCGCGCAGTTGTATCTTCCTCCTGAAAAATTACTTCTTTTACACTTAAGAGGTTTTCACTCTAAGGCGTTGTTATATAGATAAACATGAAAACTTCATGCATTTGACAGAAAATTATTCAATGATTTGAAATGAACTTGTAAGATTATTATCTGGACTCAAGCAAACATAAAACTAAAGTTTTAAGGATTTTATTAGACAATTTTAAGTCATGCATACAGTGAGTTAAACTGTTTATAATAATTATCATCATTGATAGCCCTGTTCTACCCCCTGCTGAGTTTTGAATTAAGGAATGATATGAAAAAAGAAAAGGGAGTGAATGATAATGTGACAATTGACAAGGGAGAATGAAAGAAATAAACAAGCACCAACTCCGTGTGACAAGGAACAAGTGTAGGAAGGTGATGATTCCGTGGTCTGTATTTGACTCATCATTTCCCAACATGCATCAAAACCATTTATGATAAACTGTTTATTAATTTTGTTCCATAATATGTTGAGGACACCAATTTCATTTCAAAATTCAGATTTTTCCTGCAATTCTTTTCCTTGTACCTATTAATATTATTTTATCATCAGATATTTAAAGAATTAACAATAGCAATTGCATGTCGCTGAGATGAGAATGCTGAGAGGAATGTGTGGTGTTATGGGAATGGATAGAATAAGAAATTAATCATAAAAGGAAGTCTGAAAGTAGCAATGGCGGACTGAAAAGTTGTGTGGAAATCGGTTGTCATGGTATGGGTTTGTGACGTGAAGAATGAGGAAAGTTTGGAGTATGAATGTAATTGCTATAAGAGTAGGGGAAGATCAATAGACATTATGGATAAACTGTGTGAAAGATGACAATGGCTACAAAAGGGATGCATGAAGAAGCCTCCTCATGTAGCGCAGTTTGTTCCGCCAGTTACTCAACTGAACCAAGCGCTCGGCGCATCCTGGACAGTCACACCCAACACCTTATTTGACTGACCAATTCTTCCCTTGCGGTGGTAGGGCTAACGTCCGCCTGGTTTGCGACCACCCTCCCACCGGAGTCGGGCGTCAAGCAGCCTGCTGTGTTTCGTCGATGCGTGGGAGTTCCAGTGCCTTAGGCATCTTCTGGGCACGCTCGTTCCATCATAGTCCTCATCCATCGCTTTCCATCAGGCATGATCGAGGTCAAGAGAGGGCCCATTCAGCAATAAAAAAAGTGTTGACTACAGAGATGACGACTAATAGAGAAGTACCTATGGAAGAAAAAGAAATGATGCGCAAACACCAAATAAATTGGAATAAGGGCACAAGAATGATGATGATGAAATGAAAGAATTATTTACACTTCTAATATTGCTTCCAAAATCCAAGGTAATATAATATTCTCAATCCGCCTCCATAGATGTTTCTCATTAAAATAAATAGTGTAGGAGTGAGTGCCATATATCCAAACGAGTATTTTACTCAATGATATATCATTTGAAATGCTGAATAAATATTCAAAGCATTCACACCATATTGTGAAGTCTATATGCAAATTAGTATGAATACTGTCAATTATTTGGTTTATTGAAAAAATCCTGTGAATGTTGTTTAATTATTTTGTAACACCTGTGTAAAGTTGCTTGATTATACTTATTAAGATAAATTTTATATGGTTTTGGATGAATTTGATTTGTTTCTTACTTCAAAATTATATATTAATACTTTATTTATTGAATTACCCAGTTGTGGAGGTCAGATAGGCAGTCATCCGCATGTTAAATACTGGTATTCTCCTGCAGCCGGTTAGACTGGAAGCCAACCCGCTTGAATATATGATGATGATTTATTGATTATAAATTGCAATTACGGAAACATCAACTTAGATTTTTTAAATTCAAAGTCTCTCATTGAATACTGAATATCTATTCAGTAGAACCAATAATGTCTATTGCTTCCATTAGTTTTTCCAAGCCTAAGATTGAGTTGATTTAATACTCTGACAAAAATCCCGTTGATTTAATATTCTGACAAAAATCCTGTTGTTACCATTACTCTTTCCTCTATGAACAAGTAAAGGGAAATTAAAAGCATTAAATTCACTTTTCATAGTGTGCATTCTCATACCTAGTACAGATAGGTATTTTTGTCGTAGATAGACTTGTTGCCTTTGAAGAATATTTACTGCTATCATTAATCTTTCTGCCAAGCATGGTGATGTTGCTATATTTTTTTACTGTTTGTACAGGCGCCAGCACATCAAGCTACTACAATCTGTCAAATTTCATTAATAGGTTTTCAACTTTATTGCTAAATTATAAAGTTCAAAGTTCATTGGGAAAATTTGACAGTTTCGGGTAGCTTGATGTGCTGGCGTTTGTACTTAGTAGTTGCTGAAGTGTAGGGTGGAATTCATGTCAGTTGTTGCTCATGGGTTTTTCATAACTTGGCTTTATTATTTTGTTGTGGTGCTGGGTAGTAATTTTTTCAGTAATATTCCTTTTTTTTTTGTTTGGGAAATTATCAAATAACTTCTCCCGCTCTGGGCGGAGCGAGAGGGCGTGTCAGACTTTTACTGACTAAAACCCACCCGTGTTCCTTCAGTTGCCTGTGCCAGGGGCCATGGTATCTCTTTCGAACAACCCGCGACCCCGGCAGGCTTCGGTCTTGGTAGACCTCGTCAGTTAGCGCTGACATCTCTTTGAGGCGCGCGTGGAACACAACGCGCCGTCGACCCCACCATCCCAAGTAGCAAACAAGAATAGTGGTTAAATCTTACATATCTATACTTTATCTAAAGTTGGATTTAGCTAAATCAAAAAGGATTTCGCTAAGTCTTTTCTTTCTTTAATACCAAATCGTTTTAAACAACCGCTACTTAAGTAAATTAGGAATACCAAAAACCAAGTTAAGTATTCTCAAAACTAGTTTGTATTAAGTATGCCTACAGTTAAAACTAAAAATATTTTTTTACTATACTCAGAATATTTGAAAGCTCACTTAAACCTCAATTGAATAATTGAAGTACATTTTTAGACAAACAAAGAAGAAATTGATTTTGTAGATAAAATTAAGATAATTGTAATACCAATTTCTAGAAACTGATTTTCCTGAGTATATTTTTATTCCTTTTTGACTAAAATTAGTAAGTTTAGAGTAAAAATACATTTAACGGGACGTTCTCTTCAAATAGAACCAAGTATAAATATAGATAAAGTGGACAAATTAAAAAGAGCTGGTGGCTTTCGTCGGCGTGTTATAAAATTTAAAAAACTTTTTTACAAAAATAAACAACCGACTTCAAAAAAAAAAAAACACTACAAAGTGATAAATAACCTTAATTTTGCTATGTATTGAAAACAATTTTCATCATTGTGAACAATTAATCAGTTAAGGTTTAGTAGGTAGGTAAATAATAGGGGCTAAATAATAACAGCCGCACAGGTCAATTCATCAGGTTAAGCTACGCTTGCCGCGGTTGGTCTGTGGATGGATGACCATCATTACATACCGAGACCCCTCCATGCCTCGGAAAGCACGTTAAGCCGTTGGTCCCGGCTGTCATTCCTGGATCTTTGACAGTCGTTACGGGAGAAGCTCGAAGGTCTGATAACCAGTCTTACTAAGGGGAAGGGGTATCGTATTACCCAGTAACTAGGTTGTGGAGGTCAGATAGGCAACTGCCTATCACGACTGCTCCGTGTAAAATACTGGTATTCAGCTGCATCCGGTTAGACTGGAAGCCGACCCCAACATATTGCGAAAAGGCTAGGCAGCTAGATGATGATGAAGTAGGTAACATAAGAAAAATAAATAAGTATTTTGTTAAAAATGAGCTCTTTCCTTCAGTTTGCCGTATGTCATTACTTCCCAGAATTCGATCCTTATTAGCGACACTATCGAATGGTGTAATACTAGTGTTTTTTTTTTCATTTTTTAGTTTTCATCAAAATCGAGCCCGCGACTCCTTTGAGTACTTTTCGCTAGTCCTCATAGTTTCGGATTTGGCCATCCACGCCCACTTGAAAAATTCACCCTGCATACATACATACATACGGGTCCAATACAGAACCTCCTTTTTTGGAGTCGGTTAAAAAATTAAACGTAACCAATGTGCCGAGTCGAGATTATCAAATAAGCAGAACAGAAGTTATTAATTAATTATTTTTCCTGAGTTTGGGTGGCCTCTAAAGAAATGGGGATTGGATAGTTTAAGTTATTTAAGCAATATATCAATTGGTAAGCTACTTACAGCTGAATTTAAACCCTTGTGTTCTGTTATGCTTCGTCGAATTCAAACATTAGGTACCTACCTACCTATATTAATTAATCATATTCTTTCGACTATCTTGCATAAACCTGTTTCCACCACAAAATAAACATGAACCACACAAGAACAATAAATGACAAGTTAAGAAAACATTAAGACGTAATCTGGTTTTAACTAAATCAAACTATAGAATCACTTAATACCAAACAAATTAAATAGTACTTCACCAATACTGTTTTTAGTATAGGTTAAGTATAATATCTCCTAACTAGCAGTACTTCAAGTGTAACTTGTCTTAACTTTGTCTGAACTAGCCTTACCAAATCAGTATTGTCTAAAATCTTACTTCGTTAAGAAAAATAAGATTTAACGCCATTTTGCACCATAAGTGAAAAAAATATAAAACATTTTCCGACAATACTTCATCAAAAACTAGAGTAGATTGAACTTACATTTTTGTCATAGTCATTCTAATTACATTAATAACTTACACATTTATAAAAAATATAGTACTCTGCACTAAATGCCACAAAAATTTTAATTTGAAATGTTATTATACAAAATGTTTTTGTTTGTTTTCTAGTATTTTAAAAGCCCGTCTGTTTTATAGCACTATCTATAGATTTTACACGAGAAATTATCATGCGTTTTAAATTTTCAATGCATTCAACGACATAAGAAAGCCTTTTCTAGACATAAAAAAATGATGTTTAATCGCCATTTTCATAAGTCTTAAAATACTTTAAAAGTTCACCATATTTTCTAAAATAATATTACTTAAAGCAATTTAAAGCAAAATTAGTTTTTATTAATACTTCACTAAGACAAGATCGAATATCTCCAATTCAAAATTGATAGTTTTAATTAGGTATTGTAGATATCTTTAAGTCTATTTCTTTATCTTAAGTCAACCTACAAGATATCTTGAAGACAGTGTTTAAGAGTTCTGCAAAACCATATTCTTAAGTAGGGTTAAAGTTTATCTAAACAGTAGTATTAACTCTTTCTTAACAAGTTCTTAAATACTGTGCCCACTTTTACTTAACTGACTCTTGGAGTGTATCTAGAAGATATCTTGAGGGACATAATAGTTTTAGCCAAGACAACAACAGGAATTAGTCTACTTGTCTTCAAGATATCTACAATACCTTTTTAAGACAATTGTTTGCTACTTGGGATGTCTTTATCGGACGGCGAGCTGCCCATTGCTCGCCTTCCGCAAGCCCGCGCCTACGGTGGCCGGGAATCGGCTATACATTCCCGACTTCAGTAATATTCCTCGTTTTTACCTTTCATCATCGTCATCCACAGCCAGGCTTCATCGACTTCCGGGTCTCATCCAAGTTCTTTTTTAACTTCACGTACTAGGCATAATCAGCCTATAATATTCCCACTGCTGGGACACAGGCCTCCTTCCCTAAGTGGGCCCAGTTCAGATTGGTTGATGTCACATGTCTTCGATTTTTTTGGTTCTAGGACATGTCGGTTTCCTCACGATGTTTTCTTTCACCGTTTTGAGTGCAGTGGTGATGAAATAATTTACACAAAGTAAAGCGCCTGTCAGGTTTCGAACCTACAACGCACAACTAGTAAGTTGCGGCTTTTTCTACTGGGCCACCACAGCTCTTACTTGCTAGGCAATTTAAAATATTCACCTTGGAAAACACCATAACTGATTTTCCTACATGTTAACATTCAGGAAACGCCATAAGAAACACACCAATGTCCATAAGAAACTGTTGACATCATAAATACATAATTAATACATGAATCACCAGACATTACACTGCTGTGTGGTAGCACACCTTATTTAGATAGGACAATGACCTTTATGTCTGAGGTGATAGAGGTTATTTTACCTTGCAACTTAGTCCAAGAATGCATTATTTACTGAAACATCAGATATTTACATAAAACAACTTGGAAAGTGATTATTTCTATATTATCTGGTTGAGCCATCTAAGTAATGGGTGTTTTGTATAATCTAATCTATTTTTCGGTTGAACGAAAGATTGTATCTTGATTAAATTAATTTCAAACTAACCAGTACCTAGTTAGTAATTGATCCAATTTAAATGAATAACTTGATAGTGCGTTTATTGAACAATATGTACCTTTAATCATAATAATTGTAATGATAATAACACATTTCTATAATCATTTAATTATGGTCATTATTAGTTAGTAATAAATATAATATATGTTAAGTACCTAGGTAAGTCGTTGACACAGAAATCTAGCTAATTAATTGGTTTATTTAAATAAAACATAAAAGCTAATTTACAAAAAACCTCAAAACCCTATTCATTATTTATCTAGATTCTAGCCCACACCCTAATTACGTAACACAAGACATTATCAATCTCAGTATTCTCAATTTTAATCATTTTGAAAGATATTGCTAATCCATTGCTTTATTAAATATGTTCGAAAAATGTGTCTGCAAAACAACGTTAATAACGCATTGAATGTTGTTAAACTGTCAAAATGAAACCGATTAATAGTGCTATTGATAGAGAGTTACGCAATTACCCCGCCGTATTGTCCTACGGCAGGGCAAAAGCATCCCTTTCCCTTTTCAACGCACTTCTGTTTTCCGCTAATGCGACCTGCATTTCAGTAGGAGCCATGATCGTCTCCATCTTCTCCTTGGTCTGGCAGACTGTTGCCATATTTTTAACTAGCAGCGCCCCGCGGTTTCACCCGCATAAGTTTCTATCCCGTTGAAATGTCTGGATAATCCTATGTCCTTTCCCGGGACACAAACTATCTACCAAATTTCATCTAAATCAGTTCAGCGGTTTAAGCATGAAGAGGTAACAGACAGACACACACTTTCGCATTTATTAGTATGGATTTATTATGAACAAAAAAAATATGACGCTTTGAATTGAGTAAATAACCTATAGATATCAATAATTACATTGTATTTAAATCCAATCATTAAGCAAGTACTTATCATTGTTTTGATTAAACATGACCCTAAATTAAAATGCAGTAAGTATGACATCATCTTACATAGTCAACTGTTAAATAAAATCATTGACAGAAACATTTTTCTAAATGCCACTGCAGTCAAATCTGGCCAAAGTCCAAAGCAATATGAACTTTAACATTACTTATTCAGAATATGTTTTCGCATAACTTAATCGTTTTTTCTCCAAATATTGAGCATTGAAAATATTTTCAAGACTATTAAGCTTCCATGAGAAAATTGCAAGTAAAAATAGTCTTTATTCCATCGTAATAAGGATGTAGAGTAGGCGCTTTCGGATGCAACCTTCCTACGGATGCAGTATAAACTATTGATTTCATCGCCCACTGCCATAATGGATAATTCTTCTAAATTAATAATTTTTGAATATTATGTCACTTTCTACGGTCGTGGTCATTGGTGGGCGGACAATAGGCCACTTGACCAACTTGGCGAGATCATAAAAGTTTTCATTTTGTGTAAACTATACTTAAAATATTGTGTTTTGGGTCTTTCTGGCGCATTGCCAAGGTCCATTTTGTTTAAAGACTATTGGTTCGCTCATTAGTACGTCCTTGACTTCTGGAAGTTAATTCCTTAAATCTCGAATTTTGAACCCCTGATTTGTAGATGCTAAGTGAATGAGTGTCGACTTCGAAAATCCCAAAGTGATGGGTAGAACGCAACACTGGGTTTGATATATTTTTTTTATGATTGGCACACCGAGTCCCACAAGCAACAACGATTTGTGTGGAGGTGACACGTCTGTGACACCGATAATTTCAAAGACGATAGTCATATTTGAAGCGGGAGCTCCTTAATCCTCCTTCCTATAGTGTCGGAAAATCCTAGATTCCACTGTCCTCAGCCTCATACAAAATCCTTGAATCTTTCATCTTGCCTTGCCTGCCATTGAACCCTTAAAGTCATGCTTATCCCCAAATAATAAAGAATGCTTGCTACAGCTGCATTCCATCAGCCGTTGATTAGATGTAGGCGTAGTTTAGTAACGGTTAAGCAACACTTGTCGAGGTCAGCAGACAGATGGATCTCGTATCAAAAGGGCGTGCTTGATTCGATTGCGTGATTGTTGTGTAGATTATTACGCATCACTAAAGCAAGAACGGTAGTTTGATGTAACTGGTCGTTCTATAAAAAAACTAAATGTCGAATACATTTTAAACGTAGAGCTCTAATCACAGTTTTTGTGTTTAGCAGCTGTTCAGACATGGGTTTTAAATGTTAAAGGTCGAATTTCACCAATAAAACTGAACGCTATCGGCACGTCGAAACCGCGTTCAAGACCTGTCATTGCCAAAATTCCACAACAGAGATGACACTGATGAGTCTTGAATCTTGGTCTCGGGGCTTTGTGCTGATTGCGTTCAGTTTCATTTGTTAAATTGTTAAATTCGTCCTTAGTATGGAAAGTTAGACACGGTTTTAACGAAAGTTTTAACCAAGCCACTGTTTTCTAAACAAGCGTTGAAGCTGTGGTGATCGCTGAGTGAAGGAAAACATGTCTTGACGTAAGTGACAAAGATACAAATAAAATACTTCGTTCACTGTGCTTGACATTGATGACATCATACATACAGGGGCAGACCCATCTGTACATTCATTGATTTAATTATTATAATACATTCTGTAATACCCACACGCTAGCTACCCTAACCTTCTGCATTATTGATCCGTAAAAGCTAGGCAGACAGTTGTCCCCGTTTCACCAAAACTTAGCTACTGCCTTATTCTGTTAAAATTCTTGCTTCAAAGACCCTCAAAGATGCCTAGATATATATACAAGATGATGTCCTCAAACCTGCAAAACTTGTAAAAAACTGACTGACCAGCGACTAAATACGTCATTTCAATCAGCATTTACCTCAATAATATCAGCCAAAATTCTTGTTTCTCAAGCTGAAAACTGTAAAAGCTGCCCAGACAGCCAGTCGTCAATGTAAACTCTTTTCAACGCAAGTTTGCCCTACATGATTTCCCACACGTTGGCCAGAGCACTCCAATCTTCAGATCAGATAAGCCAATCTATATTTGCCATTGCATTTATATTCTGTCTGTTTACATATAACGAAACATACTTAGTACATTTACGCAAGTGCATTCCTTTCATCTTGCTTATCAGTTCTGTTTAGATTGTGTTCGATAAACATGGTAGGTAACATTTTACCTATTGATTTGACATCTGATATGAGAAGCATGCTAGGACGGGATATTTGTAGCGTTTTGTTATTATTACTGAGGAAGTAACAATAACAAAACCCTTACCCTACACTATAAGAGACGCTAAATTAAAGAAAAACAGACTATCTAAACAGAATTAATGAAGGACTCCTATTTTGAACCCTCGACGTTCTGAGACCAGTCCAAATGTTTCAGAAAGAGAAAAGCTAATAGGAAGGTATATACACTCAGCGGCACGGAATCTTGGCCAAGCGCTTATCTCGCGATAGCAAAAGATTTAAGTGTTTCTGATGAATGTTTGTTGTGCAGGTATGTCAAAAAATGTTTACTTTTAGTTCAAGAGGGTAATCCATTATGTTTAAATGCACCACAACGAAACTTTTAATTTACACTTGAATCGGGTCATTTGAGCGACTAAGTTCACATTTTAAATTTGTGTGTTGTGAAAAGTTTACTGTTCGGTTTTTTAATTATTGTGATTTTATGCTTTTAATTCAATAAGTAAAGGTGCTTTAAAAGCAATAAAAATGCCTCTAACACCAGCACAGGTTTCACAAGCCGTTGCGTTAATTAACCAAGGGCTGACACAGCGTGAAGTTGCTATTGCTCTTAACGTACCACGGTCATCAATGCAGTATGCCCTTAAAAGATACCAGGAGACAGGCCAGTACACCCACAGGCCAGGCAGTGGAGGCGTAAGGTGCACATCGGCCCGAGACGACCGCTTTATTGTCCTGGAGATTTTGAGAAACCGCTACCTGACCGCTGTTGAGATACGCCAGCGGCTTCAAATTGTGAGAGGCGTTAATGTTAGTGAGCGTACGGTGAGAAGACGAATGGAGGAAGTCAATTTAAAAGCTTGTAGACCAGCATGAGGTCCAGAACTTCTCAGAGAGCACCGAGTAGCTCGACTTCACTTCGCACGAGAACACGTTAACTGGACCCACGAGCAATGGGCTAGAGTACTGTTCACAGACGAGTGTCGAATAGCTTTACGTTCTCCAGATGGTCGAGAACGAGTGTGGCGAAGAAGAGGAGAGCGGTTTTTACCCATTACTACCACTCAAACAGTGAGTTTCCATGGAGGCCCAATAATGGTATGGGGAGGTATAAGTTCCGACGCACGTACAGAGTTGGTTATCGTCGATAATCGGCTAACAGCTATTCGATACATCGAGGAAGTTCTTCAGGAACACGTAATGCCATATTCGGGGTTCATTGGACACGACCAATTCCCCCTAATGCACGATAATGCACGCCCACACGGCTCACATTGCGTTGAAGAATATCTGGAAGAGGTTGGCATACAAAAATTGCAATGGCCAGCTCGTAGACCAGACTTAAACCCAATTGAGCATATCTGGGACATGCTCAAAAGAAACATAAAGTCCAGCTCCAACCCGCCGGAAACTCTAAACCAGCTCCGAACTGCAGCGCTGGCCGCTTGGCGCAGTATACTGCAAGTTGATGTCCGAAACATCATCCAAAGTATGCCAGATCGAATGCAGACAGTTATCAGGGCTAGAGGAGGAACCACCCGATATTAAAACGTATAGACAATAACAAAAAAGACCTTAGTTTTTATTTTGTAGTGTTTTTAAATTTATAGTGAAAAATTCCTAATTTCAGTGAAAGTGTGTGATTTTAAAAACTGATTTATTGGTGAGGTAATCTTTTAATTTCTAAGTTCTTAAAGCATAAGAGACACGTACTAAAGCCACTTACCCTTAATTTATTGTCATAAATGCAAATGCAAATTTTTTTATGCAAATAATCAGCAAAATCACGAGTGGCCAAGTTTCCGTGCCGGTGAGTGTATTATTAGCTTTGCCTTTCTGAAAGGTTATGTCAAAGTTAATTGCAAAAATCTACTTCATTAACTAATCTTAGAGTACCATAAAATTCAGCTACCCGAACTCCGCACACTGACGCAGTCATAAGGTCCTTATACGCACAGGTGGCAGAACATGCGGCGCAAGGATGATCAATTATAATACGCTTCCTGTAAATGAAGAAAGGCTTTTTGCTAAATCTTAAGCCATTTTCGGCAATCAATGTGAACACACAAGTGAAAATTGAAAATAAGGTTGGGAAGAGTTTTAATTGCAAAAAAATTCATGATTAATCTCGGATTGCCCATGCGCCAATTGCATGTCAAGTTTAAAGATTGCAACGTAAATAGAGATAGGTTAGGTCCATCGTTTATTCGCAACATTGTATCTGTAATATATTTGCTTCGTTTTACTTTCACATATGCGCATTTAGACGAGAGCACACTTGGAAATATTTCGAAATTTGCAAATCATGCCCTACGTTCATACACACACAGTCGTTTAACTTATTTGCATATCTGCTCAATATTGGGCATTTTCCAAATGACTAGGCCGGTGATGCACGGATTTGCAATTCATATCGATAATAGTATTACGTGATAGGCGATACCTGATGGGTCTATCGACACCTATTCGGCAGAATTCCAACTCTAGTCTTGAGATTCCTTACCGTTATCATTTCCAATTTTAGAATATTCTCCAGACCGTCAGACAATGTAAACAAATCACTTTCATCTGGTTCCTCATCATGCATTGTCTCATCTGCTTTGCACATTTTTTTCTTAACAAAATCACCACTTTTACTTATCGTAACGATCATACACGATTTAGCCACGTTTCCGACATTATAAATTCTTGTGTTATTGGCAATTGTCTTCCGCTCAGCGAGTATGTAATCACTGAGCAATGTCGCCTTCAACTTGATTAGTAGTGAATGTGGAAATACGTCTTATTTTCCTCTCAATCTTGCGTTTCCTAACATCTTTGTATCTTAGTATTTACCTATTTCATACCAATTGAGTTTTAACTGGATCAATATTTCTTTGAATTTAAGAAGTCGCTCTCCAATATTGTGAACTGTAAATCGCATTCGCAGCTAATCTTCATCTCCGGAAATTTCGAAGGCATAAAATATCGCCAATATTTAGATATTTTATAACATTAAAATATCAAAGTTCGTTGTATTTTCGGCATTAAAGGCATTGATCGATTCCGAGTCTTGTGTTTCCTCCAAGTGTGTTTGACTCCCACGCCACGTGCGAAGTTTTAGAAACCAACAAAATGCTTTTTTAACCGACTTTAAAAAAGGAGGTTCTGTATTTCTATATTATTATTGAAATTATTAATGGCTGGTTTTAAGGTGGATTGCTACTGAACTGATTTCTAATTGATGAAAGCTTTGATCAATATCTATTTACATATTCCCTGTAATGACTTTGTAGCTTTGTAGAAACTCTTACTAATTTAGTATTAATGGTTCCGCTTTGGTTTTAATATTATCTATTATTTTCTGCCACAAATAGACGACACTGACAGCAAGGAAACTTACGGTAGCTGTTTACTTATATGCGTGCCTATTTATCAACGAACACCGACCATATTGACATTCCAGAATCAGGGGTCCTACGACCTTTCTAATCACGCACTGAACTTTATTCTCTAACAGTCTAGCATTATTATCAGCCTCAGATATGATGTCAGCCGAGATCAGCTCATTATGACTAAGTCCATCATGGATTCCATAAATACGCCCACTCAACAACGCCATATTAATCTTGTAATCTAGAAAAACTTCTGTCATGTCTTTGTTGGGATTTAGATAGGAATTTTGTTATTGTTTAAAGTTTAAGTGATGAGGATTTAAGATTTAATCACGTAACGTTTTAAGTGTTTATAATCAAATATGTTACGTATTTTAGTTAATTTAAACTTTTCCACCGCTCGTTGTTTTAAATTGGAAACAGTCACGCCTACAAGCAATTCGGTGTTTGCGCATATTTTGTTTAGAAATTCGAGACCAATTATATCTGTCAATTAACAAGCAATAACTCCAGTTTCAAGTAGTTTGATACGATGCGTTGACCTCGGTTGGTTTGGACTCGACCAATTCGTTGATTAGTCCCATTCAATCGATTTTTAAGGAGAGTGGTATTGAGTATCTAATTTGTCTCCAAGAGCAATATTTTTACACTTTTTTATGAACATTGCGAATCTAGATATTACCACAGCCGCCTGTGGACAAAAACTAGCCATTATATTATTGTTAGTCAGTAAAAGTGGATCGAATGGAGTGCTCTAGAGAAACCTTGGTGTTCTCGTGTTTTTATATAATATTACCCGTTGCTTTAGCATTTCGATCCGGCATCACGCATACGAAACTGTTATTGGGCTGTTCGTGATGTTTGACAAAGATTATTTTTGGAAATCAATATTATATTCGCGTGACAGAGTCGGTTTTGGACTTCGAGTGTTTTGAAGTGGTTTTCTCTTGCAGGGATTACATTTGATTAATTGCAGGAATAGTATGCTTGTTGGGTTTTTATTTTAATATTTGAATCAGAAGGTCAATTCTCGTAATTTAAAACGTTCAAAATCTTGTCGCAATCTCATCTCTGCGACAAACAAATGTCAAAAACTTGTCAAAAATTAGAGGTATTTTTGACAGATTGAGACTGCGATCAGACTGTGAACGTTCTGAATTGCCCCTCTATTCTCTGTGCTATAAGTAATTCACAACTGAATACTATAAAATCAAATCATCGCAGTAGCACGTTCCTAGAATTCATAACATTCAATCGATGTGATGTTAGTTATTTCGATGATAGACATACTATCTAACCGCTTCAAGTTCCCAATAACAGAAGCTGTTCTATTATCTGCCCAGATTCCGATTGCGGCTACATACCGAGCTAGCAAGTGCTAGACCACTGCATTCCTTTCGAATGACGTCGTCGCAATCTTTACTAACTCTATTGATCCTGCATTCATTTCTATCAAACACTCATTCACATTATTATTGATTACTCTACATTTGTCTGCGTGACGTGTACGCACTAGTACGCATTTTAAATTAATTGGGTCAAGTCAACGCGTTAAGGGTTTGGATGTGTTACGTTTGATATGTCAGTGGGACATCGAATTGGTTAATAATTTGTGTATAGTCGATAAATATGGGTGCAATAACCTGGCTTGAATTTAGGGCAGACAGTTGGCAATGTAGGGCAAGTGTCTAGGTCCCATCCTATTCAGTCCTTTCACACACGTGGCTCCTTTACTAAGAACCTTAGCACGGTTGCAATCCTTTTGATACGAACTCTGTTGCCATCTATGTAGTTCATACGCGAATAAACTTCCATTCATAGTAGTATTGTAAGAAAACCTGTGTGTAAGGAGGCCTGTTTTTCATTTCCTGCACGGCATATGACGTATAGGCTCAGCTTGTTTTATCTAAGTCTTGATTTCCTTCATCTTGATGATTTGCTTTGGTCGTTCATTGCTGTTTTTCTCAATTTCTAACTAAGAAAATACCTTCCTCCGTTTTTCCTCCCTAATAACAAATAGTCCAAACTTACCGTCCTCGTCGCTTGTAGATATCTCAATTAAAGGTAAGCACTTGAGTGTAACTTCGAAATGAATTGCGTTAAACTCAATTTAGTGAGCCGATTTAGCTGTATTCGACAAGTTTGTCCCACTTTTCTGAACTTCCCAACTAGAGCTACAGATGTCTGGTTGAGGAAATTACGATGTACGACCGATTTTCCTAGTTAAGTACTTAGAAAATTCTCTTGTGATTTTTGTATTCCTTCAATGTTCTATTACTCGTTTTTCCCTGTTAAAAACTCTTCTATCATCAAGCAGAACTTCCTAGGACCTTTAGCCTTTTTAGCTGTCATCGCATGTTCATTGTTATTTATATCGCCATTCGTATCCCGTCTCTTCCCATTACAAAAAACGGCACCGGCATTCTTTCGTTTACGCGCACCATTTCTTTCTTGCTCAGTCTCATTCATTTTTTTATCTCAATGCCTGCTTGAGTATTTTAATTAAGTGGCACTTGATGTAATAATTCGACGAAAACGTCTTCGTAGAATGTCAATGGAACTCCTAATAATAGAAATGCCGTATTACGAGTTGTAGTTGTGTTTATGCTAATAAAATTGCATTCATTTCTCATAGAGCTTTCTTGTAGTCTATTTTTGCACATTCTTGCTGTAGTGAATCTTAACTAATGCAAATGGCGCCACCGTATCTTGTCCTGTTTTATGATACCTATGTTTCTATTTTCAATTATTGCAAGTTATAGTTTATAGTAACGACATGCGACATTATAATATACATTTGTGACAATGATACTTCCAAAATATTCCGAAATTCCAATGAGACATCCAGAATGAATACTCTCTGCTAATGATCATTCTACATTTTCATGTACTAAGTAAATACAAACATAGACCAGCCACGCGCTGGACGGAAATGATAGAACTTCCGAAGCTTAGTTTGAAACCCACAAAAGTGTCCCAAACCCCGGATGTTGGCCTTCCATTCACGAATCTCTAATGAGGGGCTGAACTGGATAAATAAGCTATTAATTCTCAAAGTATCCTTTGGGCAAAATCTTTGAAAAGCTGTGGAAGTAGCACTAAATATGCAGTCGCATATAACTAGACACACTATTAACAGAAGTCAATGATCAGTAACATATAAACGTCACTTATTAGTCCGTTGATTTACTATTCCGCAATCCGGAAAAAAAGGAATAAAATTTATCTTAAACGCTGAAGTCCCACGCAAATGAGAGTTAAATTAAGGAAACTGGTAATTGAATGATCTGGGCTATTAGACTAGCTAGTTGTTTGTCACTAGGACTATCATTACAGGCCTAATCTCCTCACAGCTGTCGCTCATCTTTGTCCTTTAAATCCATAAAGGTCAAGAGATCCACTTTTAGGCAAAGGTCTCAAGGAGTAGTTCTGAGCCGAAGAGCCAAGTCCATGAGTAGTGATTTTCATTTTGTCATCTTTTCGTGAACCGTCCCGTGTTTTTAGTTTGTCAGTAAGCTCCGATCCTCTCTCTGCACCTCAAGAAATGTCGCCTAATGCATGGACTAACAATATTCTAGCTTTCTGATTTTCTGCTAAAGCTTGTAACCGCACAAATTGTATGACTTATTGTACCGTTCCATTGTCGTGTCGACAGCTCTTAAACGGCCTTTCTCGCCTCAATCGTCTAGACATGCTTACGTGCGTTAGCATGCTGCCCATACAGCTAGCTGATTGTATCTGAAGCTCGCGATGGATGCGCTCAAGAGATATCACCCACTTAACGCCCGACACTTGAACAACATCGCCGTAACCCGAGCTGTCAGTTGACCGCTTATATTTATTAGCATTCGATCGCTTGAGGTGACGTGACTTTAATCAGGTAGCTTCATTCAACTGGTTATTTTTCTTGGTAAAATCTACATACATTATAATTATCATTTACTTCATCAAACTGGGTTGTATTCAAGTAGCCTTGCCACTTCATTATTTTATTTAATATTTTCGCACACAAAAAGGTGCAAAGGCGGACTTAATGCCTTAGGCATTCTCTATCAGTCAACCAAGGGTGGTGGAGGTGGTGAAGAGATTAGATGACAGGTGATTTGGTTGAGCCGAGCAATGATAAAAAAAAAAATAAAAAACGTCATTCGTTGTCGTTTTTCATTCTCATCGTAATCTTCATAATGACAGAGCACAGTAATTTAATTGAATCGTACCTTGTTCATATTCATATGTTATAAACTATAATCAAATGTAAGAAACTTTCTCTAACGTGTTGAACACGAATAAGCGCGTAGACCACACTTTACGGGCTATAAGCGCGATCTTTAGTGGACTGCATCGAATTGAGTCGTCACTCATACTTGGAGAAAGGGACGATTAGGCGGATAGAATGTATTGTTATGTCTGTAAATTAGTCGGTCTTTGTAACTAATGGACTTCTTTGTATATCCCAACAGAATAATAAAAAAAAAACGAAAGTTTTAGTCTTCGATAGGTAGGTAGGTTTAAATTATGCAATCCTGGGTCTTACCTCATTTGAAGCAGAAGCTATCAAATGAATCCGTTACTAATGGAATATTCAAAAAGAACCGACTGCCAGCAATTAATACAGGATTAGTATTGGTTTTCGTCTCCATTAGCTTGAAAATGGCATATGGTAGGTAGATAAGCCATTTCTTGGCTAGATAAAGGCTTTCAACTTTACATAAGCTTGCCTAAGCTGTGCCATATTTGCGACACCGTATTGATCGAGTCTGTGAAGGTTTATTACCATTCTTGAATATTCCATAACCGATCATAAAATCTATTTGCGTAGGTTCATAAGAGTGTATGCTTCTGAAAAACAAATGCAAACGCAAACTTTTGTGTTATGAGAAGCCACGGCAAAATTAATTTAAGACTTTGTTCATAAATAAATTATGTTACGTTTCTCAGCCAGATTGGGAGGGCTAAGATTTTAAGGAGCTTAGGCCAAGTTCTTAACGAGATTCGTTGAAATATTTATATCTACTTACACAAGTATTTACACTTACACAGCAAGTTTGCAAGACTTGCCCGTCCAAAATCTTTTAGGAGGTTGGCGACGTAAAACTGGTGGGTGCCAAGCTTCACAGCTTGGCTCATCGCCGCAAGGTTGCCTGACTGTCGCTCTTCTGCAGACTGTACTTTGGTGAGTGTGCCTAAGAACTCCACGACCTCATTCCACCGGCCCCCTTCTACCTTCGGACATCCAGACGCACTGCAAGTTACCATTCCGACCTAGTTGCTATTCCACCAATTCGCACTAAGCGTTTCTAAATGTCCTTTATAATGCGCACAGCAAAAGAGTGGAACTCTCTACTTGCGTCTGTGTTTCCGAGCGCATACAACCCGAGTCTCTTCAAAGTGAGAGTGAACAGACTTCTTCTGGGTAAGCTTACTCTATCGTCGACTTTGTCTCTGTCACCTCTGACCTTAAGTCAGAATTTTACGGTTCAGATACTGTGAAAGAACGCACTAAGTCACTAAGGAGTATTTTTATTCCGTAGTGACTAAATACAGGACCATTTACTTACATTCAGCAAAAGTTCCGCTGTATTGGGTTTCTTATTAGTTTTGTCGTTTAAGACGTATCGACCTAAATATCAAATGTAACGTACTAATCTAGTTGACGATACTTTGTTCTACCTTTTAAGTTAACGTAACGAAAATATATTTTACACCAGCCATTTTGTATAGCCTGTGACATCACGAGTTAAGAAGACGATTGATTGAGCCGGAACTTTATCTCTTCTTTGTCTTTTAAGTATTGAGAATCTTATCTCGATCAATCCGGGAACCCTTTCTTTGCAGAAAAAAATTGATAAGCAATTCACTACTTTCAACGCGTAAATCTAAAGTCCAATTTTCTTTCAACAGCGTCGCAAGAAGCCCTAGACCGAGCACGACTAGCCCGCGAGAGGCGCGAGGCAGAACAGAGGAAACGCCTGGACGAGCTACGCGCACACGCCGCCGCGGCGCAAGCGCAGAGAGAGAAAAGAGACGAAGATAGGCGCCGGAGACAGGCGGAACAACGCGCTAAGGATGATGAGAGGCGGGTACAGGTAAGAAATAAGGTCTTACAGCCAAGGCCGAGATAATTTAACTATATTAGTATGTACTTTGGCTTAGATTTGTTCCCGTCTCTCTCTATCAAGTTTGACAGAGTGCGACAGGAATAATGTTTAGCCAAAACACATGCTAACAGTAACGTTTATTATTCTCGGCCCAATACTCTTTAAAGTTAAAATGCTACTAATACACATCAATACATCAGTACTCCTCATGGCTAATTACTATCCCCACTTAACAGTTAATGAGCAGGTTGCACTTAACAGTGATCAAATTATTGACATAGCCATTATACATAGCCTTACCCATTTACATTGTCTCATTAATGTAGAGTGGTATATATCTTACCTGATTAATTAATGATGATGAAAATTCGAAGACATGTCTCCAATCCGCATTGGGTCCGCGTGATTGGTTGCATCCTATTCCCTCTCACCAAGAGAAGGCCTGTGTCCCAGCAGTGGGAACATTATAGGCTATCGTATCTATGATGAAAATTCTGGCCAGCAAGCTAATCTATCTTCGAAATAGTCTTCATACTCATTGAACGTTTTGGGCATTACTTTCCTTATTACAAGTCAATCTGACAAAATAAATCTCATTGCTTCCCTTTAACGTTTTTTTGTTAATATTGTGAATTTATCGATTCGAAATCGAACTATAACAGGCTATACGTAACAAGACACAACGATGACGACGACGAGACGAGTATTCTATTCTACGTAACTGTAGAGAGCATTGCAAAGATAATGTTGTTTAGTTTTTCGAAAGAAAACATACCGAGTTGCGAACTGTGATTCATGAACGAAATGAAACATCGATTATATAACAATCAACAACAAATTGTTGTTTAGTGCGCCAAGTTGTACATGCTATTAATAAATTATTATTGGTCGGTAACTATTTTAATTCATGTCCTATAAATAATATTATGCAGGATACTCGAATCTTCTACCCCTAGCCCAAATCAATCTGTCTAGCTTTTTTCCAACCATGTTGGGGTCGGCTTCCAGTCGAACTGGATGCAGATGAATACCAGTATTTCATGGAACGACTGCCTATCGGACCTCCACAACCCAGTTACTACAAAATGCCCCTTGGTAAGACTGTTAGTCTTTCGTGGATCTGACTATCCGTAACGACTGTGTCAAAGATCTACAAATGACAGCGTGAACTAACGGCGCCGTCTCGAGATGGAATGGATGGACACCCTTCCACAAACCGACTGCGGCAAGCGTAACGCACTTAACCTTAGATCGACCCCCTAGTCCTTGAAATACAAAACATCATTTGTAAATGGATTTGTAACGGTTTAAGGGACAAATAATACAAAAGACATTGTAGCTGTGGGCGGCTAAATCTCTCTGATAAATGATGACAGGCACGCCCTTTGAATAGCATCATTTAGAAGGGTCGAATAAATTACTCTTTCGGGTTATCTTGGAATACCTTTCCTTCACGATAAACTTGGATATCAAACTAAGGCACTAATAAGAAAGAAGACCAAAGAAACGATGGATGATGTGTGTGAAATTCGACATGGTTAGAAATAGGGAGAATACTGAGATGTCAATTGATAGACTGATGGTTGGAGGAGGAAGATATGCGCTAACCCCAAATAAATTAGGCAGGGCAAGAGGATTATAATAAACCTTACAGACCCATGCACTTAATCCCACATCTATCGTAGCTGGCACTATTCCGAAGAAACGGTACTTAAATGACGACAGCACTGTTTTGATAACACTCAATAACATCAGCTTTCAAGACCACTTAGCCACTTAAACCGAAGTGTAAAGCGAAACTCTTGACGCGAAATATTTTCACTAAAACATGTATTTTACAATTTTTACAAATCATGTCTTGTACAAGTCGGTAATTGAACCCGGGCTCCTACTTTCACTGTGCGAGCAAAATAATGGCTACGGTAACATACGACGGTGAAAATTAGAAATTAACTTAGAAAACAAAAACGTTGTTGTCGTTATAAATGTTATAGTTTGTAATGTGCTGTTATGCTGATGAGGGATTAGAATCAGACGCACCGGTGCGGAAAGGAAGAAATATCTTAGATAGTTAAATCTTGTTTGCTATGACTGTGTTCAGTATTAATAGAACATCCAAAACTGCATTTCATAAAGTTTCATTTCGTTCACGGGGATATCAAAAAGGTAACACTTATGTAACTGTACTGCTCAGTAATTATTAATCTCTATATTTGTCATATTCATCTAGAATATGTTCCATCGTCAGTCTTTGTATTGGCGCCCAACAACTATAAAAAATCCATTGCCAGAGTTGGCTGAAGAAAACAAATGCTAGCGGTAATCAAATACGTGTAGAAAACGAATGTTGGTAACCAATACACAGACAAATAAAATTGTCGTAGCAACAAATTAGCTGACCTCTAAATTCTCAAGAGTCGATACAGAAAGTACCTATATACACTCAAATAGTCTCTGACAGGCTAGTACTGAATACTGATTGAAACTACCTTACCGGTAAATACATACTTCAGTAATTTAAGGAAAATAACAAGGTGTGTGCTAAATACATATATTATTTACATTATGGTTTTCGGATGTGCTATTCTTGTTCACATTAAACACGGTTCACATGTCCGTTATGAGTTCAAGGTTCATAATTATAATAGACGGTTACGTATGTAGCGTATGTGTTCGTGTTTCTAGTTTTATGTATTACATTGCCTTGTTAATTTCTAGGCGAACTGATTTCTGTAAGTAATCTCTAAGGACCAAAAGATCTGGGGTTTCTCTCGTCGCGATAACAGTTCAAGGGCGTAATTTCGCTGAAAGGCCTTTGATGTAGGGTTTACCGCAGTCGATAAAATTCTTGGAATGACTACGAATGTCTCGACTTCACACTCAAATCCTGAGGACTGGAAGTATCTTTGTAAGCTGGAGCTTGAGTAATTTTAAACAAATGAAATTCTAAGTCGTTTTCTTAATAACCCTCTTAAAGACTTAGTAAACTGATTGGTTCACATTCTAATATTTATCCTTATTGCTTGAAAACCAGATGTCGTTTCTCTACTTAGAGTAGCCGCTATCTCGCTGTTGACTTGACCGCAGCAGCTTGATTTCAGGTTTTTGCCTCGATATCTTCACAACTTTCGCCTTTATGTAAACAAATGCAGCTAATCTCTTCCGTTTCTCATTTCGCCAAACAACGTTTTGGCAAAACGCTTGGTCATAAAAAGCGTTGCAAACAAAAGGGGAACTTTCACAACGCTGCAACATTTCAGCTTAGTTTTGTTAGTACCTAACTTAGCTGCCAACAGTCGCATCTGGTTTTTATATTTGTTCCGTTAGAGGTCATTCTGTATTTTCAGTGACCTTGTGTTGTTCTGCCTCACTCAATTTATTTTCTTGGGAAGCCTTTTAGGTCCGCCGTTTTTTCCTTACTTTTACCTGTCGACTAAAAACAAGATTTAGTAGACAAGGGTTAAGCTGTACGTTTATCTCGGATAGGATTTTTTATTTTTTATAGTTACCAAAATTGAAACTCATTGTGCTACACCTAGGGGTGAAGAAAAAACAAATAAAACTGATAAAGAAAGATGACAAAAACTATGTAGGTGGGAAAATTAGCAAGTGGATTGCCAACAGGAAACTGCCATAGTAGTTGATTAATACTACGGCGGACCTACCGCTCGGTTTCCTCCTTTTCGAAACAGGACTGGTGTCGAACCACCTCCTCCATTCACAGTACGTACGGTAGGCCATACGTCAGTGGTGTTCAAAACCAGTATGGCTGGCCTCTTTCTATTGAAACTTTGTTCTACGCTCAAAGTCAAAGAGTTCTGACGTATGTTACGTACCTACTACCCACTGATTTTCTACGGAGCAAATACCGTTTGACCTCGTATGACGGACATAAATTGTTCCTAAGTTGCCATGAATGTAGAATTTATGTGAAAGATGTTAGAAAATATGACTGGAATAATCCCAAAACAAATCTAGGCATTTATCTTCAATGTATAAGCGAATAATTTCTCATTTTTGCGACGAATATTTTCTTTGAACATGAAGATATTGGATATGTTTTTGTTACTTATTATTGTAAAGAGCAATGTGTGTTGTGGCTCCATTCAAACAGTCTCGGTTTTCTCTATCGATTTTATTTGACCTTATACAGTCTGGTGAGCTTTCATGTACCGTATCGCGTTGTCCAGCAAGCACATCCATGAATAAACAAAACCCATGCGTGTCCGCCGCTGAATTAGGCCCTAAAAATGTACCTACACCCAAGTTGAAAACTACGTAGTGATAAATTTTCGCCGTACCTACATTGTAATCTTTGTTCAGGTAGATTCAACTTCCCAGAATCCCTCAATCCTTTGGTAGAGCAAAGTGGCTTACTCTTGGCACAATGCAGTGTGCACTAAATATTAAACCCTCGTTAACCTCTTCCGCTAGACTGCTGTTAAGAGCAGGTTAACCACAATAGTTCAATAGTTCGAATTGAAACAATCTGTCGAAGCCCTAGTTGTTGGGCTATTTTTGTTTTATAGTATAGTAGTGACGTCAGGAGAGAGTTAGGAAACACTCAATGAGAGCATTGCTATTTAAATGCTGTCTAGTACTACAGGCGATGCTCTGAGACTTGTCTCGATCTCTTGACGGATTTTAAGCTTTTTGTAATCAGCTCTTATTGTTGGAAAATATTGATATATTAATCCGATAGAAATATGGAAAAGTAGAACTTATATTTGTCTATGCGTTTGAGCTTGTCCGGCAAAAATAGCTATGACTTGTAACGTGTAAATCCATTTTATCCTTTATAGGAGTTTCTCATATTTAATCCACCTTATCCTCCAAGTAATCTGACGTGCTTTGAAGTCGCTAAGCAAAATAATTGACCCTTTAATACCTCAATTAATAGCTGTATTTCTCACAAGACCGCAGCTTTCTCAAGCGAGAGTAAAACATATTCCCAGATCATCAATCTTAAAGCCTACTCCCAATACGGCCATTCATACAATCTTCTCTTCACATATTAACACAAGTTCTGCAATATCGATTGCGGTTACCTTGTGCAATCAGTAAGGGTGATAACGGACTGGGCGATTAGTCTGCGGTCGATAAACAGCCGTGCTTCTGACATGTCCAATTGGCTGGAGCTGTCGGGCGTCGGCTGTCGAATTGATTAAACCTAATAAGACCAAGATTTATCGGATTCTGTTCTGAGTTGTTAAAGGAAGGATATGGTATGAGCTAGTCGATGTTATTAATGTAGACATGCCATTCCTTTTGGGAGAAGCGAGCTAAATAGACATAGATTTTCAAGCCTCAAATGGCCTTCAGAAGCCAGTTGACAGCTTGACGTACGGTGAGTGACGTACCGTTGCATTGAATGAGATTATAATACAGACAGGTTGCGTGGTATTAGCAACAAACGCGTCAGACTGCTTAGTGAGTAAGGTGCCTTAGATCTTTATTACGTGCTGCAATTAGCATACTTCTAACCGCCGTTGCGGCTCGATTAGCGACTTTTACCTACCTCTAGGGCTTGAATGTTCATTTATGAGCTACTTTGAAGTATATATACTTTACGCGATATTTAATTAAAGCATTCTTGGAATTCTCTCCTTAGATTTCCAGAAGCTTTAATTTTATTTTTACATACACAAATATTTAGTCTGGGAAGAAATATTCAGGTCAAACAGAATTACTCTCGTAGCGGTCATTAGGGTGTTATCTTCCTATATCGTGTTACCAAGGTATGTCAAGAGCAAGCAAAGTCTTAGGACCAACTCCTTTATCCTGTTTGGTTTCCCTAATCACGTCAGTCGTAAGGAAGATCGTAAGGATACAATTGATGAGGCACCACACGGAGGCCCGGGTATAAGTCATGTACTTTGCGTTGCTCTTTCGTTTGCATAGGTTGGTCGTCGTAAATCCTATAGGAATAGCGAAGGCAAGGCAGAACAAAAGGCTATTCATCTCTGGTTCAATATGAGTTTATGTGTACGAAGAGATAGATGCTTTAGATATTGCAAAAACACATTCTCTACAAATTCGTGAGCTCCGCATCAGCAACGCTGAATGGTTCAACTTACATCTGCGTCATCTTTACATAACTCGTCCTTGCTTAGATGACGTCACACATTCCCACGCACACCGCTGATTGTTTTAACATGAGCAACAGAATATGTATTGATTATTAACAGATAGCAGATTATGATTTTATCGTTTATTTAACGATCGTGTAAATAGGAATAGAGAAAATTTTCCAATATTGCACATGTTTTTGCGGTCGAATTTTGTAGTAAATTATTCGTGGAATTCCAAGGTTCTTTTATTTGACTTGTCTGAATTATTGATTTTTTTTTAAAACCTGTCTGTGAGTTCAGGTCTATTAATAAAGCATTCCTGCTTTAGTTATTCAATGTCAAGGTATTTGTTTACTAATTTTAATGATATGTAGTAGTCATCTTCGTTTTTTTTTTGCATCCGGAACATGTTTCTGGCTTACTGCCAAAGCCCTCTCTTCCGAAAGGAACAAGTCATGCTTTGATCTGTGTTCGATTGTATCAGTTTGTAGCATTAACTATTCTGTAATCTGTGGTTCATGTAAAATGTCACCCGTAATCCTTATGTTTATTTCTATATGACCTTTCCGAAAATCAATGTCACATGGCTCGGTACACGGTGTAGGTACTGAATTGCAGTCAGGTTTATTGTCCGCAATTGCAACCTAGCTCGTGATTTTAGCATCCCTCATTACTTTTCAGACATGTATTTGTGATTTCAGATCATTAGTATCATCCAGTTTATGATTTCCCCCTTTCAATAGTATCATCTTATTACTTCTTCATTAAGCCACCTTCACCTAATTTCGCGGATTCATACGTATTATCGTCTTTACTCACTTCGCTAGTGTCAAAAGGTGTGTTAATACTAATACGATTAAGTTCTTCAAGAGATTATCCGCTTTCCGCTAACATAACTCAATCCATCAAAGCTGCCTCGTTATATTTTCGCATACATCCATTTAATTGCTAGAAAACCTAATGGTTAGTGTATGGTGTTGTCTTATCAAACAGTCGTATCGCATGTTTATCGACCGTGTTATTCTGATATGTATCTGCAACTGCCAACTGTGCATCCGAAGTTTTATACTCAACATTTGCGTACGGATTTTTAGTTTTTCTTGCTAGCTTGGTAGCCAAAATTTCGCAAGGCAAATGGAATTACTTTGCTGCAGCACATAAAAGTGAGGCTGAAGCGTGTATTTCTATAAAGTTTAGAAGGGCTTGTGGCTAAGTAATAACAGCCGCATGAGTCGATCGATCAGGTTAAGCTACGCTTGCCGCGGTTGGTCCGTGGATGGGTGACCATATTTACATACAAAGACCCTTCCGTGCCTCAGAAAGCATGCTAAGCCGTTGGTCCCGGCTGTCATTCGTGGATCTTTGACAGTTTGACAGTCGTTACGGGTGTAACGACTGACGAAAGACGTCAGACTTGCTGCTTGCTTGCTTTACTGGTTGTCAGACTCGGGCATCTGACTACCCAGTCAGAAGCTCGAAAGTCTGACAACCAGTCTTGCCAAGGGGTATTGTATTACCTAGTAACTGGGTTGTGGAGGTCAGATTGGCAGTCGCTGCATGTAAAATATTGGTATTCAGCTGCATCCGGTTTGACTAGTAGCCGACCCTAACATAGTTGGGGAAAATGCTAGACAGCTGATGATGATTACACATCAAAGTTTAGTTTTTCTTTTTTTAACTAAACTTACATTAGTTGCAACGACAAGATGTGCACTGCTGAACATGGGGCTTCCCCGTTAATCGTTACAGTTAATGATCCCTGGGGCACAACGCTATAATCACCACGGTTGGCGGAATTCGCTAAATGCGACATCCAAAACTTTGATATTATGATGACTGTATTTTTAACTGTTCTTCTAGCAATGTTTATAATAACTGTTAGCATTCCATGCATTGAATTGTACACTGGGTTATGGCTGATGAATGTTTGTACATCAGAAATGTGTATTTTTTTTTTCTTGAGATCTTTCTTTCTTATATTTTATTGTAACCTTGCCCTGCACTTATAGTATATGTATGTGTAAAACCATTTTTGACTAGGTACCTAATCGTCTATCTGGATTGTACCTTCCTTAATTGCGTAACAAACTATCTATCTCAATCTGAATCATTTTGAAGGACATTGCTAATCCATTGCTTCGAAAAAATTTGTCCGCTCAACAATGTAAATAACGCTATAAATGTTGTTGAACTGTCAAAATGAAAGCTATTGCTAATAATAGCTTGTTACGCAATTACCCCGCAAATTCGTATCAGATAGTAAAGTTGTCCAGCCAAGTTTTTCGACAATGACACGAATTACATTTCAACAGGTCAGGTCGCAACAGTAGACATCCTTTTACCCCACAAAATCACGTTTTCCCACTAAATTGGCCATTATCGTATTGATCTGAACACGTTTATCTGAGCACACAATAGTACATCAGGTGACCAGGTCAGCGTTACATAAGTGCTCTATTGTCAATGAGGTCATGCGCCAACTCGTGCGAGTTACGAATCGAATACTATGCGTGTGCGCATGTGATGATGTTTTGTTGATGGGATCTGTTTCTGGTATTGTTTTTAGTGATGTTTTGTGTAAGTATTTGGTTAGTTTTGTTCAGATCCCATTAGGTGTTCATGAATTTGTAAGCTCCAAAACAAATGGCGGCCAATATGACAGAAAAATAGACGCATATAGGTAACCATATTTAATTTGATAGCATTTTGTAAAGAATAAAATTGTATTAGTATAAAGTAGCGATAAGTCGTATTACATTATTACATATTCATATCATCATGATGACAACATTATGAAAACAATACCTAAAGACCCAGATAAGGTACTTTGCAATATAATAACTCAAATCTAAAATTAGTTAACACCGTAACTCTGCCAGTGTTTACCTTTTTAGAGCGTTATTTATGTTCTCTATCCATTACATTGAGTAACATAATTTGTTAAAACTGCCGTAAGTGGGTTTTAACAGGAACGCATTATGTGGCGTAATTTGTAAAGTAATTGTCACTTACGTTTTATTAGTAGCAAATGATTCATTGGTTATAAACATTTATTTCTCAAAACGGAATTATTTCTAAAAGGAACGAGAAAACTCCAGCGCGATATAACCTAATTCAGTCGGTAAATCTATAAAACTCCTAGATTCATAATTCATATAGCATAGTCTTCCTAAAGCTTTAGTGACGCTCTAGCTAGAACAATCTCGTTACGGCTAGCTCTAGGCTCTAAGAAAATCAATCTACGTGAAATTGAATCTCTTAGACTTTACATCATAATGATAATCGATGCTGTGCGACAAAAAAGTCTATATTATGTGACATATATCACGGTTTTTCCAAACGACACGACAATTCCTGTGACAAATGTTTTGATACAAGTGCGTGTTGGATCTACTGCTCTCTTAATTAATCACAGTTACGCTGGACTCTGTACATAAGTAATTTGACCGTGATCGATTTCAATATTGCTCAGTGAACTGGCTGAACCGGCTTCTAAAGTAACTACATCGACATCGATCCATCAAACAAATGTCAAATTATGCCTTCACTACTTTTTACGTTACCTTTCGGTCATCGATCATTTATTACCTTCACCATTGACTGCTAAATTAGTGACCCCGTCATAATATCACCACTTGACCTCCTGATCTTGCAAGCAATGTTCATATTTCGACTCAATAACAAGATGTATATCGATAAAATGTTTGTATATTCTGTCTCGTTCAATACGTTATTATCAGACCCCACACATCGCTTCAGAACCCCATTTAACTCTTAAACTCAAAATACAACATCCAATTTACTTCGAACTACTTAAACTCAAACATTCATAGGTAGGAACCCTACGAAAATACACCCGGCGCGCATCAAAAATAATTTAAAATTAACTCTACGCCATGCGTCAAGGAGTAGACAAAAATAGGGAGGCCACTTCCTTCAGGACTTCTCGAATAACGGATTAGTTAGACACAGACGGGACACTGTCTCTTGAGTTGTTGTTTGTGGCAAATTGCGAAGGTCTTCCAATTTTCATGATAGGATAAATGGTCAATTTTCTGGAGTCGTCATCGAAACTCCTTCCAACTTCCTTTATATCAAGTAATGTAAAGGTACTCGAAAGCATCAGATTGTGATGTATCACATTGTGATAAATCTTAGGGAGTTTATAATGGAATTGCCTATTTGTTATCTCCAAATCCCACCAGAAACAACACTAAATGATTCTGGTATTCCCTCCCCAAAACCAGAAAAGATAGCTTAACTCAATACAAAACTGTCTTCAAAATCCTACTTTTATTTCATTTACTTGATTATGTTCAATCTCTTTGCAGGTAAATCATACGACAGTAAGTACACTTGAATATTCAGTTCTGCTAGTGGCCGAGTATTGCTCTGTGGTCGCAGTGTGGCTTTAAAGTGGCGCGTCTGAGCCGCTAAGCCGGCTTTCCGATTGACTACGTCGATACAATGACGATATAAAATACCGCAGAAGCTGTAGCAATGTTTCTATTGTTGGTTTATATATAGAGAAGTTGCGCTACCGGGACTCTAGTTGTAAATTTGAAGTAGGAAGTGCGATATTGTTCTGTTCTGATATTGATTCTGTGTTTATTGGCACAGTAGAGGTTGTAGCTTAAGAAATTGACGTGTTTTCACTGTGTTGTAGTAGTAGATTATAAGTGTGTTTGTGTAAAGTTCATTAATAATACTGTTGAATATTTAGTGGGTGAACCTAACAGACTTTAAGTGAATGAACGCTTTATAGAAGACAATGGCGTGAGGTAGCATGTTTAGTGCTACCTAAGTGAGACAGTGAAGGATTACAGGCCAATTGAAAAATAAAGCTTTAAATCAAGTATTATAAGTATCAAAGATGCATTGGACTAAACAGAAAGCAGAAGACTTCAGACCCCTGGTAAGCAAAATAAGAAAACAGAAACAGTTATCTAGTCCATTAGAAATAGAAGTGCTGAACAAAATGAAAAGAACTGTAAAACATTTAATAAAAACTACAAATGCATTTCACAAGAGAAATCCGGTTCAGGAATTTGTTACTAATAGAATTGTAAAATGTGAGCAAAGAGTTTGTAATGCAAATGTTTTAAACCCCACTTTGAATGCATAGCCATGGTGCAGCCATCTTTGTAAGGAACGTCTATTTGTATTGGTTCAACGCAAACCAGATAAGATGAATTTAGTCCGAGATAAAAGAAAGTGACTCAAGGACGCTTGAAGAAATTCGCGAACGAATTTTGTTTCGTTTTTGTAGAAATTTCTGGTCGTTTCAATTCATTAGGTCGTGCTTGCGCTCTTTTATGAATTTACCATGTAAGATTTAGTTCTTAAACACTTCAATTAAGACACGTTTAACGTAGATTTAGCTGTTGAGATTTTTGTATTGGTGACAATTGTCAAAAAAAAAGTGTAGTTAGTTTTCATCGGTACCCTTAGCATGTGCGTGGGTTTTTTCTTCCAAATTGGAGAGTCAAAGCCAACTAAACCAAGACATGGGAAGTATTAAATCAACTGCAATAATTAAGCATGCAAAACTGATGTGATTAATGAATGTAGACAGACAATAATGAGCATGCAAGGACGAACAGTCTTTAGCCTGCGCAAAAATGAACAACTAAATAGCTAAAGAAAACCAAGTTACACTATTGCTACAATTTTGCTTTTATATCGCAGTAGCTCAAAAGATAGTGCATGACGTTGCTTCAAAGTCCAAAAGCAGAAATGATTTTGCAGTTATCAGTTGTTTCACCGCACAACTTGGCACGACACCGCACAGATAATGTCAACTCAAGAAACAAGTTATGACGTTCGCCGAAATACAGTTGGCGGAGAAATTTCATGTTATATGAAAAGGCCTAACTGGTCCTTAATAATGTGCCCGAATTCGGGCTCGTGACGCGAAAAATCCAGCAAGTCTTAATGAAATAGACAAAGATCAACAGACAAGTTTGCTTGGGGAGAAAGTTATCCAAAGATTCCACGTTGTTATAAAAAGAGTAGCCAACACTAATCGGAAAAATCTGACGTCATTGGACGCTGCAGGGAAACGCCGCATTCTTGAAACCTAGTGCGCTTGACTCTATCCAGCCAACACTTTACCGCAGTCGTTCAACCCTTGTGGGCGTAGCCTGGTATTCATATTCACGTATCGCACTACGATTCGATGTACACTATAGTTTAAACGTACATCGTGCAGACGTTTTGTTGATATTACGCGCTTGCTTCCGTTTTTAGAATGTTTTGCTGTCGTCATAACTGTCTGTGTTTATTGTGCTTGGGCTTTAATTTTGTGCTTGCATTCCTGGGTGTGTGAGGCAGCGAAAAGGGGGTGGCACTTTCTCTTTGCCTGGGTTTTGTGAATGTTTTGTGTTCTGCAAATTACTAGACAAGATGGTTGCAGTTGAGCAGAATCATTTACCGCAGTAATATACTAATTGACAGCGACCCTAAGGACCGCTAATTGGAAGCCTATGTTCAAGCATGCTCATTCACCTAATCCCGTATGTATAACACACGTGTAATTTCGCACGCCCACGTTGCGTACGTGACGGTATTACATCCCACGTGATAAGGAACGGCCTCCTGATAAGACAGCAGATTTGAAAGGCACAATCTAAATTCCAAAACTTATTGGAAATGTTGATGGTAAAAATCCAATTACACTATAACTTTTACTTCCAAAATCTTCAGGGACCACGTGAAAAACTTAAATAAAAAATGTATTCATGTGGGAAGTGCTGACTCCAGTACTATGGGGAATTAGCATCGATATCCAAGTAAATATACGAAAGGATTTTTTGTTGTGACGGCAGCCGTTAAGTTAAATACACTTTAAACCTCGCATTCCAACTCTTGAGGAAATAAGATAAATCAACTTGTTTTGTTTAAAAATCCGCGAGTATAAAACCAAGTAATGGCCGAAAGTAGATAAAAATTCTATAGCTAACAATTAATTTTTACCACTGTAAATCTCTCGGAACTCATAAAAAGCCGAATTAAATCAACACTAACAGTTTGATCTATAAATATACCGTACAAGTTTAATGAATTTCTAAAGCATAAGCGCAACCTAACCGAATCTCGGCGCATTTTTCAATGAACATCAAATGGAAGTCGGACTTCCTGCTTCTCTTCTAATAGTAAGTGGTTCAATACTTTCATGGAACGATATTTTATAACGATCCTTTGCTTAAAATAGTTTGCCCGAAAAAGAAATAATCGATCCGTTGGTCTTGTCGTGAGATTTAGTCCAAAACTCCCTTTTCAAGATGATAATAAAACTGTGATATCTGTAAATTCTCTAATACTTTGACATTTTTACTTCCCCTTACTCCCAACCCATCACATGGAACCTGATACTATCTTTGGCAACTGTGGGTAGAACACTTTGTCCTTAGGGGGATTAAAATCGTTGTAGCATCGTTTTACGTCACAAGAAAATAAAAATGTCACAAAAATGCCGTGTTTAGAAAATTTTGGTGACGAAGACACGACACTGACATCGTTGGCAAATTAGGTCGGCGTGCTAAAATAACTTGAAGTATACCATGTGTCTGATAATGACCTTGAAACGACCAATGCTAATTACCTTGATGTTTTAGAACAGCACTGATGAGACGTTGCTCTAATTTTGAACGATGTAATCATTAGTGATGTTACTGTAAGCGAATAGCATTTGGATTTGGATGGGAAAAACGAAATATCTTTAAATGCGAAAAAATGCGCATAGTTGAAAATACACCACCAAAAATTATACAATGAAGAAAAGATATATAATAAAGCATTTACGCTGCCATATCTTGCATGTCGGCTCATTCTATTCCGACATTTTTCGTCGCATTGTTCCATTTCTCTCACGAACATTCGTTACCCGTATTCAGCATTATATTCAAAACATGTGATAAAAAGATGCCGTGAATATTTTGCATTAATAATGTTGTTTAAACAGCGCTCGTGGCGTGCCAAGCGATCCGAACAAGCGATGATGCATACTTCCTGTTGTTCCGAATCTTGGAGACATCCATTTAAGAATTACTTGTATTTCGTACCTTGTTGCTGCTCGGTTACAGCCTTTGTCGGGTCCTGTAACGAATAGGGCCAAGGCCAACCCATCCTCTGCCATTAATCTTGGAATAATGGATTATGCGGTAGAGGTGGGGGCATTCACCTGTGTGTTAATAACGTGCTAAGGTCATCTATCCACGCCCGTCGACTGTCATGCGTGGAGATTACCTGCAATATCTTACAATGCTTCGTCTGTAGGCGGAAGAGCATTTTGAATTCCAATCTAAGTCTTAGATATGTTAAGTATGCCGACATTTATTCCTTGATAGTGCCGGATCTCTTCATCAAAATACTTGATGTCGTATCATTTAGACTTTCAGGGTCTATTCACACGTCCTTCTTTCTTTGTCTTGTCTAAATTCTTGCTTCTGAGCCGTCTCTATCATCATTTTTAATGTTAATCTATCTGATCAGGTTATTTTTTCAACTGGTTCAGTCTTGATGGATCTAAGGCGTGTTTATAATCTTATATTGTTTGCTGAGCCGCCGGTGCTGGATCAGCGATTGCGTCCGGTCAAGCTGAACGGAGATATCGGCTTACGCGCGCTATTTCCTTATCAGGCCTTTGGACGGCTTTTATTAAGTGATTCACTGAGGATTTATTCGTACCAGTTGGGTTTTTGATTACGCAATTTATATTCTGCGTTAAAATGGAACTGTGTCTACTTATGAGATCATGGGTTATTTGAAGATGGCTCTTGAGCTGCAAGCGCTTTCTCAGGCTGGATATTGTATGAAACGTGGCGCCCTGGCATATGGTTTCGTCTACCAGATGACGTGCCCTATTTCAAGCCAGTGATCACATACTTTGATGAGCGTTTAAATTAAAGCAATTTCTGCAGAGTTGTCAGTCCAGTTAAAATTGCTTATATTTTGAAGCAGATCGAGTACAACTGTTCTGTTGTTACTCTTTTACGTACGCAAGAAAAACTAATGTAATTGGTGCGTTTAGTGTTGATTATTGATTGTTTATGCATACTTTACTCGTATTTTCATGTCTGGGAATAGAAATTATTGCTATTGACTGGTCGTTTTCTCACGTAAAAGACTGACTAGAGGAAATTGTTAACGGAGTGCTCTTAAATGGCAGTCTGACGACTTGGCACTTGGCTGGCACTACTTAGAAAGACTTAGTTTTTATTAGCTTGCTTTCAAAGGTTCTGCATAATTTCATTATTATTCTTGGGTCCCAATAAAAGTCCTTGTCATTGCCTGATCTGATAAAGAATTTATCGTAAAATGTTGCCGTATTTTCAAAATCTCTAACACCCTTATTTATGTATGGAAATTGACTAAACATTAAAGCAATTGACGCGATGACTTGCGAATACTAATAGGCATCTTAGTGCTCAATAATAGGTGTGTAATTGGCTACAAGCAACCTTGAACAGATTTTTTAAGGATTATTTTGAGATTTCTCTAAGTTAAGTTTAATAAAAACTTTTTAACAAAAAAATTAAACCTCCGAAAAAACTGAAAAGCAAAAAATAAAAACCTTTTTTATTTTACCTTAATAAATAAGTTCTTAAACTAATGCAAGTATACCTAAAACATTTTGAGTCGGCGCCAAACAAGCAACTTAATATCGTTGCGAGTGGTCGTGCGGAGAGCGCATTTTTTGTTTGGAATGTTAATATTTAGCGCTGGAGATTTCACGTTGCATTATTAATTTGATTTGGCTATTTCTATAAATTTAAGGTAATTGAGTGATCTTTGTTCATTGATTGTTTGGCGCCGACTCAACATTTTTTAGATATACTTGCATTAGTTTAAGAACTTATTTATTAAGGTAAAATAAAAAAGGTTTTTATTTTTTGCTTTTCAGTTTTTTCGGAGGTTTAATTTTTTTGTTAAAAAGTTTTTATTTTATAATTTTCTAAGGCTATAATTTACTTATTACTGCATGCTTAATTTTTGATTACTTTTAAAATGGCTACCTACCTTACTTTAGATATTAACTGTTATATAATCCTACTTTAACTATTATTTTTTGTATAGTAAAATACTTAAAAAAACAGGCTTTATGTACCAACATAGATAGGACTTTAATTTTAATTGTAATACACAGCTCAGCATTAAAATCTGTGAATGAACAACAAATCACCCCTATTTTCCCACCCTTAGGGTAGGTTCTTTTTTTCCAAATTTACATGGGACCAACTTCGAGGTATGTTCTATCCATTAAAAAAAGAATTATCAAAATCGGACTAAACTGTAAAAAGTTATGCGTGGTCATACATTACAATCAGTGAGTAAACTATCAATCATCCCCTGTTTTCCTACCCTTAGGGTTGGATTTTTTTTTCCAAATTTATATGGGACCACCTTCGGGGTATATCCTTTCTAATCAAAAAAGAATTATCAAAATCGGACTGCTCTGTAAAAAGTTATGCGTGATCATACATAAAAAAAAAAAAAAAAAAAAAAATATACGCGTCGAATTGATAACCTCCTCCGTTTTTTCGTCGGTTAAAAATTAATCCTGAGAGGCAATTCTCGTAATTTTAAGAACGTTCACAGTCTGATCTCAGTATCAATCTGTCAAAAATACCTTTAATTCCCCTACAGTTTTGACAAGTTTTTGACATTGATTGTCGCTGAGATGAGATTGTGACCAGATTTTGAACGTCTTTACTTACGCGAATTGGCCTTCAGATATTCTTAAAAGGTTCGCCGAAGAGATCGATCCCGCGACTCTTAGCAAAGAAACTTGAAAACTTTAATCATATACATAGGACCTTGATCTTCAATCTTGTGCGACCTTGGTCGACCTTGATGGCTTTGCTTATTACTAGGCAAGGTTATGGACTTGGAGCACATACAGTATAATGTTTTAGTATTTTCCGTTTTCATGCGACATTGTATGTTCAGACTTTTCTACTAATTAGAGTCTAGCTTGAAGCGTATTGTCTTCTCAATTCTATTATTAAAGTAATGACGAGTATGCTGCTAGGACAATAGATGCAGTACGAAGTCTATTGCACGTAATTATTTGAATTCACAGTCAATTTATTCACAATGCTGCTATTGAATTGTACTGCATTTGACACAAAAGTGCTCGTGTTTTTGAATTGTTGGTGCAAATATCGTTGCAATGAAAGCCAGATATTAGCACTGGAGAAGGCTACAAAAGCAGAAATACATGCTGGAAGTACCTAACAGTTATCACTATCACTGAGTAATCAAGCGTAGGTATTTCTCTATTCACCATCACAATTAGCCATTCAAAGTCCTTCATCCTAGAATGTTTTTACATTCATAGTCCTTACGCTCGAAGAGCACGTTGTTTTCGACGGGCGTTTGTTGAAAGAGACGCGTGATTTCAACCTCAGTGGGGATAACCATAATCTGCATACGTAAGTCGTAAGGAATGATTCATGCGGCAAACGTTCTTACGTTGCTCGTATAGGATAGTTTCGTTGAAATGTGATCAGAAGGCCAATTCTCGTAATTTAAAACGTTCAAAATCTAGTCTCATCTCGGCGACAAACAAATGTCAAAAAGTTGTCAAAATCTACGGAAATTCTAGGTTTTTTTGACAGATTGAGACTGAGATCAGACTGTGAACGTTTTTAAAATTACGAGAATTGCCCCTCTGGTGTATTGCATTTGTATAGGAGAAAGGTGGCGTCTGGACTGGATGCATTGTGTGTATTGTATAGGCTGGAATGTTGGATCGGGCATTGCCATAATAATGGCAAAGATTTTGCAGTAAATTCAACAATAAACAAATAGTTCAGGACTGACTCTTTTACGCAGGGATAATAATATAATTTTATAAACATACCTACCAGTCAGATAGTTCTTCAGGGTCAGTTCACACCGCGACGCGACGCGGCGCGCAGCTTTCAAGATAGCAATACAATTATACACCTTACCTTCTACACAAAAAGGTACATTATTCTGTGTGCCTACTGCCTACTACGTCGAGCTACGCCGCGCGGCGCAGCGTGGCGCCGCGCGGCCCTCCTCACTGATGTGTACCTTTTTATGTAGTAAATAAGGTCTATAATTGTATTGCTATCTTGAAAACTGCGCGCCTCGTCGCGTCGCGGTGTGAACTGACCCTCAAAGCGTAATTGCTTTGCATTGGAGTGACGATTCTGGTGACAATGATGATGATGTCTCCGTTATCATTTGTACTTCTTCTTCGTGTCGCTAGCACGACTGTATTTCAGACATTGTTGGCCCAAAACTTCGCCACGTCCACGGCGTCGTCGGTGGCAGCGCAGAGGTCACGTTGACTGCCTGTTTAGGGACACAGAGGGCAGGATAGGTGAAGCATAGTTTGCGACAAACCTCCACATCCACACCCTACTGCAGTTTATCATTTGTACTGAAGTTACATAAACACAATGCTACAACAGGCTGTATCCCGCCAATCAATCACTTACTTGCAACTAAAACAAATTTTTTAGCGACTGGATCGGCCAATATATCAGACAGACTCAATATTAATGGCATTTGTGAAGACCATCTTGGGATCTGGCAAGATTACTCGTAGTCTTGATGTAATACTTGGATAATAGACCATTATTTATCAAGCGGCGGACGGTCGCATGCCCAAAGAGTCTAATCTGTGCAATATGTATGGCTTAGACCCGACTACATTTGCCCAAATCTCTGGAATGTTCCGGATTACTGCGAAACCAGACAGTGGCACCCAAAAAAGCTGATACAACCATTCCTTTACAATTTCCTAATCGAATGTTTATCTCGTAAATACTTAATGTAATCGAAACGGTTTCGTGTTGTAAAATCGATTAAACGAAATGTTAAATGCAATTTATTGGGTGTTTATCGGGCACTCCTTTTTGTGAATATCTAACTCTAGACGCCTTGATTATCTTTGGTAGTTTTCCAAAAGATATGTTTCGGTAGATACTAAATGGTTCTGATTGGATCTAAGATCAAATCTGCTTGAAAAACCCAAAAATACATATTTTCAAAATATGACTAGTTATTATCAGCCTGTCCTGTATCATCCCATTCTTGCGCAAGGCCTCCTCCACGACTTCCAGCTTTTCGGTCCAGGGCTTGATGTGGACCGTTGTTTGTTGATTTTGTCCAGTTCGTCCCGCCATCTATGTGGTCTGCAGTGAATTCTTGTTGGTCAGGTTTCCACTTCAAAACGCGTGAATACAATTTAAAGTCTATATTCCCCTTGTTGCAGGTTGAAGAACGCAAGCGTGCGATATGGGAAGCATCAATATCGCGCCGCGAGGCGTTGCTGCAACGAGAACGCGATCGGACGGAGCGGTTGGAGCGACAGCGTGCCGCTCGCTCCGCTCCCCGGCCAGCGTTCGCTTTCGGCTCGTCCACACCTCGATTACTTGAGCCGGTAGACTCGGCTGGATTCTTCTGGGCCGCGCGCAGGTTAGTTTTTGCTAATGCTTTACTGTACCTGTTACGGGTCGCGTTGCTTTTGATTGTTGCAACGTGCGCGTTGCAGGACTTATTACATGTTTTACACCTAAATGGTTAGATATCATTGTTAAATGAAACAGTATTTACTAAAACCTTAATTTTTATGTTATATGAGGTTTGTTTAGCTGTCAAAAGAAAAGTCAAACCTCAAAAAGTCTACAGACTTCGCTGAATAAAGTAATTCTGCAATATTTGGCGATATTTTTATGGCCATAAAAAACTAGTTGATTAGTTTACCGAAACTAATGTCTGTATGGTTTTCGTAACCAATAATCATGAACAATATTTTTTGTTTAGAAAACAAATAAAGGGCGAAGACGTTTTTTTGAACATGTAATTAATTATCTAATTTATTTGGATAAACGCGTATTAATGAAAACAAATGTGCGATTTAGGTATAATCTTAATTTATTATTTAAGAAGTTAATTATTTTTATTTTGGGTTATTTTAATTAGCAATACTTAAGTAATTAAAGCTTCCCAGATTTACTCGCTTTGCTTTTTTTGGGTCCCTTACGGTGTCGGCAATACACAAACTACGACAGAACCCCAGTAAATAACTACATGTCCTATTTTTTTTATTTCTTTCCTTTTTTGTGCACTAATTGTGTTTTTTTTTTCCTCACCTCCAGTACCAACCCCATAGATCAGATGAACTTTTTTGAATCACTGTAAGCAGGTTTTTTTTTGTTTCAAACTTTTTTGTTGTTTTTTTTTAATTTTACTAATATGAAATGTTGTTTTTTTATCTACTAATTATGTTTTTAATCATATTCGTTCCAATTTTTTTACATGCTATGCAATGTTAGAAAAGTATTTAATTTTTAGTATTAAATAGCTTAGCTGGTTGAAGAAAACGCTAGATAATTTTATAATCGTAGATTATTTGTAGTAGCGTAGTTTGCATGAAACAAGCATGATTTGTGTTGTATGTTGTTAATAAGTCCCATAAAATGAGAAATTTGTCTTGACTATAAAAAGGTACTTACCTTAATTAAGGTATAATTTAATTATTTACAAAATTATCAACCCTTTCGCAGAATTACCCTGCCCTAACTAGTCTTAATTTTAGGATTATATTTTGTAATTGTATTTGTTTCCAACAAATTCTATCGAAATTAACACCTACTACTTTATCTTTCCTACTCAAACTTTATTACAGTGGATGACCAATATGGGTTTTTGTTAAGCAATTAAAACGCCTATGCGTCTTTCCTTAACCATATAAAAACTCACGGAGCGACTAGCAATTAAAAAAAACTTCGTATATTATTCCAAAAATAGCCTTACGACCACTTGTTGCGGCCGTCTCATAGTAAACCATTTAAAATTGTCTAAAGGACCTCTGCGAGTTGGCCTCGGCCCCTCGTACTCCTTCCAAAGGACCGGAACCCCATGGTCCCGAGATATGTCAAAGACACTTAGGTCCGACCGCTCTAAATTTGCCAAAGATGTAAACAACAATGGCCGCTCGAAATTGAATAAAATCGTTATACAAGATCATTTATTTTGAGTGATGTTTGTTCTCGTCTAAATCTCCGAGCTAACTAGACAAAAAAAAGAACAACCGACTTCAAAAAAAAAACACTGCAAAGTGATAATTTATAACTTTAATTTCGGAAGTCGGTGTCGTTGGTTCCGCATTTTCGTTTTTTGACACCGACTTCCGAAATTAAAGTTATTTATCACTTTGCAGTGTTTTTTTTTTTTTGAAGTCGGTTGTTCTTTTTTTTTAAAGTTTTTATTTTTCACTTTTAGTTGTACCTACCCCACAAAAAAGTAAACAAAAAGATCATTAATTTAGACAATGTAGATACATTTTTAGATTTTTGTTGATTTTTCAAAAACCGCTTGTCCGATTTCGATAAAATTTTCATGGGACCATTTGGGAAGTGTACCCTTTCCAACAAAAAAATAATTTTTCATATCGGTTGGCAAGCAACGGAGTTATACGCGAACAAACATTAAAAAAAAAAATACAAACATTCGAATTGAGAACCTCCTCCTTTTTTAGAAGTCGGTTAAAAACGCGACCGGACCTTATTAAATAATAAAATAGTTCATTCATTTCTCTTGAAAACGGCACAATTTTGGCTCATAGGTGTCAAGTAAAAGCAAGATAACCTCTATTAAAATACCAGCACCGGAAGAAGTTTAATAAAGCCTGTTTTTTTGGTATCTAGCTGTTGCGATTATTTGAACAAAGTAGCAACAACGAATCCGTCTAATCACCACCCTTATTGCCTAATACACTTTCAATCACAATCTGAATAATTTTGAAGGATATTGCTAATCCATTGCTTCGTATGTTCGAAAAATTTGTCTGGTCAACAACGTAGATAACGCAATGAATGTTGTTGAACTGTCAAAATGAAAGCCATCGCTACTGATAGTGTGTTACGCAATTACCCCGCAGCAGTAAACTAAATGACAACAATCATACCTGAAAGGAAATTTCTTCGAATCGATGATAGTGTCACCAGTAATTAGATTAAAACTGTCAATAGATTATAATACAGGGTGTTACGGAAAGGGTATATCAATACAAACGGGTTGAAGAGTGTATCTGGTCTAGAATCTCTGTACAAAATTTCAGTTCAAAAGCATTAACTTTGAAAATGCTTAATATTTTTTTAT
The DNA here is from genome assembly GCA_945859645.1 of Amphipoea oculea. Taxonomy (NCBI): domain Eukaryota; kingdom Metazoa; phylum Arthropoda; class Insecta; order Lepidoptera; family Noctuidae; genus Amphipoea; species Amphipoea oculea. The sequence continues at coordinate 17,011,492 of OX243883.1, forward strand.
TTCGACATCATTGCGCTGCACTGGCGCGCGGCGGCGTGATGTGCGTGTACTAGGCGCATAGAAACACTACAGATAATGGATAATGACCCTCGTAGTGCGGTGACACGTTCGTTATGATTTCAATTTAATAAACTATCGAAATAAAAAAATATTAAGCATTTTCAAAGTTACTGCTTTTGAGCTGAAATTTTGTACAGAGATTCTAGACCAGATACACTCTTCAACCCGTTTGTATTGATATACCCTTTCCGTAACACCCTGTATATTAGAAGCGACAACTCTGATAAAGATATTTCAAGGTCGTTTTGATAAGGAAGGCAAGCTGTTTATTATAAATGCAGGTGATTTCCACGTTGATATTTATGTGTTGATAGGATTTTCCCTGATTCTTAGAAGTTTAATAAAGCCTGTTGTTTTGTCAATCTCAATCTGAATCATGTTGAAGGATTTTGCTAATCCATTGCTTCATATGTTCGAAACATTTGTCTGCTCAACAATGTAAATAACGCAATGAATGTTGTTGAACTGTCAAAATGGAAGCCATTGCTACTGAGAGTGTTCCGCAATATAGGTACCCGCAGTTTTAAGGGGGAGGCGCCAGAGTAACACGCGAAAATCAAATTACACCCTATTGATTGATATATATTTCATGAAATTGTCATTCAATAGGGTTATATGAACATTATGAACTTAGAGGGTGTATTGATGACTTTAATGATTGTAATTCTGTAAATTCATACTTGTTACGGTCGCGAATCCTATTTTGATTAACATTCAAGTCTTTTTCGTCTAATTTGTCTTTTAATTTTCGTCTCATTCGTCTTTTATTTTCGTCTCTTTTGTCTTTGATTTTCTTCTCATTTGTTTTTTTTTCGTCTCATTTGTCTTTTAATTTTCATCTCACATGTCTTTTGTTTTCGTCTCATTTGTCTTTTTTCGTCTAGTTTTTCTTTTAATTTTCGTCATTTGTCTTTTTTCGCCCCATTTGTTTTTTTTTCGTCTCATTTGTCTATTTTCGTCGAATTTGTCTTTTTTTTCTCTAGTTAAATTGTATTATTTTTTAACAAATAAATTGTACTTATACTTATTTTGAGGCTCCCATGATTTGTATTCGTATTTAACTTGCTAGTCGTACGTTCTAAAAAGTGGCTTTCCCACAAAAACCAGGGACTCAGAGTCGTGTTGAACATGTGACAAAGTAGCTTAACCAATACAAAAGAAAGAAAAAAACCTAAAAGGCCACGCAGGAAGATTAGCCCGAAGTTCACACGAGAATATCCTGTAAACAGGACTTAGTTGACAAGAAATCGCACAAAAGGTCGGGTTTACTAACATATTAATGTGCGCAAAACATAACAAAACGAAACACCGACCGGTTCTCACTCAGTTACATTTTTATGATAATTCAACTACAACAAACTTGAATAAATAAATATTGCGTTGAGAGTGGTCTTGGTATTTATGTAACTTGTTTTATTTACTAGGATTTTATGTTCATTGATGGGTTTGAAGCTATACCAAGTAGAAATAGAACAAAAAAGTTTTAAGCAGAGTCTTCACTCGACAGAAAGAAATCTTTTGTTTTATCAACACGTAGATATTGTTGACGGAAACTCTCCAAACATAATCAGCCTATAAATGGTCTCACTGCTGGGACACAGGCCTCGTCTCTCACTGTGAGAGGGAGTGGGTCATAATCCACCACACGGGGCCTACTGCGGGTTGGTAGATGTCACCATGTCTTCAAATTTTTCGGTTCTAGGACATGCCGGTTTCCTCACGATGTTTTTCTTCACCGTTTTGAGAGCAGTAGTGATGAAATAATTTACACAAAATAAAGCGCCTTTTGGATTCGAACCTGCGACCTGCAACTCGATAAGTCGGGGCTGTAACCACTTGGCCATCACTGTTGTAGGCTTGAAGCCTCCTACGGAATTATCAAGACAATTGCTTGCTCACACACATTTAGCTTTTATTATTTCTAGGCGAGGTCTTGTCTGCATCTCGGTTAAAGATTCCAAAAACGTTGACAAAATACTTACTCAGATTTGTTTGACATTTGTGTCAAATTGCAGACATGGATCGATTGAAAATACAGAGCCCTCGGTTTTTAAGCCAATAATTAATACGAACTACGCCTGTAGCATTGCAGAACCACGTCTCTTATAAGAGAAAACTTAAAATATTTATCCTAACCCCTCAAGGGACCAGTCAATGTTGTCAAACCTAACCGAATAAGAAAGCTATTAATATCGTAATATTAGTATCGTGCCTGAGGTCCCAAATGAGCCAAGAAAAACAAATGCAAGTGCACCTTTGTACATTTATTTTTAACTAGCTGCGCCCCACGGTTTCACCCGCATAAGTTTCGACCCCGTGGGAATATCGGGATGAAAAGTAGCCTATATGTTAATCCAGAGTATCAGCTACCTCCATACAAAATTTTATCAAAATTGGTCCAGCCGTTTGAGCGTGAAGAAGTAACAAACATATAAACACACACTCATAAACTTTCGCCTTTATAATATTAAGTGTGATAGTGTGATTAAACCAATTACAGGCACTTTTGAGTTGTCAAGGGGTCGATCACTCAGAATTTCGAAGCTGGCTACCCCATACCAAAGCGCAGTAGGTTTCTATGGAGAAGAACAGGCAAGAAAGTCCACGGGCTCACTCTTACCACACCCCGGACACTCCATACAACGCTCGCAAAATAATTACCTACTACTACTACATTAAAAAATGACGTTTGTATACGTATGAATGTGTGCGTGAGGTACTTGTGTTTGCGAGCGCCGCGCTCTTGTTAAAGAACTGCGACGAATACGCCGAAGTGCGGGGTGAGGTGCGGTAACTGATGTTAGTGCGGGGAAGGGAGTGTCCTTTCTGTACGTAGTACTTTAAGTATTCTGTGCTCTTACTTATTTTCAAGTAAGACCAAATTCTCCACTGGTGCGCAACATTTTGCCAAACGGTGTGAAAATCGTTACATAGACATCAAGTTCACGTTAAGGGTGAGTGTCAATAAACTGCGGTGTCTGGGTGCAGAGCAGACGGTCGAACCCTCTGGGGTGACGCATATAGTACTCTATTATAGCAAAAGCACGCCTGAAAATTGAAAATATATTCCAAGAAAAATTGAGGAATGTTGACAATTAAGTACTAGTGGTTTTGCAGTGAATAAATAAAATACTAATAAGCTGTTTAAGCTGTAAGTATATCGTCGTTGTCAAACCAAACAAGATTTTGACCACAGCTTATTGGTCATTGACAAAATCTGCTATGTGCCGTTTTTTGAGATTTCAAGATTTTGACCACAGCTTATAGGTCACAGTGACCTACCGCGCGTGCCTAGTGTGTGCGTAGGAGATGGCGGGACGATCTGGATAGGTTCCGTCAAAACTGGAGGGAGGACGCGCGTGCTCGCGAAAAAGGGAAGGAGTGGAGGGAGGCCTTTGCCCAGGAGTGGGACAGCGTAGGCGGGCCATTCCGCGCAATTAGGCCGACTTTTGTTTGGAAATGGTAAGGACATTTGGTGCGTGTTGATTGCAATAATAAATTAAATAAAGGTGTTATACTTTTTTAGATAGCGGCGCCATACGTAAAAACATGTAAGAAATGTCATATAAAGTAAAAAAAGAATGCAGCTATGATATTTAATTTATTATTAGCATATATTCGCCGTTACTGGATTTCCGCGGAATGACCCAGGCTAGTTAAAAAAATAATAAAAAAGAATATTCTCAACTTACAACGTAGGTAAATAGGAAATAAATCCTTGTATGAAATCATCATCCTACTAATAAATTCCAACCACGTTTCTCTAAGAATGTCGTACAGAAATCATTAGAATACTCGTATGTATGTTAAACTTGAAGACGCTAATCTCGGAAACTGTTGAAGAGATTTTGATGAGTTTTTTATTCATCACTAGCTTCTGCCCGCGACTTCGTCCGCGTGAAATTTTACCCTCCCCCAATTCACCCTCTTAGGGGTGGAATTTCGAAAAACCCATTCTTACTGGATACCTACTCTTTACAAAGAACTCACCCTCCAAATTGCATGTCTCTATGACCAGCGGTTTAGGCTGTGCGTTGATATATCACTCAGTTCAGGACTTTGAATTTTATATACCTATATAGATTTGTTTACGATACTTTTGTTTTTTACGGGTCGTTAGAAGCTCAAAAGTCTGACAACCAGTCTTACCGAGGGGTACTGAGTTGTAAAGGTCAGATAGGCAGTCACTCCATGTTAAATACTAGTATTCAGCTGCGTCCGGTTAGACGGGAAGCCGACCACCAACATAGTTGGGAAAAGGCTAGGCAGATCATGAGTTCGATTAGAAAACGTCTTACATCGTGAAGCAGCTAATTACAGCCAGTTCTAAGATCTTCTAGCCACATTGCGCTTGATGACTAGAAGGTTCCTGCCATCAAAGGAAGTGTTGGCACAATGACGAAGGAACGTCGTCGTATCTATCACCTCACACTAATATTTTAAAGGCGAAGTTTGTGACTGTGTTTATATGTTTATTACTTCGTCACGCACAAACGGCTGAACCAATTTTGATAAAATTTGGTATGGAGGTGGCTGATAACCTGGATTAACACATAGGCTACGTTTTATGCCGATATTACCACGGGATGGACACTTATACGGGTGAAACCGCGGGGCGCAGCTCGTAGTCTTATAAAAATATCGGCAATCCCCACTGTTGTTGAAGTGAACCACGTTATATTAGCTTAGCATACGATTCATCACGCCTACATTCCCCGATGGTTTAGACAGAGGTGTAGGTAGTATAGCCACATTTCGTCATAGCTATGCTTAAATCCCGTGTAATAGGGGGCGACCCTATTGCCATTAATCGGATACAAATCCAGACTCCGGGTTGCTAGCGTGAAATTCCTGTTGGAAAAACCAATATATCTCTTTGCCCGGCCTAGGAATCGAAGCCAAGACCTCATGTTTAGCAGTATAGCGCTTGCGACCACTAGACCAACGATTGTAAGTTTTTGTTCCATCGAATTAATTAAGTAATAGTTTCGGCTTGCGAACCACTAGTTCAAAGACAGCTAAATTGTCTATGTATTTTAAGAGAACATAAATGTCTAATTCGTAATCCAATAAAAAAAATAACAAAAGTAATATCTCAAATTCTTTGGCCCAGAGGCTTGCCTTGATGACGCATAAGTGGAACATTTATTTTTATGTATACCTACGTTTAAAAACTAGTTTGTTAATTGATAACAAAAACGGGCGGGTGCAGGTGTGCCAATAAAATTACCGTACACCTGGTGGCTAAAATAAATTGTCCATTATAATAGTCTACATGATCCATATGGTCATTTTTTGTTAGGGTGTGCTTTAATCATCTGCCTAGCCTTTTCCCAACTATGTTGGGGTCTGTTTCCAATCTAACCAGATGCAGCCGAATACCTACCAGTTTTTTACACGGAGCGACTGCCTATCTGAACTCCACAACCCAGTTACTGGGTAATACGATACCCCTTGGTAAGACTGGTTATCAGACTTTCGGGCTTCTGACTACCTACCCGTAACGACGATCAAAGATCCATGAATGACAGCCGGGGCCAACGGCTTTACGTGCTTTCCGAGGCACGGAGGGGTCTCGGTATGTAAAGAGTGTCACCCATCACAGTCAAAGTCAAAGCATTTATTTCAAATAGGCACATAAAAGGCACTTTTGAACGTCAAAAATTACATTAATAAAATAGAATTGATTCTATTCGCCCCTTCCAAAGGGTAGTTTTCGTATGGAGAGCATCCATAGACCAACCGCGGCAAGCGTAGCTTAACCTGATCGATCGACCTGTGCGGCTGTTATTATTTAGCCACGGGCGAGGGTTTGCTTTAACATTACTATACAAATAAATAAAATTGAAGTGTATATTTGTAATGTCAAAATAGCAGCTTATTACTAAATGCATACTCGTATGAAATTATGTACGGTACGTTACATGAGTCCCAGAAGGTGGGTCTGACATAATTTTGTCGTGTTATAGCTGTTTAATAGAACTGTAAGGGCTAAAGCACACACGCTACTTTTTGCATCGGCGATCGGCGATTTTGCGGCTGTATCGATGCTGCATCGCGTTTTGGCGACTCTCTGCGTTCGGACGCGGTATCGGAATTGCGCGTTTTAGCGACTGCTCCGATGCTGCATCGCGTTTTGGCGACTCTCTGCGTTCGGACGCGGTATCGGAATTGCGCGTTTTAGCGACTGCTCCGATGCTGCATCGCGTTTTGGCGACTCTCTGCGTTCGGACGTGGTATCGGAATTGCGCGTTTTAGTAACTGCTCCGATGCTGGCGCAAATGCCAAATCGCTGCGACCGGCATTCGAATGTGTGCGGAGTGTAGCGTTCAGCCGTTGTATCGTGCTTTCGAAAAGCGACTGAATTGCCGCGTTTGGCGTTTTTAAGTGTGCGGTGTGGAATTCTTGGTCGCTGCATTAAGCTTCTAAAAAGCAGCTGAATCGCCGATCACCGATACAAAAAGTAGCGTGTATGCTTTGGCCCTAAAACAATGTCACTTGTGATTTGAATATACGGACAATTTAAGTTGGTATTCTATTTCCTCAGTCAACAAAAGACATAAGTATGCAGGCAGAGGTACCTCCCAGCCAACACAGATTAGCTGTATAAATTTTGCGTAAAAGCAATTCTTTTGACTTTAAGCTGGATAAAGTATTTGTATAACTTCTGTGTAAGCGCTTATACAGATGATATTCAAGCAATTTGGGCACAAAATATCTTGCTTCAATTTGGATAACATTTGATTAATAGCCACATAGCGGCTGAATAAATGTACAACACACTGAATATCTTCTGCATAAATTCTGATTTTTCTTTAGTCCAGAAATTATACATATTTTATGCAGTTGTTAATTTGTGAGTTCAGATATTCAAATGATATTCAAAATTCCGATCTCAGGAGTAGTTTAACAAAGAAATTATGCAAGTAAAAAAAGTATAAATGTATTTTTCATTGTGACGAAATTTAGTTTGTGTTACTTAGTTCAAAAAATTGTAATGGTCGCTGATCACGTCTTCAAAAATTTGGTAAGTAAATTGTTTCATACATTTTAAGTAACTTTAAGGTGAATTATATAAACGCATGGCACTTTACTGTGAATTATCAATATGATTATTGTACATTTTTTGAGCGCCTTAAGATAAAGCTACAATTTAAAAGGTAAACAAATGTGAAATAATATTTAAATTAAATTATCTTTACTTTTTATCAAATTTCAGTCCCAGCAAATAATAAGAATCAAATTTTGTATAACTGCTAATGTTTCCTACTCACTAAACAAAGTGTTTCATAAGATAAATGTTGAGGATTTTTATAAAAAAAGGTTATGTCGAACGTTAGTTAATGGCGGACGGCCAATTTGAATAAAAGTGTCTATTTCAGTGATTATTTTGCTTATTTCTGCATAATAGTTCACATACGACTACATATCCAGAAATTATTTGGTTTAAAGTACAATAATTATACATTTCTCAGAGAAAGGTCTTAAATTACATAGTGCAATATACTCTTATTCAGCTTTTTAGGGTTCTTTTTTATAGAAAATAAATCCATGAATATTTGAGGTTGATGGGACTTATACTAATGTAGGTAGGACCCACTATTAGGTACAGTACCTACTACTATGAATGACGCATTGCGTAATATTTAGTTGTTTGACAATTTGACAATTGTTTATATTACCAACTAAAATATACATAATATAAACACACAGCACATTGTAGGTAGTCGCAACCAAAAGTATCGCGCTTCCTTTCCCACCACAACGCTTCAAATGGGCGCTCGGCTAAACTCGGCTTACGATCGGTTTGCGCTCAGCCACGCTCGCTGCGTTGTTGCTCATTCCAAATTGTTTGTAATAGTGTTGTAGTATTTTTGAAGTGTTATAGAAAAATTATATATTTTTTTCAGAAACATGTTCAAAATCGTTTCGACTCGTAAAAAAGGCCGATTTGAATTATCAACAGTGCCCGCTTCTTGGGAGAACAATGGAAAGTTATACTGGCCAAAAAAAAAATGGCGAGCTACTTTGCAAGAACCCTTCGATCCTACCACAGCCGGACTGGAACACCTACAACTGTACATTAAAACGCAATCATTTCAAAACTTTTGAAGAAGCTGAGGAAGAATTATCTCAAATGTTGAATAGAACTGATACGGATGATACGGATTACGAACAACAACAAGATCCACGCGTTAATACATCTTCTCGTATTTCACAAAATAAAGATTTTAATTCGATTGTTTCCGAGTTTTCTTCCAAATCAGTAGAACTTGAATCACTATCAAATTGTACAGTCTGTGATTGAGATGCAAAGTTGTCACACATATAACTCTCGTTAACTGCACCTAAAGTTGGACCCGGTCTATTTATTTGAATCACTAATCCTGATGGTGATGCACAATCATCGTGTACAGAACCCTCTTCAACTGTATTGGTCGCACTTGACCCGGGCCTATTTGGATCAGTTGTCAAACCCTTTTCTATTACTGCACAGATACTATTTTTTATCTTTAAATACTCTCGTGAACACTTTCTTCTTATTCCTCCCGTTCTTTCTTTTTTTCCATGAATCATTTACGCTTTTGTTATTATTTTTCTGAGGAGGCATATTGTTGATGCAGCATTATCAGTTTTGTCACAAAATGGTGAAATATCTGGATATAAACATACGATATCTTCAAGTAATCAGTTATTTGCTGCTTAAGATACCCACATTTGTAACTGATATTGTTTTAAGCTGAACATAAAGACAATTGTACGCTTATAGCGCTATAAGTTAGGTAAAACAAGGAGTTTATTTTCAATTATGCAGAAGTCAGCTGTGTAAAGAAGAAAAAATGTAAAATATTCAGCATCTGCATAAATTACTACCATTTCGTACACTATGCAGCTTAAAGAAAATATTTTGTCTAATATTCAGCGTTCTGCTGTTTAACTGCTTTGCTTAAATATGTTATACAGGACAATGCAAAAACTTCAGCTACTGTGCAGATAATAGCTGTTTCAATTACTTTTATTTGAATATCGCTTGTTTAGCAGATTCTACTCTTGGTTACTATTCAGCTTAAAAAAATACCGCGAACTTTATACAGAATTTAGTAAGCTTAAAACATTATTTTAATTTAAGAACTCTCTTATTCAAAATAAAGCCATAACATCAGCTGTAATACAAAAGTAATAAAGCTTGACACTGCTTATTGTGGTATATTTTCGCTACTATCTGGCTTATGTGTTGGCTGGGTATACCTACTACCTAGCTAAGAATGCAGGCAATATCATTGAATGTGGACTGCACATTCCGTAAAGTGCAAAGATGTTTATTGCTCGACTTCATACTAAAGTCGCTTGTTGACTGGACCAGTAACATCTAGCAAAGAATGGTTTGTTACTTTTTGAAACACTCCAATAATATTTTGTGAATGTTTTTAAAGTCTCGGGCATATCGTAACGTCAGTGGGATCCGTAAAGCAGACTCGAATAGAACTGTCAAACAGTAAACTTCACCAGAATTTCATACATTTAACAACATATTTTTTTAAATTACATGCACTTGCTAGATTTATTTATTCGAGCATAAATATTGTGACCCTTTTTAGAGCATAGTCAAGAATGTAAAGCAAGAGTGCAAATTAAGCCGTCCATTCCATAGACAAGATAGAACGAAGTCGTCATACTTCGAATGCTCACTATAATAATACTAGCTTCTGCCCGCGACTTCGTCCGCGTGAAATTTCACCCTTCCCCCCATTCACCCCCTTAGGAGTGGAATTTCGAAAAACTCTTTCTTAGTGGATGCCCACTCTTCACAAAGAACATACCCTCCAAATTTCATGTCTCTAGGATCAACGGTTTATGCTGTGCGTTGATATATCAAATATATATTATAGATCAAGTCGTCATCCATCAGATTGGATCTGAGCCACGACTTATTAACCAGGCAGTATATTGGGCGTGAAATTAGGACATCTGTTTCAAGTTGTACACTGCATGCCAAACAAAATGACACAGATGTCGCGATTAAAAGCGTCTTTACAATTTTTTGCAACTAGCAATACTTACCATGTGTTTTATACCCTTTAATTCCATAAGGCATTCTGGTTTACACACCTGTTGCAGTAGTTTTATCTCACGAAGCGATACGCGCTTTACTTGTGGTAACTATGTGTACATACACGCTGTGAATGTGTGAAGACGGGTAGCGTCAGCACATAACACACACACACTTCCGACGTCACCACTCTCTCGGACGGTATCCTGCGCTTACACACGCATTCACAGCCTGTTTGTACACTTGGTTAACACAAGTAAAGTGCGCGACGATTCGTGAGATAAAAATACTGTTAGTAACTTGTCTTGCAGTCCCAATTATTGGATGCCTTTGCAGACAAAAAGACGAAGAGGTATTAAGTATGAGAGTCGTGGTCCTTTACATACATTTTGGTCAAGTAGGTATTGAACTTTTGTATGAAACAGCCGATTTTTTTTTCGTGATTTCAGAGTTGGTCCCATAGTGAAAGTTGTTCATATTCATGGGTAAAACACCCTGTAAAAATTTGGATAGTGATATAAAAATCTTCCTGTATACAAAAAAATCAAATCGCTTTATGTGTTTCTACTTAGTTTCTTCTGTTAGTAAAGATTTATCGTACGTTTATGAGCGGATGTCAAGTTTGTATAAATTGTGTAAGTTTATTTTTTGCAAATCTATTTGATAATAAATTTTCCGCGATGCGTATCTCTTTCGATTAGATATGCAACTGTTTTTAGTTTAATTATAAAGTCGTAATTTAATTTATTGACATATCTAATGATATCCGTGCCTCGGAAAGTACGTTAAGCCGTTGGTCCCGGCTGTCATTCGGGGATCTTTGACAGTCGTTACGGGTAGTCAGAAGCCCAAAAGTCTGACAACCAGTCTTACCAAGGGGTATCGTTTTATATAGTAACTGGATTGTGGAGGTCAGATAGGCAGTCGCTCCATGTAAAATACTGGTATTCAGCTGCATCTGATTAGGCTGGAAGCCGACTCCGACATAGTTGGGAAAAGGCTAGGCAGATGATGACTCAGCATTTTGTGATGTTGGACGGTGAATGACGATGATGAATTAAAATAAAGTTTCTCGTATCTAATTGAATGATCAATAAAAGATCATTCAATAATTAAGACGTTATGTATGCGACAAAAAAGACACGAAATTCATAACAGCAAACACGTGCCAAAAAATCGCCTTCACAAAAAATGTCTAGCTTTACATTACCGACCAAATTAATATACCCAGCCGTAATAATACAATTAAAACTTCGCGTAATCACTGAACATTCGTGTTGGTCAACTATAAAGCTTGTTTGGAGTTTATTTTGGCTTTCAACTCTGACATTCCAGATTCTAGACTCAGAACTATTTAGGTTATATACCTATGCCGTGTTCAGTGGAGCGGGTTTTAATTAAGAGTCTGGATGCCGCGATAATGTAAACTGCTATGTGTTTATCTATTTATATTCTGAATAGAAAACCTGAACAATAGAAGTTGTGGTCTTAATGGGAAAATATGACTGCTAACAGAATCCCTTTTTTAAGTGAAAAAGGATTGTTTCAATACTCAATTTATTTATTTATATATATATTGTACACCAGAAAAAAACATAACAAAAAACGATTATTAACCGGTCAAGCGGCGCGGTTCGCCGATCGGCGACGAAACAATAGAAAATCAATTGTGTCTCATTAGCGGAGCTTAACAGATTAATATAAAACATACAATGGGCGGCCTTATCGCTTTCTGCGATCTCTTCCAGGCAACCTTGGAATGAACAGTGGTTACGTGGATATAATAACATGGGGTTGTCAGTGGTGCAAAATAATATAAGTACTATAATTATATAGATACATATACATATAATTTCATTATTATTACATAACAGCTAAAGTGTGAGATAATAGATAAAATATGCTTTATTTTACACCAAAATTATCAAAATAAAACCTAAAACACCAACAAATTGTGGTTGTGTACAGTTCTGACGAATGCCGTGTTCGAAATTTTTAGGCTTACACTTACAGATAAGTAGCTTAAACATTCCAACGCGATAATTTTTCGTAAATCAACACGCCAAATCAATTTTCATTATCCTCATCAACACTTTACTACAAAACCATAATAATAATCACCCTACGAACAAATACGGGGCCTTGTCAAGGGCGTTAACTAGATTAACAAAAACGACCCCTCTGCATGTGACACGCGTTTTAATTACCTTTTGACACGAAAAACAAACCTAAACCACACGCGAATTATACGAAAATAGGTTTTATATCTAAGTGTTAAAGTACATGTGGAAAGCAAATGAATTATGTGAATGTTTGATAGTTGGATAGTGAGAACTGTTATTCTTGGTGATACAGTAATCCATCATAGGTTCTAGGAATGGCTGTGAGTCATAGGTATAGTGTAATTATATTGGGAGACAAACCTAGTTTTGTCAGCTGCTTGAGTCAAGTCTGTTAGAGCAAAATGTCACTGTATTTTATTTATAAATAGAACAATAGTCATATTTTAACACCACATGCAGGTTTAAAATCGCATCAAAAATGTACATTCAAAATGCAGTTTGGTCAACGCGCTAAACTGAATTTGACCATCCCAAATACAAGGAACACGATCAAAATAAACAAAACGAAACGCTTACATATTACGTAAAACGTACCTAATAGGAAAACCACCACAAATACATAAATAAAACTGCGGTACAATTTTGTTGGCCTACACTGTACTTAATGGACCAACGTTCCCGTTTTGTCGTAAGTCAAAGGACGGAAGTGGGTCAATATTGCTCGACCACACTGTACCAGTTTGACACTGCTAGCACTAATTCATTCTTGCGGTGCAGTACCGTAGTCTGTATAGGCTTATATGGTGCAATGTGGGTCACAGGCCTGATGGTATTGGAGCTTGGAGCCTAGTGGATGCCGTAACGTAATATTAAAATTGGTAGCCAAATTGGTAGAATTGCAATTTGCATTTTTGGCTGATTACACTTTCGTAATTATAGCGAGGCTGCTTATGATAACTGCTGATTGGTTCTGTTCATTTGTAGTTTATCCTTTCATTTTGTTTGTTAACCGACTTCTAAAAAGGAGGAGGTTCTCAATTCAGATGTTTGTATTTTTTTTTATTATTATTGTTCGCGCATTACTCCGTCGTTTGCCAACCGATATGAAAAATTCTTTTTTTTGTTGAAAAGGGTATACTTCCCAAATGGTCCCATGAAAATTTTATCGAAATCGGACAAGCGGTTTTTGAAAATTCTAAAAAATTATCTACATTGTCTACATTAACGATCGTTTCGTTTACATTTTTGTGGGGTAGGTACAACTAAAAAGTGGAAAATAAAAACTTTTTTACAAAAAAAAAAAACAACCGACTGCAAAAAAAAACACTACAAAGTGATAAATAACTTTAATTTCGGAAGTCGGTGTCAAAAAACGAAAATGCGGAACCAACGACACCGACTTCCGAAATTAAAGTTATTTATCACTTTGTAGTGTTTTTTTTTGAAGTCGGTTGTTTTTTTTTTTTTTGTAAAAAAGTTTTTAGTCAATCTGACGATGTGCAGATATTTTTGAAGGGAAATTACACACATCTGTGACTAGCTACTTCATTTTTAACCAACCCGTATTTTCTCTATACTGCGCAAAGGTGTCCCCCATGGATTTCTACTCTTCCCTGCACATAACTAATTTAGAAAAAAGATCCAAGTAGGTATGTTGACATCAGAATATATCCAGCGACAGATGTATGTTCTGTAGTTCTTTGTCAACACGTGCGTATATGCAATTTTGAGAGCAGTGGTGGCCCAGTGGTAATGGCCGGACTTACAAGTCGTACGTCGTGGGTTCGAACCCAGACAGGCGCTCTACTTTGTGTATTTAATCACCTCTGCTCTCAAAACGGTGAAGGAAAACATTGTGAGATGTGCTAGAATCAAAAATTCGAAGACATGTGGCATCTGGCACTGGGCCTGCGTGGTAGATTACGGCCTGCTCCCTCTCACAAAGAAAAGGCCTGTGTCCTAGGAATTACATTATAGGCTGGTTATGCTACGTGCGTATATTAAAATTCAGTAGAATATAGTCTGGTCTAGAATGTAGGTACTGATTGTCTCGGGCTAAGCGAGTTATGCCACACACATCCGTTTCGTCTATCGGATATAGGTAACGTCCGAGTTGGATGCAAGCCCAGTACACTCAGAAGTGTTTAGAGTACCTAGTCTATCAATAGATACTATTATCCCAATCTGCCAAACAGTAAATCGGAAACTTACACAAGCATAATCAGCCTATAATGTTCCCACTGCTGGGACACAGGCCTCGTTTCTGATTCCCCGACCATAAGCAGAGATGGAACACCGCGGTAGTTTTATAGTCTGGTATGCGTATGTCTCTCTGTCATCCCCACGATGGAGAAAGTCCATGAGGATTTCCACCGCGCACCAAAATAAAGGCCTTTGGTAGAGGGAGCAGGCCGTAATCCACCACGCTGGCCTGAATGTAATTTGAATAGACACGTAGATGTCACACGTCTTAATTTTTTTTTCCTTCACCGTTTTGAGAGCAGTGGTAATGAAATAATTTACACAAAGTGAAGCGCCTGTCTGAGTTCGAACCTACGACCTACAACGCGTAAGTCGCGGCCGTTGTAACTGGGCCACCACTTCTCAAACATAAATAATCCTTCACTTAATCCATTACATCACCCAGACACATCTATTCATAAACTTCCTATATTAATACTTCATTTGCAAAACTAAATCCTGGTGACATCCAGGCCACGTCCGCGACTTCCTGCGTGGTTTACTGACCTGATGACGTCATTAAACCACCATTGTCTTGCACACAATGGCCTTATATCGGCTAATTTGTCAATGGGGATATTTTTTTGTGTTAATTATGCAATTTCTCGGTCTGTGATCATGTCAGCATAATGTTTGGCGATGGTTCGAGAATATTGTCTTTGTTTTATTGGACTAGATTGAAAACGGTTTCCAATGTTTCTATGGATTTTGATTCTTGCCCCTTAATACAAAACAAGGTTTTTTTGAGGTCTTCCGAAAGATCTTCTCGAAGGTCTTTGAAGAGCCTCTCACAATTACGGGTCTCTATAAAAAGATCTATCGTTATCAGATAATTACTACGGGTATGTGAAATATTACAAATTATTATTTGCCTATCCTAGTGAGGATTACTTGGTGACGGCTGACGGATTTTAAAGTATGTTGGTGAAGGGCATTCTTGGTGTTGGTAAATGTTTCTTTGTACAATGTCTATTTACTATTATCGGCTTTACCTCCGTCAGACCAGCAGGGTATGTGCCTTTTCACACGTCCCGGTTGGCCGGGTAGCCCGTGCCGGCTATCCGGTAACACTAGCCAGGCAAACTCGTAGGTACGTGTGGAAACTAACGTACATGGCTATACACTTCGCCGAGTACCAGGCATCGGCTACCCGGTTGCCGGGACGTATGAAAAGGCACTAATTGCGAAACTTAATCAATCACATTCTGAAGGATATTGCTAATCCATTGCTTCATATAAGTACTTATTCGAAAAATACGTCTGCTCAACAACGTAAATAACGCAATGAATGTTGTTGAACTGTCAAAATGAAAGCCATTGCTACAGTTACTATTAGTGTGTTACGCAATTATCCCTTTGGGAGGTATAATTCTGTATGTAGCCAAAAAAAAAGTTCGTGTTAAGGCTGATTTAGAGGAGGAGGGGCTTGTGGCTAAGTAATATCAGCCGCACGGGTCGATCGATCAGGTTAAGCTACGCTTGCCGCGGTTGGTCTGTGGATGGGTGACCATCTTTACATACCAAGACCCCTCCGTGCCTCGGAAAGCACGTTAAGCCGTTGGTCCCGGCTGTCATTCATGGATCTTTGACAGTCATTACGGGTCAGAAGCCCGAAAATCTGACAACCAGTCTTGCTATTGGGGTATCGTATTACCCAGTAACTGGGTTGTGGTGGTCAGATAGGCAGTCGCTCCATGTAAAATACTGGTATTCAGCTGCATCCGGTTAGACTGGAAGCCGACCCCAACATAGTTGGGAAAAGGCTTTTTTTTTTTTTTTTTTTATGGATGGGAAATCATCAAATGACCCCTCCCGCTCTGGGTGGAGCGAAGGGAGTGTCAGACTCTTACTGACTAAAACCCATCCGTGTTCCTTCCTTAGCCCTTTATGTTCCGGGGTAGCGGTAACCCTTTCGGACAATCCCGCACCCCCGGCAGGCTTCGGCCCTCTTGTCAGATAATGATAATGAAGGCTGATTTAGACAGGGTAAGTAACTGACTCCAAACTCGAAACAAGTCAGTCTTGTCTCCAGTTTGGAGTCAGTTACTTACCCTGTCTAAATCAGCCTTTATGTTAAAACTTTGTAACTATACCTACACACAAGGACATTTTTAGGTCACATCAATAACCATCTTTAATGTATTGACTTCATTAATTGATATGTACCTACTCGATTCACAAATAGTCATCTACATTGTCGTAAAGAAAATGTAGGTCATCGCAAAGCCATTAAGATTTTATTATTTCATGACTTCCACTCTCACTCACTCACAAGGTAGAACTATAGGAATTTATCGATAATCTCAGCACAATAATAAAGGTCTATCGTAAAAGAAAATAAGTAGTAAATGAGCTCAGCGATACTAAAGGATACTCAATAATAATAATAGTTGTTTTGATGAGCTCGTGGCTAAGTAATAACAGCCGCATGGGTCGATCGATCAGGTTGAGCTACGCTTGCCACGGTCGGTCCGTGGATGGGTGACCATCTGTACATACCGATTACCCTCCGTGCCTCGGAAAGCACGTTAAGCCGTTGGTCTAGGCTGTCATTCTTGGATCTTTGACAGTCGTTACGAGTCGTCAGAAGCCCCGAAAGTCTGACAACCAGTTTTACCAAAGGATATCGTGTTACCCGGTAATTGGGTTGTGGAGGTTGCAGCTCACAGATATAGATATACCTAGATAACACAAGTATCACGAAATGTATGAAAACTAAGCGTGCCACTTTTTGACTACCTACTATGACGTCACAAGCTCGCGCTCTCTCGCTCACGCTCACCCAGCCAGCAGTACGCAGGACTGAGCGCAAAAGTGGCGGCTTATGATTTTCGATCGTAAACTGGTGCGATTTTTGGCACGCGAAGTAGGTGCTCTTGCGTTATCTAGGTAGGTATGTCTATATCTGTGTTGCAGCTGCATCCGGTTAGACTGGAAGCCGATCCTAACATAGTTCGGAGAAGAATAGGCAGATTGATTAAGTTGTTTTGCTAAATAATATAGTTATCCTTTTAACCGCCCGACTTTATATCAGTTGTCGTGCCCCCAGCGCCCGAGAAAAAAAAAAAAAACGTAAAATAAATACCGATGAAACGAGCTGTGATGATGATATAATAATAATACAGATTAAACGAGATGTGTTATTTGGTCGTATATATACGACTCTGGCGGAATGGGCACGAAAATATTTGTCGGAATAATCCGACGTAGGCGGTTAAAAGGTTAAGTTGTTTGTAACTAGCTTCAACTTTCTAACTGACCGACTATTTAATTTTGACAGTTCAAAAGTGCCTGTACATGGTTTAATTGAAATAAATGCTTTTGAGTTTGAGTTTTGATAAAAAAAGTCTACGACTATGTATGGGTGAAGGTTTACTTCTTCTATCATTCTTGAACGATTACGGAAAAGGATTAGCTTTCGTAAATGGATTACCTACATGATAAATATGACGTGATAAAATCAGCCTATCTGTAAAGTTGGCCAGTCAGCCGGGGTCGCGGGTTGTTCGAAAGACATACCGTGGCCCCTGGCACGGGCAACTGAAGGAACACGGGTGGGTTTTAGTCAGTAAAAGTCTGACACGCTCTCGCTCCGCCCAGAGCGGGAGAAGTTATTTGATAATTTCCCACCAAAAAAAAAAAAGTTGGTCGGTCAACCCCAACACAGACAAAGTTCCATTAAAAAAAATATCTCGGGGTACCTAAGTATGTTAGGATCGTAGCTTCATAGAGCAGTGATGGCCTAGTAGTAACTGCCCCGACTTACGAGTTGGACGTCATGGGTTCAAACCCAGACAGGCGCTTTACTTTGTGTAAATTATTTTACCACTACTACTCTTAAAACGGTGAAGGAAAATATCGTGAGGAAACCGGCATGTCCTAGGACCAAAAATTCGAAGACATGTCACATCTACCAACCCGCACTGGGCCCGCGTGGTAGATTACGGCCCACCCCCTCTCACCGAGAGGAGGCCTGTGTCCCAGCAGTGGGAACAATATAGGTTGATTATGATGATACATAATTTAAGGAAATTATGTACTTATGTCATAGTCTAATTCATAAGCTTCTAGTAGATAACAATAATATGCCTTTGATAATCCGACATAGACTTATCTAGGTAGGCTGAAGTAATACAATTTATTCCTTTATTAAGGCTTCAAAGAAAATCTATATTAGAACGAGACTTGTTGTAGCTACATTGCGTGCCGTTTATGTAGAACGTAGGTATTAGGAAGTAACCATAATTGTATACATTTACGTACATAATGTTCAATAGCAGTAGGTACCTATGTATGTACGTTATAGAATAAATCAACGTAATGTAAATTGCCTTCAAGTGTTGATACGCCAATCTAACAGCTTACCTGTAATTACATGTATGGCGAATGTTAATTAGCAATATCATTATAACGCTTTGTACATGATTAGACTTAGCAGTCAAACGTTATGTTGGCGGACCAAACGCGGAACGCAGATCACTTGATCGCTTTGATTTATGTATAGTCGAAGTTCAAATGCTTGAAATATTGACGCATATCATGCATTAATTAATTTGATTTTGAGAGAGATATACATAGTATTATTCAAAACAATTATCTTTATTATCTAAATTAATTAAGAATGGTTGACGCACTGCACTGTAGTGCATAAAGTAGACTACCATAATAATGTAAATTAGATCAATTTTAACAGCAGCTCGTTGCATCTGTTATGCCAAATTAACCCTTACTACATACATGATTGCCTACGAATAAAGCCTAATATTGTTTGTTGTATGTTTTCAGGGCGGCATCAACTACAAATGTGATGTTCGCGTCTGCGCCGCTCACAAGACGCGCTTCTGCGTTACAGCTGGATTCCTCAGACACTGATAACAAAGGTAATATAATACTAGTCGTACCTATATGACATTTATTTAAAATAAAATATATTTACCTTTAATTGTTTGAACGTTATGCAACTGAAACAGAGGCGAGATAAGTAGGTATACAGCATAGCTATTCACAACCACTCGATACGCTACCGTACCGTATCGAACATCAATCAATGTTTTCCTAGGAGTCCTCTAAGCGCTGTTCACAAGTCCAATACCCGGAAATTTTGTCAGTTCAAATCAAATAGACGCCCGCCATTCTTCCGACAGCTGTTTGTTGTCGGGGGCAAGTCAAATCAGGTTATCGAAATATATAATTTTCGATACGATAGCCTGTCGTATAGTTGTGAATAGCTATGCTGGACGGCAGGGACATAGCCGCGCAACCTGTTACAATGGATTAGAAAGAAAGAAAGAATATAACGTTTATTTGGAAGTTCATGAAACAACAAAAGACAAATCAAGAGTGAACTGGCATCTTCTGGGCACGCTCGTTCCATCATAGACCTCATCTATCGCTTTCCATCAGGCGTGATCGGGGTCAAGAGCGGGCGGGCCCATTTAGCAAAAAAAAAATACAAAATTAACAAAATAAAAATAATGTTTCAAACAACAATACAGGGTGAAATTGAATTCATGGGCATCCTTTTAAGGGGTCATTGTAATCATCATTATGAACAACTTTTACTATGGGACCAAACCTGTAATCGCGAAAAAAAATCAGCTCTTCCCTATATTTTGATGAGTTATGTGAACACAAATGCAAGGAACAGCTGATTTTTTTTCGCGATTTTAGGTTTAGTCCCATAGTAAAAGTTGTTCATAATGATGAGTACATAGACCCCTTAAAAGGATGCCCAGGAATTTAATTTCACCCTCTAGAGTGTCCCCCACGGCTGCGCGAAAATAGTAGATTGTTATGCAAGGGTCGAAAGGAATCAATTCCTATACGAGGCATTTAGAAAAAGTTTATTTCAACATTAATGCCAGACAGATGCTGTCTGACGCTGGTTTACTAATGAACCTTTAATGAATGGATTCAGTACATGATGTGCTGAATTGATGGTTACAGTCTGCTCCTCGATGACCCTGCCAGCCTGTATAGGTGTTACGGTAAATCATGGAATAATTTCTACTTACCAAACTACTACTTATACCGCAGTTTGGTAAGCTCACTCAGAGTTAGTGTAACCTGACGTAATTTTAGTAGGCAAGTTTTAATCACGTCTAAAATTGTGTGGAGTAGTGTCTGGCAGTGGCGAAGGTACCATACAACTCGATTCCCACCGGCTGCCCTTCCAAAATTCAGAACATAACCACACTATAGTCATAATTGAAATTTATTTGGCATTTTTTTTTTGCTCCGGCTTACCTCTGTTATAAATTCAGCCTTCGCCACTGGTGTCTGGCGCTGATTAATTTGACAGGACTAAACTAAAATTTATCTTCTGTCCTTTTCCTAATGAAATAGAAATAAAAAAATGCACTGAACTCAAATTTAGTGGAATCGGTACCACTGTCTAGCAAGCCAAGTGCTTAAACACGTGACTATACCACGATAGTCATTTGCTTACCAAACTGTGGGAAATGATAAATGATTTTTTATACAGTAGTTTGGTAAGTGTCACAACATATTCCATGATTGACAAGACCAGACTGCGTCGATTCCTGCATGAAATATGTATTGGTAGAGATGAATGTTGCACAAATTAATTGTTATTTGTACTTTCTAAAATCATTTTCCTTATTCATGCTGCTATGAAGGAGCTGTGATGTTTATGAGTTTCTGTAAGTTTTATTTATATTTTACTTTAAAACGAATGTTTATTACATAAGAATACATTCAGGTATATGTCAACAAATCTTTATGTGCAACATGCTGTAATATTTCATAAAAGACGTTACATAACGTTAGCCATAAGGCTACAAAAACATAAAGAACAATATTTAGGACTAATTTCCCTTACATTCCCATTGTAAATGACACTAATGGTCGAAATAATTGTCCCCCATATTATAATTACCTTCAACATAACTGAGTCACCTTGCATATTCTCTATTGTATTGAGATCGGGTACGTCGCGACCTTGCGGAAGATTAAGAAAAGATTATGCTAATTCGCTGTGTAAGCCGTCCAGTGAGGCGTTACACTTTGATCTGCACGTATGTGTAATGTAACTCAGTCTGTTTAGCGTGAATGATTACGTTGACAATTTTGGTTAAAATGCTGAGCAACGGTTTTTTAAGTGTATTCTGGTTTTTGTTTGTTTTTCTGAGATGAATCTTTGTTGTAAACTTGTCGTCTTGAATAACTTGAAGGTAGAAATGTAATTTTACATAAGTAAACTTGTTTGCACCTATCATACATCATTACGTCATCATTAAACTCGGAAAATACCTATGTAACTGATTTTATGTCGCTTAGAAGCCCGAAAGACTGTACCAATATGCGCCAGAAATTGGTTTTTGGTAACAAGAACTGAATTAATAGAATGTGATCAATATGAATCCATATTATGGAATAGATAAGAATACTCAAGATATGTATTCGGTTTTAAAACATAGTCAATTAAAACTCCTTACCAAATAAAAACTCGTTGAACTATTCTCTGAAGCCGTCACGCGATTGAAAATAGATTTAAGAAAATTAATAATTTAATAAAGATAAGCCCCAAAAACACTATTTACTTGCAATGCAAATTTTAACACTCGCCTTTGTTAAATTCCAGACGAACCCGACCGCACTCCCCAACCCGTGATGTGGTCCTCTGTGGCACGACGGCGCACAGACCTAGTGCCCACCGTGCCCGCGCCGCGCGCGCCAGGTAGGGCATACAGCATGACGCGCCTGGACCGGCTGCCGGCGAGCCGGCCGCTCCACTCCGCCTCGCCGTCCATGCATCATCTCAACAGGGCCCGTAAGACCATGAAGAAGCTTTGGTGTTGTCGCGGTTGCTTCGCTTGGTTTTCGACGTTTTTGGGGACTTTAATGTCAATTAGGGGTGCTACGCTTCGCTCTGGGAGCATTTGGGGTGTGACGCTTCGCTCGTTTGGGTGCGCTGTGCTTTGAAATAGAGTAAAATAGAAGTATGGAGGATAGGGAAGGAAGAGAGAGATAGGATATGATATAAGAGTTTGTATGATTGAATTTGAGGAACTAGTTTCTACGTCTAGGTAAAGATTAGGACCTACATGACGTCAAGTAATCGTACGTCGCCTTAACAGGGCCCGTAAGAACATCACGAAGCCCTTCTGAGACGCTGCAGTTAGTAGGGGTGTGATGTATCGGTCGTTTTGGTGCAAATTTTGATGAAAGAGTGACAAGTGGAAACGAAAGACTATGCTTTTTATCCAGGGTTAAATGGCAGCTAAAGTTGGGAAGTAGGGGAATACTTGTTGAGTGTCAATAAACTTCACCTTAAACGGTTCCGTATTACATGTCGAGCTTCTGTGTCCAGCTATACTTTTGCGCTGGTCGGGGAGCATCGCTGGGTTAAGAGTTATTGGGGGGATTTATTAAAAAGTGCAATGATTTTTCTTTGGGTTAGTTAATGTCAAATGGGGTGTTTTGCTTCGCTTAGGAAGTATTTGGGGCGTCACGCTTCGCTTGTTTGGGTGCGCTGTGAAATAAAGTTAGATGTAAGGGTGACAGGTCAACATACGATAAGTGATGTTTTGTATGACTTGAAGTAGTGTCATTTCGGGGCTTATTAAATGAAGGCATCTCATTGGTCCCTCGTTTATGCTCACTGCGAGATGATATAATGTTTGTTTGAGCCAAAGGTTGGTGTGTGCTTTGCTTTCGTATGCAGTTAATAAGGATAGTTTTAGCCTAGCACTAGTCTTGGTGAAGTGTGGTAAGCTGAAAGATAAAATGTTGGTTTGGAGTGAGTAGTAGTAACATAAACTTAAACTTTTGAGTGTGGTGTGAAAAAAAAGCAGCAGTAGTCTATGCTAGTATTCGGATTTGTGTGTTTGCACCAGTTAATAATACTCGTTTACTATGTGAACGATGTTTTCCTTGACAATACATTCTACAATAAAAAAAAACTTTTCTTCTACAATTTGCCTGTATTTCTGCCAGAAACGGCATTATGATAGTCCGTCTGTCCGAATTTTTTTTTAACTCATGGTTTTTTGACGTCTGGCAATCTTTCGTGTGAGGTTATGAGTGTTGCCATGCTTCGTCCTAACTGTCAAAGATTTGTCTTACAAACTCAAAAAGTTTGTTCTATTCGTGCTTTTAATAAAGTTGTGCTTCTGGGATAATGCTAAAGGTTTATGCTTCATCGTTGCAGGGTTTTGTCGCAAACACGCCATTAACGCCTTATTTTTGTTTGTATAAAAATGTCACTAATTAAACTTTTAAGTATTTTCTTATTTGGGTTAATTGTAACTAACATTTTTATTTAATAAACGTTAAATTATGTTAAATACAGATAATTTATTAAGGTTTATTTTAAACCACTGATTTTGTCAAACGAAAATAGTTCTTGTTAGCACGCAATAGGGGCTCATCTTAAAGTAAAATGTTAATAAGCATCACATCGCTGTACTATAGGAAAAGGAGCAACAATTTAAAGGCATCTACCGCGCCGTATACGATAAATAGGATAGTCAAACGAGAACTCAAAATAAATTGTTATAAAACAGACAAGTACTTTTGAACTTGTGATTCGTCTTTTAGCAGTATACAGGGTGTTACGGAAAGGGCATATTAATACAAACGGGTTGAAGAGTGTATCTGGTCTAGAATCTCTGTACAAAATTTCAGCTCAAAAGCATTAACTTTGAAAATGCTAAATATTTTTTTTATTTCGACATCACGGCGCTGCACTGGCGCGCGGCGGCGTGATGTGCGTGTACTAGGCGCACAGACACACTACAGATAATGGATAATGACCCTCATAGTGCGGTGACACGTTTGTTATGATTTCAATTTAATAATCTATCGAAAGAAAAAAATATTAAGCATTTTCAAACTTACTGCTTTTGAGCTGAAATTTTGTACAGAGATTCTAAACCAGATACACTCTTCAACCCGTTTGTATTGATATACCCTTTCCGTAACACCCTGTATAGGATAGATTGCCTGATAAGACATTGTATTTTAAATTGTATATAAAGCTACTTATAATCTATTTTTTTAATCAAAATTTTACGATTTTATCACACTTCAATCGAAATCACCTTTTCATAATTTTTTAAATTCATCGTTTCGCACTGGGTCGCTTGGTTTGGGTATCAAAATTCTTTGTTCCATTTTGGTCTTTATTCCATACAGCTTTAGGCTTGGTTTACTATGAAAACAACGGGCTAAAAGGTATTTACCGCTACCTCTAATAGCTCCTGTATACAATGGCCTATGTGAGTATTTTTAAATCGTTCCTTAAAAGATACGGAATAGTTAACAAATGAGGAAAAAAGAGGGTGTGTGCTTATGGAAACTTGCGACTGCGATTCAGCGTCACAGGTTAACTAGAACCGAGTGTACCCGATTCAGCGTCACCGGTCGACTGGAGCCGAGTATACTCGATTCAGCGTCACAGGTTGACGAGAACCGAGTGTACCCGATTCAGTGTCACAGGTAGACTGGAACCGAGTGTATCCGATTCAGCGTCATCGGTCGACTGGAGCCGAGTATACCCAATTCAGCATCACAGGTTGACTGGAGCAGAGTATACCCGATTCAGCGTCACAGGTTGACTGGAACCGAGTGTACCCGATTCATGGTCACCGGTCGACTGAGCCGAGTATACCCGCTTCAGCATCACCGGTCGACTGGAATCGAGTATACTCGATTCTGCGTCACCAATCCGAACTCGACGGTTCAGTTTCGTCCACTGTTCACGAAGAGCGCCTAAAGAAGTTGTTTTACTACTCTGTCGTTGACAAAATATCTATGAAATTGCCTAAAGTAAATGTAAAAAGTGGGTCAACATTGGCCATCGTGTACACGAGCTGTCACAATCTTGGTCTAGTCTCCCCCACGGTGGTGTTGCCAGCTTCTCCTAAAAAGGTAAGAGTGACTAACAGCTTTGCTTTCTTACTAAAACGTGTACTCTGCACTTCCCTCCATAAAGCACAAGCATTTAAATGTACACATTACTTTAAAAGTTTTCTTGCATGGTTTTTGAAATGATTTGTAAATTACCTATCTGCTATAAAATATACTTATTTTATGAAAAAAATTGGTTTGAAACTATTGATAATGCTGCTATAAGCAACTAATATAAAACAATTGAAGTGCACAATCTATTCTGTTTTCATATCATACATTCTTCATTTACATTTTCACAACACTATAAACATGTACAGTCAACAAAAGAGATAAGTATGCAGGATCGTTGGATATAGTTGAAATTTAATAAGAAACCTATGGATGTTGTCGACTGAAATTGAATTTGATAAATGAGCTGTTTGTTTTCTATTAATTAAATAACATTTTGTTCTAGAACATCCATCGATTTCTTACTAAACTTCAACTATATCCGACGATCCTGCATACTTATCTCTTTTGGTGACTGTACTTACACAAACATCATCTTACAGTGCGGCCGACGAAAGAATGTGTTCTTGACACGTCTGTCAGTTTCATGCAATCGAATACGTGTTTTGCGAATTTGATCTTTATTAGCTACTTTGCCGAAACAGTTTCTTAAAGTGCCGTCCCACTCACTGGCGAACCACCATAAGAAAGACTGAAGCTGTGGCGAGACAGTGCTTCCTTACCCAAACCGTTTGTTCCACCCGCTGAGGACCTCCCACCTGGAAATGAGTTACCTTGGGTAACCTGGAAGTCTTTAACCGACTCCGGGCGGACTCAGGTTGGCCGAAGCAAGGAAAACCTGTTCAGCTGGAGATTTATAGACGACTCCGCCTTGGAGTGTAAATGTGGTGCTGTTCCACAAACGATGGGACACTTAATATCGTGCCCTGCGTGTCCTGTCAGCTGCACGTTACAGGAACTGATGGACGCTAGTGATGGCGCCAAACAAGTGGCCGAATTCTGGGCCGAGTACATTTAGATTGCTATCGACACGCTAAGAAGAAGAAAATTAGCTACTAGAATTGTCGCACTGACAGGTGTCAGGAATGCATTCTCTCCATGGTCAAACTGTAAGCATACTCACGGTCATATCCACAGATATAGATACACCTAGATAACGCAAGAGCAACTACTTCGCGTGCCAAAAATCTCACCAGTTTACGATCGAAAATCATAAGCCGCCACTTTCGCGCTCAGTCCTGCGTACTGCTGGCTGGGTGAGCGTGAGCGAGAGAGCGCGAGCTTGTGACGTCATAGTAGGTAGTCAAAAAGTGGCACGCTTAGTTTTCATACAGTTCGTGATACTTGCGTTATCTAGGTATATCTATATCTGTGGTGATGTTCATGACATACAAACATACAATGTACTCTCGCCCATCTGAATATGTAGGCGGAAGAAATAGGGACTCGTAAAAATGAATAAATACAACAAAAATTCCATTGCATGCAAAAACTGCAGGGTTGCACAAAACAAAATAAACTCACATTCATCTTGTTTGTCAAAATGTCACTGACTTTCTACTGTTTGGAAACAAGCTAAACTTAAATATGCGTTGCTCTGTTTTATGCATGTTTTGTGTCGTCAAAATCTTGGAAAATTAAGGCCGCTTGTAACACCCGACGCCATCCCACGCTTACTTATTGGCCAAATGACGAAAGTAGCTCAACGGGATGAAATCAAATCAAATCAAAAGTCATTTATTCAAACTAGGCTGAGAATCAGCACTTTTCGAACGTCAAAATTACAAAAGACAGTCCCCCAAAACGCCCGCCCTTCGCCACTTCCTAGTGCTTTCGCTGAGGAGAAGAAGTGGCGGAACAAACTCCCCAGCAGCACAGCTGTCTGTTCAGTTAGAAAATAATTAATTTTATACAATACTAAGTATGCAAAGTAATTAACATTACAGGACACAGAACCTTAAATTAAATTATTTGCCATAGGTTGCCATAGGAAAAATGTGGCCAATGAATAAGCTTCATTGATGTCGCGTAACGTGGTGTGTTATAAGTCTGTTTCCGCCTTTAACGACCATTCCAACAGAGAAGTCTTCTCAATGTCATTCACTGATTGTCATAAATACATAGTCATCCTATTTGTATGAGAGATGGGCAATAGTGGGCATGCAGTTCTGTCTCATAAAAAACGAAGCCATTTCAGATTTTAAACGTCATTTATTACTCAACACGAACTACACAACGGAGAAGCTACACAAAAGACAAGCTTCTAACGCATGAGATGTATGGACGGCTACATTAATTACTTTTCCCAATCCATAGGATCTTGTGGCGTGTGGCCAAAATCGGAACTAACGTCGCCATCTTGAATTTCATAAAACAATGGCGCCGATTCCCTTGTTCACAAACTAAACTAAATTTAAGTTCAATGCATCTTTTTCTTTCTATTTCATTAAGAAAAGGACAGAAGATAAATTTTAGTTTAGTCCTGTCAAACTAATCAGCGCCTGACACTACTCCATACAAGTTTAGACGTGATTAAAAACTTGCCTACTAAAATTACGTCAATTTACGTCAGGCGCTGATTAATTTGACAGGACTAAACTAAAACTTATCTTCTGTCCTTTTCTTAATGAAATAGAATGAAAAAGATGCACTGAGCTTAAATTTAGTTTAGTTTGTGAACAACAGAATCGGCACCAATATCGCAAATGCTTACCAACAGCGCCCTCCTGTCGATGTAAGTCAAGCCCCAGCCATCCACACACCTCCTGCCGTAATTAACAAAACACATCCGCCATTCAATCGCATAACACAGTATCCATTGCTGTCTTCCCTCCCTCACCCTGCCCTAAGCCTGTACATAAGCGTCGATGTATTCAGAGACGCGGTCGGGCGACACGACACCGGGTTCGCGGCCGGGAAGCGCACTGTCCAATGCTACTGGCGTCATACGAAGGCCCACTTCTGCACCGAGAAAGCCAAGACCTGCGTCCATTGCTGGTACGGGAGTTAACACGCCTAGAGGTAATTGAATTTCAACTGTATTTTTCAAGTGATAAAGTTGATTTATGGATCTTTGTATTTTGGTTTGTCGTGATATTTGAATTGGATTTTGAATGATGATGTTAACGTTAAGTTGATTGAATTTCGACTTTAAGTTTTAAGGTGCAAAGTTCACTCCTGTTTGGATTTTGTCATGATATTTGAATTTGGATTTGAGTAATGATGTTAACACGCATAGAGGTATTTGAATTTCGACTTTAATTACTAAGTTATAAAATGTGTTTAGGTTTGAATAATGATGTGTTTAGGGTTCAGTTTTGATTAATTTGGTCTATGTCGCTGTTTAGCGATGTTGTTTAAATGTGTCAATGTTTTAATTGAATGTGCTTTTTGTATATTAATATTAACATAAATATAAGAAATTAACATAAATATAGTGGCTCGATTTCCTACTATCTATTTGCTTTAACTGATGTTATGTGAAATTAAAATCTATTCATAGTTTTTCAAGCTAACCAAAAAATTCGTAACGGCATGTTTTTCTTCAATTAAAAAGAGAAATTAGTACTTACTGTTCGCTGTTTCCATTATCTATTTTGTGAAAATCTTTGTTTTACTAAAAGATCAAATCTTTTACATAAGACTGTTTGCAAATGTGTCTATAAGGTATAATTGAAATGATTGATTTCCATCCAGAGGGTTGTAAAAACATTTATTAATAAGGGACCAACTCTAGAACATCGATAAAAATCAAAATCTAATATGGAACATAAAATTTATTTATTCGCTATCACAGCGTTGTTTCCATATTAAATGTTATTGCTATTCATGAGAACTGTCACCACCTGGACAGATTCCAATCATTTCGATTCCATCCGGTAGATTCAATAGCTTTCATGTTCCACTAGAATTGAAATCAATGTGTCAATCAGGCGGCGGCGATACTCTGGCCCAAAGCGCAGCGACGACCCCGAGCGTGTCACGTGACAGCACCGTGATGGCGGGCGGCGACGTGCCGCGCCGCGCGCACACCACGCCGCGCCGCCCGCGACCCGCCTCGCTGCACGCGCAGGCCAAGCCACGTGAGTAGCACGTCCGTGTGACGTAGTCATACCCCGAGCGTGTCACGTGACAGCACCGTGATGGCGGGCGGCGACGTGCCGCGCCGCGCGCACACCACGCCGCGCCGCCCGCGACCCGCCTCGCTGCACGCGCAGGCCAAGCCACGTGAGTAGCACGTCCGTGTGACGTAGTCATACCCCGAGCGTGTCACGTGACAGCACCGTGATGGCGGGCGGCGACGTGCCGCGCCGCGCGCACACCACGCCGCGCCGCCCGCGACCCGCCTCGCTGCACGCGCAGGCCAAGCCACGTGAGTAGCACATCCGTGTGACGTAGTCATACCCCGAGCGTGTCACGTGACAGCACCGTGATGGCGGGCGGCGACGTGCCGCGCCGCGCGCACACCACGCCGCGCCGCCCGCGACCCGCCTCGCTGCACGCGCAGGCCAAGCCACGTGAGTAGCACGTCCGTGTGACGTAGTCATACCCCGAGCGTGTCACGTGACAGCACCGTGATGGCGGGCGGCGACGTGCCGCGCCGCGCGCACACCACGCCGCGCCGCCCGCGACCCGCCTCGCTGCACGCGCAGGCCAAGCCACGTGAGTAGCACATCCGTGTGACGTAGTCATACCCCGAGCGTGTCACGTGACAGCACCGTGATGGCGGGCGGCGACGTGCCGCGCCGCGCGCACACCACGCCGCGCCGCCCGCGACCCGCCTCGCTGCACGCGCAGGCCAAGCCACGTGAGTAGCACGTCCGTGTGACGTAGTCATACCCCGAGCGTGTCACGTGACAGCACCGTGATGGCGGGCGGCGACGTGCCGCGCCGCGCGCACACCACGCCGCGCCGCCCGCGACCCGCCTCGCTGCACGCGCAGGCCAAGCCACGTGAGTAGCACATCCGTGTGACGTAGTCATACCCCGAGCGTGTCACGTGACAGCACCGTGATGGCGGGCGGCGACGTGCCGCGCCGCGCGCACACCACGCCGCGCCGCCCGCGACCCGCCTCGCTGCACGCGCAGGCCAAGCCACGTGAGTAGCACGTCCGTGTGACGTAGTCATACCCCGAGCGTGTCACGTGACAGCACCGTGATGGCGGGCGGCGACGTGCCGCGCCGCGCGCACACCACGCCGCGCCGCCCGCGACCCGCCTCGCTGCACGCGCAGGCCAAGCCACGTGAGTAGCACGTCCGTGTGACGTAGTCATACCCCGAGCGTGTCACGTGACAGCACCGTGATGGCGGGCGGCGACGTGCCGCGCCGCGCGCACACCACGCCGCCCGCGACCCGCCTCGCTGCACGCGCAGGCCAAGCCACGTGAGTAGCACGTCCGTGTGACGTAGTCATACCCCGAGCGTGTCACGTGACAGCACCGTGATGGCGGGCGGCGGTTAAAGGCGTCTTTTTACATCCAGTATAATAATATATTGTTACGACATGACATAGCTATAAGTCCCAGCAGTATTAGGTCGTATGTCCCTCCGATGTCTGTGACGTTGTGTAGATGTTACAAGGGGGCGCGGCTTTTAGCTGCCAGTGCGCGGAGTGCGAGTTGTTTTTACGCAAACGCGATCGAAACGTTTACCGCGTTTGGCTCTGTGATTGGTTAAGAGCTTGGAGCGGGCCAATCGGAGCGCCGAACGTCATTAACGTGGCGATCGCGTTAACGTAAAACAAACTCACACTAGGCACTCAGGTTAGGCAAAGTTTTAGTATGATTTTTTAGCATACATTTAATTGTTCACAGCACCGCCAGTCGCGCCTGGTGACGGCAAGCCGCCAGTACACAGAAAGCCAAAGCCATCCAAAGATCACGATAAGGTAAATATCATAAACCAACCAATTTGCTTCTATTGAATTATTAATGTGATATCTTCATCATACTTCACCCAACCCTTGAACCACAAAGTTCATTATAAAAAGTATGCTTCTGAGAACCGCTCGGTCTTGACCAGCCCGATGACATAAAGTTGAACGTATACTAATGTGTGGTGTGCGTGTGTGCAGACGGGACGTGGCAAGTCCCTGTCGGCGTCGCCGGGCCGCACGCTGTCGCCGTCGCCCGCCGTCTCCAAAGAGTCCAGCGTCGACAAGGAGGTCACTAAGGTATCATAAATTTTCATAATATTTTAATATTAGACGAAATTGTAATGTTCTAGTTTAGCACTTATTAACGTAAAAGTAATGGCAAACTGCACGTAACTTTGATCTAATCTCTAGAAAGAGGTTAAATGGCTATAAGATCAAGGTAAAATATTTCATATTATTCATATTCACAAAATGAATGAAATGAAGGGGAACATAATTCATTAATTATTTCCACTACACTTCACTCATTTTGTGGATATTAAAATAAGAAATATTTTTATAGATCTACACGTAAATGCTATGCTAACAGTGGTTCTATAGACTAGACTCAGCATTAACATGTTTCCTCTATCTACATATTTAGCATTATTATTTACTAGCTGCGCCCCGCGGTTTCACCCGCGTATATGTTGATCCCGTGGGAATATCGGGATAAAAAGTGTCCTTTGTTATTCTGATGTATAAGCTAAATTACTGTAAAGTTTCACCAAAATCCGTTCATTAGTTTTTGCGTGAAAGAGTAACAAACATCCTCACAAACTTTCCCATTTATAATATTAGTTTATACTATATTTGTTAGTTTATAATATTAGTAGGATTACCTTCAATCAACAAGATTACTAGATTTCCGATGAGCTCATCACAAACAGCCGGAAAAATAAGATCACAAATAATGTTGTCTTATTTTGGAACATAGATTTTTCAACCTTATTGCTTATTTGTTATGTTTTATTTTTCCATAAATATTTTGTTCTTATTTTAAGAACACGTTTACTTTTCAATGAAAGTAGTAAATATATTGCAAACGATAATAAACTTTATGTTTGAAAGTTAAGGTTTTTAATCAAGTTACATGCAATCACGGCCACTTGAGCGATATGTTTTTGTTCCTAATCCTTAATCTAGTGCTATTTTTTATCGAAGCTTTAAGACCTTTGATCGACGGCCTTTCGCACTTTGCCGATTGAAAAGGAACACACTACGCCGGAGCGCGTTCGTCGCGTCGATGCGAAAGTATGCGTACGACTTTCATAATTTGCTCTCTTTTTGTATGGACAAACCGTCGAACGCCGCCAATCAATGTGTCCCTACCCTAAAAAAAAAATAACTACCGTCTTCGTAACTAGCAACTTTGTGAACAGCCGACAGCTGTCCCGGTCCCGGGCGTGGTCGCGGACAGCAAGAGTATAGTGGACCCGGCCGAGGTCACGCACAAGCTGGAAGCGCTGCAGATACAGAACGGAGATGCACACCACCTTATTGATAAGGTAGTCAGCTTAAACACGTACTTGCATGATAGATAACGCACACTGCTAAACATAGCTTATTGGCACAACGATAGTCATTGGTAAATATGTAATCCAACGTTCTTACGAGGCGATTTCTCAGTCCGATCATCTTTTATAAAGAATATTTTTTACTTGCCATTAAAGTCCCCACTGCTGCACGCGTAGCATGACCACCATAGAAACGGGTTTTGTCGACGGAAGAATAGACAAAGATGACGTTCCGTATAGACAGTACGACGGCAGCGAAGTTGTTTGCACTTTTTACAAAATTCACTTTTAGATAATTCGAATTCTTTGTTTCGTCATAGTTTTTTTTTTGTTCTGTTTGATTCTCATTTTTTACTGATATATAGGAGACGATAGCTTTGTTCTTCTATTTATCACAGTTTTGCGTTCAAAACGCTCTCCTGTAAAATCATGATTTTGTAGATAACCGTATATACTTTGTTGCCGTCGAGTAGTTAGTTTTGTACTGTCTTTAGCATGGCGATAGCGATTACAAAATCTCTTCACTACCTTAGACAACTGTCAGTTGTCAGTGTAATTTTGACAGTTTGGTATAGAAAACTTTCTTCTGAAATAGTCTACATGAAAAAGGACCTAGACAAAGATCGTTAGAAACGAAAGACAAAATGACAGATTGTAGAAGGATTTCTACGATGCGATGTCAAAAATGGAGAAACGAAATGTCACTTTGTATAGAAAGAGCTATGTCTATTCTTTGTAGAGATAGAAAGCGTCATGCTAAGCCTGCTGGGCAAAGGCTTCTCCTTCCACCTCTCTTTGTCCAGACCTGTCAAGGACCCATTTTCATTAAATGATAGGGAATAATATGGAGGTTATTTAAAAAAATACATTGTATGGGACTCAAGAAACTAATTGCATTTTTTTAAATATTTTACAATACATTACTTATTTTTTCAAATAAATGTTTACTTGCCTGTTGCAAACGCCGCTTGAATACTTGAATACAAAAGCGATTAAATTTTGCTTGCGGAGCTGATTACTGTACCCGTGGGTTTATAGTTGCAACAAGTTGACTGACCGATAAAGATTGGTATACTTTAAAAAAAATATTTTAATGAGTACGCTTTCAAAATACACACATCAAAAGTGTCTAGGGATCAACATATATTTTTGCAATAACTTTTCTCCTGATTGATATTAATTAAAATTTTCTTTAAGGATTCATCAAATAAAGTGTTTTCGTTTGTCACAGTAACGATAAACCAAGTCACCTTTGCATTAATAAAGAAATTTGCCATTTTCCTAATAAAGGGATTTTTGACATTTGAACCACTAACACAAAAGTTCGAAAAAAAGACTGAAATAACAGTTTTCTTTAAAATTTTATTGGGTAACTTAAACAATTAATAATCCGTGTTTCTACCGCGAACACTAACAACACAAGAACATCGGTTTGGCATACTCAAAATGAGTTCATCCAAATCACGCTGTGGAATGGCCGCCCATGTTCGTTGCAACAACAAAAAAAGGTCTTCTTGCGACTGGATACCCTCCATATTCGGCAGAGCTCTTCTCTGTAGCATATCCCATGCATGCTCAATCGGGTTCAAGTCTGGCGACTGAGCAGGCCAGGGCAGGACATTGATGTTAGCTGCGGCGAGAGTCTGTCTTACAACTCTTGCGGTGTGCGGTCGTGCATTATCATGCATTAACTGAAATAAGGGACCGATTTGCACTTGTAGAGGAACGATGACGTCTGATACAATCGTCTCAGCATAAATTTGAGCGTTGAGGTTGCCTCTGATCCAAATCAACTCAGTTCTTCCGCCGATCCAAATACCCGCCCATACCATGATGGTTCCACCACTATAAGGATGGACTTCCTGGCAGGATTTTAATCGCTGTTGGCGTCCAGGGGTTCTCCAGTGTCGTATACGTCTTGTATCCGGTCTCATACCAAAACGAGACTCATCAGAAAAGCACACGAAACGCCATTGTTGTTCTGCCCAATTTCTGTGTTCAAGAGCCCATTGATATCGAATCCTACGATTGTGCATTGCTATAGGTGGTACCCGTAGCGGTCTTCGGGAATGAAGGTTCACTTCATGCAAGTGGTTTCTGACTGTTTGGTCGCTAATTAAGTTCCCTGAAGAGTGATGAAGCCTCACGGCTAACATCATGGCGGTTATTGTTGGAGCTCTTCGAGTTAAGATTTGAATGTATCGGTCTTGTCTCCGTGTGGTGCAGCGATACCGTCCTCCATGGCGCTCAGCCACGGTACCAGTGCTTCGGTAACGTGTCCAAAGTCGACTGATAACACTCTGACTTGTATTCAGAGCTAAAGCCACAGTACGTTGCCGGGAACCAGCTTCTATCATTCCCACGGCTCTGAGCATTTCTTCCCTGCTTAAATGACGTCGCCGCTCCATAATAACGTTGGTTTTAATCAGTAGTAGGGAAACAGTAGCACTAATAATGTCTTCAATGCGTTGTATGTTTTTATAGGGAAAATATTGACAGCTGATTTTCATCTTTTACTCGAATTTGATTCACAGTTCCTGATTCAAATTATGAAATGCATCAAAAAGGATCCATACAAATTTATAAAATCATAAATTTATTACAAAGCCACATCTCAATCTCAAGAAATCCGCATAAAAATGCTTGATCCCTAGATACTTTTGATGTGTGTATTATACAAACATGTTGTACAGACGCCAGCACACCAAGCTAGGTACTACAATCTGTCAAATTTATTTAATAGATTTTCAACTTTATCGCTAAAGCATTAGGTTCAAGGTTGATTGGGAAAATTTTACAATTTCGGGTAACTTGATGTGCTGGCGTCTGTACGACCCACAAGAAATCCTTTTGGAGGAATTTAGGGTCTCATTGGTGGCCTTAGCTACAAATGAGAACCTATTTGACATAGTGAGAAAGAGATTACTTTCGAAGAAAAGTTATGTGTTGCGAGTTAGTTTTTGAGTGTTTGTGCATGTGAGAGTCTGTAAACGATGCTGAAACAAAATGTGGTCCTTGCATGAAAATATTACAATCTCCGTCCGGTCCTGAGCCCTGATTCACAACCATACGACAGGCTATCGTATCGGAAACCTGACATTTCGATAACCTGATTTGACTTGCCCTCAACAGCAAATAGCTGTTGGAAGAATAGCGGGCGTCTATTTGATCTAAACTGACAAAATTTTCGGGTTTTGTACTTGTGAACAGCGTTGAGAAGACTCGTACGATAACAATGATTAATGTTCGATACGATACGGAAGCGTACCGAGTGTTTGTGAATAGCTATGCTGGTCTCTCTTCATTTGCAAAAAATAATCTGTTTTTTTTTTACAACTCCAGGTAAACGAAATCAAAGAAACAATAGAGGTTAAGCAGGAAACGAAAATCGAGCAAGTAACGGAAGTAGCGAAACACGAAGAGATAGCGAGTGAGAAGTCCGAACAGAGAAGCGAGAGGTCCGAACTGAAGGAGAAGAGGGAAGACAAGGAGGACAGGAAAGAGCCCTCCGTCGAAAAGACTGATGATAATGAGAT
Source organism: Amphipoea oculea (assembly GCA_945859645.1). Classification (NCBI taxonomy): domain Eukaryota; kingdom Metazoa; phylum Arthropoda; class Insecta; order Lepidoptera; family Noctuidae; genus Amphipoea; species Amphipoea oculea. Next base: position 17,047,757 of record OX243883.1, read on the forward strand.
GACAGGTGAGTGAAAATTGTCTCGAAAAAAAAAAAACAGGGTGTATATGCAGAAGTGTTTTAAAGTACACTCAAATTTTGTCAGTCTTGTAAAATGTCCCAATCTAGACTTCGGACAAATCGCTTTTCCATATTCGAGTCTACTTGTCTGTGTCATTGAATAACTAAACGGAGGGGCAATTCTCGTAATTTTAAGAACGTTCACAGCCTAGTCTCAGACTCAATTTTATTTGTCAAAAATACCCCTAACATACCTACAGCTTTGACAATGATTGTCGATGTGCTGTGATTGTGACTGTTGTGACTAGATTCTGAACGTTTTTAATTACGGGCATTGCCCTTCAGTCCTCTGTGGTAACATAAGCTAGGCCGCTTCCTGATAACTAACATAAAGAAAAAACAGAAGTGAGTGAGTTTTGCTGTGCCCGATAGGGTCTATATTGATCTTTTACTTTATAATAATACCATCTATGTAATACATATGGAATGCAATAAATAATTGAGTCTCCACAGCTCTCGTTACATTTCAATGCACGTGCTTACCGCTTAGACGTGTAAAACTGTTTATGTTTACCAATTTACAGAAATAAATATCAATTATCATGATTAGCGAACTCTTTTACTCATCATCATCATCAGCCTATAGCAGTCCACTGTTGGACATACGCCTCTCCTATTGCACGCCATTCAACTCGACTTTCGGCAACTCTCATCCAGCTGCTGCCAGCTATCCTGCGAAGATCGTCGCTCCACCTAGCCTGAGGGCGTTCTCACGTTACGTTTACCGATTCGCGGTCTCCACTCAAGAACACGTCTACCCCAACTTCTTCGCCGTCTTCTTATTATTGCAGTAAAAACATCGAATCGTACTTATAAATGTCAAAGTTTTATTTGTCACATTACGTGAATATAATTAGCTGCTAACATCCCTCTTTATCTTCCATATCTTCCATTTTTTCGCACGCGATACTAAAATGTATTGCTTTATATGTTGCAGCGTCAATGACGGCGCGGCGTATCACAACGGAAGAGCAGGCGAAGGCCGCGCTCGCCGAGCGACGCCGCCGCGCGCGGGAAGAGCTCGAGAGGCAAGCCGAGCTCGAACGGCAGAGGTAATACTTCTCATTTTAAGGCGCAGATATACGACTTCTAATGATTTTAAATTCAACATCACGTCTAATCGACCGGACTGATTTCTTTGAAAAAAATAAATGTTATACTAGACCATTTGCTTCGTAATTTGATATGTGAATATTTGCAATTATATTTTTTTTAACATAGTGTAATTAATTTGTAAAGTAATGTCTACCGCGGACATAAAAACGATAATCACGCAAACACTATCGGGTGTATTTTCATAAAACTTTCACCATCTAAAAGACAATTTAATTCCCCGAATTTTAGTATACGGTTTTTATTTGTTTGGTGTTTGAGAGTTTTTGTAAATAGATAATTGCTTCATATTTGCAATAAATTACCACGGTTGTGTCATCGCGCTTCTCTTTCTTTTCTATGCAGTCCGACAGTGACCGCGCTTTAGGTCGTGTAGTCGCCTTAATAGGCCATTAGAACAATCATTAAGAACGCCAGTGACGTGCATTGGTTTTCAGAATAGGTAGGCACTAGACCGGGTCTAGTCTAGGCAAACGCGGTCACTAATCAGAAAAAAAGTGAGGTCAAAACTGTAGTTACTTTTTGAGTAGGCATGCCTACTTAAGGGTGATAAATTGCGAAAGTCGAACGTCATGGTATTACGCGGGTGACGTACGTATTTTTAATTTTGTCGTATTAACTTGAACGAGTGAAGACCAATGACAATGTGCGAATAGTACGGGAGCCGAGTAGGCCGTCCGGCGACTGCCTACTGCTGCACGTGATTGTATGAAGGTTTTGTTTTTTGTTAGGTATGATAATTTAGTGAGTTTTTTAATGGAGCACACACACTAAAATGCAATTGACAGGCTTATGTTGATATATCAAGGTAGGCACTGCTTATATGCCTATATGCAACGCACGCCACTGGAGAACGCTCAAGTTTTTACTCGAAACTGGGGACAACATTGAGCACTATTTATGCTCTATAACGCCAATTGTGTGTTTGTTACTTTATATGATATTATATATTCCAGGTTGCAACGCGAAGCCGAAGAAGAAGCTGAGCGTCAACGTCAAGAGGAAGAGCGGCAACGTCGCGAAGAGGAAGAGGCGCGCGAACTGGCGCAACTACAGAGACAGATGAACGAGGAGAAACTTAGGAAAGCTATCGAGGTATAAAACTCCGCCTAATCATAATATATCACTTTCTACTACATTATAACCAGTGATCGGAATAGGCTGAGTATATTTACCTAAACTTCGGAGAACAGAGACGGAAAGTGGAGACTTCCTGACGACATTTTTTTCCCGGAATTCGGGAAAAATCTTAAATAAGTAGAAAATAAGCTTTATTTAAGATGGGTAAAAGCTATTTTTGCGTGTCTTTTCTAGGCTCAACAACAGCTCGAACGCGAAGAAGCCGAACGCAAAGTCCGCGAAGAAGTAGAAAAGCAAGCTCGTCTCAAAGAAGACGAAGAGAAGAGAAAGGCGGCGGAAGAAGCAGAGAAGTTGCGCCGCGAAGAGGCCGAGAGAGAGGAGAAAGAGAGGCTCGCCAGGAAACAGAGGGTTGAGGCTATCATGGCGAGGACTCGACTCAGGAAGGTGAGACATTCAAATATATTTTCTTTTTTTTTTTCAACATACCAAAAATATTTAGTCTACTGGGAGTAAAACCACAGAATTCTTAATAGTACTACGTACAGAACGGAGACTCCCTTCCCCGCACTCATATCAGATACCGCACCTCACCCCACACTTCGAGGTATTCGTCGCCGACTCTAGCAAGGGCGCTCGCAATCGTAAGAACCACAGCGCTGGCTGTATTGCTGACACGAGCACACAATTTTACGATTTAAAAGTTTTATTTGAATTTTAATTACTATGGTTGAATATTGTGATGCTTTTCCGACTTTGTATTTACATAGACTGTTTGTAAGATTTCGCATGTTTAATACCATGCGATTGAATAACCGATTATTTAGAGATAAGTCATTTATACGAAAATATTTTTGTGTTTTTATTTCATCACGAACCCGACTATATAAATAAACAATTGAACTACAAGGTCACTTCATAATAATGCACACGTTCGGGCAGCGCCGTCGTTCGTTCGGATGCAAATCGCTTTTCGCGCCATTTTTTTACGCTACGCACGACAGCTAACACTACAAGAGTTTACGCACACATTTGCACGTGTACAAACGTAATAGGTAATTATTTTGTGAGCGTTGTATGGAGTGTCCGGGGTGTGGTAAAACTAACGTAGTGTAGCTATTCACGAACTCTCAAGATTCCAGGAGGAATCAATTAAACCCCGGTTTATCACGTATGTTCTATAATTATTCCTACGTATTTTACAAGTGTTTCCTTTGGCTTGTCAGTCAAATCTTACACTTACTGTCTTCTAATCTTAAGGTGCCACTATTCGATATTTTTTCCATACAAATTTCGGGAGAGTATTACTCCACTGTTTGACATTGTACATCCAAAGTTAAACATTGTATCATTTTGTCTAATTATTAATTGTGTCTGTACGGAAGCAGAATTGTAAAATAACAAGCCATTAAAAAGTTATGAGCCAACAAAGATTCGTTTTTCTTGCTATTTTTAACGTAATTTTGGGTGTAAATAAGTAATAAAAGAACTAAAAATATTAAAAATTAAATCCGTACCGACAAAGCTCAGTTATCGAAGAGTTCAAAAAACTTTATTTGTGATTGATTTATGTAGTGGATTTTTCATAATACTCGATTTTCCAAAGCACTTTTCAAATATTTTTATGCGTCTATCAGTTCGGAACGGTGTTTCTGTGCATGAGAACTAGATGTTGTGCGTGTAGATTAGCGTCTAACTGCTCATCACTGATACTAGCTCCGTCAGACACGAAGCCAAGTTAGACAGCGTGATTTTGGCCATGACCACCAGTGAGTTCGAGCTCGCGTTTAGTTTACTCTTAAACAAAGTTAATGTTTGTCTCGTATTTCTTGTCAGTAACTTCTAACGGACTCTCGGAGGCTGCATGTAAGCACCGAATGTGCTATAAATTTGTGATCGCAATGTTAGTTGTCATCAGTATTGCCCATTTTTAAATGAGATATATTTAGGAAGTGCTGCCAGTATTCCTGTAAAAAAGGGTATCAATGTAATTAAATTAATATTTTACTATTAACAGCAGGCGGAAGAAGACAAGAGTAAAGCTTCTGCGCCTTCCGAGCCTGCTCCCGCGCCAGCCGCCGAGCCCGCGTCCGAGCCTGCGCCCGCGCCTGCACACGAACCTGCGCCTGCGCACTCGCCCGCGCCCGCGCCTGGCGAGGTGGCCGCGCCTGCAGCACCTGTGTCTGATAACGGCAATGCGAATGCCACTGCCGATCTATTAGGATTGGACTTCGCGCAGGTAACTAACATTCTAAAGACAATTTTTTTAAACAGTAAATACCTACAGTACGCAGCCGCTAGTACGATACATAGAGTTTGTGACAGTGTCACAAACTTAAGGCCTAATAGCCGAACTTTGTCTAAAACGTTTTGTGCCTTATCAACGGTATTTCTTCTAGCAGTCACATCCCTATGAAATTGAAATAATTTTATTTCCTACTTCATATTATAAAATAGTAGTAAGTATTTATTTATTCAAATAATTGTAAATACATAATAGCGGTACACAAGGTTATTATGGCGGGTGGTTAAAATTGGAACGAATACATTTCATGTGACATTTAACAAAACAATGATGTACTTATGATTGAACATTTCATACATGTCGGACCAGCGATGAAAAAATCTAGAACAGAACTTGATCTAATATAGAGTACTTACCAGCATTTCATTGTTAAAAACAAAACAACCGACTTAAAAAAAAAAGCAATACAAAATGATAAATAACTTTAATTTCAGAAGTTGGTGTCGTTGATTCCGCATTTTCGTTTTTGTTTTTTGTAAAAAAGTTTTTATTTTTCATTTTTTAGTTGTACCTACCCCACACAAATTCAATTAACACTAGTGCATTGAAGAATTGAAGACACCGACTAGAAGAATTATCAAAATTCGCATAGAAATGCCGGATATGTAGTACATTTATGTATATATCTTCGTACATAAGAATAATAACCTAATGTATTATATACTAAAATCTTCCTAAAAGTATGTAGATAACATTAGTGAAAGAATTATCAAAATTGGTTTATTAGTTTTTGAGAAAATCGCGGACATACAAACATACATACATATGGGTCGAATACAGTTCCTCCTTTTTTGAAGTCTGTTAAAAATATTAATCATCTGTTCCTATCATTCCAGCCCCAAGAAACAAAGCCCGTCTCGCTACTACCTAACGCAGTAGAGACTGCGCCGGTAGCACACCACGCCACGCCCAACAACGGCAACGTCACTGCCGATCTACTGGGACTGTCCGAACAACTCGCTGTGAGTATATTAATTATTTTATCTACACCCATGCTATAAATCCTCTATAAAAGTTTCTGAAACAGTTAGCTTAAAACAACCAGTGTCATCGTAACCATAATATCATCCAAACGAGTGTTATAATGTTGTATGTCATTATGCAACTCGTTTCCAAAAAAAGACGTGTGGCGCTCGGGGACTGCCGCGGTAAAGCTATTGCATAGCATTTTTTATCAACTTATGTGAGCTTCGTACAGTCTACACGCATACGTCTAGCCGAACTGAAACGACGTTAGACGATGCACGGCTTTCAACGCCGCACCGCTGTGCCGGGCGGAGTGGGGGGTGTTAGGTTTATTTTCGTTACGAAATTTCTTGATTCGGTCGCCGCGCTCAAAGCCCGCAATAAAAGCTATGCAATAGCTTAAAAGAACATTGTTATACACGCGCGTTACACTACTACAGCGCAGTAATTTAAAAAAAGAACTTATAGGTTATTCGAATACACGTCGTATCCCGCCGGCCGCCATTTTTGTTCCATATTAGTATTGCAAAAAACTGTTTCAGAACCTTTTATAGAGGAATTTTATCATAGGTGTAGATAAAGTCTTCTAAGCAACTGTACATAATTAGTTATTAAAAACACTCATGTGAAACTATTATCCCCACCCACATTCTTGTTTAAATATCCCTTATTATACAAGAGTTGCATAAATAACTAATTTAAGCTTAATCTTCATAAAAATACCCATCTAAACTTAATTGCTGGGGAGTTTGTTGCGCCACTTCATCCCAGTTAAAGCACTAGGAAGTGGTAAATGGCCGGCGTTTCGGAGGACTGTCTTATGTAATTTTGACGTTGAAAAAGTGCTGATTCTCAGTCTAGTTTGAAAAAAAAACTTTGATTTTGATTTACCTTTCTATTTAGCAGTGTTATTGTACTTATCTTTAAGGACAACCAGTGAAATAACCGCCAAGTAAACGCTAATTTACTAACAACGCTGCAGTTCTTCATATACAGGGAATTATCCTACAATCCTAGCCAGAGACTAAACTTCTTGCTAAATCCATACTAATATTATAAATGTGAAAGTGTATGTCTCTGTCTGTTTGTTTGTCCGTCTTTCACGCCTAAACCACTGAACCGATTTCGATGAAATTTGGTATAGAGATAGTTTGAGTCCCAGGAAAGGACATAGGATAGTTTTTATCCCGATATTCCCACGGGATCGCGAGTGCGCCCATTTAGCAATAAAAAAAAAAAAAAAAAAAAAAAAGGATCGAAACTTACGCGGGTGAAACCGCGGGGCGCAGCTAGTTGATAATATTGTTTTTCTCCATGGCATTATAGCTCATCTTCAATAGAGAAGCCAACTTTCAACATGCTCAAATATTGTCTTGTAGTTACAACGTTATGACAAATTGTGATCGTATTTTCTCTTTACCAGACTGAGGACAAAACCGCAGAGCAGACGACGACACCCAAACTACAAACAAACGACAACGCACCAATAAACAACACGCCAATCGAAGCCAACAACGGCAACTCCCAGCCCGCCAACATTGGCCACATATCCGCCAACTTCATACAAACCGAGCGTTTGTCCAACGAGAACCAAACAAAGCTGGCCGACGTGCCCAAACTCCTAGACGATGACTTCACAACGCACAACGGTCACGGGGCCACTCACAACCACCCCTTGACATTGCAAAATGCGATCTAATTTTGTGTAAATAAGGTTGGTAACTGAATGCAGTCGGTTTTCATTGCGTATATATTGGCTGGTGGTCGTGAGGTTGTGATTATGGCAAGCTATTATTGAATACTTGGAGATGGGTAGGGTTATTTATATTGACAAGGTTTTTTTTGTTACCGCCGGAGGTGAAAAACTTCATAAAAATGCTTGAATACTGATCTATTCTGCACAATACGCGAAATATGACAAAAAGCGTACAAACATCTTTCTCATAGAACTTGGCGGTCAAAAAAATAATACACGGATAAGACTCGAAACATAGAGGGCGGCACTAACGCTTGTCCCTTTTTATTAAGACAACAAATAAATAAACAATAAAATGTGTGTCACGGTGCTTTCCTAAATAAGTTCACACATTATCTCAAAAAGTTAAAAAAAAACATTGTTTTTGTTATTCATCGTTGGTGCTAGTAATTGTTTTTAGGTAAGACACGTAACAGTAACAAATAATTGAACTAGACGAAAGTGACCAGACTTAGTTTAGGCACTTCTTGAAATATGTTTCCAACTGCCTTAGCATTTAATACTGTATATTATGTAAAAACCCATATATTTTTTTTTAGAATGTCTATAGAAAATATGTGGGTGTTTAGGTAAAGTATAAAAGTAGTGACAAAGTCATCTTAGTCCAATGTTAAATATTTAAAAACGAGAATAATAAAGAGACGTTTATCACGCGACCTCTCACATGAATATGGACTCCGCTAGAGCTCGAAACCATTCGGACAACCTCGAAATTCGCGAGCTAATATCCAAACAAACAAAAAAAAACAATCCTACATCTTAGATACCAATTTTCTTTCTACTATCTAAAAAAATATTCAATTTGCCATCTATAAACATCTTCATGCTAACTGAGATTATTACCCTAATTAGCTAGACACCTTCAAGGTTAATAGGGTCATTACCCTAAGCCCTATTTGTGGGTGAAAGAAATGTAGGTAGGAAAACAATCTCTTTAGTCGAATGGGCGATCTCTTTCTAAGCCAATATGTATGCGTGAAAACAGGGTATGTTGTCTGTCACTCGAACCAGTGCTGTCTTATGTAAAAACTATAAATATATCATATTTACTGGAAAAAATGCTTCCTTTTATGTCATTAGGTAAATTTACTTAGGACCAACTTAGTTGTAATTTGTCTTATAGCGAATAACACCGATAAAACTGAACGTGTTCATCACGTCTAAACCGCGTTCAAGAGCTGTCAAAATTGTTATGGAATTTGACACTGACAGCTCATGGAGTAGTGGTCGCGTTCAGTTTCCTTGGCGACATCCGCACTTAGTCAACGCGTTCAGTCCATGTATCTTATGCTAGTAAAAATAAATCCGTCACATTTTTACTGTAGAGTAAACTTACAAACCTTTGCCCAGCGTTGGGATAGTCTAGGTTAGCAACCAGGAATAAAATGCAGGAATATAGTATACTAAACCAATATAAGTAAGTTATATTTAGTTGACGAAATGTTCTAAGGTTGGTCCTAGGCAAAACTATTAACTTATTCCCATATTACCCAGTTAATAAAAATATTATGTAACTCATAGAGTGACGGAACACCGGGAAGGCACTAAATTATTATAATATATTATAATTAATGCATTTATTGTAAATTATCGCAAGTGATTACAATGGTTTTACTCACAAACTGGTAAATTGGTCAAAATGTAAGCTTATTTTATATACTGTTGAGATGGGACCTCAGTGGAAGCGAAGCGAAAGATTTATGTAGCATTAATTCTGGTAATCAAGAATTTCCAAAAGTTTCATTATTTATTCGCAAATGGAGAAAAATGAAATCTTGTGTCTGATAATAAAGCTGAGTTTTTATGCTATTTTATAATATAAATTATCTTTCCTTCGTTTACATTGGGGTCTTGGCTTTAAGCTCCTCAGTTGATCGGTGCCCCGACTACTGATGATCATCAACCTATAATAATGTAATTTTAATAGTCATCAATTCTTTACCAATATTCTCAAAGAAAAAAGTACCTACTTAATTGTTGTATCTATTGGTGAACCTTGTAAAGTAATTGATTGCAATCAAAATACATAAAACGTAACTTAATGATTCAATAACCAATATGTAGTGTTAAGATATAAATACGAACATTTATTTATTCAACAATGACGATGTGTGATTAGATGCCAGGCCGCTAGAAATGATTTTATAATGATTATAACCTCTTTGGTCCGGAAACCGCTCATGAAATGACACTTGACAGCAAAAAAAAAAGTTGCTGTCAAAATGATTTCATTATGTCAAATCAATATCTCAAGAGTTGTCTTTAGAATACTTAATTAAGATCGATCTCAAACTTAAGAGCGGTTTATCAGAACGGGCCTTAGTATAATACTATATTTTGTAGTACTGAATATGCATAATAATTAGTCGCCAAACCAATGTTAGTAATTTGCGCCATATTCCAAATTCATAGACAAGAAAACTTTTTTTTTGTACCTTTTTCCTTTAGTAAATGTTGTAATATTCAAAATTCCGTCTCATAAAGATTGGTGTTGTGTGATACGTTTAAATAAGATTTAATTTTAATTGTATTATAATTTTTAATACGCGTAATTTGATTATTAGTGTGAATAGAGTTTAATGTGAAAAAAAAACAATTGAAATGAACTGGCAATGATGGAAGGTAGCATCGTATAGATGTTTATGGGAGTTAAAAAATTGGGATGGAAAAATAAGTTTTTAATTATTAACAACATTATTAAAAGACGTGACACGTAAAAATATTATTCAGCATTTAACCAATTTAACAAGAAAATTCAATTTTTTTATTATTAGTCAAGAAATTGAGCGTGGTTGTTGCTCTTACTGAACTTGCTGATCCCGAGCAAATGCTATACTGCTTAACGGTTTCGCTCGATTGATTATTGGTTAGCCAATCACCAAGAAGTAAGCTTTGCCGTTGGCATTTACGTAAATAAAACCAAGCAAAATCCAATAACCAAACCTAGTATAGGTTTGGTTAAAGAAATGAGTACTAGATAATTACAAAGGCATCATCGTTTAATGTTACAAAATGCCGTATTTGCAATAACAACTGCACTGAACAAGAATATCACAAACTCGAGTTTGTGATATCAACGGTTATATCCGTATTCAAATATATTGAAAATAATAGGGTTTAGCATGACAAGTAAAAAAACTTTAACCAAGTTTCTTTGAGGCAAGCGGGATATAAACAGTAAATGAAGTGAAACATCTATGAAAACGATCATACCCGCTTAAAAAGATAGATACACGCACAGGGCTATTTCTGAATACGGATATAAATGCTAATACTTTAAAGCGACGTTATATTTTTTTTTTTCTAAAATTGTTCTTAGAAAAACAATCATTTGAACAGTATATATTTGGGGTGGAAATGAAGTTATGCTTAATAAAGTTACAATAATGTAATTTAAGTTATTTAACACGTTATTATATACAAATTTTTGTATGATAAGTAGATAGCATTCAATGTTATTCAACTTCTTTTTTTAGAATGTTTAATAAAAAAAAACTAGTTATGTGATGCCGGTTCGGCTCATAAACGAGGTTACAATGGATTGCATTAATATAATTTCCAACTGAACTAAGATTCTAACCGTTTACCTAGTTATTGTATAAAATTAATTATTGAGTCAAAAGTTATGGTTATGTTTTCATACAAAAGTGTTATAACTATTATTATTGTGTTAAGATTTTAAACTTATTAGCGTTTCACTTTACTTCGCCTGTTTGAGAATGGTTTTCTATGAAAATGTAACCAAAACTGGCCGACTCGGGGGCATATGTCCCCTGTCTGTATATTATTCCATAATATTTTCTTTCACATAATAATAATAGTAGTTTTTCCAATTTATACCTGTTGTGTGTTGAGTACGTTGTTTTGTGTGTTTAGCAAAGTTAGGTAAAGATTAGTTATTTGATGGGTACAGAGAGATTGACTTCCGTTATACAAATCAACCTACATTGTATGTTATTTGTGTATACGAGAAAGGATATACCCAATGTATTCGACACACAATAGACCAACATTCACAACAATTATCATTTCCTGTTTTCCCTTCAAATGACACACAACTGGTATTTGTTGTGAATGTCATTTAACAAATTTATCATACGATTTTTGCTTGTAGGTAACATTTGTACGATTTGTGTTTTATTTTGCTTATCCATCCAATCTTAATCGTTCAAATTATATGAAAATCATGTAGATGTCTCACGGCCTTATTATACAAATATGTATGAAATTGAGGCCAGGATAATTGACCCATCTTTGCAAAGATTGCGACAGTTATCAAAATAGATTGTTCCGATATAAGTGGTATATTATTCAGGAAAGATCTTGGTAAACTGTCGGGTCTATTTAATTGAATTTTATGGGGTGGTGCATTTATTCTGGCTTAAAGATTACTTGGGTTGACATTTTGACATGGTATCTTACCGCTAAATAATTTGACAATCGAAACGTTTTATCAGTTAATTCTTGCCAAGTGTGGTATCAATGAAATTGGGCTTTTTTCACTTTAGTATAATTGTCAAATTATTTAGTAAAGTTTAGCGACGAAGCTGGCAAAATGTGTTCCCAAGTATTTCGGTGTAAAATTGTAATATTTTATTACAATAACCAGTGTGACAGGTCGCCTACAATATCACGTCGATCGTCATGTTCCATAGTCTGATTGTTATTTTATAAGTTTAAATGAGTTGACGAGCGCCCCAAGTTGCGTATAACACACCCTTCATTGAACGCGACTATCATACCAAAAGAAGCTAGTCTAAAAATGTTATGTAATTATTGAAGAAAAATCGTGCTATTAAATTATTTTCCATTTCAGATATACTAAATTGCTGGTTATAACCTTATAACTTAAGTTACTTGGTTGTAACATAAGTGCTTGTGTATGTAACTATAGCGTTAGTAATAAAGTATGGCGGCCTGTCACATTGCGCCCGCGCAAGTGTGTGCTTGTTTATGTATGTGTGCGTGCGTGCTAACGCAGTCCATTCATCAGTACGGTTAGTCGTTGAAGAATAATAATGTAATTGATATCATACATAGATGGACATGGCTTCGATGCGTTATATAACTACTGTATTACGTTTATAAACATCATGGATTTATTAAATGAAACAATTTTAATACGAAAAATAAATACAAAGAAGTTAATTTTGTGTTGTTTTCTTTCTCTTTACCTTTTCCTTGACTGCTGAAAGACTTGCGACTAATTAATTAACAGGCTAGATTCTGATTCTGAAATTGGCATAAAACCGGCGAAGTAGCAGCCAGCATTAGACAGGCCTGATGGTCTAGTGGTTAGTGACCCTGACTGCTATGCCGGAGGTCGTGGGTTCGATTCCCACCCAGGACAAATGTTTGTGTGATGAGCACGATCATTTGTTCTGTGTCTGGGTGTAATTTATCTATAATATTAGGTCCTTACATATGAAATTGGCGTTTTGTATGGAAGGAACAAAAAGTCGAATATTTTTTAATATAATATATTTAATTAATCAAAGTATGAACCATTGTTTTCAATGCACTTTTGCCATCTTATAGGTAGTTCATTGATCCCTTTACTAAAAAAACCAGTCTGACGGGAATCAATAAAATCTTTGAAGGCGATTTGGACTGCCCCATCGGAGTTGAATTTTTTCCCTTGCAAAAAGTTATCCAAATTGCGAAAAAAATGGTAATCTGTTGGAGCAAGGTCCGGGGAGTACGGAGGATGTCTAAGACATTCCAATTCAAGCTCTTCTAATTTGGTAGCCGTCTGTTGCGCAGTGTGTGGTCTGGCGTTGTCGTGAAGCAGCAGTGGCGTGGAGCGATTGACCAGCCTTGGTTGTTTAGCCGCTAGCTTTTCCATCATGGTTTGTAATTGCTGACAATAGACATCAGCTGTAATAGTCTGGCCAGATTTGAGAAAACTGTAATGAACAATACCGGCACTAGTCCACCAAACGCTTACAAGTAACTTTTTTGGGGTTAATTTTCGCTTGGGGCAGGATTTGGCTGGCTGGCCAGGATCCAACCATTGCGCTGAGCGCTTCCGATTATCGTAAAGAATCCATTTTTCATCACAGGTAATGATTCGGTTTAAAATACCTTCATTGTTGTGCCGGTTCAGTAATGTAACGCAGCAGTCGACGCGCGTTTGCCGGTTTGCTTCAGTCAATTCGTGAGGTACCCACCTTTCAAGCTTTTTAATCTTCCCAATTTGCTTCAAGTGAATTAAAACAGTTTTATCACTAACATCGAAGCCTGCAGCTAACTCGGACGTGGTTTGCGATGGGTCCGCTTCCACAATGGCCTTCAATTCTCCATTATCAACTTGGGTCTCAGGCCGTCCACGGGGCTTGTTCTGCAGGTCGAAATTTCCAGAACGAAAACGTTGGAACCAAAAACGAACTGTGTTTTCTTTTGCAACATGACCGCCATACACATCATTCACCCTTCGAGTCGTTTCCGCAGCACTAGTGCCACGGCGGAACTCGTACTCGTAAATAATGCGATATTTTAAATTTTCCATTTTGTAAAATGAGTGACGCAAACAGAAAAAACAGAAGAAAAAAAACAAATGAATGACGGTCATCGAAGCACAAATACATGAGTAAATAGCTGTACAAATTTGAATTTGGAATTCCTTACCAAAGAGGAGAAATTCGTGATTAAAGTGGCCAGTACGAAAAACGCCAATTTCATATGTAAGGACCTAATATATTATGTATGTATTTAGAAATATATAAGAATGTTTATCAGTTGTCTAGTACCCATAACACAAGCTCTGCTTAGCTTGGGACTAGATGGCGTTGTGTGATAGTTGTGGAATATTATTACCTATCTGTGTCTACCAGCTTAGAGAAGCCACACTGCTCCGTTGCGTTGCCTCGCAATAATTCAACGCATCGAGTACCACGCGTGCCTTGCGGCGTCGTAACGCAGCGCGATTTATCACTGAAATATTTTCATATTAATGCTGAGTTTCCATCAGAGAAATCTCGCCAGTAATATATAATTGCCTCACAGTATTTTTATGGTTTCGTGTTTAATTAGGGACCGGACTTCGGAACTACTACTGAGAATTTCACCTGGCACGAATATCAAAGTCGCCTGCATTCGCCGGTTTACTCTTCAATCAAACAAAATATTTTTTACTGCATAATAAAGTTTGTCTTTCAATCCGGAATTGTAAATTCATAGGCTGTATATTGAATAATATACCTACTTGCACAGCGATCATATTTAGGTACATTAAATAGAGCCGTTTCATCTGAATATTGTGCGTATACCTACTTTATATTTCAAGTAGGTTAGGGGTTTTTTTTACTAACCTTTGACGTCCCACTGCAGGGCAAAGGCCTCCCTACTCTCCTTCCACCTCTCTCTGTCCAGAGCTGCCAAAGACAGTCAACAGCAAAAGTAGATGATGAAATGAGTTTATAACTTTTGGAGTCAAAACTGATCACGAATATATGGCAGCTGTACTAATCACTTCGACACCACACAGTTCTGACACGAACTCCGTTCATTAGTATTGAATTTCTGATTTTCATCATCTACTTTTGCTGTTGACTGTACATCTCATCCTGCCGCGATATCGTTTGCCATTCAGGTACGCGGTTGTAAGTTAAGTAGGTTAGGATAGAATAGGTTTTTGTATTATCAGACCATAAATATCGTAATTCACTTATAACGTGCACGAGCTGTTTCTAGAGTATGTTGCACGTTGGTAGGTATTTAGCAAAAAGAGTTTGTGACGTCATTGCCGCATGCTTCAGCTGGACCGGCCCAGCTGAAGCTACAACCGTGGTTCCCTCACTAATGGCTAGTTTGCTTCTATCTTCTATCTGATATCTATATTTTATAAAATCTATCATGATCACAATTAGGTTTTCAATAAACGAACATCGGCGCCGATTCTCTTGTTCACAAACCAAACTAAATTTAAGTTCAGTGCATCTTTTTCTTTCTATTTAATTAAGAAAAGGACAGGAGATAAATATTAGTTTAGTCCTGTCAAATTAGTCCGTGGCTGACGTAAATTGACATTGAGTTAAATAACTAGAGAAGCAAACCTCAATAAAATGTGTCAAAAAAGTGTAACCACTATTCAAACGTGACGACGTAGCTTTGAAACCACTAAACATTTAAAAGTAAACATATATCTGTCTCACTTACACAAGTCGCAAGAATAATACCGTCACTTAGATTAGACAAAGCCCGCAATATAAACATGCAATGGCGGGATGGGGTTGCCTACCCATGCAAAATTTTACCCAACTTTTTAAACCATAAATGACGTTAAAAAAAAACGTTAGGCCAAATTATTTATAAAATATTTGAATTATGTATTTCTTATTCGATGTGTATTAGAAGTTTATAACTAATGACAATAACTAAGACATTTTCTTTTTAAATATTTTTTATTTATTCAGTTAGTCACTTTTCTCAGCAATCTGATTATTTCCACCCATTTATCACGGCGTGCTGCATCTTTAGGCACCCTGCAACGTTGTTATTATTTAAAAAATATTTAAAATCACTTATTCCAATAAATTAAAAACTCCCATAAATGTGGGAAACTAAAACTAAGTTTTTAGTGGTAACACTGAACCTAATTTACAAAATTCTGCAATTTATTTATTTTACGTTGATATAAACACAGAAACAATAAAATTACGTGTGGAAAGTAATTCTGGTTAATTTATTATGTTTTTGTGATCTTGAATCGCACTCTTTCACTACGAATTTACCCATTTTGGCGATATTTTTGTCATGTGTCACTTGGTTCACTTCGGTTGGCGCCACACAGAGCACTGAAGTGACATTAGCTACGCATACGGCTGTGGCCTGATGACAAGTGGCAACGCCTTGGCGCGGTAATTACTGATCTAGTGTAACATATATATCAATGTAAATTGACGTATTTTTAATAGCCAATTTTTTAATTACGTCTAAATTGTCTATGGAGTAGATACTCCATAGACAATTAAAAAAAAAAATATTAGTCTATTAGTTATTTAAATAAATATTAGTCTAGTCCTGTCAAATTAAGATTAATTTGACAGGACTAGACTAATATTTATCTCCTGTCCTTTTCTAAATGAAATAGAAAGAAAAAGATGCACTGAAATTAAATTTAGTTTAGTTTGTGAACAAGGGAATCGGCGCCATCGCGATGGTCGTTTCATTCCGACCAAACAATGTACTACGCACCGTGCTACGCCGTAGCACCGTAGCACGTAATCCGCTACGATCGCGTGGTCACATTCGCTGAAAGCTTGCTCTTGTAATCAATTATTCAAGCCCGTCAATTTGCCTTCAGAGGAATTACATTTCGAGGCATGTAAAATTACCCTAAAATCCTTCCGGACGTTGAAGATACAGTAAATTATTGAATAATTACTGGTTTGTATTTTTACGTTTTAACATCGTCATGGGTTGAATAACAAATATAACATTCTATTGATGCATGTGACGGACTTAATGCGGCAATTTCTAACCGACAGAAACACCCTTCGGGATAAAGAATATTCTGTTCTATTCGGGTTAACAATATACCAGAATGTCTCTTTGTGCTATCTCAGAAATCGAAACTAAAACTTACAAAATCCTTACAATCACATTTTAGGAGGATCCCGCTAAGGAACAGCGGGTCGAGGCCTGTCGGGGGGGTGAATGCTTATGCGAATCTCGCACCCCCGGCCATAGGTAGAGGTGGAACACTGCGGTGGTTTTAGCCGGCATGCCCCTCCGATTTCTCCACCGCGCACCAAAAAAGAAAAAGGGGGATGGTTGCTACTCTGTGTAGGAAATTTTACCTAGACTACTTACAGTCCCACAAGCCTGTCTGCATCTCCCGCGGGATATCCACACAGTTCACTATTTTTACAAAAAACTTTACACTTGTCCCGCCGTTTCGGAGAATAACCGGAATAAACAGACAGACAGATAAAAATTGTTTTTTTTTTGTCACAAGTACCTTACCTATACTTGAATATGCATTTAGTAAAAAACTGTTATTTTGACATAACAAATAAACACTTCAATTTTATTTATTTCTACTTGTAGATATTTGAGTGTTCGTATAAGCTTTATTAAAAAGGGATAAGGTGTAAAATGAAGCAACATTAAATTGACAACTGCGTATATTAATTTCACTATTGTTATAATACAGTTCTACATTTTGCCAGCCCTTACAAAATGTGAAGACAGTAACCAACATACATATTTATACAAATATTCTGATTAATTATTAAATTAACATTTAAAAGCTAATGTAACGTATTGTTGTAACAATTTACTATAGGCATTTTAAAATATTTACTTTAAAATTATTTTGCTAAGTTATTCAAACAAAAAACGAAGAAGACCGAGGGTATATCTCATAGCTGATTGTAATTTAAATTCAAGCATAGGTATATGAAAATAAAACAAGTCTATAATACTTTTCTGAAAAAATATTTCTGCAGTTCAATTTGCGATCGTATATATGGTTGTTTTTGGGTTTACTTTACATTTAATAAAAAAAATAACAGCATTGAAATCAGGCTTTTACAAATTTAAATCGATTTTGGAATCTTGGGTTTTATCCTTTCTTTTTTTAATTTGAAATGGGTATGCTCTTGACTCTAGTCTAGGTCAGAGGTGACTTTGTCTCTACAAAGTCGACGATGGAGTGAGCTTACCCAGAAGAAGCCTGTTCACTCTCACTTTGAAGAGATTCGGGTTGTATGCGCTCGGAAACACAGACGCAGGTAGAGAGTTCCACTCTTTTGCTATGCGCATTATAAAGGGCATTTGGAAACGCTTAGTGCGAATTGGTGGAATAGCAACTAGGTCGGGATGGTAACTTGCAGTGCGTCTGGATGTACGAAGGTAGAAGGGGGCGGTGGAATGAGGTCGTGGAGTTTTTGGGCACACTCACCGAAGTACAATCTGTAGAAGACTGACAAGCAAACAACCTTGCGGCAATGAGCCATGCTGTGAAGCTTTCAATTAAATAGGTAGGTTATTTAAATATTTCTAGAAATGTTTTGCGTAAAATAATAAAAGATAAACACTTTTAAAACAACTAGATATGTAACAATGAAAATGAACATAAACGTTTATTATAAACCTAAAGTTTATTTTTATAGTGATATTAATTACAATTACGAATACAATCTACGTTTATTATATTTTATTTATAATTGATTGAAAACACTCATCGTGAGCTATCTACTATATTCATTTAACTTTTATATTTTTCAACAATATTAGGAAATGGAATCAGATTTCACATCGATAAAAATATAAGTTTATTTTAGCTATTTATTTTATAAAGAGTTACAACTTTTTATTAAAATCGGATAGATTATTATAGATTATTTTCTAAAGATAAAACATATTTTAACAATAGTATAGGGGAAAGCGATTTACTGTTGAAATTACAAATGAAGGATTCTTCGAAAACTGTTTAAAGTTATTTCTCGTCTCTAACAAAAACAAAACAAAGACAGAATGGTAAGATAAACATAAAAATAAATTATTTATAACTGGCCAGTAACTTATAAGTAAAAATTAGGCCGCATAAGGGGATAAATTTAATGTGAAGAGGGTGTCCCTAAAAGACCTTGTTCATTAGAACAGAATCGCTATAATTTAAGAAGAATATTTGGAGAGCCTCTCCGCAAGCACCGATCTCGAGAAAATCGACACCTGCAAGGAATAACATCGTAACTCACTTTTTGGCAGTTTTGAGTTACAATCATTCTTGCTGTACAAAACACACATATTTTTCTGCATTCACCCCGTGTCTTAATTTTCACGAGTCAACTGCAGTTCTTAAAATGGTATATTTAGTTACATCATCATTGTTTATGCGCGCCATTATACTTAAATTATATTACATTGTAAGTAATTCAAGATACAATTTTGTTTTCGGGAATAATTATTTCTTATTAAATACGCTTTCACACACTTTGCGATTGCAAGTCTGTGGTACAATGTAATTTTATATGTATGTTGTGGTATGTCATTGTAACTCACAAAAAGTCTATTAATACAGGTACTATAATTATATATTATAATATAATCATATAAAAGTATGGCTATTCCCTCGTTGCCTCAAATTTTCAAGGATGGTTGGCTTTAAGCGAAACCTGAGAGATTTTTTAAATATTTGACGCGCTCTCATGAAAAGTTACTATAAATGAGTTACGATGGGTCCTTGCAGGTGAGGAAATGACGAAATGTACTCATTGCTTTATCCAAAGTTATATTTTTAAACAGGCTAAGAATCAAAAACAGAAATCTAAAGTTGTGTTCAGTGAATAGCATGTAGGTTAGCTACCTAGATGATAAAGAAAACGTTATCGGTAAACTCGTAAACTGTGTTCCTGTTTAGCTAAACTTATTTAACTAACATTGAAACAGTTATTAATGTAATCCTAATAATACATTATCTTTCGCAGCCCAATAATTTTGTAACAGATTTTTTTACGACATTGACTTCACATAAAAATAAATGCACACGGCATAAAAAAAAAACTACCGATGAAATATGTTTTAACATGTTTCAAGCTTAAACAATATTTTATAAACATTTCAGTATAATATTAGTACAATAGATAAGTATAATTTACTGACTAGAATCTCTTAAAAACTGTGAAAATAACGCTAAAATAAGCCTCATTACGTCTATTAGCAAGAGTTCTTAATTCATAGGATATGTTGAAAAGGTAAGTCTTTCTCAAGAAATATGTAGCATTTAATTTTTTTTAATTATTATTATTTAATACTTTTTGTAATAATCAATTTTAGAAGACACTTAGTTTGGCGGCATATCCATCTCGAGGCTGGGCTCTGAAACAAAAATATTGATGTATTAATAAACATACGACGTGTATTTATCTCTTACATTCATTGTTTTGTTATAATTTGACATAGATAGCACAATCGGCCTAATGTTCCCACTGATGGGACACAGAGAATGGGCCATAATCCACTACGCGGCCCAGTGCGGGTTGGTAAACATCACATGTCTTCGATTTTTTGGTTCTAGGACATACCGGTTTCCTCGCGACGTTTTTCTTCACCGTTTTTGAGAGCAGAGGTGTTAAAATTATTTACACAAAGTAAAGCGCCTGGCTAGCTGGATTCAAACCCACGACCTTCAACTCGTTAGTCGGGGCCGTTACCACTGAGCCACCAGGGCTCTGATAAGGAGTGAGTGATGCATACGAGAAATAATTGAAAAATCATAATTTAGAATGAATGAAAATGATGTTTACTTCTTATTGAGTAAATGTGTTTTTTTCTTTCGTTCAACGTCACAAACTTTACCTTAAAATATTTTCAAAAATTATTTTTGTAAAAATAATCTTTCAACTTTTTTTTTGTGGTTAAAGTTAAAAGTTTGGTTTCAAAAAGAAGTTTGTATTGCCTTCTAATGAGTGCTAATTATAATAAAAAAATACTTTAACTGAATGAGCTGTTAAAAGTTACTGAACGAAACGAAAAAGGAAAGGTTTCGTTGATGAACCAGCTGTAACGTTTGTCTAAATCAATGCGGAAGCCGTATCATTGTGTATAGACGTTAGCCTTTCATATAATATGGATATCAAACTCGCCAGAAATTCGCGTAAAAACTCACCATCAGTCCACTTCTTGCCTCGCATGCCGAAGAAACCCATCTGAGCCTTTCTCTTGGGCAAGGGTCCATTCTGATCCACCAAAAACTTAATTTCATGCGCTCCGCTGTTTTTCAGGTCCTTTTTGCCCCTCACCCCGATGAATTTGCCGCGGAAGGTCAGGTCATAAGGTCGCTTATTGTTCAACGATTTCTTTCCTCGAACTCCGTAGAACTGGTTGAAATTCGCCGCTCGTTTGTTGACATTGTTCGACTCTTCGGGTTCCAAAGAGGACTCTACAGACTCCTGCATATAGTTTGGCCTCGGAGCATTCATGGCCAAATAGTTCATGAATATCTCATTGAGGAGCGGGAAGTCAGCGTCAGTAGGTTCTTCCTTAGAGGAGTTATAGTCTATCTGTCCGATCAAAGAACCGTCGCGTTTCGGGAATGTTTCTAGGCTTTGGGTACCTGGAAAGAAGAAGTCTTTCTTGCCTCTCATTCCCATGAAGCCGATTGGTGCTCGTTTGTAGTATTCCTCTGGGACGTCGAGAATGTCTTGGAGGCTCTTCTTTCCTTTGACTCCGACGAAGAACTGTGGTCTCCGTTTGTAGAACTGCTCGGTGCCTTCGTCGTCAAAGTACTTCTTGCCGCGCATTCCGAGGAATCCTTGTGGTACTCGCTTTGACACCTCCTGGGCGTAAGCGAGGGAGACTAGCTGGATGGTGATGAAGATGAGGCAGGCTCGCGGGGCACCCATGTTTGAATGATCTGGAACAATGGAAGTTATTGTGAGATTAATGGTGAGTACTTGCAGACAGAACTTAAAACGTTAATCATTTCGTTTTAACGCTACACCTACAGAGTACGCATAACTATTATGATTCCGTAATTTCTGCCTCCATCCATCAGAAAAGAATGTGATGTCTTGTTAAGTAATATTATTTACTTCAAATGACCTTGCAATGCCTCATACAAAGCCGCCATTATGAAGCGTTAGTTAGGCCTTGGTCGCGGCAGCAGTAATACCTGTAAAAACATTCCACCGTCATTTAGATGGAATGTTGTCACACCTTGGCTTGGTGACAACGTCCCCCATGGGAGAGCGCGTATTGGCACAGCGGCTTGTGTGACTTTTGAGTACAATATTCACGACACTAATATTTACCTGTGGTGGTAATGTTACGCAACTTTCAAACAAAGGTCGTATTACACAAAAAATTTAGGTAGGCACTTGGACTGTTGTTAACTTAAAATTTGATCGATATGTTCCTTTTCATGATACTAATTTCTGTCAGTGTAAAAATGCGGTTTTACTCGCGACTATTTTGTTGAAGATACGACTAGGTGTGTTACAAGAAGTGTTGTGTTGGTTTCATCTACCGTTATCTAAACCGATTACCTTACTTTCTAATTGTTATTTTGAAACAACAACTGTTTGTTTGATAACAACATTAACCGTAATACTCACAGCCCACAATAGGCATTACGTTGAACAATTATTATTTAAAAAAACGCATACTACGTTGTTTACAAATACTGCGTTTATTTTAGTCCCATTCATTGTTTTCAGCCATTCAGTACCTACTGGTTACGTATTGATATTGATTTCCGTAGAATAAAGTACCAGATAAGTCAGACTGAATCAGCGTCGCTATTTCGGTCGGTTGCCACAAAAGCGGAGAGGATAGGGTTTAAAGAGAGTAAAGAATTACTTATGTTGGTTTTGTGGTCCTAAAAATGCCTAAAAAAATGATTATAAATTGAGCCGGGAAGCTAACAAATTTAATGTCACCTGCAACATTCCTGGCATTAACATCGTCGATCACTACACCTACCTTGGCTCGCATATCTGCAATGATGGTAGCTGTGTCCCCGAGATAAAAAGGCGTATCGGGATGGCTTAAGATGCTATGACCCGTTTAGGTAACATTTAGAAGAAGAGAGGAATTGGTATCACAACCAAGATCAGATTGATACGAGCCCTAGTATTCCCTATCTTCCTGTATGGAGTAGAAAGGTGGACGATTTTGGCCCAAGAAAGACAAAGGATTTATGTATTTGAGATATGGTGCTTAGAATACCGTGGACTTCCAAACGCACCAATGCATCGATCTTAACCCAGCTTCGAATAAAGACTCGCTTTTCGACCATAAATGTCAACAGCGCATTCTCTCCTATTTCAGCCACATAGTACGCAGAGGCGATGAAAGTTTGGAAAAACTGATTGTGGTTGGGAACACCGAAGGCAAACGATCGCGCGGTCGTTCACCAACACGATGGACCGATCAGGTGAAGGAATGATCGTCCTCTAAATTCTACACGGTGGTAAGAGATGCGCTGGACAGAAACCGGTGGAGGCGGATCATCCACTCCAGATGCAACTCCGAAGCTGACCACGATCCTCAGACATGAGGGACCGACTACAGAGAGAGAGTGACTAAAAAATACTAAATAGTTAAGTAACTGCGACCAACTTGAATGTAGCTCTCGCCATTGGCGGTCGCGGCAACGCTCGCTTCGCTCGCTCGGCTCGCGCGCTGTTGATCACAGTTCTGCCCTAACCTATCCCATTTGGTCGGGGTGCCCTAGCTTAGCTACTGTAACCTACTTTGAGAAAAGGCCAGAAAGTTAAAAGGATTAATAAATTAGTAGACCAAAAAGGTCTTAGGCCCGGCGCCCATTGGCGGCACGGCATGGCAAGGCATTTTTAGGCGACGAATAAAAATATAACTTAATAGTATGGAAATAAAGTTGAATTTAATTAGGTATACCTCACTATACCTACTCCATAGGTTTAGGTAGTTAAATAAAGAAAAAAAAACACGTGACTTAGTTAAACGACTAAATGTAGGTAATACTAGTCTATTCAGTTGTCATGTTATGTCACAGTTGTACTCTTCAATTTAGCAACTTTTTAAATAAATTATAACGTTGCTGAATTGAAGAGTACAATGTGACATAGCATGACAACTGAATAGACTGACACATAACTTGGCAAGGTTTTGGCGTGGTGGAAGTGAGTTCGCGCATGTACACTTGGTGCAACAAAAAAATGGTCACTTTATTGCTTGAATCTATGGTTATTGCCATAATTAATTTGTAAACATCTCTGTTTAGAAAGACGATTGGTTCCTCATAGCAAAAGATAGGCAGCTCAAATCTAGCCATTTAGTAATCCAACCACGTATTTCTAATAAATGTTAATAAACTATACGCCTAAAAGAAAATAAGTATATTCTACCAAGATTCCAAAATGAACGTTATTACAACAATACATAAGGTAATAACTTCTTTATCACGACACAGGTCGGAATCGAAGGGTCGTGGTCACCATTCATACAATTTATATTATTATATAAATACATATTATTTATGTTCTTAATATGGTTGTATATAAATGAAGAGATATCTTGGTCATGTTTGTATTGAATAAAGTGGTTTTCTGATTGTTATTAATGATATTTTTGTCCCAAATAATTGTTTGTTGGTTCAGTGGTTGCAAATTCTGTCACGCGTGTGTTAATGGGTCATATAGTCAGACAAAGGGGTGTATATTTTAGTATTTATAAATATTGGCTTAACATATTGCGTAAATATATATAAACTAACTGCGCCCCGCGGTTTCACCCGCATAAGTGTCGATCCCGTGGGAATATCGGGATCAAAACTATCCTATGTCCTTCCCCGGGACTCAAACTACCTCTATACCAAATTTCACACAAATCGGTTCAGTAGTTTAGGCGTGAAGAAAAGACAGACAGACAGAGTTACTTTCGCATTTATAATATTAGTTTGGAAGTTTGGATATTTTTGACGTAGCGTTGGAAGGCCTCCCACAAGGTGGACCGACGACCTTGTGAAGGCCGCAGGAGCTCGTTGGATGCGAGACAGAATCGGTCGAAGTGAAGGTGCTTGGGGGAGGCCTATGTCCAGCAGTGGACGTGATGATGATATTTTTTGACGTAGGTACAAACTCTGTCATCTATCACTGACCTAGCCCAATCTTTTAGAAAATATAGGCTTTTCACTGAAACTGGGGTTTCGTATTACCCAGTTACTGGGCTGTGGAGGTCAGATAGGCAGTCGCTCCATGTAAAATATTGGTACTCAGCTGCATCCGGTTAGACTGGAGGTCGAACCCAACGTAGTTGCGAAAAGGCTAGGCAGATAATGATGAGGCTTTTCACTGAAATGATTTCTTACCAATAAATCAAACACAAGAGTTAATCATAATCACCGTTAGGTAACTCTTTTCGAGCCCTAAACGAAAATTATAGCATAAGCATAGCATAGCATAGCAGCTTATAGGTAATGTTCCCACTGCTGGGACATAGGCCTCCTCTCGGTGAGAGGGAGAGGGCCGTAATCCAATTCACGGGCCCAGTACGGGTTGGTAGATGTCACACGTCTTTGAATTTTTGGTTCTAGGAGATGCCGGTTTTTTCAGGTGTTTTCCTTTACCGTTTTGAGAGCAGCGGTGACGAAATATTTTACACAAAGTAAAGCGCCTGTCTGGATTCGAACCTACAACCGCACTCGTAATTCGCGGCGGTTACCACTACTCTGAAAAAGAAAATTACCTACCCAAAATAGATAGATAAGCCTATTGCCACCCACACAGAAATTAACACGAAATAACCATGTAAAATCTATATATAAAAACAGCCTGTCATGTCCTTACACTGACGACAACGTTCAAACGAAAAAAAAGATAATTATAAAACATGAACTGCAAACGACAACTGCGTTCTACTCAAGTGGTGTGAGCGAGATGGACATAAAAATATATGAGGAGCGAGTGAGAGAGACGATTGACTAATGAGCGCCAGTATACACTGTTGACAATGCTGGAGGAGGGTTTCGAGATGTGTAGAGGTTTACTTTTGAAATATTAAGGAAACGGATGCTATTTATAAAACGTAGTGAAAAAGGCGTAGTGTCCCAAACGGAGTTAATTTTTACAGGGTATTGAAAAGTTAATTTCAAGGTGTAATAAATGCATTAGAGTATTGGGGTTGGGGCCTTTTGGGTTGTGGAGGTCAGATAGGCAGTCACTCCATGTAGAATACTGGTATTCAGCTGCATCCAGTTAACCTTTGTTTTTTTTTTTTTTTTGTTAAGTTGGGAAATGGCTAGGCAGATGATGATACAAGGATTCAGTAAATGATTTTGAATCCGTGTTGTGAATGCGTTGAAGTTTTTCGTCGATTATTAAAATAAAATAAAAATTGCTTTTACACACATATCGATACCCATCACGTCTGGAGAGTTCAATTTGACCCCTGTATATAGATAAATAAAAAATGAATTCTGATTGACTATTTTCTTTCTTTCAGACTTGCATTGATTCTTTTAAATAATATTTCACACTAGCTGCGCCCCGCGGTTTCACCCGCGTAAATTTCGATCCCGTGGGAATATCGGGATAAAAAGTAGCCTATATGTTAATCCAGGGTGTCAATTACCTCTATACAGAATTTTATCAAAATTGGTCGAGACGTTTGAGCGTGAAGAAGTAACAAACATATAAACACACACACACACACTCACAAACTTTCGCCTTTATAATATTAGTGTGATTTTTTTTTAAAATACCTTGTTAATTATAGTCTAATCACACTAATATCACACTAATATTATAAAGGCGAAAGTTTGTGAGTGTGTGTGTGTGTTTATATGTTTGTTACTTCTTCACGCTCAAACCGCTAAACCGATTTAGATGAAATTTGGTATAGAGATAGTTTGAGTCCCGGAAAAGGACATAGGATACTTTTTATCCCGATATTCCCACGGGATCGAGACTTATGCGGGTGAAACCGCGGGGCGCAGCTAGTCTAAGATATACGATGTGTTTCCCTATGGGGATGCAAATGCAAATATGGAGTTAGAGGAATCAACGCGTCATGCTACGTATTTCCCACTGATTCACGCCTAGGCACTCCCAATGTGTGCAGAGATAGTTGACAGTATTAATTACTGTTTACAATACCATCCTTGTGTACATAGATGTAGGTATCCAATCAGACGAGTAGCTACAGGACAAATTGACCCGCGGGGAAGTTGCTTAACACACACGTGGGCTGCGTTGCGTTTTCTACGTTAAGTTCAAACATGATGTATTAATTATAATAATAAACCATTTATTTTCAGGTTACAAAGACCCATAGATACATACCTTAACCTAAGTATACATAATAATATAGTAACAATTTTGTTAGTAAAGAAAACTTAAAAACTATGTTAGTATCACTTAGTTGCACTAAGTCTTTGTGCGTTCCGGTGGCACTTGTCCGCGAAAGCGGCGGAATACCACATCCTGCGGCCAAAAGCTTTCTTCCATCACCATTGTGCAAGTAGCATGTTGGTATGCGCACCACAAACGTCTTAAAGTTGACGTTGCGACGCGACTCGAGCAGCTGCACTCTCAGCGCGTACTGCGTGCGTAATGGGAGGGGCCAGCCGCCAAGGTCGATCTATCAGGTTAAGCTACGCTTGCCGCGGTTGGTCCGTGGATGGGTGACCATCTTTACATACCGAGACCCTTCCGTGCCTCGGAAAGCACGTTAAGCCGTTGGTCCCGGCTGTCGTTCGTGGATCTTTGACAGTCGTTAAGGGTCGTCAGAAGCCCGAAAATCTGACAACCCAGTAACTGGGTTGTGGAGGTCAGATAGGCAGTCGCTCCATGTAAAATACTGGTATTCAGCTGCATCTGGTTAGACTGGAAGCCAACCCCAACATAGTTGGGAAAAGGCTAGACAGAATACCCACAAGTAGAGTTACGTAGATATATTTCGCAAATAAAAACATTGAAATTTCGCTAAAATATACTTAAACTCAAAGTGCAAAATTTCGCTTTTATTCACTAAAAACTAAAACTCAACAATTTTAATCACGTATTTATTTGCATGATCATTAATAGTTTTCCTCGTATTTGACTTACACCAATCAGGGATGTTATTTGGACAGCAAATTATTCTAAACACGATCGAACAGATAAATGTATTCTCATAGTAAGACAGGTTACATAAATATCATACGTGGGGGCTGTTTTCTATTACCATTCAAGATTGTATTTAAATTAACCTATCATAAGGGAAATTATCAAATGACCCCTCCCGCTCTGGGTGGAGCGGAAGAGAGTGTCAGACCCTTACTGACTAAAACCCACCCGTGTTCCTTCCCTTTGTGTTCCGGGGTAGCGGTAACCCTTTCGGACAATCCCGCTACCCCGGCAGGCTTCGGCCCTAACAGGCCCCTTCCTTTATGCTGACATCTCATTGAGGCGCGCGTGGAACACATACGCGCCGTCCGGCACGGGCCTGGTCCTGATCGGACGGTGAGCTACCCATTACAGAGGCAGACCTCCACCGTATGCTCCACCGTGTCCTCTGGGTGATCCTCGCAATGGTGACACCCGGGCGTCTCCTCCCGCCTGATGATGTGCAGGAACCTCCCGAAACATCCGTGTCCGGTGAGGACCTGCGTCAGGCGGTAGGTGAGGACGCCGTAACGCCTCTCTAGCCACTCCTCAAAGAGGGGTCTTATCGCTCCTATCGTGGCGTGCCCTTGCGCTGGGTTGCGAAAGTCGTGTTACTGGGGCTAAGACATAACATCACGCCTCAATGGCCCGAAGGGTAAGGCGGAGGTGTGCCTACCTATTATAGTTCACCCAAATTTTGCCAGTTGGTAATACAGGCGAGTCTATTGCCATCACATAATCAGCCTAGATAATGTTCCCACTGCTGGGACACAGGCTTCTTCCCAGTGAGAGGGAGTGGGCCGTAATGCCACCACGCGGGCCGATTACGGGTTGGCTGATGTCACATGTCTTCGAATTTTTAGTTCTAGGACATGCCGGTTTCCTCACGATGTTCTCTTTCACCCTTTTGTTCAATAGTGATAAAATAATTTACTGGCTAATGACTGGGATTGCCATCAAGCGAGCACAAATCCGGACTCCGGTCTGCACTAACAAAATTTAGAAATTCCAAATGAAAGAACCATTTTTATTATTTGAATAATCATCGACCCGCACACTGAAACCATAAATTTAGCACATGATCCTAGACGTAGAAAATTCAAGCCCGAAAGTCTCACAACCAGTCTTACCAAGGGATAAGTACCGTGTTACCCAGTAACTGGTTTGTGGAGTGGGGGTATGTGTGTGTGTCTGGGGTGTTGGAGGTCAGATAGGCAGTCTCCTCATGGAAAATCCTGTATCGGTTTTGAGTGGAAGCCGATCCCAACATAGTTGGGAAAAGGCTAGGCAGATGATGATGATATTTAAAAAAAATTAAGCTGTTCCATATATTTTGACCGCGTGGTTCTATGAAATAGCAGATTTTTTTTTTTTGATAACCGGCTAGAAATTTCTTGACGTGTCGATCCCGTTTCAGAACGAACATACACACATTATATTTGGTAGGTAATACTGATCGATTATAATGAATTGGCGCGTCATTTGTTTAATGATAATTTAATGTTTAACATGAAATATCACTCTTCAGATGAATCAATTGGAGAGCTCTCAGCTCAGTGTTACTGATACACTAGGGACCCGCCCCTGCTTCGCTCGGTTTTTCCGACTAGACAAAACATCGAGATTTTTTATTATATTTATGTAAGTTTTATCAAACATAAAACTTCCGAAATTTTAAATGATGGTAAATATCACATCAAAATCCGTTGCGTAGTTTAATAGGACAACGCGGTCACACAGACATACATGAAAAGCGACTATAACTTACAATGAGACCAAAGAAACACACGAACGCCACAAGAAATATACGCCATTCACATAAGCCAGAATTAAAATCATTTATCAGAGAAAAGAATCAATTTGAATAAAAGTCGGTTAAAATCTATCAGAACATAAAAAGATACAAATCTATGTCCAAAATAAAACTAAACACAAAACATTCAAAACTTGTGTACGTCAGTGTACACTCTGATTGTGAACGTGCCGTGACGTGAACGCACCGCACGTACAGTCGTAACAAAAACCGTTCCGTTTGAAATAACTAGTTTGCTTGATTGATTTGAAAGCGGTCAGTTTTGGAACGTCCGTTGTACGTATTTATTCGGAACTACAATAGTTTGGATAAAAAGTATCGTGATATAGGTATACATATGTTTATCTACACCCATGCTATAAATCTTCTATAAAAGTTTCTGAAACAGTTAGCTTATTGCCAACATTTAAACAACGGGTGCTAATTAAGGCAGCTTCTTTAAAATGTCATTCTCGTCTGCAAATATATTTAGTTGTCTAATGAATTAATAGGTCAGCGACGAACTTTTAGCGTCTAATAAATGGTTTATAAGCGACCATATATTGTAAAACAAGCTACTGTTAATATGACTCAACATGGTGATAATTCTTAAGCAACTAAATTTGTGATATGTCTACTCATTGCCAGCTTCTAATAAGTGTATCAACTTCATCTATAAAATAATATCAACGTACTCTAATTTCATAGAGTCACCTTTATTTTTATACTTTAGCATAAGTAATTGATGAGTGAATCTACTATATTTGAACATAAAATTTCCTTATTATTGTCATCAAATAATGGTCAATGAAAGCTCTAATTTCATGTATTCGCCTATCTATTTATAATGTTACCATAAGTAATTGACTATTATACCTACCCAAATGAACATTCTTCGCGGGGCCCCTATTTCTGTGTAAAGGGTTTAAAGTAACCTAACCAAACCGAACCTCGGGGTGCCCATCGCTCGCTCTTGCATCCTATGCCGACGGAGCCCCGCTTCGCGGGGCCCCTATTTCTGTGTAAAGGGTTTAAAGTAACCTAACCAAACCGAATCTCGGAGTGCCCTTCGCTCGCTCTTGCATCCTACGTCGTCTATCGGTCGCGCCCCTCTGATTCCCAACGAGCGTCAGGTACACTCCCGCGCTTGTGTTGCAAACTTTCACGAAAAAAGAATATGATTTATTAATTTAGTTGTTGAATGAAAAACTTTGATTGCTAATTTTGAGGCTGGAATTTGATTTTATTAGCAGACAGATGTTGAATCTCTAAAATATATAAAGTAGCTCACTTACAACATTAGTCGCTGAGTTATCAAATCAGAAGTAAATATATTTATCGGTAGCTCGGAGTCATATTAATTTACGCTCGTAAATTGACGCTGGTTTTTTGATATTCTGTTGGAATAGTAAAGATGATGAATTAATATAATTGAAGCTGTTCTATTAACTCGTCGCCCACATATAAAAAAAGACGCTAGGTTGCAGGTGCTAAAGAAAACTTTTGTTGCCGCACATATAATTTCCCTTAAACAACCAGTGTCATAGTAACCATAGTATCATCCAATCGAGTGTTATTATGTTGTACTAAATTTCATTATGCAACTCTTTTTCAAAAAAAGAACCTTGTCATGCACGTGCGTTTCACTACCATAGCACAGTAATTTAAAAAAGGAACTTATAGGTTATTCGAATTCACGTCGTATCCCGCCAGCCACCATTTTTGTTCTATATTAGTAATGCAAAAAATCTGTTTCAGAACCTTTTATAGAGGATTCATATCATGGTTGTAGATAAAGTCTTGTATGCAACTGTACATAATTAAAACCCACATTCGTCTTTTAATACCCTTTATTATAAAACAGTTGCATAAATAACTATTACACATCAATCAAGGTGGCTAAGTAATAGCAGCCGCATGGGTCGATCGATCAGGTTAAGCTACGCTTGCCGCCGTCGGTCCGTGGATGGGTGGCGTGGATCTTTACATACCGAGACCCCTCCGTGCCTCGGAAAGCACGTTAAGCCGTTTGTCCCGGCTATCATTCTTGGATCTTTGACAGTCGTTACGGGTCGTCA
Organism: Amphipoea oculea; assembly: GCA_945859645.1. Lineage (NCBI taxonomy): Eukaryota > Metazoa > Arthropoda > Insecta > Lepidoptera > Noctuidae > Amphipoea > Amphipoea oculea. Next base: position 17,079,476 of record OX243883.1, read on the forward strand.
GAAGCCCGAAAGTCGGACAACCAGTCTTACCAAGGGGTTTCGTATTACCCAGTAACTGGGTTGTGTTCTATCTATCTATATCAAGGCTGTCCACAGCCATGGTACCTATAGATAGATAGATGGCACGATTTTTAAAATTGAAAGTACTTTAAGCTAAAACATTTTGGGTTTCTATGCGGCAAGACAATTAATATCACACATACAGGATGATTTTTTTATCACCATCCAAATTTTTACAGGCTGTTCTACTCATGAATATGAACAACTTTCACTATGGGACCAACTCTGAAATCACGAAAAAAAATCAGCTGTTTAATACAAAAGTTCAATACCTACTCGACCAAAATGTATGAAACAGCTAACTTTTTTTTCGTGATTTCAGAGTTGGTCCCATAGTGAAAGTTGTTCATACTCATGGGTAGAACACCCTATAAAAAATTGGATGGTGATAAAAAAATATTCCTGTGGATGTGAATAAAGTCTTCCAACCTGACTAAGGGCTGATTTTTCCAACGCGAGTTAGTTTTATCCGAGGAATAATTTTGAATTTCTTGACAGTTCTTCCATACTGAATGTGGCAGACGTCAATTTTATTCCACGAATAAGAATTACCTATCTGTCGATTGAAAAATCAGCCCTTATTAAATACTAGCTTCTGCCCGCGACTTCGTACGCGGATCCTGTTGCTTATGCCAGCGACAACGGGGTCATCAAAATCGAAGATCTGAAACGTCTGATGTCGAATCCTAAGAGCCCGGGGACTGGAAAACCACGGGATGCGATTCCAGATCTTTCATTTTTGTAAGTCAACAGGAAATGCCCATTAGACTAAACAACTTTTGCTAAGACGTCATTCCTATATATGTTATAGTGTCGCTGGGCTTTGGAGTTCCAGAACCGGTGTTCTAGATCTTCACGAAATATATTTGGAGAAACTTGGGGTCATTTTCAGGCAATAATGAACCAATAAGGTGGTAAACTTGACCTTGTTAAATATTATGTGCGAAACAAGTATTTTCAATTTAAAAATCGTTCGCATTTACGTTACTTTTATATTCTGCGCGTTCGTGCTAGGCCTACAGAACATTTCGCCAAAACTAGTTCTGAAAATGTCCTTATATTGTGATAAAGTTATTCTTGACAAATGCTACTATACAACAGACGAGTTTTTAAAACGATAAAGAGTTATAAAAAAATTATTAATGCTGTATTTAAAGTTTTGACATTTGTAATTTTTTTTGTGAATAATAGAATGTTTCTTTTTGTTAATGACATTTTTTTTTAGCATATTTAAATTGCATGTTACCATATTTGTATGTCTTAAGACAAAACATAGCGTACTATTTTATATGTAAGACCTATTGTATACCTATGTTCCACAAATAAACTTTATGATAATGATGAAAGATTTAAACAACCTAGGTACACTGACATCCAAACTAATATTATATTATAAATGCGAAAGTAACTCTGTCTGTCTGTCTTTTCTTCACGCCTAAACTACTGAACCGATTTGTGTGAAATTTGGTACAGACATAGATTACATTCCGAGAAAGGACAAAGGATAGTTTTTATCCCGATATTTCCACGGGATCGACACTTATGCGGGTGAAACCGCGGGGCGCAGCTAGTCGGCTATAATGGTAACGAGTGTGGGGGCTGCATAGTCTGCCTATAATGTTCCCACTGCTGGGACACAGGCCTCCTCTCTTAGAGAGGAAGTGGGCAGTGTAATCCACCTTGAGGACCCAGTGCGGGTTAGTAGGTGTCACATGTCTTCGCATTTTTGGTTCTAGGACATGCCGGTTTCCTCACGATGTTTTCCTGCACCGTTTTGAGAACAAAGTTGAGGAAACGATTTACAAAAAGTTCGAATTCGCGACCCGTAAGACTCGCCTCGACTCAACTTTATTTATTTTTATTGTAAACTATATTTTTTTTATTGAAAGTGCAAATAAAATATTTATAATGTGTTTTATAGATTAAAATTAGCTTTAGAAAAATTCGGAATTCCAAGGTCGAAATCAAATGTCGTGGCCGGCGAAAGTCTACAAATAAAAGTAGCCATCAATCTTTCATTGTAGCGCACTATGGGAGGGTAGTCCTTTAGATATCTAAAGTGAACGAGGCTCCAACGAGAAGTAAATGAGTTTCAGATAATAAGGCCATATTGCCAATCTAGGCAAGTGTCCCTCACTATTTCACCCTGATTTATCAGGATAGTGATTGAAGTTTCTTATTCCCTATCAAGTAGCCTATAATGTCAGCATTAGGACATCGAATTGGAAATGGTATTTAATCGAACCCCAAAACATTCCCATTTTATCACACTAATATTATAAAGGCGAAAGTTTGCGAGTGTGTGTGTGTGTGTGTGTGTGTGTGTGTGTTTATATGTTTGTTACTTCTTCACGCTCAAACCGCTGAACCGATTTAGATGAAATTTGGTATAAAGATAGTTTGAGTCCCGGGAAAGGACATAGGCTACTTTTTATCCCGATATTCCCACGGAATCGACATTTACGCGGCTGAAACCGCGGGGCGCAGCTAGTGTCATAATAATATTGAAGGACACTCTATTAAAATACCTAAATGTGATTATGTTTGTAAGCCTACCATTTTGTTGTCCTAAGACACTAAATTGCCAATTAATTGCGGCCGACTTGGATGTAGCGCTCGCCAGCCATTGCCGCGGCACCGCTCGCATCGCTTGCTCGACTCGCTCGCGGTTTGTCACAGTTCTAACCTAACCCATTTGGTCGGGGTGCCCAGCTTAGTTTATTTTAATTACTAGCTGTGCCCCTCTGTTTCACCCGCGATAAAAGTATAATAGTCCTTTTTTTATTGATACCCTTTACAAATCTCAACCCCCTTTTGACACCCTCAAGGGATAATTTCGGGGATAAAAACTATTCCATATCCTTCCCCACAACTCAAACTATCTCCATACCAAATTTCATCTAAATCGGTTTAGCGGTTATTGATTCCCCATACAAACTTTCACCCCCCTTTTCACCCCCTTAAAGGATGATTTCTGTGATAAAAACTGTCCCTTGTCCTTCCTCAGGATGCAATCTATCTCTCTACCAAATTTCTTAAATCATTTTAATCTAAATCCGTTCAGTGGTTTAGACGTGAAAAGGTAACATACAGACAGACAGAGTTACTTTCGAATTTATAATATTAGTATGGATTTTTTATTTTAGTTACTGCGACCAACTTTGATAAAAGGCCAGAAAGTTAAGAGTCACATTTATTCTAAAAAAAAAAGCGTCCATCATCAGTAGGTCAATAAGTTTTTTAGAGGATCATTAAAATATTTCCCTTAGGAAATTACGACTGTTGAAAGGTCAACATGGCTGTTTTGTGTTGAATTTCAAAAAGTGAGGCAATCTTCATATTAAACGGCAAGACATGATCTCTTAATTTAGGAGAGCTTATATTTAACTTATCACCAGATAAAGTAAAATGTAACATCAAAAAAACCCTTTTTACTGCCAAAAATAGTAAATAATCACCAAAATGAAAACTCCATTTTATTGTAAAATACCTAGGTAAAGGTATTTGTATTCTCATTTGCTCGCTCTTGCATCCTATGTTTACGGCTCCTGTTTCTGTGTAAAGGGTTTAAAGTAACCAAACCTAACCTCGGGATACCCAGCTAGAACTATTGTAATGTTAGACTTCATTTTTTGGCGTTCAATATATTTTTTTGGTGATCATTATATTTAATCCCATTTAAGAGCAAGGGACATTCATTTCAACCATCAGGCTACAATAAATTGTTAAAACTTTAGGAAGGTTAGCGTAATCAGCCTATAACGTTCCCACTGCTGGGACACAGGCTTCTTCTCTGTGAGAGGAAGTGAGTAATCCACCACGCGGGCCCATTGCGGATTGGCAGATGTCAAATGTCGTCGAATTTTTGGTTCTAGCACATACCGGTTTCCTCACGATGTTTTCCTTCATCGTTTTGAGAGCAGTGGTGATGAAATTTAATACACAAAGTAAAGTGCCTGCCTAGGTTCGAACTCACGACCTATAACTCGTATGTCGGGGCCAATAAAACTGGGCCATCACTGCTCATATTAGTAGGACGTGTTTTTTTTTTGAATATTCCAATGTACTTGGTTAAGTTCAGAATTAAAACCGATTGACATTTAAAATGGATGATTTTAGTACCTAGTAAGTATCTATTATCGGAAATTGACTCATATCAAAAATAAATGAATAATTATTAATTTATTATTTTTTTCGTTTATTTGTCTATTTACTTATTTTATTACATTTTTAAATATTTCTTAACATATAAAAAATAAGTATAAAAAAACATTTAAAAATATAAAAAAATTGTAGTCCGCCGGTGTCGGGAGCAGGGTCCAAGCTGCCGGTGGTTAGGGCTCCAGAATATTTTTATTTATTATTATTAGTTAATATTATTAATTATCATAATATACCCATAATCCTAAGGCGTGCCCGCGTGCTACATTGTTCGGGTCGCCACATTCGATCCTGCAGTTTGTGCTGAACAACAAAGCCTACACGATAAAACAAAGTCACTCCGCGTCTATCTGTATGTGTGCCTGAACGCGATAAACTCAAAAGCTACCGAACGGATTTCCGATGCATACGGCTTTCACCAATAGATGGAGCGATTCATGAGGAAGGTTTTGGTGTATACAGGGTGAAATTTTAATAACCGTTTTTATCTTAGGTGGTTATGAACAACTTTTACTATGGGACCAAACCTGAAATCGTGAAAAAAAAAAAATCAGCTGTTCCCTAAATTTATGTTCGCATAACTGGTCAAAATTATGTATTAGGTATTTAATTTGATAGCTTAGTTGTTCATTTTATTGTGCATGCTGTGGTCTCCTGTAATTGAAAGAGTACACCTACCAAATACTTTGTCGTCCATTAACCACATAATATTTTGTGTATATCTTTTGTTGGAGATCCTAAAATAAATAAATAAAAATAAATAAATAAATAAAATGTAGGGAACAGGTGATTTTTTTTTCACGATTTCAGGTTTGGTTCCATAGTAAAAGTTGTTCATAATGATCAGTATCTACAATGACCCCTTAAGAGCAAAACGGTGATTAAAATTTCACCCTGTATAATTCATTAAGGTTTTGTGTAAATTGGCTGAAAAATGTCGACGATTTTTGAAGATATCGGAGAATATCATGTCAACTGGGAGCTTTATTGGCATACATATAGTATTATAACCTGGATTAATACATAGAATAATTTTAATCCCGGTAGTAGTTCCAGTGGGATATTTTCCGCAGGCATACGTTAGTAAAATAATAATCGAAAATGAGACGTTGGGGAACTTTAGTACGTGAAGATGGTGATAATGTCACGCCATGATCGTTCGTGCGTAGGTAAATATTAACATTAAATTAAACAGACAGTACCTATATTCTCATAATATTTGTTTAGTTATATATTAGGTATCATAAGGTGCTATAAAAATATCTGCCACAGCTTCAATGGGAGACAGTATTTTGTATATAAATTACACTAGTGAAGAAATTTTGTACCCCGGAATAATTAATTGGAGAATATTAAATAAACATTTACTCTGCAGCCTAATTGCGGAACGCCAAATCGTCAAATGATTCTGATCAGTTGGCTTCATTTCTATCACAATTGGCTTCATTTTACGATTTTCGAATTGCGAAACTCTAGTTTATTATGAAACCAATTATGAACGTTAAGGCCCTGCGCAGAAACTAGAGTTTCGCAATTCGAAAATCGTAAAATGAAGCCAATTGTGATAGAAATGAAGCCAACTGATCAGAATCATTTGACGATTTGGCGTTCCGCAATTAGGCTGCTGTTCTGCATAACGTGGTTCACAAACTACGCGAGATGTATCGCTTCGTCACATTTTGCGAAATGAAGTGACGGTGCGGCAACAGCTAATTACTATGGGACGGTTTCATGCAACTAAATCAATTCAAACTTATATGCACAACTATTTGTATGAAAAAAATTATGACATAAGATCAATAATGTATTACTTTTGTAATCTATATACAGAATACTGTCTCCCATTGAAGCCGTGGCAGATATTTTTATAGCACCTTATATATTATTATATTAGGTCCTTACATATGAAATTGGCGTTTTGTATGGAAGGAACAAAAAGTCGAATATTTTTTAATATAATATATTTAATTAATCAAAGTATGAACCATTGTTTTCAATGCACTTTTGCCATCTTATAGGTAGTTCATTGATCCCTTTACTAAAAAAACCAGTCGGACGGGAATCAATAAAATCTTTGAAGGCGATTTGGACTGCCCCATCGGAGTTGAATTTTTTCCCTTGCAAAAAGTTATCCAAATTGCGAAAAAAATGGTAATCTGTTGGAGCAAGGTCCGGGGAGTACGGAGGATGTCTAAGACATTCCAATTCAAGCTCTTCTAATTTGGTAGCCGTCTGTTGCGCAGTGTGTGGTCTGGCGTTGTCGTGCTTTCAAGCTTTTTAATCTTCCCAATTTGCTTCAAGTGAATTAAAACAGTTTTATCACTAACATCGAAGCCTGCAGCTAACTCGGACGTGGTTTGCGATGGGTCCGCTTCCACAAAAGCCTTCAATTCTCCATTATCAACTTGGGTCTCAGGCCGTCCACGGGGCTTGTTCTGCAGGTCGAAATTTCCAGAACGAAAACGTTGGAACCAAAAACGAACTGTGTTTTCTTTTGCAACATGACCGCCATACACATCATTCACCCTTCGAGTCGTTTCCGCAGCACTAGTGCCACGGCGGAACTCGTACTCGTAAATAATGCGATATTTTAAATTTTCCATTTTGTAAAATGAGTGACGCAAACAGAAAAAACAGAAGAAAAAAAACAAATGAATGACGGTCATCGAAGCACAAATACATGAGTAAATAGCTGTACAAATTCGAATTTGGAATTCCTTACCAAAGAGGAGAAATTCGTGATTAAAGTGGCCAGTACGAAAAACGCCAATTTCATATGTAAGGACCTAATATATAAATGAATTGTTTGTTTTTTTGTCTCTTCTACTCTTTCACACGCTGTCTACATCTCTCTATTTATTGTCCTATCGCAGGTATGCTGGAAGAGATTTGTTATGAAATAAAGCATCACCTTTGCACCTATTTTTCTGTTGTTTTGTTGTCTTGTCTGTTTATATATATATATATAAACAGTCACACAGTATAGTAACAGTTTATATATAAAAAATAAATAAATAGACAGTTAAAACAGACACACACACACACAGTTTAAATAGACAGTCGGGTACAAAAGTTCCATCATGACCTCATCCATTGCTTTCCATCAGGCGTGATCGAGGTCAAGAGCACCCATTCAGCAATAAAAAAAAAAAGTTAGAAAGTCTTAATATTTCTTTGTTTTTCTAAAGCTTGAAGTTCACTATAACGAACTTAAAGCAAAATAGTCAGAGAATTCTATCATTTTTGTACGTCTTGTTTTATGTCAATAAATAATTTTGCATCTTGTATTAATTCTATAGCAAGGCGCTTTAATGGCGACATTAATTTAACATAAGTATATTGGCTATTATGCTAGGATGGTTTCGTGTTTTCGTTTTATGAACATATTTTAATTTTATTAAACGTTATTATTTATTTACAATTTTCTAAAATAGCATCTTGGGAGCCTTTCCTTAAAGAACTGTAGCGCGATCATAACATCGCAGCAATGAAATTAAAGCGAATAACGTGCAAAGAGTAAGCGAATTGAAAGAAAGAGAGAGCCTTATGTCATAGCATATCTATGTCAAAGATCTTCGGCGAGCGGCGCAGACGGTAGTTTCCAAATGACGAATTATTTTATGTTAAATGATTTATTTCTGCAAGTAGGTTTGTACAAACACTTTTATACACGTCAATCATATTTTTTGGTATTTTGAGGAAAGAATCACACAGATTGAGTTTTTAGCCCAACCTGTGTGTTAAAATTGTAGGGGCACTTACACCTATGTCAGAATCTCATATCTATCAACAAACAATGATAAACACGACGTGTCTATGGATTCTAAGACGAGCTACATGCTACATAATATTCATAATAATATTGGTATACGAAGATTGAAGTTTGTGTAAAGTATACGCTAACATTGCTCGCTTGAAAAATGCAATTCGCAAACAATGTGGAAGAATTTGATACGCTCAAGTCAACGTTATTTTATATAGAAGATGTTACATATCTAGAATTTAAATTGTATTATCAAAATCAAAATATTTTATCTTATGAAACGTCAGAAGCTAGGTGCACGGTTCCAATTAGTCGTTTCCTATGGAGAAGAACCGGCAAGAAACTCCACGGTTACTCTTTTAAAAATAATTGGCTTTTACAATGTTTTCAAATTACAGTAGGTAAGGGAGGACAGCGTAGGCCTGTCAGCAAGTACCAGGTACTAGATAAAATAAAAAATGGTCTAGTCAGAGGTCTAAAGTCTACAAGGCCTACAAAGTCCTCACATTTACAAAAAACTTCACATGGTTAAGGAATATTACCGTGGTTATGATGAAAACCCTATTGTGAATAGATAAAGCGTTCAATTATTTTAAATAATTATTTTCTAACTGAACAGACAGCTGTGCTGCTGGGGAGTTTGTTCCGCCACTTCTTCTCCCCAGCGAAAGCACTAGGAAGTGGTGAAGGGCGGGCGTTTTGGGGGACTGTCTTTTGTAATTTTGACGTTCGAAAAGTGCTGATTCTCAGCCTAGTTTGAATAAATGACTTTTGTTTTTTTTTTTTAAATTGTTTTTTGACTTTTTGTGTATTGGCACATCCAAATGCTGGTTAGTGACTGGACGCGTAAGACAGCCAGCAATCACCACGGGACGAAAGAAAGAAAGAAAATACGTTTGTTTGCGGTAAACGTGACGCAGAGAAAGAACACAAACACAAAAAAAATAACAAGTTTTTGAAAAAAAATCGTCACATCCACGCAAAACGGCCATCGCTCAGCATAATGCTAAGACCCTATGCGAGACAGAGCCCTAGCGCTGGTCCAAAAACACACATTGCCGTGCCCCTAGCGCGCGGCTACAAATCGATAAAATCAAGATAAAATAATACCTACAATAAATAAGGATTTATTAAATAGTCAAAAAGTTTTTATCTCTATTTAATAATGGTTTTAGTTGTACCACGCAGTTAATAGGACGAAAATAGAACGAAAAAATCATGCATGTTCTCTGTCGCAGAAATACGACACGGGCGGTAGGGGCACGGAAATATGTGTCGCAAAAATGCGACACAAGCGGTCAAAGGGTTAAAAGATCAATGACACCCATGTTTGTTATTTGGCTTCGTTTGAACGGCTACAGTTCTACCGTGTTAGCAAAAGGAATTTTATCTTATACAAGCTGCGCCCCGCGGTTTCACCCGCGTAAATGTCGATCCCGTGGGAATATCGGGATAAAAAGTAGCCTATATGTTAATCCAGGGTGTCAGCTACCTCCATACAAAATTTTATCAAAATTGGTCCAGCCGTTTGAGCGTGAAGAAGTAACAAACATATAAACACACACACAAACTTTCGCCTTTATAATATTAGTGTGATCTTATAGAGCAGAGAAATTTGTAGGAAGGCGCTCATTTTAAAATATTGTTCCATTTCTCTCAATCACTTGGAGATGACAGAGACAAAATGCTGTTTCAAATTCATTTGGCATTAAACGTGTTTAATTTATTTATATTTAAAAAAAAACAAGTAACAGGGACTCAAAAAATGTTAGTAACAATATTTCTTAACAACTACGTTAGTAACCTAACACTGCAATTTTGATTCATGAAAATCCCTGCTACAAGCTCAACACCGATGTGGAAAGCTTGCAGCAGCAATTCACATATAAGCAGTCCAGTCTGCTCGCGATACACCGCAATACAATGTAATGTATGTGTGTGTGTGTTTAATGATTTGTGAGACAGAGACAAAATACTGATTTAAATTCGTTTGGCATTAATCTGTCAAGCTCCGCTAATGAGACAAAATTGATTTTCTATTGTTTCGTCGCCGATCGGCGAATCGCGCCGCTTGACCGGTTAAACGTGCGATTTGTGATGCAAACGGGGCTAACTCTCTCTTCTTCCTTTCTTCAATTTAATACAATCTCTTGACATTTTCTGTAACTACTTATCTCTAATTTCTAATTCAACCTTAAAAGTGCAAATTCTTACTAATTCCGATCCCGTAGTCCCAGACTCCAAAATGTAATAAATCTGTGTGTATATTTGGTGCACCGTTTGACAGATAACTGTATCCACTCACATAACCACTAAGCTTTGAACAAAGCTTTATTTTTGAATACACGCCACTTCATAGTACGTCATTACAAGTACGGTCGGGGACAGAAGTGTTTGCAAAAAATAAAACGACTAAGCAGCAACTTATAGGTGAATTAAGAATTTGACATAATTTTCAAGTTATGGAACAATTAACTGAATGTCATACTTAACAAAGTTCAAATTCCATTGCAACGAAAAACTTATTAGGACTTTTTTGTTGCAAACGGTCACTCAAAAATCAACTTAGAATACATTTTACTAAGGTAGATAACTGATTAAGTGGCGTTGGATTGTAAATTATCTGGGATTATGAAGACTGCTATAGGAAGCAAAGAGATCATGAATTAGATCTCATTGCTCTCAATGGACACAGCGGCGTAATTGCGTAACACACATGGCAAAGCCTTTCATCAACAACATTCATTGCGTCATTTACATTATCGAGAATACGATTTTTTTTAATATTAGAAAGCAATAGATTATGAATTTCTTACAAAATCCTCTGTATAGCGATTGAGCAAAATTGGGTTGCTGGTTACTTCGTTGTTTTCTGTTGCCTATTTGAATCATTTGACGTCACCAAATAATTTAAATCTTACAGACTAATTAGGAATTAACAAGTCGTGCGCCCAAATGTCAGTTTTCCATACGTACTTCCATCCTCTTGAGATGAAAATTCAAAAATCATTCCTTAGCCTTATCCTAAGTTATCAGGGTGAAATTTTAATCACCGTTTTCCTCTTAAGGGGTCATTGTACTCAGCATTATGAACAACTTTCACTATGGGACCAAACGCGAAATCGTGAAAAAAAAAATCAGTTGTTCTCTACATTTCTGTTCGCATAACTCGCCAAATGTAGAGCACAGCTGATTTTTTTTCGCGATTTCATGTTTGGCCCCATAGTAAAAGTTGTTCATAATGATGAGTACAATGGCCCCTTAAGATGAAAACGGTGGTTAAAATTTCATCCTGTATAAGAAACTCTTGTTTCATGCTTTACCCAGAGGTTTATGCTGTGCGTTGTCTGTTAGTGAATTTAAGATTTTTGTAAAGTAAGTAGATGTTTTTTTTTTTTTTTTTTTGTCAGCCTGTATTGTGTCCCACTGCTGGACAAAGGCCTCCCCTTTTTTCTTCCAAACCTCCCTGTCTTGTGCGATCTCTGGCCATGTTGGCCCTGCGAATGATAATAGATCGTCACGCCACCTTCTTCTTGGTCTACCTCTGCGCTCCATAACTCAAGTAGGGGATGTTGGAGAAAAAACAGCCAGGCTGAAGTGGGAATGGGCCGGACACGTCTCACGAATGCACCCGGAGAGATGGGCAAAGATCGTCACTCACTGGACGCCTGAGGCAGGACATCGCCGTCGAGGTAGACCAAGAAGAAGGTGGCGTGACGATCTATTATCATTCGATGTATTTTTAGCAGCATTAAAAGTTTCGCTACCCTGACTTATCCTGCAAAGTACCTAGTGCCTAGTGTACCTAAGTGCAGAATGGTAGGAATACATTATGAAGTATACGGGAACATTTGTGACTTTGATAAATGCATAATGTCGTGCACTAAGATATGCTATTTCCGATTTAAGCCAGATTATTTAAATCTTCAGGATTTGCAGGCATGTTTATTTAAGAGACAAGCATTAGGCCAGGATATAATGTTGGTTAAATATTGCTTTTTCAAAACTAAATTCGATTTAGAAGAGATTTATTTCTTTAAGAAAAACTGTTTTTTTTAATGGGGTTAGTGCGATAAAACTCGTTAATACTTAAATATGTAATATGCTGTGGGTCAAGGAAGGTAAAAGAGTCCCGTCCCGCAGAAATTGTGTTCTTTTAGAAACCAAGTTACCACTTGTCGATCGAAACCACTGTTTCAATTTTTGTTATATTTTAAAACTTTACAATCTTTTGTTTTTCAAAAGTATACTTAATTTTATTTGACTTTATGTATTGGCTGGGCCTATTGGATCATTTATATGTACATTGTAATGTTACATGTATACACACAAGGTACAGACGCCTGCACATCAAGCTACTACAATCTGTCAAACTTTAACAGATTTCCAACTTTACCGCTAAAGCATAGGGTTCAAGGTTGAAAATTGGGAAAATTTGACAGTTTCAGGTAGCTTTATGTGCTGACGTCTGTACATAAAAAAGTTCTTGATAACCTATAAAATAAACAAGGCAATAAAAAACAAAAATGTGCCTTAAAACAACGACAGCATTTTTAGACCTCTCGTTTCAAAACCACCAAATGAATGGTTAACACATCTGTTGACGAGTGTCCCTCTAATCCGCCATGTTGATTTAAGATAGCGATACATTACTCTATCCATCATATCGGATTAACTCACCGATATATTTGATATACTAAAATTACTTGTTCACAGTATGACATTGGTTTCCTACGGGATAATATTACGTCATGAAGTCTGCAAATGTCAAGCTTTGCGTATTGCGTTGTTTCTTGCCCATTCTTCTCCATACGAAAACTAACTTTTGGAAGGGGCGACTAGAATCAATTCTATTATAAGGTAATTTTTGACGTTCAAGAGTGCCTTTTATGTGCCTATTTGAAATAAATGCTTTGACTTTGACTTTGCGTAGGTACATTTGATTTACCGATTTAAAAAATATTTACAACTACTAGCGGACCTAACAGACGTTATCCTGCCCGAACAGTCGGGGACTGCGGAACAACGGGTCCAATTGTGAATCTAAACCACCTAAAGACCCACTCGAACACACAAAAAATTTCATCAAAATCGGTTCAGCCGTTTAGGAGGACTTCAGTGCCATACAGACTTAGAAAAGAATGTTTAAATATTATTAAATATACAACCAGACGTACAGAAGAATGATTAAATATTATTAATCTGTCAAGCTCCGCTAATGAGACATAATTGATTTTCTATTGTTTCGCCTCCGATCGGCGACGCGCGCCGCTTACATAATCAGCCTATAACGTTCCCACTGCTGGGACACAGGCCTCCTCTCTGTGAGAGGGAGTGGGCCGTAATCCACCACGCGGGCCCAGTGCGGGTTGGTGGATGTCACATGTCTTCGAATTTTTGGTTCTAGGACATGCCGGTTTCCTCACGATGTTTTCCTTCACCGTTTTGAGAGCAGTGGTGATGAAATAATTAACACAAAGTAAAGCGCCTGTCGGGGTTCGAACCTACGACCTACAACTTGTAAGTCGCGGCTGATACCACTGGGCCACCACTGCTCTGCGCGCCGCTTGACCGGTTAAATATAATTCTAATGATAGGTAAATGAAGCATGTCATGATCTGTCGAATATTTTCCCAACTATGTTGGGTTTGGCTTCCAGTCTAAGCGGATACTGGGTAGGACAGGTTGTCAGACTTTCAGGCTTCTGACTACCCGTGACTGTTCGAGTATTAAAGATCTACGAATGACTAGACCAAAGTCTTTTAACGTGCTTTCTTAGCGACGGCTTGTCGATGTCGCTCACTAGCCATATATAAGCCATCAAAGGCTTCTGTGGTTTTTAGTATTTTAAAAAACTATGCGATATACTTTTTGAACAAAAAAAAAAAAAAAAAATATATATACTTACCTTATCTGACGCATGTAGCAAAAAACCTACTAAACTTGCTTTAAACAATCTAATTAAGAAATCTTACTTAACTTTATATTAAAAAACTAGCTGCTCCCCTCGGTTTCACCCTCGTAAATGTCGATCCCGTGGGAATATCGGGATAAAAAGTAGCCTTAACAAACATATAAACACACACAAACTTTCGCCTTTATAATACTTAGTGTGATGTAATAGTTTGTTAGTTAAATTCATCACCACTGCTCTCAAAACAGTGAAGGAAAACATCTAGAGGAAACCGGTTTGTCTTAGAACCAAAAATTCGAAGACATGTGACATCTAAGTACCAACCAACCTGCACTGGGCCTATGTGGGTCAGTGGGTCATCTTAGGGGCGTGGGTGGTAGATTACAGCCCCACTCTCTCTCACAGAGGAGAGAGGCCTGTGTCCCAGCAGTGGGAACATTATGGGCTGCTTATGCTACTCAAAACTGTTAGTAGGTAACATGCAAAAATTGAGAACTGTTGTTGTTGAAAGCAAATCTTATTACCTATACTGTCAACGAATATTTAAACGATAAATCCTTGAAACACATACAACGTAGTATATCTACATATGAGCAATAATCTAAAATTTTTTTTTTTTAGTTTTTATTTTTAAGCATTGTCACGCACGAGAACCGAACACGTATGCCAAATTTCAGCCCGATAGCATCAGTGGAAGTGGGTGAAGTATTGATTGCAATAATCCAGGACATACATACAAGTGAAGTTAAATAAAAGCTTTTTAAATGGTAAAGTATATTATAAGTTAATTATTTTGTAAAAGTGTGTTTAGAATAAGTTAGATTATAGGATACCTACGTAAATGATAAGTCCTCTTCTCCACATATCTTTCTTTTGCTGTGCCCGACAGGGTCCATGATTGTTTCTTTTGGCAAATATTTGCCACCTAAGCCTACATTTTGGAATGCTATAAAGAATTGAGTATTGAATTGAATTTTTATTTATTTGTATAGATATTTACATAATATAAGCTAACATATAAACTATAATAATATGTACAATTATTATTCGTTTATTTGTCTATTTTACTTATTTTATTACATTTTTAAATATTTATTAACATATAAAAATAACTATAAAAAAACATTTAAAAATATAAAAAAATAGAAGTCCGCCGGTGTCGGGAGCAGGGTCCAAGCTACCGGTGGTTAGGGCTCCAGAGACAGGAACCTCCTCACAATACGAGCCGTATCGAGGAGTACTGCCTTCTGAATCAGGCCCTTGATCCAACCGCCTAACGACAGCCTCGACAGATGTTGATCGAGGCTTTCGGCCATAAGGCCATTGGCCGACACGACAATCGGCACAATGATAGCCGAGCTCACATTCCACATGTCAACAACCTCGTGTGCTAAGTCAAGGTATTTAATTTGTACAATTATTATTATTATTATATTATTATTAGTATTATTTCCTAAGGGGCCTCTGCGGGTTGGCTTCGGCCCCTCGTACGCCTTCCAAAGGACCGGGACCCCATGGTCCCGAGATACGTAAAGCAAAATGTACAATTATATGAAAAAATAATCATAGGGCATCAAAGAATTCGTCCGCATCGCTGTCAACAGGAACAGTGCCCAAAAGGCTGGCAGCATTGCCACGTTGTATGGCAATGCTAATTCTTTGGCCAAGAAATAGGCCAGCCCTCTGGTCACGTCAGTATTGAATTGTTGTACTTTGGTAAATATCAACCTTTGAAGTTCCCCTGACCTCATATACCACACTCACGGGACATCACACAACACCTAATGGACAGATAAGCACATAATCTATGTTAACATCATTAGATAATTTTAATGGATACTTAATTGTCAGGCTATATCGCCACTTATCACCCACTTAAAACCGACAGTTCCGGTCAAAAAAGTCGTACGGGTCAGACTAAACAACCTTGTTGGTTTGACGTTAAGTGGAGTCAACAATCTGATATGATAGGGCTTAATAATAATGGATGGGCTAACCCCAATCGTGTTGGCATTTGGGAAGATTAATTTATCTTTACTTTAATCTGAGGTTATAGTACCTATCTATTTTTTTCACGTTGGAGAGTTCTGACGGATTTGCGGCCGATTAATGGCAATAGGCGCGCCTTCTTTTTTATTAAATCTTTATCTTTATTTAGAAAAAACTAAAACCCGAATACTGAAAAGGATGAAACAAGAAAGTACCTTCCCGTGGTCGCATGCTACCATAGCTTTGTATGTTAGTACAGCGGCATAGATCGACGAGATAGATCAAATTAATGTAGGTACCTACATTAAAATGATCTATCTCGTAAAGTTTGCAATATAAGCGCACAAAAATATGTTAGTTACGACATCACATTACAAATCTTAGAATTTCTCGGCTTTTCTCTACTATAATATGCATGTATTATACATTTAAACCTTCCTCTTGAATCGCTCTATCTGTTACCGAAAACTGCATTAAAATCCGTTGCGGAGTTTAAAAGATCTAAGCATACTGATAGCGGGAGCGACTTTGTCTTATACCTACTTACTATGTAAAGATGAACATTCGCTAAGTTGACAGACGTTAAAACGAACGTTATCGTAAAATTGTAACGAACATAACCTAAAATCACCAACGTTTTGCAACCACTCGCCCTGAGTAATATAAATAAAAGTCTATGTCATTGACAGACTCATAAAAACACAATCTTTTCCCCCATTTCCTTACCAATTCATCAATAAACTGGCAACACTAAGACGTACTTAACTACCCGTCCCGGTTAACAGTGGTTAAAGTAAAAGGGACAGTTAAAATACCAGTAAAACGCTGTCAACAGGACAATAAAGTTAACTGAACCATAGGTAAATTTATGCAGTCCACTTTACTTAGTGCATACTGTAGTTAAGTTAACGGCTGGATTAAGTGAAGGTGCAAGCTGCATTAGCCGTTTAGTAGCTTAGATAGAATGCTTAGATGACTGTTTCGTTGAGAATAAAAGGCTAAGGTTGCACTCGGGTGTAATAAAAGACGATGGGTAAGTAAGGCCGTCTTCTCAAAAGAGTTTTTGATTTAAAAAACAAAATACCGTCTGCAATCTCTACGCTGTATTTCAAAAGGCCAATAAACGTTCAGAATCTAGTCGCAGTCTCATATCAGCGACAAACAAATGTCAAAAACTTGTCAAAATTAATGGAAATTAGAGGTATTTTTGACAGATCAAGAGAGATCAGAGGGGCAATTCTCGTAATTTAAAACGTTCAAAATCTAGTCGCAGTCTCATCTCGGCGACAAACAAATGTCAAAAACTTGTCAAAATGTAGGGAAATTAGAGGTATTTTTGACAGATCGAGACAGATCAGACTGAACGTTCTTAAAATTAAGAGAATTGCCCCTCAGGTGTAGTGATACATTTTTTGAGAGCCGTGGTAGCCCAGTGGTAACGGCCTGGCTTACGGGTCATGGGTTTGAACCTAAGCAGGCGCTTTACTTTGTGTAATTTGTGGGAAGATGTAAGTCCAACCTGGTAAAGTGGGGCTACCTTGACGGAACGGCAGTAGGGTGTGGTTGTGGAGCTATGTCACAAACCATGCTCCAATTCCTATCCTGCCCTCTGTGTCCCAGAACATGCAGTCAAAGTGACCTCTGCGCTGCCACCGACAATGCCGTGGAAGCGGCAAAGTTTTGGAAAAACAAGATTTAAAATACAGTCGTACCCGCGACACAAAGAAGAAGGCTTTGTGTAATTTATTTCATCGTCATTGCTCTCAAAAAACGGTGAAGGAAAACATCGCGAGGAAACCGTCATGTCCCAGAACTAAAAAACCGAGTGTGCTTATGACCACACGACTGAAGTGAAACTTCAAACGTATTTGGCTATGAGAGGAAGAGAGAAAGAAAATGTGCGCGCGCACTGCTTTCTCTTGCTTATATCCCCCACTCAACTCCCGTTCGCCTCGCCCGATCACACTTTTCGTAACGTTTACGTCACGCGTTCGCCAGCTTACTCCCCAAGTCAAGCGTGCGTAAAGTTTCACTTCAAAAATTCGGAGATATGTGACATCGACCAACCCGCACTGGGCCCGCGTGGTGGATTACGATCCATTCATTCTCATGCAGTGGAGCCACGTGTGACATATTTCCCAGCAGTGGGAACTTTATAGGCTGTGAATATGCTATGATGCATTTTTTTTTAATTTTTCTCACAGGTTTTCTTTGTTGTAGATAGTTGAAACCCAAGACTGAGTTGACGGTGGCAATGACAGCATGGCGTCATAACGAAACAATGTTTCGTAACTACCATCATAATCATTAGTGATAACCGCGAACTAATTTTACTAATTATTATGATGGTACTCGTAGTTAGGTACGAACAGCAACAATGACTTGTCCAATCGTCCATTGATATAGCTACAAGTGACATCTCGTGCACTTTTAATTATTGAAAATATTTTTACTTTTAATATGTTGTGGATTAGAATAGAATAGAATACTCTTTATTATGTACACCATATAAATTACAGACATAATAAAAACTTTTTATGAAAAAAAAACCGACTTCCAAAAAAACACTACAAAGTGAAAAATAACTTTAATTTCGGAAGTCGGTGTCTTTGGATCTGTATTTAAGTTTTTTGCCACCGACTTCCGAAATTAAAGTTATTTTTCACTTTGTAGTGTTTTTTTGGAAGTCGGTTCCTTTTTTCTTAAAAAGTTTTTATTTCACGCTTTTTAGTGGGTCTGCTTATAATTTATCTAAGTTACAACAGCCTAGTGATCATCGCCTTTTACAAACAAAATATTGCTTTTCCCGAAGCAGGGAAGTTAATTGTTGAGGAGTTCTCCAGGTCCACCATCACAGCTCCATATCACCATTCACATTGTGATGAGCATGAATTGCTTAGCAACCATATTAAAGTAATCGAATCGCAACCCGTGAAATACTTAGATATTATTGAGTAGTTCCGGTGGCCATCTGTGGTCTTCATCATCAGTTCCACTTCACCAAATGGTGCTTTCCGAGAGCAAGTGCACGAGTTACTATAAAAAATACCCAAATCGCTATAGGTGTGCCTATAATATTTGAAGAGTTCCTTCGATTTCTCCAGTATCCCATCATCAAATCCTGACCTGATGTTTTTAGACTAGAAGCTGATAATCCTGGCTGCAGCATCAGGCCAGACTTATGTCAACATTGCATTGAACTTAAAATTTAGTCCTGTTTAAAATGAGCCCAAACACGACTACGGTGCTGTTATTTCAAGGTTTGTACTTTTTCTGATGCTCCTGGCTTCAGCATCAGGTCTCTATGTACTTCGGTGTTCCTCATTAACAGTACGTTTATCCACACATCGAGCCCTTTTCAGTGAGCCTAAACACGATATATGGCTTATTCCCAACGGCTTCAAAATTTTATTCCCAACGGCTCCAAAAATAAACCCAAATTTATTATTATTAAATAAAATCATTCCCATTGGCTCCAAAAATTTTAAAGTACAAACTGCAAAAAAAATTGTATATTTACAATAAAATTAATTTATGATTCAACAAACAAATTATGCGTTAAGTCAACATTTGAAAGATTCTACGTTTGACATCATAATCTACTAAGTACTGACAGATGATATATTTAATAGATTCTGCATTTGACAGATTTTGAAAAAGTGAGACAAGTAAGGAACATTCTGCTGTTAGTTGTCGAGGAAATAGGTACTCTGCAGACTATCCTGACTGCAGCATCAGGTCATGACTTGATGATCATGACACCAAATGTGACAAATGCCCTATCAAACATCAAAACAATTTACTAAAACAGTCCTTGCCTGTTTGAGTAACTTCTTACTGTTAAGGAGTTGTACCTTCTATCATCAGCCCGCTACCTGAGATGGTGACAACCATACGCAAATAAACAAGATACTTCATAAAATATGCGAAAAACAATAAGTGAGCCTATAAAATTTGAGGGTTGCCCTCGATTTCTCTAAGATCCCATCATCAGATCCTAACTTGGTGACAATGGGACCACCTCAGAACTATCTACTTTCGAACAAAAAAAGAATTTTGAAAATCCATCGACAATTGGCGGAGTATTCGATGAACAAACATACAAAATAAAAATAAAAAACATACAAACAGCCGAACATAGTACCTCCTCCTTTTTGTGAAGTCGGTAAATATAGAAACTTTACTATGGGTGATGGGTGGGTGGATTATTATTTTTCTTAATATGTCGAGCTCCGCTAATGAGCCAATTGATTTTCTATTGTTTCGTCGCCAATAGGCGACGCGCGCTGCTTGACCGGTTAATTTTAAAAATCAATAATGTATTAAGTAGGTACTAAAACTGAAACTTCTTCTAAAATAACGATCTAGCCTTTAAATTACGTATCATCTCAAGCATTTTTAAAACAAAATTGTTTCGTTTGATGTCCCCGTACTGCAGTTGATATTTTAATACGGTATTCTCTGATAATATCATAATATTATGATTACCTAGCATGTAATTTTGCCACAAGAACATAAAGTTAGGATAGGTAGTAATAATTTAATGTAACATGCAATATACAATGCAAAGACTGCTTTAAAATTAATGGATGATGCACGAGTCAGGTTCAGTGAGGGCTTAAAAGGTAAAAACATACTTGACTGGTTTAATCTGCTGGGACAAAGGATGCGTTGTTCAATTTGGTTGATACCCTAAAGGGGTAGACAGGCACGCATAATATAGCTTTTGTAATTTGTGTTTCACGAACTGTGTCCAAATTTTATTCATATTCTTACATACAGCCTCCGCGAGTCCGTTAAAAGTTACTAGCAAGAATTACGAGACAAACATTAATTTGTATAAAGAACAGCAGAAAAAAAAACGGAGTCTAAGGGGGTTAGCTGACAAGACGTGTATGACACAAGATACTCTTTATTGGATACAAGAAAAATTGCAACTTAAAACTTTAATCCTACTCCTACTATAATAATCATATCATACTATATCATACTTCATACTATATACTATACTTACTATACTAATATTATAAAGGCGAAAGTTTGTGAGTGTGTGTGTGTGTTTATATGTTTGTTACTTCTTCACGCCTAAACCACTGAACCGATTTAGACGAAATTTGGTATAGAGATAGTTTGAGTCCCGGAAAAGGACATTAAATAGTTTTTATCCCTATATTCCCACGGGATCGACATTTACGCGGGTGAAACCGCGGGGCGCAGCTAGTAATATTATAAACGAGAATGTTTGTGAGAATGGATGGATAGATAGATGTTTGTTACTCTTACACGCAAAAACTACAGAACGGATTTTGTTGAAACTTTACAGTAATATAGCTTATACATCAGAATAACACATAGGATACTTTTTATCCCAATATTCCCACTAGGTCGAAATTTATGCGGGTGAAACCGCGGGGCGCAGCTAGTGTGTCATAAGGCGACAATGGGCAAACTTATCGCTACAAACGAACTTTTACAGACAACCTTTAGAAGGACTTGTGTTGTTCCGATGGTATTCTAGTTAATTTACTGGACAATGGACATCCAGTGTTTCCATGTCCTACCTATTCTAGATTTCTTGTCCTAAATGAAAATATATAGGTAAAAATGTATTAAACCCTAGAACGGTTTTCTAGAAATATTTATCGAAGTTATATGACAAACGTTGGTTTAATTCACTCATCTCAGTACTGAGAGCTCTCAAAGAGCCCACAGTCACCCCCCCCCCCCACACACAGTGACACATTCCACCAGGTAAGTATGTTGTCTCATCATCTGTCTAGCCTTTTCTCAACTATGTTACAAGGAGCGACTGCCTATCTGACCTCGAAAACCCAGTTTACTGGGTAACACGATACCCCTTGGTTAGACTGGTTGTCAGACTTTCGGGCTTCTGACGACCCGACGACTGTAAAAATTCACGAATGGCAGCCGGTACCAACAGCTTAACGTGCATGAGTTGTCTCACTCTCTTCGAATGGTCGTATGTTCGAATCAAGACAGGTGCTTTACTTCGTGTAAATTATTTCATCACCACTGCTCTCAAAACGGTGAAGGAAAATATCGTGAGGAAACCGGCATGTCCTAGTACCAAAAATTCAAAGACATGCGACATCTACCAACCCGCACTGAGCCCGCGTGGTGGATTACAACCTAATCTCAATGAGAGGAGGCCTATGTCCCAGCAGTGGGAACATTATAGGCATTTGTATATACCCAGAATTCGTCTCCAGACCAACAAGGCAAACTCACAACATTTTAGTTAGCACGTTACACGTCTCAAAACTCAGAACTCGTGCAACGCGCAGGCTATTAAGTGTCTGTACCTACTGTTTTATTTTCTGGTATACTGTTTGTGTTTCAAAGTATGTATTGCAACTTTGCAAGAAATGACAACCTACGCAATAACGGAAAGTGTTGCTTTTTGAGATTAATCAAAACTAGCTTCTAATTGTGACATTGTCTGCGTAAAATTCAACTAAAGTACCCGCCACGAGAAGCTATAACTTTTGTAAACACACATTCAGGGATTCGAATCCTTTGGATCAAATAAAAGAAAGGCCATATAGCGATATAAGAACATAAAGTTAATACACACATCTAATTACTGACGTCAGACGATTCCGAGTATTCTGCATCTGCATTCTGCAGCATTGACAGCATCAGCGTGAACTTACTTCAAAATAGCGGCCGAAATGTTTACGTTCCATGAGTCAGACGAGTACCAGCACCACAAAAATTAGACGCAGCGCCTTATATCGCTAAAATATAACCCGACCAAGTGAAATTACTCGTTAGTTTCGTATTACACGTGTGTTACTTTGAGTTGATTGAATTTGGGTTTATTTGTTGTTGATTGGATTGTCGTTAAGTAATTTAGGAGAAGTTCTTTATTTACAAAATGTATAGCTTCTTGTGACGGGGACTATACCTATCTATACCATAAAACATGTCGTGTCGCACTCGGCAGTATTAGTACTATTAGTTATAAAATCGACAAATCATGTGATAAGCTCCATTCCTATTTAAAAGCTAGACCCGACATTTTAAAAGTAATTTGCTCTACCGACAAATACAAAACAAATGCGTCTTCAACCGCAATGTAATGTTAAAAATACGGGTCCCCTATGTTGTTTCGAACGCCGCTGTTGCGACACACGAATGTACCTAGTATATTATTTTTCATGTCCTTTTCTCTTTTTAATAAATACCTAGTAAATATAGTTTAATGCCGCAAGCGTCCCGCTCTGACAAAAAAAAAAAATGGTCACGTTAAGGGGCTTACAGGACCTAAACGCAAAAAACGCAAGTTTTAGAAACAATAAAAGTATATGATCGACTACAGTAAACAAAATCAAAAACATATATGGTATTCTTCAGGATATATGCTAGGTAGATAGTGTGTTGAAAACATAATACATCTTATTTGTTATGATAGAAAAAAATCATGAAGATACCTCTAAAAACTTTCTTTTTACAATAAAAACCATACTAATATACATACAATCATTATGATTTTTTGTCAGATTGTTCTACAAGCAACATACTAAAACTCTAGGGTTTTAATTTTTTTATTCCAAACAATAGATTTTTCGCAAATAGATAATTGCTTCATATTTTGCAATAAATTACCAGCGTTGTATCATCGCGCATCTCTTTCTTTTCTATGCAGTCCGACAGTGATCGCGCTTTAGGTCATGTAGTCCTCTTAAGTATGATCCTTAAGTTCTTACAGTTCAATCAAGTGCCAGTTTATACTTGTTAGTCGGTTCAGTGGTTTTAAATGCTAACGAACAGGTGCAACTGAGGTACTGGGCAACTTTAAACTCGCTAACAAGTCGACTCGACTACTTGATTAATAGTTTATTGAAGAAATGTTCAGGTTGGAAGAAAGCGAGCGTTTTCTATTAGT
Organism: Amphipoea oculea; assembly: GCA_945859645.1. Taxonomy (NCBI): domain Eukaryota; kingdom Metazoa; phylum Arthropoda; class Insecta; order Lepidoptera; family Noctuidae; genus Amphipoea; species Amphipoea oculea. The sequence goes on from OX243883.1 coordinate 17,103,272, forward strand.
TGCATGTTTTACAGGGTGTCCGGTGGCAATTTTCACATTTGAAAGTTTTGTTACTTAAGAACGCGAATAGCTAGAGGGGCGCGAGGTGGGGGGTTAGCTTCGTCAGCGTCGTGAGTTTTTTAGTCGCCATGCCGCGTTGGTCAGGAGAGGAGCGTGCTTTCGTGATCGAGGCATTCTTAACAAGCAATTTTTCGCAGGAAAAATTATCTCTCGGCACGGTGACATCCCCTGGCCAGCACTATCGCCCGATTTGAGCCCATGTGACTTTTTTTTATGGGGCTACTTAAAGAGCATCGTTTACCGAAACCAGCCGACCACCACTGCTCAACTGAAAGAAAATATCCGGACCGAAGTTTCGAGGATTTCCAGCGATCTCTGCAAACGTGTTTTTGAAAATATGCGTGTGAGATGGGAAGAGTGCTTGCGTCAAGAAGGCCGACATTTAGAAAACGTTATTTTTAAAAAATGAAACTCACATTAATGTACCGTAAATAATAATAAAAATAATTCAGGAAACTTTTGTATTTATTTTATTATCAACCTTTGAAATGTGAAAATTGCCACCGGACACCCTGTATAACCACTTAGGTTTTTTGTATACATAATTACCTATATTTGTATAGTTAGTTTTAATTTAGTAATGTAAATAATGTATGTAGCGGATGTTGGAGAAAAAACAGCCAGGCTGAAGTGGGAATAGGCCGGACACGTCTCACGAATGTACCCGGAGAGATGGGCAAAGATCGTCACTCACTGGACGCCTGAGGCAGGACATCGCCGTCGAGGTAGACCAAGACGAAGGTGACGTGACGATCTAATATCATTCGCAGGGCCAACATGGCCAGAGATCGCACAAGATAGGGAGGTTTGGAAGAAAAAAGGGGAGGCCTTTGCCCAGCTGTGGGACACAAAAATAGGCTAGCAAAAAAAATGTAAATAATTATATAATCAGCCTAATGTTCTTACTGCTGGGACACAGGGCTCCTCTCAGTTAGAGGGAGTGGGCCATAATCCACCACACGGGCCCAGTACGTGTTAGTATAGATGTCACATTCACGATGTTTTCCTACACCGTTATGAGAGCAGTGGCGATGTAATAATTTACACTAAGTTGAGCGCCTGACTGGGTTCGAACCTACGATCTACAACCCGTAAATCGCGGCCGTTACCACTGTGTACCCATTGTTGTTGGTTCGTTCTTTATCTCATTTTACATTCTTTCTTTTACTCTTCTTGAATGTTGTATGTAGAATAGCTTTCGGCTTACTGGCACGTCGAACTAATAGACATTCAATGGATAGGACTATCGTTTATCGGCTTTTCGGCGAAAAGGACGCTCGATCTAATTGATATTCGAAATTATGTTTGTGGTACGGTCAGCATCAAAAGTTGATTAACACTTCAGTTTTTTTAATCTTAGTTATTGAGCAAAATATTTATTCAAAATTGCAGCAGAAGATTTTTTTTTAGAATATATACTCTTGTCTATTATGTGAAAAGCTAAAAATCAGTTTATTGAAAAAAGTTGTTGTCAATTTAATAACATGTAAAAATGATAGTGTTAATCGACTTTTGATGCTGACTGTACATCATCATCATCATTTCAGCCGAAAGACGTCCTCTGCTGGACATAGGCCTCCCCCTGTGGTACATCGATGCTATGAAATTTCGGCAATTCGGACGTTCGATCTGATGACTTCGGGAAACTAGTCATCGGGCCTAATTAGGTACATATATAAAATTCGAAATCAAGCAGTAAAGTCTTGGTGTGCTTATAGTACATCCACATTTCGCCAATCATGTTTAATGCCCTTGTAATAAAGGGTGAGCCTATTCAACTGGGCACAAATCAATCAAATAATTGGATAATAATTAACCTTTTAACCGCCCGACTTCATGTCAGTTATAGCCCCCAGCAAACGAAAAAAAAACAAAAAAAAAACCTGATGAAATACAGCGTAATTAAATAAAAAAAGCAGATTAAACGAGCTGTGGTATTTGGTTGTAAATATACGATCCGGGCGAAATGGACACGAAAATATTTGTCGGATTAATCCGGCCTATAAGTAAGGTAAGGTATTTTTGACAGATTGAGACTCAAATCAGACTATGAATGTTCTTAAAATTACGAGAATTGTCCCTCTGATCTCTCTCCGGTCGTGTCGGGTTGCCGTCCCATCGGACTATGAGAGGCAGGAATGAGAACCCATTAAACTAGGCTGACATTGGCGCCGATTCCCTTGTTCACAAACTAAACTAAATTTAATTTCAGTGCATCTTTTTCTTTCTATTTCATTAAGAAAAGGGCAGAAGATAAATATTAGTTTAGACCTGTCAAATTAGTCAGTGCCTGACGTAAATTGACGTATTTTTAATAGCCAATTTTTTAATCACGTCTAAATTGTCTATGGAGTATCTTAATTTGACAGGACTAAACTAATATTTATCTCCTGACATTTTCTTAATGAAATAGAAAGAAAAAGATGCACTGAACTTAAGTTTAGTTTAGTTTGTGAACAAGAGAATCGGCGCCAATCAGCACTTTTTCAACGTCAAAATCACAAAAGACCCTAAAACGCCCGCCCTTCACCACTTGCTAGTGCTTTCGCTGGGATGAAGATGTTGGCGTAACAAACAGCAGCCCAGCTGCACAGATTCCCAAGCCTAAAACGTAATATTTCTCAAAAACTCTGCTACCCGAAATGTAGTCGATACATTCATCAGCCGCGTACATTTCAATTGAACGAGATGGTATCTAAACTCTTTCATATTTCAGCGGTAACATGTCTGTATTACAGCTTTGGAATTTGTATGCGACGCCATTTTTCAGTGTCGCGTTATACCAGGTAGGTTAACGATGTGATTTAGTAGTCCGTACGATTATTTTCGGAGTTCATTTTTCTTTCTATTGGCGACCATGTCATTTCAGTCAGGATTTTTACGTGATGTTGAAAAATATCATGCATAATCAGCCTGGGCATGTTCCCATTTCTGGGACACAAGCCTCCTCTCTGCGAGGAGTGGGCTGTAATCCACCACGTGGGCCCAGTACGGGTTGGTGGATGTCACATTTACTTACTGGCTCAAAGGTTTAGGCTAGAACTAAAGTTAGATTTCGTTTTTTAATAAGACGATTAGGGGACGAAAGTTTGTATGTAAGTACGTCATTTTTGATTTTTATTTGTCATTTTTTTTATGACGTCCCGTAGATATTTCTGCGGGCTAATTGCGTACACACTATCATTAGCAATGGGTTTCATTTTGACAGTTCAACAACATACATTGCGTTGTTTACATTGTTCAGCAGACACACTTTTTGAACATATGAAGTAATGGATTAGCAATATTCTTCAAAATGATTCAGATTTAGATTACGAAATTAGGGTGCTGGCATACGGTTTATTAGAAATAGCATATTAATATTTCCTCAAGGAATACGAATTAACAGCTCGTTTGCAAGAAAATATCAGCAAAGATCCAGTTAAATCCAGATCTAATAACCGGTTATAACCGCCTTAAACTGGACGCTGCCCGCCATTGACGGCAAATGTAGCAGAAAAGCATTCGTATTTATATGTATATTTGTAATAAAATTTGAATTGCGGTTCGATAGTAAAATTGTTATTGCCACTAATATTTATCCGATATTTGCTTGGTTTTATTCGCGTGTTAATCTTACGATTTAAGAGTTCGTTCTCAATCTAAACACATGTGGTCTTATTTAATCTTATGCAGGTAGATATTTATCTAAACATACAGGGTCAATAACTAGCTAAACTCGGCAAACTCGATGGGCATCGATATATTCTCAATATCAACAAAATTGTATTTTATTAATAACTAGCTGCGCCCCGCGGTTTCACCCGCGTAAATGTCGATCCCGTGGGAATATCGGGATAAAAACTATCCTATGTCCTTTCCCGGGACTCAACCTATCTCTATACCAAATTTCATCGAAATCGGTCCAGCCGTTTTCATGTTATGTCGTGACAACGGAAAACGGGTTTCATTTTTATATATATAGATTGTTGTATTTTATTATGTAATCTGCAATTTATTATTTTAAAACTATAGGCCTAATTAACAAAAATAAAACCTTAACTAAAACTATACAAAAACTAAAATATAGCGTCGAAAAATTCATCCGCATCGCTGTCGACTGGTAATGTACCCAAGAGACTGGCGGCATTGCCACGTTGTATGGCAATGCTTAACCTTTGGCCAAGGTAAAAGCCAGCCCTTGGGTCACGGGAAGTGTCAACCAGCCGATTTGAAATTTCCTTAAAAAGACCATGAGCACTCGGACCCCACGGCCCGAGCGTTTCAACCCCAAACGGCTCGAAAATATAATTTCCGATAAGGTTATTATATTTCCGCCGCTTGAGGTTTTCCGCAGCCGCAGCAGCAGCGCCAGCACAGCATGTATTGTATTAAGTAGTATTACTTGTCGTTTATTTACCTCAAATACATATAAATTAAATTTTGATTGTCAAAACGGGGCATGCTATCATGGCGACTCGAGTGACTTCAATTCTATCACTCTGTCGAATCTGTGAGTTTTTTTTTTACAGAGTTGCTCACACTCAAACTTTATATTATAGGACTTCTGTCGGAAAATTATAATATTCGGTATAGCAGTGTTCATATGCTTAGATAATTTACATACATACATACATATTTTGGTTTATATGTATGTATGTATGTATCTATGTACATATTCTTGTATTTTATAGTCATTTCCTGTCTAGTTATCCTGTATGTTGCACCTGCCATGTTTTGTCTCTGCATCACCCTAAGGTTGACTGCTAGAAAATGTCCGCCTTTTTACATTACTTTTTACTTGTGCATAAAGTTCTAATAAATAAATAATTTACATTCTATCATCACTTAATCAGTTATCTACTCTAGATAAATGTATTCTAAGTTGATTTTTGAGTGACCATTTGTAACAAAAAGGTCCTAATAAGTTTTTGGTTGCAATGCAGGAATTTGAACTTTATTACGTATGATATTCAGTTCGTTGTTCCATAACGTTCTACCAAAACATATTCTAAACCACCCAACGTGGGTGTCAAAAACCTCAATTAGAAACAGCCTAAGGTGTCCAAGAGACTTTTAATTTTTCCGCCATTTGCGCGTTTGCCCTTTTAACCCAAATAAATAAGCGTCCAAAGTAACAGGCGAAGATTTCTTCGCTCTTTTCAAATTTTGTATGAAGGTTTAGATTTTATTAGATGACTGTGCGAGTTTAATACAATTAGTGGCATCCCTAAATCTCGGGGACAGCCCTGTCCGTATTTAATAATGTAACGTGACCTTTATGTAATGTGTTGCGATTTAAAAGTAGGTTTTATGTGTGTGTGAATTTTCAGGGCAAGAAAAAAAAGTGATGAAAAAATTTTAAAACGTCGATTATGCTACAACCAAACAAATAGTCGAAAGGCAAAATGATTTTAATCACTACTCTTGGCTAGTGAATTGGTAATCGCTTGAGTTATTAACAGACATTATAATAGCCTCCCGACTGATTGGTACTTGGTACCCTTACTACGCCATTTTCCGCTTATTGTGTCCATCCCCGAATAATAACAGGATGAACGACCCCTTAACCATATCGCACGAGTTACATTACATACTTACATCGTAATGTTATCTTAATAAACGAAGTACTTTTGAGTAGGTAACGTAGGAGTTGCCAACTTTTTGACATTAGATTATGATGAATAAATTGTGGTCTGGTGCGTGTGTCGTTTTGTAATGTTTTTGGTGGTTTATTGTTAGGTATTTTCTATCTTCTATACAAACAAATAAATTAAATTGAAATGTTTGTTTGTAATGTCAAAATAACAGCTTTTTAATAAATATGCATATGAAAGTATACATATACGGTACCTACTTATAAAAAAATAATGTCTTCCGGCTTCCGGCACTAGTAGCTTAGGCTACGTTTATTTTTAGAAAAAGAGTTAGGGTTCCGCACAAAAAATTAAAATCCGTACCTCAAAAGGAAAAACGGAACCCTTATAAGATCACTTCGTTGCCCGTCTGTCTGTCCGTCGGTCAAGACCCTTTTTCACAGGAACGCGAGGAGTTATCAAGTTGAAATTATTACCATATACAGCAGCATTGAAAAACTTCTAAGTCAACGCAATCAAAAGACACAGGCGTTTATGGTTCTGTAGTCAAAACCTATAGGGTACCTACTTCCCGTTGGCCTAAAATCATGAAATTTGGCAAGCAGCAATCTCATACATGTAGCACAATTAAAGGAAAAAATCCGAAAACCATAAATTTGTAGTTACATAACAAAAAAAAAACGGTGATATTTACATAGGGATTTGTACGGAACCCTCGGTGCGCGAGTCTGGTTTGCACTTGACTGGTTTTTTTAAATAAAAACATGGCGCTCGCGTCTGATAGGATATCCCAATCATGTTTTTAATAACTTGTAAATTGAACGTAAGCCTCTGTTTATTTTGCACACCGTCGATTCATAAACGCCTTTATTAAGATAACCCAATTACCAAACACAGCGGGAATTTATATCCTAATTTTTAAAGGAGCCGTAGCTTAGGTACAGTCAGCATGTATACATGGTCAAATTAAATTAGCTAGCGAAAGTTCGCAGCCGTGATGGGCATTAGGATGTAAAACATAATAAAACGAAAAAAAAAAATGAATTTCATGTTTTTTTGAAGTGAAAACTTCTTTAGCGGCGTTGCACACTTTTTGTACTGGGGAAAAAATGTTAAACTCGCGTCAGGACATCGCGTCAGGACACGTGACCGCCAGGAGATATCTCCCCCCCCCCCCCTCTTTCTACGACGGCGGCGCCAACCGAAGTGAACCAAGTGAGACACGATAATGGATGGATGGATGGACGGTGACGGTGTCGGTGACGGTGACGGTGTCGGTGACGGTGACGGTGACGGTGACGGTGTCGGTGACGTGACGGTGACGGTGACGGTGTCGGTGACGGTGACGGTGACGGTGACGGTGACGGTGACGGTGACGGTGACGGTGACGGTGACGGTGACGGTGACGGTGACGGTGACGGTGACGGTGACGGTGACGGTGACGGTGACGGTGACGGTGACGGTGACGGTGACGGTGACGGTAACGGTGACGGTGATGGTGGACGTGGATGTGGATGGATGGATGGACAGCTGATGGCTCGACCGTCTGTGTAGCTACACTGCTGTGTATTCGTAAAATTCGTGAATATAAAGTGTTTCAAATATGGAAATTGAACAAAGTGCATCGATTTATAAAAAAAGTGACGAAGAAATAGTGGAAAAAAATTAGTTATATTAATTCAATTCATAATTGATTTATTTCAACGTTAATATTCATGTTTTCACTTCTGCCGGCACTCCCGGAGTGCAACCCGTCTTTTTTTTGTAGGGTTATCGACCTCAGTTAGTGTAGTCACTTGAAATATCAGTTTTTTTTGTGTAAACTTCACAGACTTAATAATGGGTATAAATATAAGAAAACTGAGATTTTCTCAATATGCATCAAGTAACAACACTACAGTACCAGCGGTAGTTGACCCCAAAACAAAACGTCAAATAATTTTTATTTTATTTTGTCGTGTTACGTTAACGATACCGAGAGGCCGGTCGCCAACACGATGGTCCGACCAAGTAAAAGAAGCTACGTCCTCAAGCAATTTTCAGCAGGTGGTGATGGCAACTTTGGTCCGGAGTAGATGGAGGCAGATTGCCTGCTTGAAAGGATCCAGTGACCACGATCCTCAGTAAGCGTTCCTGCACACGATGCCGTCACCGCGCCGTCGCCGCGCCGACGCCGCACAATTACACTGTAGATACGAGTCCCACGAAGCCCGCCACCGCGCCGCCACCGCGCCGCCGCCGCGCCGCCTCCGCGCGCTTTACCTCTATTTGATTCATTCCATTACCGTCCGCGGTTCGTACGCGGCCGGTAATGGAATTAATCAAACAGACAGGGCGTGACGGGGAGGACGCGCGCGGTGGCGGCGGTGGCTTCGTGGGACTCGTATTTACAGTGTGATTGTGTGGCGTCGGCGCGGCGACGTCGCAGTGACTGCATCGTGTGCAGGAACGCTTATGAGGGACCGATTGAAGAAGAAGATCATGTCTGCAGAGTTATTATAGCTAATTTAATATAGCCCTGCTGTATACTGTAGAGGTTGTCTGCTAAAAGGAACCTTACATAATGAAGGCTGGCAAAAAATAGTACTGGCTGGATTCAATCACTCAAGCGCATTTAGAATTGTTTAAAAAAAAACAATGCCACTCCGGGAGTGCCGACAGAAGTGAAAACAAAACACAAACAGAATACTTTGGCCATCACTCACTGACATATCGGATATACTTTAAAACCGAGTACATCCCGAGGACAGCCGAACACATCCGAAGCAGTGTCGGTTACGGTAACAGTGGCGCGAATCCAATGCTTAATGCCCAACGCGCCTAAAGAAGTTTTCACTTCAAAAATAGAACGAGTCGATCGTGTGATGTGATGAAGAATTGTTTTTCGGGGTAATTAAGTAATACAAATAAAATGGAAGTCGATCTTAATCCATTTTATTTTGACAGTGAACGTGGCTCAACCGTCTACTTTATTTACGTAGTTGTGCGGACCATTGTTTTAAGCCTATACAGGGTGTTACGGAAAGGTTATATCAATACAAACGGGTTGAAGAGTGTATGTGGTCTAGAATCTCTGCACAAAATTTCAGCTCAAAAGCATTAACTTTGAAAATGCTTAATATTTTTTTATTTCGACATTACGGCGGTGCACTGGCGCGCGGCGGCGTGATGTGCGTGTACTAGGCGCACAGACATACTACAGATAATGGATAATGACCCTCGTAGTGCGGTGACACGTTTGTTATGATTTCAATTTAATAAACTATCGAAATAAAAAAAATATTAAGCATTTTCAAAGTTACTGCTTTTGAGCTGAAATTTTGTACAGAGATTCTAGACCAGATACATTCTTCAACCCGTTTGTATTGATATACTCTTTCCGTAACACCCTGTATAGGAATTGACAGTTTCCTTCAAAACCCTCGGATTGTGATTAAAAATGTGTTATGCAATTAAAGTGCAGGTCTTGTTGAAAATAAATAGATACAATTCAACATAACCTTTTTGTTGTGTACCTATTGTCCCGGTATTGTAGGGCTCCAGAGCTCTACAGTAAACCAAAAGCCTCTAATACTAATCACACGAAGTTAATTAAAGGATTACTCGAACTAAGCCGACTTTACGACACCTTCCAATGAAGAGACGGTGAACTTTTCTTGGAGGAACTACAAGACAGTTCACATGTGAGGCTAGGAACAAGAACGGATCTCAGGGATAACAGGGCAAATAAAAATGCATTTGTAACTCCGTTTCATCGTAGCGTAAGTTACAATGAAGCTAAAATGCCACGACCATTCGAAAAAATGCACATCACTGACGGAAAATGCGCGAAATTTTACAAAGTTCATCCACTCAGCACCCACCCGTAACACACTCTATATCATACCTAATACCTCTACCTTTGAAGGGAATGCATAATCAATTGCTACATATGCTTGCAAAATGTGTCTATGACACCGTAAATGACGCAATGAACTCTCATCAGCTGCCTAGCCTTTTCCCAACTAGGTCCAGTTCCAGGTCTTTTCCCAGGTCCAGTTGAAAACCAGCGTCAGGCACTAGTTGTCTGGCATTATTGCTGAACTGGGCCTTTTTGGTGCAGTCGTGAGGCACACTTTCCTGCCAATTACTTACGTCGGACTTTGCGCTTTTTATTTGATCTTTATTTTTTATTTTTTTTATCTGGTGTATCTGGTGTATTATGTGTCTTTTAGTCTGTGCGAAATAAATGTATTTTCTTTCTTTCTTTTCTTTAACTATGTTGGGATCGGCTTCCAGTCTAAACGGATGCAGCTGAATACCAGTATTTTACATGGAGCGACTGCCTATCTGACCTCCACAACCCAGTTACTAAGGTAATACGATACCCCTTGGTAAGACTGGTTGTCAGACTTTCGGTTTACTGACGACCCGTAACGACTGTCAAAGATCCACGAACGACAGCCGGGACCAACGGCTTAACGTGCTTTCGAGGCACGGAGAGGTCTTGGTATGTGAAGATGGTCACCCATCCACGGACCAACCGCGGCAAGCGTAGCTTAACCTGATCGATCGACCCGTGTAGCTGTTATTACTTAGCCACAAGCCCCTCTAATGATGCAATGAACTGTCAAAATGGTTTGCATTTGGATTGGGGTTAGACCATCGGGGTAATTGCGTAAAACACTTACGTGTTACCCTATTACCCCGCTGATTTATCCCTATCCTTTTGTTACAAGTGTGACGTTTTTGCACGTGTCTCTTAATATGCTAATGACATTCATAAATTAAAGTTTCCAAATCAAATATTGACGGAAACTCTGGTTTGCAAACAATAAACTCCCTGTAATGTCAAAACTTTTTGTTCTTTTTTTTTAATCATGTTTACTTTAACCGGTTGAAGCGCGGTTAGTTCAGGAACTGCCTGAAGTTTGTGAGCAGCTAATTTAAATGATTTATGTGTGAATATTTATTATTATGATGATACTTGGTTTTTGTTTTAGTACAAGTAAAGACAAAAAGAAAATTCCAGGATTTTGACAAAAGCACAGGTTTGAAACAGTGGGTGGCGCAGTGACAGGGCCCGTCTTACGAGTTGCAGGTCGTGGGTTCGAACTCAGACAGGCGCTTTACTTTGTGTAAATAATTCCCTCACAACTGCTCTCAAAACGGTGAAGGAAAACATCGTGAGAAAACTGGCATGTCATAGAACCAAAAATTCGACGACATATATGTGACATCACGTGGTAGATCGTCGTGAGTCTCTGGTGATGATTCCCTCTCGAAGAGAGAAGGCGTCCCAGCAGTGGGAAAATTAAAGGCTGCTTATGCTACGCAGGTTATAAAAGCAGGATGAACGGCTTGGCTGGGCGATTGGCAGCAGCACTGTGTGTCACAGGTCCGATTTACGTTTAAAAAAAACACAATTATTTGTATGACATACTGATAGTTTAGTGGTCTGTGTTTGTGACCTTTGAGTGTCGCAAAAGCACTTTCGATAAGAATTTCTACTTCACCAAAAAGATATCCTAATTCAATTAATCCAACCTCATCCACTTACCTTAATGATACCTAATTAGAGCCTGAGAAGAATTCGCAACTTCAACTAATCTCATCTTGGAAATAATTTCTACAAAATTGCCCAAGAATCTCTAGAAGCGGCCGGAACGATTGTTTAAACGTCTCTAATGGGGGTAAGTAAAAATTGTAGTTAATAACGCGGTAATCAAGTCGTGGGCCGTGGACGTAACTCAATCGCCCGGAAGATTGCAGCCAGGGGAGATTGCGTCGACACGCTTCGAAACTGAGCCTAAAAAACTGATAACTTTTTTGTTGCTTTTTTACCGGGTTTTGTGATTATAATGTACAGTCACGTCTATAAGTATGTATACACTTGGCTTTATTCAAAGGCGAATTTCTCCTTTATTTTTTGAATGAAATTTTATGTTCTTACGAACATAGTAATTTCGAACCCATACGTTTATGTTAAGTGTCGTATTTCAACGTTGCATTCGTTATTTCACGAAAAAATCTCAATTGAAAATTGCCAAGTGTTGACATATTGGTGCTCGTGACTGTACTAGGTTTCATGTAGGTTAAATCGGAATACAACCGAAGGCATGCTCACTTCACCTACCCACCGTTCGCGATTTATTTGCCTAACATGTAAGCCTTGAGCCGTTTGGGGTCGAAACGCTCGGGTCATGGGGCCCGACCACGCGTCTCATTTTTAAGGAAATTTCTCGCCGGCTGGTCGATACTTCACGTGACCAGAGGGCTGGGTCGTTCTTTGGCCAAAGAATTAGCATTGCCATTCAACGTGGCAATGCTGCCAGTCTTCTGGGCACGTTTCCGGATGACAGCGATGCGGACGAATACTTCGACGCCTAAGTGTCCTTTGTTTTTTTATTTTTATATATTTGTATAGTAAGTTAGTTAATCATTTATTTTAGTATCTAGTGTATATAGTTAGTTACTTATTATGAAGCAATAAATAAAGTTGTGTGTTAAAAAAAAGAAAAAAAAAGTAAACAAAATATAAGTGAGTATTAATGACTACAAAATCGATCACACAGAACGTATTTTTTGCTTAGAACCAAAGCAGTGCAGAAATCTATACTAATATTATAAAGAGGTAAAATTTGTTTGTAAGTTTGTATGTAGGGGGTAATCTCTGGAACAATCAGTCGAATTTGAAAAATTCTTCTTGCATTTGATAGCCCATTTCTTGAGGAAGGCTATAGGCTATTTAACGTCACGCTATGACCCTTAGGAGCCGAGCAGAAGCGCTATGGGGAAACGAAGTGATAGAGCAGGAGACGCGGGCAAGTGATTCAATACGACGAGATGGGTCGAGGGAATAAGAAATTTCACGCGAACGAAGTCGCGGGCAGAAGCTAGTGTTATATAAAATCTCATTGTTGCACAGTTTTTCATTAATGTACTGTTTTTATTTAGATATAAATTTACCACAGAGGTTTAGTGTCTCCCATTAAGTTTAATATAAAATGCATACGATGGGACATCTCTTTATTTATTGTTTAACCATTTACCTTAATTAACAAAAATAACAAAATTAAAACCTAACTTAACTAAAACTATACAAAAACTAAAATATAGCGTCGAAAAATTCATCCGCATCATTGTCGACTGGTAATGTACCCAAGAGACTGGCGGCAATGCCACGTTGTATGGCAATGCTTAGCCTTTGGCCAAGGTAAAAGCCAGCCCTTGGGCCCAGCATTCATCTAATCAAAAAGATACTGGCTGAAAATAAAAATCGGCTGAATAAAACCGACTTGGTGAAAAAAAAAAAAACAATCCAATCCAATCTTGGTGAAACCGCGGGACGCAGCTAGTATATTGTATTTTTACTACCTGCGCCCCGCGGTTTCACCCACATAAGTTTCGATCCCTTGGGAATATCGGGATAAAAACTATCCTTTGTCCTTCCCCGGGATGCAATCTATCTCTCTGCCAAATTTTATCGAAATCCGTTCAGTGGTTTACGCGTGAAAAGGTAACATACAGACAGACAGACAGAGTTACTTTCGAATTTATAATATTAATAAAGTATGGATTGGCTGTAATACCTACAGGAAAACGTTGCCACAACGTTGCCCATAAGACAAAGCTGAACTGTCTCGCGTGCCTGTAATTATTTAGGTACCCTTTTATTAAAACGTTAAGCCAGTAAAGTAGCTATTTAAAAATTCTACATAACCGACGCCCAAATTCAAGAGCTTAAATAAAATAAAATTGTACGTAATAAAATATAAATGGCGTCCGTCCATTAGTATCATTAACACAAAGAACGGCTATTTACTCAAGTGGGTAGTTGTATATTTTTCATTTCGAAATGGATGCGATATCGCTGAAAAAATTTTAAGAAAAATTGGCGTGATTTTTAGCAGAAATGTTTTGTTATATTTATTATCTGTGTTATTTTTGGAAATGGAACTAATTGACAGTCTCTTTAGTTTATTAATATTGCAAACGCAAGCAGAGCAAGCAAGGAGCAGTGGTGGCCAAGTGGTAACAGCCGCGACTTACGAGTTGTAGGTCGTAGGTTCGAATCCAGACAGGCGCTTTACTTTGTGTAAATTATTTCATCACCACTGCTCTCAAAACGGTGAAGGAAAACATCGTGAGGAAACCGGCATGTCCTAGAACCAAAAATTCAAAGGCATGTGACATCTGCCAATCCGCACTGGGCTCGCGTGGTTGATTAAGGCCCACTCCCTCTCACTGAGAGGAGGCCTGTGTCCCAGCAGTGGGAAAATTATAGGCTGATTATGTATGTATGTATGCAAACGCAAGACTCAGCATCGAGGGTTCGATCCCCTGGTGGGATATTTTTTTTCTATTATAGGAATCGCAATAGCAGCCTTGGTGGCGTATTATGACGGTTTAAGCCATCATGATTCGAGAGAGACGGAGCTATACATGACCAATAGCACCATCCCGTTTTCGCACTGGAATCATGTTGGCATTAATACTTCGTAATACGGCCCCTGAGTGTAGTTTTAGCCCTGTTGATGACAATAGGTTCGTTCCCTCTTACAAGGGAATTAAATATAACTGGTGAAATGTGGGTGTAATGTACACCTACATCGGAAAAGGCAGGTGTGATATAATGTATGTTATGTTACCCTTTATCAGGCATTACGGAACCTTTTCTAATTTCATACCAACTACATTTCATACAACCTACGGTAGCTTCTAGTGATAGGGTGTATAATAAAACGTGCCTACGCGGTCAAAATGTACTGAACAACATTTTTTTTAATAAGACACGTTTAATTTCGACATATTCATGTTCTAAATCCATGGTAACAGGTCTGCCACCGTGTATAAGTATTAGTATGGATTCGTAAATATACTAAAATCTATGTCTTAAACATAGTGCAAATATAAAAAGCAACTCAAACACGAAGCTCAATCGGAACGTCTCCTCCTTATGAGAAAACTTGCGAACGTCTTGAGAGCAGGCTTAAGTAAATGTTTGAAGACTAACACAGAGACAGATGTTATTGTTAAGAACTATCTTAGAACGGAAGAAACGGAGATTTTACTGTTTTTTTATTGGGTTTGGTGACATACACCGTGAAATTTTAATCACCGTTTTCCTCTTAAGGGGTCATTGTACTCATCATTATGAACAACTTTTACTATGGGACCAAACCTGAAATCGTGAAAAAAAAAAAATCAGCTGTTCCCTACATTTATGTTCGCGTAACTCGTCAAAATGTAGGGAACAGCTGATTTTTCTGCTGATTTTATGGTAATTTCAAAATTCACATTTAATAGAATACAATAGTTAAGAAACATTAGTTAAAAAACATTTTGGTGTCATAGATTTTTTCCACTATGCTGTTTTTTCACTCTCCTGTAAACTTGTGATTTTTGACATAGAACTAATTGCAACATGAACGACGTTATGGCACTTAGGGCTAATTTTTCAATCGACAGATAGTTTTTATTCTTGGAATAAAATTGACGTCTGACAGATTTTGTATTGAAGAACTGTCAAAAATTCAAAATTATTCCTCCGATAAAATTTTATCTAGCGTTGGAAAAATCAGCCCTTAATTTAATTGACAACGCAACGTAAATTCGAACGATTTTAATATTGAATATACACGTTTCGCGCTTAATATTTAGTTAGTTTTAAGACTTTAACCATGTTTTATAATTTTGTGCGTTCTTTTTTTAAATTCGTGCGCGTTGTCAAACGTACGTCAACGTCTTTAGTGCATAGTTATATCGTAGCAAATGCGTCGCGCATTGCTACGAGACGTAGGCGGGCTACGAGCGGCTACGACGTTTGAACTTAAGCTTTAGAATGAATATGACGTATTATTCGATGATGAGGAATTTTTCGACGCCATGTCGTAAATCGCTTGAATCGTTTGTAGGTTTCGTTGAGTTAGGATATTTTTTTTTTTAACTTTAGTATAAGAAGTTTACTGATATTAGCTGCAGCCGGTTAGACTGGAAGCCGACCCCAACATAGTTGGGAAAAGGCTAGGCAGATGATGACTCGTATTAGAAGTATATACAGGGTTATTGGTAAAGCATTACCATCCTCTCAGGACTATATTATTAACATCATAAACAACAACTTTTGTTCTATGACATTTATTATTATTTCATCAGACTTTCATACAAAAAAACCGAGTGTGCTTATGACCACACGACTGAAGTGAAACTTCAAACGTATTTGGCTATGAGAGGAAGAGAGAAAGAAAATGTGTCACTCAACTCCCGTTCGGCTCGCCCGATCACACTTTTCGTAACGCGTTCGCCAGCTTACTCCCCAAGTCAAGCGTGCGTAAAAAAGTTTCACTTCAAAAACTATTTTCTGTTACGAACTTTACGCGAAGCAAAAGTAAGCGCTAGTTAGGTAAACAAACTGCCTAGTACAAAATGCAGCGAGATAGAACAACGAAACTTGAAGGTTTGTTTTGTAAACTCAAACTCAAAGCATTTATTTCAATTAAACCAATTACAGGCACTTTTGAATTGTAAAGGGGTCGGTCAGTCAGAAAGATGAAGCTAGTTGCCCATTCCAAAGCGTAGGTACCTATGGAGAAGAACGGGCAAGGAACTCCATGGACACTCTTTTAAATCAATCAAAATAATATGGTTACAAAGTCTTGGTTACATCATTCATGTAAAAAGTCATATTAGAAAATTTGTTGATTCCGATGTTAGTAATCCAGTCCTGCAAGGTTGTTAGTGTTTTACCAATAACCCTGTATATTTTTACTGTATTGAATAACTTTGAAATTGAAAAGGGTATGAAAACTTGTCTAAATAAAGATTATCATCCAAAATGCAGTAATGTATGCAGGCAGGCGTCTGGAAAAGTGAAGCGACGCTGTAATTGAATATATATTGTTGAAAATTTAAATAATAACGTGGACCTATGTCAACGCGAGTGGCATGTATCTAAAAGTCTTATTTCGTATGTTTAATGATTTGGAATGCTATTGTCCAAGTATTCTAATATATTTTATTCCTTTTGAGATTAAAAAGGCGAATTGAAAGCTTGCCCTGAGGTAACGTGGTTAAAATATGCGAACAATGGCTATTTTCTTTTGATATAAATGCAAAACATACACACATACATACACACATGTACATGTTTGTCACGTTTGTTCATTTGTGTGGTGTACATAATAATTAGAGTATTCTATCCTAAAACGTTGATCTATGTTTAGTAACATGACTGAAAAATCAAAAATTCTTCGTTCGAAAATTGACGCTTTTTGAAATATTTAAATCCGTTTCATTCTTGGGTTCATTACCAGTTGGATTATGAGTCGATTCGCACGAATTTACTTGCGAAACTGGCGAATTGACACTTAGATATTATGTTATGTCCAGTAGTGGCATTCTGTAAAAATCTCACCGTGAAAACTTAGATGAAGTGAGCTTAAAATGAGCTCTCTATAGTGTCAATCCCTAGCATCAGTTGGAATGACAGCTCACTTTAAGCTCACTTCATCAGTTATCACGGTGAGATTTTTACAGAATAGCACCGCTGTAGGTGATTCGCACGTAGTTAATTTTTTTGTGAGCGAATTAACAAGTCCAGAAATACGTATCAGGCAATTGGCACATTTTTTGAAGTTATTAAAAAAGTACACTAACAAAGAAGTGATAAGTAAAATAAAATATTTTGAAACCACCAATCGACAGAATGTATGCGAGTGAATGTTTCGACGCCATTTTTGTTTGTTAATAGTTTAAGCTGATTTTTCCATCGCTAGATAACTTTTATTAGAGGAATAAAATTGACGTTTCACAGTTTTTACATGAAATAACTGTCAAAATTTCAAAATTATTCCTCGAATAAAGTTGTCGGATGATTGAAAAATCGGCCCTTAGTAAAGTATGTTATTATACAGGCTGGTCCAAAAGTCGTGGATCAAACGAAGTAGGGGGATAAAGGAGGTCATTTCCAACACTTTTAAAGTGAGAAATAATTTTTGGTAACGTTACAAAATTTTTGGAAAAAAATAAATTGCTCTTGAAATTTGATACTCAGAGCCCTAATAGAACATTGTAGTGCTGATACATTATCTAATAGTAATACAACACCGTTTGTTTTATTGTTTTATATCACAATTTTTTTAAATTCGTCTAATTGTACAAGAACTCGGTATACACAAATATTCATAACTTTTAGGGCAATTGAATTATGACCATGCTGTAGAAAGGTTTTTTGTTGGAAATGACCTCCTTTATCTCCCTATTTCGTTTGATCCACGACTTTTGGACCACCCTGTATTTTCATTTTTATTCAATACTTACAACCGATGGTCTTGTGGTTGCAAGCGCTACTGCTGAGCCTGAGGTCCTGGGTTTGATGCCCAGGTCGGGCAAAGTGTTATTGGGTTTCTCTTTCACGAATTTGTCAGTAACAATCCGGATGTGCTCGACAATAGGCTCGCTCCCTATTACCTACTTGGCACTCAAACATAACTGGCGAAATGTGGGTGTACTATGTGTACACCCCTGCCTCACCTCTCGAGGATTACCGGCGTGACGTTACGATATATTATATTAATTATTAATCTATATATATAAAAGGCAACCATTACTGACTGACTGATCTATCGACGCACAGCTGAAACCACTGAACGGATTGCGCTGAAATTTGGCACACATTAGCTATTATGATGTAGGCTTGCGCTAAGAAAGGATTTTCCAAAACTCACCCCCTATGGGGGTGAAACGGGGGACCGAAATTTGTATGGGGAAATAGGTCTTGGAGACATGAAATTTGGTGGGTGTGTTCTTTGGGAAGAGTAGGTATCCACTAAGAAAGGGTTTTTCGAAATCCCACTCCTAAGAGGGTGAATGGGGCAGGGTGAAATTTTACGCGGACGAAGTCGCGGGTAGAAGCTAGTTAGGTATATGTTATTTAAATTACATCTTAATTCTGAATAAAAAAAGAATTCGATTAACCGTTACCAATTCGAAAAGCTATAATAGTTTAGGGAAACTCATTCCAGAATACTGAAATAGCAATAAACCCGCGAACGTTATAAAACACTGTAATTCTAAACCTGCGCCCTTATGAAATCAAATAAGATGAACCACCGCGAGTTTTGGGTGAGGTTGTAGTGGCAGCGGAGTTTTGGACGGGGGTTATAGTGACAGCGGAGTTTTGGACGGGGTGTACCGTGACAGCGGAGATTTGGACAGGGTTATAGTGGCAGCGGAGTTTTGGACGGGGTTTACCGTGACAGCGGAGTTTTGGATGGGGTTATAGTGGCAGCGGAGTTTTGGATGGGGTTATAGTGGCAGCGGAGTTTTGGACGAGGTTATAGTGGCAGCAGAGTTTTGGACGGGGTTATAGTGGCAGTGGAGTTTTGGAGGGGGTTATAGTGACAGCGGAGTTTTGGACGGGGTTATAGTGACAGCGGAGTTTTGGACGGGGTTATAGTGACAGCGGAGTTTTGGACGGGGTTATAGTGACAGCGGAGTTTTGGATAAGGTTATAGTAGCAGCGGAGTTTTGGACGGGGTTATAGTGACAGCAGAGTTTTGGATGGGGTTATTTATGGTGACAGCGGAGTTTTGGACGGGGTTATAGTGGCAGCGTAGTTTTGGACGTGGTTATAATGGAAGCGGAGTTTTGGACGGGGTTATAGTGACAGCGGAGTTTTGGACGGGGTTATAGTGACAGCGGAGTTTTGGACGGGGTTAAGTAAAATATATTTGCTTCAAATTACAAAAAACTAAATAAAATCTCATATTCAAAATTAAAGAAATCATGACAATCAAATCGAAAATTAAAAGAAAATAATAAAACTAAAAAAATAAAAAGAAAAACGCTATTATGTGAATGAGTGTGAAGAAAACTTTTATTCTCTTTTGTGTACCTCGCGAATCTGTACTACTTCATCCTTACAGCGATAAAACAAAACACGTTATGTAACGAGACCCGGGTTTACAGCCGTTTACAGGCGGTAGACAAGTTTATTACATTTCACCGCACCTCGACAAAATATTTATTGGCATTAATACAGGGGTTGATGGGTGTCAGTGGTGTCGACGACTTTTTGAGTAAACGGGATTGTAAAATTAAGTAAATAGAAAATATTTATTGTCCAGGTAAAACAGTCAGCAGGTTCACTGGTTAACAGCAAGTTAAGACGACATGAGTAGCTTAAAGTATTACCTACTGCTAGGTTACATTACAATATAGAATTAGCTAGTGAGCCCCAAACTAGACAGTTCGCCGTCTTCTTCTTACGACTCACTAACTACTACTTAGATTTTTTTTATCAAGATCACTTAATCTGGACAAAAAACAAAACTAAAACGTTTAGTTAAGACTAGGTACTTACCTTCCTTTTTTTTTTAGATCATCGCCTCGCATCCTAATGTAACGTTTTTCAGTAACTATGCAATTTAAAATTTTCAAACATTTATCGATCCTACATACCCGATTCTTGATAACTTTTAATGACTGCTCCAGCAGCTAAAGAGTTACTGAGAGCCCAATTATATTGGTTGGCGTGTTAAGAGAGAGGAAATGCGGAAACGACCACCCGCATTTCCTCTTAAGGTATGTTGTGATATAATGTATTTTAATAACATACCATAACATCACACCTGTAATTCTAAAAGGCTTAGGTAGAGGTACACCCTTGTACACCCACAATTCGCCAGTTATATGTTACTAACTGCGCCCCGCGGTTTCACCCGCACAAGTGTCGATCCCGTGAGAATATCGGGATAAAAACTGTCCTATGTCCTTCCCCGGGACTCAAACTATCTCTATACCAAATTTCATCTAAATCGGTTCAGTGGTTTAGGTGTGAAAAGGTAACATACAGACAGACAAACAGAGTTACTTTCGAATTTATAATATTAGTATGATGGATAGGGGGCGATCCAATCAACCAGGCACTGCTGATAAATTCCTGATGGAAAAACCCCCTAAAACCTTTTTCTTTTTATTGCGGAATGGGCCCGCTCTTGACTCCGATCACGCCTGATGGAAAGCGATGGATGAGGCCTATGATGGAACGAGCATGCCCAGAAGATGCTTAAGTCACTGGAACTCCCACGCATCGACGAAACAAAGCAGGCTGCTTGACTCCGGACTCCGGTGGGAGGGTGGTCGCAAACCAGGCGGGCGTCAGCCCTACCACCGCAAGGGAAGAATTATCCAGTCAAATAAGGTCTTGGGAGTGACTGTCCACTTCCAGGATGCGCCGAGCGCTCGGTTCAGGTGAATAACTGGCGGAACAAACTGCGCAACACGAGGGGGCTTCTTCATGCATCCCAAACTTTGCCCGATCTGGGAATCGAACCTACGACCTCATGCACAGCAGAAGCACTTGCGTCTACGAGACCAATGAGGCAGCCAGTTCATTATTAAATCAAACCAAACTGTGTCCTGACTAACCAACAAATCATTACCCTAATAATGCGGTGGTCGCATAACATTTCTTCCGCCGCAGGAACCCGTTGGATGCGAGTGCTTGGGGGAGGCCTATGTCCAGCAGTGGACGTCTTTTGGCTGAAATGATGATGATGATGATTCCACTAATATACCTTCTCAGGTCTTTTGATGAAAAAACCAAACAGATTGTGTGCACCTGTCTATGGCGTTCATTGATTTATAAGACGTTATCATATTATTATTATCAAAAAATTTGCACAATCCTAAAAATGCGGTGGTCGCATAAAATGTCTTCCGATACTACCTGGCAGCTTCGTTCAATTACCCGAGGTATACCGCTAATATACATTTTCAGTTGTTCAACTGCGTAGAATTTATGACGCCATCTCAAAATGGTGGGAGTCGTAGCAGTTACAAGCTGTTAAATTAAAACAGGGGAGTTCAAATTGGTAGGTGTTAAATTTTTATTAAGGTACGTTTGAGTAAGTTATAGAGGTATGAGGAACAGGGTGTAAAGTCCACTCATCCCCATAGAAAAGGGAGGATCCTCCGACCAGAAGAGTGTCGTGTCTGGCGGGCAACTGCCCGATGATTTATGTCGGGCCGTTATATATTTATGCTAGTTGCGCGGTAAATTCTGCTTGCGAGATGCAGGATTTTGCGTGACGTCAGTATGACGCGTAGTTCGGATGTGGCGTTTTAGATACTGCTACAGATTAATACCTTTCAGACTGCCCCGTGGTCTCGTGGTTGCAAGCGCGACTGTTGAGTGTGGGGTCCTGGGTTCGATTCTCACGTCGGGCAGTGTTATTGGGTTCTCCATGAGGAATTTCTTAGTAACAGCCCGGAGTATGGAAGTTGGCGGTTTAATACCCCCGTGCCTCGGAAAGTACGTAAAGCCGTTGGTCCCGGCTGTCATTCGTGGATCATTGACAGTCGTTACGTTACGGATCGTCACAAGTCCGAAAGTCTGACAATCAGTCTTACGAAGGGGTATCGTGTTACCCAGTAACTGGGTTGTGGAGGTCAGACAGGCAGTAGCTCCAGCTGCATCCGGTTAGACTGGAAGCCGACTCCAGCATACCTAGTTGGGTAAAGGTTAGGCAGATGATCTTCGCTCGGTATCATCAGCTACCAAAATCTGTCCCTGTTAATCAATGACCTACAAAAGTCTTCTCTTAGTCACATACAACCACAGATCTTCAAAATAAACTTAGGAACGATCAAAGCAAAGTAACATTAACTCACCTGACTACACCCAAAGCCTAAACTTCAACCTAACTTGGACTTTACTACAACTAACTAACTACCTTTATTGCCTAAAATAAATCTAAAGTTCTTGCCCTAACTTTTAAAGCATGTGATATATATCAAGAAGAAACCCTTTGAATAAACTTTACTCAAAACATTTAATAGTTAGATCTTCCAAGTTTGTGGAATGTGATAGACGTAGTTTTCGGAGGTACCGGTCAGTTCGAAGTTCGGCCATGTTTTAGTTTTTGTTTGGGAAGCAACAAGTGAGGGCGCAGATGGTGAGATTTACTTACTTGTGTACGAATTGAAGGGTTGCTGTACAGTCACGTCTAAAATATAATAATAATAATAATAGTTTATTTTCTCCACAATATTACTCTTAAATGTTATCCTATTTCTACGGTGACATATAGGAGGGGCTTTATATTGTGGGAGACTGGTGCCTAAACTTGGCTCAAGGCCTGTATTTCAGGTCACCAGGACTCCTCACATTTATATTTATTATGCTATGTACTCGTACAAACGGTATACAGTTAGGACATGTTAAACTTTTTTTTTTCTAGTTAGTTTGGGTTCTAGTTAGTTTTGAAAAGTATGTATACACTTGGCAATTTTCAATTGCGATTTTTTCGTGAAACAACGAATGCAACGTTGAAATACGACACTTAACATAAACCTATGGGTTCGAAAATACTATTTTCGTAATAACATAAAATTTCATTCAAAAATAAAGGAGAAAATTGCCTTTGAATAAAGCCAAGTGTATACATACTTTTAGACGTGACTGTACGGAATGATATGATTAGCCTGTAACCTTTATGTATCAAGCTATAACCGGTCAAGCAGCGCGCGTCGCCTATTGGCGACAAAACAATAGAAAATCAATTATTGTGTCTCATTAACGGAGGTCCACAGATAACTTATTTACTGTAACAAGGAAAAATGCACTCCCCCAGGAGATCAGGATGGCAACCAACCGATTATCCTTCAAAGTTAAGGTTCACGAGCACATTCGCAAGAAGCTGGCAGTATCATCACAACGGTAATATTTTCTCATTGCTTGTCTTGTTTCTTAGTTAGTTAGTAAGTTAGTAAGTATATTTCATGTATTTATGTATATTTATTTGTGCTTATATTTATAAATAATTAGTTATATATTATATTCATAGTTTTAATAGGTATAAACCTATTAAAACTATGAATATAATATATAACTAAGCAAGTATTAATTAAGGAATAAATATTTTAAATATAAAGATACGCATAAGCGTATCTTTATATTTAAAATATTTATTCCTTAATTTTCATGATTGCACCTACCGCTGTTTGTCTCTGCATCACCCAAAGGTTGACTGGTAGAAAATGCCTGTGGCATTAAGTCCGCCTCTGTACATTTATGTGCTTGAAGTATTAAATAAATAAATAAAAACTACCTTTGTACTTACACCATGCTAGAATGCTGCCATGCTGCATGTTTGCGAATTTAGATAATTTATGTGGTTGTCAATCCTTTTTTTGCAATATTGCAAGAACCTAATATCAACTCAAACCACATGTTTAAGAACATGTACAGTAGGCTGCAAAAGAGCATGGGTAGTACAGAAACAAAATCGTATGAAGCGAGAAATGACGCCATCTAGCGTAAAACCAGTTAACGACTAACAAAATTTACTTATGCTGTTATTAGATGGCGTTGCTTTGCTTTATATGATAAAATATTTTTGCAGTTTCTTTTTGTCTCTTAAAACATACAAACAATTTATAATTAATAGTTTCTTTTAAAGAAAATTGATCCTAATTATTAACCTACTATGTTAAAATTGAATATCAATTTAAAAGTAGGTAGGTATCTGATTTTCTAAGTTTTAGTTTTCAAACTTGAGAGGGTAGGTTAAATATGGATTTATAAATAATTGGTAGGTGGTATGAATAATACTTAGATCGAAGATTTATGACAGCTCAATTGATCGTTCGCTAAGTTCATTTCGATTACCTCGTTCGAGTGCCTTTTGTTCAGTTTTTATTTATGATCAGGCGGATTACTTATTTTACCAAAACGAGCACGAGTTATAATATTGATTTCGTTACAAGAGCTCAAATAATTGCTTTGAATAATCAAGCCAAAAACTTGTCAGAAATAGCCAGAGACCGGTGTAAACGTAAGTAGTTTTATTTTTACAGATTTATATTAAAAACTGCATTATTTTTTTTGTTACTATACTACATAATAATCATTATTGGGTATTATATATTTCTGTTTTATTGTTGCAGAGAAAAACAGTTGTTCTTTGAGTACGACGATTTGAAGAGGAGGGTTCTTTGAAACACCATCAAAGAACTGGTAGACCACGAGTCACGACTTATAAAACGCATTGCAGCATCAAACCATGATAAGGCAGTATGAAGAAAATGGATTTCTGCCGCCGAACCACTATGCTGGTTTATTTGACACAAGTTTTGACACGGAGCCGCGTCAAAACTTGTGCCGCGGAGGCATGCTGTGAAACCCTTGCTCACGGAAAACCATAAAAGGGCAAGATTACAGTTCACTTTGGATCACATAAACTTCGATTGGAGTAATGTCATCTTTACAGATGAAAAAACTTGTAAGTCCAGTGAACACGGACGCTTATGTTTGTGGCGTCGAAATAATACGCGATACACAAGTGGTTACGTAGCTACGAGCTAAATAATTATACTTAGATAATATTATTTATATTGACTGGAGACCTGGTTATGTGTGTATAAACTATAACTTACGTATTTTTAATAATTTAAAAAGTTATGAACACTTTAAGTTTAAACAACATAGTTTTTAGTTTTTTATGTTGCCTACTAACCATTTGATATGTTTTTGTGCAATTTTGTAGTTATTAGCCTACTTATTTAGTATCCATTTAATCCGTTTGACCTTTGTAATAAAATAACCTGGTCTCCTGTTTGTTTTTATTGAGGTTAAATAAGCTTCAATCCTCTTTCCGATTTTGGAAACGAATACTTAAGCTATCGCCTCAATAACTTCATAATATTATAATATTATACCTATAATATTTAATAAACTGACTATTAAATTTGAATAATAAACTGTAAGAAATAAACCTCTATGATTTTTTATAGTGCCTTTTTTTACGAGCTCACAAGGCGAGCCTGTTTACCTGCGATGAATCATTTTTCCTGTTGCTAAGTAACTACCTACCAATTCGAATATTAAATTAATTATTAAAATACCCACTCGTTAGCTTAATAAATATATTCCTATAGGTTTCTATTATTATTTTTATCATTTAAGCTACGTATGCTGGTAATTGTAATGTAATAATTAGATAAATGTATTAGCCTTGTAATTCCTTCGTTTCTTCCTAACTCCTTACTTACGTTTCGTAAATTAGTCATAGTTGTGAAGAAACCAACGCCATCTAGTTTATTTTCGAAAACTTGAATTCAAACGTTCACGGGAAAATAGACACTAAGGTACCCATGCAATTTTGCTGGCGACTGTACCTATAGAATTTATTTTTATTTTGTTATGTTGTATTTTTAGAAGTGAAAACTTATTTAGTCGCGTTGGGCATCCTTTGAGACGAGAAAAAACTATTGAACTCGCGCCACTGTTACTGTAATCGACACCGCTTCGGATGTGTTCGGCTGTCCTCGGGATGTACTCGGTTTTAACCGGTCAAACGTCGAAACAATAGAAAATCAATTGTGTCTCATTAGCGGCGGTTGACAGATTAATGTAGGTATATCTTATATGTCAGTGAGTGATGGCAAAGTATTCTGTTTGTTTTGTTTTTTTACTTCTGTCGGCACTCCCGGAGTTTTTTGTTACGTTGCTTATTGTTTGCTGTGCCTTCATGTCGCACCGTTGTGCATGCTAAGTCCCCAGTCACCACTTCCCCAGTACTCTGGCCGCACTTAATGATCTCTTGGATTCTAATCCAACAAACGATCTGTTTGCGGTCGAATGGACGAAGATTTTGTCGGCATGTCAGAAGTATTGCGAGAGTGATTTATGAAAGTGCAGTTTACTTTTTAACGGAACTCGATGTTTTAAAATTTTCTCTTTTATGTATATGTCGCAGGTTTATGACAAAATCAGGTTTTTCATCAAAAACCCAGGCTATTAATCAAGAAACGGAAGAAGACAAAGGAGAAGGGAAAGACTCCATAGTTTCCTGGGCCCAAGTGTTAACTCAATCAAACTAGCCTTATTTGTAAGTGGATATAATAACAAGGCCTCACTGAAAATGTGGTGCAATTTGGCTATCCAGGAATCAAGTTATATGAAATATAGTAAAAGTGAGGTTACATTATAACATTGTAGTTTTTTGATGTTATTTGCGAAATATTTTTGAATGGCTTTGGTTGTATAATGGTTTTTTATTACTTTATGTTATCATAAACCTGAATCCAGATTTTACATCAACAAATGTTAAAAACAATTTTAAATGAAAGAAAGTTGTTATCTAATAATTTAAGAAAAGGACAGAAGACAAATTAATAGTTTGGTCCTGTCAAAGTAATCCGGCGCCTGACGTAAATTGACGTAATTTTATAGGCAAGTTTTTAATCACGTCTAAACTTGTATGGAGTAATGTCAGGCGCTGATTAATTTGACAGGTCTAAACTAAAATGTATCTTCAGTCCTTTTCTTAATGAAATAGAAAGAAAAAGATGCACTGAACATAAATTTAGTTTAGTGTGTGAACAAAGGGAATCGGCACCAACGTTCTTCTGTCGCAATGATAATCCATTTAGTCCTAGCCTTTTGGGCACTTACCTATCCCATTGACAGCGATGCGGACGAATTTTTTGATGCCCAATGAGCTCGTCTTTTTTTTATTATTTGTATATAGTATATAATATATATTTTAGTTTGTGTGTACATATGTAAGTCATTATAATCAAATAAATTTAGTCCCCTATATCACAATTAAGTAGATCATACATAACTTACTTTGGGTATTAACCCTCTTATCTAACGGGAATAATTTATCATCTGCATGCTAGCCAAGCTTTTAGTCAAATGCAGTTTGACGTGCTACCGCGGGAACCGGGATCCCGTTAGTATAATTATTTTAACTGTGAGAGAAAAACGTTTATGCTGATTTTTATTATCATAATACAATTAGTATTTTAATGAACGTTGGCTTTATTGGCAAGCAGTTGAAGAACATTCTCAGGTGCCTATACTTTTAGCGCAAACCATTATCAATTATACAATACTAGCAGCATACCGCGGTTTCACCCGTATAAGTCTCCCGTGGGAATATGGGGCCATAAACTATCCTATGTCCTTTCCCGGGACTCATCATCTAAATCGGTTCAGCGGTTTAAACATGAAGAGATAACAGATAGACAGACACACTTTCGCATTTATAATATTAGTATGGATATTCGGCATGTCCTAGAACCAAAAATTCGAAGACATTTGACATCTACCAAACCGCACTAGGCCCGTGAGGTGGATTACGGCCCATTGCTTCTTACCGCGAGGAGACCTGTATCCCAGCAGTGGGAACGTTATAGGCTGATAATGTTATGCCTTATCAATTCGTTTCTATTACCAATATCCATCAAAAAACATTCAGGTAAATTCTATTTGGGGTTGAAACACTAGGGCCATAGGGTCCGAGTGCCCACTTGGTTTTTCGAGATATCGCTAAGCGGATAGTCGACTCTTCACGTGAGCAGAGTGCTGGCCTATTTCTTGGCCAAAAAATTAGCATTGCCATACAACGTGGCAATGCTGCCAGCCTTTTAGGCACTGTTCCTGTTGACAGCGATGCGGACGAATTCTTTGATGCCCTATGATTATTTTTTCATATAATTGTACTTATCATTATAGTTTATATGTTAGCTTATATTATGTAAATATATATACAAATAAATAAAACTCCATTCTATTTATGTTAATATTTCCCCGAACAAATGCTCTTCTATGGAGGGATATAAAAGATCTAAATCTATTAATAAAATAACAGACATGTTATTTTATCAGTAGACAGGAAAAATAAAAATGTAACAACGCAAAAATGAGCTGACCTTTAAAATAACAATAAACGATATTGTATTTATAAACATACATAGTATAAATAGTAGATTGTACAACTAAGGCATAAAAGAAGCTATTGTACCCCGAGACGTTTATATCCACCCGAGCCGCAGGCGAGGGTGGATAGTTAAGTCGAGGGGTAAAATGGCTCGTTTATGCCTGAGTTATACACTCTGCTTTTCACTTCGATTGCGAGAAAATGAAACAGGCATAACGTAAACAGTACATAATTAATCAAAAATGTTGCATCCATAGCTAATTCCCGCCGCCACCACAGATAATACCGCCACGAAACTTTTTAAAAGTTTTTTTTTTTAATTTTCAACATTTGTCATTCGACTTGGGTACTTCATACTGCCAAAAAATGAAAACGTTTCTTTGCCTTTTTAAATAATAAATGACAACTATTTTACCAGAAAACACGGAAGTGGTATAAATTAAAGAAAATGAAATAAATCACGACTTTAATCTGCTAAGTTTTATTGTGCGTGTGGCTGTTGGGCCTGATTACTTTAGTCTTAGAAAAAAAAATTACTTTATGCACTAGAACATAAAAAGCGATTTTATGTCGCCTAAGCACGACATAAAGACGGACTTTTAGAGCATGAGAAGTGAAAAAGTTATTTATTTATTTAACTCACTAAGACTTACACAAACTAAGAACACATAATTTAGAAATTGTGAATTCGTCACTTACAGAAGTGCACAGCACTAGCACATAAATTAATAGTACGTTGAATTACTTAAAAGCTAGATATAATCTAAAGTAAAAATTAAATTTGAAATGAGCTGTGTTCACAAATAGGATCGAAAATACAATAATAATTAAACAACAAAAAGAAGGCTGGTAAAGGAGGGGAAGGAAGTACTTAAATACAATTACTAATGGGTTGCAGGTGTCGCACAGACGACTAGAGCTGGTTTCTCGAGACTCCGAGCTGGTTTCTCGAGACTCCGAGCTGGTTTCTCGAGACTCCGAGCTGGTTTCTCGAGACTCCGAGCTGGTTAGAAGTTATTATTATTATTTATTATTATTTATTAAACCAATTTATTTTTATTGTCAATGATATTTTTATAAGAATATCCGTACAATGTTAAAATAAATGGCTTTGTGTTGATATTCCAGAAGTCAAGTCAGAACCAGTAACGTACAATGTCAACACAGAGGTACAAATAATGTGGGTACCGTCCTTTGTTATACACCGTGTTCTTCACGATATCCATAAACTTTGTCAAACGCTTCTATAGCTTTTACAAATCAAATCTAACAAAGGAAGTATTAAAAAGGCTTCGTTACAAAGATATTTGTAATTTCATTTAGTAAATTTAATTGAGCTATGCAGTAAGAAAGGGTCTTAACTCAGTTTTGACAAGTTACAGCCCGCCTAATCTTATGAATGAAAATACGTCATCGTTGCCAATTCGGATAAAGAGGCATGCATATCGGGCGATTTACGTCAAGGTATTTAGTATATATGAAAATTAACAAAAATTAAGAATTCATTAATGTGTCCATAATGAAAATTGCTTATTTCCATGGTCTGAACATCTGGTTGAAGTTTATGTATGTATATCGTCCGGAACACGGTGTATACAGGGTAGCATTATGTGCGCATACTGAAACCATGAATTAAGCATATGATTCTAGATCCTAGCGTAGAAATTTTTCTTCGGTTATCACCAAAAAAAAAACAGCTGTTTCATAGAAAAGTACAACACCTACGTGGTCAAAATGTATGGAACAGATATTTTTAAAGGGGCTAGTGGCTATGTAATAACAGCCGCACGGGTCGATCGATCAGGTTAAGCTACGTTGGCCGCGGTCGGCCCGTGGATGGGTGACCATCTTCACATACCAAGACCCCTCCGTGCCTCGGAAAGTACGTTAGCCGTTCCGGCTGTCATTCGTGGATATTTGACAGTCGTTACGGGTCGTCAGAAGCCCGAAAGTCTGACCACTAGTCTTACCAGGGGGTATCATATTACCCCGTAACTGGGTTGTGGAGGTCAGATAGGCAGTCGTTCCATGTAAAAACATAACTCTCCTTCTGGCGCGGTCGGGTAAATACTGGTATTCAGCTGCATCCGGTTAGACTCGTAGCCGACCCCAGGCTAGGCGGATGGTCATGTGATGCATCTGGTTAGACTGGAAGCCGATCCTAACATAGTTGGGAAAAGGCTAGGCAGATGATGAGATTTTTTTTTTATAACCGACGAAAAATTTCAGCACAGCATTCAGAATATACGCACAACTTGTTACCATGGAGTGCCATGGTTTCACATGGCACTCCATGGTAACAAGTTGTGCGGCGATGTCCCTAACATCCTGTATATCAGTCAGTAGGTTTTTAAATATATCATGTGCCTTAAATCCTACTTTCCTACTTATCCTATCCTACTTATCACACTAATCACACTATCACACTATTCACACTATCACACTAATCACACTATTCACACTATCACACTAATCACACTATCACACTAATCACACTAATCACACTATCACACTAATCACACTATCACACTAATCACACTATCACACTAATCACACTATCACACTAATCACACACACTAATCACACTATCACACTAATCACACTATCACACTAATCACACTAATATTATAAAGGCGAAAGTTTGTGAGTGTGTGTGTTTATATGTTTGTTACCTCTTCACGCCTAAACCACTGAACCGATTTAGATGACATTTGGTATAGAGATAGTTTGAGTCCCGGAAAAGGACATAGAATAGTTTTTATCCCGATATTCCCACGGGATCGACATTTACGCGGGTGAAACCGCGGGGCGCAGCTAGTATTATAAATGTGAAAGTTTGTGAGGATGTTTGTTACACTTTCACGTAAAAACTGCTGAATAGATTTTGATGAAACTTTGGAGTAATAATGCTGATACATCAGAATAGACATAGTCTACTTTTTATCTCGATATTTCCACAGGATCGACACTTATGCGAGTGAAACCGCGGGGCGCAGCTAGTATTTATATAAAATAGTATTTATCGCTATTTCAAAGCTGGTCTCGTAGTAACCAGTCATTCATGAGTACTTTCACCCTTGTACAACGCTAATGAGCTCAAAACCATCCCGTAGGAACCTATACACACAGAGGTACATCATTAGTAACACATATTTTTCTAATTGCCGAATGCCGACGACCTTGATTCGCGCCAATTGGATCCCAACACCACCCACACATTCCCAATAATTACTTTCATCTTTACAAATAAACATACGGTTTTTTTTATCAGAAGCCTCCACGGTATTCAGTTGCTACACGTTTGCGTATAAATCCTGGATGATTGATATTGTGAAAATGATTGAAAACACAACTGATTGACATTTGAATCGTGACGAACCTCTGTTAATACTGATTTATGTATTTGCATCGAAATATAATCAAGAACGGCTCGATTAAAATGAGAATTCAATACAGGGAACGTAGGTACGTTTGAATTTTTTTTTTTAATGAAAAACTAGCTGCGCCCCGCGGTTTCACCCGCATAAGAGTCGATCCCGTGGGAATATCGGGATAAAAAGTTGCCTATATGTTAATCCAGGGTGTCAGCTACCCCCATACAAAATTTTATCAAAATCGGTCCAGCTGTTTGACCGTGAAGAAGTAACAAACATATAAACACACACATACACACACTCACAAACTTTCGCCTTTATAATATTAGTGTGATGTGTGATGTGTGGTGCGAATTTTTAGATCTTCCCATAAGGGGGAAGAGCTAAGGTAGCCCGCGAAATTCTTACGTTGTTTGCAATTTGCTGGTCAGTATTAAGTTGTAAGTTTATTAAAATATGATTCGCGACCATAACTAATATGTATTTACAGAATTATAATCATTAGAATCAGTAATACAACTTGTTAAGTTAGTATAATCCTAAAATGTCAAAATTTCATGAAATACCGTAAACCGGGGTTACTTTGAATCACGGGGTTAATTTGATAGAAACTTCTTATCGACATAAAATTGCAAATTGCGTAAAACGGAACAACTTTTGGTAGATTTTTTTTTCGGATGACTACACTGGTAAACTGTCACAATCCTTTTTGCGGGTGCGCTGGTGATGACACGTTGTTTCATGCAAAAAAAGGTAAGTTTTTTATCAATACCGATTTTTACCAGATAAAATGATTTATTGGGGCTACTTTCAGATTCTATGTTAAAAACGGGGGGTTCCAAAGTAACCCCGGAATCATTTTAACTGTGATCACTTTGTTTTATTTTTCTTTCTGAAAAACTAATCGATTTTTTTTTTTACTTTTACAGAGAGAACTATAAAAACCGATTATTACATTTTTTTTTTATTTTTTTTAGAACCACACATTCAAAAATTACAGTCAATTAAAGTTCAAAATTGATCAAAATAACCTCAGTTTACCGGTAGTCATTCCTTTGGATTACTTGGTCTTAGAGAGTTGTGTTGATGACTATAATGATTATAATTCTGTAAATCCATATTTGTTAAGGTCGCGAATCATATTTTAATTAACGTACAGACGCCAACACATCAAGCTACCCGAAACTGTCAAATTTTCCCAATCAACTTTGAACCTTATGATGTAGCGATAAAGTTGAAAATCTATTAAAGAAATTTGACAGATTGTAGTAGCTTGATGTGCTGGCGTCTGTACAACTTAATACTAACCAGCAAATTGCAGCGATTTTAATTTGGTAACCAGAAACTACAGTTTCTGGTAACCCCCATGCGCCATGTGAAGAATACGTGAGTTTATGTATGTATAATGTAAAGTCTATTTAAAAACAAATATCAACTTTATATTAATAACAATTAAGTTGATTTCAGAGTGACTAGCACTATTGAAAAAGTTGTAAAAATGTTTGAAGTTGTAGTTTAAACTGAACTTTATTGTGTAGGAATTAAAGTTATTTTTCCAAAAACTCATATTTGTTTATATTTTTGGCAAATAAATCGCTACATGGGGTGCATGAACACCTACTGCCCCGTTAGTCTCGTGGTCGCAAGCGCGACTGCTGAGCGTCCTGGGTTCGATTCCCGGGTCGGTTAAAATGCAACTGGGTTTTTCCTTTAGGAATTTCTTATTAACAGCCCAAAGTTTGGAAGTTGGCGGTGTGATACCCCCGCGCCTTGAAAAGCACGTTAAGACGCTGGCCCTAGGCCTGATCTCTCTCCGGTTGTGTCGGATTGCCGTCCCATCGGACTATGAGAGTGAGGGAAGAGGGAGAGCACCTGTGTCTCCGCATACACTCGTGCACTATAATATGCCCCGAAGGCTGGTCTCCACTGAAATTTGTCGCCATGCCCGAAATTCGGTCTGGACTTTTAATTTGATATTTTATCTTAAAATTAATAATCTACGATATTTTTCATGTTTTGTAAACGTCGCCTGATAATTCTTTAATGAGCAAACGCAATCAGTGCTATCTGAACAGTAAATGGAGAATTAGTTAGTCGGCTATCTAACGAATGTTCAGGAATTCACCGAAGCGTCACTTTCGACGTCCCACGTCGCAACTAGTAGTGTGTCGGATTAAAGTTAGGTTTCGTACTGACACGTGGCTTGCTTAACACTGAGGGCTCGGAAAACCGGATATTTGATCGAAAGTATTTGGATGTAATATACATAGTCATTTCACCTTTTTTTATTGCTGAATGGGAGCGCTCTTGACTCCGATCACACCTGATGGAAAGCGATAAATGAGGTCTATGATGGAACGAGCGTGCCCAGAAGATATCTGTTCACTCTTGATTTGAAGGGGTTAAATTGGGGAGAGAACACAGATGCCGGCAGAGAGTTCCACACTTTGGCTGTGCGCATAACAAAAGTGAAGGAGAAGCGCTGAGTACGGCTCGTCGGGATATGAACCAAGTTTTTGGTACTACAGGAATAGTTTTGGACTGTAATGGACCGGAGCTTTGTTATATTCCTTTATTTTAAGCACACAAGTTGGGAAAGTGAATACACTAAATAAGAATACTGTGGGAGATAGCCTCCTCCTCTTATAAGTGTACCTACATATTCAATGTGTTTCGATGTATACAAAGTGTTAAAAAATTAACCCGACAAACTTTAAGAGGTGCTTTTATACCATTGAACTGAACAACTTTCACTATGGAACCAACTCTGAAATCATGAAAAAAAATCAGCTGTTTCATACATTTTGGTCAAGTAGGTATTGAACTTTTGTATTAAACAGCAGATTTTTTTTTTCGTGATTTCAGAGTTAGTCCCGTAGTGAAAGTTGTTCAGTTCGATGGTCTAAAGCACCTCTTAAAGTTTGTCGAGTTAATACTTTAACATCTTATATACTGTACTGCATGTTCTGGATTTGCTAAGTAATAACAGCCGCACGGGTCGATCGATTCAGTTAAGCTATGCTTGCTGCGGTTGGTCCGTGGATGGGCGACCATCTTTACATAGGAAGACCCCTCCGTACCTCGGAAAGCACGTTAACCCGTTGGTCCCGGCTGACATTTGTGGATCTTTGACAGTCGTTACGGGTAGTGATAAGCCCGAAAGTCTGACAACTAGGCATTACAGTCATACCAACGGGTATCGTTTTAACCAGAAACTGGGTTGTGGAGGCCAGATAGACAGTCACTCCGTATAAAATACTAGTATTTTGCTGCATCTGGTTAGGCTGGAAGCCGGCCCAACATAATCAGGAAAAGCTAGGCAGATTGTTTTTTTTTTATTCAGAATTTTTATTTTTTCACCTCTTCATTATTCTTGAAGCCACGACTGCAGATCTCTATCACGCGATGGACCCACAGACGTGCACCCACTAAGTAAATATCGAGGCTAAGTTTCAAAGCCTTCCGTTTAATACAAACATAGCCTTAACTTTCCCAGAAATGAAGTGTGTCGTTAGAAGCACATCCCTATTAGCATACCTGCTCTGCTAGTTAGGTTACCTACTTACGAACTAAACGTAAACTAATTACATCACTACAAGGTACCATAAGCTCAATACTAAGTGATAGTAACTTCATGTATACTTCAGCTGAAAGTTTGTTACTTAATTATGCTCAGCAAAATGCAAATGCATGCATCAAAATGCAATTTGGAATCTCAAAATCATGGTATTATAGTAAGTGAAACTTACATATAATTTTTAGGCATACAATTCGCTGCTGACGGCACATACAGGCGTATCTCATAAAAAGTCTAAAATGAGTTTAATATACCAAAATGTTCGTCTTCTGAAGGCGAACATTTTGGTATATTAAATTTAAACTCATTTTAGACTTATAGATCTCAGTTTCAAAAAAACGAAATAGAATTTACAATGGGGAGAGAGATGAAGAAAGAAAGAAAGAAAATACATTTATTTAGCAGACTAAAAGACACACAATACACCAGATACATACATCAGATAAAAACAAAAATAAAGGTCAAATAAAAAGTGTAAAGTCCGATGTAAAAATAACAAATAAATTAAGAGGAAAGTGCGCCTCACGGCTGCGCTAAAAAGGCCCAGTTCAGCAAAAATACCAGACAACTAGTGCCTGACGCTGGTTTTCAACTGGACCTGAAGCGCTAGGGGAACTCCGCGCAATTCATATTTTCTTACGTTTTTTACAATTTGCAGGTCAGTTTCAGGATGTATGTTGAACAAAATATGATTCGCGATCATAACAAGATAATCCTTAAAATTATCAATAGAACCCTCTAAGTTCATAAAAATATATCGATTGATATTTCATGAAATAGTCATTCAATTGGGTTAAAGAGGCTTGTGGCAAAGTAATAACAGCCGCACAGGTCGATCGATCAGGTTAAGCTACGCTTGCCGCGGTTAGTCCGTGGATGGGTGACCATCTTTACATACCAAGACCTCCGTGCCTCGGAAAGGATGTTAAGCCGTTGGTCCCGACTGGCATTCGTGGATCTTTGACAGTCGTTACGAGTCGTCAGACCACAGAATACTTAAAGTACCTACTACGTACAGAAAGGCCACTCCCTTCCCCGCACTAACATCAGTTACCGCACCTCACCCCGCACTTCGAGGTTACCGTCGCCGACTAACACAAGAACCGCAGCGCTGTACCTACCTACTGCTGACACGAACACATTTTTTTTTTTAAGTTTTATATTTTGTGTTAATCACGATGGTTGCATATTGTGCATTATTTGGATGCTTATCTTCATCGAGGAACGATAAAGACAGGAGTTTCTTTCGGTTCCCGAAACATGAAAGAAGGTAAGGAACAGCAACTCAAATTATCCTTTAAACCCATAAAAAATAAAAGCTAGTAAATTACAGACAAACAAGTTAAGCCAGTGGCAGTGTTGTGATAATTTATTTTCATAATTTTCTCTATTATTCATTTATTTTTCAAGTTTTCTTCGTTGTAGAACAATTAAAACTTCCGTAATATTAACATACCAACTATTAAATTACACTGGTTAACAAAATTTTAACTTTTTTTGTCACATGAAAACTTACATCAAATTTTGAATGTACTAGGGCCAGCAAACAAAAATATGTGAATGAAAAAAAATTGACACGTCAGGTTAAAATAACCATGATCCTTTGGTTCGGTCCAAATCATTGGTTTAGCAAATGGCATATGTCTGGGTTCCAGTTTATCCCAACCTTATAGCAGTCTCACACACGTTACATAACATTTTTGTGGAACCCAGGATTTATCTTGATTTCTGACAGGAAATCCAAAATAGTTTAAATAGCACTGTTTCAATTAGTGATGTGAAATTTCGACGCTGAGATGTAAAAGTTAATTCTCCACACACATAACAAAAACTGTCGGGGTTGTTACAACACTTTCGTGGCATGTTTACGATGTAACAAACGTATATAAGATGTAAGTTGAATGCAATAGTTATACAGTCGTCTAAATTAAGTTATTCAAAAAAAGACACTTATATGAGGTCAGAAATGAATATGTAGCTGTCACAAAAAAACTGGACGTAATTGAAACAAAATTATTATATATTGTTAATGAGGACACACTAACATTAACAAAAATCATCACAAAGTTCGTGTGACAAAAACAGTGTTTACCAGTGTTATTGCTCTCTCTCTTTATTGTCTTAGTTATGTCTCTTTCTTTCACGTTCTATTCGTTCTTCGACTTGAAAAGTAGTACAATAGAAATGTTATTAATTAGATTTCTGTGAGTACCTAGTGTCGCGGCGCCCCATTGTTGCATACGTTCGGGCAGCGCCGCCGCGCCGCCGCCTACGCCGCACTACTGGCCGAGTACTGCCAGCCAGCCCTACTAGATTTCACGCACACATTTACACGTATACAAACGTCATTTGTCAATGTAGTGGTAGTAGGTAATTATTTTGCGAGCGTTGTATGGAGTGTCAGACGCCCGAAAATCTGACAACCAGTCTTACCAAGGGGTATCGTATTACCCAGTAGCTGGGTTGTGTTGGTCAGATAGGCAGTCGCTCCATGTAAAATACTGGTATTCAGCTGCATCCGGTTAGACTGGAAGCCGACCCAACGCAGTTGGGAAAAGGCAGACGGATGATGACGGACTCAAACTAAACTAAATTGTACTCAATGACACAATAAATTCAAAAGTTTCGCTAAAAGTAAGTAGCTCAATTCACCCGTTAATTAGTTCTGGTCATTAATTCCTTCTAGGGCTAAACTTACTTAGTCTCACATCACTAATTACGAGTGACATTCAATAAATTGATAGCCACCTGTCAGGTTTTAATTCTCGCACGGAAAAAGTTGTGTGTTTTAAATAACAAGGTAAGTCCGGTTTAACCTACTGGATAGAGTGTAGCATATATCCATCATTAATTCAATTAAACCCAGCGGGGCAATTGCGTAACACATTATCAATCGGAATCGGTTTCATTTTGACAGTTCAACAACATTCATTGCGTTATTTAAGTACGTGTTGAGCAGACAAATTTTTCGAACTTATGAAGCAATGGATTAGTAATTTGCTTCAAAATGATTCAGATTCTGATTGATTGTGTGTTACGCAATTAGGGTGCAGATCGCCAATTAACGCGTATTATCACTGGACTAGAAGCGCGCCGCGGTTTCACCCGCATAAGTCTCGATCCCGTCGGAATATCGGGATAAAAAGTATCCTATGTCCTTTCCCGGGACTCAAACTATCTCTATACCAAATTTCATCTAAATCGGTTCAGGGGTTTAAGCGTGAAGAGGTAACAGACACACTTTCGCATTTATAATATTAGTATCAAACTCAAACTCAAAGCATTTATTTCAATTAAACTAATTACAGGCACTTTTGAATTGTCAAGGGGTCGCTCAGTCAGAAAGATGAAGCTATTTGCCCATTCCAAAGCGTAGGTACCTATGGAGAAGAACGGGCAAGAAAAAATATAATATGTTTACAAAGTCTTGGTTACATCATTCATGTTAAAAATCATACATGTGAGAACGATGCAGAACGTTAAAAGCGTCCAAAATGAAATGTCGAGAAAAAAAAGCAATTCAAATATTAAATTAAAATAAGCCATGGCAGCAAAGAGATGACCAGTCCCTACTGACGGCGCCCGTTCACGAACATGACGCATGTATTAGCACCATTCAGCTCAACCATTTTGTATGGATTACTATGTCAAACAATATAAAAGTGAATCACTCAAAATAATTTTCAAATAATCTCTAACATTTCTCAATGAAAGTAGTTTCTCCTACGAACATAAAAACAGGTCACGTCATCGAAAATTTCTTAATCACACCGAATAAAGAACTAACAAAATTCTTAGATAATAATATTTGTACAGGCCCACGGTTTAAATTAGCGTCCTAAATAAAGATTTAGATTGTTAAGAAAATGTTGAGCTCCCCTGATTTGGAGGAACATTACAATGGGACAATCTGAGTCGCAAACATTGAGACGTTGAGTGTTGACTGAGCTCTAAAAGGCACAATGTTTTGTACCCCTGAACTGAAACCGTTTTACCTGAACCAATATTCGAGGTTGAGAGTCGTGTGTTATACGTGAATGGTGTTGCTATACATTTTATATTATTTCCTATTGCTTATTCATAGATGTGTCTGATATCCGACTAAACGCAAGATAATTGGATAGACATTTGTGGATACATTATCTAATATCTAAACAGTTGTAGGTAATTATTTATTTATATTTTTAGCCTGTGTTGTTACGTACGAGTTTTGATTGGCTAACACTGCGTCAGAAGGCGACACGACACGACATAATACAGTAATATGAATCCGGTTTAAGATATGCATATCATTAAAGGTTACAAAATTACAACACCTACCTACGAAGAACCATCATAAGTATATCAAGAAACCTCAAAACTTTATAAAGATACTAGCTGCGCTCCGCGGTAATCATCTGTGCAAATGTCGATCCCGTGGGAATATAGGGATAAAAAGTAGCCTATATGTTAATCCAGGGTGTCAGCTACCTCCAACAAAATTTTATTAAAATTGGTCCAGCCGTTTGAGCGTGAAGAAGTAATAAACATATAAACACACACACACTCACAAACTTTCGCCTTTATAATATTAGTGTGATAGGGTGAGTAGCCTATATTATGTTAATTCAGGGTGTCAGCTACCTCCATACAAAATTTTATCAAAATTGGTCGAGCCGTTTGAACATGAAGAAGTAACAAACATATAAACACAAACACACACATTCACAAACTTTCGCCTTTATAATATTAGGTTGATATATTAACTTTGAAAACAGTACAGAGTAAGAGGTCGAATGCAACAATTTTCATTATTGTATACCATGTACACCTAGAACTATTCAAAAATTAATTCTGAAAACGGTACCGAGGTCGAATGCAACAATTTTCATTAAACGGGGTAGGTACTTTCGTACCCCACTCCGGTGCAATTATTCTGTTTACAACACTATTGTTGGCGGTGTTAAGTTGAGCATTTAATTGTGTAATTAATCGAATTATTCCACTTTGCCCCACCGGCCGCCCCACTGGTGGGGCAAAGTGGAATGCCTAGCTGGACATTTAAGTCAAAAGGTTGAATGGTTTAAAAATTATGTAATTTCCCAGAAAAAAAATCCAAACGCATCGCGACTCGGTCTTTTGAAGGACAAGTTAACCCATTCGCTACGGCGGCGGCGGCGGCGCGGCGGCGGACGCCTTTCGGCGTTTTTTGATTTAATATTAAGGTGCGAAATACGCCCATCGGCGTTTTTTTAATTGCTTTTATCTAGGCAAAAACAAGTCACAAAAAATTATACTTGCAATATATGCACATTGTTTTTTAAATACAAATATATAATAAATCGGCGTTCCATATTATCCTGATGAGGTGCGGAGGACGCCCATCGACGTTCGCGACGAAAAGTTCAGCACTTGGTTAATAATCGTAATTTTTATCGCCGTCGCGAATGGGTTAAAGGCCATTATTAAATATTTATTGGGTTTATTTATTTGGAATTTCTCAACAGCAGCCCGGAGTCTAGATTCGTGCCCGGTTGGTGGCAATAGGCTCGCCCCCTATTACATGGGACCTACACATAACTCGCCAAATCTGTCTGGATGTTGTGGGTTATATTAATCTGTTCATAGTTTTACAACCGCAGGATAACAGCGTAAAAAAATCTTGTGCGAAATGACAAACGAGCTATATACTTAAGGCAATTTCATAAGTTTTTATGATGCCACACGGTTGTATAAAGTGTCATGCGATGCCAAAAAAGTCGGCAGCAGTTTCCTTTCAATTTATTTATTTATTTATCCTCACACTGGAACGCCATACGGCAATTACACCAACGGAGTAAAAAATCACTTCATCTGCTGCTTTCCATCCATGCACGCGGTGGACATCGAACGAGTGGCAATTATGGATCTCGCAGGCTCACGCAGCGTCAAGACATTTCTCCATAGCCCCATCACTCCTTCTATAAATTGCACACATTCATTGCGAATTTACGAGTATTTATTTAAGGTTCCAGGCTAATAAACCAAAATATTAAGTTTTTATCGGGACATGCGTAGAGAGATCAGAAACAAAACTAAACGCAATCATAGAAACGAAATTTATAACAAAACAAAACAATAAAAAAGTAAAAATTTATAAAAAGAACAAAACTTTATAACAAAACAAAGGTTAAAAAAAACAAAATTATTTTATAAAAAGAACAAAAGTTTATAAAAAAAACAAAAGATAATAAAAATTAAAAAAATATATGTGAAAGTCCTGTACAAGGCCAAAAGGTTCGTTTTCAGTATGTAATAAACTCTATCCCTTTAAACCTCAGACGACGTAAATCCGATGGATATGTTACAACTTAATAGACGTGAAATGCGTGATTTACACACAAGCGATATTTTGGGATACCTAACTAATTCAGCATTCGCTTTTTCCCGCGGCTCCGACCGCGTGGCTATCGGTAAATAGTCATATGTGGTATTCCAGTTATAAACTATATGTGTTGCAGATTTCATCCAAATCCGCTTTTGTGTGATGGAGTAACCATATTATTTTGATTCAAAAGAGTGTGTATGGAGTTTCTTGCCAGTTCTTCTCCATAGGTACCTAACGCTTTGGAATGGACAACTAGCTTCATCTTTCTGACTGACCGACCCCTTGACAATTCAAAAGTGCTTGTAATTGGTTTAATTGAAATAAATGCTTTGAGTTTGAGTAACAAACATGCAAAGTTTCACGTAACCTGCATTCGCTATTTATTTGCCAAAAATGTAAACAAATATGAGTTTATGAAAAAATAACTTTAAATCCTACGCCATAAAGTTCAGTTTACGCTACAACTTCAAACATTTTTATAACTTTTTCATTAATGCTAGTCATTCTAAAATCAACTTAATTGTCATTAAAATGAAGTTGATATTTGTTTAACTTGAAATAATATTAGGTTGAAACATAAGTTTGATAGGTTTCGAGAAAAAAAAAATTTGGCATAATATGGCGCCAAAATCCGCCATTTTTTTTTTTTTTGCTATACCCAGTGTCACTCTCACAGTCAATACGAATCTAACGACACCTCTCAAGCTAAAATCCATCGAGCCGTTCAGGCCACAGAGCGTGCCAAACAATTATACATACATACTCTCGAAAAACATAACCCTCCCTCTGGCGCAGTCGGGTAAAAAGCTTTCGTTGTTTACACACGTAACCAAAATTATTATAATTATCACGCTTATACACATAACCGTGATAATTATAATAATTTCAGTAATACCAGCCTTTACTCGTACCAAGCTCACGCAAATAAAAGAATATCAATTGATTGTATACCTACATTTAACATTTATCAAAGCTATTATTAGCAATGACAATTACCAAATCTATACAAATCAGAGGTTATTTTTCCTTCAAAAATACCGTCTAATCTTCAAAACTTATGGACTGCTTTGCCATAAAATAAAAAGCCCGTATTAATAAAAAAAAATATTATAAATAATAGTCACATCGAGGCTCCCGTTAGGCGGTTGGATCAAGGGCCTGATTCAGAAGGCAGTACCTACTCCTCGATACGGCTCGCATTGTGAGGAGGTTCCTGTCTCTGGAGCCCTAACCACCGGTAGCTTGGACCCTGCTCCCGACACCGGCGGACTACTGTTTTTTATATTTTTAAATGTTTTTTATTCTTATTTTTTATATTTAAAGAAATATTTAAAAATGTAGATTAATATGTACATAAATATATAAACGAAATAGTAATATCGAGGCTCCTGTTAGGCGGTTGGATCAAGGGCCTGATTCAGAAGGCAGTACTCCTCGACACGGCTCGCATTGTGAGGAGGTTCCTGCCTTTGGAGCCCTAACCACCGGTAGCTTGGACCCTGCTGCCGACACCGGCGGACTACTATTTTTTTATATTTTTTTTAAATGTTTTGTATACTTATTTTTTATATTTAAAGAAATATTTAAAAATCTTATTAAATATGTAAATAGATAAATAAAAGAAATAATAATATAAATATTATTTCTAGTTTTTTTTTGTTTGAACGCGCTAATCTTTAAAACTACCGGTCCGATTTTAAAAAAATATTTTTGCATTTCATATTCCAATTCTTGAGGAAGGCGTTTTAATAGCATACTAGGATTCTTAGGAGCAAAGCAAAATAAAAAAAAGTGGCACTCCGTGAGTGCCGACAGAAGTGAAAACAAAACACAAGTAGAATCAAAGTCAAAGTCAAAGCATTTATTTCAAATAGGCACATAAAAGGCACTTTTGAGCGTCAAAAAATTCTCTTAAAATAGAATTGATTCTAGTCGCCCATTCCAAAAGGTAGTTTTCGTATGGAGAAGAATGGGCAAGAAACTCCACCGTTACTCTTTTAAAAATGTTTTAGGTACAATATTTTGCATGGGTACATTAATTATATAATAACATGTGAGGACGA
This sequence comes from Amphipoea oculea, assembly GCA_945859645.1. NCBI lineage: Eukaryota > Metazoa > Arthropoda > Insecta > Lepidoptera > Noctuidae > Amphipoea > Amphipoea oculea. Next base: position 17,146,983 of record OX243883.1, read on the forward strand.
TGCACCTAAAATAAAATTACTATACCACAATAGGTAAAAGAATTATAAACAAAACCATGAATACTTTGCCATCACTCACTGACATATCGGATATACTTTAAAACCGAGTACATCCCGAGGACAGCCGAACACATCCGAAGCGGTGTCGGTTACGGTAACAGTGGCGCGAATTCAACGGTTTTTTTCCGATCTCAAAAATTGCCCAACGCACCTAAAGAAGTTTTCACTTCAAAAAAAAAAGAGAGAAGGCTAAGAAAATATAAAATACTAAGTAATAAAATTAGGTCAACGCGTCACGCCGATATTGCTTACAAAGATGTTCGGTGAAATCACCGAACAATTATAGATTTTAATTGTGTCTGTTGCACGGTGCTCAATGTGACCCACGAATGAAAATACAATTTAATTTTTCATGACCAATGTTCATTCAGCTCATAACCTAACCTATTCCCCCGCGGTCCTTCAGGCCCCCAATCAACTGAATTTCATCACACCTTCTAAATAAGAAACTGCCAGTACACACTTTTAATCCTAAAAGCTTACAAACCAATCCTCTGACCAATGGTCCATTTTGTGCACAAATCGGTTTATATCGCAGAGGTTGGGGGCTTGGGGTATCTATTAGTCCCCAGTCCCCCGGGACATGGCGGGCTCCATTTTACCTGTCGGATATTATTATTTTTTTACTTACTTTTCATCGGCATTTTAGGGTTGTGTGCCAAAATGTTCGCAACGCACAGTTAAGGGTGTCTTATTTTGTAAATGTTGCTTTAGTGCATTAAAACTATTAATGTATTTGTAAGTGGGATAGGTTTGTGTTTGTGGGGCTTGTGGCTATGTAATAACAGCCACACGAGTCGATCGATCAGGTTAAGCTACGGTTGCCGCGGCTGATCCGTGGATGGGTGACCATCTTTACATACCAAGACCTCTCCATGCCTCGGAAAGCATGTTAAGCCGTTGGTCCCGGCTGTCATTCGTGGATCTTTGACAGTCGTTACGGGTCGACAGAAGCCCGAAATACTGACAACCAGTCTTACCAAGTGGTTTATAGTATTACCCAGTAACTGGGTTGTGGTGGTCAGATAGGCAGCCGCTCCATGTAAAATACTGGTATTCAGCTGCATCCGGTTGGACTGGAAGCCGACCCCAACATAGTTGGGAGAAGGCTAGGCAGATGATGAGGTTTGTGTTCAAGATTGTTGTAATTTAATCATTCATTATGGAAATGTGCAATAGAAATTATTGAATAAACAATAGGTCCGAGTGGGTCCAGTCACAGTAACTTTTTTTGAAGTGAAAACTTCTTTAGCGGCGTTGAACACTTTTTGTAATGGGAAAAAATGTTAAACTCGCGTCAGGACACGTGACCGTCAGGAGAGATTCCCCCCCCCCCCCCCGCCTCTCTTTCTACGGCGGCGCCAACCGAAGTGAACCAAGTTTAGTGACACACGACAATGGATGGATGGATTGGATGGAGTGGAAGTGGAAGTGGAAGCGGAAGTGGAAGCGGAAGTGGAAGTGGAAGTGGAACTCGAAGTCGAAGTCAAAGTCGAAGTCGAAGGCGAAGTCAAAGTCGAAGTAGAAGTCGAAGTCGGAGTCGAAGCCGGAGTCGAAGTCAAAGTCGAAGTCGAAGTCGGAGTCGAAGTCAAAGTCGAAGTCAAAGTCGGACAAAGTCGAAGTCAAAGTCGAAGTCAAAGTCAAAGTCGAAGTCGAAGTCGAAGTCGAAGTCAAAGTCGAAGTAGAAGTCGAAGTCGGAGTCGAAGCCGGAGTCGAAGTCAAAGTCGAAGTCGAAGTCGGAGTCGAAGTCAAAGTCGAAGTCAAAGTCGGACAAAGTCGAAGTCAAAGTCAAAGTCAAAGTCAAAGTCGAAGTCGAAGTGGAAGTGGACGTGCACACACTGCTGTGTATTCGTAACATTCGTGTATATAAAGTGTTTAAAATATGGAAATTGAACAAAGTGCATCTATTAATGAAAAAAGGGACGCAGAAATAGTGAAAAAAAAATTAGTTATATTAATTCAATTAATAATTGATTTATTTCAACGTTAATATTCAAGTTTTCACTTCTGCCGGCACTCCCGGAGTGCAACCCGTCTTTTTTTTTTGAAGATGTGTTGTTTTTGACGTGCGGTTCTATAATATTAAAAAAATACTATGTATTATGTTAATTTATACATTAGTGTCGTATGCCCAAACTCGTATTGAGTACAAACAAAAATCTTATTGTCTAATCGGCCTGTAGTGTTCCCACTGCTGGGACACAGGCCCCCTCTCGGTGAGAAGGAAAGGGCGCGAATCCACCACGCGGGCCCAGTGTAGGTTAGTAGATGTCACATGTCGTCGAATTTTCGGTTCTAAGACATGCCGGTTTCCTCACAATGTTTTTCTTCACCGTTTCGAGAGCAGTGGTGATGAAATAATTTACACAAAATCGCCTGTCTGGGTTCGAACACACTACCTACAAGTCGTAATCGGGGCCGTAACCACTTGGCTATCACTAATCGTTTTCCCTACTCAATAAGCGAAATATTCCACTGTTGAACAATAAACATTACACAAGTCAGTTACAAAAGAAGCTTGCCAATTGCCATAATATCTACACGGAACAAGCCAATAACATAACCAAATAAAAAATTAAATTTAAAAAATCAAAAAACCCGACTGCGGTAAAAAACTTAATTTAAAAAAAAACTGAAAAGCTAAAAACAAGCCCATTTTATAAATTAAATAAAAGTTGGAAGCAGGCGGGACCCATTTGAGTTTGAAAATATAAAAATGGTATGGGTCCCGCCTGCTTCCAACTTTTATTTAATTTATAAAATGGGCTTGTTTTTAGCTTTTCAGTTTTTTTTTAAATTAAGTTTTTTACCGCAGTCGGGTTTTTTGATTTTTTAAATTTAATTTTTTATTTTATTCTTTTTAGTTATTTATTTATTTAGGTTAGCCTACAATTGTTTACACTCTACATTTTATTTACAAGCACACAATATACATTTATAAGTGCAACAATTACTTACAGGCTAACACCACATGCACTATTTTATTTATATTATACATTTTTTTTTTTGCAATTACTTAATTATAAATAAATTTTGTAAGATAAAAAAACTATTAATAATATTAAATTAATTGGTAATACAATAAAATATAAATAAATTAAATTAAACGAAGATTAAATAACTGGTTTAAGTACATTATAAAATTATTAAAATTTAATTAACGTTAAATAAGTAATTATATTAATTAAGAATTTGGTCTTTCATAAATGATGTCTTAGTTGTGCGAATAGTATTCAATAATTGATTTACGAAATTTTTTTATACTATCGTGGTGAACGTCGATCAGGTCACTGCAACTGTTTAAAATTTTACACATTCGCGGTATTGGTGAGTTAGCACCTAGGTCAGTTCTACGCAAGGGCGGGTAAAGCGGAGTGATTGGATTTCGAGGATAGCGGATTGGGGCACGAAATTTGAGGAGACTCAGTAACTGTGGACAGTCTATTTGCTTTCTGAGGAGTTTGTATACAAACAGGGCATCCATAACTTCTCTTCGAGTCGATAACGAGAGCATCTTGAAAGTCTGCAGACGGGATACATAAGAGGGCAGCTGCTTGTTTTTTCCTTTGCTAAAAGCAAGGTGCCATAGAAATCGTTTCTGGACCCTTTCTAAGAGAAGTTTATGAGTGGCGTAGTGTGGTCTCCATATGACGCTACAATACTCCAGTGTGCTTTGGACAAGGCTTTTATACAGCAATATTTTAGTGCTGACCTGTTTGAAACCCTTGGCATTGCGCAGTACAAATCCTAACATTTTGGAAGCTTTTTTAATAGTGTTTTCACTGTGGGGGATAAAAGTTACTTTCTTGTCAAACAACACTCCTAGGTCCCTTATAGTTTCTACTTCATGAATTTGTTGTTTGTCTATAAAGTAGCTCGAATGGATGGGATGAACTTCCCTAGAAAAAGACAGGTGGTAGCATTTATTGATGTTCAATTCCATTTTATTATGGAATTGAACATCAATAAATGCTTACTAGTTATGAGTTGTTAATCCCACTTAAGTGTGATAGTTTTCCTTTAAACTTCGTAATATATAGGTACTACTGCCGTAACATTTAAATTTCTAACTACAACCGTTTAGTTGGTAGAGGGGGGGACGGGTAAGTAATTTATGATATAATTACAAAACCTCTAATATTTACAAGATATAACAACTGAACCTATAATTTTATTTGATACTAGCTTCTGCCCGCGACTTCGTTCGCGTGAAATTTCTTATTCCTTCGACCCATCTCGTCGTATTGCATCACTTGCCCGCGTCTCCTGCTCTATCACTTCGTTTCCCCATAGCGCTTTTGCTCGGCTCCTAAGGGCCATAGTGTGACGTTAAATAACCTATAGCCTTCCTCAAGAATTGGGCTATCAAATGCAAGAAGAATTTTTCAAATCCGACTGGTAGTTCCAGAAATTACCCCCTACATACAAACTCACAAACAAATTTTACCTCTTTATAATATTAGTATAGATAATGATCAGTTAATATAATAAACGATTGATATAATTTTAATGTAACTAATTTCTATAAGAATAACAGACAATTAATATAAAATCGTTTGATATACCACTCAATAGACATAAAACCTATTTAGTCTAATATGATAATAACTTTTTTTTTCATCCTATGTCGACGGAGCCCCGCTTCGCGGGGCCCCTATTTCTGTGTAAAGGGTTTAAAGTAACCTAACCAAACCGAACCTCGGGGTGCCCTTCGCTCGCCCTTGCATCCTATGTCGACGGAGCCCCGCTTCGCGGGGCCCCTATTTCTGTGTAAAGGGTTTAAAGTAACCTAACCAAACCGAACCTCGGGGTGCCCTTCGCTTGCTCTTGCATCCTATGTCGACGAAGCCCCGCTTCGCGGGGCCTCTATTTTTGTGTAAAGGGTTTAAAGTAACTTAACCAAACCGAACCTCGGGGTGCCCTTCGTTCGCTCTTGCATCCTACGTCGTCTATTGCGTTCGTTGAGTTCGGGTGCGGTAACGGTAACGGAAATAATTCGGAAGCCACGAAGCCACGAAGGCTTTCTAACCTAAGCTGTCCGAGTCGGATTGCTCTGAATCGGGGTGTTAACCATAATGACGGTATCAATATATATTTTAAACGATAGACCCAATGATTTTCGATTAAATAAACGTTATATCCAATAACGTTATACGAAGTAAGTTTAAGAGTATATAAATATTATATGTAAAGAAATTATATCAGCAGTTGGTATATCTCACGTTTATTATATCTTGTGAACGTTATTGAAATGAAAATATACCAAATAACTTTATACGATTTGAGATGCACCCGGGGAGGACACTTGATTCTAACGAAATTTGGTACTTTAAAGCTTGATAAGTCACTAACGGCTTACTTAATCAAAAAACGGTCTTCCCAAACCACTAATATTTTTGAAAGACCTATTCAACGATACCCCACTTGACATAGTTTATTGACTTTCATTTTTTTCATTTTCACAATATGGCGTCCAGTAGTCGCCATATTGAATTTTCATTAACGTCATGTCTTTAGTGACACTCGCCGGACTAAGAGGAATCGATTGACGTGTGAATCATAAAAATCGGCCCAGGCGTTTGGTCTGTATAGTGCTTCAAAGGAACATACATACATACATACATACATACATAGGCTGATAAACACATTACCACTCCTTTGCGTCGCGCAGTCGGGTAAAAAACATCCTGTCACCTACATCGAAGACAGCGGGTGTCCGATCCTTTCTCTCACCAATGTACCTATTTACGTAATAGATACTTAATACCTACCTACTCGCGCACATTTAGGCGGGCCGCAACTAGGGATTGCAATCGAATATTCGAATATTCGAATTATTCGAATATACATTTGAAATTCGTATTCGAATAGTAAATTATAAAATATTCGAACATTCGAATATTACCACAGCAATTTTATTAAAGTTACAACATTATATTGTTAATTACGAACGCGACATCTAACGCGTGGTCGTCAAATTTCTGAATAGATCGGCACTGCTCGAATTGACGGCCATTCGACCAATCAACGGCCTCCATTCTTCTGCTGACTGCAACTCGCCGGGCGCTAGCCGCCATTTTGAGTTTACTTCACAATCACAAGTACAGCACAACAGACGCGTAGTTTTTTACAACAGAGTGGTGCATTTTGTTATTTTGTGCTGACGGTATAAACATAAGTGTATACGGATTACCCAATTAAATGTAAGTATAATTTTTGTTAAAATATGCTGTGCAATTTAACACTAAAGATTCTTGCTACTGAAAGATGCAATTTTAAAAGCACTGATTGACTTGAAAGACAAAACTATGTTCAGCACCTATGAGCTTGCTTTTTTGCAGGATTTATCTACGTCTCTCACTATCGTCAAAACTACTGTGGAAGCGATATGTCAAGAAAAGGCCACTTTATTAACTGCGGACACAGCCCTACAGTTCATGGTTACCAAACTACGAGAGACCAATGGGTTTATCAGTGGTAAACTTCTTCAGGCTCTGAAAACAAGGATTGCTGAACGACGACAAACAGACCTGGTTTGTACACTGAAGTACTTGCACAACCCAAACAAATACTACCAGGAGCCGAGTTTTTCTATCTTCCCTAAAGTAGGAAATGATGTTATCACCAAAGTCATAGTTGACATTAAAAAAAAATATTTTAAGCAAAGACCTGCGACAACTAACACTGGCGTTTCTGATGACGAAGATAATATTGCTATATTAGACCTTCAGCGTTATCAAAATGAAGAAGCGTCAAGAATCTCAAATATGTCAATGAAAGAACAGCTGCAGAAAAAGATAGAGGACGAAATGTATGCAGTGCCTTCCACATCCACAGCAAATCTTGAACATCATGATCTAGAAACATCAATAAAAATGCATATGGCTCTATATGATACAGGTACGCCAAGACAAATACACCTAAGTCAGGCCTATGACGTGCTAATTTGCATTCCACCAACTAGCGTAGAATGCGAAAGGGTATTTTCTTCTACAAAATATATCTGCAATCATCTCAGATGTAAATTGAATGATGATTCCATTGACTCTTTAAGTTTTCTAAGGTCCCACTTTCAAAGGATCCGTAAATAAGAATAATTGTATCCTTTGCCTATACGATGGCATTTATTTAATTATAATTGTTACTTACCGCGTTGGATCATAATTTTCAATTTTAGTGGTTGCGTGCACTTGCAATAAAATTTGCATATCTCTTTAGATGCTAGTTATCCGCGCAGTGCATTCTTATTGTGACTTTGATCTCGTTTCTTTTTAGTTATCCTTAATAAATTGATAGTACAATATCTATAATATACTTTTTTGTTTCTTACTTTTACTTGTGTTGTATAAAGTTTATTAACATGTTATTTGATTTTGCTAGTGAGATTTTAATTGTGTTTCCTACTTAATAGTTTTCCTATAATTGTTTATGAATTAATATTTTTTATTTCATATTTTCGTAGTCGAAGTTCCTATTACATCTAACTTTATTAAAAATTTGTTAATTATTTTATTTTATTAAAAGTTTTGTTTAAATATTGGTTCTGTCTGATTGGGATGTTGCCCTACTTACATGAAAAATATGTTACTAGTTTCTAAGGCAATAAAACGTGAGAAATTATATAAATACTTTTTTTTCTGAAATATTCGAATATTATTCGAATAATTCGAATAAGGCTGAAAAAGTATTTGAACATTCGAATACCAAAAATATCGAATATTTGCAATCCCTAGCCGCAACACATTGCAAAAATCACTTTAGATAACACAATTTTAACCGAGTTCAAAAAGCAGAAGGCTCTCAATTAGACTTTATTTTTTTTATATGTTTCACGATATCTCCGGCAATAACTGTGGATCGATTTCGAAAAAACTTTATTTTTCACAAAAAAGTAAAAATCTTAAAAAAGAAGAAAAACAACCGACTTTCTAAAAAAACACCACAAATTGAAATTTAACTTTAATTTTGGAAGTCGATGGCATAAACTAAATACTTACAGGTTTTGTGTTTTTTTTTTGTATTTAACATTTGTATGGTGGGCCGCCACTGGTCGCAGCGTGCTATCTATACTAATATTATAAATTCGAAAGTAACTCTGTCTGTTTGTCTGTATGTTACCTTTTCACGCCCAAACTACTGAACCGATTTAGATGTTTGGTATAAGTACAGATAGTTTGAGTCCCGGGGAAGGACATAGTTTTTATCCCGATATTCCCACGGGATCGACACTTATGCGGGTGAAACCGCGGGGCGTAGCTAGTATGGTATACTTTATAGCTACAGGAGCGATGTCGGTCATTGTCTACCAGAAAATAAACCGATATAATTTTAGCCACGTGATCCAAAGGGTACATCCCTTATGGATCACTAGATTTGTGGGATAATGGCGCCGATTCCCTTGTTCACAAACTAAACTAAATTTAATTTCATTGCATCTTTTTCTTTCTATTTCATTAAGAAAAGGACAGAAGATAAATATTAGTTTAGACCTGTCAAATTAGTCCGTGCCTGACGTAAATTGACGTATTTTTAATAGCCAATTTTTTAATCACGTCTAAACTTGTCTATGGAGTATCTTGATTTGACAGGACTAAACTAATATTTATTTTCTGTCCTTTTCTCAATGAAATAGAAAGAGCAAGATGCACTGAACTTAAATTTAGTTTAGTTTGTGAACAAGAGAATCGGCGCTAATATCTCTCTAGCCTTGTGCAAGAGTCAGCTACCATGAAAATCTGTTGATCTGGACATTGAGACGGCTATGAGATGATCGACTTATAAAAAGTGGAGATGACAATACAATAAATTAAACTTAGTACCTAAGGATATAGATCTAATGATGTTCCCAGTCTGCATATAAAAACTCAATCAAATATCGTCGCTAATCTAAGTGACGTAACTGATTCGAAGCATATTTTACAGTACAGTATTGCTACTATTGTTATCGTGTTAATATTGATTTAATAATATTTTAACAGGTTTGATGTACAGTGATGTACAGACGCCAGCACATCAACCTACCTGAAACTGTCAAATTTTCCCAATCAACTTTGAACCTTATGCTTTAGTGATAAAGTTGAAAATCTATTAAAGAAATCTGACAGATTGTAGTAGATTGATGTGCTGGCGTCTGTACAGATTGTATGGAAACGACTCTGTAATGTGTCTTTTTACATCTTGTATTTCGTTTTTCCGATTTCAATAACTAAGCCATAAAAATAGTTTACTACCAAACAAACAGTGACACTATCTTTTACATTTACAACTACATCACCAAAACACTCAGCAACGGTAAACTATTAATTGGCAATCGGCACTGAACTGTTTGACTGCTCGTTTAGCGGGCGCGAACGATTTCCTCGACATTGCCATCTAATGACAGCGCTTCCTCTCTGTCTTGGCTATTAAGGGCCAAAGCACACACGCTACTTTTTGCATCGGCGATCGGCGATTCAGCTGCTTCTTTTTAGAAGCTAAATGCAGCGACCAAGCATTCCACACCGCACACTTAAAAACGCCAAACGCGGCGATTCAGTCGCTTTTCGGAAGCTCGATACAGCGGCTGAATGCTACACTCCGCACACATTCGGATGCCGGTCGCAGCGATTTAGCATTTGCGCCAGCATCGGAGCAGTCGCTAAAACGCGCGATTCCGATACCACGTCCGAACGCAGAGAGTCGCCAAAACGCGATGCAGCATCGGAGCAGTCGCTAAAACGCGCAATTCCGATACCGCGTCCGAACGCAGAGAATCGCCAAAACGCGATGCAGCATCGATACGGCCGCAAAATCGTCGATCGCCGATGCAGAAAGTAGCGTGTGTGCTTTGGCTCTAATAGGTAATCTTTGACACATATGCGTCAGCTATTGTACCTGGCATATGCTGAGCTGGACTCCTTTTTGGTGCAACCATGTGACACACACCGACCAGTAGTGATCGACCGCTATAAATGTCATATGAGGTGTCTATGGGTCAATTTATCTTTTTAATCTTTGTTTTCTTTTTCTCACCTTTTTTGATGTTTTTTTAATGCCTGTATCTTTTGTTGCACTAAATAAACGTTTTATCTATCTATCTATCTATATGCACATATGCGTTGACAGCATTGCCAAGTTGTATGGCGATGCTGATTTTGCCAAAAAATAGGCCAGCCGAACATGTGAAGTCTCGACCAGACGCTGGGCGATGTCTCAAAAAACCAAGTGGACTCGGACCCAAACTATTTTTCAATTCAAAATACGTACTTGTTTTCACAAAGTATTGATTTCGTTTGAAGACTATTCATATCTATAGGTGATGCTACGCCCACAGGTAATTTCGTCTCTTTGTCAATCGATATAAGTACCACAATAAGCTCAGATTTTATAAGTAGTGTGTAGTGATGGTGACGCAATTTGAATGTCATGTTATGCAGTAGTTGTTTGTGGGCCTATGATGTATGTAGGTTAAAAGACTTCCACGGAAAATGTTCTTTGTCAATGACAAATGTAATCCCTCCAATTGTTGTTGATATACTACGTGGGCTAAGTATCTGCTTTGAATAAGAATAAAAGTCTATATGTAAAAATAGACAACATAAGATATCCGAATTATCACATAACATTTTATAAATTAGGTAAGTACAAAGGTAACGTCTACTAAAACAAAAAATACTTATATATTTTCTTAAAATAATTAGGTACTCAGAATTGTACTCAGGATTGCTTTAGGAAAAACATACTCTTACATAAAACATACATTTTTCATAATAAAGACATTATGACAATCTTATTTGAGGAGTAAGGTAAAGGCACCTTAAAAAAAGATATTTTTAGAGATTTTATTATTATTTGAAATACGTGGAAAATTTTAGGGCTTCCTACATGATCGAACGATCGTATGGCGCTCAAATGTCGTTGACAAGCCGTTGTTGGTAAACATTTGTGCAATTGTTCAATTGTTTTATGAAATGTCACTGGAAATGTACATATTCATAAAACAAATGACGTCGTTAGTTCCAATTTTACCCTCGCGCTAGAATTTCCTTGTAGAGATGTACTTGACCGGTTGGTTGTCGTTAAAATGCCGCAAAAACAAATTGGATTTGAAGACCGTGGTCTCTGTGACCCATACCTATGTGACAGTCTCTAATTAAGAGGAAATTTGGGTGGTCTATTCTCCATAGAAACGCTCTCGCCCATTTTCTTTCTGGTTAATGACCATAAAGCAACGATTTTTTACAGAATAATAAATATTAACTACCTGTATGTCCCTATGTTTTCCTTTTTGATGATACATTATTTTTATAAGCAGTAGAACCCTCAAAAAATGCTCATAATTGCCGCTGTCAACAGAGGCCTAGTGTACCTACAAAGACAACTATTAATGAAAAAATTAAAACATACGGACACAGTATACCTATACATCCTTATTCAGTTTATGAAATATCTTTGAAATTGGTTCAATATTGGAGGAGGAAATATGCGAGAGCCAAACCTCGAATTATGACTTGTTACTTAGACTGTTTCAAAAGTCTCTCCGAACGCATTTGCTCTTAAAACTGTAGGTACAGAGTATAGTCGACCACATATTTTTTTGAGCCCCCTAAGGTTGGAAGTCACTTGCATTTTTTCTGCGGCGATTTTTTTTCAACGTACTGCTTAGGTATAGCGCCAAGAGTCGAGAATCCAACTGTGTGTTTTTATAACAACATTGAAAATTTATTTCAATGCTCAGATTCACCGAGAGTTTAAAATCCAGTTCACGGTAAAATCCCGCAGCAATATTTTTGCATCCATGCGTGGGCCAACAAGCTAGGTCTACTTGTCTATGAGGCAGGTAGATAGTTTCAACCTTAGTAAAGTTTCTATTCACTGGGAATTGGAACTGTTGTCAAAAGTGGTAGAGCAAATACGGGTTCGAGTATACCTATTTGTCGTAAGTCGTAATAATTTTATTTTTCCAAAAGTAATGTACAGACGCCAGTACATCAACCTACCCGAAACTGTCACATTTTCCCAATCAACTTTGAACCTTATGTTTTAGTGATAAAGTTGCAAATCTATTAAATAATTTTGACAGATTGTAGTAGGTTGATGTGCTGGCGTCTGTACAGACGCCAGTACGTCATGCTACTACAATCTGTCAAATTTCCAACTTTAAAGCTTAAACATAAGGTTCAAAGTTGTTTGGGAAAATTTAACAGATAGAAAGAAAGAAAATACGTTTATTTGCGGTGAACATGACGCAAAAAGAACATAAACACAAATAAAATAAAAAAAAAGAAGGTAAGGGAAACGTGCATCACATCCAAGTTCAAGTTCATAACAATCCGTCCGTCCATAATACAGATTACAGGTAAGTAAGTAGTACTCACTTATTTTTAAGGGGAAAAATTATGTGCTTAAATCTAGTGTAAAAAAATAGTGGTGAGTACGTGTGTATAGAGTGATCATTGTAATAGTACGATCAGTTAATTACTAAATACGGATTCTCCCGTTTTTTTCCTCTGCCTAGGCCCATATGAGATGGAATCTTCTACAATAAATGGTCCAGACTAGCCTACAATTACAAAGGATCTAATTCACAATCAGCGAAATGTGGGTTTAGAACAATACTCTTCCTTGGGAATTAGGGGAATTACCGCTGTTGGATTCAACAATATGGTGTACAATTGTGCCCACAAAGTCGGTACGTCTGTAGCCTATTGTTAATTGTAGTATGGTGGAACTGCCACTAAATGTTGGACAAGGAGCAAGTTGGACGACCAACTCGAATTAGTTTTACGCGTAGGTGGTCGTTGCGGGAAAAGTTGCAAAACGAAAATGGAGGTTTTTATTTCGAAAACGGGGATGTGTTTTAAGTACTCCTTTGAGCAAATGATAGCACATTTTCGTCGATACTTGACAAATTATTCGTTTGATAAATAATTAGACGATTGGTTGAGATCTTTAACCGGTTGAATGCCGTAATTACAGACACAATTAAATAGTAGATTGTTATGCAAGGGTCGAAAGGAATTGATGACTTTCACCCGTGTTAAACACTCTACTTTTCATTTCGAATATAAGGAAAGTAAAAAGTAGTAGATTTTCTAAAATATTTATTGATAACAATAACATGCAAAGTTTTTGAATTTCGGTACAGCTTACAGGGTTAGTATCCTGCCAAATAATACTATTGTCTTTTTTTATTTTAAATATGGAACACACCGCGTCATCGCCGCGGGCTGTCCCGCTTAATAGGTTTTTTTTTTAATTCACACTGGCTGTTTATACACTCACAAGACTGCAGCATTTTTCTTAATTTATGTAAAAAATTTCGTAGCTGACTGCAGTTCTATTTTTAAAATTCATTCCCACCCTAAAGAGGGAAGTAATTACTATGCGTCTTTCCCGCCCTGTGGTGGGAAGCAGCGTCTTCCACCCGCTATTTGGATCAAACAAACACTACTTTCCGAGTATGAGAAATGAAAAAGCCATTGCGTCTCGCGTGGTTCCACAGGTTAAGCGTGAACGATAGACAGGCGCGAATATAGGAATATAGTGGGGGGGGGGGGGGGGTTGTTGCTTCAACGGGTGCAGCCCCCCCTGGACTTCGACCAAACTGAGTTAAAACTATAAATTGGATATACTTAAAGATAACTTTATAACCTGTATTTTTACTTCGAAGACATGTGACATCCACCAACCCGCACTGGGCCCGCGTGGTAGATTATAGCCCACTTATTCTCACAGAGAAGCGTGTCCCAGCAGTGGGAACGTTATAGACTGATTATGTATATGCAGGCCACTTTCTTACTAACTACTGGGATATTTCAAACGAATGGTTTCTCAAATAAACCCAGGTTTCTACTGCTGGATACGAGGATGTAATTAAAAAGTGCTTATATAATAATTTAAAATATAAATTAGGGATTGAAACATATTGAAATCACTATGTTTTTATCATGATATCTACGCAATGAAAATCATGGCAGTACCTACGTATCTACCTGAAGCTTCACAAAAAAAAACGGAAAATAATTAGACATGAAAGCCAATACGTTGTTCACCATGTAGGTATAGAAATAGGATTTTAATTGATACAAAACACCCAAGTAATTAACACCCTGCGTAATTATGAAAAAAAAACGTTTGATTTATAACATTATTTGCATGGAACCAAATGTATCGTATTTTATCATTAAGTCTCATTCGGGGTAACGGGATAAATGGGTATCAAACTAAATCAATGCTCATTTGGCTTTTTGGTCGTGTGTACTTTTAAATTATTTAGGTAAAAAAGCGAAAATAATTTAGCTTCGAAATAATGTAGTTTGTTGCCAAAAAGGACACTAATCTATATAAATAAAAACAAAAGGCCTGACTGACTGACTGACTCATCAACGCCCAGCCCAAACCCTTAGACCTAGAAAGCTGAAATTTTACACGATGGTTCCTTTTATGATGTAGACCAGGAATAAGAAAGGATTTTTTGAAATTCAACCCCTAAGGGAGTTAAATAGGGGATGAAAGTTTGTATGAAAGTCCGTCAGTTTTAAAGTTAGGATCTTCAAGTTTTGTGTTTAGGCTGACGATTGAAAATTAATTTATACGTGTCTCAGCGTTTTTGATAATTCCACCCCCAAAGAGTTAAAAAGGGGGATGAAGTTGTGTATGAAAGTCCGACAGTTTAAAAGTTAGGATCTTCAAATTTTGTGTTTAGGCTGACGATTGAAAATTAATTTATACGTGTTTCAGCGTTTTTGATAATTTCACCCCTAACGGGGGAAGAACGACCTGACTGAGATATCAACGCACAGCCTAAACCGCTGGTCCTAGGGACTTAAATTTTGGAGGGTGTGTTCTTTGTAAAGAGTAGGTATCTAATAAGAAAGGGTTTTTGGAAATTCAACCTTAAAGGGGGTGAAAAGGGGGAACTTTGTTTGTATGAAAAATCTTATTCCTTGAGTTAATAACCTTGAAACTTGGCACGAATACTTATCTAAGTAAATTATGAAGTTTGGCATTTTTCGTTTTTCTAAACTACCCCCTAAAGAGGTATTGGGGGGTGTCAACATTTGTATGGAAGAATTTGATCGCGCTGTCCGATTAACTAGAAACTCAGTATTTATACTAAGGACTAAAAATAAAGAATAACGTGTATCAGGGTTTTTCAAAAATCTACCCCTAACTGTGTGAAAAGGGGTAGTTAATTTTGCAAGGTCATATTTTACTGCGTGGCTTGATTAGCTGGAAAAATGGCATGAATAATCTTTGAGTCAAGTTATGAACACATCTTAAACGATTTTTCATTATTCCACCCATGTAGGGGTGAAAAGCGGGATACAGTTTATATGAAAAATCTTATTAATTTGGTTAATAAACTTGAAACTTGGCACGAATATTTATCTAAATAAATTATGAACTTTGGCATTTTTTGTTTCTATAAACTAACCCCTAAAGGAGGATTGGGGTGGGGGGTGTCAAAATTTGTATAGAAGAATTTTTAACGCGTGGTCCGATTACCTCGAAACTCGGTATTTATACTTAAGACCAAAAATATAGAATAACGTGTATCAGGGTTTTCCGAAAATCTACCCCTAATGGGGTGAAAAGTGGTAGTTAATTATACAGGGGAAGATTTTTAAGTCAAGTAATGAACACACCCCAAACAATTTTTCGAAATTCTACCCCTATGGGGGTGAAAAGCGGGAATACAGTGTATATGAAAAATCTTATGGCACGAATACTTATATAAGTAAATTATGAAATTTGGCATTTTTTGTTTATCTAAACTACCCCTCATCCACTGAACTTGAACAGATGCTCCAAGAACTTAGCAATGCAAGCTTTGAGGTTGGACTGAAGATGAATATGTCTAAGACCAAAGTCATGTGCAATGAAACACCTAGAAGCATAAAAGTAGACGGGGAGATAATACAACATGTCCAGGAATACCTTTACTTGGGTCAAGTAGTCTCTTTCCAGGCGAGGCAAGATAAAGATATCTCAAGACGAACGGAAAACGCCTGGAAGAGCTACTGGTCCTTGAAGGAACTATTTAAGGGTGAGTTGCCTATGGCACTGAAACGCAGGCTCATGGACATGTGTATTCTTCCCGTCTCAACCTATGGTGCACAAACTTGGTCTTTGACTAACATCTAGAAGTCCAAACTCAAGGTCTGCCAACGAGCAATGGAGCGCAGTATACTAGGCGTTAAATTAACGGATCGTGTTCGAAACACAATACTGCGCTCCAAAACGAAGATAGTTGACGTGGCTGAAAAGGCTGCTCAACTTAAATAGGACTGGATATCTGCCGCTAACTGTGGGCCTAAATAGTGCAGAATTGGTGCCCTGAGACAGTGAGGCGGGGTCGCGGCAAGCCACGTATTAGATGGCGGGACGAGCTGGATAGGTTCCGTTAAAATTGGAGGGAGGACGCGCGGGCACGCGAAAAATGGAAGGAGTGGAGGGAGGCCTTTGCCCAGGAATGGGACAGGGCAGGCTAGACAAAAAAAAAACTACCCCCTGACGGGGGATTGGGGGCGTCAGAATTTCTATGGAAGAATTTTAACGCGCGGTCCGATTAACTCGAAATTCTGAATTTATACTTAAGAGCAAAAATAAAGAATAACGTGTATCAGGGTTTTTCGAAAATCTACCCTTAACCGGGTGAAAAGGGGTAATTAATTTTACAGGGGAGGATTTTACTGCGTGGTTTGATTAACTCGAAAATTGGTATAAATAATCTTTGAGTCACGTTATGAACACATCACGAACGATTTTTCAAAATTCCATACCTGTGGGGGTGAAAAGCGGGAATGCAGTTTATTTGAAAAATCTGATTCCTTTGATCTATAAACTTAAAAATTGGCCCGAATACTTATTTATCTAAAAAAATGATAAAGATCATACCTACATATATTTTCGTAATTTTTAGAGGACAGTACGAATTTCACGCGGACGAAGTCGCGGGCAGAAGCTAGTCGTTGATTATAAATACAGGATGAAATTGAACACATGCGACAAATCGAAATGGGAGATTGTACTCATTATTATGAACAACTTTTATATACTATGGGACCGAACCTGAAATCGCGAAAAAAAAAATCAGCTGTTCCCTACATTTATGTTCGCATAACTCGTCAAAATGTAGGGAGCAGCTGATTTTTTTTTCGCAATTTCAGGTTTGGTTCCATAGTAAAAGTTGTTCATAATGATGAGTACAATCTCCCATTTCGATTTGTCGCATGTGTTCAATTTCATCCTGTATAATACAGTAAATGCTGAAATAAAATTACATATATGTTTTGAGTAGCATAAGTATAATCAGCCTATAATGTTCCCACTGCTGGGACACAGGCCTCCTCTTGGTGAGAGGGAGTGGGCCTTAATCCACCACGCAGGCCCAGTGCAGGTTGGTAGATGTCACATGTCTTCGAATTTTTTGGTTCTAGGCTATGCTGGTTTCCTCACAAAACGGTGAAGGAAAACATTGTGCCAATATGGAAGGGATATAAATATTTAAATTTGCTTCTTACCTATACCGTGTCTTTTTGAAATTTTATAATGAGCACCATTTTTTAAACTAACTGAGCCTCTTTTAGTTATACACCGTGTTCCGGACGATATACATAAACTTCAACCAGATGTTCAGACCATGGTAATAAGCATTTTTCATTATGAACACATTAATGAATTCTTATTTTTTTAGTTTTTGTTAATTCTCATACAAACTAAATACCTTGACGTAAATCACCCGATATGCATGCCTCTTTATCCGAATTGACAACGACACGTATTTTCATTTATAAGATTTGGCGGGCTGAAACTGGTCAAAACTAAGTTAAGACCCTTTCCTACTGCGTAGCTCAATTAAATTTCATTAAATGAAATTACAAATATCTTTGTAACGAAGTCTTTTTATGTACTACTTCCTTTGTTAGATTTAATTTGTAAAAGCTATAGAAGCGTTTGACAAAGTTTATGGATAACGTGGAGAACACGTTATATACGGGGTGTTACGGAAAGGGTATATCAATACAAACGGGTTGAAGAGTGTATCTGGTCTAGAATCTCTGTATAAAATTTCAGCTCAAAAGCAGTAACTTTGAAAATGCTTAATATTTTTTATTTCGATAGTTTATTAAATTGAAATCATAACAAACGTGTCACCGCACCACGAGGGTCACTATCCATTATCTGTAGTGTGTCTGTGCGCCTAGTACACGCACATAACACCGCCGCGCGCCAGTGCAGCGCCGTGATGTCGAAATAAAAATATTAAGCATTTTCAAAGTTAATGCTTATGAGCTGAAATTTTGTACAGAGATTCTAGACCAGATACACTCTTCAACTCGTTTGTATTGATATAACCTTTCCGTAACACCCTGTATTACCTCCATTTGTACGAACTGCGATCAAGGCAGTTCGTTTCACAGTCGTTCGAATGCGTAATGGATTAACGGGCGCACTGAATAAACTCGCAAAAATGATGTAGACAGTGGACATATTGAATTTGTTTTTTAATGGAAAACACACGTTTTCGATTCTCGATTCTAGTAAAATGGGCCGGTTAATATGGGATCATGACGACTCCCAGAACTTTGATGTTTATCCGTTCGGATGTCACACTCGATTTTTATTGACGCTTACGTACTTTTCTGTTATTTCGCTCACAATTGGGACAAGGTGGAAGTGGCCAGACTTTAGTAAAACGTTGCTTTTCGACCCTGATTTCGGGGGTAAATTGGGACAGTGCCTTCTTCAATGGCCTTTGATAAAATTGTAACATTAAGGGCGGTTTTGCACTACGTCCGATCTGAATCCGAGAAATGCCGGTCCGAAGTGACCATAGTCTTATTTGTATGAGGGGTTAAATTGCGCACTAGATCCAAATTCTATCCGCCAGAATTTAGAACATTCCCAATTCGGATTGAAGTCGGACCTTTAATTCGGATTAGGATCGGATGTAGTGCAAAACCGCTCTAAATTGAATATTAGAATTTGACTGGAAATAGTCGCGACCAAGCTTTCAATACTTTTTAGTCTATTAGATTCTTCATTTAGTTATTAAGTGGTATTAAGTCTTCCTTAATTTACAGGTAAGGTAATAAAAGAGTGTTAAAAACACGAGTTTTTGGAACGCAATTCTTTAACGCGGCTTTTGGTAGGAGTAAACTTGTAGAAATCGTCACGTAACCAAAAAGCGTTATGCCCCCTCCATGCGACTCTGTCTCTCTCTCAAAATTCAAAATATTTTACTGTGGGCATATATTAGTTAGATTAAAGTTCCAACATGTCCTGCCTAATAGGCATACAATAATTATGTAATGGTATTACATTTAACATCATTTTACATGTCAAATTCAGTTATATTATACCTAAATGTCAAAATATCAATATGCAGTCAAATTAATACATGGTCAACAATACAATCAATAATTTAAGAAATCTTGGATCGTGTAGTATGTATGCTTTATCAATTAAAAAGTTACGTAGTTTATTTTTAAATACTGTAAGTTCCTTAGTGCTCAGAATGTTTATAGGTCTCATGATAGAGAGTTAAGAGATGGAAAGAGATAGTTGAGCATTAGATAGTTTTCATCGTTTTCGAAGATGCTGAAGCCAGTAGTGGGTTAAAATAAAAATCCAAGATGGCGGCTGTGAAAATTTTAAATTTTTCATCATGTGTAGATATCGTTTTCATTATTTTCGAGAGTGCTAAAACCGATAACGAGGTCAATATGTAAATTCAAGATGGCGACAACTTTATGAGAGTTTCTAAAAACGTTTACCTACTAGATGGCTCTGTTGTTAAAGCGCGTATAAAATTCAGTTTATTTCTCTGACCCTACGATGACCCTTTCTATTATTACGAGTGTGTGTTCATTCGAGTATCGCGGGGTCCTCCGAGGGCACACCATTTTCTGTCCATAGATCATAGGGGTCAGTAGTACTTAGTAATTTGAATACGCAAAGAGCCCCGAAACATGCTTTACAAAATAATACTTATGAAAATATTTCACCACTGAAAACGAACTCTTTTCATTTTTAAAGCTCTTTTAGAAAAAGTAAACTTGTATCAAAGGCTGAATTAAAAAACAAACTCAATCCAAAAGTTTATTAAAATTAACCACCATTTTGATACTTTATCTTTTAACTTTTGCCGCTACCGGTTCTATTAATTGTTAAAAGAACGATGTTTTTAAGTATTTTGTTGTTTTTCTTTGGTCTAATAAATAAGCTCATCATCGCCTTTTTGGACCTTTAAATGTACAGCCAGGGAAATTTAATGTTTAGAAGATTGACACCCAACATTAATTAGCCATGTCATAGTAATGTATGTACAGGCAACAAAAGAGATAAGTATGCAGGATCGTCGGATATAGTTGAAGTTTAGTAAGAAACCGATGGAAGTTGTCGACTGAAATTTAATTTCATAAAATGAGCTGCAGGGTAATTGCGTAACACACTATCAGTAGTAATCGGTTTCATTTTGACAGTTCAACAACATTCATTGCGTTATTTGCGTTTGTTGAGCAGACACATTTTTCGAACATGGAGCAATGAATTAGAAATATGCTTCAAAATAATTCAAATTGAGAGTAATATTGTGTTACGCAATAAGGGTGCTGTTTGTTTTCTATTAATAAAATTAAATTTTATTCAAGAACATCCATCTTTTTCTTACTAAACTTCAACTATATCCAACGATCCTGGATACTTATCTCTTTTGTTGACTGTACATTGTACAGTCAGGGAAATTAAATATTAAGCAGATTGACTTCCTACGTCATTTTGCCGTATTACAGCCATTACATACAACTGTCAAATAATGTCAGGCGTGATTTGAATAGGTATACGGGCAATTTAAGTTTGTACTAAATTTACTTCCGTACTTCAGAAAGCACGTTAAGCCGTGGGTCGCGGCTGTCATTCTTGGATCTTTGACAATCGTTACGGGTCGTCAGAAGCCCGAAAGTCTGACAGCCAGTTTTACCAAGGGGTATCTTCAGTATTACCCAGACACTGGGTTGTGGAGGTCAGATAGGCAGTCGCTCCATGTAAAATACTGGTATTCAGCTGCATCGGCTAGACTGGAAGCCGACCCCAACATAGTTGGGAAGAGGCTAGGCAGATGATGAGTCAATTTGCTTAAAAATAATTTATCTGGCAGTATAACAGTCATCATAAATATGAAGAGTAGTTTTTGGTAGTTAGGTAACCAAGAATTTCAATCAATTTTCTTTCATTTGGAAAAACAAAATAATTTTATTGCGTTGCGGTAATCATGACGCAAAGAAAGAACAAAAACTCAAAAAATAACAAGTTGGGGGAAAACATGCGTCACATCCACGCAAAACGGCCATCGCTCAGCATAATGCTACGACCATAGAAATCATGTACCTATGCTACGACCCTATGTAGTCCACTTAACAAAGGAGTTGTAGAGTGCGTGAGCTGGGTCTTAAGCGATTTCTTCAGAAAGTTGTTTAGTGTGCTTAGGAAGTAAACATACTGAATTCCCCGCGTCTAGGAAGTGAGCCGGAGTAGGGGGGGGGGGGATAAAAGTTCGCAATTTTGAGTTTTTCGCTAATATCTTTAAAACGGTGCGTCGTAGAGAAAATATATCTTCGAGACAGAGCCTTGAGACGGAGCTCTAACTTTTAAAGATAACCTACCCACGAATCATCAATTATAATCTATTCCGGAATTTAATTGGTGAGTGTCCAAGTGCCATAAAGTGCCAATAAGTACCACGGACGGTGTCGGTAGGGCAGCGTATAAATTATGTAGCTATCTGATTGTTAGTGAGCAACTTTGACAGCGTCTAACCCAACCGATTCGTTAACTTGGACCTGGATGGTTTATTACATTTGATTTTATGAATTTATGACATTGGGGTCTTAGTATCTGAAAAGTGGTAGGCATAAATCTTTGGTGGTCATAGACCAAAATATGAGTAGGTACGTTTATTTTTATGAAGCCGTAAAAAAATCGAAAGAGTTCGCAGTTGGCAATATCCTTTTAACCGACGACCTTAAGAGGGATGGAGTGGATGCGAAAGGCGGAGGACAGGGTGTTGTGGCGCAGCCTGGGAGAGGCCTATGTCCAACAGTGGACTGCGATAGGCTGAGTAATTGATTGAACATTTTTTTTACTGTAGTACAGACACCAGTACATCAAGCTACCCGAAACTGTCAAATTTTCCCAATCAACTTTCAGCCTTATACTTTAGCGATAAAGTTGAAAATCTATTAAAGAAATTTGACAGATTGTAGTAGCTTGATGTGCTGGCGTCTGTACCTAACAGATGCGAAAGACTGCTTTCGGAAAGCTGAATCTTTGAAGAAGTTAGGCTGCTTTAAGTAAAATAAACATGAGAGTTTCCATTACGCCATAATGTGCTTTCTGGACAAAAATTAAAGTCTAGGTAAGTAGATAGAAGGACATCAGAATTGCCTAACATTCAAGATTTAAGAGACAAAAAATTGCTTGATACAAACTGATTCAGAACTAACACAATCTAGAGTTTTAATCCAAAAAGAAAAACTCCATCACTTTAATTCCCAAATCGTGAACTTCAAAAACTTTTAACCGAACACGTGCATCAGTTTCCTACAATGTAATCGTGCAATACTGCTACTAACAATATCACACTTTTAATGGAGTTCCTGAACTTCATTCGTGGGCCAACGTGACGTCATCACTGCAACTTTGGTGGGTAGGCGAGTAGGTATTGTTACCTAAGGATGCATTATGATGTGGTATCAAACTATCGGCTAAGATAGGTAATTATGAGCTACCTACGAGTTTGATGACCAATCGATCCAACCCTGTGACCACGAGCTGCACGCTCAAACGACACGCGTCTTACGACAAGGACTGCGCAAAAAACAATTGAAAGTAATTGTTCAGAGAATGCCACGAAAAGCGGCCACAGTGACGGCAGTAATGAAAATGATGACAACGCCATACCGCGTCAAAATATCGCATGCTTAATGGAATACTGACATAACTCAAAAAAGACGATTTTTGGGACATCACAAAAGAAGATCTTGCTATGAGGACTTATCCTACTTGTTGACGCATACAATTAAAACTGATTTGATTTGACTATTAATTATTTTAAACGACTATGATTAACTATTGATGAGATCTAAGTAAAAAAAAAGACGGGTAGCACTCCGAGAGTGCCGGCAGAAGTGAAAACTTGAATATTAACGTTGTGCATTTTTGAGATTTTTCATTAGTAGATGCACTTTGTTCAATTTCCATATTTTAAACACTTTATATACACGAATTTTACGAATAGTGTGGCCACTACACAGACGGTCGAGCCATCAGCTGTCACCATCCATGGATGCGCGTTGCACGCTGTAACATAAACACACACGAACATTCGCGCAAGCGCCCTGCGTCGTCTAAACGAAACAGCAGGCATACATTTTCGCCGCGCCGTGGAAAGAGAGGGGAATACTTCCTCTCCTACGCCGCGCTGGCTGTCTACTCTCCATCCGTCTTACGAATTTTCGATCAGGTCACGTGTCCTGACGCGAGTTTAACATTTTTTACCCATTACAAAAAAGTGTACAACGCCGCTAAAGAAGTTTTCACTTCAAAAATTATGTAACTCAATTCTGACCTATCTACTACTGGGTCAATGTTCCATTAAGAATGCGATATATAGCCTCGTTTCTGTTTCTTTGGGACACCTCTGAAACACAATAACGGAGTAACTTGACTTGATTGTCATGGAAACGCTATTATAATAAAATGTGAGCACACTCTTCTCAGTAGGTATATTAATTCCGATCCAGCCTGTCCCTTGCTGCCCTCTCCCAGGGACGCCCTAAGCCGAGGTCCGTACCCCACAGGTGGTGCCCTTAGCGTGTAGTCGCTTAGTTTTTAAGTTGTCTAAGCCCTGGCTGGAGGCCTTAATGTATTGAGGCATCCACGGGCAAGCATGGTTAAGCAGGCGACAACCTCGGTGCCCTGTCAGTTCACCAAAAAATAATTAACAAATTTTTACTTGACAAACAACGATTGGCAAAAACATGATTTGTCATTTCATCATTATACAACAACAAGTTTGCCAAATAATTCACTTTACAAAATAATCACCAGATAAACTTTTGTTTAATAACGTGTTATTTAACAAGCAATTCATTTTTTATTCATTTTATCTCATAACACAATATGTAAAAGTCAATATGTAAAACGTTTTTATTCCAAACGTTGGAATAAAAACGTTTTACATATTGACTTATCATTACGCAATTTCCTAAAAATGAAACTCATTCTTGCATCGACTTGCGCTAATAGAAAAAAAGAGATTATTTTTAGTGGGCTACCCGGAACCGAACTAGTTAGATTAGGTTAATTATTAAAAAAAAAAGGTTAGGTTAGGTTAGGTTATAACTGTGACCCCTACGCACGAGCCGAGCGAGCGAAGCGAGCGGTGCGGTGCCGCGACAGCGGCCGGCGAGTGCCAGAAACGACCAGATTATTGAAAAAAATTACTTTTACACAAAATATGGGTGCCAGAAACGACTTGCGCTAATAGAAGAAAAAAAGAGATTATTTTTAGCAGGCTACCCGGAACCGAACTAGTTACATTAGGTTAATTATTTAAAAAAAAATGGTTCGGTTAGGTTACGTTAAAACTGTGACCCCCAACGCACGAGCCGAGCGAGCGAAGCGAGCGGTGCCGCGGCAGCGGCCGGCGAGTGCCAGAAACGACTAGATTATTTAAAAAAATTACTTTTACACAAAATATGGGTGCCAGAAACGACTTGCGCTAATAGAAGACAAAAAGAGATTATTTTAAGCAGGCTACCCGGAACCGAACTAGTTACATTAGGTTAATTATTTAAAAAAAAATGGTTCGGTTAGGTTAGGTTAAAACTGGGACCCCCAACGCACGAGCCGAGCGAGCGAAGCGAGCGGTGCCGCGGCAGCGGCCGGCGAGTGCCAGAAAGGACTAGATTATATAAAAAAAAATACTTGCCTGAAAATTATTTGACCCAAATGGAGAATACCGTCATAATCACTTTGTGACTAGTTTAGAAAATCTACATAGTATAAAACAAAGTCACTCCCGCTGTCTGTAAGCTTAGATCTTTTAAACTACGTAACGGATTTTAATGCAGTCGCTAGTATATTATAAAATGATATTTTGTATAAACGTTATTTTTCCAAAAGAATCTAAATATTAAATGATAAATGTATAAATGATTAAATATCATCCGTAACATTTGTAAAGAGAAGCATTTGCCAAATAAATGTTTGTAAAGCGAGTGTTTATAAAATAAAACATTTGCGGAATGAGTTGTTTGTGAAATAAATAGTGTACGAAACGTTGGTTATAAACTAAAAATTTGTCTATGGAGTTTTGGTGAAACATTAGTGAACCGACAACCTCATAGGTTGGCCATTCCCAAAAAAATATTAAAGCACGCGAAAAAAAATTGAAGGGCGTGATTAAGTACAGTGATTGCAAATCTATTATTATTATTTGGTTAGACACACTAGCAGCTAATTAGCTGATGCGTGTATCAAATAGCTTGGAGATATTTAATCATGTCTGTTATCTGTCTGGTCTGTCTGTATATTCTTAGAAACCAGAAGCGGAATATATTGAAAAACAAATTACCAAGTAACCTACAAAGTTATATTTCTTACAAATAATTTTTAAGTAGCAACAAGCACATAGGTAAATAACAAGTGCATAAGAATTATATAACATGACCCCAATCAACACTATAACGTCCCTAGAATACGCCCGTTGCATCCGAAGCCAAACCGCAAGCCGACCCAGCACCCATTGACAGCGTACCATGCATTTTTTTTCTTATAAGCTGTCACTCGAACCATGTAGGTTGGAAGAAGGAGTATCTAAGAATATATTATTCGTGATTTAGATTTAGAAAGAGATTCAGAGCAGAAAGTGAAAATTGAGATGACGACTAATAGAGATTTATGGAAGAAAAAGGACCTTTTGTGATGTCGACCCCGATTGGATGATGATAATTTAATGGTATAAGAAATTCTAAATGCTTATAATATCAAAGCTGTCTGTGTAAGCCACAAACAGCTATAACAATATAAGCTTTTTGAATATCCATAAATCCCTTCCGAATGTTTCCTGTATATGTTAGTCCCGAGTCCAGGTAGGCTGGTTATGCTATGCGAGTCAAATATCTACTTAGAGAAGGCTATACAAGCATTTGTTCAACAGAATCAATCCCGCGACCCTTTGTGCTGAAATATATTATTCTGTCACTGCGCCACCTTATCATGATTAATGCAAAATACATTGTAAACAGCAGAGCGGAGCGGAGCTGTGGTGGCCCAGTGGTAACGGCCGCGACTTACGAGTTGTTCGGTCCCTAACAGGCGTTTTTTTTTTTTTGTTAGCCTATTTTTGTGTCCCACTGCTGGGCAAAGGCCTCCCCTTTTTTCTTCCAAACCTCCCTGTCTTGTGCGATCTCTGGCCATGTTGGCCCTGCGAATGATATTAGATCAGGCGTTTTACTTTGTGTAAATTATTTCATCACTACTGCTCTCAAAACGGTGAAGAAAAACATCTTGAGGAAACCGGCATGTCCTAAAACCAAAAATTCGAAGACATGTGGCATCTACCAACCCGCACTGGGCCCGCGTGGTGGATTACGGCCCACTCCCTCTCACAGTAAGGAGGCCTGTGTCCCAGCAGTGGGAACATTATAGGCTGATATACTACATTGTAAACAGAGATCTTATTTAGAGAGAGCGCACACGAGCAACTTTTGTCTCCGCAACTCATTTGTCTCGCACATCAAGTCTACAGGTTTGTATGAAAGTGCGCGCAAGTAGCGACGCGACAGCTGGGAGACATTTTTTGTCTGCGGGTTTGAACGCAACTGTCGTCCGTCTATTGGTTGCAGTACAAGTGAGCGCACGGCGTCAAAAAATTTGCCGGTTAGCCAGTTGCCGCTCAACCGAAAATTTAACGAAAAAGTAGCGTTGCTGTCGCTCCCGTGTGAGTCAGAGACAAAAAAGTTGCCGGGCAACTAAGTTGCTCGTGGGCCCAATCGTTTGGTGTAAGGCTGAGACTATAGTAGGCAGCGATTTGCTATGCGACTGGAAGAGCGAAACGAGATAAATATGGTATGGCTATCCGGCGTATATTCGGCGATGACGTGGCTACAGTACACATGCTATCAAATCATCCATCGCGGTTTACTATACGCATAATATAGCTACACGCATATTTAGTAGCACTATTGAACTAGTCGTGCAAGTGAGAAATTTTCTAATAAATTCGCTTAAATTTTGCTGATATGTTGATGTAGCCGATGCCGTGATTACAGTAATGTTGTTCATATCGCATACAGAAATCAAAGATCACTAGTAGATAATATTTGATGTACGGTGTAGCCATATACGTGAGCATTAATTTATTTGTTTTAATCGCTCATGTGTCGCAAGTCGCGTCGCGGCCTAATGTAGCCTCAGCCTAATAGATCAAGAATACAATAAAATATCACGCTACATATATGCTACTTTTCGCCATAAATTCCGGTAAAAAATGGTGATCTCCCAAAATATCTGTTTTCAGGAACATTATAAGTAAGTAGTGGAAAGGATTTGTAAGAAGCTTATCGCCGAGGTCAGAAGGCTGTGAAGGCTTTAGAGATCGATGTCAGTGATATAATGCATTCTAGCTGATTGAACTGACACTAGTGTGGAGTTACGTTACCTTTTAGTTTAAAGAATTCAATGGCTGTACGAGAAAATAACAGTAAAACGTGACACCGGTAATACCCGAAAGGTTGGGCAGAGGTGTGCCTAGTACAGACGCCAGCACATCAACCTACTACAATCTGTCAAATTTGTTTAATCGATTTTCAACTTTATCACTAAAGCATAAGGTTCAAAGTTGATTGGGAAAATGTGACAGTTTCAGGTAGGTTGATGTGCTGGCGTCTGTACATCAACATTTTGCTAATTACATAATTATGTTTAAGTCCCATTGTAATAGGGGGCGAAGCTTATTGAAAAAGTAACATTGGTTGTCTGTAAAGTCGGTTTACGGACGATAATTTTACGTGATGACGTCATAAGAAAACATCCGATTGTGCCTCTCTATCGCTTGTTCCGCGCTCTCGCTTGCACACTCGGCTCAGGCGAAACGTGACAATGAGTCACGGTTTTTCGTGCGTGCAGTCGGTTTTCATCGATTTATAAGACATTATCACGTCAATAAAGGAAATACGTACTTAATTTTATGTTGTAAGATCTGAGCATGGGGTCCTGGGTTCGACCCCCGTGTAGCGTTAAGTATAATTCAGTTTTTTTTTTTAAATTAAGGTAGGTAGGTTTTATATATGTATTATATATAGGTTTCTATAGGTTCCTCTCTTCGAGAAGGAGTTGGCTGTATTCCACCACGCGGGCCCAGTGCAGGTAGATGTCATATGTCTTCGAATTTTTGGTTGTAGGACATGTCAGTGTCCCCAAATGATTAACTTTGATAGATTAATAAAAGGCAGTCGGTAAGAGATTGGTTTCCGAGTGACACAAAATTGGTCTGCGTCCGAATCTTTTTTAGATAAGAAAAAAAATATATATACGGCGAAAAAATATGGTTACATTAATTAATGCATCTTAAGAATTTTTAGCTCTATTTTTAGTCTCCTATTTTTAAGTCATTAACAACATAGCAAACACACACTGCTCTAAAAATGTACAAAAATACTAAAAACGTAGTGTTGCACGGTAGGAAGTCGAAGTCAAATTGCGTTTGTTTAAACTCGTTTGAAAAGTAAAGCCGATTACAGTGGCAGTTGAATGAACAGGACACACGACAGTGGCGACATCTAGGAACAAAGTCACAGGAACTCTGAAACTAGTCCCAAAATGTACGTGGAATTGAAATATTACATTTCTGATGTAGGTTGATTGTATTAAATTTAAGTACAAAGTTTTTACAACGAAGAATTGAACATCTTTTTTTCAGTCGTGGATGTTGTTATCTTCATTAGGTCGAGCTGGTACAGATTTTGTGTATTACAAGCGATACAAATTTGTACCAGCTCGTCCCCAAGTGTAATACTTTCATGACGATGGATACTTAGTGTTATCTTGTTTGCTATTAACAAATCTAAAATCACTAATAATTCGTTTACGGAGCAAGATTTAAAACTCCAATGCCCTTCTTCCCATGGTTGTAGGCAGTAACTACAAAACCCCATTCTTTAAGTAATTAACTCATTGTGCTCCGCTGATGAGACACAATTTATTTTCTATTGTATCGTACTACATAGGTTACGCGCGGAGCTTGACCGGATAATTACACCTTTGAACTGGTAATCGGGAACAACCAAGTCAGCATTTCAGTTCTCAAACATCACGCAGTATTTGCCGACAAGATAGGCAGAAGAATAGGTAGTAGACCCCCAGCCTATTGCTACAGAACGGGCACAAATCGAAGTTTCAAATGGGAAACTCAAAAGACACTTGGTATGCATGACTCAAGCATCGAACCCACGGTATGCTCAGTGCACCAACGAGGCTCTAGGTACTCTACTAAATTAAGAGTCCGACAGTAAATGTTTTGTTTTTGGCCGAAAAATGAAAACGAAAAACATTTTTGTTTGCAATTGCAGTGTCCAATTTTTTAGGCATTATAAATTTAACCGTTTAAACAAAACACAAAACATTAAAAAATAATAATCTACTTAATAACATAACTATTTTGATGCGATATCTGTAGACCTAGCCAAGTTACAAACGTTTATATCGAATCTCTTTCTACAATCGTTAACGCTTCGGCGTAAGCGATTATAGAAAACGATAAGTTGCTAGCCATGTTGACAAGACCGAGTCGAACGCTCATTCTACAACGTCTTTAGAAAAAACCTATACTTTAGTCTATGGTGAGCGTTCCGATAGACGTCAAAGTCACAGCTGTGTACTTAGTGCGCGGGCAAATAATTGTTTTTTTAAGTGTTTTGAAATTTGAAAGTAAGCGAAATAAGTTAAAGCTCTTCTTATATTTGATTTATTATTATAACACAGTGTGGAATGTAATTTTAAATATTACTGCGTCTCGAAATGTTATGATATGATTCTGCATAATATAATATTATGAATGAAAGATACCTTAAAAAATGAATTGATAACTTTTAAGTATAGGATGGAATCTAGATCTCGAGCAAGCCCAGAACATTTCGCAGCTTTATTGGAATTCATGGAAAGGTACGTAAATTATTAGTTGTTTCGTAAATATCTTCCTTTGTTATTTAAAAATCTATCATACTCGGGCCACCTCGCGGGCACTTGAAAGTTTGAAACATAAACAATGACGTGATCCGCAACATGAACTAATACTTACGAAAGAAACAAACAAAACAATTGACCCTTACTACTTAATCAATAGACCCTTTGTTTCTTTGAAATATTTTTTAAAATGCTAAATGATAAATATAGTCCAAAAATAAGGTAAATATACAAAACACTTCTCGGTCTTAACACAGCTGTATCATAATAGACGCCATTTTTTATCGTTTTCTCTTGGGTCTCGGCGATCGCTTAGCTATCGTTCAAAAACTTCGACAGCGTTTCGTTAGCGCTTGTCAAAACTGTAACTTGGCTACCATTTGTATGGGATGTAGCGATCTACGTTGTAGAAACGATTACATTCTATTCTAACATTTTGAACGAGTAAACTTGGCTACGAATTTTCTATTCGTTTGTACTGACCACGTGACTTATCGTTGAGATGATGTCATTCCTATACATTTGATTAGTTTTCTACTAGCGTTAACGATTGTAGATTGTCAACTTGGCTAAGCCTGCTGATGCGAAAACGAAAGTTGTCGTAAATGGATATTATTTTCGTCCGAAAATTGCGTAAAACCGAAAACGAAATTTCAGTCAGACTTTAAGCTAAATTAAACTTGACCGAATCCTTACTTGAAAACTGCCTAGAAATGCCTCATTTAAGCAACAGAAAATCCTACAATAAACAAATTGCTATCGACTTTAACCCTCTGCTGTGCGTATTTAATCGTAATTAAACGCGATCGTGCTCAAAATGGCAATCTTATAATTAGATTGTATTTAAGGACCTTAGTACACCTCCATCGCGAAATTCCGCGCGAATTACGCTGCGGAACATTATTTATTTATAATACTTTATTGTACACCACTAAAAATACATAACATGAAAAAAATACATCAAACACTACAAAATATACCTACAATGGGCGGCCTTATGGCTTTCTGCGATCTCTTCCAGGCAACCTTGGAAAGGACAGTGATTTCCCTGGACATAAAATGCAAAAAAAAAAACATTACTACATTATTTCGCGATTAGAATCTCGGAACACCATGTGAGTTAGTTTAATTGTAGCAATCGGAGCAAAATGTCGCCGTTTTCGACTTAGTAAATTCAGTATCTATAGGTCTACTTCGGACCTCTTTTTTTATGGATCGGAAATCATCAAATGACTCCTCCCGCTCTGGGTGAAGCGGAAGGGAGTGTCAGACTCTTACTGACTAAAACCCACCCATGTTCCTTCCTTAGCCCTTAATGTTCCGGGGTAGCGGTAACCCTTTCGGACAATCCCGCTACCCCGGACTTCGGACCTCTTGGATTAGGTAAGTTTTACGTAAAATCAACATCCATTTTATAATAAAAACTGGAAGTATTGCTTTATAAACAACGTATCGACTGCCAGATATACGTGCGAAACAAACGCGGCAAAAAAATAGCGTTGAAACTTCACTAAGGTCAAAACTATCTAATTGTCACATAGACAAATTGACCTTCTTGTTTTATGATGTGCAAGTGACTTGCAACCTTAGGGTAAAAATGACCGAAGAGATAAATTATATGAAGTCAGACTTGCGCGAAACTTTACAGTAATATAGCTTAGATATCAGAAAAACACACATATTCCCACTGGACCGACACTTATTGCGGGCGCTATACTACTGCCACAAAATACAAAACGGACACTCCCTTCCCCGCACTCACAGTCATCAGATACCGCACCTCACCCCGCACTTCGAGGTATTCGTCGCCGACTCTTTAGCAAGGGCGCTCGTAATCGTAAGAACCACAGCGCTGGCTGTATTGCTAACACGAACACAACTGTACGCTTTAAAAGTTTTATTTGAATTTTAATTACGATAGTTGGATATTGTGATGCTTTTCCGAATTTGTATTTACATAAAGTATTTGTAAGATTTCGCAGTTTTAATACCATGCGATTGAATAACCGATTATTTAGAGATAATTCATTTAAACGAAAATATTTTAGTTTTTTATTTTATTACGAACCCGACTATATAAATAAACAATTGAACTACAAGGTCACTAATGCACACGTTCGGGCAGCGTCGTCGTCGTTCGGACGCAAATCGCCAACCCTACTAGAGTTTACGCACACATTTGCTCGTATACAAACGTCATTTGGTTATGTAGTAGTAAAAGGTAATTATTTTGCGAGCATTGTATGGAGTGTCCGAAGTGTGCTACTTCCCATAATCTGAGCATAATGCTAATAATAACTAAGTACTAATAACTTCATCCCAAATAGAAAGGGGCGTGTTTATCTGACGACAATGCGTAGTAGCTATTGTAGTTTATTTAATGCAACATTATGCATGCACATACATAATATTATTTGTAACATTTAATTAGCATTTACATTTATTTTAATAAAACCGCATTCCATTGTCATTCCATAATTATATTTTATGCAAACTCACACGCTTTTCGTTTAGTCCACTCTCGTCCCCTCGACCCCTAAAAAAATATTTGTTCATTTGTTTCCTCTCACCCCCTAAACATAGTTCACACTCGACCCCTAGGGGGCGAGATTGAATTTTCATACAAAGGACAGGCATACCCTGTCCACTTTCAACCCCTAGTTCGGTAAGTACCTAAAATTTATATTTTGGTACAGTAAGGTACAGAAAGATAAAAAAACGAGCAATATTAGAGAATACTTATAATAGAATTCTTCATTACCCGACTGCGCCAGAAGGAAGGTATGTTTTTCGAGTGTATGTTCTTTGGCACGCTCTGTAGCCTAAACGGCTTGATCGATTTCAGCTTGAGAGGTGCCGTTAGATTCTTCTTAATTGTGAAAGTGACACTGGGTATATCAAAATTGAAAAAAAAAATGGTCGATTTTCAGCGCCATATTAGGTCTTAAATAATATTTTTTTTTCTTATTACCTATCGAGTGGGTTATCAAAATAAAGAGTTTCATAAATAGCTTGCAAGAATTTATGCAACTTTAATGTTTACATGTAAGTTGGAATGAAAAATGCAAAAATAAAAAATATTCAACGTTATAAAAATAAACTAAAAGGCTGGAAATACAAAAAGTAATAAAAAAAAAATAAAAAACCCGACTGCGGTTAAAAATTTAAACTAAAAAGCAAAAAATAAAATAGTTTTTTTAATTACTTTTTTATGATCTGCAATAAGTCTTTACTTTTACCATACAAGTATACAATCTTAATAAATAAACGGACTTAATTTTTCTAAACAAAGACTAACTGGTATTTCTTTATTAACAAACTTATTCAGAATATAACTGATGCGTTTGTCGTTGTCAATATCGTCTGATCTTCGTTTAGATTGTGTTGAAGATATCATCTTAACAACTTTTTGATAATTGGAATCATCTTCTATGATTTTCAAAAATTGTATAATGTTGGTGGTTTTTGCTAATTTTCTATTTAGCATAGCATGCCAACCTTCCAGTTTATTAGTGGTGCGATGTCGTTCACCACAACAACACCATTTATTTTTCATAAGTCGGTTTTCAAACCACTGTTGTACGAAATAATCATTAAAGTCTTTCACACACTGTTCATCTGGGCTGTCTTCCATGATATAAAGAAATCCATTATCTATTTCTTCTTGAGGAAGATGTGCCAAAACTGTACATAAAGCTACATGTTTCCGCGTAATTTTTTTTTTTTGTTAAATTTAAAACATTCGCTTTTCTCCAAACAGCCCTGTTGAAATGATAAAAACAACCACTAATCGCTTGATAACTACTGAAAAGTATTATAAAAGGGTATTTTAGTTAAATAGTATACAACTATAGGGTAGACTGATGATTTATCATCGTAACTGTACTTTGGGGGTCGAGAGAAAACTAAAACTTGGCTGGAAAATAAAATCCACTCTCGACCCTTGGGGGTCGAGAGTAAACTATAGTTAGGGGTCCAGTGGACACATTAATTATTAGGGGGCGAGGGGTCGAGAGTGGACTAAACGACGCTTTTATATTCATGATAAATGAAGTTTCTTCTTTGATTGGTAAAACAATATTATAAATATGTATGTTCGAAGCCCGGCTTTTATTTATACAACCACGGTATTGGTTGGATGTAAGAGAATATTTTATTATAAAACACCGAGGTTTCACACTAATTGGGGAAAAACATTAAAAATACTGATGAAAAGAATCTCCATAAAATGATTACTTCATTAACTGGAAAAACAACGGATTCTAATATTTTCTTCTGGCTCGCTGATCTAGTGGTCGCAAGCGATACTGCTAAGCACGAGTTACTGGGTTCGGTTCCCGGGTCGGGCAAAGTGTTTTTGGGTTTTTTGATCCGGAATTTCTCAGTATCAGCCCGAAGCCCGGATTTGTGTCTACATACATAATCAGCCTATAATGTTCCCACTGCTGGGACACAGGCCTCCTCTCTGTGAGAGGGAGTGGGCCGTAATCCACCACGCGGGCCCAGTGCGGGTTGGTAGATGTCACATGTCTTCGAATTTTTGGTTCTAGGACATGCCGGTTTCCTCACGATGTTTTCCTTCACCGTTTTGAGAGCAGTGGTGATGAAATAATTTACACAAAGTAAAGCGCCTGTCTGGGTTCGAACCTACGACCTACAACTCGTAAGTCGCGGTCGTTACCACTGGGCCACCACTGCTCCCTGCTGATTTGTGTCTGGTTGATCGCAATAGGCGCACCCCCTATAACATGACGAAATGTGGGTGTACAGTCAACAGCAAAAGTAGATGATGAAAATCAGAAATTCAATACTAATGAACGGAGTTCACGTCATATATGGCAGCTGTACTAGTAGTAAATGTTTGGTATAATTTACAATCACATAGGTACTTTTGAATCATTTCGACGCCACACAGTTCTGACGCGAACTCCGTTCATTAGTATTGAATTTCTGATTTTTCATCATCTACTTTTGCTGTTGACTGTACTACAGTTACACTTCTGCCTAACCTTTCAGGGTTTACGGGCGTAATATTTTATAATAATTTCTCTAAATAAAAGTAATGATATGTTAACTAACAATACCCAAAACAATGTGCCAATCAACAAAGGTTCAAATAGAAACATTTATGAGCGTGTTAGGGCTGATTTTACCAACGCTGTAGATAATTTTATCCGAGGAATAATTTTGAATTCTTAACAGTTCTTCCATACAAAATCTCAATCTCGTCAGACGTCAATTTTATTGCACGAATAAAAATCATCTGTCGATATAAAAATCAGCCCTAAATTGACATAAAATTAAATCCCGTCAAACAAATTAATACAGTGACGCATGAAATATTTTTAGTATTTTCTTATTATATTCGTCATAAGGACGAAAATAAACTGTCTTATCACGACGATAAACTATAAATTACATACACAAATACAGCACTAATTAATCTATTAGTCTGTTTATTGGCAGCCCTAATCCGCCGCAAGCCAGATCGAACCGGTTCCAAGTTGACCGGGGTCACTCAGACCGCTTCAAGAATTTCGTTCGAACTCCGAATGTGACATTCGCAGGGTTGAAATCTCATGAATATTTCGGATAACGACAGCACTTTGATGTTATATCGTTTATTCCCTTGTTTATACGAGGTTTTTTCTTTATTTTTATTGGCGTCTCGTTTTGTTTGATTGTCTAAGTATTGTTGAAAGTTGTTTTGTCTTGAATGACACTCGTTCTAAGATTGTCAAGGAAAGAATACTTACTTAAAAGTCGTGTTAAAAGAGGTTATTGATAGTTAAGGCCAGTAAGGGCCAAAGCACACACGCTACTTTTTGCATCGGTGATCGGCGATTCAGCTGCTTTTTAGAAGCTAAATGCAGCGACCAAGTATTCCACACCGCACGCTTAAAAACACCAAACGCGGCGATTCAGTCGCTTTTCGGAAGCTCGATACTGCGGCTGAACGCTACACTCCGCACACATTCGGATGCCGGTCGCAGCGATTTGGCATTTGCGCCAGCATCGGAGCAGTCGCGGATAGGAGCCTTTTTGACCTCACACAGGACATTTTTTTTTCTCTCTTCGAAAAATTAATGTTAATTTTGTTAGTTTCAATTGTAACTATTTCTTGTGCGGGCCCCAAATAAAATATTTTTCTTTGTTTCTTTCTATCGGAAGTAGCAGTGCGGAACTTTTTATCGTTATTTTTGTATTTGAGAAATTACAAGTCTACTTTTAAAATTGAAGACGCAATCTATTTGATCTTGAGTTCTTGAGGGCCTATCGTATCTTTTTTTATAAAATCCATGTTAGGTTACTTACTTACAAGTAACTCATTTATTTTTTTAAATTAGGCTTTGTAATTAGTCCAATTAAGGAAAATAAATTGTAAGTAAAAATTGTGTCAAAAAGTATATTTATTGTTTTGATAAAAAAAAAACGTAACAGGATACTCATAATACTGGCTTTGTAAATGGAACAAATAAGAAAAAAATACTCGTTACTGCTTGTAGAAGATTGTAGATATCAATGTGAAAATGATTTACTTTTATTTTTCATAAAAAAGTAGGTCACCTTTTTTTTGAAAATAGAACATTTTCTCTTCTTTTCATACGAAAAAGTTCGTAACTGAAAAATATAGAAAGACGTTCCCATTTTTATTGCGTTACCTCTCCACAACAGCATACAGTACGGGGAATAATTTGCAGCAACCGCTCTATGCTTTTGTGTCCACCTCATAATGGACAACCTACATACATTATGCATGAGTATTCGAAATTCTTTTCGTGTACACACGGCTACACATCAAGCTATAACCTTCCAGTTTTATCTGACCTCGTATTGTATAAGTTTTTCGTAGAATCAGAGATCAGCTTAAACTGGTTATGTATAGCCGTGTGTACATCACAATGTATACGAAAGTATACATAATCATTGATCAGTATCACTGATACGTTATGTTGTTACGTTGTTATGTATACTACTACTAGTTAGTGATAGGTATCCATAACAAGGATATTCGTTAAGGGGCCTTTTACAGTCCACTAGCGCCGCCAATCGAAAAAATGTCATAACTCGTAAATATAATCAAAAATACAAAATGTGGTCTATTATTACTGTAGAAAAGGCAATAACGTAATTTTATAACACATTGTCAACACTTGAAATATAGCTGTTTAGCTAAATCGTGCATTTGTAACAAAAACGGCCGTTTATGTTTTGACTGTAAGAGGCCTCTTAAGTGGTGTAAATCATTTATGGAACTGTAATAATAATAGTTCTTTATTTTTTTCGCAAAAAAGTGAACAAAAACACTAGTAACTATGATACGCTATGAGCTGTGTTACCAGTATTTTTCAAAACTAGCGTAATTTGAACTCTGGTACTCAAAGTAAGACACACAGGGACAACAGAATACAGATAACAGGAAAACACAGAAACAACTCGGGAAAACAGGGATATACAGGGTGTGGCGTAAATAGTGGTCCACCGTTAAGGATTCGATATACCAGATAATTTACATATTACACTTTTAACCTTTTTTATCCAAAGGTTCCGAAAATATTATATTTTTTTTTGTTTTTTATTTATGAAATTTCTACCTTTTGTTACAAATTTGGTTGTATTTTCAACAAGAAACATATTTTTTTCATTTTGATTTCTGTTAATTACTGCTGAATACTAGAGCTATCGTGTAAAATTATGATTTTTTATTTAAATTTAAAGCTTTTGAAGAAAAAGTTAGTTTTTCTCTATTTTAACCCTGATTTTTAACATAATTATCATGCAAATCCAAGAGCGATTTTTGTAAAAAAAAATGTACTACTAAAATGGTTAAAATTGTAATATGTTATAGTAAATACACCACACCCTGTATAGTCTGTTAAAAATGTTTTGAGTTTGAATATGGATGGATATATGAGTAGGGGAAGACCAAAGGAATGATGGATGGACTGTGTAGAAAGATATGGTTAGAAAAAGAAACGTTGCGCTGACCTTAAAGTAAGGGATACAGGCAAGATTATGATGATGAGTCTATTAAATAAATCATTTTAAAAGAGCAACGGTGGAGTTTCTTGCCCATTCTTCTCCATACGAAAACTACCGTTTAGAATCAATTCTATTTTACTAATGTAATTTTTGACGTTCAAAAGTGCCTTTTATGTGCCTATTTGAAATAAATGCTTTGACTTTTTTTGACTTTGGAAATATATTGTGTTGGCACATAATCAGTTCCCACTGCTGGGAGACAAGCCTCCTCTTTGTGAGAGGGAGTGGGCCATAAATTATGACGCGCGTGGTGAATTCCACCACGCGGGCCCAGTGCGGATTGGTGGATTGTGTTTGCACACATCATTATTTTCATTTGAAGAGTCCCATCCTTACTGGTCCGTAGCCATAGGATATTGGGACCTTATTTGAAAAGACTTCGCTATCTTTCTGTACGTCCGTCTGTCACTGGGCTGTGTTTTTTATACCATAATAGGTAGCCAGTTGGTTACTCAACATGTTTCCTCTCATCATCATCTGCCTAGCCTTTTCCCAACTATGTTGGGGTCGGCTTTCAATATAATCGGATGCATCTGAAGTATTTTACATAGAGCGACTGCCTGTCTGACCCCCACAACCCAGTTACTGGGTAACACGATACCCCATCGGGATTCTGACTACAATGTCAAATCGACGAATGACAGCTGGAACCAACTGCGTAACGTGCTTTCCGAGGCACGGAGGGATCTCGGTATGTAATGGGCACCCGCCCACGGACTGAACTCGGCAAGCGTTGCTTACCCTTGAAGATCGACCCGTGCGGCTGTTATTATTTATAGCCATGAGCCTTATCGTAGCAAATAATAAAAATAAGGTAAAGTATAATGGAACCCTTTGTGCGAAAGTCCAATTCGCACAAAAACCGACGTTTTTAAGTTAAAAACCTCGAAATTAACGACCAGTGTTGTTTTTATTAAGAAAGAGCTAATTAATTAGTGTTCTGAAAATATTGAAGCCTCTGTATTTTGAATCCTTTCTGAATGATTATGAAAGAAACATTAAATCAACAGACGCCACTTTGCGGATTAAAAGATTTTTTTTTGAAGAAAGAGGTCTCCATGGTACTGAGGTTTTGGACTGGGTTCGATAAGTAAGTACTGGGTTTGGACTTTAGAGTTCTGAGCTGAACTGTCCTATGTAAAACTTCAATAGTTACTCGACCCAAATCTATGAGGCAGCTGATTATTTTTTCGTCTGTAAATACCCATACCCTAAAACAACGTCGCCATTCTGGTATAGGTATATTTTTTTTTTTTTTTGCGGTCATCAATAATAATTTTTATTATTATTAATTTTATTCGAAAACATCTATCGGTTTCTTACTAAACTTCAACTATATCCAACGATCGTGCATACTTATCTCTTTTGTTGACTGTACCTACTCGTATATTTGGAGGCGGAAAAATAAGATCAGCTTTTAACGTTCTGCATCGTTCTCACATGAATAATTTTTAACATGAATGATGTAACCAAGACTTTGTAACCATATTAGTTTGATTTAAAAGAGTGTCCATGGAGTTTCTTGCCCGTTCTTCTCCATAGGTACCTACGCTTTGGAATGGGCAACTAGCATCATCTTTCTGACTGATCTACCCCTTGACAATTCAAAAGTGCCTGTAATTGGTTTAATTGAAATAAATGTTTTGAGTTTGAGTTCATTGTATATCTTTGTTTGCAAATTCATTACAGCGTTGTCACAATACAAATAACTGTTTCTACTATTGCGACCATTCATATAAAATGTAATTCATTCCTGGCCGCCGACGTTTTATTTTTTAAATTGGTCATCTCTGACAACGCATTCACTCCTTCCACTCCACTACATGTTGTAACAGACATTACAATAGATGACTGCTGATGACCTAATTATTAACAATTGTTTGCTAACACTTCTAAAGACTAAAAAGTAAATATCAACAATATATCTAATACCGTAGATAATGACATCACAGTTGTTGTAATTACTATCTACAGCATCTACTGGTGATGCTCATTTGTTTTTAGTGAGATAAACCGGGTCTTCAGACCGTGAGTCGATCGAGTACAATGTACAGACGCCAGCATTTTTTTTATACACTTGTATACTTATATATTTTAGATTGTAAAATAGATTATTTTTTTTTTTTTTTTTTTTATAAATTGTTAATTAATATTAGTTTCATTAAATAAAAAGATTTATTTACTTATGTCAGCAAATATTGTTATTATTTGTTTTAGTTCTAAACTTGTATTAACATTTGCAAACCATGTCAATATGGTAAACAATGGGTAAACATGTTAGAACAGCTCCATGTACTTATAACACCTTGCATGATTTGTATTGTGTGTACACACATGTTTGAGCAAATAAAGTTATCTGAATCTGAATAATTTTCTTAAATCAGAGAAGGATTGTTGAATGGCCAGTATCTACGCTAGATTTCCCCAAAATTACACCGACAGAATTCAAAGGGTCGGGCTATTATTCAACATACCGTCT
Source organism: Amphipoea oculea (assembly GCA_945859645.1). Classification (NCBI taxonomy): domain Eukaryota; kingdom Metazoa; phylum Arthropoda; class Insecta; order Lepidoptera; family Noctuidae; genus Amphipoea; species Amphipoea oculea. Next base: position 17,187,799 of record OX243883.1, read on the forward strand.
AGGCATTCGAGTCGGAGCAATATCAACTAAGATTCAGATGACGCAATATTGCTCAAGTAATTAAAACTTTATAAGTTCCTAAGCCATTGTCTATGTTAATAATCCTGGGTATTAAAACTGATTTTTAAAGTTGTGTGGGTAGGTCTAATAGTTGTGGAAGCGGTGAATACAGGGAGCGGTGAATGCTTATGCGAATTCCGCACCCCCGGCCAAAGGTAGAGGTGGAACACCGCGGTGGTTTTAGCCGGTAAGAGTCCGGCATGCCCCTCTGTCACCCCCACGATACAGATAGAGGAAGTCCATGAGGATTTCTACCGTAAAATAACTAAAAAGATAAAATAAAAAAATTAAATTTTAAAAATCAAAAAACCCGACTGCGCTAAAAAACATAAGTTAAAAAAAAACTGAAAAGCTAAAACAAGCCCATTTTAAATTAAATAAAAGTTGGAAGCAGGCGGGACCCATTTGAGTTTGAAAATAGAAAAATGGTATGGGTCCCGCCTGCTTCCAACTTTTATTTAATTTAAAATGAGCTTGTTTTTAGCTTTTCAGTTTTTTTTAACTTAAGTTTTTTACCGCAGTCGGGTTTTTTGATTTTTTAAATTTAATTTTTTTATTTTATTCTTTTTAGTTATGAGTTGTAAATCCCACTTAAGTGTGATAGTTTCCCTTTAAACTTCGTAATATATAGGTACTACTGCCGCATTTAGTTGGGGGGGACACTTGATTCTAACGAAAATTGGTACTTTAAAGCTTGATAAGTCACGAACGGTTTACTAAATCAAAAAACGGTCTTCCCAAACCACTGATACTTTTGAAAGACCTATCCAACGATACCCCACTTGACATAGTTTCTTGACTTTCATTTTTTTCATTTTCACAATATGGCGTCTAGTAGTCGCCATATTGAATTTTCATTAACGTCATGTCTTTAGTGACACTCGCCGAACTAAGAGGAATCGATAGACGTGTGAATCATAAAAATCGGTCCAGGCGTTTGGTCTGTATAGTGCTTCAAAGGAACATACAAACATACATACATACATACATACATACTTACATACATACATACATACATAGGCTGATAAACACATTACCACTCCTTTGCGTCGCGCAGTCGGGTAAAAAAAGCTCTAATAGTTGTGGATGTTTATAATTCTACACATATTTAGAACCTTTACTAGACATACAAAATCAGCTGATGTTACCACTGCTGGGACACAGGCCTCCTCTCTTCGAGAGGGTGTGAGCTGTAATACACCACGCAGGCCCAGTGCGGGTAGATACACGTCATATGTCTTCGAATGTTTGGTTCTAGGACATGCCGGTTTCCTCAAGATGTTTTCCTTCACCGTTTGGAGAGCAGTGGTGATGAAATTATTTACACAAAGTAAAGCGCCTACCTTTGCTCGAACCCACGACCTACTCGTAAGACAGGGCCTTTACCACTGGGCCACCGCTGCTCTAATTTAGCTTATATGAAATAATCACCTGTCTGTAAAATCTTATACTACTTCTCTGGAAGTAGTATAAGATTTTCGATCTCTGATCGAAAGTAGTTAGTGTGACTAACAAAATAGTTAGTGTGACTAACAAAATAGTTAGTGTGACTAACAAAATAGTTAGTGTGACTAACAAAATAGTTAGTGTGACTAACAAAATAGTTAGTGTGACTAACAAAATAGTTAGTGTGAGTAACAAAATAGTTAGTGTGATTAACAAAATAGTTAGTGTGAGTAACAAAATAGTTAGTGACACTAACAAAATAGTTAGTGTGACTAACAAAATAGTTAGTGTGACTAACAAAATAGTTAGTGTGACTAACAAAATAGTTAGTGTGAGTAACAAAATAGTTAGTGTGATTAACAAAATAGTTAGTGTGAGTAACAAAATAGTTAGTGTGACTAACAAAATAGTTAGTGTGACTAACAAAATAGTTAGTGTGACTAACAAAATAGCTACTGTGACTAACAAAATAGTTAGTGTGAGTAACAAAATAGTTAGTGTGATTAACAAAATAGTGTGAGTAACAAAATAGTTAGTGACACTAACAAAATAGTTAGTGTGACTAACAAAATAGTTAGTGTGACTAACAAAATAGTTAGTGTGACTAACAAAATAGTTAGTGTGACTTGACAGTAGCTACACAAAATTTAATAATTTGCTTGACAGTAGCTACACAAAATTTAATAATTGGGACACGTAAAATGAAGATTCCTCTCAAACCGTTTATTCTATGACTGACTTTTCTTATTTACAAGACATTTTGCCAAAAACTGGGACCCATACAAGCGGGATAATTGGGTAACACACTATCAATAGCAATGGCTTTCATTTTGACCGTTCAACAACATCCATTGCGTTATTTACGTTGTTAAACAGATAATTTTTCGATCATATAAGGCAATGGATTAGCAATATCCATCAAAAACATTAAGATTGATAGTGTGTAACGCAATTAGAGTGCTGCTGCATAATTTGCTTTGGCATCTTAATTCTATCAACTAAAAAAAGTTTAAATACCGGACTACTGAAAAGGATGAAACAAGAAAGCACCTTCCCGTGGTTGCATGCCGCTGTACTAACATACATATAAGCTATGGTAGCATGCGACCACGGGAAGGTACTTTCTTGTTTCATACTTTTCAGTAGTCGGGTTTTAGTTTTTAAACTTTTTTCATTTAATTATTTTGGGACTTATATTAGTAACATTTATATTTTTGAAATGTGCTGATTAAGCCTTTTCATTTGATACCCCACAAGGCACCATCCCAAATTATTTATTTTTAAATTAATTACTTTATGTCCTCTAGAGGGCGCCGTATTGAATTTAGGGCGACGTCTTATAGCCTATAACCAGCGGACGGTCAAGACGCTTCTAACGTTACCTCATTTGTCAAATCATTACAAGTGCTTTGAAGTTATGAGGGAACAGATCATAATCATAACCCTCCTTTTTGAAAGAGCTAGCACATACCTATGTAGTACACGAATAACAATAAACCCTACACATAGACTAAAATCTATAAGTAATCACTAGAAATGCCTGCCTGACATATCGGTCAATCCGTCTCTCAGTAATCTTGCCACATCTAGATGGACCGTCGAACGCATGCCGACGGCCGGTCAGCTCACTAATCCGACAGTTGAATTGTGGCTAGTCCGGCGGAGTATGGACCACAGTGTTATAGGAAAAGTTTACTGTGAAATCTGTCTGCCTGTGGGTTGTACATTGGTGAATGGACGTCGTGGGACCGAATTCGAATAGGTCTTTTTTTTACAAAGCAAATTACTCCCTAACTTGCTAAAATAATATAATATACTATATCATATTTTATTCTCTCTTCACAATAAGTGGTCTTAATAAAGTGCAAACTTAAAACTGCAACACTTTTTCCACCTTTGTGAGAGACTGGTGCCTGAAGGTTTAAAGAATAAAACCGGTGTTACAGGTCACCAGGCGACGTATAGAACATTATGTTATAGGAAAAGCTTACTGTGAAATCTGTCTGTCTTGGAATGCACGGTGGTGGATGGACGTGGTGGGTTTTGAATTTTATTGAATTGAAAAAGTGGCCTAAAATTGAAATAGAATAGAATACTCTTTATTATGTACAACATATAAACGCGAGTGACCCGGTAACTGGGTTGTGGAGGTCAGATAGGCAGTCGCTCCACGTAAAATACTGGTACTCAGCTGCATCCAGTTAGACTGGAAGCCGACCCAACATAGTTGGGAAAAGGCTAGGCAGACACGAGGTTTTTCGTGAAATTCCAATGTTTGCTGAAGGCTAATTCCCGTAATTAAAAACGTTCAAATTCTAGTCGCAATGTCATCTCAGCGACAATCAATGCCAAAAACTTGTCAAAAATGTAGGGAAATTAGAGGTATTTTTGACAGATTAGGACTGAGATCAGACTGTGAACGTTAAACCTCTTACAATTGAATCCCCACAGGACACTCAATGCACTTCTTAGAGAAAATCTCCTTTTCCTCCTAGAAAATATGGAAAATAACATTCAACTTTCCCATAGAAATTGTACAAGCTATTGGCAAGAGGAAAGATTTTTATTGGGTAAATAAAATATTTGATAAAACAAGTTTATTCACCACTAAAAGGTTTTTAACAGTGTTTTTATTTATTTTATTTTTATCTGATAGAGAGCGGTCGTGACTGCCGCCATCTTGTTTTATATTATTTTTAGACAACAAACTTTGCCTCTCACAATTATGACCTCTTTTGCTATCAACCTCTGCCGAGATAGGAGGAATATGTGGTCTAAAGCTATAACGGAATGGCAAATTAATGGTCTAAAAGAACTAGAGGAAGACAATGTAAACGCTGGGACGACTACATAGTTGAGACACGCAAATGATTCTAGTTCTAGACCCCCTCGTGTAGAAATTATTGTCGGTTTTATTAACAAAAAAATCAGCTGTTTCATACAAAAGTGCGCGTTATACCTGTGTGGTCAAAATGTATGGAACAGTTTTTATTTGGGCTTGTGGCTAAGTAATAACAGCCGCACGGGTCGATCGATCAGGTTAAGCTACGCTTGCCGCGGTCGACCCGTGGATGGGTGAACATCTTCACATACCAAGACCCCTCCGTGCCTCGGAAAGCACGTTAAGCCGTTGGTCCCGGCTGTCATTCGTGGACCTTTGCCAGTCGTTATGGGTAGTCAGAAGCCTGAAAGTCTGACAACCAGTCTTACTAAGGGGTAATCGTATTACCCAGTAACTGGGTGGTGGAGGTCAGAAAGCAGTCGCTCCATGCAAAACACTGGTATTCAGCTGCATCTGGTTAGACTGGAAGCCGACCCCAACATAGTTGGGAAAAGGCTAGGCAGATGATGAATACATTAAATTTCTTGTTCCCTCGACCCAACCCGTCGCCGCGTCGTATCGCATCGCCTGCCCGCGCTATTACCTACTTCGTTTTCGCTTAGCGTTATTTCTTACTTTTTGCTCGACTCCTAAGAGTCCTAGCGTGATGGTAAATAGTCAAAGGGATATCAAATGCAAAATCATTGAACTTAACCTTTTAACCGCCCGACTTTATATCAGTCATCGTGCCCCTAGCGCCCGAAAAAAAAAACGAAAAATAAATACCGATAAAACGAGCTGTGATAATGTAATAATATACAGATTAAACGAGCTGTGTTATTTGGTCGTATCTATATACAGGGTGAATTTTTCAAGTGGGCGTGGATGGCCAAATCCGAAACTATGAGGAATAGCGAAAAGTACTCAAAGGAGTCGCGGGCTCGATTTTGATGAAAACTAAAACTGCATCATTGGATTTTTGAAAAATCAATATTTCTGGCCAGGAATCGAACCTGTTGATTTTGAAAAAAAAACACACGCTGTATTATTATACCATTCGATAGTGTCGCTAATAAGGATCAAATTCTGGGAAGTAATGACATACGGAAAACTAAAGGAAAGAGCTGATTTTTATCAAAATACTTTTTTATTTTCTTATGCTACCTACCTATTAAACCTTAACTGATTAATTGTTCAAAATTATGACAATTGTTTTTGAATACATAGCTGGATTCGACGTCTCAAGGATTGTACTGCAATTTAAAATTTGAATTTAGAACATAATTTTGTGAAGGTGACTGCGCTACGAGTATTTCGGGTGTAAAAATATTGAGCATCATTTCGAACAAGGTATGAAAAAATAAGCAGTTTATTAAAATTCAACATTTTCCTTAAGTTTGCCGTATGTCATTACTTCCCAGAATTTGATCCTTATTAGGGACACTATCGAATGGTGTAATAATACAGTGTGTGTTTTTTTTTTTTCAAAATCAACAGGTTCGATTCCTGGCTAGAAATATTGAATTTTCAAAAATCCAATGATGCAGTTTTAGTTTTCATCAAAATCGAGCCCGCGACTCCTTTGAGTACTTTTCGCTATTCCTCATAGTTTAGAATTTGGCCATCCACGCCCACTTGGAAAATTCACCCTGTATACGACTCTGGTGGAATGGACATGAAAATATTTGTCGGATTAATCCGACATAAGCGGTTAAAAGGTTAAATCCTACTGGTAGTCCCAAAGATTAGCGCGTTCAAAAAAAACAAACCCTTTAGCTTTATCATTAGTATAGATATACAATATACATGTGTCAATAATCTCCAATAATTCTATCGTCATCTTAGGTATTCTCAAGTGCTTTGTGGTTAGCTTGCAACCCAACCAAGCGTTACTATCTACCTGTGTGCGATGTGCTGCAGAGGCAAACGATCTCTAATAGGGCGAGCAAACTAGGAGGTAACCTTGTTTGCGCACAATAATGTGACTTGACGTAGATCAGTTCGAAACAAAACACTATCGGCGCACAATATGTGACTATTAAGCCAGATTCGTATTACTGTGTTGTATCGTGTCGTGACACCTTCTGACGCAGTTTTAGCCAATCAAAACTCGTTGTGATTTGACGTAGTCCTGAACAGACTCGTTTGATTGGTGTATCCCAAGTCACGACACAACACGACACAGTAATGTGTCTGTGGCTTTATGTTGTACTTAATTTCATTATGCAACTCGTTTTCAAAAAAAGAACCTTGTCATGCACGCGCGTTTCACTACCACAGCGCAGTAATTTAAAAAAGGAACTTATAGGTTATTTGAATTCACGTCGTATCCCGCCGGCCGCCATTTTTGTTCTATATTACCTAGTATTGCAAAAAAAACTGTTTCAGAACCTTTTATTGAGGATTCATATCATGGGTGTAGATAAAGTCTTGTATGCAACTGTACCTACATAATTAGGTATTAAAACAGTTGCATAAATAACTATTAGCAATTAGAAAATAGAAAGAAAAAATAGAAAAATATTTATTGTCCAGGTAATAAATTCACTTGTTAACATTAAGTTCGGACGACATGAGTAGCTTAAATATGATATATTATTATTAACTAGTGAGCCCCAAACTAGACAGTTAGTCTGTATCTTGGGGCTCGGAGTACGATTTAAAAAACAATAAATCCATTTGATTGTAATTTATCTATACAGGGTTGCAAGGACATGTAACCATGAATTCAGCACAGTTTCTAGACCCCCTAGTGTTGAACTTTTTCGTGGGATATTAAAAAAAAAATGCTGTTCCGTACATTTTGACCGCGTAGGTATTGCAGTTTTCTATTTTTTAATTTTTTTTTTTTTATTGTTGAATATCTTGACCTCGATCACGCCTGATGGAAAGCGATAGATGAGGTCTATGATGGAATGAGCGTGCCCAGAAGATGCCTAAGGCACTGGAACTCCCACGCATCGACGACAAAACACAGCAGGCTGCTTTACGCCGGACTCCGGTAGGAGGGTGGTCGCAAACCAGGCGGGCGTTAGCCCTACCATCGCAAGGGAAGAATTGGCCAGTCAAATAAGGTGTTGGTTGAGACTGTCCAGGATGCGCCGAGCGCTCGGTTCAGTTAAGTAACTGGCGGAACAAACTGCGCTACACGAGGAGGCTTCTTCATGCATCCCTATGACATTATTTTTTTGTTATTTACAAATGAAATGCCATTTGCTAATAAGCGCATCACTTGAGAACGGCTTCACCAAATTGGCTACTTTTTGTTTTAAAATGTTTATGATGAGAAACCTAATTCTGACTGAATTAGGTTTCTACGGAAAGAAAAATTGGAAAAGTTTCCCGAAAAATGTCATATTCTAGAAAAATTGAACATCCTTTTTTTGTATGGGACTTTCGTGTTGGACAGGTCAACGTCTGTCGGGGCGACTAGTTGAAGATAAAATGCATGATTCCTTAAATTCCTTACAAAGCACAATAAATCTGTACATGTAAAACTCCCAGTATATAAGAAAATCGTAAAAAAAAATATGTTTCCGATTAGGTACAATGTCCAAAAAGCAAAAAAAATTTTTACAAAAAAAACAACCGACTTCAAAAAAAAACACTACAAAGTGAAAAATAACTTTAATTTCGGAAGTCGGTGTCGTTGGTTCCGCATTTTCGTTTTTTGACACCGACTTCCGAAATTAAAGTTATTTTTGTAAAAAAGTTTTTATTTTTCACTTTTTAGTTGTACCTACCCCACACAAATTCAATTAAGACTAGTGCATTGAAGACACGACTCGAAGAATCATCAAATATCCCGTAGAAATGCCGGAGATGCAGTACATTTATGCATATAACTTCGTACATAAGAACAATTACCTAATGTATTATATACTAAAACCTTCCTGAAAGTATGTAGATCACACTAATGAAAGAATTATCAAAATCGGTTCAGCAGTTTTTGAGATAATCGCGGACATACAAACATTCATACATACATACGGGTCGAATACAGAACCTCCTTTTTTAAAGTCGGTTAAAAAGTCGGTTTATTAAAGTCGGTTAAAAATCAATCTGCCAAGCCTTTTCCCAATTTTGACGTCGGCTTTCAGTCTAACCGGAGGCAGCTGGAAACCAGTTTTGAACATAAAGCGACTGCCTATCTGACCTAAACAACCCAGTTACTAGGTAACACGATAATCCTTGGTAAGCCTGGTTGTCAGACTTTTGGGATTCTGACCCGTAACGACTGTCAAAGGTCAGCTTTAGCCAAGACCAACGGCTCAACGTGCTTTCCGAGGCACGAAGGGGTTTTGTTATGTAATAGACGGTTACCCATCCACGACCCAACAGCGGCGAGGCTAGTTTAATTTTGCCAGAAGCCCCTCCTACAAAGTCCGGAAAGCAATTTATAGTTATTTAAACTCTATCAAACTTGCAGGAAAAAACAATAGCCCAATTTACAATCAATAAGTACTTGAACCATTTAAATGTCATGGGATGGCACTTAACCCTTTGATCCACATCAGTGTGGTAACCCATCACTTATAAACCCTATTATAACAGCTATCATGTTAAACCCTATCCTTACTTCAAGCAGGGTTAACGAAATGAGAATTACACAAAAGGTACCAAATTTTCGGCAAGTTACTTTCAACATTGTAATACTTTGTGCCATTTTGTGCCATTACTAGGTAAGATTACTTCCAGTTACTGCTGACGCGATTGGGGATAAAAATTAATTGTCTGGATTAGACGGACCACTGACTGTTTGCTCGAGTTTTATTTTACATTATAAAAGTTTTAGCTATGATGTTTGATTTTACACAAACGTATTTTCGGTTGAACGCGTTTTCTTTACAAAATGTTGTGTGAAAATCTTTTGAAAATCAATGCTTGAACTAAATGTAACATATTGATATGTGACCGGCCGCAAGACAGGGAGGAATGACGATGGAGGAGGCCTTTGCCCTTAAATGGGCATATTAATTGAAAAAAAGGATTACATAATCAGCCTATAATGTTCCCACTGCTGGGACACAGGCATCCTCTCGGTGATAGGGAGTGGCCCGTAATCTACCACGAGGGCCCAGTGCGGGTTGGCAGAAGTCTTTCTTAAATGGACACCCAATAATATTAATTGAAAAAATATTAGGTTGGTATGTAGCAATTTTATTTTATTTAATCTTTAAAATCAATTTATTTATTTAAAAATCGAAGGGTAGGAAGGATTCTTAAATATTATTATAACAACCTTATTGTAAATAAATATATTCTGAGCAAATAAATGAATATTCTATTCTACATCTAAGTATTATAAAAAACTTCCATAACGCGGAAATAACTGACCGACAACTGTTTTTGCTTTTTTAATGACATTTATGCCTTCGGGTCCGAGTGCTCGTCGAATATTTTGAGATATCGCCTAGCGTTTGGTTGACTCTTCGCGTGACCAGAGGGCTGGCCTATTTTTAGCCCAAAGAATAAGCATTGCCATCCAAACGTGGTAATGCTGCCAGCCTTTTGGGCACTTATCCCATTGACAGCGATGCGGACGAATTTTTTGATGCCCAATGAGCTGTCTTTTTTTATTTTTATTTGTAATATAGTATACATATATTTTAGTTTGTGTGTACATATATATGTAAATAATTAAAAGCATTTATCAATGATATCAATATCGAAATAGGTTCAACAAGCTTGGGAACAATTATTGTTTTATCGATTAAATACGATGTTGCTTTGGAAAGCTCAGGTTTACTAATAAAAGACTGTAAGCATATAATATGTTATAAACAGTTACAAGAAGAGGCTTGTGGCTAAGTAATAACAGCCGCAAGGGTCGATCGATCAAGTTAAGCTACGCTTGCCGCGGTTGGTCCGTGGATGGGTGACCACCTTTAGGTACATACCAAGACCCCTCCGTGCCTCGGAAAGCACGTTAAGCCATTGGTCCCGGCTGTTATTCGTGGATCTTTGACAGTCGCTACAGGCCGTCAGAAGCCCGAAAGTCTGACAAACAGTCTTACCAAGGGGTTTCATATTACCCAGTAACTGGGCTGTGTAGGTCAGATAGGCAGTCGCTCCATGCAAAATACTGGTACTCAGCTGCATCCGGTTAGACCGAGACCGAGGTTAAGCCGACCCCAACATACTTGGGAAAAGGCTAGGCAGATAATGATGAAATAGTTACAAGTAAATTATAAAAGTTTATCAACCTGTATGTTGCTCGTTCGAATTTTGTAACTAGCGTAGCCGCGTAGCCGTGTACGTAGCACCGTAGCAAACTTCGTAGAGGGCTCTACGATTTTCTCCCAAAACCATCATATTATTGTGTTGTATCAAATTTAATTTTAAATACAACTAGCTTTTGCTCGTGGCTTCGCCCGCGCGTATGTCGGAAATTCTCCCACAAACAGTCTTACCAAGGGCTATCGTATTACCCAATAGGTACCCAATAACTAGGTTGTGGAGGTCAGATAGGCAGTCGCTCCATGTAAAATACTGGTAGGTATTCAGCTGCATTCGGTTAGACTGGAAACCGACTCCAACATAGTTGGGAAAAGGCTAGGCAGATGATGATGACTTCATTCTGAGATTTTTGATGCCTTTTATTCAGGCCCATTTTTAATTTAAAATGATGACTTATTTATTCCCATCTTAAAGAATCTTCATATACACTCCTGTAGTCTCCACTTCTAAGGCCTATTTAATGATAAACTAGGAACCGTTCTAATGCTATCTAATTAATGGTTTAAGAAAGTTAAGAGTTTACTAATGAGCACTCTAACAGTATTTCTTATAAAAGACGACATCCCTGACTATTTAAAATTACGACGTACGGCATTTCATAAAAACTTTCAAGCCCTTGTTTTTCGAAATGAATGAACAGATTTTAATGAAACTCCATACGCATAAGCATGATACAAAGGTCTAAAAAGTTAGTAAAGAACATTTTCGAAATATCTTATTTAAAAAAAGATATCAGGAAACAAAGAAAGAAAGAAAATACGTTTATTTGCGGTGAAAATGACGCAAAAAGAACATAAACACAAAAAATAAAATAAAAAGGTAGAGGGAAACATGCGTCACATCCACGCAAAACGGCTAAAAAAAAAAAAGACTGTTTCTATTGAAAATTTAAAATCGGTCTAATTAGGCTGTAACACTTTTTTTTGAAAATGTTCGTAACTAACTTTTTGGACCTTTTTATTCCGCTTATGCGTACGAAGTTTCATTAAAATCGGTTCATTCATTTCGAAAAACAAGGGTTTACATATAAAATTCAAAGTCCTGACTGACTGACTGATATATCAACGCACAGCCTAAACCGCTGGTCCTAGAGACATGAAATTTGGAGGGTGTGTTCTTAGTGAAGAGTAGGTATCCACTAAGAAAGGGTTTTTCGAAATCCCACCCCTAAGAGGGTGAATAGGGGGAGGGTGAAATTTCATGCGGACGAAGTCGCGGGCAGAAGCTAGTGTTTGTATGAAATGATGTACGTCATAAACGCTCTTGGGTGATGGAGTTCCTGTAAGCCTACATGGTGACAAGAACATCGATGCAGAACCTGTTACGATAGATTCAGTACATGATTTCATCGGTAAAATTTTCTGTTCCATACATTTTGACCGCGTTGGACAAATATTTGCATGCCATCATTGTATGGCGGAATATGTCTGCACTGACATTTTTAACCGACTTCAAAAAAAGGAGGAGGTTCTAAATTCGTCGGAATCTTTTCTTTTTTTTTTTTATGTATGTTCCCCGATTTCTCAAAGACGCCTGGACCGATTTGGAAAAATTTTCTATTGTTTGAAAGGGTATACTTCCCAAGTGGTTGCATGATCATCAGGTCAGGATCTGATGATGGGATCCCAGGGAAATCGAGGGCAACCTTCAAATTTTATAGGCACATAGTACCATTTTCATATATTTTCTAAAGCTGTTTAAGTATTTGCATCTGATAATCATCATCTCAGGTGGATGAGCTGATGATGGAAGGTACAACTCCTCAACGGCTTGGAGTTAAAAGAAAATTCTTTCAAAATTATTTATAGTAACACTCGTGCATTTGCTCTCGGAAAGCACCATTTGGTGAAGTGGAACTGATGATGAAGACCACAGATGGCCACCGGAACTACTCAATAATATCTCCGTACTATTTCACGGGTTGCGATTCGATACTTTAACATGGTTGCTAAGCAATTTATGCTCGTCACAATGTGAATGGTGATATGGAGCTGATGGTGGACCAGGAGAACTCTTCAACAATTAACTTCCCTGCATCGGTAAAAGCAATATTTTGTAAAAGGCGATGAGAAAGTTGACACTAGGCTATTGTAACTGAGATAAATTATAAGCAGACCCACTAAAAAGCGTGAAATAAAAACTTTTTAACAAAAAAAAAAATCGACTTCCAAAAAAAATACATAAAATACATAAAAAACCGACTTCCAAAAAAACACTACAAAGTGAAAAATAACTTTAATTTCGGAGGTCGGTGGCAAAAAACTAAAATACAAATCCAAAGACACCGACTTCCGAAATTAAAGTTATTTTTCACTTTGTAGTGTTTTTTTTGGAAGTCGGTTTTTTATGTATTTTATTTTGTCCCTACCACATTTTATGCAAATAAATGAATTTGATTTCATATTGTAATGCATTGTTAACCCTATTTATCTAATTATTGTATTAGGCTTATGAAATAAATTATAGCCAAGAGCCTCGATCCACACCTGAGGAGGCTCTCGTTGGGTAGCTGGATCAAGGGCTTGATTCAGGAAACGGTAGTTCTGGACACGGCCCGCATTATCAGGAGGTTCCTCTCTCTGGAGTCCTAACCGCCTACTACGGGCTACTACTATTTTTTATATTTTAAATGTTTTTATATTCTAATATTTAAAAATGATCTCCTTTATTTCATTTAATTAAATAAGTAGTTATTTTTAATTTTACGTCTCTTGACATTTCTCGGGTCGCTGGGATCGCGGACCTTTGGAAGGCGTACGAGGGGCCGAAGCCAACACGCAAAGGCCTGTTTGTCGTTTTTAATTAAATGCGGCACCAACCAGAATATCTTCCTCTGACACTCCAAAGCATAGACAAGTAATGAGGTTACGTCTGGCGCGGATTAAAAATTAATATTATATTTTATTTGCTAATATTTTACATACAGCATAATTTTGTTATCACCATCCAAACTTTTACAGGGTGTTCTACCCATGAATATGAACAACTTTCACTATGGGGCCAACTCTAAATCACGAAAAAAATATCTGCCGTTTCATACATTTTGGTCAAGTAGGTATTGAACTTTTGTATGAAACAGCTGATTTTTTTTTTCGTGATTTCACAGTCTGTTGGTCCCGTAGTCCCTGTAAAAATTTGGATGGTGATCAAAAAATCTTTCTGTACACCTAAGTATTCTATTATTTATTTATTTCTGTAACTGCCCGTGACATCATAGTGGGCTCTATCCATGGACTTATTATATTACCTAATATAAAAGCCCATGGCCCTATCAGAATACCAGCGCTGCAACATTTTTTTTAATGTCGCTGTACCGTGCTGAGATAGGAGCCTTTTGGCTTCGTATAGGACTTTGTTTCATTTTCTTATTGTTACTTTTTTTTTAAATATAAGTTGAATTTCATTTTTGACTGTGTTTAGTTTCTGTGTTGTGTTTAGTTTGTGATCTTCCTGTACGAGTCGCAATAAATACTTTTTGTTTGTTTCTTTCATTTACGTACCTAAGTATTACCACAAACGGATTATGTAAAATGGAAGATTTAGCTTTCGGTAGCTTTTAATGAATGTTTTAACAGGTCAATTGATCTTCAACAAAGAAATAGGTAAACATATCCTACTAATCCTAACTGTAAATGTGAAAGTTACACAATCACGCAAAAATGGCGGAACAGACTTCGATGGGTGCACAGATAGTTTATAATCTGGATTCACACGTTGAATAAAAACCAAAACTTTTTTAATTTCTCTCTGGCTCCAAATCTGCTGCGCAGACGAAGTCGCGGGTAGAAGCTTGTAAGTAGGTAATTAAATTGTTGTTTAAAGAGACTACAACTCTTGTAATTATCGTTTTCATGTACACAATGGTTTAAGCTAGCTGATTTGAGAACATTACATACCTACCCATTTTTGGAGAAAAGTTAGAAGTTTCGTAAAGTATTTTCTAATTTATATAACTTAATAAGTTTCCTTGTTTTTGGGTATAAAATATATTATTTTAATTCAGTTTGGCACTTATATTAACTAAATAAATCATTCGACGCCTCTAGAATTTTAGACGTTATTGTAAAAGTAAATCCGCCATTACAGCGTTCTATTTTCAAAACGGCTTTCTTTAAATAGGTGAATTTAATCGATTTTTGAAACGCTTGTTACTTTCACCGTTGCAAATGTTAAAGAAAACTAATCAAACGAACGACACAGAAACTTTTTATGTCACATAATTACTCTTTAATAAAGACGTAATCAAATCATTATATTGACGAACATAATCACGATAATGTAGACAGGGATAAAAAAATATACTTTATCCGAATTCGTAAATTGTTCCAATGTAAAATATTTTACGCCCGTCTGAATAATTTTGCGATACTATTATGATATCAAATAAATAGAAGTATTACGAAATAATTAATGTGATTATTCATAGTATCTTTATATAAAACCATGTCACGATTATTTTAAAACCAAGGGTTCTAATTAGCAATGTCACAATCCTCCTAAAAATAAACGACACGGTCAACGTTGCTCGATCCTAAAATAAAGGCAAATACAACGAAAAAGAAAACGCTTTATTTTTAAAAAGGTTGGTAAATCATGCGTGATATTGTGATTAAATAAATTTTATTTATTTACCTGCATACGTAAACTAATAAAGAAATATTGTACAAGTTATTCTATTAAGAATTAAATTCTTAGCTCTTCGATCTTAGCTTTCCGATCCGGGCAAAAAAATAAACACGAAAAATAATCACGTTCCGACGGAAAAATCGAAAAATAAATCCAAACACATGTTAAAAAATTCCTAATATTAAAAAAAAAAATCACGTCACCTACCTTGAATCGCAATAGAAGGAACACGTACAGCAACTGTCGCTAGACACTCATAACTTCGGAACGCAACTTTAGCACGAAGCCGTAACGCACGGCAGTAGCCCTCAACTGATGGAAAGCGCGCGAAAACTCCGCTACTTACGCACACAAGCCACCAATCACAGCCGCCGTACGCCTCCGCGAAACCACACCGACCAATCACGTTAAAGGGGAAACACTTAAAAACTTTAATAGGTTTTTCATGTTGACACTTTTGAAATGCTTTCGAATTATTGGAAAAATTATCATTATCGTTAGATAATTGCATGAATAATTGCCTTTCGCGAAATGCTTTTACGTTAAATATTGGATTTGACCATGTCCTGATAAGGTGATGAAAGGACCGACTGTAAATTATTAGGTTTTTTTTGAAGGGGGGAGGAATCACAAACGCCTACTCACGTCGTATTTTTTGTTACATAAACTATGCGTCATCTAATTTCATTGTCAATCACTCCGCGTACAGTCGGCGTCATCAACAAATGAATATTCATTGAACGTTTTTATCTCAATTAAAACTTTCTAAAAACTGTATTTTGTGCACTATTAGAACGGGATTACTAATTATAATGACAGCTTAGTTGAGTATTCAGATTAATCCATACTAATATTATAAATTCAAAAGTAACTCTGTCTGTCTGTCTGTATGTTACATTTTCACGCCTAAACCACTGAACCAATTTAGATGAAATTTGGTATAAAGATAGTTTGAGTCCCGGGGAAGGACATAGGATAGATTTTAGGGTAGTTTTAACCCGATATTCCCACGGGATCGACACTTATGCGGGTGAAACCGCGGGGCGCAGCTAGTAAATTAAAAATACTGTTTTTTTTTTTGTCAACCTATATTTCTCCAAGCAGGGCAAAGGTCTCCCCATACTTTTCCACTTTTCTTTGTCCTGTGCCTTCTCCGTCCAATCGGTTAGAAACTATATTATGTTCGAAAAATTCCATATTGTTCAAGCGTATTTTATTGAATAAACATTGTTCACATTGCGATGCTTGGATAATCTTAATCTGACACAGTCTACTGGTCTACGTCTTCCAAAAATAAATGTACAGACGCCAGCACATCAAGCTACTACAGTCTGTCAAATTTATTTAATAAATTCTCAACTTTATTGCTAAAGGATAAGATTCAAAGTTGATTAGGGAAATTTGACAGTTTAGGGTAGCTTGATGTGCTAGCGTCTGTACCTTCTACGGACTATCTGAAGCCAGTACACCCATTAAGCGTGTCGTAGTGTGATTAAGAGCATACAAAATAATACGTCACTATAATAACGCTCTTAAAAATGAATAGTCAAGTTACTACGTCATCTATCATGTACCATCATCATCTATCATGTGTATCATCTGTTATGTACTTAAATAAAAACCTTTTTTTACAAAATCTAGTATTTTTTTTTATAAAGATGCTTTTACAAATTACTAAGATAAAGAGTTTACTCAAACTCAAAGCAATTAGTTCAATTAAACCACTTAGAATAGCTTTTTTTTGTTTAGCCTACAATGCCGTCCCACTGCTGGGCAAAGGCCAGGCCTCCCTCAAGTCCTTCCAGGAACTCCTTTCCCGCGCCACCTCGAACCAGCCCTCGTGGTACGCGTCCAGACCATCTCGCCACCGCTTTCTGAGTCGACCTCGGCGGCGCCGTCCATCTTCATGATAGAATAGAATTATTTTGCATAAAATATTGTAGGTACAGACGCCAACACATCAAGCTTCTACAATCTGTCAAATTTATTTAATACATTTTCAACTTTATCGCTAATGCATAAGGTTCAAAGCGGATTGGGACAATTTGACAGTTTCGGGTAGCCTGATGTGCTGGCATCTGTACTTACATTATATATGTGGAATTATTTATTTGAAAACCGTTTTCTAAAGTAATATAATAAAAAATAAAAATTATGTTTTTTACGCTTTTACGCTAAAACGGCTGAACGGATTTTGATGAAATTTTGCACATGCATAGACCATGACCTGGATTAGTACATAGCATATTCCTTCGGGATCGAGACTTATGCGGGTAAAACCGCGGAGCGCTGCTAGTCTCAAATATAAATAGTTCGACATATTTTGCTTACTTATTTCAGCATCCATAAAATACCTTAATATAAAATAATAATAAAAAAAATATTTGTATGTGCACTTTGAAAAACATACACACACTGGATTAAAGGTATATTGTACAATAGAGTCCATAGAAATGTAATATCTATGATAGAGTCACATTAAAGGGTGAACTGAAGCCCTAAACTAGGTCAAAAGCCTGTGTTTTATGAGTCAAAGTTCTTCTAGGTATGACATATAAGTACTTATAGAAAATTAAACAAACAATGCCTTCATTTAAATACTTTCAGTATTAGCCTAGTTACTTTAAGAGACAATAATTATTAATGACGCTTTCTAAACACACGTGCAACGTTGTTCCATAAAAAAACCGCGATCTGAAAAATAGTTGGTTGCAACGCTGTTCGAGCGTAACCTTCAATTGTTATAAGATTCTCGGTTTCGTCATACGTAAAATATAAATAAACACACTTTAGTTATTACTACTGAGATCATATAACCTGAAAATACTTTAGAATAAAATGGTATAATTATGTCACTAGTGCGATCATACTTGGAACTTTACAGGCACTTTCGTGTTGTCAAGGAATTCGTCAGTTAGTCAGAAAGTTGAAGCTTTTCTCAAAACATGAAATTAATAGTGCTTTAATTCTTTTAGCCAACTGTACTTAGTTTTTTTTAACCATAATCCACACCTACTTAAAAACCGACGTCACTCACGAACTTATGTTTTAAGGCTGTCCCCCACAGGCGCGTCGATAATATAGGGTGCGTTATTGTGATATCTGTTTTCGGTAGAATAGAATATTTATTGTAAAACATGAGTATACATCAAATAATATGGGCAAGGTCTTAAAATAACAGGTAGATCTGCATGTTTTGCCATTTATGGCGTACAAAACAACATATTTTTGGCTTAGAATAAACCATAAAAAATTAAAAATTTGAGTCTACACAGTAAACTATGAAATTTTAATAACTTACTCCTAATGCTAATTAAAAGAATAAAGTATTGTTTTTACAGATATAGGGGTCTATTTGTGAAAATATCGTAACTATAGGAATCTATTTAATTAATTGCAGTCATTTAAAAATTCCGATATGGTATATCTAATAGCATTTGGCTATGAGATATCTTTACACTTTTCACTTTTTTTTTTTAGTACATTTTGTAAATTATATAATTGGGACGCACACGATCTTACACACACCTGCGTTAGTAACGTAGTAACATGTAGTGCGGGCGATGGCCTTTATAGCAGGTTACACGCATACTTAAGTTAAAGAAATATCGGACGATTAAAACGCAGCTGTGTGGCAAGGAATCGGGAAACATTATCGCAATAACGCATCCGATATTATCGACTGACAATAACGCGCCTTTGGGAGAGGGCCTTTATTCGTTTTCAGAAGTTTGCGTTTTATTTCCATCCTGAAAGAAAAACATGACTGTTTCTCGTCTCGCAACTTGCAAAGTCAACTCAAAAAACTAATATCCTTTGAGAAAAGTTAAATAAAAGCTCATAAAATGCTGTAATAATATGTGGTTATTAGGGACGGTTGGCATTTTATCAGAATCCTGCCTTCCACCGCTTTCACAAGTAAACTAGCCTCCGCCCGCGACTTCGCTCGCGTAGAAGCCGAAATTATCCTACGGGAACGTAATACCTGGATAAAAATTAAGTATTATTCGGCCATTTTTGCGTGATTGAGTAACAAACATCCAAATAGTTAGGATCTGTAAATAATTAAGTGTAATAATATTATGTACACAGAATTAAATTTTAATCACCGTTATCCTCTTTAGGGGTCATTGTACTCATCATTATGAACACCTTTTACTATGGGACCAAAACTGAATCCTGAAAAAAAAATCAGCTGTTCCCTACATGTTCGCATACCACGTCAAAATGTAGGGAACAGCTGATTTTTTTGGACCGCCATGACAACGAATGAATCCATATTGGAGGAACTCAACACCACCAAGCGGCTATCTACAATATGCTAGGAGCATGCCCTCAGCATTTTCCAACATACTATGCGTCCACCTAAGCATGGTTTAGAAAGGCTATGATACTGCGCCGGGTGGAAGGAAAACGCCCTCAAGGCAGAGCATCGGCAAGATGGTCAGACGCGATCAAGAAGGCTGGTAGATTGGAGGCAGCATCTACCGAGCGGTCCACACTGCAGAAGACTGCATAACTTAAAGACGCGTCTTATGTGGTTGCGATCCTCATCATTGAGGGAACGACGAAGAAGAAGAAGATAGGTAGGTCTAACTTAAACGCTTCTTGATTTCTCTTGTAAATATTTTAAAATTAATGATTATCAGCTGATAAATGAACCAAAACGGAACACTGAACGAATGGACGATAGCAAAGTTTTCCTCGGAAGCGGACGTAAATATTAAAGTTTATGAGAGCATAGTTTGTTCATGTTAGCGTCCATTTTGCCACAAACTATTCATCAGTCACATAGCGGTGCGTTGTTGTTGTTGTCCAAACTTTTAGATAAAAATGTTCCGCTCGACAACATGCAACAAAGTTCGTGCAGATTTTTATTTTACCTATTTGGAACACGTGATTTTGTAAGCACGACCTTCAATCTATTTTTTTTTTCATGTGTAGGTTAGTTGAAGTTTGTGAACCTATTTATTTTCGGCCAGCGACTTCATCTGACAGCGATGCCAATGTCTTTAGCATTTCTTTTTTATTTTAGAACAGTGTATGTCTGAAATGATGGAGCCAATTACATTGGCCAATTATAACAAACCGTATAAATAAAAGTCAAAATCAAAGCATTTGTTTCAAATAGGCACATAAAAGGCACTTTTGAACGTCAAAAATTACCTTAAAATAGAATTGATTCCAGTAGACTAAGTAATTGATATTCTAATAGATTTTTAAACGTCAAATTACTTTTATCTGAGGAAGATGACAGTTTTAACAGCTGCTGTACAGAAAATATGTCAAATCGCCATACTTATTTATTCTTTAGATACTATAATATTATGACTATTGAAAAATCGGCACTAAGTGGAAAATTTGAGGAGTCCTTCGTCTCTTTTTTAAAGACTATTAATTAATTGATTGATTGGGTTTTCAGTTGGACTCGTGGATTGCAAGTCTAAGTCAGCTTAAACTTGTAGTCCATAAGTCCTGCCACAATACCATAAAAATAAACCAATATTAGGGTTCTATTAGGACGAGTCATAAAGTAAATTAGAATTATTGTTACAATATCAAAAATGACTACTAAAATCACAATAACAAAGTTAACATGATAATTAACAAAACAACACTGAGATAAAATAATAATAATAGTTCTATGCAAAACAATAGTAGGTAAATTCGTTTGTCGCTCGTCGATCCGAAAGCTTGGCAATCATTGATGCGTTCTATGTACCGGTGACCGCAGATGATGACTGATGACCCGTTGCTATACGGACGGTAACTGACAACCAAATCATAATTATCATGCATTTCATAAAGGGGAGAATTCCAAAATACACTACAATGAGTAACCTAGCATAAAGTGAACAAGCCAGAGTTTAAAACAGAAGACGAACTAGCAAGGGATCGAGGACGGGGGGGTGGAGGGGGGGGGGGCTGAGGGGATCAGCATAGCTATTCACAACCTTACGACAGGCTATAGTATTGATTTACCATCCATAAAAAAAGGCTTTTTAACCCTGAGAATGTCAGTGAATTTTTTTACGGTTCAAAAGTTATGACCGATTTTAATTTTTTTTTCAATCGCTTCTCTTAGTGTTCAAAGAAATTAATCATAAAAAAATACAATCACGGCTATCTAAAAAAAAAAAATTGTTAGCCCTGATAGTTTTCACGAATTCGATCTTTCTGCTCTATTTTTTTTAGTATTATTTTGTTTTAGTTTTTTTTTTAGTATTTTTTTTTTGCTAAAACGTTTGGAAATGACCTTGCCCACGTCCCTATTCGATTTGATCCAAACTTCCAGGGACACCCTGTAGTATCAAAAAGGAAACATTTCGATAACCTGATTTGACTTGCCCCCGACAGCAAATAGCTGTTGGAAGAATAGCGGGCGTCTATGTGATTTAAAATGACAAAATTTTCAGGTTTTGGACTTGTGAACAGCGTTGAGAAGACTCCTACTATAACATTGATTGATGTTCGATACGATACGGAAGCGTATCGAGTGTTTGTGAATAGCTAAGCTGACCGGAATAAATCACTGTAGAGACTATATGCCTTTTTGGCACTTACATGCAACCTCCGCGAGTCAGTTAAAAGTTATAGGCATGAAATTCGAGATAAACATGAACTTAATTTAAGATTAGAAGAGATTAGGCGTCAGATTTGGCCAGTGGCGTGTATTGCATATAGGCATATAAGCAGTGCCTACCGCGATATATCAACATAAGCCTGTCAATTACATTTTAGTGTGTTGCCCCACAGTTAAGAAACTCACTAAATTATCATACCTAATAAAAAACAAAATCTTCATACAAAAACGCGCGGCAGTAGGCAGTCGCCGGATGGCCTACTCGGCTCCCGTACTATTCGCACATTGTCATTGGTCTTTACTCGTTCAAGTTAATACGACAAAATTAAAAATACGTACCTACCTACGTCTCACGCGTAATACCATGACGTTCGACCTTCGCAATTTATCACCCTTTAGTAGGCATGCCTACTAACTGAAATATGTTTTCTTCTGATTAATGACCGCGTTTGCCTAGACTAGACCCGGCCTAGTGCCTACCTATTCTGAAAACCAATGCACGCCACTGGATTTGGCTCACAAGCCAAAGGAAAAAGATGTAAAATACGTCGAATGATTTCTAGGAATAATTACTGAACATACGTGACAAACCGTAAAATACTGGTACTCAGTTGCATCCGGTAAGACTGGAAGCCGACCCCAACATAGTTGGGAAAAGGCTAGGCAGATGATGACGTGATAAACTATGGTTTAATAATGATTCCTCCCGGTACCCTTACAGCACGTAGAGAGCTTCACAATACCGATGTATTTACGTTACGTATCCTTACTTATATCCATAGCATGAGCCTATAAGGTTCCCACTGCTGGGAAACAGGCTTCCTCTCTGTGATAGGGAGTGGGCCTTAATCCACCACGCGGGCCAGTGGCGTAACTATACCGTTTGGGCCCCGTGGCATGGGGCCCTCCCTCAATATAAAGAAGCTCAACCAACGTTATAGTTTTTTTTTTTTACTAGCAGTTCTCCCGCGACTTTTTCCGCGTAGATTTCATATTTTCCCCTAAAAAATTTAAAACCTGACTGCTTCGTTGGTCTAGTGGTCGCAAGCGCTACTGCTGAGCATGAGGTCCTGTCCAAAAAATTATACAAACAATGGGAAAAAGGTACAAAATGTTCAAAACCTGAATGATGTCCTTTGTTGCACATTTCCAAAAAAAGTTTGCTTTTATAACTTATCTTAGGAACCTACTATGCTCATGGCACTCCCGGGCCGGGGGCCCGCTCTGGCTGGGGGTCCGTGGCATTTGGCAACAATGCCACCCTATAGTTTCGCCACTAACGCGGGCCCAGTGCGGGTTGGTAGATGTCACATGTTTTCGAATTTTTGGTTCTAGGACATGCCGGTTTCCTCACGATATTTTCCGTCACCGTTTTGAGAGCAGTGTAACAAAGTAAAGTGCCTGCTTGGGTTCGAACCCACACTTAAGTCGCAGCCGTTACCACTGATCCACCACTGCTCTAATGTCCAATTCGAAAGCCTTTATCTAGCCAAGAAATGGCTTATCTACCTACCATATGCCATTTTCAAGCTGATGGAGACGAAAACCAATACTAATCCTGTATTTAATTGCTGACAATCGGTTCTTTTTAGGGTTCCGTAGTCAACTAGGAACCCTTATAGTTTCGCCATGTCTGTCTGTCCGTCCGTCCGTCTGTCCGTCCTCGCTTAATCTCTGTGACCGTTAGCACTAGAAAGCTTCAGCCCAAACCACTGAACGGATTTCGATAAAATTAGACAAGGAGACAGATGGCATCCTGGGGAAGGTCATAGTTTTTGTCTTAAAAATAATCTTAAAGGGGGTGAAAATTTGTATGGGACACTTAGCATACTTTAAGTTAGGGCTATGAAAACTTTGATAAGAAATAAAAATTACGTAACTCAGCGTCTTTGTAAAATCTAATTTAATTTTCCTCCCGATATTTTTCGGAAATTGGGGAGGTGCGTTCCCAATTTCCGACACCCACGCTGGCAGAAGCTTAGGTCAGGGAGGATTAGGCTAGCAAGAAGTGTTGTGCCCGAAATCATTGACTTGTTGACAACACTGACGTACCTATGGAGAAGGAGTGTTCTATCGTTTTTATTGTTTAACATGGCGTGTGATTTACCATCGGCAAAAAGGACGTTCTTCCATACGAATAAATTAAGTATCGCTACCATCATGATTAAAAGTAACTGAGAAAAAAAAACGGTGAAGTACGAGTCGGACCCGCGCACCGAGGGTTCCGTCCAAATTTGTAGGTAAGTATGTAACTACAAATTTACGGTTTTTTCCTTTACTTGCGCTACGTGACATTGCTTCTCATGATTCTAGGTCAACGCGAAATGCCCTATGGGTTTTGATTACCTTGCGAGTGTCAAAATATGCGGCATAAACGGAACATAAACGCACGTATCTTCTGATTGCGTTGACTTAGAAGTTACATTTTCACACTGCTGCAAAGGATTGCAGCCCTGAGTATTTGACATTAATTTCAACTTGATAACTCAACGCGTTCCTGAGAAAATGGGTCATGACAGACGGACAGACAGACGGACAGCGAAGTGATCTTATAAGGGTTCCGTTTTTCCTTGTGAGATACGGAACTCTGAAAATGACCCACATAGTCCTCACATTCACAATAATTATGATAATATTTTAGATTACAAAGTAAATACTTACCTATTTATATCATTATTTATATGTAAAATGGTAAACTTATAACTAAATAAAAAACAATAGTAAGCAAAAAAATAAATAAGATTCACTGTGCAAATTTATTGGAACACCTCAATCCCAACCTACCAAGGCTAGGCAGACTCAGATATTTTGCATTTTTTAATCAAAGTCTAAGAAGAAAAGTCCCAAAAGTAAATCAAACAAAAGACTTTCGGAAAGGAACAAAAATAGTCGTGTTTACCCTCTCTAGTTCAGGAGCCAGTATGTTCCAATCTCAGGCGAGTTCAAACAGACTCCCGGACTATTTGCTGACTCGAGTCGAGTATTAATTCGGCTATGTAAACGGTCACTGTAATTACTGACAGATAAATATTACTTGTCTTGTTAACTGGACAATGGACAATGCAAGACCTACGGGTATGTGGCTTAGAATAGAATACTCTTTATTATGTACACCATATAAATTACAGACATAAATATTTACAATGGGTCACACAATGGGCGGTCTTATCGCTAAGAGCGATCTTTTAAACCAACCAACCACCTTTGTACCATTTACAAATACACCGTGTTCCGGACGATATACATAAACTTCGACCAGATGTTCAGACCATGGAAATAAGCATTTTTCATTATGGACACATGAATGAATTCTTATTTTTTCTTAATTTTCATACTAACTAAATACCTTGACGTTAATCGCCCGATATGCATGCCTCTTTATCCGAATTGTGTGTATTTTCATTCATAAGATTTGGCGGGCTGAAACTTGTCAAAACTGAGTTAAGACCCTTTCTTACCGCATAGCTCAATTAAATTTCACTAAATAAAATTACAAATATCTTTGTAGCGTAGCCTTTTTAAGTACTACTTCCTTTGTTAGATTTAATTTGTAAAAGCTATAGCATTTCAAAGTTAGTTCTTAGAAACTAGGCGAACCTCAAAACCTACAGGTTGTCTTCAAGAAGTCTCTAAACTCTGTACTGATATAACATTGAGTACCTTATTAAATACCTACTATGTTAAATATTGCTATATACCAAGTTTTTATGTGTGCAAGAATATAAATACAGAAATATTTATAGGTAGGTACTGGAAAAGGTGTGTTCATTTCAAGTGACTTTAAACAGAGGGGCAATTCTCGTAATTTTATTAACGTACTTCACAGTCTGATCTCAGTCTCCGTAATCATTAAATTAATTAAATAAATATTGAAAGCTCATAGTCTAAAATCCAATAGAACACTCCATAACGGTTACTTATTGCATAAAATCTAACAGGATCTCGGCACACAGGGTTCAATACAATCGTGTTATCTACCGTCCCTTGAGGTTTCGCTATCACAAAGCAAATGCACTATACCGTAGCTATAGATATACTAACAGGCATCACCTACAAATAACTGGAGACACATCGTGCTATATTTTAGACTAGAATAGAATAGGTACTCTTTATTATGTACACCATATAAATTACAGACATAAATATAGAAATTAACAAAGGGTGACACAATGGGCGGTCTTATCGCTAAGAGCAATCTTTTAAAGACAACCTTTGGATGGATTAAAAAGGGGAAGGACAGACAAATACGGTAGTCTGTGGTGTGCCATTAACATAATATAATAAATTCGTGGGACACTCAGAAAGTATTGCGAAAATAAAAATAAAAAATGTTCTATACTTAGGTAAATATTTTTTTTATTAAATCTATTCAAAGTACTCTACAAAGTACAAAGTTTCATGCGTCTTAAACAGCTTTCGAAACGCTTTTTCCAGTCCGCCGCAGACACCTCGTTTACAGCCTGCTCGAACGCTGACAGCGCATCTTCCGGCGACAAAAGTTGTATCCCTTTGAGCTGATTTTTTATTTTCGGGAATAAAAAGGAGTCACACGGTGCTAGGTCAGGGCTGTAAGGAGGGTGACCCAGGAGTTTGACCGGCGTGCTGTCCATGAAGCCCCTCGTTTTGAGCGCGGTGTACGAAGGCGCGTTGTCGTGATGGAGCAGTAGCCCGCGGAGCCCTGTGTTTGGTCGCTTGTTGCTCACAACAGAGAAAACTTCTGCCAAGCATTTGGTAGTAAGTAAACCATTGAGCACGCCTTATCGACACGGGTAAGTCATTCCATAACCGTACTGCTTGAACAGTAACAGATTCTAAAGTATCCGTCACGAAAAGCTATAAATTATGTAAACACACATTCAGGGGTTCGCAACCTTTGGATCAAATAAAAAAAAAACAGTTTTGTAATGATTTGTATGTTTATATAGGGATATAATTATGTCAACTGACACATCTAATTACTGTCGTCAGACGAATCCAAGTATTCTGCATCTGCATTCCGCAGCATTGACAGAGTCAGCGTGAACTTACTTCAAAATGGCTACCCAAATGTTTACGTTCCATGAGTAAAACGAGTTCGAGCACCACAAAACATTAGACGACAACGCTTTATAACGCTAAAATATAACGTGAAAATTATTTATTAATAATAACCAACTTAATATTGACAGTTTGCACCACACAGACAAGTTATTTGTCAATATTAGTAATTAGGTACACATGTAATCAATCATAAAATAAAAATACTACAAAATGAAAAATAACTATAATTTCGGAAGTCGGCGTTGGTTCCGCATTTTCGTTTTTTGACACCGACTTCCGAAATTAAAGTTATTTTTCACTTTGTAGTATTTTTTTTTGAAGTCGGTGGTTTTTTTGTGTAAAATAGTTTTTATTTTTCACTTTTTAGTTGTACCTACCCCACACAAATTCAATTAACACTAGTGCATTGAAGAATTGAAGACACCGACTAGAAGAAGCATCAAAATTCGCATAGAAATGCCGGAGATGCAGTACATTTATGCATATAACTTCGTACATAAGAATAATTACCTAATGTATTATATACTAAAACCTTCCTGAAAGTGTGTAGATCACATTAGTAAAAATTGGTTCATAAGTTTTTGAGAAAATCGCGGACATACAAACATACATACGGGTCGAATACAGAACCTCCTTTTTTGAAGTCGGTTAATAAAAATTAGGTTAAATCAAATAATAAAGATGGCCATAATTTGATGAAATTAAATAAAGTGAAACAAAATTGGTCAAAATTAGATAAGTAAAGTTAGACAAAATTACATAGAATTACGATAAATTGGAATAGAATCATTAATAACAGGTAAATATTTTATTTAAATTTATTTGCCCCAAGGAGATTATACTGGGAGTGACAATGGAACGGAATGGATGGAAATTGCTCGTTAGAGTCGTATTACACGTAAGGTCAGGCGTTTCTAAATTTTCCAAAGATGTAAACAACAATGGCCGCTTGAAATTGAATAAAATCGATGAACAAGAACATTTATTTTATGTAATGTTTGTTTTCGTCTAAATCTCCGAGGTAACTAGGCGAAAACAAACATTCAAACTGAAACATAGATGGAAACTCTCGTCTTTCCCTCATAAGTCCGAGAGTTTCCGAGGAAAGTTTAGACACCTTACTTTTTCGCTGTGACGGGAAAAACCTGCGGGACACGTCGCGTAGTGCTTTGACCACCTCGTCAGCTTTCTCGTCAATATTGCCTGTGGTTTCCAACAGGGCGAATCGATTTTGAAGTTCCAGTTGGAACTTTTCGGATCCTAGAGTGGCTTGGAGCTGCGTAGGTCGGAGTGTAGGCCTCATCATGCGGAGTCTCTCAGCTCTGAAAAATTGCTTGAATGTTACAAACATTACTTAAAATAAATGTTCTTGTTTATCGATTTTATTCGATTTCGAGCGGCCATTGTTGTTTACATCTTTGGCAAATTTTGAAACGCCGGACTATATGTTACTTTGAGTTGATTGAATTTGGGATCATTTGTTGTTAATTGAATTGTCGCTACGTAACTTATTAGAAATTCTTTATTTACAAAATGTATAGCTTCTCGTGACGGATGCTATATTAGAAGCATCAATTTCTAGGCAGCCGTTTTATTTATACCTAAACCAACTGCTCTGTTTTTGGTAGATTCATCACAAGTTAGGTACGTTATCTGAAGGAAAAACATAACTTCATACTTGGGTCAATCAACTAATATACCCACACTTACCTACTTTTTTTATTTTATTAAAATAAACATAAAATAATTTTCTTTTATTCTGATTCAATTAAAGCATTAGCAATATCATCTACTTTAATTATTTGGAAGGGCAGTGTAGATAATTGGAATTTAAATTTAACATAGTTTAGGTAAAAAAAGACGGGTTGCACTCCGGGAGTGCCGGCAGAAGTGAAAACTTGAATATTAACGTTGAAATAAATCAATTATTAGATAATTTAAAAAGCTAAGAATCTTAAAATAATAATATGTACAAGTATATAAAAAGGGAAAATCCACCACCACCACCAACACCACCACCACCACCAGCACCACCACCACCACCACCACCACCACCAGCACCACCACCACCACCAGCACCACCACCACCACCACCACCACCACCACCACCACCACCACCACCACCAGCACTACCACCATAACCACCACCACCACCACCAGCACCACCACCATCACCACCACCACCATCACCACCACCACCATCACCATCACCACCATCACCACCACCATCACCATCACCACCAGCACCACCACCACCACCGCCATCACCACCACCATCACCATCCCCATCCCCATCCCATCCCCATCACCATCACCATCACCATCACCATCCACATCACCATCTCCATCACCATCCATCCATCCATCCATCCATTATCGTGTCTCACTTGGTTCACTTCGGTTGGCGCCGCCGTAGAATGCGAGGGGGGGGGCGAAATCTCTCCTGACGGTCACGTGTCCTGACGCGATGCCCTGACGCGAGTTTCACATTTTTTACCCATTACAAAAAGACATACTTAGGTACCCTCAAAAACTGTCCCCAGTGTTACCTGCATTCAGCGTAAGGGCGGTTTCACACTACGTCCGATTCGAATCCGAGAAATAGTCCATAGTTCTATTTGTTCGGATCTAGTGCGCAACCCCTCATACAAATAGGACAATGGTCACTTCGGACGGCATTTCTTGGATTCGGATCAGATGTAGTGCGAAACCGCTCTTAGATAAATAATTATATTGAAGGAAACACGTTTTTTTTATTACCTAACTCTTACATGTATGTATATTATTATGTCGATTTTAAACAGTGACCGAAGAAAAAAAAATCGAGTGTGCTTATGACCACACGACTGAAGTGGAACTTCAAACGTATTTGGCTATGAGAGGAAGAGAAAAAGAAAATGTGCGCGCGCACTGCTTTCTCTTGCTTATATCCCCCACTCAACTCCCGTTCGCCTCGCCCGATCACACTTTCCGTCACACTTACGTCACGCGTTCGCCAGCTTACTCCCCAAGTCAAGCGTGCGTAAAGAAGTTTCACTTCAAAAATTGTTGGCATTATTTTTTAAGCGACCCAATGTTTCTCGATTTCTTATAGCTATCATAATAGGTGAATACCTACTAAAACTACACACAATCGCATTTTTTTTAATAACATACCTTCTCAAGGGTTAGTCACGGGAAACTTGTGATGGGATTTCCATAAGTTTTGATAGAAAACGTGAAGTTGGTAGTAGGTAACCTAGAAAAAAAGCCTGACAAACTGAAACACAAGAAAGACTTGAAAATAATGAGATAAAAATATTATTTTGAAGATTTTTGAGTAAGCAATCCCAATGCGAAATGTGACCGCTGAAAACGAAGTGTGAGAATGAACGTAAAGAAGCGATCGTACGAGGAATAGGTACTTATAGAAATTAAATCGAATGAATTTCAGATTAAGTCTAAAATGCGGAATGGTAATAGAGAATATTTTTAAGCTTTTTTGTATAAGCTATCTTTGCTTAGTAGGCCACCTATTGACCTTATTTTTTTAGGGTTCCGTACCTCAAAAGGAAAATGGAACCCTTGTAAGATCACTTCGTTGTTCGTCTATCAAGACCCTTTTTCTCAGGAACGCGAGGAGTTATCAAGTTGAAAGTTATCAAATACTCAGAGCTGCAATCCCTGGAAGCAGTGAAAAAATCAAACTTCTAAATCAATGCGATCAAAAGATACGGGCGTTTATGTTCCGTTTATGCCGCATATTTTGACACTGATCGCAAGGGAATCAAAACCTATAGGGCACTTCCCGTTGCCCCAGAATCATGAAATTTGGCAAGAAGCAATGTCATGTAGCACAAGTAAAGAAAAACATCCGGATACTGTAAATTTGTAGTTGCATACCCACAAAGTACGGAACCCTCGGTGCGCGAGTCCGACTCGCACTTGACCGGTTTTTTTTTTTTGTATCTGCTGTATTAGTGTGCATGCACACGAGCGATACGCGTCGACGACAGAGGCAACTGCAAGCGTCGACGCGTGTGCACACGTCAACGCAGAAAAGAAGAGGTAACTGCCCACCTAACTCAAGCATTTTCTTTATGCTTCAATCAAATCAATCCTATATATGCCTATTGCAGTCCATTGCTGGACATAGGCCTCTCCCAGGCTGCGCCACAACACCCTGTCCTCCGCTTTCCGCATCCAGTCTATCACAGCCACCTTTTTAAGTTCGTCGAAGACCATTGTCACTGGCGGGCGTCCCACAACGCTTTCCGATACGCGGTCTCTACTCCAGGACTCATCTGCTGCGCCATCGGGCATCGGTGCTTCGACAAACATGGCCAACCCACTGCCACTTCAGTTTGCTTAGCTTAGTGTAGGTAAACCATACCCTGTACCTACTTCTCATACAGAAATTAGAAGATAAGTACCTACTTAATAACTTAACTATGTAATTGTGTCTAAGGCTCATTGTGTGAAAAACCCTTTCTTATTGGATACCTACTCTTCACAAAGAACACACCCTCCAAATTTCATGTCTCTAGGACCAGCGGTTTTGGCTGTGCATTGATATATCAGTCAGTCAGGACTCAGGACTTTGAATTTTATATAATTATATAGACCAATATAGACAATACCCACCTACTCATAAATAACATAAAATAAATACGAACCTACCAGGAAACTTCATTAAAATATTCGTCCAAATAGAAATGCAAATAAATCCAATTAAAACAATAAGATACATTTTACTTTACCATTCTATAAGAGCAGAATTCGAAATTCAAATTGGAAATGGACACTTCCAGTTTTCAGAAAATTGTATGAATGGCACAGGTAATGTAGCATTCAGCCTGCCAGACCAGAGACCGATGAATGAAATGAAACAAACACTGAATTCTGCTAATGAATGTCCAATTAATATTGCCAGCTAACCTGATTGACCGGCGAACCGTCGTTGTGAGCAACATTTCATACAAAAGGCTATGATGCCTCACTGGATATTACGCCTACAGGTTGTTTTATGAATCATAAAAATAATAGCTTTGTAAATTGAATTCGGCGAAATTATTGAGGATATTTTTAACTTATGAAGGTTTCGTGAAAAACTGTTCAACATGTACCTACACTAATAGATCATCATCCCGACCGTCTGATGGGTGATCGCGATTTCTTGTTCTTAGTAATATCTGGGAAGTTAATTGTTATATCTATCTATAATCAGACAGGTGGTATGAAATGGCTATATCACGACAAATTGACGAAGGGTGTCAATTAATTTCTCTGACTGCACTAAGAAGACAGGGGATGATCAAACGTACTTAGTGTCCTGCCCTGCCCCCCTCTTGACATATTCTTCACTACCTGTCCCGGCGGACTTCGTACCGCCTCAGAATTCAATACATGTGACAAAGTTCAATAGACACGTAGCGCCATCTATTATCATAGTAACGTTATTGTGGTTTTCCTCGGTAACAGCACTTTTTTTTCGGGATGAAAGGTACCCTATGTCCGTTTCTGTACACCTGACAACGCATATATGCAAAATTTCATAATTATCAGTTCAGTGGTTTAGGCGTGAAAAGGTAACAAATAAACTTAGAATTTGCATTTAAATAGTAGAGATTCCTATTTTTTTTCGTTGTTGTCGCTCGAATAAATAAGAAGTGGCTTAGATAAGCAGGTACAGGTACCTATGGCTGCCAAGGCCTGTGAGAATATGAAAAGTGCAGACATTAGTAAAAAAAAAACTGGAGTAACGAAACGTTGGCCGTTTGGAATAAAAGGGTTTCAACTAACATTATTATTAAAAAAAATGATATTGTAACGTAAAAAGGTGTTATGGTCACATGAAACCTTTTTGCGTAAACAATTTTATATAAAAATGTTAGTTGGAACCCTTTCATTCCAAACGGTCGCCTTGTCAACAAATGCCAATGACTTTACTTTTTTTTTCTTTTTTTTACCTTTTTTTTATACCTACGTATGTTCTGTAGACTTATGCAGACGCATAGTGGTTTCCGTGTTAGAAACGCGGCTTCGACACCCGCTGGAACAACAGATTAATAATTACATTGGAGTTAAACATGATTGGCGAAATGTAGCTAGGTACTAAAGGAAAACTGCCCAACCTTTCGAGGAAAATAGGCGTGATGATCAGTTAATGTTATGTATGAAAAAGATACCACCCACTCGCTCCCTCAAAGGGTGAA
The DNA here is from genome assembly GCA_945859645.1 of Amphipoea oculea. NCBI lineage: Eukaryota > Metazoa > Arthropoda > Insecta > Lepidoptera > Noctuidae > Amphipoea > Amphipoea oculea. The sequence continues at coordinate 17,220,809 of OX243883.1, forward strand.
ACAAAAAAGCAAATTCACTGTAAGTACAGACGCCAGCACATCAAGCTACCCGAAACTGTCAAATTTTTCCAATCAATTTTGAACCTTATGGTTTAGTAATAAAGTTGAAAATCTATTAAAGAAATTTGACAGATTGTAATAGCTTGATGTGCTGGCGTCTGTACACCAAAATCTCTATTCTGATGTCCGTTAATCCAGCCAAGCCAATCACGTTTAGAACACACCAGTCAGTCATATTTTTATTTTATTGGTTTATTAATCATACCTACTTAAATGTCCAATAGACCGATAACCTTGTAAAGGCTCTAATTTAATACCTACGGTAAATGTGAGAAACACAGGCGCAAGCGATGTGGCGACGCTTGGGGGACACGTAGGTCCAGCTGCACGTCTGGAAGTGGCTGGAATGATAATGAATGTCCCCCCGTGTCCCAATGCCCCATGTCCCAATGCCCCAATGTCGCATACCCCAATGTCCCATGCCTATGTCCCATACTCCAATTCCCTCAGCCTAAACTCATTTCCAAGGGTTGAACCAACCCCACTTGCAAAAGAAAATTACTGCTACAGATTGTAAACCAGCTAGGTACGATTTAAATTCAAAACCATCGTCGCTAAGTAAATCGGACCTTTTTATTCTAAGTCCAAAGTCAAAACTTAGTTAATTCCGTTTGAATTTTCTATTTGCCATTGCATTGTGCGTTACCTTTGTTTATGCATACAAAGGAACGCCACATTTAATTTTTAATGTTGTAACAATGTAAGTCAAACGGATCGATGTGCTAGCTTTCTACTTTTCTTTCATCCGAGCATGGTACAATTATTATACCATGCATCCGAGTACAATGGAAAACTTTCACGAGACATGGCTACTATTCTATTTGGTTTATAGCTCCGGCGAAAGATGGCGCTAGCGATTGGACTTAAATTTTTATCGGATTTCTTTTCTATTTCTATAGTAATAAATCGTCGGTCAACAGAAAGTTATAGCCGCATAATATTTTTTATTTTGTTGGTTTACTTTTTCAAATGTTGTTGCTATTTTATTTTTTGTTCTTGTAAGCTAATGCTAATTTATAAGTCAAAAGATTCGGTATCAAGTCAGAAAAAACTTGCCACAGAAAAAACATGCAATAGAGATGAGATATTATGAAATCCAAATGAAACCTGTTTCACCGTGCCTGTAATAACGCGGTTTTACGAATACAAGACCGTGGTGGTGATAAAATGCTTTGCCTAAAAAACGAATAAAATCCTTTTCATTTCATTACAAAAACGGAAACATTTCAAAATCCCCATAACTATTTCAGCTTCGGTGACCATTTCTGTTTTTTTTTACGGCTATGGTATCAGTATGTTATTTGGCTAATGCAGCCTATCTTGGCTGAGAAGTTACGTGCACAGTGCGGACACGTTAGGATACCACTTTGGTAAAGATATTGTAAATTGAGGAGTGGCTTACTCTTGAGGTGGTCTCGCTTGTTGCCGAGATAACTCTTCCGCTGGTCTTTAAATAATTTGAATTTAGGACTTATAACTTTTATTGTAAAACGGTTTTGTCTTTTGTATATTATTAATGAAACAAAATTATAATGAACAACAAACAAAATTGGGAATTAACTTATTTATACAGAAGCACTGCATAAGCAGTGGCGAATAAAATATGTATTACTTATTTTTTGTACGTACTTTCTTTATTTCCAGTAACCACAAAAGTTTAGCTCACGTAAAGATAAACAAACGTACGTACTTCTCAGCCTCACCTCTACTTTTTCTAGCGCTGTCAGTCTATCGGCTGTCAAAGTCGGCGTCCTGTCAGTGTCAAAAGAAAGAGCGCCTTCGGGAACTGTTAATAATTGTTATTGTTTTAACCATAATTCGTTAATAAATCCAGAGTTTACCTCTTTCGATATCCAGCATATATCAGTGGCAGATATTCCAGGTAAGTTAAATACAATTTCAATGTTCTAATCAACCATTACCAGAGATTAAAATTCATAGGTTATGTCGCGAGAATTTTGTTTAAAGTTGGCATATTTTTCATATATTTTCCTAATTTTATGGTGAACACTGTGTAAGATGATATAAGTTTACTTTCTTGACCGTTATATGCAGATTAAACGTCCTGATATTGTTACTTTCATAATAACTTTGGAGCTGCTTTTTTACAATAAACATTGTCTTAAGATTTTCCTGTAAACCGACCAAAAATCTTGCGAAAATTATTCCAGAATGTCAAGTCAGGAGAACGAAGCCCCTTTGCCTGAAGGATGGGAGATGAGAACCAGCCGTTCTACTGGAATGACATACTTCCTCAATATGTACACTAAGAAGTCTCAGTGGGAGAGGCCGGAGGCGCCTGCTGACCCTGGTGAGATCCGCTGCAGCCATCTCCTTGTCAAACACGCTGAGAGTAGACGCCCTTCGTCTTGGAGGGAAGAAAACATCACTCGTAGTAAGGAGGAGGCGATGGAGCTTCTCAAAGGATACCGTAAGCAGATCGTAGCGAATGATGCAACATTTGCTGAATTAGCATCGAAGTATTCTGACTGCTCATCTGCTAAGCGTGGCGGAGACTTGGGTATGTTTGGACGTGGGCAGATGCAGGCTGCGTTTGAAGAGGAGGCTTTTAAACTGAAGGTGGGGCAGCTCAGCCGGCCTGTAGATACGGACTCTGGAGTCCACATCATCTTGAGGACTGCTTAGATTTTAAGTGTTATTATGCTCTTTATTATTGTACTACCATTAAAGCGAAAGTGTCAAGGTAGCCTGCAAAATTCAAATTTCCTTATGTTTTTTGCAATTTGCAGGTCAATGTCAGGTTATGTTGATCTAAATATGATTAATGGCCATAACAAACACTTATTTATACAATTATAATCATATAAATCGTCAATTCATCTCTCTTAAGTCCATATTATCCTATTGAATAACTATTTCATGAAATCATAACATTTGAGGCCAATTCTAACAGGTGTTGTATGGCTGATTCTTATAGACGTGTATCATATTTTATTAAACAAACAACCTAACACTGAACTGTGCAGGCTACCTTAGCGCATCGCCCATAAACTGTTCTTAGTTTGCAAAAATGTTTAAAGCAATATTTAATGGATACCGAATTAGAATGCTAGATTCAATACAATTATTTCCTGAATTACTGAGGATAGAGAATCTTTATAAACCTGCAAAGTACCAAGTTTCTAGTTCCTCAAAAATATAATATTACATGTTAGCTAAAATTGTTTATAATCATACTTAGGGTTGCCAGGTCTTAAAACCGAAAAGCCGGACAGACCAGCCAGATTAGCCAGACATTTGAGTAAAAAAAGCCGGATGGCCTTAATTTTTTAGTCTTAGTACAACCAACACGATGAATTTTTTTTAAGTAAAACTAGGCTTTTTTATCATTTACTATACACTAACTGGCCGTCTCCACGAGGGAGAGAATCGCGGCGATAGTCTCGCCGTGCCATCAAATTTTCGCCGCGGTGATATCGCGTGTGGAGACACGTTATAAGAGAGTGTATAGAAAGACGTGACACAACGATAATATCGCTGCGATTCTCTCGCACGTGGAGACGGCCCCTAAGAGTGGGGTGGTGATGAAGAGTGACGGGGAGGCGGGGGCGCGCCGCGCATGCTTTAGTCAAATTTAAAAATCCGGACAAGCCAGACACCGTCTGATTTGGCTGGACACACAATCAAAAGGCCTGATTGTGTCCGGCTTTATCCGGACGCCTGGCAACTCTAAGCATACTGCTCAAACCATAAGTATTATTGTATTCTGCTATTGTATGTACTTGTTAACAGCATTCTCTGTAATCACTATAGATTAATTGAATGAATCAAATCATAATGCATTTAAGCCTGATACTTTGTTTGAATAAAATTGAAACTGATTTTTTGACTGAATTGGAATTTGATAAGTCTGGTTGAGATTTTCAAATATGTCTCATTTTGCACGTGACTCAGTAATAGACCAATAGAATTTTGTAAAAGACAATGTTTATTGAAATGTTTTAAAGGTTCCATATTCTCTACCTGATATTTGTGCCTAAACTAAAAGGACAGAAATAAATATGTTTTCTGATTCAAATACTATTTTATTATTTGTTCACCATAGAGTTGGGAAGAAATGAGTTGAAGCATGTAACTTAATATTTTATATATTCACTAACAAGATGCACAGTAAATAAGAATAACAAAGTCTTAAATATTAATGACATCAGTACTGCGCCGCTGACGATCCCAGCCGATCGTCAGGGACGCGGGACTCCCCGAACTTCAAGAGATTTTTTTACATTTTTCTAACATCAGTTACAAATATGGCACTAACATAACTATTGACTTATTTTATATTAGACCATAACAATCAAAGTTCGGGAGTCAGATCAGATCCACATTAAAAAGCCTCGTACGTCGGTTCATCTTTATTTTGACTGTTTCTTATTAGGAGTATGGTGTCTAATGTTGATTCTTTGATATTCTGGGTTGCGGGGGTCCAGATGGGCCCGATGATAGGCGGTGCCCGCTTTCCCCCCCATGCACTGAACTTCACCTTCCTCTTGCCATCCTTCTTCAAGTTGACGTCCAAATACGGATGTCCAGGCTTGAAGATTTTCGGCAAAGATTCTAGAAGAAATCTCTTGAACGGTAACGCCTCTCGCAACATCCTATCATCGGCATTTGTACTCAGAGCCAAGATGTTGATGGGGTGTCGCTTGCTCGGTGTGGGGATAAAATGAAAGCCTGCGAAGTTATATCGTTCATTGCCATTTTCGGGTGAGTAATTCGAGACGATTTTGTTCAGTTCAGGTATCGTTGTGAAGAAAATGATTTTGGAATTCTTCCTGCCGGGCTTGTAGACCATCTGGCCGCTGCGTTTGCCGCCCCAGGGGCTAAAACGGACTCGTTTGGGCATGCTGGGCTCTCGGATGTTGCTGGCTCGTTTCCATGTCCACATGTTTTCGATGCTGTTTTTGTCCCTTTTTCCGCCCCATGGGCTGAAATATTTCTTGTCCTTGGGGTCTAGGAAATTGGTGGCGGGTTCGTCGACTGTCCCTTCGATGTTCTTGTCCTTGGGGTCTAGGGAGTTGGTAGCGTTTTCGTCGGCTGTCGCTTCGAAGTTTTTGTCTTTGGGGCCTAGGAAGTTGCCGAAACCACTACCGACTTGTTCTTCGTTTTGTAAATACATGCCTTGGTCTATGTCTAGCTGGTTGGGCAGCCAGCGCTTCTCGCGTGGTTCTTGCTCTTCGGCTATTCGTTGGCTTCTTTGGTGATCAGCTTGGGTGTTTTCGAAGGAAGTCTGGGGATTGTTTCGTGTGGTTTCATAGTCGTTACTTGTGGGTACATTGAAGTAGTAGGGTAGACGGAAGTGTCGCTTGGTGTCGATTGCGTCGAGGACGTAGTCGTTGCCGGGACCCCCGGTGTTGATGTACTGAGGCCTCACGGTGCCGAGCCAGGAGAACGTAATGAGTAGCCAGTGGTTCAACATGATTCTGGAAAGGAGAAAGTTTTCTGTTAATTTTGAATAGAGAATCTCTACCTAACCTACTTGCTTAAACAAAAATTGTATTCTTAAAATTGCTTAACCATATAGGTAGGTACCTATTTTACAACCTTCACGCTTAGAATTATAATTGCTCAACAATATTTTGGATGGGTGACCTTCAAGAATTTAGATATAACACAATATGAAACCGTTCACTCTGAAACTTGACACTAAAAGTTTTCATTCTGAAGTGGAGTGGTCTTCGAACAAGTTAGAACAAGGAATATGCAGGTGGAAATTGTTTGCATAACTTTTACTCGAACAAACAGGAGTGCAAACATCTTCAATGTGCCTATAGTTCATAGGTAGGTACAAGAACTAGATTTGATCTAAACAGACAGGTGCTTTGTTTTACCTATTGTTAATTATCGAACCGCCCCTGCTCGTACGGTTTTGCGAGATAGGTTTATTAATGTAAGTTTAATATTAGCCTCACGGTTCGACCGTTCAGTTTACGATACTCTTGACGCGGTTGGTCCGTGGATGGGTGACCATCTTTACATACCAAGACCGTCCGTGAAAACACGTTAAGCCGTCAATCCCGGCTCTGTAATTCGTGGATCTTTAACAGTCGGTGTGGGTCGTCTGAAGCCCGAAAGTCTGACAACCTGTATTACCGAGGGGTGTCGTATTACCGAATAACTGGGTTGTGGACGTCAGATAGGCAGTCGCTCCATCTAAAATACTGGTACCTACTCAGCTGCATCCGGTTAGACTGGAAGCCGACCCCAACATAGTTGGGAAAAGGCTAGGCAGATGTTATGATGACACAAACCTTTCTAATATTCTCTAAATGATGGTGAAAGTTGCATCGGCGTCCGTTGCGAAGTTTTGCGAAAAAACGCGGTCACAGACATTACGTTCATGACGTAGTGTGTTAAGGTGCCACTATTCGATATTTTGTCCATACAAATTTCGGGAGAGTATTACTCCACTGTTTGACATTGTACATCCAAAGTTAAACATTGTATCGTTTTGTCTAATTATTAATTGTGTCTGTACGGAAGCAGAATTGTAAAATAAGCCATTAAAAAGTTATGAGCCAACAAAGATTCGTTTTTCTTGCTATTTTTAACGTAACTTTGGGTGTAAATAAGTAATAAAAGAACTGAAAAATATTAAAAATTACATCCGTACCGACAAAGCTCAGTTATCGAAGAGTTCAAAAAACTTTATTTGTGATTGATTTATGTAGTGGATTTTTCATAGAACTCGATTTTCCAAAGCACTTTTCAAATATTTTTATGCGCCTATCAGTTCGGAACGGTGTTTCTGTGCGTGAGAATTAGATGTTGTGCGTGTAGATTAGCGTCTAACTGCTCATCACTGATACTAGCTCCGTCAGACACGAAGCCAAGTTAGACAGCGTGATTTTGGCCATGACCACCAGTGAGTTCGAGCTCGCGACTAGTTTACTCTTAAGCCGGTCCTACATTGTAAGCGGGATTTCTCCCGACCAGACGGTCTGACAAACATGACGCACCGTCCTCCCTCCTACACTGGAGCCAGTGCTCGTTCCAGGGAGGGAAGTCGGGTCTGAACTGGTCTGACAACAATCAAACAGTTTTGTTTTTCTTCCAGTTGCATGGAAGCTTTGATCACACTTTGGTTGAGGTGGTGCGTTTTAACATCATCTATTGAACTTGGTTTTTGTGTTTAATTGTGCCATAATGGTAGACAAAGGAATGTTAATTGAATTAGTGCGTGAGCAAGTAGTATTATCGGACCAGAGGGACAAACGGTACCACAACCGCAATTTGAGGTCAAAATTGTGGGAGGAATCAGAGAAAGTGCTGAAAATTGAAGATCAACTGTATTAGACAACTTTCCTCGTCGAGAGTTAACACAATACTGGTTCTTCCGCTCCTGGCTGAAAACTAGCTGCAATGTAGGAGCGCCGAGTCTGGACTGGTCTGGTCTGGTGGCCAGATCTACTCCGCTTCCAATGTAGGACCGGCCTTATGCAACTACCCCGCATGGTTAGGACATGCGATAATGTTATTCCGGTTGTGCGTTCCCCTGGGATAATTTCCGGCCTACACGCAAGTTCTGGCAAAAGCTATTCTTTTATAGTGAAGCTATGTAGGTGATTAAAGGGACTTTATGGTTATCAGTGCCACATTTAATTCATCTCAAGCGGTCATTTTGATTTTAGACCCAATTTTAAATTCTAAGTATTTATCAGACACTGAGGGCTTGCCCTTTTTAAAACCAGCACCCTAATTGCGTAACACACTAAGTATCAATCGGAATCAGGATCATTTTGAATCAAATTGCTAATCCATTGCTTCATAAGTTCGAAAAATTTGTCTGCTCAACACGTAAATAACGCAATGAATGTCGTTAAACTGTCAAAATTAAACCGATTCCGATTGATAATGTGTTACGCAATTGCCCCGCTGATCTATTCTTTGAAGACCTTAGCATCCATTCCAGTTTAAAATATGAATAGGCTGAGAATCGCTAAGATGACAGAGCAAGCAATATTAGTCCCCAAAAGCTTCTATAACAATTTTAGAAACAATAGCAACACTTTGTAGTAAGTATCTTAGTCATTAGTGGATTAACACTGAAGAGTTACCTATTTAAATAAGGGCTGATTCCTTCAAAGGAACTGCTAAGGGAACTATCTAACTAACAAAAAGGGATTTTTCAATCGACAGATAATTTTTATTCGAGGAATAAAATTGAAGTCTGACAGTTTTTGTATACATATAAGAATTTCCAAAAATTAAAAATTATTTTTCCTATAAAATTGTCTGGCGTTGGAAAATAGCCCTTAATCTGAAATGGAATTCATTATGAAGTTATTCCATTATTTATTTAATTATTCAAAGCTTTTTGCCTCACCGGAAGTAACGTCATCTCTCTGTAGACTTACTTCCCAATTTGGAAACATTTTTATGAAGGTAGTTTATAAAATATCTCACTGTTGGGTTGGACTTCGTCGTTTATTTATTTATTTATATGCTCTAGGTTACCATTTAGAAACTTGTAAAGTCCTGACAAAAAGCTTGACATTTCAATAAAAGTCCGGACATTACTCACAAAATTCAAACATTAACCACTTAGTTACAGTGGTATGGTAGGCATGGTAGCAGACGCTCGCGAGAAGAAAACCCGGACAAATTACAAGTCCGGATAAATCTGGACGGATGGTAACCCTATTCGTGAGGCACGAGAATTGTCTAGTCCGTCTCCATCTGTTGTCTTTATTTGCAACTAGCGAGCCGCCCCTGCGTCCCACGGTTGTTACGACGCCGACGTGACAAAACATCTATTATACAGGAAGGTTTTTTTATCACCATCCAAATTTTTACAGGATGTTCTATCCATGAATATGAACAACTTTCACTATGGGACCAACTCTGAAATCACGAAAACAAAATCAGCTGTTTTATTAAAAGTTCAATTCCTACTTGACCAAAATGTATGAAACAGCTGATTTTTTTTCGTAATTTCAGAGTTGGTCCTATAATAAAAGTTGTTCATATTCATGGGTAGAACACCCTGTAAAAATTTGGATGGTGATAAAAAAATCATCCTGTATTAGATGAATAGTTAGTTACACACCGATTTCTCTCTTTCAGTCGTCTAATTTGACTTTCGAAAAGACAAAGCGTTGTATAACTATACAGACACTGTACAACGTTTATTAGTAAGGGGATAGATATTTTCCTTACAACGTATACATGCAAGATTTAGTGTTGGTATTGGTAGCAAACTTTTAGTGCTATTGTAAAGATCACAACAGAAGAATACCTGTCACTAGCTCACCGTCCGATCAGGACCAGGCCCGTGCCGGACGGCGCGTACGTGTTCCACGCGCGCCTCAAAGAGAAGTCAGCAAAAAGGAAGGGGCCTGCCAGGGCCGAAGCCTGCCGGGGGTGCGGGATTGTCCGAAAGGGTTACCGCTACCCCGGAACATAAAGGGCTAAGGAAGGAACACGGATGGGTTTTAGTCAGTAAGAGTCTGACACTCCCTTCCGCTCCACCCAGAGCGGGAGGAGTCATTTGATGATATCCCATCCATAAAAAAAGGGTACCTGTCACCTCGACAAAATAAAACCGGTCAAGTATCGGGTGGTATCGGTTGTTAAGACACCTCCCGACCGATTCGGTCAAGTTCGCAAGACATATTATAGTGTACAAGTGTGCGCGCAAACACATGTGCACTCTCTGTTCCTTTACTCTCATGGTCCGATGGGACGGCCATCCGACACGACCGGGGAGAGAACAGGCGTAAGACCGCTTTACGTGCTTTCCGAGGCACGGGGGTATTAAACCGTCAACTTCCAAACTCCGGGATGTTACTAAGAAATTCCTAATGGAAAACTCAATAACACTTTGTCTGATCTGGGAATCGAATCCAGGACCTCAGCAGCTCAGCAGTCGCGCTTGACACCACGAGACCAAAGAGGGAGTAAAAAAAAAATACTTTCCTACCAACACAATGTACTCTACCTATGCTACCTCCACGTTTAGCCCAGATAAGCACAGGCGCGGTATTCCGGCGGTGATTTTTTTCGGGAGTTGAAAATCCAACAGTGTATTTTTTTGACGTGCTTGGATGCGCTTTGTTGGATTCTCAATGCTCGGTTCGACACCGAGAGTTGAAAATCCATTGCGCGATAAAATCCCGCCACGATACGAAAGAGATAAGTTTGCAGGATTGTTGATATAGTTGAAGTATAGTAAGAAACCGATGGAAAAAATTTGATAAATGTATCAAATTAAATTTCAATCGACAACGTCCATCGGTTTCTTACTAAACTTGAACTATATCCGACAGTCCTGCATTTGTGTAAATTATTTCATAACCATTGCTCTCAAAACGGTAAAGGAAAACATCGTGAGGAAACCGGCATGTCCTAAAACCAAAAATTCGAAGACAATCATGTGACATCCACCAACCCGTACTGGGCCCGTGTGGTGGTTTATGATCCACTTCCTCTCACAGGGAGGAGGCCTGTGTCCCAGCAGTGGGAAAATTGTAGGCTGATTATGTAGTTCCTAAATGCCCCCCCACCTAAAAGTAATTTTCCTTTACATTTTCCTGCCCTTTCACTAAACCAAGATAGGTACTTATGTACTTACATATTATTAGACTAGCTACGCCCCGCGGTTTCACCCGTGTAAGTCTCGATCCCGTGGGAATATCGGGATAAAAAGTATCCCATGTCCTTTCCCGGGACTCAAACTATCTCTATACCAAATTTCATCTAAATCGGTTCAGCCGTTTAGGCAGCGGTTTTACAGACAGAGTTACTTTCGAATTTATAATATTAGTATGGATTCTTAATAAACAATTATCGCAAAACAATATTATTTATTTCGGTATTTACTTGTCGTAACGATTATCATAGCGCAATAAATAATAATGAATTGTTATAGAAAACATTATTATTTTATGTATTTTTTTGCGTTCTGTAAAGAAAGAAGGAAGGAAAGAAAATACGATTATAAGTATTCTACTTCCTTGTGCTGTTTTTCCTATGAACGGTTTTATTCTTAGGGAGGCTAAATGATCATTTCCGGTAAATTTTCAATAAGGAAGAATGAAAGACACAGAGAAGAGATAATTTTGTTGTTTCTCTGTTTATTTTGCTGTGCGCATCTAAATAATAAAACAAGAAAAACATCGGAGGCACATGATATGGTTTTTAGGGTCCCGTACCTCAAAAGGAAAAAAACGGAACCCTTATAGGATCACTCTGTTGTCCGTCTGTCTGTCTGTCAAGACCCTTTATCTTGGGAACGCGTGGAGGTATCGAGTTGAAATTAAAACCATATACTCAAGTCTACAGTCCCTTGAAACTGTGAAAAATCAAACTTCTAAGTTAACGTAAAAAAAAGATACGGCCATTTATGTCGCAAAAAAACGTTTCGACTCTCTCAAGGGAATCAAAATTTATAGGGTACTTCCCGTTGACCTAGAATCATGAAATTTGACAAGAAGCAATGTCATGTAGCACAAGCAAAGAAAAAATCCGAAAACCGGAAATTTGTAGTTGCATACCAACAAATTTGTACGGAACCCTCGGTGCGCGAGTCCGACTCGCACTCAACCGGTTTTTGTTTATTTAGGATAATTAATACTCGAAAACATGAATTTCAAGTTGTTTCTTTGATCATTACTTGCACAACTTACAAAAGCAACATATGTCTACTAAACCCGTGGCTCCCACAGAATCTAAATATAATCTACGGCGGCGTATAAGTCTCATAGCACTCAACCACGCGTGAATGCTACGTAACGCCTACGTAGCATGACGAATGTTATTGTTATTCGGCAAATCCGTTCGTCGCTTATTTCTATCGTCTGTAAATATTGTCACAACTATTTTTGTGTAGCACGTGCGTAGCTTTGAGTCAAGATGCTACGCAAGTGCTACGAATGTGCTACGCGAAATGTATAGACCATAGACACAGTAGACAGATACGAACAGTACGGAAACTACGTACAAACGGTCGCAACGGCACACTCACACAGACGCGCGCATCTACGGTACTCCTAAGCGATGGTCGGGGTACTCTCAGTCACGGGTGCCGTGTTGGCCACGAATAATCGTGTATTTAATTTATTCCTTGCGCCACGGATCGTCCATCTTTTTAATAATAAAAACTGTTTGAACTCGACTTCTTCATAACCGGAGCTTTCCTTTTTTAAACTCCCAGCTGATCTTGAAAGGTAAGAATGATTTATTGTTATAATCGATATCGAATAATGGCTCGTGCGATCATGCACCGACGTGAATTTATTTGTAAATCAAAGATGGTGGCTGCTAACATTTTTTTCGTCATGGGTGTCGTAGGTAGTTAAAGAGGTTGCCAAAATTGTTAGTGAGGTCAAAATCTAAATACAAGATGGCGGCTGTGATATTTTTCTATTTATTTGTCATGGGTGTCGTTTTCATAGTTTTCGAGGGTGCTAAAGCCGATAGTGAGGTCAAAATCTAAATCCAAGATGGCGGCTGTGAAATTTTTCCATTTATTTGTCATGGGTGTCGTTTTCATAGTTTTCGAGGGTGCTAAAGCCGATAGTGAGGTCAAAATCTAAATCCAAGATGGCGGCTGTGAAATTTTTCCATTTATTTGTCATGGGTGTCGTTTTCATAGTTTTCGAGGGTGCTAAAGCCGATAGTGAGGTCAAAATCTAAATCCAAGATGGCGGCTGTGAAATTTTTCCATTTATTTGTCATGGGTGTCGTTTTCATACTTTTCGAGGGTGCTAAAGCCGATAGTGAGGTCAAAACCTAAATCCAAGATGGCGGCTGTGAAATTTTTCCATTTATTTGTCATGGGTGTCATTTTCATAGTTTTCGTGGGTGCTAAAACCGATAGTGACGTTAAAATCTAAATCTAAGATGGCGGCTGTGAAATTTTTCTATTTATTTGTCATGGGTGTCGTTTTCATAGTTTTCGAGGGTGCTAAAGCCTATAGTGAGGTCAAAATCTAAATTCAAGATGGCGGCTGTGAAATTTTTCCATTTATTTGTCATGGGGTGTCGTTTTCATAGTTTTCGAGGGTGCTAAAGGCGATAGTGAAGTCAAAATGCGCGTCGCTCGACCGATGCCTAGTTTAACCCTGCACCTTACCGTTTCAATTCGAGAATGGGTGTAATACACTTGGGAGCAAATAAATCGAGCCACTTGCTTTTTTTTGCACGTATAATGGTTATTATTTTTGGTATTATGGAACGTATCAAATCGAAACATATATCGCCTAAGAGCTTATTTAATAATCTTTACAATGAGGGTAAATTTTTGAATGATAACCTTATTTAGTGATAAATTATTGGCTCTGAAAGAAAAACGGTAATTTTGATAGAAAATTGTAGGGTTAAAACAGTCCAGAAAATCTATCGAAATCAGGGCAAGGGGGGGTAATACAAGATATTAAGAATAAGTTTATACCATAATTTTGTTTTTAATTGTTTTTTTCTGGACTGACAATTTTCTATCAAAATTACCGTTTTTCTTTCAGAGCCAATAATTTATCATTAAATAAGGTTATCATTCAATAATTTACCCTCATTGTAAAGATTATTAAATAAGCTCTTAGGCGATATATGTTTCGATTTGATACGTTCCATAATACCAAAAATAATAACCATTATACGTGAAAAAAGGAAGTGGCTCGATTTATTTGCTCCCAAGTGTAGTAATTAAAGAAAACAATATTTAAAAAAATATATCTCTATTATTCGTAATTATAAATTATTTACTGAAAAATAGTTTCGCCTGCTACATGTAAATTTTACAGTGTTCTCTTTTAAAACAAGAACGAAAAATTTCATTCAATATACTCGACGCATTTTCAAAAAGTTGGACGGTCCGTGGTCTCTGTTTTATTAGTACAACTTTTATTGCGTTTTATTTGGTCTATAAAAAAAATATTAAAAAAGTCCGCAATGGTCTGCGGATCATCACCACAATGTTTACCATCTATATTAATTTGATTGATTTCGCTTTTTGGCACATTACAAATTGTTTTACTAATAACGTTCCAAGTAGCCCTACATTTGTTTTGAGCTGTATGGATAAAGTAATTATTCTGAGACTTTTTTGTCAGTTTTATAACACGTTGTAATCTACACGCAAATTTTTTAAAATTGGTTTTTTTATGATATTTCGATTCTTACGATACTTCCATAATAATTGCTGTTTACGAATGCAGCATTTTTTTATTCCTGTTGTCTTCCACTTTGTTTTTGTTTAATACATTTATGAAGTCGCCACATAATATTATTTTCTTTTTACTGTAGCACTACTTCCCAAGTAGTCGGTTTAAAGTATCGAAAAATGTGATTTAACATAATTACGAAGAATAAAGATATTTTTTAAAAATATTGTTTTCTTTAATTACTATTACACCCATTCTCGAGTAGAAACGGTAAGGTGCAGGGTTAAACTAGGCATCGGTCGAGCGACGCGCATTTTGACTTCACTATCGGCTTTAGCACCCTCGAAAACTATGAAAAAGATATTCACGACGAAAATTTTGAATTTTTTCGCAGCCGCCATCTTGGATTTACGTTTTGACCAGAAGGAGGGAAAGATAATCAGTCAGCTTCTAACCGCACACCACGTTAAAAACTTCGTTACAATAAAACACATCAATTTTACAGACATTAAGAGTGACAACCCTAACGCTCCAATGAGTCGTAGGTATTTATTTCAACAAAGAGGCCTAGTTTCCATACTGTTCATATTTATACTGTGCCATAGAAATGTAAAAACAGCTATGGTTCAGACCCTTGACCTTTCCTAGTGTGACGTATGTCACTAAACTTAGAATCACGATGTGAGTATTTAATAAACCTTTTTTTTTAACTTTTCAGCTTTATTATTTGTATAGATTGGGTGAAAAATCTATTGTAAAGTGCAAAAAAATGATATTAGCTGTCAACGGTCCCGAAAATCGGCATTTGGCAAATATATTTTAATATTCAAACAATATAACGATAACGATAGACGCAGTAGAAAACGCAGGAATTAATACATACATGTTGTTAGCGTGTTTATTTAATACTTCAAGCACATAAATGTACAGAGGCGGACTTAATGCCATAGGCATTTTCTACCAGTCAACCTTTGGGTGATGCAGAGACAAACAGTGGTAGGTGCAATCATGAAAATTAAGGAATAAATATTTTAAATATAAAGATACGCATAAACCTATTAAAACAATGAATATATATCTAATTACATATAATTATAAGCACAAATAAATATACATAAATATATGAATATACTTACTAAAAAGAAATAAGGCAAACAATGAGAAAATATTATCGTTGTGATGATACTGCCAGCTTCTCATATATTTATACGTCCATAGATAACTTCTGTCATTCTGTGATAGAATATAATAAATCAGCCTTTTACAAGCACTAAGACTGATTTCTCAAAAATATGTATCGAATAGTACTTAAATACACACGCAGGATATCAATCAAAAATGTTCCTCGGTTTAAGTAGTGCTTTGTGTAACGAAACCATAGCGAGTTTCAGTCTGGCGGCACAACGCCATCTATCGAAAACGTCGGAACTAAAGTCGGAGGAGGCCGGGACCTTCTTTGTAAGGAAACTGTGAATACAACAATGTGATTAACTATAAAATTGAAATACAATTTATTTAAATAAAATCATTTGGCTTTTGGCCAGTGTAGCAGCAATATCAAGCTGTTGCAAGCGTTTACTGGCCTAGCACACGAACGTGTGAAGTAAACATATCGAACGATTTCAAAATTGGAAATACATAATATTTACTTTAAGACTTTTTTTTTAACTTTTGGTTATAGTTACATAGCGCAAAAACCTTTAGATTTTTTTAAAACTATATTTTCGGCATCAGACTCGTTCCCACACCTCGTAGCACTTTATTTTTTTTTTAATATTCAATGAACAGTTTTTTATTTGTTACTTATTTTGTATTTTATTATACTTATGTATACAGGGTAGATTTTTGAGTCGGGGCAGGAAGGGCAGATGCCTTAACCGCTGTCGCTACAGGAAAACGGTCTTAGCAGACTGTCTTTAACTTTTTGAGACAATGTTGATCGTATCTACAGGATGAAATTGAATTCATGGGCATCCTTTTAAGGGGTCATTGTAATTATCATTATAAACAACTTTTACTATGGAACCAAACCTGAAATCGCGAAAAAAAATTAGCTCTTCCCTACATTTTGACGAGTTATGTGAACATAAATGCAAGGAACAGCAGATTTTTTTTTCGCGTTTTTAGGTTTAGTCCCATAGTAAAAGTTGTTCATAATAATGAGTATGTACAATGACCCCTTAAAAGGATGCCCATGAATTTAATTTCACCATGTATCTATATCTTAACTGTTGGAAAAAAACATACAGTTAGCAAGAAAATACATTTTTGATGCCAATCTATCCTGTTTCTTGTAAGCTTCAAAATGAAGGGACAAACCTCCAATGTCTGTCAAACATAAACTTTAAAATTACGAATTAAAAAAAAACTTTTTAATTAAGTACGGGAATTGGCGCTGACGTATGAACGTAATCATAGCAAAAGGATTATGTAAGGATCGTAGTAGTTGGGGTTCTGTAATTTCTGCGTATTGCCATGGGAATATAGCGTGGGATTCTGTTTATGGATGTATGTTTATTACTCAATGAAACTGTTTTGTGATCGCTGAATTGGCCTGAATGTTTCAAAATAATGAATGTATTATGGACGTTACCAAGTGAATATATCCGTTCAGTTCCCATAGCAAGTTAGTTTCTCACAGAGATTGCTTTCAAAATCGGCAGAAATCATCTTCCTGTAATTCCAAATCAATGAAAGGACAAACACGAGATATAAAATATAAAAAAAAACAGTTATTATTCTTATGAGATATCTACAGCGCCCTGCGGTCTCGATCCCGTGGGAATATCGGGATAAAAAGTATCCTATGTCCTTTCCCAGGACCTAAACTATCTCTATACCAAATTTCATCTAAATCGGTTCAGCGGCTTAAGCGTGAAGAGGTAACAGACAGACAGACACACTTTCGCATTTATAATAATATATAGATATTAAGTATAGATTCAGTCCTAATTAACTGAGATATCAACGCACAGCCTAAACCGCTGGTCCTAGAGACATGAAATTTGCGTTTATGCTCACTAGTTCCTTCTCGTAGTTCCTTTGAAGGAACTACTGAGACTAGATAGTTCCTTTAGCAGCCACACATACTCAGCCTATAATGTTCCCACTGCTGGGACACAGGCCTTCTCTCTGTGAGAGGAAGTGGGCCGTAATCGACCACGCGGGCCCATTGCGGGTTGGTAGATGTCACATGTCTTCGAATTTTGGTTCTCGGACATGCCGGTTTCCTCACGATGTTTTCCTTCACCGTTTTGAGAGCACGTGGTGATGATATAATTTACGCAAAGTAAAGCGCTTGACTGGGTTCAAACCTGCGACCTACAACTGTAAGTCGCGGCCGTGACCACTGGGCCACCACTGCCCATTGTATGTATTGTAGTCTTAATTGTATTTTTTGTTATGTATTTTCTGGTGTAGGTACAATAAAGTATAAGTAAATAAATAAAATTTAGGGCTGTTTAAATTGTACATTTCTTGAAATTGAGCATAATTATATTTCAACAAAATTAAAAGCGGGCGTAAAATGTTTATTATCCGCCGAAATTCACGCAGTTAACAGGCCTCATACATATTAATTTCAAAGCCATTAATCCCACAAACTGAAGTTTTGCTCCCACTTATCAAAAATGTATAGCCTAAGTAACATGTGCCAACAAAATGGGTACTTAGATGTTAAAAAACGTGGAAAATGTTACGTCACGTGAATTTAGCGTACATACACAATATAGCATAGCTGAGCAGCATATCTATTCACACTCATCCGACAGGCAGGCAGACAGGACATCGTATCGAAAATGACACATTTCGATAACCTGATTTGCCTTGCCCCAGCAAACAGCTGTCGGAAGAATAGCGGTCGTCTATTTGATTAAGGCTGGCCGAAAACGTCCGGTTTCCTGATTCGGAATTACAGAGACCCCGAATGCACGCATTTCATACAAAATCTTCTCTTTAGCGCGCACGTTCTTATATTTTCCGTCGAACGAAAAATATAAGAACGTATGCGCGAAAGAGAAGATTTGCGTGCATTCGGGGGCTCCGAATCTGAATTAGACGTGCAGACGTACGTAACGTAAGGACGTTTGCGGCCGGCCTTGAACTGACAAAATTTTCGGGTTTTGGATTTTGAACTTGTGATTTGATTGATGTTCGATACGGTACGGAAGCGTACCGAGTGATTGGTAATAACCTATCATATGCTAGAGTCCCATTTAATGCAACTCTGTGACGTACACCCTAACAGAGGGGCAAATCTCGTAATTTTAAGAACGTTCACAGTCTGATCTCAGTATCAATGTGTCAAAAATACCTATAGTTTCCCTACATTTTTGGACATTAATTCTCGCTGAGATGAGATTGCGACTAGATTTTACACGTTTTTAAATACGGGAATTGGCCTCCTGAGCCCTGTTTCACAACCATACGACAGGCTATCGTATCGAAAACCTGACATTTCGATAATCTGATTTGACTTGCCTTCAACAGCAAATAGCTGTTGGAAGAATAGCCGGCGTCTATTTGATTTAAACTGACAAAATTTTCGGGTTTTGGACTTGTGAACAGCGTTTAGAAGACTCCTACGATAACAATGATTAATGTTCGATACGATACGGAAGCGTATCGAGTGTTTGTGAATAGCTATGCTGATATATTCGTTATTTGATTGATTTGAAGTATGTCATATAGCGTCACTATATTTCTATAAGGGCTAATTTTTCTAACGCCAGATAATTTTATCGGAGGGATAATTTAGAATTTTTGACAGTTCTTCCATACAAAAACTGTCAGACGTCAATTTTATTCCACAAATAAAAATTATCTGTTTATTATCTATTTATTATTTTACTATCTGTCGGTTGAAAAATCAGCCCTAAGTATGTTTTCCTTTTTGTATTTGGCACATTGTTTTTATACATATACAAAGTGTAAAAAAAATAACCTTAAAAACTTTAAGAGGTGCTTTAGACCATCGAACTGAACAACTTTCACTATGGGACCAACTCCGAAATCACGAAAAAAAAAATCAGCTGTTTCATACAAAAGTTCAATACCTACTCGGCCAAAATGTTTGAAACAGCTCATTTTTTTTTCGTGATTTCAGAGTTGGTCCCATAGTGAAAGTTGTTCAGTTCGATGGTCTAAAGCACCTCTTAAAGTTTTTAAGGTTAATTTTTTTACACCTTATATACTCATGTAATTTGTTCTCTGATAAATAAAATATCTATCCATCTATCTATACCTACAAATAGAGGGTATATTTTTCTCTATGAGTGACTGAAAGCCCATTATGACTTCTTCCGTCCATCGCCATCGGCTTGTTAGGTCGTTTGATGTTTATGTCATGTATCTTCCGATAGAACAATTTGCCACTTCCTCTTATAGCTCACTACATTTTTTACGGCACATGACATACACCTAGTGACGTTTCACTAATCAGCCTATAATGTTCCCACTGCTGGGACCAGTGGCGTAACTATAGGGGCCACCCTATTGGGGCAAAATGCCACGGGCCCCCAAAAGCAAACTTTTTTAGAAAATTTGCAACAAAGCACATCATTCCATTTTCCCATAGTTTGTCTAATTTTTTGGACAGGACCTCATGCTCAGCAGTAGCGCTTGCGACCACTAGACCAACGAAACAGTCGGGTTTTAAATTATATTATTTATTTAATACTTCAAGCACATAAATGTACAGAGGCGGACTTGTAGAGGAAAATATGAAATCTACGCGGAAAAAGTCGCGGGAGAACTGCTAATTAAAAATAAACTGTAACGTTGGTTGAGCTTCTTTATATTGAGGGAGGGTCCCAACCTTTGAATTTGCGACGGGCCCCAAACGGTATACTGGTAGGTATTCAGCTGCATCCGGTTAGACTCGAAGCCGACCCCATCATAGTTGGGAAAAGGCTACGCAGATTGGTTCCCTCAATGGAATGCAACCATAGAAATGTAAAAAAATATATCTATGAATGCAACAATACAGATTGTTCGATAGAGTTTTATATGAAGGGAGAAGCAATAATTATTTCATGAAATATCTATCAATGGGATTATAATGAACTTAGATCGTCATTACCACCATTCATTCAAATCATCAATACCACCCGCACCCTAATTGCGTAACACACTATCAATCGGAATCGGAATCATTTTAAAGCAAATTGCTAATCCATTGCTTCGTAAGTTCGAAAAATGTGTCTGCTCAACACGTAGGTAAATAACGCAATGAATGTTGTTGAACTGTCAAAATGAAACCGATTCCGATTGATAAAGTGTTACGCAATTGCCCCGCAGGTATTGATGATTTTAATGATTATAAATCTGTAAAGTCATGCTTTTTACGGTTGCGAATCATATTTGAATGAACATACAACCCGGCACTGACCTGAACATTGCAAAGAAAGGTAAGAAAATTTTGAATTTCGCAGGCTACCCAGCGGATTATTAACTTTATCTCTTGGCTTCAATTTGTAATAGTTCTGGAAGGCAGGAATACTAAACCGCCAATGACCGCCATCCTCAACAGTTTTAGATTCAATTTTGAGACCAAAACTTTTACCTCTCACCACAAAGGAATTTAATTGAATTTCAAACTTTAAAACAGATTTGAAATGAATCTGATATTATTCCATTTAATAAATACGTGTTTTGCTTGCAGGATATAAAAGTGTTTAAAGATAGCAATTTTCATATTTACAGCGGTAATAAAGAACGCTATGAACGATATAAAAATAATGAGAATTGTAAAGTAAGATTTATTTGAAAAACTATAGGATGAAGGATCTGGTTTCAAAGACAATAATAAATGTTATATAAACAAATTGAAAGATGATATTTTTTCGATAATTCAAGACTAAATGGGATTAGGATTCAATTCTATATCCCGGTGTGGTCAAAGGTCATCTATATTTAATCCTACTAATCACACTAATATTATAAAGGCGAAAGTTTGTGAGTGTGTGCGTGTGTTTATATGTTTGTTACTTCTTCACGCTCAAACGGCAAGACCAATTTTGATAAAATTTTGTATGGAGGTAACTGCCAGCCTGGATTAACATATAGACTAGGTACTTTTTATCCCGATATTCCCACGGAATCGAGACTTATGCGGGGGAAACCGCGGGGCGCAGCTAGTAATATTATAAACGTGACAGTTTGAGGATGGATGGATGTTTGTTACTCTTTCACGCAAAAACTACTGAATGGATTTGGATGACATTTGGCACACAGATAGTTTATAACCAGGATTAACATATAGGATACCCAGAATTAACACATGGTTTATCCCGATATTCCCACGGCATCGAAACTTGTGCGGGTGAAACCGCGAAGCGCTGCTAGTTAAAATATAATAAGTACCGAGAAAAAAGAGGAGTGGTGGAGAGCGGGGATGGCCCAGTGGTAACGGCTGCCACTTACGAGTTTGTTGACTTGTGTCAATTATTTCATCACCACTGCTCTCAAAACAGTGAAGGAAAACATCGTGAGGAAACCGGCATATCCGAGAACCAGAAATTCCAAGTGATATCTACCAACCCGCACTGGGCCCGCGTGGTGGATTACGGCCCACTCCCTTTCACCAAGAGGAGGCGTGTGTCCCAGCAGTGGAGACATAATAGCCTGATTATGTTATTGAGAAAACAGATAGAATGTGTGGTAAAATTGATACCATGCATAACGAAAAAAAATTTTTTTTTTACTATGCATGTAATCCTATTTAACCTATAACAGACTGATCCATAGATATATGAAAGAAGTCCATTTCTATGGACTGATTTCAATAAAAAAATTGCTTATTGTTAATTTGTGTCCTAAATTTATTTCTATTTTAAGAATTAATTTTATAATTTTTGCTGTGCCCTAAAGGGTCCATAATTGTACAGACGCCAGCACATTAACCTACTACAATCTGTCAAATTTCTTTAATAGATTTTCAACTTTATCACTATAGCATAAGGCTCAAAGTTGATTGGGAAAATCTGACAGTTTCGGGTAGGTTGATGTGCTGGCGTCTGTACCTTAGTTTCAAGCCCTTGTAACTGTAGGTAATATAATAAGCATGATTGTAACACCTCTACAACATTATGAAATGCAAATAAATATGAGCATGACTTTTCCTCTACGGGTGACGTTTAAAAGCGCGGGAAAAATACCGTGAAATGTATCTTCATTTTCCTTGTACAGACGCCAGCACATCAACCTACTACAATCTGTCAAAGTTCTTTATAAGATTTTCAACTTTATCGCTAAATTATAAGGTTCAAAGTTGATTGGGAAAATTTGACAGTTTCGGGTAGCTTGTTACATTACCGTTTGTTTTCGATGACAGATGTTTAAAAAACTGTCCTTATTTTGATAAGATCAGCCTAATAGCCTGTTATCAAAACAAGGATGTAGTATGATATAACCAGATACATCAATAGAGAAATGTTATCAAATAAGGCAGGTCTTCTGACAGGAGTATTTTTGTAGATATTTGATTGTATTAAGTAGCCCACTTGTTTTTCTGCAGTTTGTATGGCAATGATAGTAATAGTTGGGAAAAGGCTAGGCAGATGATGTATGGCAATGATATTTATGCGTCATCTCCATAATCAATCAATTCAATTATTTCAGATTAGCAGCGCCCCGCGGTTTCACCCGCGTAAGTGTCGATCCCGTGGGAATGTCGGGATAAAGAGTATCCTATGTGTTAATCCCGATTATAATCTATACTTATGTGTGCCAAATTTCATCCAAATCCGTTTAGTAGTTTTTGCATGATTGCGTAACAAACATCCAAACATTCTTC
Organism: Amphipoea oculea; assembly: GCA_945859645.1. Lineage (NCBI taxonomy): Eukaryota > Metazoa > Arthropoda > Insecta > Lepidoptera > Noctuidae > Amphipoea > Amphipoea oculea. Next base: position 17,243,783 of record OX243883.1, read on the forward strand.
ACAAACTTTCACGTTTATAATAATGTTAGTACAGCGGCATGCGACCAAGGGAAGGTACTTTCTTGTTTCATCCTTTTCAGTAGTCAGGTTTTAGTTTTTAAACTTATTTTTATCAATACAATTGTGCAAATATTGACCAACAACGACCCGCTGACAATGTCATTCAAGTGCCAAAAAATCTTTGTAGCACTGTAGTTTTGATCTACGCAATGATAGCGTATCAATGGCGACTACGCGATGTGTACGCCTACGCTGAGCATAATGTTAATAGGTTAGCATCCGTATCTATGGGTATCTAACCCACGACCGAGCGTAAAAACGCAGCTGTGCCAAACGCCGCCGTCTACTTTGTGAGAAAATTCTCTACCAAATTATTTTCCTTTTTAACTACCTACATAGTGTGGGTACGTTGTCTTGAACGTAAGTAATTGGATTGTAACAAACTACTTCACATGGTACAATTCCGCGAGTTTACCGTTAAAGGAAATTAGGTACATCAACAATGTAGCTTAGAATTGTACAAACAATTATTAGTGTTACAGTTTTCTTTTCAACAGTATTTTTTAATGGTTACTAATGACTTTTAATACATAAGTACTTACATCCTTAATTAACAAAATTAAAACCTAACTTAACTAAACTATACACGAACTAAAATATAGCGTCGAAAAATTCATCCGCATCGCTGTCGACTGGTAATGTACCCAAGAGACTGGCAGCATTACCACGTTGTATGGAAAAGCCTTTGGCCAAGGTAAAAGCCAGCCCTTGGGTCACGGGAAGTGTCAACCAGCGGTTTTGAAATTTCCTTAAAAAGACCATGAGCACTCGGACCCCACAGCCCGAGGGTTTCAACCCCAAACGGCTCGAAAATATAATTTCCGATAAGGTTATTAAATTTTCGCCCCTTGAGGTTAGGGGTGGTAAGGTTATTGGTTAGGCGCAAATAAATGCTTTAAAGTGACAAATAGTTAGGGATGGTACAGACGTCATGTTCGGGTCGGCATGATTTGGCGCAGCCGGATTGCAAAATCGAATATACAGGAAGATATTTTTACAGGGTGTTCTACCCATGAATATGAACAAGTTTCAGTATGGGACCAACTCTGAAATCACGAAAAAAGAATCAGCTGTTTAATACCAAAGTTCAATACCTACTTGACCAAAATGTATGAAACAGCTTATTTTTTTTCGTAATTTCAGAGTTGGTCTCATAGTGAAAGTTGTTCATATTTATGGGTAGAATACCCTGTAAAAATTTGGCACAGCCGGACTGCAAAATCGAATATATATATAAGTTCCGGCGTTTCTAAATTTGCCAAAGATGTAAACAACAATGGCCGCTCGAAACTCGTCTTGGTTTTTTATTTGGTCTGAGCTCTGACTTTACAAACGCATTTGTAGTAAGCAGCACATGCATTGCTCATGAGAACAAATTAGCAATTACTTTTAAGATATACCTACAGGTATTATGGGATTAGATGATGACGTAGATAGGTACCTACTTGTCTAGGGAATGTCAATAAAAGAGATGTTCATTCTCCTCGTTCAGTCGCAGAATGTACCTTTCGCAAAATGCACCCCATTACTCAAAACGTCCCATTCTCAAAATGCACCTTTCTCAAAATGCACCTTTCTCAAAATGCACCTTTCTCAAAATACACCTTTCTCATAATGCACCTTTCTCATAATGCACCTTTCTCATAATGCACCTTTCTCAAAATGCACCTTTCTCCTAATGCACCTTTCGCAAAACGTACCTTTCTCAAAATGCACCTTTCTCATATTGCACCATTCTCAAAATGCACCTTTCTCAAAATGCACCTTTCTCATAATGCAGCTTTCTCATAATGCACCTTTCTCAAAACGTACCTTTCTCATAATGCACCTTTCTCATATAGCACCATTCTCAAAATGCACCTTTCTCAAAATGCACCTTTCTCATATTGCACCATTCTCATAATGCACCTTTCTCATAATGCACCTTTCTCAAAATGCACCTTTCTCAAAACATACCTTTCTCATAATGCACCTTTCGCAAAACATACCTATTTTTAACCGACTTCAAAAAAGGAGGACGTTCTCACTCCTGCACTCATCGCAATTTATTTGGGCTTGGCGCAACATGTCTTACCTACTTCTAAAATTCATTCTCTATTCAGTTCATTACTCATTATAACCGCACCGCTCCAACACAGCAAATAACTTGTCATTCAAGTTAAGATTTTAAATCAAATGCATTATAGTAAATTTTACGATAACAATACAGAATAGTGGACAGCGAGCCGTCACACGTCATCTCGGTCGTCATAAGTGATCATGTACCAAGATTTAAACGAAGCTACCTTTAAAAAATCGGACTGCTCTGTAAAAAGTTATGCGTGATCAATTGATCATACATAAACACAAAAATTTATATACGCGTCGACTTGAGAACCTCCTCCATTTTGTCGTCGGTTAAAAAGTCAAAAATGTCTTCTTAAAGTATTTTCCACACTGTTAGTTGGACGTTATAATTACAATAAGACCTTTAGTCAATCTACCTAGCCAACCTACCAACCCAACTATATTGAGGTCGGCTTCCATTCTAACCCGTTGCAAATGAATACCAGTATTTTACATAACCAGTGTTTTTTTTTAGTATTTTACATGATGCGACTTCCTATCTAACCTCCACAACCCAGTTACTGTGTAACACGATACCCTTTGGTAAGACTGGTTGTCAGACTTTTAGGCTTCTGACTACCCATAACGACTTTCAAAGATCTACGAATGATAGCCGGGACTAACGGCTAAACGTGCTTCCCGAGACACGGAGGGGTCTCCAAATGTAATGGACGGTCACCCATCCGCGAACCAACCGCGGCAAGCGTAACTTAACCCTTGAGCGACCCGTGCGACTGTTATCATTTAGCCACGAGCTCCTCAACAATACCTCTAGTAAAGTGTAGATATTATTGAACCGTCGGTTGTCTGTTATGAGAATCAACAGTGTGACCATTGAGCAAGCACTAGACGGTAAACCGGTTTTAGTCAGTAAGAGCCTGACACTCCCTTCCGCTCCACCCAGAGCGGGAGGGGTCATTTGATGATTTCCCATCCATAAAAAAAAAGTCGGTAAACCGGTCGAAGTGAATAGATGTCCTCAGAATCACCCTGGTAATGAGATAGGGTAACATTTGGATAAAGATAATTTAAATTACCGAATTATTTGCCATTGGCTTCTGCCCGCGATTTCGTCCGCGTGAATTGTCTGAAAGGCACACAGATAGGTTATAACCAGGATTAACTCATAGGATACTTTTTATCCCGATAATCCCACGGGATCGACACTAATGCGGGTGAAACCGCGGGGCGCTGCTAGTTAGCTATAAGTACAGGTTTCCGCACGATGTCTTTCCTTCACCGGTATCAGTAATGTCTAAGATAAACTCGGAGATTAATAAGTATATTAATTGAAAGAGTAAGTAAGAGGGACTTCAACAAGATGATCTAACTCTTCAGTCATTCGGTCACTGCAGAACATCGTGATGTGCCTGATTAAACTTTCTGACAATCTCCCTCCAATTGTGACAATCTCCCTCCAATTGTGACAATCTCCCTCCAATTGTGACAATCTCCCTCCAATTGTGACAGTCTAAATCCAGCCTATTGTGACCGTTCTGTTTAAGTTAGTGCCTACAAGACTTAAACAAAAAATTCAGACATTTCTAGAATTCACATTAAACCTTGTCTAACTAGAAATGTCTTTGCTTTGACTAATATTTACACTGACTGACTGTAGGAATTTCTTAGCCGAGTTTTGTGGCACAATAATCCGTGCATTCAACGTTTGCATCATAACATTTACTCATAACACCTCGTAACAAAGACCATTATGGTTTCATTAGGATCCCTCATCATTAATTCCCTAGAATAGGTGATATAACACATAATATCACGCTGCCATTCCTATGGGTGTATGGTAGGCAGAGATCAAAGTACACCCACATTTCTCCTAGGACAAGTCTAATCGCCTATTGTCTATTTAGAAGTTCTTTAGATATTCAATCTTTAGGATTAATAGACTTTATTCTATACCAGTGTTTTTCAATCGGTCGTGATCCTTAGGGGGATTGCGAAGCCTTACTCGGGGAGTCGCCGGCAAAAGGAAAGGCAAGGCAAGGTTTTAATAATGAATATAGATACTAACTTTTTTTCTGTTTATTGCCGAAGGGGGTTGCTAGAATTTTTGAAACTGTAAAGGGGTCGCGTACTCAAAAAGATTGAAAAACACTGTTCTATACGGCGATGTCAATCCCAACATATTTTTCAAATAACAAATTACTCCTAAACTAAATTAACTAATCTCAGTAACTCAAAACCGAAAGTAAATTAATTTAATTTACTATCTGATAAAAAAGTAGGTATGTATATAATATTTTTTCTGCTTGAGAAGTAGGCTTTCGGGATAAAAAGTATCCTATGTCCTTTCCCGGGACTCAAACTATCTATATACCTCATCTAAATCGGTTCATCGGTTTAAGCGTGAAGAGGTAACAGATAGACATACACACTTTCGCATTTATAATATTAGTATGGATTAGTAATATGATGGAACATTCCAACATCCATTACCGTCAATCCCAACGAGTTGACTTTTACTTTGACTTTGAGAAGTGCACTTCTTTTGTTAGTATATCAGACACATACCGCAAACAGACGCTGCGTATCCTACCACACACCTCAGATCAATAGACTTTTCAAGATGTTTTGAATATCTTGTCGAAACCGTTTGCTCAAGCTGTTAAGTTATCGTGCAAGTAAGACGTAGCCATTGTATATCGTAATCCTACTTACTAGTATTACTGTCTATCATTATTATCTTTGGAGAGTTATTGGCGCCCAAATGGGACTCATGACAGAAACAGTTGGCTCCGTATTTTGGAGTGTTAAAATCTTCTTTGTTCTGTTTCGGAAAAAAAAGATGGTTTTTGTCCTGTTAAGCTTCTTATTATCTATCTCGAATTAGTGCAATGGTGACTTTAATACTTCCCTATATAGTCCTTAAATGCCTTTAAAGCATGAGCAAAAGAAAATTATATTTAAAAAAAAAACTAGTAAAAGTGGGTCGCTAGCCTACAGGGGAACAAAGTAACTAGTAGTAGCTAACTAAACTGATATCCAAATTAAATATTTTTCTTTTAAAAGTCGGCGGTATTTGGAACAGAAAACAGTTAGGAATAATTTAAGAACAATACGTGTTTTATGAGTTCTAAATTAAAAAAGTATTGTTCTATTGGTTCTCTTTGATATACCCGATGCTTTGACGTTTTTATGTTCTTGCCTATCCCATTGTTTGGAGTTTTCAGTGAAATCATCCATACACGCAGTTCTTTTATGGCCAAAATAGTGGTTTGGGTAACCCCACAGCATTGTTTAGGTTCAAAAGAATACCAGTCTTTGGTAGTCCGTTGTATTGTGCATTTGGAAAACTCTTTGTTCTGCCCTATGACGTCAAATGGCCGCATACGGCTTGAAAGTTTGGAAAATTCCTTTTTTATGACGAAAATACCATCAGCTGAACTATCTTCCGAAACTATGCTGCTTTTGATCCCTAGTAATCAGATTCTCTAATAATTCCCAGTGATGCCTCTATAATCACTGTCATAATTTATTACATAAACTTACTTGAATTAAGTAGATTATTACCTGCTCGTCAGATACCTTATCGAGTAAGGTACCTACCTAGTGGAATGAATGATAATTTCAATAAAAGATAGGACTAGGAACAATATTCTAACTTCGATTTAATTGTTGTTATCTGACCAAGATTTTGTCTGGACTTTAAAAGAGACTGTGACCTCTGAGTTTGTTTTGGCCTGTCTTCTCAGAGTAGTCAGACAGGAAACGCCGATCTCATCTAGTTTTTACCGACTTCAAAAAAAAGGAGGTTATCAATTCGACACGTATGTATGTAATATTATTGGAACTGCAATATATTCAAATACTAGCTGCGCCCCGCGGTTTCACCCGCGTAACTTTCGATCCCGTGGTAATATTGGGATAAAAACTATCCTATGTCCTTTCCCGGGACTCAAACTATCTCTATACCAAATTTCATCGAAATCGTTTCAGTAGTTTAGGCGTGAAGAAAAGACAGACAGACAGACAGAGTTACTTTCGCATTTATCGGGATAAAAACTATCCTATGTCCTTTCCCGGGACTCAAACTATCTCTATACCAAATTTCATCGAAATCGGTTCAGTAGTTTAGGCGTGAAGAACAGACAGACAGACAGATAGAGTTACTTTCGCATTTATAATATTATTATTATATTATTATATTATAGTTTGGAAATTTGGATAATATTAGTTTGGATGACGATCTATTAGGGGTTCCAAACAAATATACAACATTTTATAGATGTATGTATGTATATTTGTCTACGCATTTCTCGGCAACTATTAATCGGATCGTAACCATTTTTTTATTGACTTACATTTACTTGAACTTAGGGAACAGTGCAAGTTTCATCAAAATCGATTCAGTAATACTCAAGATATGGACTAATACGTGTAAGTGTGACGGCCTGGCTTATTGATAGGTACGAGGCTACGGATGTAGTGTCAAAGGGAAAACATCTCAAAACTGGTCAAATTCTAGTGCAATATTTATTTATTTATTATTATTTTTTATTATTTATTTATATATTACCTATTACAAATAAATATTCTACTTTTTATTTAAAACTAAAAATTACGAAATAAAAAGTAATTTTAATTAAAAAATTAAATCCGCTTTAAAAGGAAATTCACTCAAAATTATGAAATAACTTTAATTCCAAAAGTCGGTGGTAAAAAACTAAAATACAGATCCTAAGACACCAACTTCCGGAATTAAAGTTATTTCCTAATTTTGAGTGAATTTTCTTTTGAAGTGGATTTGTTTTTTTTAATTAAAATTACTTTTTATTTCGTAATTTTTAGTTTTCAAAATTACTTTTTTTAAATATGACACGTGTAAAAGTGGTTTGCAAACCGATTAACAGAAATAAAATCATTTATGAATTTCTTGTTTCATGTCGATTTTCGGCCTTTAAATATTAGTTCTAAATACCAAGTTACAAACTTAGGACCAACATCGCCCACTTGGTTATATTGCGAAGTACTTAGAAATTGTAATTTAAATTATTAAGAAATAAGTCATCTCTTCTGCCATTTCTCTCAGTTTTCTATAAAAGAAAATGTATTTTCTTTAATTTAAATTTGCTGTAGCGTCCTCCTGCAGGAAGTTATCTTAGTTTTCCGGGATGAAAAGCACAATATTCCGCTGCACAAATGATCGGCCTGCATTTGTGCTACTGCAAAGCAAATTCTTCATACAGAAAAGGACGGAACATTGTTCATCACGTTTGCTAAATATTTGGTGTCCTAGGAAAGCGGTGAACGGTCACACAATATCAGCTGTCTAAATACATAGCCTTTTTGACATGGTAATCATCACACTAATATTACAAAGGCGAAAGTTTGTGAGTGTGTGTGTGTTTATATGTTTGTTACTTCTTCACGCTCAAACGGCTGGACCAATTTTGATAAAATTTTGTATGGAGGTAGCTGACATTTTGGATTAACATATAGGCTACTTTTTATCCCGATACTCCCACGGGATCGGCGTTTACACGGGTGAAACCGCAGGGCGCTGATAGTGTCAAATAAAATTGGTAAAAATTACAGATTTTGATGAAGGCCGATATATTTCCTAGACAACAGAAGCTTTACAGCGTGTTACCGATTTTAGGCCATTAATAATGTCACTGATAATCTAATATACAGGGTGTTATGGAAAGGGTATATCAATACAAACGGGTTGAAGAGTGTATCTGGTCTAGAATCTCTGTACAAAATTTCAGCTCAAAAGCAGTAACTTTGAAAATGCTTAATATTTTCTTATTTCGATATCTAGTTTATTAAATTGAAATCATAACAAACGTGTCACCGCACTACGAGGGTCATTATCAATTATCTGTAGTGTGTCTGTGCGCCTAGTACACGCACATCACGCCGCCGCGCGCCAGTGCAGCGCCGTGATGTCGAAATAAAAAAATATTAAGCATTTTCAAAGTTAATGCTTTTGAGCTGAAATTTTGTACAGAGATTCTAGACCAGATACACTCTTCAACCCGTTTGTATTGATATACCCTTTCCGTAACACCCTGTATAATAAAAAAGTAATTAAAAAAAAATTAAACCGACTTCAAAAAAAATTACTCAAAATCACACTAATATTATAAAGGCGAAAGTTTGTGAGTGTATGTGTGTGTGTGTGTTTATATGTTTGTTACTTCTTCACGCCCAAACCACTGAACCGATTTAGATGAAATTTGGTATACAGATACTTTGAGTTCCGGAAAAGGACATAGGATAGTTTTTATCCCGATATTCCCACGGGATGAGTCTTATGCGGGTGAAACCGCGAGGCGCAGCTAGTTATGAAATAATTTGGGAAGTCGGTGTCTTGGGATCTGTAATTTAGTTTTAGTTTTTTGCCACCGATATCCGAAATTAAAGTTATTTCATAATTTTGAGTAATTTTTTTTTGAATTCGATTTAATTTACTTTTTTGTTTCATAATTTTTAGTTTTAAGTAAAAACTGGAATATTTGTTTGTAATAAGTAGGTAAGTACTTAATAGTTTTGTTGTAAATATTGCACTCGAATTTGACCAAGGTTTTGAGATGTTTCCCTTTGACACTACACCCGTAGCTCGTATCAATAAGCCAGGCCGTCACTCTTACACGTATTAGTTCATATCTTGAAAATTACTGAATCGATTTTGATGAAAATTGCACTGTTCCCTAAGTTGAAATTAATGTAAGCCAATAAAAAGAATGGTCACGATCCAATTAATAGTTGCCGAGAAATGCGTGGACAAACATACATACATACCTACATCTATTAAATTTTGTATACTCGTATTTGTTTGGAAGCCCTAATAGATTGTCATATGTGAATATAATGCAGTTCCAATAATATTACATACATACATGTTGAATTGATAACCTCCTTTTTTTTGAAGTCGGTAAAAGTCTCGTGTCGCAGTGTTTGTTATCGAACTCCTCCGAAACGGTTTAGCCGATTTTTTATGAAATTTTTTGTGTATATTTGGTAGGTCTGAGAAAAGGTCGTAGGCTATTTTTTTTTGTATAACAACGTTTTTGGGGTCAGTTAGTAGGTATATAAAATAGTTATACAGGGTGTCCCTGGAAGTATAGATCAAATCGAATAGGGACGTGGGCAAGGTCATTTCCAAACTTTTTAACCCTGAGAATGTCAGTGAATTTTTTTACGGTTCAAAAGTTATGACCAATTTTTTTTTTTTTTTTTCAATCACTTCGCTTAGTGTTCAAAGAAATTAATCATAAAAAAATACTATCAGGGCTATCTAAAAAAAAAAAATTGATAGCCCTGATAGTTTTCACGATTTCGATCTTTCTTCTCTTTTTTTTAGTATTTTTTTTTTGCTAAAACGTTTGGAAATGACCTTGCCCACGTCCCTATTCGATTTGATCCATACTTCCAGGGACACCCTGTATAGTTAAGTCTATAAGCGGGGACTTCTTACGCGCAATCACATGACAGCACATGATCCTAGACCCCTAGGATCATGTGCTGAATTTATCGTTTGGCTTCCTTTTATCCACTCGCTTTTTTCGTCATGGTAGCCTGTTGTACAGACAGCGTCAGAGAAAAGGATCCACCCCAAGACTTCTTGATGTCATTACCAAATGGGGTTCCTTTTCTCTGAAGCTGACTGTACCTACAGGACATCAGGGACATCGACGTGCTAGCGTACACATAGGCAATTCGTAAATAAGAAAACTGTATCAAAATGATTTATATTTTCAGCTCATATTCGCGTATGTGAATGGGAAATACCTATGTTTTCTCACGGTATTATTTAGGTATCAGTTTCTTTAAAACATTGAAAGCAAATTCCATGCTTCCTTGTGAATGGGCCGCAGTTTATAAGTCTCAGAATCAAAAAAGCCGATCCATACAAAATGTATGAGAAACTCTTTATTTTTTATTTTTTAACCGACTTCAAAAAAGGAGGTTCTGTATTCGACCCGTATGTATGTATGTCCGCGATTTTCTCAAAAACTATTGAACCGATTTTGATCATTCTTTCACTAATGTGATCTACATACTTTCAGGAAGGTTTTATTATATAATACATCAGGTATTTATTCTTATGTACGAAGTTATATGCATAAATTTACTGCATCTCAGACATTTCTATGAGAATTTTGATGATTCTTCTAGTCGGTGTCATCAATTCTTCAATGCACTAGTGCTAATTGAATTTGTGTGGAGTAGGTACAACTAAAAAGTGAAAAAACCAACTTTATTACAAAAAAAAAACCGACTTCAAAAAAAAAACTACAAAATTATAAATAACTTTAATTTCAGAAGTCGGTGTCAAAAAACGAAAATGCGGAACCAACGACACCGACTTCCGAAATTAAAGTTATTTATCACTTTGTAGTGTTATTTTTTAAGGCAGTTCTTTTTTTTTGTAAAAAAGTTTGTTTTCTTTGTGAATTTTCCCCATGTTTTAATAGTTATTCTGCTGTTCGGGGCGGAGACAAATCCAACAAATCAATGATCATGAAACTCGGTCCAGCCGTCCTTGAGTTATAAATGGTGTAACTAACCCGACTTTGCTTTATTTATATAAAACTAGCAACGTCCTGCTGTTTCACCCGCATAAGTTTCGATCCCGTGGGAATATCGGGATAAAAACTATCCTATGTCCTTTCCCGGGACTTAAACTATCTCCATACCAAATTTCGTGAAAAGGTAACATACAGACAGACAGGCCTGAGTTACTTTCGAATTTGTAATATTAAATATAGACTAGCTGCGCCCCGGGGTTTCACCCTCATAAGTGTCGATCCCGCGGGAATATCGGGATAAAACTATCCTATATTCTTCCCCGGGACTCAAACTATCTCTATACCAGTGGTTTAGGCGTGAAAAGGTAACATACAAACAAACAGACAGACAGAGTTACTTTCAAATTTATAATATTAGTATGGATATTACTTATAGTATGGATTTAACAATACACAGACGCACGAGTTGAAAATCAACAAAACCTGACTAAACTAGATTCGAGGAAAGGAGACGAGAGCTACAATAAACTGACGTGTATCTTTTCCCTACTTTAAGTTTCATGTCTTGAATAAATATTTATCTAAGAAATTGAACACTTATTCAAATAAGAAGAAAGGTAACCATTTCGAAGATGGTCTTGCGAGATTTACCCAAAATTTCATTTATGTAATAACAATCAATATGCCTAGCCTTTTCCCAACTATGTTGGGGTCGGCTTCCAGTCTAACCGGATGCAGCTGAATAGCAGTATTTTACATGCAGCAACAGCCTATCTGACCTCCACAACCCAGTTACTGGGTAACACGATACCCCAAAATCAAAATATTTTATTTCACATAAACCTACATGGGCACTTATGAAGCGTCAGAAGCTAGGTGCACAGTTCCAATTGGTATTTTCCTATGAAGAAGAGACGGCAAGAAACTCTACTCTCTTATAAAAATAACTAGCTTCTGCCCGCGACTTCGTCCGCATAAAATTTCACCCTCCCCCCATTCACCCTCTTAGGGGTGGAATTTCGAAAAACCCTTTCTTAGTGGATACCTACTCTTCACAAAGAACACACCCTCCAAATTTCATGTCTCTAGGAACAGCGGTTGAAGCTGTGCGTTGATATATCAGTCAGTCAGTCAGGACTTAGAATTTTATATATTTAGATTGGCTTTTATAATGTTAGGTAAGAGTCGTTGTCAGATTTGTTGAAAATCAACACATCATCGACTCGGAAGTGTAACATAGCCATGTCGTATTACATAAAGACGAGACTTTGGAGCAGAATTTTAACAAGGTCATGACATACGTAAAATCCCGCCTTTATTCTCCCAAGGGTAAAGCAGAAGTGTAGGTGTGTATTTTAAAAAGAAATGCCAAAATTATAAGCGTTTAGTCACGTCAATTTTATTCTTTTCATCATCTCATCATCTGCCTAGCCTTTTCCCAACTATGTTGGGGTCGGCTTGCAGTCTAACCGGATGCAGCTGAATACCAGTATTTTACATGGAGCGACTGCCTATCTGACCTCCACAACCCAGTGACTGGGTAATACGATACCCTTTGCTAAGACTGGTTGTCAGACTTTCGGGCTTCTGACTACACGTAACGACTGTCAAAGATCCACATATGACAGCCGGGACCAACGGCTTAACGTGCTTTCCGAGGCACGGAGGGGTCTTGGTATGTAGTGATGGTCACCCATCCATGGACCAACCGCGGCAAGCGTAGCTTAACCTGATCGATCGACCCGAGTGGCTGTTATTTCTTAGCCAAAAGCCCCTCATTCTTTTCATCATATGTCCAACCTTTTCCCTACTATATTGGGGTCGGGTGCCAGTCGGTTTCAGTGTGAATTTTGTACTTTTCACGACATAAATTATTTTCTTTGTTTGTAATATAAATAAGCTACACATCTTAGGAGACATTTAATCTACATGGTCCTCAAATGATCTGACCGAGATTATGTCTGGACTTTAAAAGAGACTGACCCCTGAGATTGTTTCGCCACTTCTTCTCAGGGGAAGTCAGATAGGCAATTTCGACTCCATCTATACTCCATTTACTATAGCATTAGACAGAAGTTAAAAAAGGCTCTTTTAGGGGCACACTTTGTAATAAAAGCATAACAAACATTATTGATGTAAGATTGATGTGCATTGTTGTGCAAGATTTATGTGGAGTTAAATATAATCAATTTAAATAACAATAGTCACACTTAATCGCACTTATTTAACCTATCTACCTTCTGAAATTACAAGCCTCTCATCTAATATTATTTAGTTTTTACATAAAATATTGTCGTGTCAATGTTTAAAATCTAAAAGAAGCAGGGGCGGACAGTACCGGGAACGTTTTTCATGTCACTATAACTCTACCAAATCTAAAATGTTACCTATTCCCTTCATAAGTTGTGGCAGCACGTGTTTTTTTTTTATTTTGTCGGTACATATAAAGTTGTTTTTAATAAACTGATTGTTACTAAAAATTGTTTCATTTCATGTACCTATCCAAGCATCGTGACGAGTAGATAGATAGAATATGCTTTATTGTACGCCATACATTGTTACTTACAAAAAAGCACATACATTATTTATTAAAATTGTTTGAACTTAACTTGAAAATAAAAGGTTTCGTACTCCTGCTTCTGCGAGCCTCTTTTTTCTAATGTAATAATAAATGGAGTATAGCTTATTTTATGGTGTGTGAAAGTGATTCCGATATCCCATTTATAGATAGTGCCATCCACGAAGACGCGCCCCACTCTTCTTACTAATCGCTAGTAGTTATCGCTAGTTAATTCCGCTAGTGTTAGTTTTTTGATACACACTAATTACCCACTAATAAGTAATTACTGTGTATCGACAAAACTAAAACACTAGCGGAATGTTGCACACTTGTACTGTAAGCGATTAGGAAGAAGAGTGGGGCGCGTCTTCGTGGATGACGCTATCTGTACAGAATAAACAATTTAATTTCAATTCAATTCAAATCAAATCAAAGGTTATTTGCTAGAAATACATTGTTTTGGTAAAGGTAAGATCTTATAACCTAAATGTCATTGTATTCTGCCTGCAAGCAAGCGTGCAAATATTATTTTTATTAATTTCAATAGCGAATTTCGAATTATGACAATTATTTTTGACTGGTTAAAAGTTAAACTAGGTACCTACTTCTAAAACTATGAAAATAGTTCATGGTACGTAAAAATATAAAGGTGGAGCTGACAGTTCAGGGTGCCTTGGGTCCTATAAAGATTAGAGGCTATTCTAATACATTATTTTAGATTTGTTCGGACTACGAATCCCCCTTATGGATGGTTTTCCAAACGTTTGAAGACATTTCTTACGCGTACAATAAGACGGATATACATATATAACAGTTAGTGTGCATTTATCAGTTGAAAACCAGCGTCAGGCACTAGTTGATTGGTATTTTAGCTAAATTGGGTCTTTTTGGCGCAGTCGTGGCCCGTGAGGCACACTCTGATAATTTCTTTCATCATTTTTATCTGATATACATAATATATATCGCACACCCAGAACAACACTGTATTATGTCGATAAATCTTAAAATCGAGTTTTTTTATTTAATCCTCCTCCTCAAGTCGTACTCCTCATTACTGAGGGTCGTGATCCTCCCTTGAAAACAACTTTTCCCTGACGATGTTTCGCCATCTCTGTCTATCCTTGGCCAAGTGAAGCGCATCATGAAATTTCGTGTCAAGAGAAGAGCTTATCTGGTCAGACCATCGCAATGGGCTGCGACCTCTTGGTCGTTTACCATCCACCTTGCCGGTAACCATCAGTTGTTCGAGGTTATTGCCATCTTTCTTCGCTATATGACCGAAAAATTCTAAAACTCTGCGGCGACAGGTCGTAGAGAGTCTGGTCTTTATTCTGAGCTCGCGTAGGATGGACTCGTTGGTGCGGAATGCAGTCCAGGGTATCTGGAGCAACTTCCTCCAACACCACATCTCGAAGGCGTCTATACGAGGTCGGTCGGCCTTTCTCACGGTTCGGTTTTAATTAATAGAATAGCCAAAAATTTTCCGCGCTAACCACGAAAACAGGCGTATTTATATAGTACTGATACGCATTGGATTCTTCACATGCAATATTCAGGACATTTGCAATAACTTTGACATAACATGAAATAATGGTTTTTCCGTCCATTCTGAAAAATGAGCTATTTTGACTTAGTGCAGTGTTGATCTGGGCGTGCGATATTATTGTGTGCCTTTTAGTCTGTGCTAAATAAATATATTTTCTTTCCTTATCTACATTATTCGCATGTTTAAAAAAAAACATAACCGTCCTTCTGGCGCAGTCGGGTAAAAAAAGAGATGCATATCTGTTTGTGAACAAAATTATAATTAAGTAAAAATAGTAGTTATTTTATCCACTGTGTGCATAATCAGCCTATAAAATTCCCACTGCTGGGACACAGGCCTCCTCTCTGTTAGAGGGAGTGGGCCGTAATCCACTACGCGAGGCCAGAGCGGGTTGGTGGACACTGTATGTTATAGAAATTATTATTTACCTTTTCAATAAAAATATGATTTATATAATTTTATCACGTTAAGTAAACGTAAGTTCGGTTCTCAGTATTCAATTAAATGTTTGCCTCGAATTACGATTTTTTTAATAAATTTTTGGATTCAATTATATACTTAAGTAAATCTTTTTCACTGATTTTCAGATGATCCGTTGTTAAAGGTTTTATTTACTTCGAAACAGGCAATTAAAAACTGCAGTGACACATCAAGATATTATTAATCACGAAAACTGAGTTGCACTGTTACGTAAAAGAAAAATAAGAATACTACCCATCCAAAAAACAATCCTTAATTTTATTTTAAACACTCACATATGTACGACGGTCACCCATCCAAATTCACGCTTAACTTTAAACTTAAAAATTTCTTGAACTCACCTTATCAAATCGATCACAGCATAAAAAAATTATAAAATAAAAGCGAAAACTAATCACTGTTATAATCACAGATACATGAATGGCATACAATGTTGTTTAGCCGTTGACACTTGGAGTAGTTGTGATGGACCCACTCTGTGTGTGTCCCTTTTATACGCTGTGGCAGTCGACGCGCTCGCTGTAGCGTTAGCAAAAGAAGCTGGTAGGAGATTTTCTTTTTCAAAAGTAAGGTAAAAATGTTTTTTATATCTATTCATGGCCAATTTATCAGGAAAAACCAAATGAATATTTATTTTTTGGTATGATCGTTTTCCTAGCATTATTTAGGAATGCTAGTAAAATTATTATCAAACAAAATAAAAAATTGAAACTGACCCAAAAGACCAGTTGCAGTATGAGAAAATAAATTATTGTTCTATTGTTTTTTTCCCAATAGCCAATTAAACTAAAAGATTTTGCGTCTTTGCGTTCTTGTAATCAAGAAAGGTATTTCTTACGCTACGTGAACCTAAAAAAATTGAAGAAAAAGTGATCTCATTTGTGAAAAACGGAAGAATTATTTGTAGCAAGACACAGAATGCCGATGCCGCCATAAACTCAGAATTCAGAGGTTCGAAACAAAAGGTAAACATCTTACTTATGAAGGCTTTTGCGAGAAAAGAAATAATATGTTACCGCGGGTATGAATACTAATTTAAACTTCCAACTCTTTGTTGTAACACTGAATTTACTCAGGCATTATTTTCTCGACATTTCCCTAGAGCCTACAACATAATCTCGGTTTCCGTTTTTCTTTGTTGATGTATTTATTTGCTAGAATATAGGTAGTTAACATAAGTTCTTAAGATCTCTATGGGTTTCACTATATTCGGCATTTCAGCAGTGCAAATATTTAGATTTTAATCTTGGCTATACTTAAGTATAGCGTTCAGTACATATTTAGTAATTAGCAATAACATAAAAATACTAATAATTATTTCATAACTTAAATTTGGATTACATTGCAATTAATAAAATTAAATTATATAATTCGCGTGCGCCGCGGGGCGTTGGGGAATTTCGATGTTCCAGCGCCGCTGAGCGGTTAAACAAATCAATAGTATCTTAACTTGGCTCGCGAGGTTGTCGACATGTGGGATGTTGACTCAGCAATCATTGTGCCGATAGTCGTTCGTTACAGCCAATGGATTGATAGCCAAGAGCCTTGACCAACACCTGAGGAGGCTCTCATTGGGCAGCTGGATCAAGGGCTTGATTAAGAAAGCAGTATTTCTGGACACGGCTCGCATTGTCAGGAGGTTCCTCTCTCTGGAGCCCTGACCGCCGGTAGCTTTGACCCTGTTCCCGATACCGGTGGGCTACTATTTTTTATATTTTTTAATGTTTTTATATTCTTATGTTTAAAAATATAATTTACATGTATTTACTGAAATAAAGGAGATAAACATGATGTCATGTCAATAAAAAATAGCAAGAATAATGAAAATGTTTCAATATTATTTAAGTAATGTAAATATGTAGATCTGATGTCATAATAATGTCAGATGTGATTTCGGCTGGTGATTGCATGACCTTAACACTTAATGGGAATGCTAGATTTTTGCACTGTGTCGTTATCTAAAGTTTATATTTAGATACCCCCAGGATCTACGCAATAGTAATAAATATGATAACGCTTGTTCTATTTCTGGTCGCTAACCCACAATTGACCAAGTTACTAAAATAAACGTCAATGTTATGCACTATATACTTGTAATTATCAATCTGTAACCTTAATTAAGATCGAAGTCTTAGGCCACGTCCTAACCAAAAGTGATCGTCGCGCTGTTTTATACAGGACGAAATTGAAAACTTGCGCCAAATAAAAATAGAAGGTGCAGTAACTGCTACATAATCATTATAAATTGTCATTTCCCAAATCTAAATAAACAAATAGTGTAATTATCGTCTTCGATAGTGCAAACTAAGTTATTGCCTTCAATTAGACACTAATTATCGTCGATCCAGATTTTTTTCCATATCATCAAAACAAATAAGAAAATTAAAGTAAGTATCAATTTTAACACGCGCCTGAAAAGCAATCTATTCATTGCAGAGTTCACAATATGAAGCAAGTAGGCATCGCGTTGAAATAGCTGTATTTACCAAATTTTGGCCGTTCCTTTGAAATTTGTCATCATAATGCATACAAACGATCGCGTGATCGCGTACTCGCGCGACATTCGCTTTTGATTAGGACGCGGAATTACGGTGCCTACAGCTTTGCTCGATATTTGACTATCGTTATTGTCCTATCGTTGTTGTTTGTCGTTGTTGTTATTGTTGTTTTGAAGATCATTAAGATCTGTCAGATTCTTCCAGATTTGCACGATTTTATCGATCGTAACTGTCGCCTGTTGATGTTCGATAAATATCAAGGTTGAAATCTAGACATCACTGATTGAATTATCGATCGGGAAAAGATCCACAGTAACGATGAAAAAATACTATGTCTATCGTCTGTTACTTTCACATTTCCTCGATTTTGTTTGAACACAAATGTCGATCGTCAAAAACGAGCAAATCTGTTTGTATATTTACCAATATTTACCCTTATGATTGTTATCCTTGTTTTTGTGTTATTGTGCGATTCCTATAATGAGTTTGGAAGTATCTTCCTCAAACATGTCAAAGGCATCATTGATAACAAGGGTTGACATGATTAGCGTGCAAGTTTCGGATACGGGAATAGAAGAGATAAAACAAAAACAAAATACATATGAATTGAGGTCCTTCTCTTTTTTTAAATGTTGATTAAAAAAATACACCGCATTCGATTGTTGGTGATTCCAAGCACTCACAGTTAGTTCACAGCTGAAAGCTCTCATATTGAGTCCAATTGGTAGCCCAGTCAAGCCCCGCGCGTTACCGATCGGTGACAAACAATAGAAAATCAATTGTGTCTCATTAGCGGAGCTTGACAGATTAATAGCGATTCCAGTATTTGAAGTCTCTAGGTCTTTTATGTCGCTAATCAGCTAGCATTTATTTTAGTCATAAATAAATAATTATAGTATCTACATATAAATTGCATTTTCTATTAAAAAAACATTTAAAAATATAAGAAACTAGCTTCTGCCAGCGTTCATCCACGTGAAAATGTCGGCCCTCGAGCCGCCGCGTCGCATCCCATCGCCCGCCCGCGCTATTACTACGTTTTCGCTTAGCGTTCGTTTTGCTCGGCTCCTGAGGGTCGTAGCGTGATTTTAAATAGCCAACCTTAAATAGCCACCTTCCTCAAGAATTGGGCTATCGTATGCAAAAAGATTTTTTCAGATCCGGCTGGTAGTTCTAGGGATTAGCGCTTTCAAACAAAAAAAAAAAACAAACTATTCAGCTTTATTATTAATACAGACTACAGATAGTAGCATACAGCTACTATTTTTTCTTCTATTTTTCGGGAACAGGGAGCAAGTTTCCGTTGGTCAGGACTCCTGAGAGAGGCACCTCCTAACGATACGCGCCGTGTCCAGAAATACCGCTTTCTGTGTTAAGCCCTTGATCCAGTTGCCTAACGAGAGCCTCCTCAGGTGTTGGTCGAGGCTTTTGGCTATTACGCCATTGGCCATCACGATTATCGACATGACTGCTGTACCCACATCCCACATTTCGACAACATTGCGAGCCAGGTCAAAATGTTTAATTAGTTAACCGGTCAAGCAGCGCGCGTCGCCCATCGGCGACGAAACAATAGAAAATCAATTGTGTCTCATTAGCGGAGCTTGACAGATTAAATAATTTATTTTATTATTATTACATTAATCAATCACACATTAATTTATGAGTACTTGAGAATTATTTTAAGTACACCAGTCTTAAAAACTATCAAATTATGAATTACTTAACATATTTCACTATGGCAGCAGTAGGTACACATTATTACAATGATACCTTCCACGAATATTTGAATATTCGCCGAAGGTTTCGGTTTGGTTAATGCAAACTAGCTGGTTTTCCTCCTAATTTGGATTGCATTTGAAAATGTTGGACAAACATAGAACACACACTATTCATGGAATATGTCTTCTAACGTAGAAGAAATATTATATATCTTCCTAAATATATATATTTATAATTGTTTCTAGATTTAAAATATAAAGATTTTAAATGTAAAATCAGACGCTAAATCTTGCGGGACTTAAAATAACATTGATTTTGACTGTTGTAGTTTACAAGTTAAAACTTGTTAATTTTACTTTTTTAGAGCAATGAACCATCAAATACTAAACAAAAATCCAAATAGAAAAAAAGTGAGACTACCTACTTACATATTATAAAAAAAATATCAAGACCTCACGTTTGGTCTCAGGACTTCAGCTGTAATGCCACATTATGATTTAAAATTTAAAAAATATCAGGTACTCCTAACGGATTACTTGATTATTTTTATTTATTACTAGCTGCGCCCCGTAGTTTCAGCCGCATAATTTTTGATCCCGTGGGAATATCGGGATAAAAACTATCCTATGTCCTTTCCCGGGACTCAAACTATATCTATACCAAATTTCATCTAAATCGGTTCAGCGGTTTGAGCGTGAAGAAGTAACAAACATATAAACACACACACACACTCACAAACTTTCGCCTTTATAATATTAGTGTGATAGTGTGATTAGTGTGATAAGTCATATGATGTAGTAGTTGAATTAGTAAAAAAAAACGTTATAGTTCAAACATTTGGATCACTAGAATTTTAAATCATAATGTGGTAAGTATACCATAGCTGAAGTGGAAAAATGTACTACGTAAGTATGTAAAGTAAATAACATAAACATTAGAATAGAATAGAATACTCTTTATTATGTACACCATATAAATTACAGACATAAATAAACATTCCCATTCATAAAACGAATAATAAATAAATAAAAATACTTCAAATACCTTTGTAAATGATTTTTGTGTCAACGCTACTTGGCCAGTGCGACCAACTGTTGAATTGCATTAGGACATTCTCTGCTCGATCGTAGGACGAAACGTCTTTGTTTTCTCTGGTATTTCATATTCATTGGTTTGTTTCACAAAATTATGGCCAGTTATACCCCATTGGTATCGGAAACCTTTATTTTTAACAAGTTTAAACCTTTCCGCTGTGACATTTTCCGCCATTTTGAATTGTTTTTCTTTTTAAAAATGTTGTTTCTGTTTTTCTGAGCTAATTTTATTTTCGTTTTGAGCTTTTAAAGTGCAATAGTTTTGTTATTTATAAATACTATGTTTTCCGTAATTAAATGTTGTTGTTATTGGTATCAGGAAACTTTATTTGTAACAAATTGAAAGCTCTCTGCGCCGACGTTTCCCGCCTATTTGTTTTTCTCAATGGAAGATGCTATTATCGTATTGCATTGGCTTTTAGGATGAAAACTATTCTTGAATGCTTTGTAGTTCATTTACATGGTTTTATTTTCATCCAACTGGTTTTGGATAGGTATTCGTGTTTTATTTTTCACCTATATTGTGTCCCACTGCTAGGCAAAGGCCCCTTTTTGCTTACAAACCTCATATCTTTTGCGATCTCTGGCTATGTTGGCCTACCTCGACGGCAATGTCCGTTTTCTTGTACTTAGGTATTTTATATTACTCTTAATTTTAAGTGTTTTTTGTTTTGCCGTCTGGAAAATTTATGCCCATCATAAACAGCCTATAATGTTCCGACTGCTGGGACACAGGCCTCCTCTCGGTGAGAGGGAGTGGGCCGTAATCCACCACGCGGGCCCAGTACGGGTTGGTCGATGTCACATGTCTTCGATTTTTTGGTTCTAGGACATGCCAGTTTCCTCACAATGTTTTCTTTCACCGTTTTAAGAGCAGTGGTGATGAAATAATTTACACAAATAAAGCGCCTGTCTGGGTTCGAACCTACGACCTACAACTCGTAAGTCGCTCGTAAGATTTGTGCTCGGCTGATGGCAATTTTTTTTTGGGTGGGAAATTATCAAATAACTTCTCCCGCTCTTCATGTCAGATTTTTACTGACTAAAACCCACCCGTGTTCCTTCAGTTGCCTGTGCCAGGGGCAACGGTATCTCTTTCGAACAACCCGCGACCCCGGCAGGCATCAGCCCTAGCGGACCCCGTCAGTTAGTGCTGATATCTCTTTGAGGCGCGTATGGAACACAACGCGCCGTCGACCCGGGCCTGGTCCTTACCGGACAGCGAGCTGCCCATGGCTCGCCGTCCGCAAGCCCGCGCCTACGGTGGCCGGGAATCGGCTATCGATTCCCGACGCCCAGGGCGTCTCCTGCGGCGACTAGGGGCGCGAGGGCGCAAAGATTGCCTCTCCCTCACGCGCTCCGCCTGCTCCTTCGGATGGCAATAGGAGGCTCGCCCCCTAATACATGGTACCTACTTAAAACATGACTGGCGAACAATCGGTGTACCAGTGGCGTAACTATACTGTTTGGGGCCCGTGGCAAATTCAAGGGATGGGGCCCTCTCTCAATGTAAAGAAGCTCTACCAACGTTAGTTTTTTTTTTATTAGCACTTCTCCCGCGACTTCTTCCGCGTACATTTCATGTTTTTCCATACAAAAACTTTTACACCTGACTTCTGTCCTTATGTTAGGATTCTCCTGTGCTCATGGCCCTCTCGGTCCGGGGGCCCCCTCTAGGTGGGGGCCCGTGAAATTTTGCCCCAATGCCACCCTATAATTACGTCACTGATAGGTACACCTCTGTATAACCTCTGAGAATACAGGCGTGATATTTTATGTTTGCGATATTTTTAATCTTATACATATAAAACGGATTCCTGCAATAACAAATATTTAAGCAATCTTTTTCATTTTAATTTCATAAAGGATTCTGGGACATGACGCGGAGAAATACTGCTAAGTTATTTATTGCGACAAAACAACGTGATGGAACAAACGGGTTCCGTAATAAGACCAATTTACTTATATACAGGGTGTCCCTGGAAGTATGGATCAAATCGAATAGGGGCGTGGGCAAGGTCATTTCCAAACGTTTTAGCAAAAAAAACTAAAAAAAAAAAAAAGAACAGAAATCGAATCATTTTAAAGAATTCTTTAAAAAAATGTATCAGGGCTATCGATTTATTTTTTTTAGATGGCCCTGATAGTATTTTTTATGATTATTTTCTTTGAGCACTAAGCGAAGTGATTGAAAAAAAAAAGACGGGTTGCACTCCGGGAGTGCCGGCAGAAGTGAAAACTTGAATATTAACGTTGAAATAAATCAATTATGAATTGAATTAATATAACTAATTTTTTTTCACTATTGTTGCGTCACTTTTTTCATTAATCGATGCACTTTGTTCAATTTCCATATTTTAAACACTTTCCCCCTTATTCATAAAACTTATCAAACCTATTTTAGTTAAAATGGGGTTTGTCTCTTTCTTACACACAGAAATGACAACGTGACAGATAAAGACAAACGTTCTATAAACCGATTTTAGCTAAAATAGAGATAAAATAGGATTATGAATAAGGGGGTTAATATACACGAATTTTACGAATACACAGCAGTGTGGCTACTACACAGACGGTCGAGCCATCAGCTACCGTTACACCGTCACCGTCACCGTCACCGTCTCCGTCACCGTCACCGTCACCGTCACCGTCACCGTCACCAACACCGTCACCGTCATCGTCACCGTCACCGTCACCGTCCGTCCGTCACCGTCACCGTCACCGTCCGTCCGTCCGTCCGTCCATCCATCCATCTATCCATTATCGTGTCTCGCTTGGTTCACGGTTGGCGCCGCCGTCGTAGAAAGAGGGGGGGGGGGGAAATCTCTCCTGACGGTCACGTGTCCTGACGCGAGTTTAACATTTTTTCCCCAGTACAAAAACTGTGCAACGCCGCTAAAGAAGTTTTCACTTCAAAAAATCGGTCATAACTTTTGAACCGTAAAAAAATTCACTGACATTCTCAGGGTTAAAAAGTTTGGAAATGACCTTGCCCACGCCCCTATTCGATTTGATCCATACTTCCAGGGACACCCTGTATAATTCCCAGGATTTATTGACCCTGGATTTGTGGCCGGTTGATGGCAATAGGCTCCCGCCCTATTACATGGGATTTACCTAAACATAACTGGCGAAATGTGGATGTAAAGTCAGGGAAATAAATTGTTGACCAAAGTGACTTTCAACTTAAATATACAGGGTGAAATTTGAATTACCGTTTTCCTCTCAAGCGGTCATTGTACTCATCATTATGAACAACTTTTACTATGGGACCAAACCCAAAATCGTAAAAATAAATCAGCTGTTCTCTACATTTATGTTCACATAACTCGTCAAAATGTAGGGTACAGCTGATTTTTTCGCGATTTCATGTTGCTATTGAGGACTAGCTCCATATTTTCTGACTGACTGACTTCTTGACAATTCAAAAGTGCCTGTAAATGGTTTAATTGAAATAAATGCTTTGAGTTTTTGAGTGAGTTTGAGTTGGTGTGACTCGGCAAATAGATGCAGGGTGTCAATTTACTCAACAATGAATGTCTCTGACTGTACTGTCTTACAACTCTGTCTTCTTTCGGAGAATACAGTGGGGTAATTACGTAACGCACAATCAGTAGCAATGGATTTCATTTTGACAGTTCAATAACATTAGTTGCGTTATTTACGTTGTTGAGCAGACACATTTTTCGAACGTATGAAGCTCTTCTCGTTTTTCGCTAATCGTCGGCAATGTGACAGCTGCCTATGGCACAGTTGTCTGTTTGTATAGTTTTATCGTATTCGCAGCGCTACAAACGAAAAACGTGCTGAAAAAACAATTGAACTGCTGTTCCAAAAACTAAAAACCGTGAAACTACAAAAGTGCGAGTAGAACTCGCGCCCTGAGGGTTCCGTCTCAATGCTGTGGCTGACTGCCCGAATTTCCAATTTCCGGTTGAAGGGCAAACTTAATTTTGCAATCGAAAAAAGAACTTTGTAGAGTAGACGTATTTGATTGAGATAAAGACAAAAAGATATAGATAATAAATATTTCACCAATGAATGGCAATAAATCTAAATCGCGATCAAGTGCAGTCAGTAGGTAACACTAAGGGAAGGTTCACATCTGACGGAAGATGCGTCGGGCGTAACTTCGATTGCGTCTATTTATTCGCTCGACGCACTAACGCATCATCGGTTGAGTGTGAACGGTCAAGTGTTTTTCTATACATTTGTCTGTTCTGGCGTTACGCGACCGATAATACGCGACGCATGTTCCGTCAGATGTGAACCTTCCCTTACTGTCATTTTTGTTGATACTTGGCCTTTGTTCAGCAATGGGATAATAATAGCTAATAAAAAAAAAATATATTGATGGTGACAGCTCTTGAGCGCGGCTTAGACGTGCTGATGCGTGCGTTCTGTTTCATTGATGAAATTGGTCCTAAATGTTACATCAAGCTATGAAGCAGGCTTATGAATTTCCGATTCCGGATTGAAGGACAAACCTAACTTTGCAGTTTTATGTAATACTAGCTGCGCCCCGCGGTTTCACCCGCGTAAATGTCAATCCCTTGGAAGTATCGGAATAAAAACTAGCCTATATGTTAATCCAGGGTGTCAGCTACCTCCATACATAATTTTATTAAAATTGGTCCAGCCGTTTGAGCGTGAAGAAGTAACAAACATATAAACACACACACACACACACACACACACACACAAACTTTCGCCTTTATAATACCTATTAGTATGATAGTATGATGATAACTAAAAAATATCAATTTTCTGATTTCACTATTTACTTTTACTGTAACACCTTGCTTCTAATCAAATTTCATGATTCCACGGGTCAACGGGAAGTACCCTATAGGTTTTGAAAAGTGAAATAATCATCAATATACAATCATCACATAACATAATTAACGCCTGTGACTCCCGAAGAGCTAACGCGGTGTACCTATAGCAAAATATGAAATGATCAGTACGTAATTACTTATTCATTAATATTTAAATGTGTCATAATTGGCCGTAACTCATGATTGCGGTCATTAGAAGCTTCAATTTCTCACACGGCCAAAGGACCGCAGACCTTAGTTGTATTAATTTAAACTTGATACGTCAAGCCGTTCCTAAGAAAAACGGTCCTGACAGACGAACAACAAAGTGGTCCTACAAGGATTCCTTTTTGCCCATTTGACATACGGAACCCTAAAATAGGAATTCTCATTTCAAATATCAACCGTGAAAGACAAACACAAATCGTGTATGTTGAATTTATTTTCAATTCAAAGCTTTCTTTTTCTTTACTGTTTTGTTGGTTTCGTGGTCACCAGTGCGACTGCTGAGACCAAACTCCTGGTTTCATTCCCCGGGTCGTGCAGTGTTTTCCACTAGGAATTACTCAGTAGTAGCCCGGTGCAGTGGCGTGACCATACCGTTTGGGGCCCGTGGCAAATTCAAGGGATGGGGCCCCCAATGTAAAAAAGCTCAACCAACGTTAGTTTTTTTTTTTATTATCACTTCTCCCGCGACTTCTCCCTCGTACATTTCATGTTTTCCCCTACAAAAACTTTAACACCTGACTGCTTCTGTCCTAATGTTAGGATTCTCCTGTGCTCATGGCCCTCTCGGGCCGGGGGCCCGCTCTAGCTGGGGGCCCGTGGCATTTTGCCCCAATGCCACCTTATAGTTACGCCACTGGCCCGGTGTCTTTAATTATGACTAGTTACTGCTAAAATGGTGGACCAGGTGGTAACGACTTACGAGTTGTAGGTCGTAGGTTCGAATCCAGACAGGCGCTTAACTTTGTGTAAATTATTTCATCACCACTGCTCTCAAAACGATGAAGGAAAACATCGTAAGGAAACTGGAATGTCCTAGAAACAAAAATTCGAAGATATGTGACATCCACCAACCCGCACTGGGCCCGCCACTCCCTCTCACAGAGAGGAGGCCTGTGGCCCAGCAGTGGGAACGTTATAGGTTGATTATGCAATCAGATTTCTATGAATGTAAACATATCTATTTCAAGAGAACCGCGGCCAAATTTTATAATTAAGTACTTAAACTTTCATCTTCATTTACAAATCTTTTATCTATACAAATAAATAAAATTGGAGTGTCTGTTTGTAATATTGAAATAACCGCTTTTTACTAAATGCATATGGATGTATACACGGTACCTATACCAAAATAACATTTTTTACAATTTTTGTCTGTCTGTCTGTCTGTTTGTTCCGGCTAATCTCTGAAACGGCTGGACCGATTTTGACGGGACTTTCACTGGCAGATAGCTGATCTAATAAAGAGTAACTTAGGCTACTTTTATTTTAGAAAAATAATTAGGGTTCCGCGCAAAAAAATTAAAACATTTTCCGTCATGCGCGCGAACGAAGTCGCGGGCACAGCTAGTTAAGTATACAAATGATTAAGTTAAACAAAAAATATTAAAATAGAATATACCAGTGTTTACTATGTAAGCACCTAAGTAGAGATAAAGTTCCTACCCGCGGTTGAATTTCCTCATTATATTGTTCTTTACCTTTCGATATACATATTTAATATCCTATCCTTGTAATAAATTATCTTCCGTGTTTACACCAAATTGTTTAACGTTCACGGTTTACTTATATGTTTACTTGTTCTTCTTTCGTGTAGACTCGATCATCAACAATGAATTAATTACTTAGATACATTATTATAACATTTTGTAAAGCTGTGGGCGGCAAAAATCATACACAATAATTATAAAAGTTCATTTTTAACACAGTTGCTCGAAAACTGGCACTAAATTATAGTAGGTGCACATTGGTTGAACACACGTGCTTTTTACTTTACATTACCGCACTAGTGCGCCACAGATAACTATGTACTAGCTAGAGATGTGTGATTTTTTTCTCTCTCAGCAAAGACCCATACCTACCTACGTTCACAAATAAAGTTTGATTGATTGATTGTACAGACGCCAGCACATCAACCTACCCGAAACTGTCACATTTTCCCAATCAACTTTGAACCTTATGCTTTAGTGATAAAGTTGAAAATCGATTAAAGAAATTTGACAGATTGTAGTAGGTTGATGTGCTGGCGTCTGTACCTTCATGCTGTTTTATGTCAATTTTTCTTTGAATGAACAAACTAGGTGTACCTACACACTAGACATAACCAGTATAAGCTGACTTCTTATTGTACGAAAAACCTATACAATACGAGGTCAGCTGAAACTGGAAATGTATAGCTTGATCTGTAGCTGTGTGTACATAAAAATAAATTATGATAAACCAGCTTTTGCACGCGGCTTCGCCCGCGTGGATGTCAGAAAATATTTCATGAGAACGTACTACCGGGATTAAAAGTACCCTATGTGTTAATCCAGCTTATAAACTATCTGTGTGCCAAATTTCATCCAAATCCGTTCAGCCGTTTTTGCGCCAATCCGGAACATATATCCAGACAAACAGATGAACGGACAAAAATTCTAAAAACTATATTTTCGGCATCAGACTCGTTCCCCACACCTCATAGCAATTTTTTTTTTTTTCAAAAATATTAAGTGGACCTAAGTACAGTTTTGACTTCGTTACTATTTTATTATTATGAATAGATATAGATAAAAATTATTTAAGGTCTGAGCAATACGCAAAAGTCACCACTCAGTGGATCCCAAATGGCAGGAAACGACTGCGCGGCATACCCAGAAAGAGATGGCGGGATGAGCTGGACTCTTTCTTAAAGGATTGGCCCACAATCGCGGTAGACCGGGAAACGTGGAAAGAGGGAAGGGAGGCCTTTGCCCTGCAGTGGGACAATACAGGCTTATAATAATAATAATAAGGTCTGGGCAAGAGTTTCAACTACCCAAGACCGATCACTGAACCGTCCAACGCATTCTAGTAAATATACGAATATTTTTATAGTGTCGAAGTTGTATAAGTACATGTGACTAATGACGATGTAGAATATAATAGAATACTCTGTAATTTCATTTTTCGAGCCAGACAGAAATCGTAGTAAGTATTATTTAATCAATTTATTAATCATTCGTCATTGCACACCACAGAATAAATTGCACTACGAAATACACTATTTTCTGTAACGAATCGTATACCTACTATAGTTTTCATAGGAAAATTTGGTCTGAATCAGTATATAACAGACGCAAGTGACCAAATCAACAGCATGTTTCAAGCTTAATCTATAAATAGGTACCTACGTAATGGTAAATAGTTATAGCTTCTTTTTTTCTTTCAACTTTCTAAACTTTGCATCATCAAATTGCACATGGAGATACAGAATCTCTATGTGCAATTTGATAATGCAAAGTCATGATACGTTTTGCGTACACTGGTAGTTGTTTCTGCCAGATAACATATCAATCGAAGACAATCTGATTCCCAGTCTGTGTATTATCCATAGTAATATTATAAATTCGAAAGTTACTCTGTCTGTCTGTCTGTATGTTACCTTTTCACGCCTAAACCACTGAACCGATTCAGATGAAATTTGGTAAAGAGATAGTTTGAGTCCCTGGGAAGGACATAGGATAGTTTTATTCCGATATTCCCACGGGATCAACACTTATGCGGGTGAAACCGCGGGGCGCAGCTAGTGTTGCATAGCAGCGAGTGTATTCCTAATATCTAAGCTAAACTTAATCTATAGCCAAGCCCTCGTGATCGGAGACTGGGAGTGGATTAGAAGAGATGCTTGAACTCGTGTTATCTCGCTCGCCAGCCCGACGTCTTAATCGTTGAGCTGTAGGTACTGTGCACGTTGGTTATGATGCAAAGGTGATGCGACAATATTCGTTTAAGGCTGCCCATTTGATCGGGGAGGAGTTGAGAACAGAATTGTGTAAAAAATGGAGGCTTTTGACTTCTAGTGGGATCTTAACAGCTAGCTAGATAGATACTTGGATGTAAGGCCCATCGTCCACGATGCTACTCAAACGTAACGACGCCAATCAATCACTAACTAGTTATTAAGGTGATATGTTGAAAAAAAATGTGGTTTTTCTATTTCGTGTAACTTGTCAAGTATATGGAATAGGGATTTAACATTTTGGTATATATTTTTTGACTATTTGGTTTAGTATCGTGTAAAAGGGTGCCCTGTCAGTTCACCAAAAATTAATTTACAAATGTTTACTTGACAAACAACGATTGGCAAAAACATGATTAGTCATTTCATCATTATACAACAAAAAGTTTGCCAAATAATTCACTTTACAAAATAATTAGTAGATAGAATTTTGTTTAATAACGTGTTATTTAACAAACAATTCATTTTTTATTCATTTTATCTCATAAAACAACGTTTGGAATAAAAACGTTTTACATATTGACTTATTCTTACGCAATTTCCTAAAAATGAAACTCATTCTTTCATCGACTTGCGCTAATAGAAAAAAAGAGATTATATTTTCCAGATTTTACATCTTGGTTATACTTGTAGCATGCAGTACACATTTAGTACCTAATTAGCAATAACATAAATATACTAATAATAATTTCATCATTTAAATTTGGATTACAATGCAATTACTAAAATATTTTAAGAGTAGCCATGGCGTTTCTTTTCCTTACAAAGCTATACTTTTGGAAGGGGCGCCTAGAATTAATTCTATTTCCTTATTTTTGATTGACGTTCAAACGTGCCTTTTAATGGACTTTGATATTTCTGTAGGCATCCTTTCATTTGTCTAGTAAAGGCAGTGGCGGATTTACACATGTGCCGCCAGTAGGCTATTCAAATTTTACCGCCCCTACCGACCTCTACAATAATGTCCCATGTCTTTTGTATACTGCTTCGACTTTTCTGACTGTTCTCGTTCATCAACTACGAAAAACTTGCAAAGAGATTTGTAAGGATCGGCAACTACGGTAGAAGCCTGAATTTGAGCATTCACTTTGTTTATTCTTTCCAAAAAAAACATGGTAGGTATATAAATATTAATCTTCTTAATTTCAGTAAGACATTTAAAAAAATGTTAGCCCCAAAACCGCCCCTAAAATCTGCCGCCCTAGGCTCCAGCCTACTCAGCCTATTGGTAAATCCGCCACTGAGCAAAGGGCACTTTCCTGTTTATTCGTGGGAACAGTTGCAATACAACATATCGATCAAGAAGACATAGGTATATAACCTTACCATAATAATATTCCGAACACAAAATAGGTAGAAAAAAATAACAGAGGATTCAATAACATTTATTTCAGGACAAAAAAATACGTAATCTGCGTTCGCGATTTAGTAGGCAAAAATGTAAGCAAATATGAGTTTTTAGAAAAATAACTTTAATTCCTGCACAATAAAGTTCAGTTTACGCTACAACTTCAAACATTTTTATAACTTTTTCAATAGTGCTAGTCACTCTGAAATCAACTTAAGGTCCATTAAAATAAAGTTGATATTTGTTTAACTTGAAATAACATCAATTGAATACATATAGGTATTTGAAAAGGCCTTAGATAAGTAGGTAGGTGCTCGCGTCATGTTTCAGGTTTTTACGATATCTTTATGAGCGGTGAAAATATTTTACGAGATGTCGAATTATTGACTGAGGTTTTGGATTTCAACTTTTGTGAATATCTCCTGTATTGCTATTGTGCCAAGCGATTTTTACCCGCGACGCGACGGTACGGAGACGGTATAATTATGCGTTTGGGGTGAGAGGATGTGTGTTTGTGCAACCCAATGTTGCCATTTATCTCCAAAACTGCTAGTCCAATTTTGATGCGGTTTTCAGTGATGGGTTTGGATTTGATTGGTGCATGTTCTTAGATAGGTGTTACGGTGACAACTCACCAGGGGGCGCTGCAGTAAACATTTGTTTGTACAAAACAATGTTGCCATTTATCTCCAAAACTACTAGTCCGATTTTGATGCAGTTTTCAGTGATGAGTTCTGGTTTGATTGGTGCATGTTCTTAGATAGGTGTTACGGTGACAACTCACCAGGGGGCGCTGCAGTAAACATGTGAAAGTAAGTAAGCCCCCGGCAAAGTTTAGTTGTAAAAACTTATTATAATAATATATTAAAATAAACTATAACGATTTTGAAAGATTGAAATAAAAAGCAAAATTAAAAATTTTGAATAACCCCACGACGGTTAAATGTAGGTAATTGGAAAAGGATAAAATAATTTAAAAACCCCCGACAGATAAATTTTAATGGCAGTCGCCCACCTCTTAGAATAGAAGGTGTTCCACAGAACGGTCCTCAGACTTCCATATGAATGTATCTGTTTTAGTCTCGTTACATACCTACATTCTTTAAATCGGGGGTTTTTAAATTATTTTATCCTTTTTTTATGGATTCACAAGCTTCTTCGTCCGTGTGAAATTCCTTGTTCCCCCGACCTACCCTGTCGCATCGCATCGACTGCCAGCGCTATTACTTCGTTAAGCATTCGCTCTGTTTTGTTTTTTTTTTTTGTTTTTGCTCGGCTCCTAAGGGCTCTAGCGGGACGTTAGTCTATAGCCTTTCTCAAGAATTGGGCTACCTAATTCAAACGAGATTATTTTTCAAATCCGACTGGTAGTTCCGGAGATTAGCGCGTTCAAACAAACGAAGAAAACAAACAAACTCATCAGCTTTATTTATTTATTTATTAAAACTTTATGCACAAGTAAAAACTGTACAAAGGCGGACTTAATGCCTTGGGCATTTTCTACCAGTCTACCTTAGGGAGATGCAGAGACAATACACAGTAGATGCAATAACAGAAAGAAAAGATAAGAAAATATTTATAACTTAGATATAAGAATAGATATAATAATAAATACATACATACATATGTACAACATATAACATATGTTGTTAGTATGGATTTATTAATAAAAGAAGAAAGCAGGGAAAGTATTTATTACGACTCGCACTGGAAGACAATAACACAAACTAAATATTATGATACAAGAAGAAAAAAAATTAAAACAATGCCTATACTCCATAGGCTTAGGTAGTTAAATAAAGGTAAACAAAAAAACCACGTGACTTAGTTAACCGACTAAATGTAATACGAGTCAATTTTGTTGTAATGTTATGTTACAGTTGTACTCTTCAATTTAGCAACGTTATAATTCATTAATAACGTGGCTAAATTGAAGAGTACAGCTTACGGTAACAAGTGGCGCGAATTAAATGTTTTTTCCCATCTCAAAAAAAGCCCAACGCGCCTAAAGAAATTTTCACTTTAAAAAAAAGATATCTACACTAATATTATAAAGAGGAAAACTTTGTTTGTATGTTTGTTTGTTTGTACTGAATAGGCTCAAAAACTACTGGACCGATTTTAAAAATTCTTTCACCATTCGAAAGCTACATTATCCACGAGTAACATAGGCTATATTTTATTTTGGAAAAAAATAGGGTTCCGTAAGATATTTGGGTTTTTCGGACACAAGGTGTAAAAAATCAACCAGAAAAGTTACTTATTTTGCGTACGCTGCCTAAACTATAAAAGATAGAACCATAAAATGTTCTAATTAATTGTAGATCTTATAAATATCTACAAAAAAGTCCGCGACACACTATACCCGTCTATGTCGAGTGAGGCACAGCAACCATTTTTTTATTTAAAAATCTTGAATTTTTTTTGGACTACATTTAAACGCGTTTATTTTACTCATGCTATTAATCCTTATCAAAATAAATGATTTCATCACTAAGAACAGTTTATGGAGATAATATTTGGTCTTTGAATGATTAAAATTGGACGTTTGGTTTTGAAGTTATGGCGAAATTAAAATATTACGATTTCTGCTGCACGGCCCGTTGCGAAGTGGGCGTCACCAAGGCGGGGATGCGCGTGCGTTTAGATCTATGAGTAAGGTACCCGCGCGGCTCAGTCGCGAGGTCGGCTCCCTACGCAGCGGTCGTGCGCGAAGTCTAATAATTTTCGTGCGATTTTTTTTAGATTTCGTTCTTAAAACTACACCTACGCAAAAGTTCTTCTCAGAGCTAAACAAAAGTTCTTTTCAGGGCTAACCAACAGTTCTTTTCAGGGCTAACCAACAGTTCTTTTCAGGGCTAAACAACAGTTCTTTTCAGAGCTAGACTATTACACGCTATTAACATTTTCTTAAACATTTGAAAATGCCTAAGAGAGCCAGGTCTCAACTTTCTAAACATAGTTCTCAAGCACGGGCAGCAAGAATACGTCGTATGGGAGAATCTTCACCTGAACGTTCACAACGCCTTGCTGAACAAAATCAGAGAAACTCTCAGGTACGCGCACGAGAGTCGAGTGTCGAACGTTCGCAACGCCTTGCACAACAAAATCTGAGAACCTCTGAGTTACGTGCACGAGAGTCGAGGCTGGAGCGTTCCCAACGTCTTCATGAACAAAATGTAAGGACCTCTGACTTACGCGAACGAGAGTCAAGTGTCGAGCGTTCGCAACGCCTTGCCGAACAAAGTCTGAGAACCTCCGAGCTACGCGCTCAAGAGTCGAGGCTGGAGCGTTCCCAACGTCTTCATGAACAAAATATAAGGACCTCTCAGTTGCGCGAAAGAGAGTCGAGTGTCGAGCGTTTGCAGCGACTTAGAGCTCAAGCAGAGAGACAGCAGTTGTCCACAAACACAGTTCGCAATCGAATTTTAGCTAACAGCAACAGACTGGCTTTCACATATGATCCGCAGGTTGATTATGCACAACAAGCGTCCGTCCAAATCGGAGTCATGAATAAGATCTGCTCTAACTGCTCTGCCAAGAAATGGACAGACGAACCTAATGGTATGTGCTGTGCTTCAGGTAAAATTTGTCTTCCTAACCTTCAGGAGCCACCACAACCAATAAAAAATCTTTTAACTAATAACCATCCATTATCTGGTCATTTTTTAACAAACATACGTAGATACAATAGTCTTTTTCAAATGACTTCGTTTGGCGCAAAAGAAATCAGGGAAGGAAATTTTATGCCCACTTTTAAAATTGAAGGACAGGTGTATCATCTCATTGGTAGCCTTTTACCACCGTCAGGCCAAAACCCACAGTTCTTGCAAATATATTTTATTTCGGATGCAGACCAGTTATCGTTGCGATCAAGCATCGCACCAACCTTAAAAATGGATTTAATTCGTGAATTACAGACCGCTTTGAATAATCATAACGTGTATATACGAAGTTTTAAACAAAACTTAGAACTTAACTCCTCAGATAATTTAAAGTTAATTATTCATTCAGATCGCACTCCACAGACAGCACACAGAGGCAGATATAATGCTCCTACTGTAAACGAGGTAGCCGTTCTCTTGGTCGATGAAGACAAAGGTCCCAGGGATATAGTCTTACACGGTAGAGACGGACAGCTCAAAAGAGTTTCTGAGCTACATCGGTCCTATGATCCACTACAGTATCCTATAATGTTTGCGACAGGAGAAGACGGTTATTATTTGACTATCCCTCAGCAGGGTTCTGCGCGTAATAAAACTGTTTCGTGCATGCAATTTTATGCATTTAGATTGATGTTTAGAACTAACTCTTTTAATCCGTTACATTATTACAGAGACTTATTTAGTCAATATTGTGTTGACATGATGGCGAAAATGATATCGGAAAGATTAAATTATATTTCTCGGAATCAACAAAGACTGAGGGCTGATGACTACATTCATCTCAGAGATGCCTTAAATCATGACGCAAATGTTGACCCAACAAATATCGGTCAACATGTCATATTGCCATCGTCATTTACGGGTTCTCCGCGTTTCATGCACGAGAAAACGCAGGACGCGATGACGTACGTCCGAAATTATGGTAGACCTGACTTATTTGTCACTTTTACATGTAACCCCGAATGGCCTGAAATTAAAGCGGAGCTGGGGGTCTACTCCCTAAGCACGAAGTCCGTCGTTTCGGCCTTCGTTACGGGCGTTTCCTACTCCCTATGACTTTCGGACGGATGATTCGTTCGGGGCCCGAGCGAAGAATGAATGACAACGCGATTTGACTGTTGTCCCTACTCCCGATGTGTTTTTGCCCGTCCGAACAGTTGACCATGATACTGGTTTTGACGGATATTTGTGTCAGTTGATACGACATCAAAATAGTTCTCGTGCTGTCGACGAAAGTTACTAAAATAAAAGAATTTCAAACTATGGCTGCTTTTTTAATTATTGAAGAAGCTTTACAGGAGGAACGGAGGCAACGTTGATTTTATTTACGCCAAAACTTTAAGTTGGCGAGTATTCCCGACTTTGAGCTCATAGGGAACTACTCTCTCGGGAACTAGGCTCACTCGGGAATTATTCGGGGACATAAATGTGGATTTAATACCTCTTTTGCCTCGACACATACCCCGAAGTGGTGTTGATCTAAGAATGAAGGTAAGGACATATTAAAGATTTTGCAACTTATTGATCTGTAATACCAATTTGTCCCACCCATTTTTTGATTACTTTTAGATCCTCACCATTTACCGCTCCTCGACGGACTTAGTGAAACTTCCCATTGAGTTAAGGGAGTTGCACAGGTTTTCCCATAGCCGTTTTGAGCGAACTCTCCCGTTGGCCCATTGGCTCGCGGATTATTGAAGGGTGCCGCCTTCAATAATCCTCGAGCCAATTCTTTGTTCTCACCCATAAAATCAAGAAGGGCCTCAATTTGCTCGTGAGTTGCTGCAGCGGTTGGGGCCATTTTACACAATTAACCATGGAATGAAAAGCTAATTAGAATACAGAAAACTTCCACGCTAAGGAAGTTTATGAACCTTTTTAAAGTCACTTCTTTAAATAATCATTTAATGGGCTTTTTAACATACAATGAATAAAGCACATCGTGTACAAAATATATAAATGGCTTTGCGACTGAGAGTCGCGGAGGACCGCCGTTGTATGTACACTGTACAGACGCCAGCACATCAACGGCAACCTACTACAATCTGTCAAATTTCTTTAATAGATTTTCAACTTTATCACTGAAACATAAGGTTCAAAGTTGATTGGGAAAATGTGACAGTTAGGTGTAGGTTGATGTGCTGGCGTCTGTACGTCCGTATACATACGTTCGCGATCGGGGTTCTCTCTCTCTGTCGCCCGCGTTGCTTTTGCTGCGCTACTCGCTAGCAGCTAGGTGCGCTACTCGCTAGGAGCTAGGTGCACGGGCGGCGGAATGGCACTGCGTAGCAGCCTTTTTTTTTGTATTCCGTGGTAGCAACAACATCGTACTTACTATAGCCATAGAAAAATCCGTGCTATACTTTGACGTTTCATTTGAAAATTTCCTTCAAAAAGTAAACAGGCAAAGGTATCAACAGGATGATACTGGTTTCCGGACAAAAATGGCTAAAATAATTAAAATCTATATAGACATAATAAAAATTATATTTTAAAAAATGTGGTAATTTTCTAACGATAAAAGTATTAATTTTTGTTTAATAAGCTAGAAAACTACAAAATAAGTAAATCGGTAATCGACCGGTAAAATAGCGCAACTCTATTGCTATGCGTCTATCGTTTACGAATATTGTCTATGATTCCGTTTGAAACTGATGAATCCGAAAACGTTAGGGAGTAGGGTTCAGTCCGACGTATCGGACTACTGTCGGACGGGCTCGTTACTTCGTTGACGGACTTAGGGAGTAGACCCCCTGCTACCAGGACAACGGTCTTTCGACCGTCATGACATAATTTCACGTGTATTTCATTTAAAGATGAAGAAATTCATCAAATTATTTGTCAAAGAACAGATATTCGGTAAAGTAAAATGTTATATGGCAAGTGTGGAGTGGCAAAAGCGCGGTTTACCTCATTGTCTTTTGCTTTTCTGGCTAGAAACTAAAATACAACCGGATGAGATCGACAGTGTCATAGTTGCGGAGCTACCCGATCAACAAATTGATCCGGTACTACACGACATTATAACTAAAAATATGGTACATGGACCCTGCGGAGAACATAATTTAGCTGCACCATGCATGAAGAACGGTGTCTGCACAAAAAAATACCCTCGCCGTTTCATGAACGATACCCAGACCGGAGAGGATGGGTATCCAGTTTATCGTAGGCGCGATACAGGAAATGGCGGTCGGAGCACTACGCTACAAATCAGGGGCAACATGGTGACGATAGATAATAGGTGGATTGTTCCATACTCCCCGCTACTATGTAAGACTTTTAACGCTCATATAAACGTGGAGTATTGCCACTCTGTCCAAGCCATTAAATATATATGTAAGTATATAAATAAAGGTTCAGATCAGGCAACTTTTAGCCTTAGAAACCCACACGATGAGGTTGAAAACTATTTAAATGGCAGGTACATAAGCACATCTGAAGCTGTCTGGCGCTTATTTGAATTTCCCGTTCACGACCGGCATCCTACTGTAGTGCATTTGGCCGTTCATCTAGAGAACGGTCAAAGGGTGTATTTTACACCAGGGACAGCTCATCAAGTGGTCCAAAACCCACGCAATACAACATTACTGGCATTTTTTGCTCTCTGTAATGAAGATGAATTCGCGAAAACTCTTCTGTATCATGCAGTCCCGCAATACTATACATGGGCAAATAATAAATTCACTAGAAGGAGGCGTGGTGAAGATGTAGTTGAACATCCGGGGATAAAAAAAGATACCGCTTTAGGTAGAGTCTACGGGATACATCCATCCCAATCAGAGTGTTTTTATCTTAGCCTAGGATTCTACTGCACCACGTACGCGGTCCGACCTCATTTGCATACCTTAAAACTGTAAACGGTATTGTCAAAGAGACGTATCAAGCAGCTTGCCGTGACCGAGGTTTACTTGAAAACGATGACCATTGGGGTAACAGGGGGTCTACTCCCTAAGTCCGTCAACGAAGTAACGAGCCCGTCCGACAGCGGTCCGATACGTCGGACTGAACCCTACTCCCTAACGATTTCGGATTCATCAGTTTCAAACGGAATCATAGACAATATTCGTGAACGAAAGACGCATAGCAATAGAGTTGCGCTATTTTACCGGTCGATTACCGATTTACTTATTTTGTAGTTTTCTAGCTTATTAAACAAAAATTAATACTTTTGTCGTTAGAAAATTACCACATTTTTTAAAATATAATTTTTATTATGTCTTTAAATATAGATTTTAATTATTTTTGCCGTTTTGTCCGGAAACCAGCATCATCCTGTTGATACCTTTGCCTGTTTACTTTTTGAAGAAAATTTTCAAATGAAACGTCAAAGTATAGCACGGATTTTTCTATGGCTATAGTAAGTACGATGTTGTTGCTACCACGGAATATAAAAAAACAGGCTGCTACGCAGTGCCATTCCGCCGCCCGTGCACCTAGCGAGTAGCGCACCTAGCTGCTAGCGAGTAGCGCAGCAAAAGCGACGCGGGCGACAGAGAGAGAGAACCCCGATCGCGAACGTATACGGACGTACAACGGCGATCCTCCGCGACTCTCAGTCGCAAAGCCATTTACTTATATATTTTTTACACAGTGTGCTTTATTCATTGTATGTTAAAAAGCCCATTAAATGATTATTTAAAGAAGTGACTTTTAAAAAAGTTCATAAACTTCGTTAGCGTGGAAGTTTTCTGTATTCTAATTAGCTTTTCATTCCATGGTTAATTGTGTAAAATGGCCCCAACCGCTGCAGCAACTCACGAGCAACTTGATGCTCTTCTTGATTTTATGGGTGAGAACCAAGAATTGGCTCGCGGATTATTGAAGGGTGCCGACGGGAGAGTTCGCTCAAAACGGCTATGGGAAAACCTGTGCAACTCCCATAACTCAATGGGAAGTTTCACTAAGTCCGTCGAGGAGCGGTAAAGGGTGAGGATCTAAAAGTAAACAAAAAATGGGTGGGACAAATTGGTAATACATCTCAATAAGTTGCAGAATCTTTAATATGTCCTTACCTTCATTCTTGGATCAACACCACTTCGGGGTATGTGTCGAGGCAAAAGACGTATTAAATCCGCACATAAGTCCCCGAATAATTCCAGAGTGAGCCTAGTTCCCGAGAGAGTAGTTCCCTATGAACTCAAAGTCGGGAATACTCGCCAACCTAGTTTTGGCGTAAATAAAATCAACGTTGCCTCCGCTCTTCCTGTGAAGCTTCTTCAATAATTAAAAAAGCAGCCATAGTTTGAAATTCTTTTATTTTAGTAACTTTCGTCGATAGCACGAGAACTATTTTGATGTCGTGTCAACTGACATAACTATCCGTCAAAACCAGTGTCATGGTCAACTGTTCGGACGGGCAAAAACACATCGGGAGTAGGGACAACAGTCAAATCGCGTTGTCATTCATTCTTCGCTCGGGCCCCGAACGAATCATCCGTCCGTAGGTCATAGGGAGTAGGAAACGCCCGTAACGAAGGCCGAAACGACGGACTTCGTGCTTAGGGAGTAGACCCTCAGTTTAAGCGAAGCTTCGTTATCACATTGTCCAAAAAAACTAAGGGAGTTGTTCGTAGTCATACTTTTATTTTGTCAACCATCGGAACCATTGAAGTTATGGGATACTTTCAAAGATCAGTTCTGTGAAGATATTAGACATCGTATCAGACAACAAAATCAGGATAACACTTTACCCTTCACTGAAGTCATTTATAATGAAGGATTAATCGAAATAGAAAACAAACTTCTAGAATTAAACGACAAAAATTTAAGTGATTTTGGATTACCTTCTCCCGTTCGTACCCAGAATAATACTATTGACACAATGGTACAACAGTATAACAGAAATGATCTAACAGCGTTTGTTAATGACAATGTGCCAAAATTAGTACCAGATCAAAGACATGCTTATGAGACTATTGTGGACAGCGTGAACAATAACATGGGGAGATTATTTTTTTTGGACGCACCAGGAGGCACCGGAAAGACTTTTCTCGCAAATTTGATACTTGCTAAGATACGGCAATCAGGGAAGATAGCGATTGCAGTTGCTTCGTCAGGAATTGCTGCAACTCTCTTGAACGAAGGAAAAACTGCTCACTCTACGTTTAAACTCCCGCTATCCGTATCTTTAGATCAACGGTCTACGTGCTCTATTCGGAAAAATGGGCCTCTTGGTAAGTTGCTGCAAGACGCGTCGTTGGTAATATGGGATGAATGCACCATGAGTCATAGAGCTCATGTGGAGGCCGTGGACCGTACTTTAAAAGACCTCCGAAGCTCTGCTAATGTCATGGGTGGTATCACTTTTGTATTTGCTGGAGATTTCCGACAAACGCTTCCAGTCGTCAACAGAGGTACGCGAGCAGATATTATGAAGGCATGTTTAAAATCGTCTCACCTTTGGACATCTGTTCAACATTTGAATTTGCGCACCAATATGAGAGCTCATCTACATGGAAATACGCATAGCAATTTTCCACAACAGCTGCTGAAACTTGGAGAAGGAATTTTTCCATCTTTAAATTTGGGCACCGATTATGCGGTTACTTTGGATGAGTCTCTAGGCCAAATAGTCCATAATTTAGATAGTCTGATAGATGCTATATATCCTGACATCGAAAACTTACATCAAAATGATTTTCGTTGGCTGTGTTGTAGAGCAATAGTTTCTCCCAGGAATGAAACAGTCAACGAAATAAACAGTTTAATTATGCAGAAAGTACCGGGTGAAGTTAAGTGCTATAAATCCATAGACACCGTCACTAACATCGAGGACGCTGTGCACTACCCCCAGGAATTTTTAAATTCTCTGAACCCCGCTGGGCTACCACCTCATGAACTGTCGTTAAAAGTTGGCACGCCGATAATGCTTCTCAGAAATTTAAGCCCCCCCAACATGTGTAATGGCACGAGACTTCTTATAAAGGAGCTAAAAGATAATTTAATAGTAGCGAAGATTATCACCGGCCCTGCAGCTGGTGAATTAGCTCATATACCAAGAATACCCATGATCCCTACTGATTTGCCTATACCCTTCAAAAGGCTCCAATTTCCAGTAAAAATTTCTTTCGCACTAACGATAAACAAATCCCAGGGCCAAACATTCAAATTAGTAGGAATTGATTTACGAAAAGAATGTTTTACGCATGGGCAACTTTACGTGGCCCTATCACGGGTCGGGGCTCCCGACCATCAGTATATTTTGTTACCTGAAAATAATTTAACGTTAAATGTTGTTTATGGAGAAGCTCTACAATAATCGCTTTAGTTATCTATCCTTAAACAACGGGTTGCGCTCCGGGACTGCCGGCAGAAGTGAAAACTTAGTATTAATTACATTTAAATATTTTCATCATTAACAACTTAACATACACAGAAAGACAATCTGTGCAGCCTGCGGATAATGACTGCGTCGTCAATGTTACTGTCGGTGTCTGTGAATTGACCTGGGAATCATTTTGCTGACCGTGTCTTTCCTGGGTAGGCTTTTTGCAGCGGTAACCGACATCCACGCGGGCGGAGCCGCGGGCGACCGCTAGTACTTAATAATAAAAAAAGATATAATAAAAAAAAGATATAATTTTATTTTATTTTTATTTTATTTCTTCAGGATAACAAACAATTGCGCAATGCTTAATATTTAAGTACAGGAATTTTATAAAAGAAAAAATAATAATCACGCAACCAGCATCGTTATCCACAAATTAATACAACTGTACAATTAGTTCCAAGCAAACTTAGCAAACAATTATTTTCTATCATAGATTAACTGGGTTTGGTGAAATAACATGTTGACAAAAACTAAATGTGCGAATATAACAACTAACACTATGTGGTATCTATTTGAATAGGTTTTTTAGAAATACTATTTTTAAACTGTGCGAGTGACAACACAAATATGTCAATATCAGCAAAATTATCGTTGTAACTTATCATTAGTCGACGCAAAGGAGCTCGTTCTCCTGCGTTGGTCCTGCACCGCTTCGGCGCGAATAGACTGTGAGTGTAAGTATCACGAATACGTTGGGAGCGACTAGGTATGCGAAGGTATATTTGGTTTACCTAGTCGCTCCCAACGTATAATAAAAAAAAGATATAATAATAAAAATAACTATATTCGTGAAGATACGACTGAAGAAGTGTTGGTTTCATGTACGGCTATCTAAACCAATGTCTATAGAGAAAGAAAGAAAAAGGCTGATTACCCCGCCAAACGGATAGTGTGAAGGACGAAGACGTAGAAATTGAAACATATGTGGGTTGCTTGTCGAAGGGAATGAATTAAAAAGAAACGAACTAGTGTTAGGGACGGATCACATTTTCTATTTTTTTTTTTATTGGTGTTTGCGCCTCGATCACGCCTGATGGAAAGCGATGGATGAGGTCTATGATGGAACGAGCGTGCCCAGAAGATGGCTGTTCACTCTTGCTTTGAAGGCAGACGGGTTAAATGTGGAAGGGAACACAGACCCTGGAAGAGAATTCCACACTTTAGCTGTGCACATACTAAATGTGGAGGAGAAGCGCTGAGAACAGCTTATTTTTATACAGGATGAAATTGAAAACATGCGACAAATCGAAATGGGAGATTGTACTCATCATTATGAACAACTTTTACTATGGGACCAAACCCGAAATCGCGAAAAAAATATCAGCTGTTCCCTACATTTATGTTCGCATAACTCGTCAAAATGTAGGGAACAGCTGATTTTTTTT
The DNA here is from genome assembly GCA_945859645.1 of Amphipoea oculea. Taxonomy (NCBI): domain Eukaryota; kingdom Metazoa; phylum Arthropoda; class Insecta; order Lepidoptera; family Noctuidae; genus Amphipoea; species Amphipoea oculea. Next base: position 17,286,871 of record OX243883.1, read on the forward strand.
TCGCGATTTCAGGCTTGGTCCCATAGTAAAAGTTGTTCATAATGATGAGTACAATCTCCCATTTCGATTTGTCGCATGTTTTCAATTTCAACCTGTATTTAAAACAAAGATTTTAGAATTTGATTTGATGATTTGATTAGAGAACTTTTATGGAGAATTCATCAGTTTAGTTAGGGCAACCAATATTTCTTCTGGTTTATTTTGGTAAAATGGTAAAAACAAAACATTTCGATTCGGCGTTTTCACATTATTATTCGTGTAAATACAGATCGCACATAAAAATAACGAGATACAATCAGCTGTCTATTTAAGCAGAAACTTCCAAAACATTGACTTCTTCTACATACAATTACGGAACCATTGTGCTATCTTACATAATAAAAATCATAGGTACCCTACCTACCTACAGAATATTTTCACTAAGGTTGTCAAAGTCAAACCATTTATTTCAAACTAGCTTCTGCCCGCGACTTCGTCCGCGTGAAACACCCTCCCTCCATTCACCCTCTTAGGGTTGGAATTTCGAAAAACACTTTCTTAGTGGATACCTACTCTTCACAAAGAACACACCCTCCACGTAACCTACGACAAACTTATTATTTGCGGTTGGTACAATAATCGGGTCTAGGGATCGATCCGCAAAATTAAGTTTGTTTTTTATTGCATAAGTATATACTTTTCCGGGATAAAAAGTACCTAGTGTGGTGCCCAGGATATTAAAGAATAATTATACCAAGTTTCATCGTAATCGAACCGGTAGTTTTTGCGTGATGCCTGAACAAACAGACAGACAGACAAAATTTTTTTTAATCGCGTTTTTGGGTTCGGTGTCGGTCTAGTAACACTCCCTGCCATTTATTTTTTTGATATTTTCAATGTACAGAATTTTCACTTCTACAGATTTATTGTAAGTATAGATAGGCACATAAAAGGCACTTTGGAACGTCAAAAATTACATTAAAATAGAATTGATTCTAGTCGCCCCTTCCAAAAGGTAGTTTTCGTATGGAGAAGAATGGGCAAGAAACTCCACCGTTACTCTTTTAAAATAGTCGGTGGTCGCTTTCGCACGGAAGCGATTAGCTATCAACGATTTTCTCGACCTTCCCGTGGTCGCATGCTACCATAGCTTTGTATATACAGTACAGCGGCATGTGACCACGGGAAGGTACTTTCTTGTTTCATCCTTTTCAGTAGTCGGGTTTTAGTTTTTAAACTTATTTTTTATTTAATTATTTTGGGGCTTATTTCGATAATACTTATATTTTTGCAGTGTGCCCTATCATTTGATACGTTTACCCCACACGGCATGATTAAATTTTTTTTTTTGGGATCATGACTTTATGTCCGCTAGAGGGCGCCATATTTAATTTAATGCAACGTCACATAGCCTATAACCAGCGGACGATCAAGACGCTTCCAACGATACCTCATTTGTCTAATTATGACAAGGAGTTTAGAAGTTATGAGGGAACATGTGAACATACATACATACTTACATACATACCGGTCAAAACCCTCCTTTTTGCTTCACCGTAGTCGGGTAAAAAGTAGCTTCAAACATAGAAAAACACAACGTTTCTCCAAGTAAAACTATAGTCAGTCCCTTACAAGGGTCGAATTTGATGTCCCACGCTCCTAGTTATACATTTCGTTTGTTTTCATTCAATCAACTACCATCTCAGGTGTTATCCGTTTCACTTTGTTATCAACGTTACGGAGATAGCTACCTACCTACTTATCAATGTTGTTTTACGACTACTTAAGCTGGAATTGAGAATTATTTTAGAGTTAGAGGTGGGTATTATGGGATAGAGAGGGTTGTTGCTTTGTATTTTGGCAGAATAGGAGAGATTTGTGGATGTTAGAGGCAACTGGCAATCATGATATTCATTCTCCATGGAATGAAGAGGACCTTTGACAAAGATCTGACGATCTTTTCTGTAATGTATTTTTATTTAAGTATGCATACACACGTCACGTTGCAGTATAAAACTGATTTACATCCGTCACCTCACACACCAGGTCCAGTTGAAAACCAGCGTCAGGCACTAGTTGCCTGGCATTTTTGCTGAACTGGCCCTTTTTAGCGCAGCCGTGAGGCACACTTTCCTGCTTATTTTTTTTTTTTTTTTATATCGGACTTTATACCTTAATCTTTACTTTTTGTTTTTAATTGATGTATGTATCTGGTGTATTGTGTGTCCTTTAGTCTGTGCTAAATAAATGTATTTTCTTTCTTCTCTATTTCTAAAATTCTTACTGTGAAAATTTAGGTGAAGTGAGCTGTCATGTATGTGAATATCCGATATGTCAGTGAGTGATGGCAAAGTATTCTGTTTGTGTTTTGTTTTCACTTCTGTCGGAACTCCCGGAGTGCCACTGTTCTTTTGTTTTTGTGTGAGTATTGTGTGCCTTGCCTCACCTAGGTCAAATAAACTTATTTTCTTTATTTCTTTCCTTAAGGTCATATAAGACTGGACCAATAATTTAATCCATTCGAATAGTTTATGATAATACATAATATAGTACATACCTACCTATATCTAAAAGACTAAAATATATCTAAAAGATTTTTGATTTGGTTAATTTTTATTTTTAAATGATCGTATTAATCTGAATAAGGTTTTTAGGAAAATAAAAATCGGTTATGTTGCCCGGAAAAAAAAGAAAATTCGGGAAAAACGGTAAGTACTAAGTTCTATGGGATTTTTCTATTATTTTTATGATTCAAGACCGACAGAACAACGTCTGCTAGGAGTGCTGGGTCAGATAGTTGTTGATAAAAGACTAATCTTAACCGGTCAAGTGGCGCGCGTAGCCCATTGGCGACGAAACAATAGAAAATCAATTGTGTCTCATTAGCGGAGCTTGACAGACTTGCTAAGTTGGTCTGGTGGTCCATCCTCTTAACATCAAAGGTCGTATAGTCTCCGTGCCATTAATAAATATTCTTTCAGCCATTCCCTCATTCAGAATCCTTCAGGTCCTGAAACAATTGGTCCATATTTAGTATATTTACGGTACATAACACTTTGGTATCGTAATCATTAATGGGTTACAAGAGCTCTACAAATATATAATTAGGCCTCAGTAAATAATGTTTAAGAATTAAGAACATATCGTGTAAAAACTCACTTAACTTTGTAATGTAGGTATCCCTACATTAGTTACAGTCACGTCTAAAAGTATGTATACACTTGGCAATTTTCAATTGCATTTTTTTCGTGAAATAACGAATGCAACGTTGAAATACGACACTTACTTAAGCCAAGTGTATACATACTTTTAGACGTGACTGTACGGTAGTGGTATTCTGTAAAAATTTCACCGTGGAAATTTAGGTGAAATGAGCTTTCCACCCATGGGCGAACCCACGGTGGGGCAGGCTGGGGCACTTGCCCCACCCTGCTCTCTGACCCGAAGCTAAGAATTTTTAGGCAAAATTAATATAATGACAAAATTAAATCAATCTGCGTAGCCATTTTCTAACTATGTTCGGGTCCGCTTCCAGTCTAACCGGGTGCAGCTGAATACCAGTATTTTACATGGAGCGACTGCCTATCTGACCTCCACAAGTTACTGAGTATCAGGAGTCCCTTAGTAAGATTGGTTTTCAGACTTTCGGGCTTCTGATTTGACTAGTAAGGACATGTAACAAGTAACAACCTTATCGAAACTCATTACAAACTTCTATTTAACTTGCTTTGTAAGTTAGTTATAGTACGTATTGGTCAAATCTTGCAAGCTGAATTAAAAACACTGACTCTTATCCTACGGAGCACTTTACAAACATCACAATATAGACAAAAAACAGTCCCCAACAATCCTAAGCTATAAGCTGTTACCAGTGTTACCTAACCGTATTTTCGAAAACATAAGCTTTTGAACGGCAGTTTACTACAAATATGATTTCATTACCTAATATTTAAAGCCCTAAAATTCCAACCTCATAGAAACTAACACCTAATTAAAACCTCAAACGGCGCAAATATAACAACCTTATTGGGAGTTATATGTTTGAGCCGTTTGGTGTTAAAACTCTAGGGCCTTGGGGGTCCGAGTGCTCATCGAATATTTCGAGACATCGCCAAGCGTTTGGTTGACTCTTTGCGTGATCAGAGGGCTGGCCTATTTTTAGCCCAAATAATAAGCATTGCCATCCAACGTGGTAATGCTGCCAGCCTTTTGGGCACTTATCCCATTGACAGCGATGCGGACGAATTTTTTGATGCCCAATGAGCTCCTTTGTCTTTTTTATTATACATTTGTATATAATATATACATAGGTATATAAGTATATTTTAGTTTGTGCATAAATGGTAAAATAAAATAGATACCTCATAGATAACTTAGATAAGTAGGTACCAAGTATGAAGTACCTAAACCCACTCGTCGCGTAGGTCGTCGCAGCAAGTTTAATATAAACGTAGCGTGTTCAGCCCGTCAATATGCCCTCATTGTGCGCCATTGAAATGAAGGCTTAATGCCAATGTTACAGCTGGAAACTTTCTATTAAACTGTTCTGCTGCGCTTCCGAGCTGTCTATAGTTTTTCTCGTTGTTTTTTCTATGTAACTCCTAATGTCTGTTTTGTGTGGGAAGAAGCAAGGTGGGAGGGATATTGTTGCAGTTTTGTAGAGATAAAAACGGTATTTGACTTTTTACTTATGTACAGGGTGCAAGAAAACAAAGGATAGTAAGTAATAAAAGCTCCGACAAAAAAAATAAGAATTGTCCTTACTAAAAATATTAAATCTACTGCCTAAAATACTAACTTTCCGACTACTTTTATCCAAATAAAAATGACGAAACGACCGAATGAGATACTGAAATCTTCAAAAAATAAACATGACTGTTTATTGCTATAATACTTTTCTACCAGCTTAAATTACGTTTTGATATATACCTAGGTAAAGGTATTTGTTTTCTCATTCGCTCGCTCTTGCATCCTATGTCGACCTATGGCTCCTATTTCTATGTAAAGGGTTTAAAGTAACCTAACCAAACCGAACCTCGGGGTGCCCTTGACAAAACCTCTGTTGTCGGTAACTTAGTAATTTTGTCGGAGGTTCAGTATTTTATTCGGAAGTTTAGTTTGTTATTCGAAGATCCATTTTTTTTAGTCGGCCACAGATCGCTGGAGATTAATTTGTTTTTCGGAACCATTATTATTTCCCGAAAACAAACGACCAGTGGTCCAAATTAGACCTGGATCGAAAGAGCTGGAAGCCATGGGGAGGGGCCTTTTGACCAGCTGTGGGATGATGCAGGATAACAGTAACAGGATCTTAGGGACATCGACACACGAATTAATTCAATACATGATTTTAGAGCCATGAGAAATCCGTACATTTTGACCGTGTAGGTATTTCATTTTTGTATTCAATGAAACAGCACAATGTTTTTACAACATTATCATCATTTCAGCCGAAAGACGTCCACTGCTGGATATAGGCCTCCCCTAAGCACCTCCACTTCGACCGGTTCTTAGATATTATAATATGTTCTTAGATATATGTTTTTAGATATTAGATGAAAAATTTTTACGCTGCGAATTATTTGCTGGTTTCTACAGTACGTACTGTAGAAACCAGCCTATTTCGTGCTTACATGCAACCTCCTCGAGTCAGTTAAAAGCTATTGGCATAAAATACGAGATATTTTTTTTTTTCATTCAATAACTGAGCCGATGATGTCGACTATTCTGCCAGGCGCTCAGAACATTAACATTGTTCTGAGGCCAGGCGCTTCTCTTCTTAGTCTGTGGTCTATCAAAAAGTACTTTGTGGTCTGTGGTCAGACGTCATGTCAATTTTTCCTCTATGCGTCATATGCACAGAGTACTTTTTGATAGACTGGTCATATGGTCACGGCAACGCAGCAAGGTGAGCCGCAGCCGTCGAACTTTGCACTCCGTGGTATTTATCTAGTAAATACAGTAGCTTTTCTAACACACAAACACAAAGAACAATCTCGATTGGAGTTCACAGTAATAAAAACTTAGTTTAAGATTAAAAGAGAGTAGGCGTCAGATTTGGCGGACAAGCCAAAGGAAAAGATGTGAAATACGTAGAATGGTTTCTAGGAATAATTATTGAACATACGTGATAAACCGTGGTTTAATTGATTCCTCCCGGTACCCTGAAACTCGAGAGAGCTTCACAGTACCTAACAGTTGGCGCGTCAATCCATACCATGATAATAATAAGTTTTAAAATTTTCATCGGCGAGGCCCATCGACATACAGGGTGAAATTAAATTCACGGGCATCCTTTTAAGGGGTCATTGTACTCATCGTTATGAGCAACTTTTACTATGGGACTAAATCTAAATTTGCGAAAAAAAAAAATCTGCTGTTCCTTGTATTTATGTTCACATAACTCGTCAAAATGTAGGGAAGAGCTAATTTTTTTTTCGCGATTTCAGGTTTGGTCCCATAGTAAAAGTTGTTCATAATGATGATTACAATGACCCCTTAAAAGGATGCCCATGAATTCAATTTCAGCCTGTAAACATTATATACGCGAGGCCTACTTATATTCGTCAGAGAATTTTAACACTGCGCGCTGCGGTGTAGAATATTGCAGTTTTACAGACAGACAGACAGACTGAGTCGCACCATAAGGGTTCCTTGTTACCATTTTGATACGGAATAACGGATCCCTAAAAACAGTTTTTCTTAGCACTGAAATGAAACTGCATACCTAAAGCACCACGTTCTCAACTCGCCGATATGTACATATTACAATACTGTCTGTTCGTCCCGATATTATTGACGCTGCCTTATATAAGACGGTATCAAATTTTATATACGCTATACTTTCTTTATAACTACTTTACCTCGTTATAAATACCGGATGATTTTTTTACCGGTTCCAAATTGTTACAGGATGTTCAACCCATGAATATGAACAACTTTCACTATGGGACCAACTCTGAAATCACGAAATAAAAATCAGCCGTTTCATAAAAAAGTTCACTACCTACTTGACCAAAATGTATGAAACAGCAGATTTTTTTTCAAAGTTGGTCCCATACTGAAAGTTGTTCGTATTCATGGGTAGAACACCCTGTAAAAAATTGGAACCGGTAAAAGAAATCATTCTGTATAACGAGGTAAAGCAGTTTTAAAGAAAGTAGGATGTAAAAAGACTACCTAATTTATAATAGAATTTTGTTGTACTGAAAACTAGAATAACGCTATAATATATATTAATATAATTATATGTAGAATATATGTCAAACTGCCAGATTTATTCCTAAGATAATAGTTATCTAACTATTGAAAAATCAGCTCTAAATATCTTGATTGTTACACGAGAGAGTCGAGAGACAAATAATTTTAACCCCAATTTAGTCCCACACGAAATCAACTCTAGATGACGTATCTAAATCACGTCTAAATCATAAAAGCAGTACTAAAACTAACATCAAATGTACTTCATACATTTGTCGCCCCATTCGAAGCATGTTAAACCAAATTGTCCGTACTAACGTCCCATATAGTCCCATATACAGTACAGTATGATGGAGAATGTCATGTGGATGTAATTCGTATGATAATGTTATAACTGGAGTGTTTGTTACAGGGACGCGCGATTTGAAGGCATGGTAAGTGATTTTGATTTCTGTTTTCAATGTCAGTTGTAGAGGCCTAAAATAAAGGCCATATCTAATGGTTATTATCTTGAGCTTTAGACATTTACTCCCTTGCTAATAAACGTTGTATAGCGTCTGTATAGTTACATAACGCTTTGTCTTCTTCTTTCGAAAGCCAAATTACTGACGACTGCAAGAGAGAAATCGGTGTGTAACTATTCATCTGATATAATACGTTTATTAGTAAGGGGGTGAGAATATATGGGGGTGGGGATGGATATGTCGTCTTCTCCAATGTCCCACTCACCGCACAGACTTCATTCACTCTTCCTTCTTCGTTCAGTCTATCTCTCTGTGGAATGCGCTCCCCCAGGAAATTAGGATGGCAACCAGCAGCACATTCGGAAGAAGCTGGCAGAATCATCACAACGATAATATTTTCTCATTGTTTGTCTTATTTCTTTTTAGTAAGAATATTCATATATTTATTTGTGCTTATAATTATATGTAATTAGGTGTAAATTCATAGTTTTAATAGGTTTATGCGTATCTTTATACTTAAAATATTTATTCCTCAATTTTCATTATTGATCATTTGTAACAGAAATTCAAGTTCTGCTCTGACGGCGACTGCCCGCTATGGGCGTTGGCAGCTCTTCATGCGCTGTCGAGTCTTCCAGCCACGCTGTTCAGGGCCTTGCTGCAGCATGTCATGGAGGAACAGCCTGTGAGTAATCCCATCAAATACAGCCTGCAATTAATTCCATCAAAAATATATAATACAGCTTGCAAGTAATCCCATCAAAAATATAATACAGGCTGCAAGTAATAGGCGTAGGCGGGGGGCCTGCGGACGGAGAGTAATGGGTAGCTCAGCGTCCGATCAGGACCAGGCCCGTGCCGGACGGCGCGTACGTGTTCCACGCGCGCCTCAAAGAGCATAAAGCAAGGGGCCTGTTAGGGCCGAAGCCTGCCGGGGGTGCGGGATTGTCCGAAAGGGTTACCGCTACCCCGGAACATAAAGGGCTAAGGAAGGAACACGTGTGGGTTTTAGTCAGTAAGAGTCTGGCACTCCCTTCCGCTCCACCCAGAGCGAGAGGAGTCATTTGATGATTTCCCATCCACAAAAAAAAAAAATGCCTGCAAGTAATTCCATCAAAAATATAGTTAAAAACATTGGCAACAGATTCTAAGCGCTAAGCAAGCCACCTTTACCAAAGACTTCGTACGCGCTCTGAGAGCGCGTACGAAGTCTTTGGTAAAGCAATAATGAGGACATCTATGCTACTTACTGCCTTGTTCGTTGGTAGTAGGTAGTATCAAACGCCACGCGTGGGGTCCTTGGTGGGATCCCCAGGAAGATCTAAGCGTGTTTTTTTTTTTTTTTGTGGATGGGAAATCATCAAATGACTCCTCCCGCTCTGGATGGAGCGGAAGGGAGTGTCAGACTCTTACGGACTCTAAAACCCACCCGTGTTCCTTCCTCAGCCCTTTATGTTCCGGGGTAGCGGTAACCCTTTCGGACAATCCCGCAACCCCGGCAGGCTTCGGCCCAAACAGGCCCCTTCCTTTATGCTGAAATCTCTTTGAGGCGCGCGTGGAACACATACGCGCCTTCCGGCACGGGCCTGGTGCTGATCGGACGGTGAGCTACCCATTACTCTCCGTCCGCAGGCCCGCGCCTACGGTGGCCGGGAGTCGTCACGCGGCTCCCGACGATTCATGATTAATACCGTGCTGCTTGTACTGTTCAAGTGACATCTATACACACATCGGACATTATACTTACTGCCTTGTTTGTGGTAGTAGGTAGTATCAAACGCCACGCGTGGGGTCCTTGGTGGGAGCCCCAGGAGGATCTAAGCGTGCTTGGGTTTTTCGTTAGGAAATTCTTAGTAACAGCTTGGACTCTGGATTTGTGCCCGTTTAATAGATATAGGCTTGCCCTCTTATTACTTGAGACTTATACATAACTGAATGTCGGAGCCTACCCCTTGAGGGAAAACGGCTTGAGTTCTGTTCGAGATAAATAGGTTAAGAAAATACTTCGTGGGCCAACAAAGTGATTGAAATGCAAAGTAATGACAAAGTTATGCACAGGCTATTGTTGTTTTAGGCTACAGTAACAGCAAGAACGACTTGCCCAAGTGTCATTTCTCTAGCCCTTATATTGGAATATGAACATAAACCTACTTCGTTGTTTGTGAACGATTGTATGTTCCTCTACGAAGTCTTCTCTGACAGCGGCTACTTATCCTCGCGTCTTTTGTTTTTTTTTTTCACAATTTCCTTTGTTGCAACTTGGAACCGTTTACCAATAAATTAGCTGTTAATACTTTATCCCCCCTAACTAATAAACGTATTATATCAGATTAATAGTTACACACCGATGTCTCTCTTTCAGTCGTCAGTAATTAGACTTTCGAAAGAAGAAGACAAAGCGTTGTGTAACTATACAGACGCTATACAATGTTTATTAGTAAGGGGGTAATATCTTTAGTTTTAAAACATAGGTTATGGGCATATGACCCGTTTACAGTCATAAATATACTGAAACAACATTGAAATAAAGTTATCTAGTTCTGCAAAGTGACTTTTCTGATTTTTAGGTAGCCACCGTTACTAAGCAATTTTTGAATATGCTCCGACGTAAAACAATATGAACAACGTTCAAATAAAAAAGTTTAAGAAAAGAGAATATATGAGCGTATAGTCTTTTTGACTTTCTGACCTTTTTTTAATTGGGATAATTGTAATGATTTAAATATAGATTGCATGCATGATTGTTTAATATATTTAGTTATAGAAATTCAGACACGATGTAAAAATTGTTATTGAATAATTGAATTGAATGGGGTACCTCGACCCCAAAATAGGAATTAATTGAGTTTCACAAAAAGTGACGCAATCATTATAATAGAGTGTTCAATATTTTTAAGATCTCAAAATACCGTTAAAAATAAACTCCTTCAATAGATAGCAACAAAATATCATCCAGAATCGTGTAGCTGTAAACAGATCAAGGCAGACGTACTCACACCTGCACACGCGGCACGTACCTACCTCCCACACGTTTCAGAAACTCAATTCTATCATTTTATCATAATATTTTATTTCATTATACATAGATAGCTTTTACTGGCTATATTATAATGGACTTCAGTTTACTGGATATGGCTTAGTGTCCAAACACACTATGCCGAAGGTACGCGACCGAAGTTCCGCGGCTGATTTTAGGGGAGAACAGGGTAATGGGAGCCTACTAAGGGAAAATTTTCTTAAAAATCACAATTGTTAATATTCTTACCATTTTTAGTTAGGAACTCTTACATTCATTATTAAAGTATATTTTAATCACAGTTATAATCAATTGCAGTCTTGTATTAGGGTACAATAAGGATTTTACAAAAAAAATCAGTCGCTCCCATTACCCGACACATGCGGGTAATGAGAGCCCATTTAACGCTCATATGGAAAATGGGAGCCAGAATTTACTCTTTCTCGAATTAAACTAAACATACTTTAAAATATGTGATCTTAGTAATTAATACAAAGAACTATTTGTAACACAAATAAAAACGTCAACTTAGTAAATAAAACAAAAAAATAAAGATAATAGAAAGATGCGAGGCTACCATTACCCGCTGACTACCATTTTGAAAAGCAATAACATAAATATGTAATTCTACTTTCAATCTTAATTTAACCAATTGGGCTTGTTAGTGCATTTAGCTAGTGATATAAAAAGCAAGAAGATAATAAAAAAAGAATATAACTTCATGCTTAACTCGGCGCTGGCAATCAGCAATTTTTATAAACGTGGAGCGAAAAACACATAATCGTCCCTCGTGACTTAACGCATGGCACTAACGGCTCGTGTTCGTCAGGCGAAGTTTCTCAATGGTTGACGAAAGCGGCCGAGTGTTTAAGATCGCGCAAATGTGCCTACTTTCCGTTCAATCACTATGGCTCCCATTAACCGACCGCTCTCATTACCCTGTTCTCCCCTACTCTAAGGCTCAATTTACACCGCCGCGGAACGGAGTGGAATCGAGTTTTCGTAATAGCAAAATGAACTTTATGTCAATTGTCTAACGTACAAACTAGAAACGAGCTTGTTGCAGCAGGGGTTCCCGAGAATACGCGGTAATTCTTTAGAAGATGCGCGACCTGTGCGTATGGGTGTATCTAATTTGTGCGTTACATTATTGACATAAAGTTCATAATGCTTTATACAAAAAAAACATTGCTTCCATTCCGTTCCGCGGCGGTGTAAATTGAGCCCACGGAGTAAAACTTCGTGATTGAGCCTTAGTACCTACCTACGCTATATCGCAACGTAATTTCGGCATAATGTGTAATGTGCAGTAATTCAAATAGGATTGCAGGCGTAATCATGCTGAACTTCGGTCGCTTACCTTCGGCATAGTGTGTTTAAACACTTAATTTGGCATCATGTGTATACCAATGCAATTTTAATTATCCTTAGCATAATCAGCCTATAATGTTCCCATTGCTGGGGCACAGGCCTCCTTTCTGTGAGAGGACTGATGCTATTTAAATATTTACTCAGGTTACGCTACGCCCTACGTTTTTATTTTTTTGTCCGATCAATGTCCTAGATTGACGAGGAAAGTGGTGTGATGTACCTGGGACCTACCGAATTATTTTTAAACTTTTAGTACATTATCTACATCATTATTTTCATTAAAACCGTTTAACTTAAAAATTTTTTTTTACTTGTTTTATCTATTATGACTAGCTGCGCCTAAGCTTAGATCCCGTTGGAATATCGGGATAAAAACTATCCTATGTTCTTTCCCGGGACTCAAACTATCTCTATACCAATATAAACATCTAAATCGGTTCAGCGGTTTAAGCGTGAAGAGGTAACAGACAGATAGACACACTTTCGCATTTATAATACCTATTATAGTATGGATACTTGCCCAGAATTGAAAAAAAAAAAACATAATTATATTCTATTGGCCATCAAGACTATTACTTATAGTTAAGTATATAATTTTGTTCGCTTCGTGTACTATTACAGTCTAGATATATCTAGAGTCTAACTTCTAAGACAGTTTGAATGAGAAAAGCTCCTAATGAATGCACCGTGCAAGGTATGGTTGAAAACATAAGTATTTAAGCAACTCTCAGGAAAATAAGTTGGGCATTGATTTATGAGTTTTAAAACTTAGACAAGTAACTTTTCCTAGTGCATAAGTTCAGTGTGTTGCACCAACGTAAGTACTTCTGTATACAGGGTGTCCCAGGAAACCTGTACCAGCGAAGGTCTGTGTTCAGGGGACACTAATACCCATCGATTGGACCCCTATATTACCCAGCGATATTTTGTAGTTTTACCCTGTATTAGATATACCTACAAGTTAAAACTGGCATAGTCGGTCTTGTGAGTGGAGTATAGAACTCTATTGTATCCGGCGACAGCGAACCGGACTAATTTTCTTTCCTAGTGGAAAAGTAGACAACTGAAACCTGCACCCTAATTGCGGAACATACTATCAGTCGGAATCTGAATCATTTTGAAGCAAGTTGCTAATCCATTGCTTCATAAGTTCGAAAAATTTGTCTGCTCCACACGTACCTAAATAACGCAATGAATGTTGTTGAACTGTCAAAATGAAACCGATTCCGATTGATAATGTATTACGGTTGCTTCGAGTCCCAAGTCGGGTAACGTAGCCATATACGTATTTTAGGTATTTTGTACCTATTAGGTATTTTATCTGCAGCTATCCAAAAATCGTCGGGTAATTATATTACTTACTATCTTACAAAACAATAGTAGCATTTTACGGGTGCACTCCACTCTCATTGCAAAAAGGCGTACCTATGTTATATTTATTTATTTTACGTTCAGTTAATAAAATTCCATATTATATTAGAGCCCGACGCCATCGCCACGTGCTTGGCAGATTGCAGAGAGACTTGTCGTAATTATCTTTGCTCATAATAAAAGATAGGTAAAATAAAATACAGGGACACTCAAAATAATGTGCGAGTTATTAAGTTGCGTGTAAATATAATTTATTAAAATATTTAAAGCAATAAGGTTGGGTTCAGTTTACCAGGTTTTTTTTTTTTAAATTGGTAGACGTGCGTTTGTCGCGAAGATTTCTTTTCAACTAACTTGACAACAATATTAAGTGGACTGTTTGATCATCTGACAGGCCTGATGGTCTAGTGGTTAGTGACCCTGACTGCTATGCCGGAGGTCGTGGGTTCGATTCCCACCCAGGACAAATGTTTGTGTGATGAACACGATCATTTGTTCTGTGTCTGGGTGTAATTTATCTATAATATGTATGTATTTAGAAATATATAAGTATGTTTATCAGTTGTCTAGTACCCATAACACAAGCTCTGCTTAGCTTGGGACTAGATGGCGTTGTGTGATAGTTGTGGAATATTATTATTATTAAGTATTATATTATATCTCGATAGCTACTAGCTAGGTTTTTTTTGGATGGGAAATTATCAATTAACTTCTCCCGCTCGCGCTCTGGGCGGAGCGGGAGGGCATGTCAGACTTGTTAATGGTAGGTCCACACGATACAGACTTTTATCAACTTCTATAGAATTTTGTCAAAGTCAAAGCATTTATTTCAAATAGGCACATAAAAGGCACTTTTGAACGTCAAAAATTATCTTAAAATAGAATTGATTCTAGTCGCCCATTCCAAAAGGTAGTTTTCGTATGGAGAAGAATGGGCAAGAAACTCCACCGTTACTCTTTTAAAATGTTTTAGGTAGGTACAATATTTTGCATGGGTACATTAATTATATAATAACATGTGAGGACGATGCACCTAAAATAAAATTACTATACCACAATAGGTAAAAGAATTAAAAACGAAACCATGACATATAAATTAATTATCTGATAGATACATGGTGCTCACATATTTACAAACATGGTAAGTACAAGCAAAACGATTTTAATTAAAAAAAAAATACAAGTAATAAGTCAGGGTGTGAGTAATGAATGTAAAAAAGAATTAAAAAAAAATTACAATTAAAGTAGCAACCAGTTTGATTTTGTCTGCGCAACAAAGCAGTACAGACAATTAAATGTCGGTGTAAGTATCAGAAAAGTCTAAAGCCTCAAAGTCTGCATATATGTCTGTGTATTTGTCGGAGCGTAAACTTCACAGACGTGAAGGGTTACTTTACGATATCTAAACACGTTAAAACAAAATACTTAAAACAGATTTTCTCAGCTCATACTTCAAGTAACAAAACTGCCACTGGTCGTTGACCCTCCAAAAAAAAAACATCTTATTATTTTATTTATTTATTTCGTGTTTAGATATTGATACCCAACACGTCTGCAGAGTATCGCTAGATAATTTCATTAGACCCTATACAGTTTTACACCCAAAAAAACGTGTCACCGCACTACGAGGGTCATTATCCATTATCTGTAGTGTGTCTGTGCGCCTAGTACACGCACATCACGCCGCCGCGCGCCAGTGCAGCGCCGTGATGTCGAAATAAAAAAATATTAAGCATTTTCAAAGTTAATGCTTTTGAGCTGAAATTTTGTACAGAGATTCTAGACCTGATACACTCTTCAACCCGTTTGTATTGATATACCCTTTCTGTAACACCCTGTATATTATTAACAGCGGCTAGATCTTCTAACAAACCCTCCCTGTATCTAATGTTTCCTTCGAAGAATAACAGACACTATAGTTCCTTTGTCAATTTTGTTGTATTATACCACGCGTTATACCGACTGATGGTCTCGCCCACTGCCCCTTTGACGACCAGCCGGATAATTGAGTAGTCTTATGTCGCACTTAATGTGTTATTTGACCTTTTCAGCGGTAATATGTGTTATTTGCATTATTTAAGAAATATTTTGGGGGTGATACTTATTGTACGTTTCGTTTATGATCAGCGGGGTAATTCGTAACACACTATTAGTACCTAGCAAAGGCTTCCATTTTGACAGTTCAACAACATTCATTGCGTTATTTACGTTGTTGAGCAGACAATTTTTTCTAACATATAAAGTAATGGATTAGCTCTATCCTTCAAAATGATTCAGATTTTGATAGTGTGTTACGCAATTAGGTAGGTAGGGTGCTGGGCAGTGGAGGTGGAGCTTCTTTAATTAACCTATTGGCCGCTCCAGTCGTATTAACACAACAAATTAGGGTACCTATTATTCAGATCTGTCACCCTGCTTTGTCCCTTTGGGGGACAAATCGGAAATAAAACTTAATCTGTCTCCCTGTTGGCAACGAGGGGGACAGTTCGAACTTTATTCACTCCTATCTGCCCCCCTATCAGTGATAGGAGCACAAACGAAAATTTTAATATTATGTTTGATAACTCTTACAGGATACATACAGATGATTATAAACCAAACAACTAGTATTTTATTTAACGCAATATTGATTATAATGTTTAGCATGGCATTACTTTTAAGAATTAATATATTAAATTATATGGGGGCAAACAGGAATAACTACTAACTAAATAAATATAACGCTCTTATGCTACAAGGGTGTTTTGGTGCGTGGCCAAAATTGGAATTAACCCCACCTTCGTGTTTAGAGGTTTTAGAATCATGTACTGAACCCATCCAACTCTGTATATCTATTTAAATGTTTCTTTTTCCTTAGGATGACGGCATCATGGAAATCCTGAAAGACACGAGTTTATGTAAGTTGATATTTTACGCGCTAAATCCATCTTATATTCATAATCTTCTATTTTCTGATAGCCAGGATAGTGGAGGTCAGGTTTTCAGGTAGGCAGTTGCTTTAAATAGTATGGACAAGGCTTTACTATACTATGAAACTGGGCAGTGGAACATTTCTCAATTCTCCATAGTCCAGTTGGTATTTGGACAATGGAAACATGTAATTTTCCCCATAGACCAATTGACAACATTTCAAACCTGACACGACCTTAAAACAAAAATACTATTTCTTTATTTTCGTATCCTGAGTTCAAATATATTTTTATTTTATTTTATTTCTAAATTTCTGAGAAAAAAATGAAAATCAAAAAACATGTGATGACGTCACATAAACGGCGGAATGAGGTAGTTACCTTTGCGCATTCCAATGTCTTTGATTGAAAACATTATATCTAACAAGACATGTCAATGTCACCTAAGAAGTGTAACTAGAAAACAACTAAAAAACTGAATTGAATTCAACAATATTTTTTCCTATCAACTCGACACGCTGCTTACTGTTAATATTATCAATTTTTGATTGATATTTCGCCAATAAAATGGATCCCAATGAAAAATATACGCCAATGACGGAACCAAAACAACGACTGAGACAAGTGACATCTAACAGTTTTTTTGATGGGTCACAATAAAGCAAAGGTAATATCGCCATTCTACCGTCATCTGGCACTTACGTCTTTTTAGAATACACCGAATTTCAAAGTTAAAATTATGAATGAAAAGTACATAATTTCGAAAAACGAAAAAATATGGGTGCCCTAGATTTGAATTTGCTTTTATATAACGTAATAATACATGCAGGTTAAAAATATGAAATGTTGTCAATTGGTCAAATTTCAATTGGTCCATAGAGCACAGACGTAAAATACTGGTACTTTGCATCCGGTTAGACTGGAAATAGACTCCAACTAAGCTGGTAAAAGGCTAGGCAGGTGATGATATTCCTAATGTTCTATTTCTTCATCAAGCAAAAAGTCTTCAGAATTTTGACTAATGGCATTGCGCATAAAGTGGATAAGCCAGAGATTAAAACAGAAGACGAACTAGCAGGGGATCGAGGATGGGGGGTGGAGGGAGGGCTCAGGGGATCAGAGCCCTGATTCACAACCATACGACAGGCTATCGTATCGAAAACCTGACATTTCGATAACCTGATTTGACTTGTCCTCAACAGCAAATAGCTGTTGGAAGAATAGCGGGCGTCTATTTGATTTAAACTGACAAAATTTTCGGGTTTTGGACTTGTGAACAGCATTGAGAAGACTCCTACGATAACAATGATTAATGTTCGATACGATACGGAAGCATATCGAGTGTTTGTGAATAAGGGGGCAGACCGGAATAAATCCATTTAGACATGTCATTATTCGTTTGCTATATCAAACCTTTAACGAGTGTGTGAATATTTTTTGAGCATCCGTGGCTTACCTGAAGTTGCTGGATAACATCAATGGTTTATGATCATTCATTTGTTTCTCTCAGCATCCCGTGACGAATGCGCCCGAGCAGCCGCAGTAATCCGCTGGGTGGTGCAGCAGACTTGTGCATGCGCGTGCACAGGCGCACAACTGATGCGCGACCTTCTCGTGCTGGGCGTGCCTCGGACTCACGCCAGCGCGCTGGCTGATGCCGTGGACAACTATAAGCCTGATTACGTGGCGCATGTTCAGGCTAATGGATTTATGAGTGAGTAATATTATGTTAGAGACAGGTAGGCCCACAGCGGGACAGAGTAGTGGTGGCTCATTGCAGTGGTATCGACCCTGACTTTCGAGTTATAGGTCGTGAGTTCGAACCCAGGCATGCACTCTACAGCTTGGCCAAAAAGAGTAGAAATTAAAAAAATATGAACTAAATTTTTCTCCTCATGGCAACTCTAGAGAAATGTCAAACATCAGTCAAACTACCAAAATAAAAAAGGTGTCTTGTGATTTTCGGTAGATTAAACGTTTTACTCACTGAAATTGTTATTGAAAATGGGCAACCCCTAAGACGACCCACTGACCCAAGACCATAAAAAGCGGCGCCAGAGAAGTTATTTACAATGTTTTTAAAAGATGTTTGGCGGAATATCATGCCGGAAAACTTCTAACAGAATTGGATGATCTCTACAAACGAGTTGCTGATATGACAGGTATTTATTCACGCAAATTTTATGTAATATACATAGTTCACTATAAATAATACAGTTATCGTCCGTTAGCTCTTTAAAAATGCCACATCATCGACGTTTTTTACGAATTTAATGTAACTTTAGAGGTTATGTTTACATGGGGAAAGTACTTTGACAATTGACTTTGTATAGAACGACAGCATAATTTTGATCATCACGCACGTCTTTCAAAATTAGTGTTTTATTTTGATTACAGGAAAATCAGAAAGTACTGTCCGACGCATAATTAACGAAGGCAATAAAAACGAAGGCAAATTTACAACACCAGCCAAGCATAGAAAAAGCCGTCCAAAAATAGAGTTAGATGACTTTAGTCTCTGTGCGATTCGTCAGAAAATTCAATTTTCTTACACCGTACAGAAAATAGCACCAACTTTGCGAAAGTTGTTGGCTGTGGTAAAAGAAGAATTAGAATATGAAGGAGGCCGTGAGAAATTGAGGCAAATATTACATGGAATAGGTTTTTCATACAAAAAATGTTCTACAAATAGAGAAGCGCTAATAGAAAAACCAAATATAGCGGCTAAGAGAGAAAAATATTTGGAAATTATAAAACGAAATAGGGATTTGCCTGTGGAGCTACAAAAACAAATTGTTTACTTGGATGAAAGCTATATCCACAGTTCGTATAAATTAAGAAAGTGCTGGCAATCCATTAAAATCAAAGGCATAAAGCATGATGTTTCGAAAGGAAAACGGTGGATTATTGTCCATGCCGGAACTGCCAATGGGTTTGTACCCAATGCTTTACTAATATTTAGTGGCACCAACAAAATGGAAGATTATCATTCAGAAATGAATTCTCAAAATTTTACCAAGTGGGTAACAGAAAAATTGATCCCAAACCTTAATGAAGCCTCAATAATTGTCATGGACAATGCGCCTTACCACAGTGTGGTGCAGAACAAGGCTCCAACATCAGCTTCCCGAGTGGATGAAATAAAACTGTGGCTGTTAGAAAATAACATCCCATTCGAACCATCTACAAGAAAGCCAGCATTAATAATGCTTGTTAAAAAGCACAAGCCAGAACCAGTGTATGAAATAGATGAGTTATTAGGGGAACATGGTCATAAAGTGGTAAGACTGCCGCCGTACCACTGTGACTTAAACCCTATCGAGCTCATCTGGGGCATAGCAAAGCAAAAAGTTGCTGCATGTAACATAAGTACAATTGACATTAGAAAAGCAACCGAGGAAGCTTTTAATAGCATTGGTCCCGAAACGTGGAATAATTGTGTTGAACACATAAAGAAAATAGAAAAAGATTACTATGACAGGGGGAGAACACTCTATGAAGATATAGATAGATTGGTGATTCGTGTTGGAGAGGACAGCAGTGACAGCAGCTCAGATTCTGAAGAAGATCAAGAGCTTGGATCGGACATGTCAGGAGTAGAATATTTAGATGATTAGAAAATGTATTGAAATTATAATATAAATAAAGATGTTTCAACTCTCTTATGCTTGTTGATAATAATGAACTTATTGGTGATGTTCTTCAGAAAGGTCAGGTGCGTAGTACACGCAACCGGCGCCCGCGGCATGCGTGTATGACCAGATGTATGAACGTAAATGAGGCAAAAGGATTGTAGCAGGTGACAGAAGGCGTGAAAAGAAATTTAACATTATTATAGATCTTACCTATTCTGGTTTATCTCTAAAATACTTCCAAGTATCAAGTTCATTGATGTTATAGTATAAATGATACCATATAAACGATAGTGGCGCCCTCAATTTTTTTCTACTCTTTATGGCCAAGCTGTACTTTGTTTGTGTAAATTTCGGTGTGAAAAACATCGTGAGGAAACCGATATGTCCTGGAATGAACAATCCAAAAAAATATGACATCCACCAACCCTCATTTGGGCCGCGTGGTGGATTATGGCCCACTCCCTCCACAGAGAGGAGGCCTGTGTCCCAGCGGTGGGAACATTATAGGCTGATTATGTTGTTAGAAACAGATGTATAACAAAATGTTCAACCAAATGCACGAGATGTTGTCATGAGGGGCTGACTCATAGATATATGCATTTCTATGGGCTGACTTGAGAAATAATTATTCCTCAATTTAAAAATATTTATTCCTCAATTTTTCACAATAGCTCGTTCCACTGTTTGTGTTCATGACCCAAAGGTTGACTGGTAGAAAATGCCTATGGCATTAAGTCCGCCTCTGTACATTTGTCTGCATATATAGTATTAAATAAATAAATAGTTATTGAAGAGAATCCTGTAAATGTCCAATTTAAAAAGCTGTTTTTTTTTTTGTAGGAATAATCTGCCGTAGCCGTAATCGATTTTCTTAACTCATACTGTAATTCGACTCATCGATATAAAATTATTTCAAAGCATTTCTTTTGAAGTGAAACTTCTTTACGCACGCTTGACTTGGGGAGTAAGCTGGCGAACGCGTGACGTAAGCGTTACGAAAAGTGTGATCGGGCGAGGCGAACGGGAGTTGAGTAGGAGATATAAGCAAGAGAAAGCAGTGCGCGCGCACATTTTCTTTCTCTCTTCCTCTCATAGCCAAATACGTTTGAAGTTTTACTTAAGTCGTTTGGTCATAAGCACAAGCACACTCGGTTTTTTGTTTTGTCGTGTTTTGTTTAGATATCGAGAAACCCATCACGTCTGTGGAGTGTCGCTTGCTAATTTTATTTGACCCTGTTATACGCCTGACACAAACCCAAACATTCTGATTAAGGTTGTCCAATGGTGGGTGGAAAACGCTGCTATCCACAGTAAGAGCGAGGCCACACGATGCGAACGGTGCGGTGTGGCACCGCAATTAATTCGAGCTATAGAGTGCCATACGGGTGGTGCGGCACCGCAGTAGAACGCTGTTTACCGTGGTGCGCGCCGAAGCGCATCACCCCTCCCCGCCTCGTCTCGTAGGTCACAAGTGCGGCGCGCCACGGTGTAAGAGCTCTTACACACGAGCGGCATGTTCCCAACGGCAGAGGTAACTGCAGCCGTCGACGCGCGCCGGCGGCAACCGTTGACGCGTCGGCGGCAGCCGTCGACCTATATCTTCGAAGTCGAAATGTCGACGGCTGCCGTTGACACGTCGACGGTTGCCGTCGACGCGTCCACGGTTGCCGCCGGCGCGCGTCGACGGCTGCAGTTACCTCTGCCGTTGGGAACATGCCGCTCGTGTGTAAGAGCTCTAATGCCGCACGGCGCGGCGGCAGCCCAACGCATCCTGTGACTTAGCATAGTGATTTGTATGTAGGATGACGTTGCGGCACCGCTCCGGCGCCGCACCGCACCGTTAACGCATCGTGTGGCCTCACTCTAAAACTGAGCAATGAATTAGTATTATTAGAATTTGCTTGAGGCCCTCTTTAAATTGATATGATTCATCAAGCAGTCAAGCTACCACAGCTTTTTATTAGAAGCGCGTGTGTGTGTGCGTGCGTAACTTCGTTCCTGGCGCGGCCGGGGGTCCCTCGACCACATACGTTTTGTGTCTTATAATTTGCCCCTGATGACCCTATTCAATTTCCCTGAATTCAATTTTATTTATGTACCTACCTAACTCAGATCTTCTCTTCCAGTAAACAAGCTGACAGACGTGTCGGTGACACCAGGGCCTGAAGGAACCGTAGATACGTACACTCTAACCATGCACAGTGATGACGTATTCACGGGAGAACAGAAGAAGAGAGAACTACTCATAGAGAAGACCCAGGCCATGACTCTTCTGGAAGAGCTCAAGAAAGCGTATAAGAAGATGGAAGAGATTGAGGAGTAGGATCTTAGAATACGATTTTGGTTTTAAGTTTTTCGACAAATATACTTACACTCGTATCTAGCAAAACAATATTTTTAAACACAGCATTTAGGCAACTAATTTACTGGCAATACCAAATACCTAAATGTGAAATGAGTAATTTTTTTTTTGGTAAACGGCTAAATTAAAATAAAATTCTAAGCAAAATGCTTGAATTTAGGCTCAAGATAAGTTTCTTTTACATTCCGTGTTTATGAGACTTTGTACTCTTGTATGAAACTCATAGTTTGTATTCGTCATATAAGATATTTACAATAAAACGTAATTAAACTTATGTCCATTCTGTGTTATTTTTATTCATGGTGCCCATCTTCTTACTTCATCTTTATAAATCTGCACGATATAGCCTTACTAGGGCTTAGGTACACCTACAGGCTCCTTCGCTCCGGGCACCGGAAAATAGAGAAGTTCGATATTAGCTACTGAAAAAAAATATAATAAAGCCAGTTACTTTACAACACACAACTCCCGAGTTCAAAAGTGCTGGCTCTTTATACAACCAATCGGTTTGCCCTGAGAGCTGCTTTAGTGCCCTCACTGAAATTATATTTTAACACTATTTCGAGATTTTAGAATCGTAATAATAGAACCATAAAATAATCATAAATAAATTATATAAAACTGATTTTTATTTTTATTCTTCACCCCAAGACGGTAGGGTTTGTCTATCTAGTCTCTGCCAAAGACCAAAGAGGTCGTAGGTTAATCGATCGATTTAAAAATAGTCCCTAGCAACACTATCTATACCACAGATTGAAAATTGAATAATTTGTCTGACATTTTTGAGGATTTGCTTATAATGTATTTGTTTTCTATTATTATTGTTTTATAATGAAATCGTTAAAAATATTGTTAGTTAATCATTTATAATCGAGTGATGTGCTTAAAATAACATAATCGTTCATGTTATGGTATCAATATATTATGTGATGGCGTTTTAAAATGTAGGTAGAATGTCTCCGACATATTTGTAAGAAATTACAGAAGAATCGGCTTTATTTATTAAAACACAAGGTAAGAATGTATTTATTCATATTTATTAGCTAAAAGTACGTCTAAATCATTCTAATAACATCAAGTTTACTCGGCTTTGCGCCAAAAATTGTTGACCCAAAACATAACCTGAAGTTAAATTAGATAAAAAACCTATTTCAGATGAATATTCTGTGTACTATATGCAGTGATCTTGTAAATCAAGCTGAGAACATTTATGTGACAAAATGTGGCCACATATTCCATCACCACTGCCTTGCGCAATGGATCGAAAGGTATTTTACAAAATCTATTGCTTAGAAAATCATTTGAACCTTTTTTCCTGTATCTGTTCGCTGGCGATGGTTATTCTCTATCTGCTTCTTCTATCTAATCCTTCTTTCTATCTATTACTTTATGTATGGGTTGTTTGTTGCATTAGAAACCATAATATTATGATAGTAATATATTTATCATAACAACTGCAATTTCTTCTAAATCCATTTTTTAAATTCCTTTGTCTAAGGGTGCATTCCGAGTTAGGACTGTAATCGATATTATAGATTTGAGCGTGCTTAAACCCCTACCAAAGTAGGTTTAAGCACGCTCAAATCGATAATATCGATTACAGTCTTAACTCGGAACGCGGCATATGGTACAACGTTATTATACACCTGGGGTGTTTTGTACATCACCTTGTATAAGGGATGACCGCACATGATGATAATTAAATAATTTTAATTGCAATTTTAATTGGTTGTAAGCAAAACTATTTATTAATCTCCCGTAATGACAGATCACAAAACTCAAGTGACACATTATTCATTAAACATAACAGTGTTAAACAACACAGCATATTACTGTCCATCTAGAAGAATACTTGCTTCACATTGTTCACTATTATAATTCAATCCTCAATTCCTTGCTTATCATTCTTATATTGACCTGAATTAGGACAGAAAAACATCTTTAACAGTCTTATACTTGTTACTTTATAAATGCGAATGTAATGTTTTTGTACTACTTTAAATAGATTAAGATAAATGCCGCCCCTAAGACGACCCACTGACCATGATTTTATTTCTGTAAGTAGGTTTGTACAAACACTTTTAAATGTCAATCATGTTTCTTATCAGACTGAAGAAAAAGTCCGAAAAAAACTGAGAGATTACAGCCTCTTTAAAGTCCAGACATAATCTTGGTTAGGTCATGTGAGGACCATTTTGATGGTGTTTGAAATGGTATTTTGAGGGAAAAACCACACAGATATATTAGAAGATACTCAAATGTCTTTGTCAAGCCAGTCCTAGTGACTCGCTTGACAAAGACATTTGACAAATAGACGTCTGCTGAGCATCTTGCTATCATATTAGAACCCGCTCTGTTAGAAGTGCCAGCGGCTAAGACAAACCTACTCAAGTTTGCTCCTACGTCATGAGCCGCACATATTATTAATATTAGTACAGTATTGGAGGATATATTTGGGCAAAGCCTGCTGAGATTTATTCAAAAGGTACAATTAAGCATTGAAAAAGGTCTGATATTATAATATCAGACGTTTTTCTATGATGGATTCAAGCCGTGTGGGCGGGTTGCAGCAGCGTTATTATGTTGTTGCAATTTTGCTTACATGGCAGGTGATTTTATTTTATTTTTGTAAAGGAATAGACATTGTAACTTATAACATCGCATTGGATGATTCTGTAAAGGTGTTATAATTATGGTTTAATAAAAAAATATTTAAGGCGCAGGTCATATCTTTGTTAAAAGTTATAATCATAGTTCTGTTAATCAACAATGCAACATCAAGCACCAGTTTTGATGTTCATCTATGAAAAGAAATAGTCTTCTTTTCTTAATTAGGGCCCATAGTCCACAATGCTACTCAAAAGTACAAAGTTTTACAAACTGAAATCACCATAGAGTAGCCAGAGTGTCACAGCTCTAGTATTTTAATGATATCCGTACACAATGCTTCTGCCTTATCATTTAGCTACAATACTTACCAAAATCTCACTCCATATCCCGTTTATTCTTCTTCCTTCTTGTCCTTCCTTCCCTCTATAAATTCTCTTGCTCGGTAAATGCTGCCCCCAACAGCCTTCCTGATCATGTCTGACCATCTTGCCATTGCTCTGCCTTTCATATGCCATTTACTTAATCCCAAACACTCTTCCAGATCTAAAACCTGTCCGCAATGCAGGAACAAAGTGACGGACAAATGCATGTTCCGTCTGTACCCAACGGTTTCCAACGAGAACAGCAGTGAAGATGCTGCCACGTTGCAGTCGAGGCTTGACGATGCGCAGCTGCAGTTGCGACAGCAAAGAGTCAAGTATAAGGAGAAAGAGGACAAACTTTCTGTTGCTAATGCTGACCTGAAGAGGCAGGAGTAAGTTTGGTTGTAACATCATAACATATTTTGCATTCAGATCAGTGTGAGAGCAGTGGTGTCCCAGTGTTCACGGCCGCGTCTGTTGTAGGTCGTAGGATCGAACCCAGTCAGGCGCTTTACTTTGTGTAAATTATATCATCACCACTGCTCTCAAAACCGGTGAAGGAAAACATCGTGAGGAAACCGGCATCTCCTAGAACCAGAAATTCGAAGACATGTGACATTTACTAGCCCGCACTGGGCCCGCGTGGTAGATTACGGCCCATCCCCTCTCACAGAGAGGAGGCCCAGCAGTGGGAACATTATAGGCTGAGTATGTATGTAGATATACAGTGTGGCGATTACATGTGGGTGGTTTATTACGTGCCAATTTTTACGCTATTTATTTTGTTTCAAAAATTCAGTCTTATATTTTTAGTAAAATATTAGGTCCTTACATATGAAATTGGCGTTTTGTATGGAAGGAACAAAAAGTCGAATATTTTTTAATATAATATATTTAATTAATCAAAGTATGAACCATTGTTTTCAATGCACTTTTGCCATCTTATAGGTAGTTCATTGATCCCTTTACTAAAAAAACCAGTCGGACGGGAATCAATAAAATCTTTGAAGGCGATTTGGACTGCCCCATCGGAGTTGAATTTTTTCCCTTGCAAAAAGTTATCCAAATTGCGAAAAAAATGGTAATCTGTTGGAGCAAGGTCCGGGGAGTACGGAGGATGTCTAAGACATTCCAATTCAAGCTCTTCTAATTTGGTAGCCGTCTGTTGCGCAGTGTGTGGTCTGGCGTTGTCGTGAAGCAGCAGTGGCGTGGAGCGATTGACCAGCCTTGGTTGTTTAGCCGCTAGCTTTTCCATCATGGTTTGTAATTGCTGACAATAGACATCAGCTGTAATAGTCTGGCCAGATTTGAGAAAACTGTAATGAACAATACCGGCACTAGTCCACCAAACGCTTACAAGTAACTTTTTTGGGGTTAATTTTCGCTTGGGGCAGGATTTGGCTGGCTGGCCAGGATCCAACCATTGCGCTGAGCGCTTCCGATTATCGTAAAGAATCCATTTTTCATCACAGGTAATAATTCGGTTTAAAATACCTTCATTGTTGTGCCGGTTCAGTAATGTAACGCAGCAGTCGACGCGCGTTTGCCGGTTTGCTTCAGTCAATTCGTGAGGTACCCACCTTTCAAGCTTTTTAATCTTCCCAATTTGCTTCAAGTGAATTAAAACAGTTTTATCACTAACATCGAAGCCTGCAGCTAACTCGGACGTGGTTTGCGATGGGTCCGCTTCCACAATAGCCTTCAATTCTCCATTATCAACTTGGGTCTCAGGCCGTCCACGGGGCTTGTTCTGCAGGTCGAAATTTCCAGAACGAAAACGTTGGAACCAAAAACGAACTGTGTTTTCTTTTGCAACATGACCGCCATACACATCATTCACCCTTCGAGTCGTTTCCGCAGCACTAGTGCCACGGCGGAACTCGTACTCGTAAATAATGCGATATTTTAAATTTTCCATTTTGTAAAATGAGTGACGCAAACAGAAAAAACAGAAGAAAAAAAACAAATGAATGACGGTCATCGAAGCACAAATACATGAGTAAATAGCTGTACAAATTTGAATTTGGAATTCCTTACCAAAGAGGAGAAATTCGTGATTAAAGTGGCCAGTACGAAAAACGCCAATTTCATATGTAAGGACCTAATATAAGACTGCCCACTCCTCCCACTTCAGCCTGGCTGTTGGAGAAAAAAACAGCCAGGCTGAAGTGGGAGTGGGCCGGACACGTCTCACGAATGCACCCGGAGAGATGGCCAGAGATCGTCACTCACTGGACGCCTGAGGCAGGACATCGCCGTCGAGGTAGACCAAGGCGAAGGTGGTGTGACGATCTAATATCATTCGCAGTGCCAAAATGGCCAGAGATCGCACAAGACAGGGAGTTTTGGAAGAAAAAAGGGGAGGCCTTTAGCCAACAGTAGGACACATAATAGGCTAACAAAAAAATAAATTTTTTAGTAAAATTGTATATTTTATTATTTGAACAGACTGATAACAATTTGTATTAACCACTACTTTTTAATGTGAAAATCTAATCATCATATTTCTAGTTGGCCTATCATCATTTTCAAAGCCATTAGCAGTCCACTATTGCATATTATCTTTATCATATCAGCCAAAAGCAACTGGACATAAGCTTTCTAATTGAGAATTTCTAATGTGTTTGATTCTCAGCAACAATCTTATCAGCAGGCAAGGCCTCTATAGTCATTAAGATGAGCTGCATTGCTGTTAACTTTTGATTGTTTTTGTTATTTTTTTCTGCTATTGCTAAACAAATCTTTAAATAAATCAAAGATTAAACTAGTCATTGCTAGTAATGGGATTCTTATGGGAGGTCAATGGGAAATTAAACCTAATGCAAACTAGACAGTATTTTTAAAATCGAATTTCCCTTTGTTTAGTGACATAAATCCGGAACTATTCCTTATTGTAGGTAGTAGAGACATATACTCAACAATTATTTATTTACTAGTGTCTGCCCGCGGCTTCGCCCGCGTGGGTGTCGGAAATTCATGGCTTTTATTTTTTATGCGCGGCAACCTTAATTAGTTTTCTAAAATAAAGTTACTCCTTATAACATCAGCTATTTGCCAGTGAGGTCCCGTCAAAATCGGCCCAGCCGTTTCGGAGATTAGCCGGAACAAACTGACAAAATTTTTAGTTTTTTTTTTTATAAGTGCTGTGTACTACTTTCATATGCATCAGTTAAAAGCTGTTATTTTGACATTACAAACAGACTTCAGTTTTATTTATTTGTGTAGATCTTATAGGTTTGCCTTTAGCCTATTTTTTAACCGACTTTAAAAAAGGAGGTTCTGTATTCGACCCGTATGTATGTATGTATGTATGTATGTATGTTTGTATGTCCGCGATTATCACAAAAACTTCTGCACCGATTTTGATAATTCTTTCATTAGTGTGATCTACATAGTTTCAGGAAGGTTTTAGTATATAATACATTAGGTAATTATTCTTATGTACGAAGTTATATGCATAAATGTACTGCATCTCCGGCATTTCTATGGGAATTTTGATGATTCTTCGAGTCGTGTCTTCAATTCTTCAATGCACTAGTGTTAATTGAATTGGTGTGGGGTAGGTACAACTAAAAAGTGAAAAATAAAAACTTTTTTACAAAAAAAACAACCGACTTCAAAAAAAAAACACTACAAAGTGAAAAATAACTTTAAGGTGATTGGATACTGACACTTTTTCATACATTCTTTCGGGGTACAAATCTCGAAAAATAAACGATTTTTGCAGAATAAAAGCACGTATATTAAGTTGTTATGACTTATTATTGACGCATATCGACAAAAACCTATAAAAAAAACACTATTTCCAGGATATCTAGGCCTGACAAAATCGATAAATTTTTCTATGTGTGCGCGGCCGGAACACGCCCTCTGCAGGATATTTCAAAGAACTATCGAGAAGCAGAACACAAATTTTTGCTAAGGTTATCAACAACAATTGATCTTGCTCGTTAGATGGCGTTGTTTGTCAATGTCAAACAGGTTGGCCAATTTTATAATAAATCGTTGAATTATGTGTGTTTTTTTTGACAAGTTGCGAATCGTTGGTAGGAGGTATGCAATATTTCTTACAAGGCTGGCGCGGTGGCTCTGCCCGCGCAGTTATATATTAAATCAATTTATCAATTGAATCATGAAGTGCGAAAAAATGCTTTACCTACTTATTGATAGTATTTGCGATCTACCCTGGGTTCGATATTACTGTATTGAATGTATGTACCTACATACTAAGTTTATGTACCTAAGTACCTACATAAATGTAAGTACTAACTTACACTTGAACTGTCTTCGAGAAATTTTCTGAATTAAAAATCTTTCTGCATTAGGCTGGTAAGTACCTATTGAGAGAGCCCTTCCCAGTTCCCACTGTTCCCAGACCGTCTATCCTATCGTCAACGCGGGCATAGTCAAAAGCTTGTTCACAGAACACTATTACCTTTCCCTAGCGGAGCTAAGCTTGTTTTTGTTGTTCAATCCAGCGCATTGTTTGAAAAAGAGGCAAAGCAAAAAGAGAGAGATAGCGCCTGAACGCTCGGTTGGCGTTCGGTTCGGGTTCGGTAACTTCCGCCGCTCACTCGCAGGCGGCAGCATGGACTTTGGGCGGCAGGCCCGGCCGGCACTATTGATATCTATTCTGTGATTGGAGCGCTTGGGTGGGTTAGCCATTCATTCATGATGTCGCATCGCACCTCGCATGCGCCTCGCTACTTGGCCGCGCGCATAAATGCACTAGTTTTGTAAATTGCTCTGCATGCAGGTACATATAACTACATACCTATAGTACGGACGAAGCGCTTGGCCCCGCGCCGGGGAGATGTGTGTTTGAATTTTTATCAATCTAGGTACCTACCGAACTAGCGTTATTTTTGACTATATGGAAATTATTTATAATATACACAAATACTTTAGCTTTTTCATATTATGTTTGTTCCTAACTAATATTATAAATGCGCAATTGACTTTGTTTGTTCCACTTTCACGCTAAAACGGCTGAGCTGAACGGATTTACTTAGATGAAATTTGGCACATGGGTAGACCATGACCTGCGGGGTAATTGCGTAACACACTATCAGTAGCAATGGCTTTCATTTTGACAGTTCAACAACATTCATTGCATCATTTACGTTTTTGAGCAAAAACATTTTTCGAACCATAGAAATGATATACATTATGTTTCGAACATAGGTAATGCAAAGCAATGGATTAGCAATATTCTTCAAAATGATTCAGATTGAGATTGATAATGATTGTGTTACGTAGGTAATTAGAATGCTGGGTTAGGATTACGACATAGGATACTTTTTATTCCGGTAGTACGATTTCGTGGGATAATCTCCGACATCCACGCGGGCGAAGCTGCGGGAAAAATCTAGTACCTCCATAAAGTACGAAAAAGTAAAAGTAAATAATTTTATTCTACCTATGGAGTAGAGTAGCAGTACCTACCTAAATAAATTCTTAATTCCGCGTTCCGTTACCTAATCTCAACTTCTTCAATAGACGTATTGAAGAAGTTGAAATTAGGCAACGGACTTGTATAAAATGTAGGTACGTACCGTATATAAATGTAATACCTAGTACCTACTTGTACCGCGCAGTACCTACAGGCACAAAATATAGAGAGTACCTACAGACTGCCATCCGCGCGAGACACGCGTAGCTGTGAAGTGCAAAAATGGAGTAACAAAAAACCGGCCAAGTGCGAGTCGGACTCGCCCATGAAGGGTTCCGTAGCAGCAAGTAACATAATATAAAAGTTCTTGTAGTTCGTTGTAACTTTGTGAAAGGTAAATTGCGGTTTTTGATTTATGACGTATTAAAAAAAAACTACTTACTAGATCTCGTTCAAACCAATTTTCGGTGGAAGTTTACATGGTAATGTACATTATCTATATTTTTTTAATTTTATCATTCTCTTATTTTAGAAGTTAGAGGGGGGGGGGGGGACACACATTTTACCACTTTGGAAGTGTCTCTCGCGCAAACTATTCAGTTCAGAAAAAAATGATATTAGAAACCTCAATATCATTTTTGAAGACCTATCCATAGATACCCCACACGTACAGGTTTGATGAAAAAAAATTTTTGGAGTTTCAGTTGTAAGTATGGGGAACCCCAAAATTTATTGTTTTTTTTCTATTTTTGTGTGAAAATCTTACTGCGGTTCACAGAATACATCTACTTACCAAGTTTCAACAGTATAGTTCTTATAGTTTCGGAAAAAAGTGGCTGTGACATACGGACGGACTTATTGTAGTACCTATAAGCTAAAAAATACGATCATTTCCTTTCTTGCTGTTTCATTCTCAACAATGAATCAAATAACTAGATACGAGTACCACTACTACACTAGTTTTTTGTGTTTTTTGTTTTGTGTGTTTTTTGCCAAAGTTGACAACCCCAGCGCGACCGCCGAGCGTAGGTATGAAAAGTGCAAGTACCAAATTACCTTTCTGTTTTGTGCGGTTGATCAAATAAAGTAATCTGAATACAGTCATTTATATTTACGGTACCTACTTTGAACAAAAAACATTTGTTGTTAATTTTTGTCTCTGTCTGTTTATTCCGGCTAATCTCCGAAACAGCTAGACTGATTTTGACGAGACTTCCACTGGCAGATAGCTGATGTTATAAGTTCCGCGAAAAAAAATAGGTGAAAATAAATGAAATTCAATACGTACAGACGCAAGTACATCAATCTACTACCGCGGTAATATTACCTATTATGCGAGTCATACCTACGCGCCGCGAGTTCGGTTTACACTCGGTAAACAAACAGTCTCGAATGCTCCACAGTGACGAACGGACGCCGGACGATGTGATGGTTTTGTACGCAGTTACGAGCGTAGACCATATAGGTACATACCTACTGTTTGACAAATTGTACAGAAGACCGAGGAGTACAGTCAGCCACTGTGTATGGCATTTGTGGACTACGAGAAAGCCTTCGATTCCATCGAAGTATGGGCAGTTCTGGCCTCTCTGCAATGATGTCGAATTGACTGGTGCTACATCGAAGTGTTGAGATGTTTGTATGATGCTGCAACGATGACTTTCCAGATCCAGGATCAGAAAACCAGCCCCATCCAACTGCTCAGGGGGGTGATACAGGGGGATGTCATATCCCCTAAATTGTTTGTGAAATACTAGAAGAAATACTAAAATTCACGGCAGTAGTACTTATATGTCACGAAATCAAAATCACAGCTGAGTAGACTTTACGAGTAATAGTCGACCAACTTTTAGTTGCAATGTATGGGAGGACATGATTTTCAACTACAATGTTAAGCTTGTTCTTGGGATAAATTCATTTCGACTACGGAACTCTTCATTGTGGTCCGACATGGACTTGGCCGGTTTTTCCTTGCTAATTTTAATGTAACTTAGGGTGTAAATAAGTACCTAATAAAAGATGTATAGAATCTTCAAAACAAAGTCGGTACCAACAAAGCTCAATATCGAAGAGAGAGAAGAGTTCAATAAACTTTATTTGCAACTAGCTGCGCCCAGCGGTTTCACCCGCATAAGTTTCGATCCCGTGGGAATATCGGGATAAAAACTATCCTATGTCCTTCCCCATACCTACCAAATTTCTTCTAAATCGGTTCAGTGGTTTAGGCGTGAATAGGTAACATACAGACAGACAGGCAGAGTTACTTTCGAATTTATAATATTAGTATGGATATAATATAGTATAAGTATATACAGGGTTATTGGAACAACACTAACATGGTCATTGTACTCATCATTATGAACAATTTTTTTTACTATGGGACCAAACCTGAAATCGCGAAAAAAAATCAGCTGTTCCCTACATTTATGTTCGTATAGGTAACTCGTCAAAATGTAGGGAACAGCTGATTTTTTTTCATTTTCTCATTTGAAATTGGAATTGTTGGTTTGAGTGGACGCTGGTGTATGTGAATTTGTTGGTTTTTAGGCTAAACATACAAACACACGTAAATAGTAAACACATAATACATATTACACATAACACTTATATACATATACATACACATACACACAACAGTAATAAAATTACACTAATAATTAAATACCCACAACCGTGTGTACACGGCCTAATAATTTCACGCGTCTGTACACTGCCTTACTGCCTGCGACGGCGGGCACGCTGGGCTGCGGTTGAATGATACATTATTATTATACCTACGAGTGACCGAAATTCGCGGAATTCCGTCGCGCCGCTCTGCATCTCTCGCGCACGACTCAAATAAACATTTTATATATTTTGTTTTATAGTAGCGTTTAATTATACAAAGAATCTTAACTGTCCCGTTGGTTTCGTGGTCACAAGTGCATCTGCCGTTCTCGGGGTCCTGGGTTCGATTCTCAGGTCGGACAGTGTTATTAAAAATGGGTTTTTCCCGTTAGGAGTTTCTTTACTCTTTTTCTTTTTTTTTTGCCCGGAGTTTGGAAATTGGTGGCGTAATACCCCCGTGCCTCGGAAAGCACGTAAAGCCGTTGGTCCTGCGCCTGTTCTCTCTCCTGTATTTGCGCACACACTTGTGCACTATAATATCTCCTGCAAACCTGGCTAATCTTCTTTGAAATTGGCCACCGTGACCGAAATCGGTCAGGGGATTTATTATTATTTTATTATTTTTAAACCTAAACCTACCCTAACACACTACAAAAGCACCCTTAGAATAATTGAATAAGCAACTGACAACCCTTGTAGCAATCAAGTATTCTTTTCTTCGGTTTTTACTATAAAAAGTACGCTTTTCTTTAGAGAATGAAGGACAGTCATAAAAATATTTTCGTAAAAATATTTTATTTTAATTAACGCCACCTCTGGAAAACAAGTTCACAAACCAAGTTTATGAATACAACGCCATCTAGTTATATCGCAAGTAAAACTATACACGTAGTGTGTAACTGTACATGTGTGTGTAAAGACATAGTAAAGATATAAAGTGAAACGGCTAAATGTTTAGGGGTACAAATCTTTGTATGTGACGAGTTAACAAGCAAAGTGAATATCTAAAAAGATTATGTTAATGCGTTAGTTGACGCATATAATAAAGTTGTTTCGCAAAGCTTTCTGAGTTAGGCGTAAAAATTGAAAATGTTCGAAGTGCGAATGTGCCGCCATCTAGCGATAAAGTGGCTGGGAGATCATGTATTGAATAGCCTTAATTTCGGAAGTCGGTGTCAAAAAACGAAAATGCGGAAACAACGACACCGGCTTCCGAAATTAAAGTTATTTTTCACTTTGTAGTGTTTTTTTTTTGAAGTCGGTTGTTTTTTTTGTAAAAAAGTTTTTAATTTATTCAAGACTAGCAGCGCTCCGCGGTTTCACCCGCATAAGTGTCGATCCCGTGGGACTATCGGGATAAAAACTATCCTATGTCCTTTCCCGGGACTAAAAGTATCTCTATACCAAATTTCATCCAAATCGGTTCAGCGGTTTAAGTTTAGGTACTTTCGCATTTATAATATTAGTATGGATTAGTGAGTATGGACTACATGCACAACAGAAATGAATCCCAAGACATTGTACAGAGCAATTTACAAACTACTAGCTTCAGCCCGCGACTTCGTTCGCGTGAAACTTCTTGTTTCCCCCGAGCCACCCCGTCGTATCGCATCACCCGCCCGCGCTATCACTTAACGTTCTTTTTGACTTTTTTTCTTTTTGCTCGGCTCCTAAGGGTCATAGCGTGATGTTAAATAGCCTATAGCTTTCCTCAAGAATTGGGCTATCAAATGCAAGAAGAATTTTTCAAATCCGACTGGTAGTTCCAGAGATTACCCCCTACATACAAACTTACAAACAAATTTTACCTCTTTATAATATTAGTATAGATAAATTGACACATGTAGTCCCACTGCTGGACAAAAGCCTCCTTTTCTTCTTTCCACTCCTCTCTGTCTTGAGCTTGCGTGAACGTTTAAATTTTTACAATCCTAAACTAACCAAATATTTGCAGTGATCTTCTTAAATCATATGAGAAGCGTCTGGTCAGCTTTGACTCCAAAGTCTTGGCTCTGCGAGAACACGTGGACTTCTTGACCATTCAAAACAAAGACATGCAAAGAGTGAAGGATGAGAATGAGGCACTGAAGAAGAATATGCAGACCTTGAATGGGTAAGTCTTTTAAACTTAGAGTGCTTCCAGTGGCGTGCATTGGTTTTCAGAATAGGTAGGCACTAGGCCGGGTCTAGTTTAGACAAATGCGGTCCCTAATCAGAAAAAAAGCGAGGTCAAAAGTGTGGTTATTTGAGTAGGCATGCCTACTTATGGGTGATAAATTGCGAAGGTCGAACGTCATGGTATTACGCGTGAGACGTACGTATTTTTAATTTTGTCGTATTAACTTGAACGAGTAAAAGACCAATGATAATGTGCGAATAGTACGGGAGCCGAGTAGGGCGTCCGGCGACTGCCTACTGCCGCGCGTGTTTGTATGAAGATTTTGTTTTTTGTTAGGTATGATAATTTAGTGAGTTTCTTAATTGTGGGGCACACACACTAAAATGTAATTGACAGGCTTATGTATCAACATAAGCCTGTCAATTACATTTTAGTGTGTGCATATATCAATATCGAGGTAGGCACTGCTTATATCGAGGGTATAGTGCTCAAACCCAATAAGTACGAAATTCGAAACGGCGAAAAAAATTAAGAAACGGCTAAACGTGGTGACTTTATTGGGTTTATTACCTTAAGTAATTATCTTTCTGCTGCGAATTCCACTTATTGGATTAGACCACTGGAAAGAGCGTCAAAAATGCATTAAGATGTACTAATAAACCGATTTTTCATTTTTTGACACTTATTGGGTTTGAACACTATACCCTCGATATGCCTATATGCAATGCACGCCACTGAGTGCTTCTTTAGTTTTTAGAGATTTTGCCAAGCGGTTGATCGACTCTTCACGTGACCAGAGAGCTGGCCTATTTTTTGGCTAAAGAATTAGCATTGCCATACATCATGGCAATGCTAATTCTTGTTGCCTGACAGGCGCTATACTTTGTGTAGATTATTTCATCACCACTGTTCTCAAAACGGTGAAAGAAAACATCGTGACGAAACCGGCATGTCCTAGAACCAAAAATTCGAAGACATGTGACATCTACCAACCCGCACTGGGCCCGAGTAGTGGAATAAGGCCCACTCGCTCTCACAGAGAGGAGGCCTGTGTTCTGATAGTAGGAACATTATAGACTGATTATGCTATGCTATATTATAGCTTGATGGATTAAAGGGATTACCGTAACTATTTTTGTAAACAGGAGTTCTGACTGCATGCCAATTGCGATGTCTTTTCCAATAGCCTAATTGATGCGAATGTACTTCGTGTAATTCCCTTTGTATCCTTCATTTAGACTAAGGCATAAGCAACTAAGCCTAACTTCTTCTTATAGCTTACTAGCTGTGCCCCGCGGTTTCTTCCGCATAAGTCTCGATCCCGTGGGAATATCAGGATATAAAGTATCCAATGTCCCCTAATCCAATCATGGTCTACCCATGTGCCAAATTTCAATAAACAAATCGCATGCTTAATGGAATACTGGCCTAACTCAAAAAAGACGATTTTTGGGACATCGCAAAAGATGATCTTGTTATGAGGACGTTCCCGCTTGTTGACGCATAAAATTAAAACTGATTTGATTTGATTATGAATGCTTGTATTTTGAACGTCTATGATTAATTATTGATGAGATCTGAGTAAAAAAAATTCTGTAACTCAATTCTGACCTATCTACTAATGGGTCAATGTTCCATTAAGCATGCGAAATACAGGAAGATTTTGTTATCACCATCCAAATTTTTACAGGGTGTTCTACCCATGAATATGAACAACTTTCACTATGGGACCAACTCTGAAATCACTAAAAAAATCAGCTGTTTAATACAAAAGTTCAATACCAACTTGACCAAAATTTATGAAACAGCTGATTTTTTTTCGTCAAACAAAAAAACATCGAACCTTTTCTCTTTATTAAGTTTAGGTTTCTGAACATACCTACTAACGGAATCTTTCTGTTTCAGTCTGCAGAAAGTGTTGAATGCTACAAGCGATGATGTTGAGCAGATGCTTCATAGCTACACCGATGTGCGAACTATCGCTACGTTCGCCACAGCTCTCAAAAGGTAAACACATTTATAATTTACTAGCTGCGCCCCGCGGTTTCACCCGCATTAGTCTCGATCCCGTGGGAATATCGGGATAAAAAGTATCCTATGTACTTTCCCGGGACTCAAGCTATCTCTATACCAAATTTCATCTAAATCGGTTCAGCGGTTTAGGCGTGAAAAGGTAACATACATACAGACAGAGTTACTTTCGAATTTATAATATTAAGTATGGTTTTAAAATTTCTTGTTTTTCCTGCCTTCTCTTGTTTTTTCTTCCCATGTACAGATAATAGAAATTATATTATGATATTGCAAAACTGATAATTCTCTCGAAATAACCGAAATGCTCATGACGCGGTCGCACGGACATACCCATTAAGCTAAACGCACATTATTGCTCATACACGAGCGACACGTTGCCAACGGCGGAGGCAACTGCAGTCGTCGACAGTCGTCGGTGGCAACGTGCCGCTCGTGTCTTTGAGCACTTATAGCCGCAACGGGCCGCAGCGCAACGCATTTTCATTTAATAAAGTGCTTCATTCATTCATTTTCTTCTATGTGGCTATGTTAACTGTGGCGTTAGTATTTATTCCTTTGACATCTCACACAATATACAGGGTGACTTTCCGTCCGTCCGATTCCGTCCGTGGGCCTGCGGACGGAGACGTGGGCCTGCGGACGGAGAGTAATGGGTAGCTCACCGTCCGATCAGGACCAGGCCCGTGCCGGACGGCGCGTACGTGTTCCACGCGCGCCTCAAAGAGATGTCAGCAAAAAGGAAGGGGCCTGTCAGAGCCGAAGCCTGCCGGGGGTACGGGATTGTCCGAAAAATTTACCGCTACCCCGGTACATAAAGGGCTAAGGAAGGAACACGGATGGGTTTTAGTCAGTAAGAGTCTGACACTCCCTTCCGCTCCACCCAGAGCGGGAGGGGTCATTTGATGATTTCCCTTCCATAAAAAAAAGGGTGACTGGGACATCGATGCGGAAACTGTAACCATGGATTCAGCACAAGATTCTAGAATTTCTCGTCGGTTAAAAAAAACAGCTGTTTTATAGAAAAGTGCAATACCTACGAGGTCAAAATGTATGGAACAGCAAATTTTATTTTTACTAACCAATGAATTTCAAGTCCAGAATCATGTACTGTATCCATGTAACAGGTTGTGCGTAGGTGGGTGTGCTGCCAGTCTGTATTCACCTTTTTGAAGTGAAACTTCTTTACGCACGCTTGACTTGGGGAGTAAGCTGGCGAACGCGTGACGTAAGCGTTACGAAAATTGTGATCGGGCGAGGCGAACGGGAGTTGAGTGGGGGATATAAACAAGAGAAAGCAGTGCGCGCGCACATTTTCTTTCTCTCTTCCTCTCATAGCCAAATACGTTCCGTATTTCAAAGCACAGTGCAGGCTTATTGTCTGTATCACAGTGTAGGAGCAAGAGAGAGCAGTGCGCGCGCACATTTTCTTTCTCTCTTTCTCGAAGTTTCACTTCAGTCGTGTGGTCATAAGCACACTCGGTTTTTTTTTTAGTTTGCTTTTTCCATTCATCCCTCATTCGTTTCGAATGTGCGACCGCACTAAATAATAAAGTTTATTGAAATTGATACCAGTCTATTAAGTATTTATTATTTTAAATCTTGTTCACAGAGCTCTATGCGACTCAGAGGCCAAGAAGAATGAGTCTCGAGACAGATTGCACGCCGCAAAACAACAGCTCGCTCTAGAGAAGAAGATTGCCGGTGATCTAACGAGCAAAATAATGTAAGTATTTTATGTCGAGGTATTTGATTATTAATTTGGTTAGACACACTAGCAGCTAATTAGCTGATGCGTGTGTGTCAAATAGCTTGGAGATATTTAATCTGTTCTGTCTATAGATGGGCAATCCACCGGATTTAAACCTGGTGCTTTTAGTAAACACCCGATAAACATCCAGAAAATTGGGTGTTAATTGGGTGCTTACTAAAAGCACCGGGTTAAAACCGGGTGATTGCCCATCTATAGTTCTGTCGATTCTTGAAGCAGTTCAGTGTGGGAGCCGTCACAACATTTTCCGGGAGCCTATTACATGCTTTCGGAAAATGTTACATATGTGGCGGTATCTACAACGCCACATGCGAACAACGCGTCATACTGACGTCACGCAAAATCCTGCATCTCGCAAGCAGAGTTTACCGCGCAACTAGCATAGATACGCCCGACATGAATCATCGGGCAGTTGCCCGCCAGACAACACCCGTCTGGTTGGAGGATCCTCCCTTTTCTATAGAGTATGAGTGAACTTTACACCCTGTTCCTCATACCACTATACATACAACCAAGAATTGCTTCAAGAGCTTTTTCTTTGATGAATTTTCCCATAGCTTTAAGGAATGCCCACGCAAATGTTTGTTCGCAATGTCTTGAAGGCTAGGCACTTCTTAGTGTTTTGTAAGTATTTTGTACGAAGGCAGACCATGGCGAAGATGGTCTGACGATCTGATAACGTTCGCAGGGCCAACATGGCCACAGATCGCAGAAAATAGGGAGGTTTGGACGGATAAAGATGAAGTCTTTGCCTAGCAGTAGGACGTTTTCAGCTGAAATGATGATGATCGCCAATGAACATTTTTTTTATCTTTAAGATGTGGTATAAGCAGTGAAATAAATGTATCTAATCTGAGTCAATATACATAATAAATAAAAAAGCCTTATATTTCTTACTAAAAAAAATTACAAAACAACAAAAACTAATTTTCTAAATTAACTACAGTTTTTTTCTGTCAAAACACATACAACGATCTATTGTAGGTTATAAATTTGACTACCAAAACATTGAAAATAACACCTCGTTCCCTTCCAGGCACCTAGAGGACGAACTCCACCAAGTGCAGGCAAAATACGACGTCCTAAAAGCCGATACAGACTACGCCGAGCTACAGAGGCAAATGAATGCGACCAGGGGTGTAGGAAATCGCAAACTCGACGTCTGCCCGACGTCGCCGCCATCGACTGAAGACACACATGACATCAGAGACCAGAACTCTAGTTTCGTAAGTTTCATTGCTAGTAATAGATGTTATCTTACGCAATAACAACTCAGCACCCTAATTGCGTAACACACTATCAATCGGAATCTGAATCATTTTGAAGCAAATTGCTAATCCATTGGTTCATAAGTTTGAAAAATGTCTCTGCTCATCACGTAAATAACGCAATGAATGGTGTTGACTTGTCAAAATGAAACTGATTCCGATTGATAATGTGTTACGCAATTAGCCCGCAGGAAAAATTACCTAGCTGCCCGTTCTCAATCCATCAATCGAGCTAGTAGACCGCAGTCCAATGCTGGATATACATAGGTCCATCCCAAATTTGGATATAATACCCCGTTCTTCGCCTTCCACATCTGAAAGTGATGACACTCAGTGGGTATCAGAATTATTATTGATAAGCGACGCTCTAAAGAGT
Source organism: Amphipoea oculea (assembly GCA_945859645.1). Taxonomy (NCBI): domain Eukaryota; kingdom Metazoa; phylum Arthropoda; class Insecta; order Lepidoptera; family Noctuidae; genus Amphipoea; species Amphipoea oculea. The sequence continues at coordinate 17,327,714 of OX243883.1, forward strand.
GTTCTCACCTATGTAACCTCCTTGAGTCCACAACTGAGATAAACAAAAAAAAAAAAGCTCGACGAAAAAAACACCGCTTACTGCTTTGCACCAATTCGCTTCAATTCAAAATTGGAACTTATTTAGTCAACTAAAGCTTCGTATATGACGCTTGTTCGAAAACAGCACCATCTAATCATCGCTATCCATGATATTCTAGATTAATATATTTTATAATTTATGATAATACATTGTTCATTGGCGCAGACGGAAAATGGTAGGGGGACGAATGATTGCGTTGATACTGATATTAAAGATTTGGAACGAAAGAAAAAAGCGGCTTGGCTCAACGTCTTATGCTCTAAAGCCACGAGGATGAATCAGGCAACGAATGAAAAAGATGATGAGGAGAGAAAGCAGAAAAGATACAACGAAATGAAAAGGAAAATTAAAGCTATTATAAGAATGAAGAATGAGGACAAAAAAGAAAGGGAAAATGAGAGAGAGTTCTCTGATAACGTCAGGGCCAATGTCAAGCTGTACTGGAAACAGGTAAGACTGGCTCCCGAAGTATCAAGAACGTTGAGTATGAGTGTACTAAAAGCAGAAGACGGAAGCTTCGTCATCACCCACTTGCCTTTATCCCAATTCGGTCAGCGCAACAAGTCTTCTTCTTCAATTAGCCGTCATGTAGTTGTCACCCCCCCCCCCCCTTTCTAGCCATATCATCTTTCATACAGTCCATCCATCGTTTTTTCAACAGAAGACGGAAGCTTCGTCATCATCCACTTGCCGTTATCCCAATTCGGTCAGCGCAGCAAGTCTTCTTCAATTAGCCGTCACATAGTAGTCACCCCCCCTTTCTAGCCGTATCATCTGTCACACAGTCCATCCATCGTTTTCTTCAACAGAAGATGGAAGCTTCATCATCATTCTCTTGCCTTTATCCCAATTCGGTTAGCGCAACAAGTCTTCTTCTTCAATTAGCCGTCGTATACTATCCCCCCCCCCCCCCCCTTCTAGCCATATCATCTTTCACACAGTCCATCCATCGTTTTTTCAACAGAAGACGGAAGCTTCGTCATCATCCACTTGCCTTTATCCCATTTCGGTCAGCGCAACAAGTCTTCTTCCTCAATTAGCCGTCACATAGTAGTCACCCCCCCCCCTTTCTAGCCATATCATCTTTCACACAGTCCATCCATCGTTTTTTCAACAGAAGACGGAAGCTTCGTCATCATCCACATGCCTTTATCCCAATTCGGTCAGCGCAACAAGCCTGCTTCATCTACTAGCTGTCATCTCAGTGTAGTCACCCCCCTTTCTAGCCATATTTATTTATTTAAACTTATCGCACAAAAAGGTACAAAGGCGGACTTAATGCCACATCACCTTTCACATCCATTCATCCATTTTTTATCATTTATCACACTGTCCATCCATCGTTTTCTTTAACCGAAGATGGAAGCTTCGTCATCATCCACTTGCTTTTTTTTTCTCTAAATGGGCGCGCTCTTGACCCCGATCACGCCTGATGGAAAGCGATAGATGACGCTCTATTATAGAACGAGCGTGCCCAGAAGATGCCTTTATCCCACTTTGGTCGGCGCAACATTATTATCTTCTTCCATATTTATCTGTTAGTCGTCATCTCAAACCCCCTTTCTAGCCATATTATCCTTCACACAGTCCATCCATCGTTTCTTTGGTCTTCCCCTATTCTTATAGCCATCCATATTCATACAATATTGCTGTGGTATGATAGATTGAGGAATTGATGACATTTATTTTAAACAGTTTGCTTAGGATTAGTCATATTAAGAGGATGAATTATTAAAAGCGAAAAGAGGAATTTATAAGACGGATGTTTGTGTATACGTGCCTAGAAGAACAGGTATTAATGGCGCAGCGTGTAAGACGTTTTAAAGCCACCATTGTTCCAATGTTAGAGAGAGATGGAGCTATACAGGGCAAATAGCACTATCCCTCACGACGGTACAATGATGACTTAAAGCAGAAACCGACACTGCACTTTTTGTTCGTTTTTGTCTTTCGTTCTCTCTAACAAGTGAAAAGTCTAATTTAAGCCAATTGCAACAAAAATTGTTAACACATTCAACAATGTTGGGTTTTAGTACTCGGTTTCTTTCATTCGCCGAATGACAGAAAAATGAAATGAAATGTGGCAGATCATTCATTCTAGGTCATTTTGTTGGTGTCATGTTGACATGAAATGAAACATAAATCAATAATGACATATTACCTTATTGGTGATCGATGTTCTTCAAAAAGGTCAGGTGCTCGCAACCGGCGTGCGTGTACGACCAGAGAAGCAATTCTCGTAATTTTAAGAACGTTCACAGTCTGATCTCAGTCTGTCAAAAATACCTCTAATTTCCCTACATTTTGACATGTTTTTGTCGCCGAGATGAGACTGCGACTAGATTTTGGACGTTTTAAATTACGAGAATTGGCCTTCTGATGTATGAACGTAAACGAGGCAAAAGGAGTATATAAGGATCGTAGCAGGTGGCGTTCTGTAGTTTCCACCTATCCCGATAGGAAGAAGGCGTGAATTTATGTATGTACTAGCTGCGCCCCGAGTTTTACCCGCATAAGTGTCGATCCAGTGGGAATATCGGGATAAAAACTATCCTATGTCCTTCCCCGGGATGCAATATATCTCTCTGCCAAATTTTATCGAAATCCGTTCAGTGGTTTAGGCGTGAAAAGGTAACATACAGACAGAGTTACTTTCGAATTTATAATATCAGTATGAATGTATGAAATATAAATGAACATTCACTCAAACGAGCCATTCATTCGAGTGAAGCGTCTATTCGGTTGAGGCCTTAGAATGAGTATGAACGCAGAGTCGTGGACTAAATAAGTATACAAGGATGTGGTGTTTCTGCCTAACCCAATGCTAAAGAAGGCGTAATTTTAATATATGTTTATTTATTTAACTTTCAGAATGAAATGGTGAACAACATTGAGAACTCAGATTCTCCATACTTGAGCTTGAAACAGGGCAACGTGCTATCCCTGGCGGCCCTGCAACGCGCCCCATTGAAATTGCCTGAAAAAGCAAAAGTAAGTTTAATAATGTTATACATTTAAATAATGTTATACAGGGTGTCCCTTAAGTCGACGTCAAGCTGGATTCGGGTAATAGGCCAAGTCATAATAGTTATCAGAAAAATATTTTTAAAAAATCTTTGGAATAAAAAAAAAAGACGGGTTACATTCCGGGAGTGCCGGCAGAAGTGAAAACTTGAATATTAACGTTGAAATAAATCAATTATTCATTGAATTAATATAACTCATTTTTTTTTCACTATTTCTGCGTCACTTTTTAACCGACTTCAAAAAAAGGAGGAGGTTATCAATTCGACTGTATTTTTTTTTTTTCATTAATAGATGTTCAATTTCCATATTTTAAACACTATATACACGAATTTTACGAATACACAGCAGTGTAGGTATTACACAGACGGTCGAGCCATCAGCTGTCCATCCATCCATCCATACATCCATCCATCCACTGTCGTGTGTCACTTGGTTCACTTCGGTTGGCGCCGCCGTAGAAAGAGAGGGGGATATTTAGTAGTTAGGAGTAGTAGTTCTCCCCTGTGTAGTCTCTCCTGACGGTCACGTGTCCTGACGCGATGTCCTGACGCGAGTTTAACATTTTTTACCCATTACAAAAAAGTGTACAACGCCGCTAAAGAAGTTTACACTTCAAAAATTAACTATAATTTTTTTTTTTTTTGAATTCTTATTAAATGCGCCATCTTTTAATGTTACTTGCCAAACTCGCATAGTACATTTTTTTCAGTACAGTCAGTCAAAGTTTGGCAAAGTATTCATTTTGAATATTTGGTAGGGCAAAAAGACATTTAAAGGCCAATTATTTAAAAAATACACAACTTAGATTTTTTTAAACGTGAATAGTTTGAACAGCCGATCTTAGCTAATTTACATGTTTTACCAGTTAATCAACTATCTACTGGAGTTCTAAAAGTTATGCGTGATCAACTGATCATACATAAAAAAAAAACGTGTCGACTTGAGAACCTCCTCCGTTTTTTCGTCGGTTAAAAATACAGGCCTAGGCTTTGTTTAGACTCCAGAGGGGCAATTCTTGTAATTTAAAGAACGTTCACAGTCTGATCTCAGTGTCAATCTGTCAAATATACCTCTAATTTCCCTACATTTTTTATACGTTTTTGACATTTGTTTGTCGCCAATATGAGACAGCGACTAGATTTTTAACGTTTTAAATTACGAGAATTGGCCTTCTGATCTCCTACAAATTTCAAAATTAGAATAAGAAAGTAATTTGTGGAGGTAAAATAAAAATAAACATTGTTTACTGTAGCATTGTTCTAACACCTTCTTATAAATATAAGTCGCTTTTCGTGTCCGTGCGATGTAGGAGTGTGTCGCGAGTTTGTTATAAGAAAGTCGTTTAAAAAAATGGTTGCAATGGAATTTGAGCTTTGTATGGAGTACATTGTACCCCAAACCTGATAATTATCTTAGATTCCGAATTCAAATATAGCATAACTAGCTTCTGCCCGCGACTACGTTCGCGTGAAATTTCTTATTCCCTCGACCCATCTCGTCGTATTGCATCACTTGCCCGCGTCTCCTGCTCTATCACTTCGTTTCCCCATAGCGTTTTTTTCGGCTCCTAAGGGTCATATCGTGACGTTAAATAACCTATAGCCTTCCTCAAGATTTGGGCTATCAAATGCAAGAAGAATTTTTCAAATCCGACTGGTAGTTCCAGAGATTACCCCATACATACAAACTTACAAACAAATTTTACCTCTATAATATTAGTATAGATTTTATCATTTACTTTTATTTGCAAATAAATCAATCTTCTACTTTATTTCCAGCCAACAGAGCAACTCTACCAAAATGCAGTAAAAAACGCCACCAAGAAGCGCATCGGAGAAAAATCGAACACTATCAGCACAAAACACAGCATCTTCCACAAAAAGAGCGGTATGGAGATCACATCCTTTGATAACGTTCCACGCGAAATGGAAATCTCCTACGACGGACTGGGGGGTCATTCGAAGCCGGATGTATTCCCAGTTCCCAGCAAGACCCCAGTCAAGGGTTACAGACCTAAGTTATCAGCGAAGCATAAACTCAAGCGTCCTAGCCCAGCAGGCAGCCAGGACATCGGAAAGATGCTTAAGAAAGTCAAGGATAAGTAAACAGGTACCAAGGAAGATCGAAGTACAGATCTTTTCTTGAACGAAGACTTGTAAGTACACGCCCCTTATGTGTGACAGTTTATATCATGTATCGTATTTTGACTATCGGCATTTTCTTGTGAAGGAAATGGGAGGGTCAACCATAGATTTTTAATAGAGAAAGGTCCAAGTTTCCGTGAGTTATCCAATTTTGAACAGGTATTTTGTCAAACAGACATTGGTGGAAAAAATTTGACACTACAACGCCTTTATGTCTTATTAGTAAGGGCAATTTTCGAAGTGCAAGTTGACTGTACCACTATGTCGCAAATATTTTTAGCCGAATTAACTGCTGATTCAGTTATCAGATACTTGTTCAGGCTTTTAGGCTACTGGGTGTTATACAGGGTGAAATTGAACACATGCGACAAATCGAAATGGGAGATTGTACTCATCATTATGAACAACTTTTACTATGGGACCGAACCTGAAATCGCGAAAAAAAAATCAGCTGTTCCCTACATTTATGTTCGCATAACTCGTCAAAATGTAGGGAGCAGCTGATTTTTTTTTCGCGATTTCAGGTTTGGTTCCATAGTAAAAGTTGTTCATAATGATGAGTACAATCTCCCATTTCGATTTGTCGCATGTGTTCAATTTCATCCTGTATTTTAAATAAATCAGTATCAATTGATGTATATAGTAGAAGAGTTCTGTGCTTGCCATCACAACAATGATCTTTAGATGTAATAGACACAGATATAAAACTTCACTTTCTTCCCTTGTAGCAGAAACCACAGAGCGCCAACTGCTACGAGATTGATTTAGGGCCAAAGCACACACGCTACTTTTTGCATCGGCGATCGGCGATTTTGCGGCTGTATCGATGCTGCATCGCGTTTTGGCGACTCTGCGTTCGGACGCTGTATCGGAATCGCGCGTTTTAGCGACTGCTCCGATGCTACATCGCGTTTTGGCGACTCTCTGCGTTCGGACGCGGTATCGGAATCGCGCGTTTTAGCGACTGCTCCGATGCTGCATCGCGTTTTGGCGACTCTCTGCGTTCGGACGCGGTATCGGAATCGCGCGTTTTAGCGACTGCTCCGATGCTGCATCGCGTTTTGGCGACTCTCTGCGTTCGGACGCGGTATCGGAATCGCGCGTTTTAGCGACTGCTCCGATGCTGCATCGCGTTTTGGCGACTCTCTGCGTTCGGACGCGGTATCGGAATCGCGCGTTTTAGCGACTGCTCCGATGCTACATCGCGTTTTGGCGACTCTCTGCGTTCGGACGCGGTATCGGAATCGCGCGTTTTAGCGACTGCTCCGATGCTACATCGCGTTTTGGCGACTCTCTGCGTTCGGACGCGGTATCGGAATCGCGCGTTTTAGCGACTGCTCCGATGCTGCATCGCGTTTTGGCGACTCTCTGCGTTCGGACGCGGTATCGGAATCGCGCGTTTTAGCGACTGCTCCGATGCTACATCGCGTTTTGGCGACTCTCTGCGTTCGGACGCGGTATCGGAATCGCGCGTTTTAGCGACTGCTCCGATGCTGGCGCAAATGCCAAATCGCTGCGACCGGCATCCGAATGTGTGCGGAGTGTAGCGTTCAGCCGCTGTATCGAGCTTCCGAAAAGCGACTGAAACGCCGCGTTTGGCGTTTTTAAGTGTGCGGTGTGGAATGCTTGGTCGCTGCATTTAGCTTCTAAAAAGCAGCTGAATCGCCGATCGCCGATGCAAAAAGTAGCGTGTGTGCTTTGGCCCTTAGATGTAATAAATAAGTGATAGCTTTGTTTGAGTATGACATCAAGCTGTTCGACCTTTCTCTATATACTCGGCAATATATTTATTTAGTGGTTTAGTTACATAACATTAATAGTACGCGTCTACAAATAAGGGGTACCCATAACATATATTAATCGTATTTTTGCTTCTAAATCCAACATCTAAATGTATTTAAAATTTAACTAAAAATGTGAAGTAGTATTAAAGCTATAAGCTTATTGTTAATTTTAGTTATGGCCTTACGTATGGTAAAATGTTAGGTATAATGCATCGACCCCATGTATTGGAACTTAGGTTATAAGTGATAGTATAAGGGCAAACACCGCGGGAACCGGAATTGCCCGGGCAATCAGCTTTATGCCCGTACTTTAGGCTATATTTAATATGCATGTATGAATTAAATTACCATTTTATTGTAGTTACCCACCGATATTAGTAATAGTTTAAAAGTCTTCGTAATTAGATGTAAGCTTTATGTGTTCTGGTTGGAAGGGTGCTACCAAAAATGCAGTCACAAAACAAGGACTTACCCATAAAACGTCCTATGACTCGACGTCGGTTCTTAAGGATAAACGCCGTTTTCGATTGTTCATAAATTCGTTTACTGCGTGGATGGTTGTAGCAATATTGTTGTTTATGGTCTAGTGGCACTGTATCGCAATTCAAATTCCAAGCCTTTATTCACAAAAAGTATGAAACAAGATAAAATGTGCGTGCAGCACTGTACTCGTGATAGCGAATAATAGTGAAACTTCTTAAAAAATAAAGATTCAATGTGAGAAACAGAGAGAGTTATATCTTTTTCCTCTCTCATGTAACGAAATGTACATAAACGTGACGCGTCCTTTAAATTTCACTCGTCCATTTATCGAATCGGTGCTTGAGAAGTTAAAAAAAAACAACAGCAGTTCACTTTTTAGCGTGGTCTTGGGACATGAATGCCTCCTCTAGTCCACTATCTCTTTCTCTTGCAATTTTTGTCAGAGTGGTCCAACGCTTTTCCTTAGCTCATCTGACGGCTTCTAATTTCTCTACCTCGCTTCCTCTTGGTATTATATCCGGGAGTCCACTCCGTCAATTTATTTTGTCCATTTTATTTATTGCTCTCTGAGCATATGGCCTGTCCATCTCCATGTTTGTTACCACATCTCCCCACTTCATGATCATTCGAAGTTCGTTGGCTCGATTTCTATCTCTTCTTTTATAACTTAATACACTGTGTATACAATATTATAAGTATAACAAATATTATTGATCGGTTCCAAAGTGTCCAACCGAAAATAAACAAACGTAGTATATATTATTATGTCCTAGATGGACGCCATTTACGAGGCATAGCGGTTGTTCCCGGTTAGTCGGCATAGAACTATCCGAAACAAAAAGCAGAATGAGTACATAGAGGTATGAGGAACACAGTGCAAAGTTCAATCATCTATAGAAAAGGGAGGAGGATCCTCCGACCAGACGGGTGTTGTGTCTGGTGGGCTACTGCCCGACGGTTGATGTCGGGACGTTGTATAATATACTAGTCGCGCGATAAACTTTGCTTGCGCGATGCAGGATTTTTCGTGACGTCAGTGTGATGTGTAGTTCGAATGTGGTTATGTAGATGTCGCCACAAGTATGAATAAAAAAATCAAGTAACGCAAGCGCACACCAAAGCTTATGTCTCTTTGCGAAGACATCAAATAACATAATTTTTGTGACCATGATATTATAAACTAATAGACGTGCCAACGATATTATAACCTTAATATATTTTAGATTTCTAATTGAAAAACATCTATATGTGTATTCTGACATTTAAATTGCACAATTTTGCATTTATTACTACAACATTAATAGTATTTCAGTGTCTATTTATTAGATTAGAATCTCAGGATTGACAATGACTACTCTTTGATTTAGTTTTTACCCGACCGCCCAAGAAGGAGGGTAATGTTTTGACTTAACTAACAGCCTCATTGCGTAACACATTTGTTGCAATAGCTCAAAAGTTCAGTTGCCGCGCGAGAGTGCATAAAACCGATATCAAGCGCTCCATTTGTTGTTTATATTTGCCTTTCATTCGGAATCGTTCACTCGAAGTTAAACGTCAGAACACAAAATTAATAAAAAATGAAAAATGAATTCATTAGTGAATCTATCCAACAATGTTGGATTTCGGCACTCATCTTTCACCCTGCAGCCTAATTGCGGAACGCCAAATCGTCAAATGATTCTGATCAGTTGGCTTCATTTCTATCACAATTGGCTTCATTTTACGATTTTCGAATTGCGAAACTCTAGTTTCTGCGCAGGGCCTTAACGTTCATAATTGCTTTCATAATAAACTAGAGTTTCGCAATTCGAAAATCGTAAAATGAAGCCAATTGTGATAGAAATGAAGCCAACTGATCAGAATCATTTGACGATTTGGCGTTCCGCAATTAGGCTGCTGATCGAAAAATGAAATGGATGGCGCAAATGATCGTTCATTTCTGTCAATTTAGTCATTGTAATTTATTAAAAAAGAACAGTCACTCGAGTGAAGCATTTGATTTTAGCACTAATGACAGAGGAACAATAACTAGTACCTGTCAAAAAGACGAGTGTTTAAAACATAAATGATGCAATATTTACATTCTGACCACAGATATAGATACACCTAGATAACGCAAGAGCACCTACTTCGCGTGCCAAAAATCGCACCAGTTTACGATAGAAAATCATAAGCCGCCACTTTCGCGCTCATCATCATCAGCCTATAATGTTCCCACTGCTGGGACACAGGCCTCCTCTCTGTGAGAGGGAGTGGGCCGTAATCCACCACGCGGGCCCAGTGCGGGTTGGTCCACGCGGGCCCAGCGCCCGCGCTCAGTCCTGCGTAATGCTGGCTGGGTGAGCGTGAGCGAGAAAGCGCGAGCTTGTGACGACATAGTAGGTAGTCAAAAAATGTCACGCTTAGTTTTCATACAGTTCGTGATACTTGCGTTATCTAGGTCTATCTAATCTGTGATTCTGACTGAAAGCTGTTGCAATTGGAGTGTTACGCAATTAATTCCTTAAAGTTTTGTTCATCTATATTTCTAAACTACCCTATATCGACGTCATAGTACGAATTAATTAGTAAGACTACTTATTTGCATGTTGTTCCGGGTTTCTGAAAACCTTTTCAATAGAATCCGTTGTCAAACAAAGATCATATTATAATTTGTCATTGATCTTGCTGGTTTTATAAAACCTGACCAACCGATGATTCAGGGTTTCTATCGCTCTCCCTCTCATAGAGAGGAGGCCTGAGTCCCAGCAGTGGAGCTATATAGGCTGATTATTTTATGATAATCTGAGACTTGGCAGCAGCAACTTGATCAGCATAGCTATTCGCATTCAGTAAACAGGCTGCCGTGTCGAAAATGACACTTTCTAGATTACCTGAAGGCCAATTATTATCGACTTACGTTCAAAACCTAGTCGCAATGTCATATCAGCGACAATCGTTATCAAAATGTACGGGTGTCAAAAAAGACTCAACGAAGCCGAGAGTCACTTGTACAGTCCGCTTCAAAGTAAGGGAACCACTTTTGGGAATGACATTAAACCCATTTAAGTTTTTTGTAACGTATTGTATATGGCGTGTTGGTCTAGTGGTTAAGACAGCGGCTTAACAATTCGATGGTCTCGAGTTCAAATCCTCGGACGAGAAGTTCTTTTTTTGTTTTTTTTTTGTTTCTTTTACAGGTTATTATGTGATTTTTGTTAATTATTATTTAAGAAATCAAATGTTGAAGTAGGTATGAGGTTTGTAAGAAAATCTAGGCATGTTGCATAAACAATATTCATTTATTTCTCTAATTACATTTCTAGGACTTCATGGAATCCACTTCACGGTTGAATATACAGTTTTCTATGTGTGTTAAATTGGGGTTATTTACTTAGAATATTAACTAAACACAAAATAGATACCCTGGGTGAGGTTTAGAACGTTTAACATTAGATAACGGTTCATTTATAGATTTTTCTAGAAACAACTACAATAGGTAATATTTATTCATTTAAAGTTGTGAAAACATTATTTTTTTATACTTTGTATGATCTTATCGGAAAAAAAGATTAAAAAATTAAATGTTGTCATTTGTGCCTGTGAATTACAGAGGAAGAACCAACATGCTAAACTATAAAAGTATAGCAATATACATCTTTCTCTTTTATCACATTTTCTGATAACCCTTATTTAACACAACATTAGAAATTATAAAAATATGTGAGGTCAGATGGTGCATCACACATTACCTACAAGACTACTTGTAAACAAAAGTATCTGGATTGATAATAATAAAGGTTGTTTATTTTTGATTAACTACGAATTAATGATCCCACAAATATTGGGAATCATTAACACTTGCTCATACGTTCCAATGTAATTTTATCAGATCAGTTACACAATAAATCTGCCGAGTAAATTGCCTATTAATAACGGAGAGGATGGCCGTCACTGTCTATCACTTCTTGAAGTCACACTTGAACGCGTAGTTTTGAAGGGTGTCACTGAGTGAACTTCCACAATATTACGGTGTCGCCCCGATTCATTAGTGTAAACAATTATTGAGCGAGGGCCTTGGCGATCACATTTCACATCACCAGTCGCATGATACCTTTGTATCCATCTACGAACTGTTTTTCTCTGGAACGAAAATAATAATATTAGGAATACATAAAAAAATCCAACTTGTCAGTAATAATGCAACATGATTGCAACAATAAATACATATATGTGTATAACGTAAATCTTACCGTTATGCCCATATCTCGTTCTTTATGCTTTGTTCCTGTTCCCAGAGAACAACAATTTTAGAGTCCGCGTATCACTGGTCAGTTTCCCTCAGTCGTCAGTTTATTTAATTCCAGCCTTCAAAAAGTTATTAATCGAACAATACTATCGGTTAATATAATCAACTGTTCAAAAACTTAATAAATCGGATAATATTTCGACGAAGATAATTACGCACAAGCGGATCGACACGAAAACGAAACGATTTGATAAGTAATTATACCCTCAATCACAGTTTAGTAAATAAGGCGAAGAAGAATTCTAAATTAAAATTACGGTAGGTAGGGCAACAATCGGAATCAAGCACATTCTATTCAACCAAACAAGAAATCTATGCAAATTTCAACCTTATAATTTAGTTAATTGAGGAGTTACGAATTGCATTTTGTAAAACAAGACGGTAAGGTGTTAGTATTTATAATACGTGGTGGACGTTGAAATGTAAACCTTAATATCTAGAAGATTAGACCGTTATCAACCTTGTTCGATAAAAGGAGTAAAGCTATTCAAATTTTCGTTAAGATGGCTAACTGATTCACTAGTCTAGTGGTATAAGGCGCGGTCTACGTGATCGGCTGGCGCCTGGTGATGCGGGTTCGTATCCTCAATTGCACATAAAGTGTCTTTTTGTAAGTTAAGTTATTCTTGGGATACGGTTCGGGCAAAAAGCCGAAAAAATACCATATTATAATTATTTAAAAACTTGCAAATAATATTTGAGTGGGATCGGTGGATGCTCGGGCAGAGATGGATGCGGCGCGCGGCAGCGGGGGAGGGAGCTGCTCGAGGCCAGAGCCACGTGACGCGCCCGCCGTCGCTCGAGCGACGAGCGACAGCGGGCTCGAGCGCGCTCGGGCGATAATCTTTAAAGTCTTGAGGGGTTCCTTTTCTCTGAAGCTGATCGTACTTCCCGTCATTGTGATTTATTTTTTGTACTGGACCATACCTGAAAATTGGAAGGTATTTTTAACAGAGATTTTGAAAGTCCAAGTTACTACTTTTTTTTCTACGAAAACACTCATTCCCACTGCTGGGACACAGACCTCTTCTCTGTGAGAGGGAGTGGGCCGTAATCTACGTGGGCCCGGTGCAGGTTATCCTATATGTATTCATGTTTAATTCGGCACGGACGCTTGTCAAATGAAGCTATGCAGGTATTCAGAAGCCGGAATTATAGATAGTAAGGGTGTGAGGTTAGCTTGATGGCTGAACGATATTTGTTATACTAAAAGCGCTGTGTGTAAGTACACCCCTACTACAGTCCGGCCGTCGAGATAATGCGTTTGTGACACCTGTCAGTGCGAAGTATGTATTCGTTTGTATGAACGTGACAGGTGTCAAACCCGTTTTCTCAGCGGCCGGACTGTAAGCCTTCTCTAGGGGTGATAGTTATTTTGGTATGTATATTTTTGATATGGGAATCTAAAGGCGGCTTGAATGTATTGGATGGAAGGTCGTGGGCAATTCGGGATGTATCAAGCCATATAGTATGAAGGTGATTATGATAGGCTAGGCTGAAGATTTAAAACGGATTTTGTAATGTTTCTGTTGCCATTATTATAAGCTTGAATTCGTTGCATTTTAAAATGACGTGGCTTATTCGAATTTGAACTTTGTTTTTTTGAGATAAAAATCAAAACGATTAAGTACAGTGCGCCCAATATATCCTGGTAAATAAAAGCAGCGCTGGTAACGCAGCAGTTTTTCATACAAGATATTTACTGGATACACTATAAACATGCTTGTTCACTAATTAATAGTTTATTTTAGCTTTTGTATATTTCTGTTTTTAAAGCGAAACTATGTTATTGGTGTTCTTATGTTTTATTTTTTGTATAGAGCGTCTGTGACGTCAAAGCTGTAAATCTTCTTGTAAACTATAGTATCTTTCTATCATGTCATCCATGTCAGCCTAAGCAAGGCTCAACTAGTAATTAAGTTCATATTTATTATCAATATATTGTAAGTCATAACTTTACAGTAATATGTGGCTATTTAAAACCGCGGGGTTAAGTTACATGCAACTAAGGAATGAATGGTGTAATTTTATTGGCGTGTTGGACATTAATACGAATGCGGATTTCACTCGAGATGTGTAGGATAAAGTGTTGCCATCATCTGTAGATTTGTGTTGCCAGCTCCAATATAACTGAGATATTTTTACGCAGTCTTGTCAACTATCAAAATGTAATTATGTGTGAAGTAGGATGAAAGCCTAAAATAAATATCTATTCGCCTTGTTCTGTTTTAAATGGCCCATCTTACTGTATGTATAAAGTAATCATTATAGATACCATTTAGTTCTGTGAACCTCGGTGTTTAAAAACATAATACTATAAATATTGTGAATGAATGTTAATGAGTTATGTGTATAGTTTATGAAAATAAGACTGCAAATATCGTGTAATAAAATGAATTGATCGATGATTATTTGTTGTTTTATTGTATTATTTGTTGTTGTGCCGTTGCGAACCCATACAATCGCTAAATCTCGTACAGATAAATGCGACTTCCTTTTTCCCGACCCTGCGTTCTAACTTTTTGTTCGGTGAGTTTCGGTTTTCCGAACAAAAAGTGACATATTATGAACGCGATTATCGCTTTTAATTGACACGGCCTTTAAGCTGTCTATCCATTGTATGATTGCACAGTAAATTCTATACACTACCTACCTCAAGGTTGCTTGGTACAGACAATCTCATGCTTTCATTTTCTGCAGTAATCAGTAATCAACTAATCAATCACTTACAAGATTTATCTTTAATCTGTAGCCTTGTACAATCTTTTGATTTTGAACCATTGTTTTGAACACGTTTAACAGGGTGAATCTGAACCACTTCACCTAAACATTCGTGAATGTGATCAGACTTCGTAACTATATCACAAGTTTCTTTTTTATCTTGCATTTATGTTTCGTTTCGAGTTATTTCTATAAACATAACCATCTCTGAATTAACGCCTACAGACCATGTGGTAGAGTAGTGTGCTTCGTAAGCAAGTAAAGTCAGTTAGTCACGGAAATTAATTGCTTAGCAGTTTGACCCCGCGTCCTACACTATTTGCGCTGTAGCGTAGCATGGTGCGGGTGACAGTTGCCCGTATGACGTTGACATTTGTCAGTACCACATGACTAGGGATGTGAGGTTATGCAATTCATTTTTATCGCTAACGATACTCGCAGCGTGAATCTAGTTCTCTTTAATATTGTTATGAAAATTAGTGTATTATTCAGTTGTGCAGTGTAACTACGTGTGTGCTACGTGTATAAACTTGTCAATATAAATGTTTTATGGCTACATAATTATCTTTGTACTTATATAAAATAATCAAAATCGGGTTTATGTTTTTTTTTTCGTGACAACATTTTTGCTCTATGGTGCATCGGCGCGGCGGCCATGTTGTTTACCCGTGCGATGCTGTGAGTGCGAGTACGAGTGCAAGCGCGTTATATTGTGACTTAATGTGACACGTATTACGATTTCATTGTTTGTTTTCATTTTTGTTAAATTGTTATTTGTTATAAGTTTGTTGAGTTTGTTGTTATTACCATGCCTAAGCATACAAAAAAAACTGTTTTGGGTAGTCAGGCCAGGGAGCTTGTTGTTCGCCTCCGAGACTACTTTGAAAGAGAACAACAAAATAATGGACCGTTGTTACCATTGAATCATATTGTAGAACGAGTAGCCGAAGCTCTTGATATTGGCCGCAATACTGTTTCGCGTATAACACGTGAGAAAATTGGCCAAGATGGGATGTTTGAAAATAAATTATCGACACCCAACAAAAAGCGGACCAAGGTGAAGCCAATCACAGATTTGGATGATTTTGCTAAGGTTGCTATTAGAAATCATATTTATGATTATTATAGAAGAATGGAGCTACCCACATTGCTCAAGCTTCTAAAATCATTAAAAGAAGCTGACTTGTTCAAAGGAGGTATTACTTCGCTACGGCAAGTTATAAAAGATATTGGCTTTGTTTACAAAAAAGTTAACAAAAGAAAGATTATTATGGAGAGGACTGACATTGCCCTAGCAAGATGTAGATTTTTAAGGAAGGCCAAAAACATAAGTGATTGGAGCAAAGTTGTCTTTTTGGATGAAACGTGGCTAAACGCCAACCACACAGTGGGTAAAAGTTGGACCGACGATACGGCACAATCGTGTACCAAAGTGCCGGAAGGCAAAGGCGAACGCCTTATTATTTGTCACGCAGGTACAGCAAGTGGATTCGTCCCTGATTGTTTGCTGGCTTTTAAGTCAAAAAAAACTACGGAGTATCATGAGGAGATGAATTACGAAAAATTTAAAGATTGGTTCATAGGTCTATTAAACAATTTAAAAGAGCCTATGACCATAATAATGGACAACGCACCCTACCATTCGGTGCAAGTTAATAAACCCCCAAACCAATCCAACCGCAAAAGCGAGTTGGTGAAGTGGCTGAGTGAAAACGGAGTTACAGCAGATATAAAAATGTTAAAGACGGAGCTTATTGCCTTAGTCCGACGCCATAAGCCACCAACTCCTACCTATGCTCTGGACGAGATGGCAAAAGAAAAAGGCCACCAGGTCCTTCGACTACCACCCTACCATTGCCAGTATAACGCTATTGAGCTGATTTGGGCCCAAATAAAAGGTATGCTTTTAATTTCAATTCCCATTTTGAAGCTTTATAAAAAAATCAGCTTTCCGATCGTAGCATGTACCTAGTTTAAAAACATTACCAGATACTAGATTAGGCTGATTGATGATTATTTGAATACTTTTTTTTATAAGTTCGTTTATTTTTAGGTTACGCCGCAAGAAATAATACTTCGCCGCCATTTACGGCAAATAAGATGTTGGCCCTATTACAAGAGGCCATCAACAATGTTCAACCTGAAGACTGGTCGAAGGTCGTGAATAAAACAAAAAGGGACATTATGTCTGATTGGGATCGTGACATACATATTGACAACATAATTGAGTCATCGTTAATAATATCCGTCACAGATTCAGATGATGAATTGAGTGACAATTCAGATGTTCCTGACTCTGATATGGGTTTAGACGAATAACATGTATTTTTTTTTAGCAACCTTTTAAGCAACCTTACCCTATAAATGTTCTGTTGTATAATTAGACCTTTTAAAAATAAAAATTGACCTACGCACAATATACGTTTTTTATTATAAAAAATATCGACTATCCATCGTAGCAGTACATCCCATCACTAAATACGTCTATGGCGTTACGTTATACGCATAACACTTTGCTTAATTTTTCATTCAATTTGATTTTATTTCTTGATTAGAACATTCTGGTTGGGTTTAATTTAATTTACTACAGTTATTAATTATTTAATATATTACGAATGTGGTACAACTGAAATACTAAGTCATAAATTGTAAACCGCGGCAACTTTCAAGAGTGAAACGAAATGTTACTGAAACTGTCACCCGCACCATGCTACAGCGCAAATAGTGTAATCAAACGTCGGTGCTCCATGGACCAAAAGCGATCATTGTGCGAGTAAGCGATCAAAGCGACCATTTGTATTATTTTTGATGTATAAACGCGACTTGATTGATCGTGCAATGGATAAGGGATGATTTATATTAGACCGGGACGTGCCCGGAGCGTGCCGTGTACGTGGCATGACAGTGAATGATCCGTATTCCGTGGCCCGGACGGGACACGGATCATGCACTGTGTAATATAAACTGCTTCTTACAAAATGTATGTAACGTTTCAAATCCGTGCCCCGTCCGGGCCACGTACACGGTACGCCCCGGGCACGGCCCGGTCTAATATAAATCATCCCTTAGGACGCAGCAACAAACGGTAGCCTGTCAGACGCTACCGTTTCGTTTCATATGAATGCGACCGTCAAAACGTCCGTGTTTCAAAAATGTTATTAACACAATTTACTAGTTTTGTACCAGATAATAATTAAATATTTAGTTCTGGAAAATCTTAGAGATTATTATCAGCATTTTTTTATAAAATTGATGAAAATATTACTATTGGTCTAATTATTATTGTTCAATTAAACGTGAAACCAAACGCGCCCATTGTTGACATTTCGTTTGACATTTTGTGATTGTGCGTGTCGTTCGTCTCGCCGATTTTATTTATAAAATATCACATTTTGTCTATTAATAAACCAACAGAATACTTTTAGAACAACATTTAGATACAGCTGGGGCGCTCCAAGGTGCAGTGTTTATATCACAAACGCGTAATTAAATGTGATTCGGTGCGCGAATATTTCGTGTGTTAAATCTTAACGAAACGATGTTTTCATTTTTATAATAACTTGATTTTCGTGTGATAATGTGGTCTGTACAAAGTTTGGCTGGTGTCTGCAGGCTTGAAATAACCGTATCACATATCAGTGATCTATACAAATCAATGTACTGATAAGATATTTAGTTGTGTTTTCGGACTGATTAGGGAGTTTCGGAGGTGCTAATCTGGTCTGAAAGAGGTGTTAATATACTGTATAATGTTGTCGTAGTGGTTGTATTGGATTATTAAATTGTTGTTTAAGTGTTAAGTGTGGGTGTAAATAAGTGAAAATGCCTGGGAAGATAAAGGTGAAGGTGTTAGCGGGACGAAACCTCCCGGTAATGGACCGGGCGAGTGACACTACGGATGCGTTCGTGGAGATAAAGTTCGGGAGTATCACGCACAAGACTGATGTCTGTCGCAAGTCGCTGAACCCTCACTGGAACAACACTGAATGGTACCGATTTGAGGTTTGTAAATTTCTTCATATTTTAAACGTTTTTTGAACATCATGATGTTACATGGGGGATATTTGCTGGTACATACAGTTGTCTCTGATGTTTCCATCTCAATAGCAAACATATTGTGGCCAGTGTTTATACAACAATGTTGTTCTGTCACAAACAGGTGGTTTTTATTCATGATTCTTGAAATTTATGTGTAAAAATAACTGACTATGTACTCTTGTTTTCCGAAAGTATTCTTATATGATTAGTATTAGAATACTAAGTCAGTACTTCCTAAGCATTTTTTTTTTTAACAGTGGGTACTTTATATTTGAAGAAATAAATATTGGATACACTCTTATTACAACTTTAGAACCAAACTGAATAAAAAAAAATACAACTAATGAAATTAATCTAAATATAGAACACAGTGGGATTTAGCATACTAAATAATCAAGTAAATAAAAATCTGAATAAGTGGGCACATAAAATGTTTAAACAACAAATAATTTTAATTGGAAGGTTGAAAGGTAGTCTTTAAAATATCACTCTTAGCAATAAGACTGCCCATTGTCAGCTTTTGTGAAATTTCTACATATCTGTAACTAGCTGCGCCCGGCGGTTTCACCTGCATAAGTCTCGATCCCGTGGGAATATAGGGATAAAAATTACCCATGTCCTTTCCCGGGACTCAAACTATCTCTGTACCAAATTTCATCTAAATCAGTTCAGTGGTGTAGGCGTGAAAAGGTAACATACGGACAAACAGATTTACTGTCACATTTTCTACATCTATACAAATAAATAAAATTGGAGTGTCTGTTTGTAATATTAAAAAAAATAAGTTTAAAAACTAAAATCCGACTACTGAAAAGTATGAAACAAGAAAGTACCTTCCCGTGGTTGCATTCCGCTGTACTAACATACATATTATAAGCTATGGTAGCATGCGACCATGGGAAGGTACTTTCTTGTACTTCATACTTTTCAGTAGTCGGGTTTTAGTTTTTAAACTTATTTTTTATTTAATTTTTTTGGGGCTTATGTCAGTAATATATTTTTGAAATGTGCTAATTAAGCCCTTTCATTTACGCAACAAGGCATGAATTAAAAAAAAAAATTTTAGGTCATGACTTTTTGCCGCTAGAGGGCGCCATATTCAATTCAATGTGACGTCACATAGCCTATAACCAGCGGACGATCAAGATGCTTAAAACGATACCTCATTTGTCCAATTATTACAAGTAGTTTAGAAGTTATGAGGGAACAGATGAACATACATACATACCGGTCAAAATCATAACCCTTCTTTTTGCTTCGCCGTAGTCGGATATAACCGCTTTTTACTAAATGCATATGGATGTATACACGGTATATTATATACCAAAGTAACATTTTTTACAATTTTGTCTGTCTGTTTGTTCCGGCTAATCTCTGAAACGGCTGCACCGATTTTGACGGGAGTTTCACTGGCAGATAGCTGATGTAATAAGGAGTAACTTAGGCTACTTTTATTTTAGAAAAAAAAAAGAATTTCACGCGGACGAAGTCGCGGGCAGCAGCTAGTTAAGTAATATAATAAGTAAGTAGGTATGAATCGATGAAGTGTAATCGTGGACAAGGCCCTAATTCGCTATGACCACTTAACAATTCCTTACTTCGAAACCATGTCAATTCCTTAGCGAATCATGCCAATCTCGCATTCATATCGCGCGGTTTCGTTCGTTGTGTCAATGAGAATTAGGCCCCTGGTGTGAAGATCAAACACAGCAAAAAATCAACATGCTTGAAACACAAGGAAATGTGGAAGAAAATGGGGGAGGCCTTTGCCCAGCAGTGGGGACAGCACAGGCTACCGAAAAAAAAAATTTAAATGATTCTGTTCAGAGTCAACACGATCATATTCCTGCCCTTATACCAATTTATTTGGGGTCGGCGCAACACGTCTTTTTCTTTCATACTTCTCAACATTTATTTTTTATATTAAATGGGACTTAAACATGATGGCGAAATGTAGGTATACTATAGGTATCATCATTTCAACCGAAAGACGTCCACTGCTGGACATAGGCCTACCCCAAAGCATCACTTCGACCGGTTTTGTGCTTCTCGCATCCAACGAGGTGTATGTGAACCTCTGCCCAACTCTTCGGGGAAAAAAGGTGGGATGTGTGGTGGATATCATGACTGAACGAAGTCGAACGTACAACTGCATGCAGTTGAATATATCGACTGCGCGCGCTTGCTGCGATGCAGTCCGTCTGATGGCAGCTTTACATATTTACTCGCAGCAATTCGCTACAGAACTCGAACACGCCAATAGAACGCCAGCTGAACTGTAAACAATAACAAAAGAAAAGCGACAATAAAGCTAATGAGCTGGCAAACAAAGACACATTGAAATTAATTGACCAAAGAGGTGTCAACGGCGACCTTCGAACATGTTTTATGTCCAGTAAAGCTGAGTCCAGACGTGTTAAATCCAGTGTAATGGAATTTATCGTGTAATATAACGCGTATTCTGCATGTGGACCGGACGGGACTGCGAGCATAAAAGCCCATTCAAACCTTAGCGGTATTCGCTACTGTCTGCGGTAGAGAAAACCGAGTGTGTATGCGGTAATATTACTGTTCACACCAAAGCAGATTTCACGCTCTAGCCGCGGAACTTAATACTAAATACCTGAGCGAAACCCGCGCGGCTTCTACCCACAGCGGTAGCGAATACCGCTCAGGTCGCTCTAGCCGCGGAATTTGATACTAAATACCTGAGCGAAATCCGCACGGCTTCTACCCACCCACAGCGGCAGCGAATACCGCTCAGGTCGCTCTAGCCGCGGAACTTGATACTAAATACCTGAGCGAAACCCGCGCGGTATGCACTTCTACCCACAGCGGCAGTGAATACCGCTCAGGTCGCTGTAGCCGCTGAACTTGGTACTAAATACCTGAGCGAAATGCACGCGGTATGTACCTCTACCCACAGCGGCAGCGAATACCGCTTAGCTTTGAATAGGCCTTTACATTTAACGCTCGGGCTGACGCTCGCACTGTCAGTTTTTGTGGCCTTAGCAGTTATGCCCTGATTACACCTGCCGAGTACAGTGGCGAGAGAGTGCCCTCGACCGAGCGTTCATACATTTTACTTCGAACATTTTACTCTCTCGCCGCTCTACTCGGTAGGTGTAATCAGGGTGTTAGCACACCTCCGCCGCGAAAATAATGATGGGAAACCAACTTAACGAATTCCGCTAAGAAACTACATTATGGCCCGATTCGAGTAGCGAAACATCATGAGGGTCAGTTGAATTGTAACAATCGGAGCAAATTGTCATTGCTTTCGACTAAGTTAATACTTTTTTTTTTTTTCCCGCGGCGTTCCACCTCTACCTATGGCCGGGGGCGTGGGATTCGCAAAAGCATTCACCGCTCCCCCGACAGAAGTTAATACTTACAGTAAAATCAACATCCATTTTTACAAAAAAATAATAATAGTATAATTGTGGCATGTATTCTAATTGATGTAACATAATTAGGGTAAACAATCGTTGGTACATCAAATAAATAAAATAAACATAAATATGGATCACTGTGACTGAATTAAATAAATAATAATTATTGTTACACATTACACACGTCTAGATCGCGGCTCTAACAATGTAAAACATACCTTCTAAAAACAGCTGATATAATAATCTCATGTGACGGTTTCTAGAATCATGTTTTGTGGGATCCAACGCCAAAAATATTGAACTGGGATTCAAAAGTGTGATCCAACGAAAATAAATCCAAAATTAAAGAGCTAATTCTCTTTCTGTGGGCGTTGTTACTTGTGAGATTCGGCAGATTTTATCAGTTTGTTGCGTAGACATTTGCGCAATAATGATAACATGAAATCATGAAAATCTGTATGGTCTAAATGCAAAACTATACTCCTGTTCCCAGTTATATAAATAGTCTCACCAAAATCATGGCTGCGAAAAATGCACAGGAATTGGCACAATAACTAGGTCCCTAAATGATTTCGGACAGTCCAACTCCAAAACAGCGGAAGAACAGAATTTGGCGTCGCATGCTGCAGATAAGCAGCAATTATTGTTTCACAGTCGAGCTTGCTTGTTTATACAGTCTACTGAAGAATCCCTTCACTAATGGATTTATTTTTCCGACGTCCAGCGTTTGACAGACAGTCCGCTGCCAACTTGGCTGATTGGCTTATTTTCCTTCAGTCTTTGCATGAGTGATCTTTATTCAAACTCAAACTCAAAGCATTTATTTCAATTAAACTATGTACAGGCACTTTTGAATTGTCAAAATTAAATAGTCGGTCAGTTAGAAAGTTGAAGCTAGTTGGCCATTCCAAAACGTAGATCTCTATGGAGAATAATGGGCTAGAAACTTCATGGACACTTTTAAATCAAGAATATTACAAAATCCTGAGTACATTATACTTGTTGCTTCTATATGTGAGAACAATGTAAAAAAACACAAATGAAGAAACAATTAAAAAAATAAGATTTGACCAATTAAGAGATGACCAGTCTCAACCGACGGCGCCCGTTCACGAACATGACGCGTGGATCAGCACCATCCAGCTCATTCTCGTTGATAAGGATACTGTCAGAAGTAAAAAAATTGTGAAAGGTAATCTCGACCTCATATCAACACAACAGAGGATGAAGACATTACAAATCATCGAAATAGCAGACCTTGCGCCCAAAATCTATAGATATAGAAGACCCAACATACTCCGAATACTCACCTCACAATTTTCATAATCGTCGAAACGTGCCAGAATATTTGGCGTCGTTGACAATGACGTCACAGAGTCGTTTGCTATGTGCAATTGGTTGCCAGTATTTCGCGTCCACGTCTGGCGCTCGTCTACGAACTATTTGTTTGTGCATTTCCACAATGTGTGTATCCAATGATTCAATATTGATTTGGATGGAAGCCAAATGGTGTTTTATTAGATGCCCGGTTTTTTGCGCAGTTTTATGCTTTCATGTATGATTAATCTTGATGGTTTAATCTCGTTTTGTCGCGGAAGATTCGGCGCAGTTGAGGAAAAAATTAACGCCGATTAATTTAATAGAAAGTCATCTAGGACCGTAACGAAAGCGACCGCCATCCATCCCTGTCCTCTGTAAAATGAAATCTAAACCGATTCGACACCCTTAACGCGATTTGGCCAGCTTAACCGTTGTGCAGACAGGACATATAATTTATTGGAACTCCCCTTGCCAAATCTGATTATCTTGTTTTTACTGCTCTTCTTTGGTCTGGTGGTCGCAAGTGCTACTTGCTGAGCTTGAGGTTTTGGATTAAATTCCTAGGTCGGGCACACTGTTATTGAGTTTTTCTTATAACTGGCGAAATGTGGGTATGCTATAGGTGCCCCTGTAGCTAATCCTTCGAGGAGTACATGCAGACACAAGCCGATGTCTTACTCTGCTCAGCTGGTCTAATATCTTGACTCCTACGACGTTTACGCAAAAACATTATAGAGGTATGAGGAACAGGGTGTAAAGTTCACTCATACTCTATAGAAAAGGGAGGATCCTCCGACCAGACGGGTGTTGTGTCTGGCGGGCAACTGCCCGATGATTCATGACGGGCCGTTGTATCTATGCTAGTTGCGCGGTAAACTCTGCTTGCAAGATGCAGGATTTGCGTGACGTCAGTATGACGAGTTGTTCGCATGTGGCGTTGTAGATACCGCTACAAGTACAACACCTTGTATTTATAGACCATGTCCTCTTTCCTCACTAAACATCGTTTGTTTTTCAACACAGCAGTACTATAATTCGCGAGTTGTTTTCTACACGTGGCTGTCTGATGCGCGTATATTTTCCGGAAGCCGCGATCGTAAAATGCTTTTGTTCACGTCATTTGGTAGTGAAAACGAAAATATTATGTAAGAAATGAAAGGGTACAAAACAGACATTCTGAGCGATTGTGATAACTCCACGAAAACATGACATTTGATGATATTTCATGAAATAGTCATTCAATAGGATTAAATGAACTTAGAGGGTTGTATTGTTGATTTTAATGATTATAATTTTATTGTGTTAATACATACTTGTTACGGTCGTGAATCATATTTTAATCAACATACAACCTGACACTGGTGCAAATTGCAAAAAATGTAAGAAAATTACAATTTCACCGGCTACCTTAGGTCTTCGCATGTTTCCCCCTACCTTTTTCATTTTATTTTTTTGTGATTATGTTTTTTTTGCGTCATTATCACCGCAAATAAACATATTTTCTTTCTTTCTTTCTTCTGGGTTCGCTTGTTCCATGGTAGACAAGCCGTTCTATTCTGTCTATTGAAGTGAGCTGTCATCATATCATTTTTAGGGTTCCGTAGTCAACTAGGAACCCTTATAGTTTCGCCATGTCTGTCTGTCCGTCCGTCCGTCCGTCTGTCTGTCCGTCCTCGCTTAATCTCTGTGACCGTTAGCACTAGAAAGCTGAAATTTGGTACCAATATGTATATCAATCACGCCGACAAAGTGGTAAAATAAAAATTGGAAAAAAATGTTTTATTAGGGTAGCCCCCCTATATGTAAAGTGGGAAGTGATTTTTTTTTTAATTTCAACCCCAACGTGTGATATATTGTTGGAAAGGTATTTAAAAATGAATAGGGGTTTACTAAAATCATTTTTTGATAATGTCAATAATTTCGGAAATAATCGCTCCAAAAGTAAAAAACAATGTGACCCTCTAACTTTTGAACCATAAGTTTAGAAAATATGAAAAAAATCTGAAAAGTAGAACTTTATAAGGACTTTCTAGGAAAATTATTATGAACTTGATAGAAACAACAGTTTTTGTACAAAAAAGACAAAAAGTTTGTACAAAATCATTTCTGGACTAAGTTCGTAATATAATCGTATATGCAAGCATTTTTTTTAACTTCGTTTACATATTTTATTATCCTGAACGTATCTTTTTTCAAACAAAAATAGAATTATTAAAATCGGTTCTCACAATCCAAAATTACCACCGAAAACTTCTGGCACGTCTATGTATTAATTAGTAACCCAATTCCCCGAGAGATGGCGCTGTAGGTACTTATTACATTAGGTCGGGTATTATCGAATTGTACGTGGGAACACTTATTGTGACAGACGGGAAACTACGGAACCCTACACTGAGCGTGGCCCGACACGCTCTTGGCCGGTTTTTTTCTAACCGAACAGACAGCTGTGATGCTGGGGAGTTTGTTCCGCCACTTCTTCTCCCCAGCGAAAGCACTAGAAAGTGATGGTGAAGGGCGGGCGTTTTGGGGGACTGTCTTTTGTAATTTTGACGTTCGAAAAGTGCTGATTCTCAACCTAGTTTGAATAAATGATTTTTGATTCACTATAGGCATAACGTAAATTATTTCATCACCACTGCTCTCAAAGCGGTGAAGGAAAACATCGTGAGGAAACCGGCATGTCCTAGAACCAAAAATTCGAAGATATGTGACATCTACCAACCCGCACTGGGCCCGCGTGGTGGATTACGGCCCACTCCCTCTCACCGAGAGGAGGCCTGTGTCCCAGCAGTGAGAACATTATAGGTTGATTATGTATAGGCATAACGGACAGTCCCCTGTGCAGGGCTTGCATGGAGGCTGATGAAACCGTTGCGTATGTGCTCTTTGAGTGCACAGGCGTCACCCAGATCAGATCAGAGCCCTGATTCACAAACATACGACAGGCTATCGTATCGAAAACCTGACATTCGATAACCTGAATTAACTTCCCCTCAACAGCAAATAGCTGTTGGTAGAATAGCGGGCGTCTATTTGATTTAAACTGACAAAATTTTCGGGTTTTGGACTTGTGAACAGCATTGAGAAGACTCCTACGATAACAAAGATTAATGTTCGATACGATACGGAAGCATATCGAGTGTTTGTGAATAAAGGGGCAGGAAGCCTCGGGACACCCAAATCATACACAGATATTTTCAACAAACCAGGAGACCTAGTCAGCTTCTGGAGGGAGGTGGGCTGGTTGGAATAACCACCGACGGCCGCCATGGCTCACGCACAATGGTCCATTTGAAGGACTAAGTGCGGAAACCAAACCCATAACATAGAACATGACTTTTGATTTTTTTTTTATAGTGCTAGGGATTGTTACTATTGCCAGCTCACTTCACCTAAGTTTTCACGGGGAAATTTTTACAGGATAGACCGGCTCATCACATCGCTTTCCAAAAGGGTTCCCTATACGGTATCTAAGTTTGATACATGATATAAGTGTGTTCTTACTCACACACCGACGGCACGCTTTGTTATCAATACAACATTCCGCGCAGAATCCAAACAAAACCTATTATAATTAAATATAGAAAGCTCATTAACTTCCAACAGACCTTGGGGATGCGTTTAAAACTATAAATCCAAAATAATCTCGCACGTTCCGCTTTGTTCGGCACACTTGCACTAATAAACAATATTTATCTGTTAATGTAATGTCCATCTAAACAGGAATGATGGTTAGTTTGCCAATAAGAACTGTTATTGTGGCTCCCTTTAAACAAACATCGGTTTAATGTTAAACATGGCTAGAAGGAACACGTTGACCATTAGTGGATGATTTAGTCAAAGTCTAATTAAACCTCGATCTGCTGCCCTTTGGGATACTTGTACGGTCAGCATCAAAAGTTGATTAACACTTCAGTTTTTTTAATCTTAGTTATTGAGCAAAATATTTGTTCAAAATTGCAGCAGACTATTTTTTTTTTAGAATATGTACTCTTGTCTATTATGTGAAAAGATAAAAATCAGTTTATTGAAAAAAGTTGTTGTCAGTTTAATAACATGTAAAAATGATAGTGTTAATCGACTTTTGATGCTGACTGTACGTACAGTGCCGTGCATTGCATATAGGCATATTAAGCAGTGCCTACCTCGATATACCAACATAAGCCTGTCAATTACATTTTAGTGTGTGTGCCCCACAATTAAGAAACTCACTAAATTATCATTTTGTTTTTTATCTAGCCTGCGCTGTCCCACTCCTGGGCAAAGGCCTCCCTCCACTCCCTCCAGTTTAAATTATCATACCTAACAAAAAACAAAATCTTCATACAAACACGCGCGGCAGTAGGTAGGCAGTCGCGGGACGGCCTACTCGGCTCCCGTACTATTTGTATCCTGTTTATGCGTACAAAGTATAATTAAAATCGGTTCATTTATTTCGAAAAACAAGGGCTTGAAAGTTTGTATGAAATGCTGTACGTCGTAAACGCTCTTAATGGAAAAATATCTTTAATTCCTACACAATAAAGTTCAGTTTACGCCACAATTTAGAACATTTTTATTAACTATTAACTTTTTCAATAGTGCCAGTCACTCTGAAATTAACTTAATTACCATTGAAATAAAGTTGATATTTGTTTAACTTGAAATAACATAATTGCCAACATAAATTTTAATAGACCTTACATAGATAACCTCACGCCTTCTTCTCAAGGGATAGGCAGAAACTACAGAACGCCACCTGCTTCGGTCCTTATACACTTTTTGCATCGTTTACGTTCATACACCATATTGTTTATGTTCATGAACAACATTACAATATCATCATCATTATTAAAAAATGGTCGTGCCATTTCACGATAGCTCTAAATCTAAACCCACCCTTTTTTAGGTGGACGAATCAGAGCTTCAAGATGAGCCTCTCCAGCTGCGACTCA
The DNA here is from genome assembly GCA_945859645.1 of Amphipoea oculea. Classification (NCBI taxonomy): domain Eukaryota; kingdom Metazoa; phylum Arthropoda; class Insecta; order Lepidoptera; family Noctuidae; genus Amphipoea; species Amphipoea oculea. The sequence goes on from OX243883.1 coordinate 17,355,926, forward strand.
TGGACCATGACACGTACTCCGCTAACGATGCCATCGGTAAGGTGGTCATCAGCCTCGCACCGCTGTTGGCAAGGGAGGCTAATAATGCCAAGAGTACTGCTGCGCCGCATGGAGGTACGTAAAACCATTTCTATCTTTCGTCATTCTTCTAATTTATTTTAGCAGCCAGAAAAAATCTCGAATGAGATCTTCGATTCATAATAACTCCATAGCCTGAACTAACGAACCTGCGTCGGTAGATTATGTATTGCATTTGAAAATCCAAGCTTAAGCGATTAGTAGAAAAGCGAAAACATTCTTATTTGCATCGTTTTTAGCAGCCAGTTCACTTCACTATTAGGCTTTGATTATGTAAAGGCGGATACAGACATGGCGAGGCATGCGCCGGGCACCGCCGCGCACGCCTCGCAACACACGCCTCGATATTACTTTTCCTCGAGTATCGAGTAGCCTCACCATGAATATGAACGTCCACACATTGCGAAGCACGCGATGAGCGCCGTGCGCTGCGCATGCCTCGCAATGTCTGTATCCGCCTTAAGATTGTTGACTATTGTAAGTACATTAACGACCAGTATTTTCTCTAACAACTAGCGATCTATCTACAGGTGTTCCATTGTCTCTAATGCGCCTTCTATAATTTCAAAGACTCAATGCAAACAGAAAAAATTACTTGGATTTTTTGCACATTTTCTAGGTTGGATCGGGCATACCTATAAGTATCTTCATTCGTAGAGGCACTATTAATTAAATTCAATTAAATATTTGTTTATTAATGCCAACAAGGCCCAATTGTTAGTAACATTGTTCATAAAAACTATTGTTAGTAAACAAAACAAAAAGAAAATTGTAAGGCTACCTGTCAGTGGGGTCTTCTGATGTCTTCTTCTGTCTTAATGCAACTCTGGTTATTCTTACGTAATCTTCTCAATGGTATTCCCAGGTGCGGTAATGTCGGGCTGGATCCCTGTGTTCGATACGATGCACGGCATCCGAGGCGAGCTTAACGTCATTGTCAAGGTGGAGCTGTTCTCAGACTTCAACAAGTACAAGACTTCCAGCTGTGGGGTGCAGTTCTTTCACTGTAAGTACGTCTGTCGAACCGTCCAATCAGGACCAGGCCCGTGCCGGACGGCGCGTATGTGTTCCACGCGCGCCTCAAAGAGATGTCAGCATAAAGGACGGGGCCTGTTAGGGCCGTAGCTTGCCGGGGTTGAGGGATTGTCCGAAAGGGTTACCGCTACCCCGGAACATAAAGGGCTAAGGAAGGAACACGGATGGGTTTTAGTCAGTAAGAGTCTGACACTCCCTTCCGCTCCACCCAGAGCGGGAGGGGTCATTTGATAATTTCTCATCCACAAAAAAAAAAGTATGTCGAGTTATGAAGAGGGGACCGCCAGTCGGTAAGCATATAGCATGGGAAGTCCTCGACGGACGACGATTTGGAAGACTGGATTGTGGCGTAACTTGGGACTTACTTCTAATACTTACTTATGTTTAATTCTGACTTATATTCCAACGAAATGTGAATTGTTACTAATTAAATCAATTGAATTGAAGCCAGCTAGTCCAGCTGTGGTCTGCGACTGGCTGGGTTTTATATTTGTCTTGTTTAACAGATAAAGTAGGTACACTAACGATGCTCGGTTCGCCTTTGTTTGATTTGGAGTAGCACATTCAAAATCTTATTTGTAGAACGTTGTTTTGCGTTGCTAAATATACTGACTAGTTTTGCGTCGCGTGAATGCCATTAAAAGTCACACACTTTAACATCCGAATTAGAAAATGCAGATGTTTACAAATTAGATTATCCAAGAGTAGAACAATAACTATTCTGAAACCAATTTATTTAGTACTACCTTCTGACCGCGTTCTGCCGTGTTCTTCTGCCTGCGTTTACCTTGATAAAAAGTATCCTATGTGTTAATCAAGGTTATAAACTACCTGTGTGCCAAATTTCATCCAAATCCGTTTAGCTGTTTTTGCGTGATTGAGTAAAACAAACATATACACTTTCACATTTATTTATATATATGACAATAGCAGCGCCCCGCGGTTTCACCCGCATAATTTTTCCAAGGGAATATCGGGATAAAAACTATCCTATGTCCTTTCCCGGGTCTCAAACTATCTCTATACTAAATTTCATCTAAATCGGTCCAGCGGTTTAAGCGTGAAGAGGTAACAAACACACACTGAGGTGACAGACACACTTTCGCATTTATAATACTAGCTGCGCCCCGCGGTTTTACCCGCATAAGTCTCGATCCCGTGGGAATATCGGGATAAAAAGTACCCTATGTCCTTTCCCGGGACTCGAGCTATCTCTATACCAAATTTCATCAAAATTGGTCCAGTCGTTTGAGCGTGAAGAAGTAACAAACATATAAACACACACACACACACTCACAAACTTTCGCCTTTATAATATTAGTGTGATTAAGCTGCACCCCGCGGTTTCACCCACATAAGTCTCGATCCCGTGGGAATATCGGGATAAATAAACGTTTTATCTATATATCTATCTATAAAAAGTATACTATGTCCTTTCCCGGGACTCAAACTATCTCTATACCAAATTTCATCTAAATCGGTCCAGCGGTTTAAGCGTGAAGAGGTAACAGACACACTTTCGCATTTATAAATATTAGTATAGGTATTAGAAGGACTGTCTGTATTTTGATTTCAATAAACTTTAAAGCCATCATCTCACTGTTTACCTCCGTCACGGCCATTAATAATAATTAAGGTTTTATGATATTTCTCCGAAATCAGGCTCCTGGCACTATTCCAATTCAATATTGATAAGAATACCTCACAGCTGCATTATAGGTACTTCGTTGAGTCATAATACAATTTATGGTCTTTCTAATGGCAGTATTAAATGGCACTGTTGTAGAAGTAAACCTCATAAATGTCAAATACCTATTATGTTCATCATAATCAGCCTATAATGTTTCCACAAGCCTCCTCTCTTCGAGAGGGAGTGGGCTGTAAACTACAACGCGGGCCCAGGGCGGGTTGGTTTGGTAGATATCCATACTAATCCATACTATCCATACTAATATTATAAATTCGAAAGTAACTCTGTCTGTCTGTCTATATGTTACCTTTTCACGCCTAAACCACTGAACCGATTTAGATGAAATTTGGTATAGAGATAGTTTGAGTCCCGGGGAAGGACATAGGGTACTTTTTATTCCGATATTCCCACGGGATCGAGACTTATGCAGGTGAAACCGCGGGGCGTAGCTAGTCAGCCTATAACGTTCCCACTGCTGGGACACAATTCTCCTCTCTTCGAGAGGGAGTGGGCTGTAAAATACCACGCGGGCCCAGGGCGGGTTGGTAGATGTCACACACATGTCTGCGATTTTTTTTCTTTTCCCAAGTGATGTTGATTTTAGATCAATTCAACTTATTCCTCCATCCTCAGGTCCGACGATACCTCCTGGGTATAGAGCCACTTCTATCCACGGGTTTGTTGAAGAGCTGGTGGTGAATGATGATCCTGAATACCAGTGGATTGATAAGATCAGAACACCGAGGGCATCCAACGAGGCGAGACAAGTGGCGTTTATCAAGCTTAGCAATCAGGTATGTGTTTGCGGGTAGCTCACCGTCCGATCAGGACCAGGCCCGTGCCGGACGGAGCGAACGTGTTCCACGCGCGCCTCAAAGAGATGTCAGCATAAAGGAAGGAGCCTGCCAGGGCCTAAGCCTGCCGGGGATGCGGGATTGTCCGAAAGGGTTACCGCTACCCCGGAACATAAAGGGCTAAGGAAGGAACACGGATGGGTTTTAGTCAGTAAGAGTCTGACACTCCCTTCCGCTCCACCCAGAGCGGGAGGGGTCATTTGATGATTTCCCATCCATAAAAAAGGTATGTGTTTGCAAGATTATGTGTTCTAATACAGGCCCAACTTTTTTCCATACAGTGAAGCTATAGAAGGCTCGTTACAACATGTCCGTCTAGCTACTATCGTTGGAATTTTATGCCATCATTCGATCACAGCATTTTGGCTGTGCAATTTCAAAACCTAGCAACTGACATTTTTCAAAAAAATCGTTGTTGTAGATTCTTTTTTAGATGTCAGTTGCTACGTTTTGAAATTGCACAGCCGATTTGTATAAACTATTTACCATATCGTCGTCAGAAGCCTGAAAGTCTGACAATCAGTCTTACCAATGGTAAGTATCGTATAATACGAACTGGGTTGCGGAAGTCAGATAGGCAGTCGCTTCATGTAAAATACTGGTATTCAGCTGCACCCGGTTAGACTGGAAGCTGGCCCCGATATATTTGGGAAAAGGTTAAGCAAATGATGATCTACCAAATACATATTTATGGGGGCGCTAAAGTATGTTTAATCATGTAGAAGTGTTTTAGGCCACCTTTTCTCCTACCGTATCAATTTCTTTTTATCGTTAGCAAACAGCTATAGAAAGTTGTTACCGTAGCTTATCGATATATACATTTTCTGATGCGTTGCCAACTAAGATAAAGTTGAAATATCACACGTGTCCATCGCCACTCCTACTCGAAACAAAATACAGCAATAGGTACGGTCGAACAAGCTATTTGGTATACAGGCAGCTAACCTGCAACTGCTTTTAAACAATGGTGTGCTGAGTTAGTCAATTCTTTTATACCACTCTATTTAACCTTTTAACCGCTTATGTCGGATTAATCCGACAAATATTTTCGTGTCCATTCCACCAGAGTCGTATACAGGGTTATTTGAAAAACACCAACAACCTCTTAAGAGGTCATTGTACTCATCATTATGAACAACTTTTACTATGGGACCAAACCTGAAATCGCGAAAAAAAAATCAGCTGTTCCATACATTTTGACGAATTCTACGAACATAAATGTAGGGAACAGCTGATTTTTTTTTCGCGATTTCAGGTTTGGTCCCATAGTAAAAGTTGTTTATAATGATGAGTACAATGACCTCTTAAGAAGTTGTTAGTGTTTTTCAAATAACCCTGTATATACGACCAAATAACACAGCTCGTTTAATCTGTATTATTATAACATCATCACAGCTCGTTTCATCCGTACTTATTTATTTTTCGTTTTTTTTTTTTTTTTTTTTCGGGCGCTGGAGGCACGATGACTGATATAAAGTCGGGCGGTTAAAAGGTTAAATAAGGAAGTTATAACGCACAAAATAAAACTAAATATTGGCTGTGTAGTGGAAAGATGAATATTTTTGCCTGTATACCAAATAGCTTGTTCGACCGTACCACGTTGGTAATTCTTGGGAAGAGCCTTTTTACCCTGGAACTATACAACTAAGTCAAAGTAAAGGTCTAACTAAGCGCTTACATTCCAGCCGTATAAGGTGGAACCTTGGACTTAAAAATATCCGTGCGTACATTTTATACAAGATCATCGTCTCCCTAGCCTTTTTCCAACTATGTTGGGGTCGCCTTCCAGTCTCACTGGATGCAGCTGAATGCCAGTATTTTACATGGAGCGACTGCCTATCTGACCTCCACAACCCAGTTACTGGGTAATACGATACCCCTTGGTAAGACTGGTTGTCAGACTGTCGGGCTTCTAACTACCCGTAACGACTGTCAAAGATCCTAGAATGAGAGCCGGGACCAACGGCTTAACGTGCTTTCCGAGGCACGGAGGGGTCTCGGTATGTAAAGATGGTCACCCATCCACAGACCAACCTCGGAAAGCGTAGCTTAACCTGATCGATCGACCTGTGTGGCTGTTATTATTTAGCCACGGGCCCCTCTCACACCTTATACAAGGCTGGCAGGGATATACACAACCTGAAACCATGGTTTGAGCACATGACACTAGCGTAAAATTTTAAACGATCTCATTTTTCTTTCACACTTAATAATAATAATTATAATGTTTCTCTGCCAAAACTTTCTTCACAATAGGAGTGCCAAACCCATTAGTATGTCATCGCGAGGTGTTTCTCGTTAACGTGCTCTAATTTCGTAGTCTTTAAGTCTTAATTAATAATGCTTTTACTTCTGATCGCTACGGGTAGTCAGAAGCCCGAAAGTCTGACAACCAGCCTTACCAAGGGGTATTGTGTTACCTAGTACCACAGAATACTTAATAGTACTACGTACAGAAAGGACACTCCCTTCCCCGCACTCATATCAGATACCACACCTCACCCCGCACTTCAAGGTATTCGTCGCCGACTCTTTTAAGGCCATGATCGACGGGCGAGTAAAACCGCCGTTTTATGGCTCGTCGGTAAAGCTCGCCCGTGGATCATTGCAATACCGCAGTATTAAAAACCAACGAGCCCGGCTCGTGGCTCGTAAGTTACCTATGTTTAATTTTTTGCTCGGCACGCTGCGCAAGACCGCGTGTCGATCACCACTGACGAGCCGAGCCGACAGTTTTCCGCGACAAATGGGTATACGACAACTGTTGTCTTCTTTTAATCCAACTTTTAACCCAAACTTTAGGGCGTCTTCGCTTTTTTTTATTCATTTCGTGTGTATGCTATACCGAGGTAACACAAAACTTCAATCTTCGAACAAGACATATTGCCTCATTTGCGGTTCACACTCGACTGTTTTGCTCGCTAGTCGATCAGCACCTACGAGCCACGACTCCGCGAGTAAAAACCGTCGTCTCCAAAACCGCGGTATACGGCTCGCCCGTCGATCACCCACTTTAACAAGGGCGCTCGCGGACCGCAGTGCTGTACTACTGACATAAACACACAATTTTGCGATTTAAGTTTTATTTGAGTTTTAATCACGATGGTATGATATTGTGATGCTTTTCCGAATTTGTTGTATTTACATAAACTGTTTGTAAGATTTCGCATTTTTAATACCATGCGATTTAATAACCGATTATTTAGAGATAAGTCATTAAAACGAAAATATTTTAGTGTTTTTATTTCATTACGAACCCAACTAAGTACTTATAAAAAAATTAACTACAAGGTCACTTTATAATAATGCACACGTTCGGGCAGCGCCGCCCGTCGACATTCGCTGTCCGCGCCTTTTTTTACGATACGCCCGACAGCCAACCCTACTAGAGTTTACAAACGTCATCATCATAAATAGGTAATTATTTTGCGAGCGTTGTATGGAGTGTCCGAGGTGTGCTAGTACTTAACTGGGTTCACGTCAGATCGGTAGTCGCTCCAAGTAAAATATTGGTATTCAGCTGAATCCGGTTAGACTGGAAGCCGACCCCAACATAGTTGGGAAAAGGCTAGGCAGAGGATAATGATGATGACTTCTGATCACAGGTCCAACGTCTAGTAGGACTGAAGGCAGCTGAACTAGGAGCCAACGCAGTGGTCGGGTACCAGCAAGACTTCGACTTGGAAGGGGAGGCGGGAGTCGTGGCTAGAGCTATAGGTATGTTCTGCCAATAATAAAGGTTTAAGTTGACAAAGATGACCTGCATAGCTATTCACAAATACTCGATACGCTTCCGTATCGTATCGAACATTAATCATTGTTATCGTAGGAGTCTTCTAAACGCTGTTCACAAGTCCAAAACCCGAAAATTTTGTCTTATTATTTTTATAATTTTTCTTCCAACAGCTATTTGCTGTTGAGGGCAAGTCAAGTCAGGTTATCGAAATGTCAGGTTTTCGATACGATAGCGATAGCGTACTGCGATGGCTGGTTCGAGGTGGCGTGGGAAAAGAGTTCCTGAAAGGATTTGGGAAAGCCTTTGCCCAGCAGTGGGACAGCATAAGCTAACAAAAAAAAAAGTTGACAAAGCGGAATACTGACGAAAAACAGTGAAAATGTGGTTGTTATTTCAGTATAGGCGTGTACCTTATGACTTCTACGCGAACAATGTCGCGGGTAGATGCCAGTGCAAATATAAATGCTTGTTAGTTTGATGATAGATTTTTTCATCCTAATGAAATGCTGACCATTTGGTTTACTGAATAATATTATTCGCTTTACCTACGAAACCAAATTCGCATGACTTACTTGTGTTCTTGTATCGATTTCAGGCACTGCCGTGAGCATAACTCCTTTACCGCTCCCGAGCCAACCTTTAAACATGCCGCCTTGCACGCAACAGTGAGTACAAATGATATTCAACTTTATTTTTTTCGCTATAAAGTCCAGAATCTAAAGTTAAGGTTACCCCCTTCTCTGCAAAATTAAAGGGTAATGTTTTTTTTTGTGACAAGGTCAATATACAGGGTGTCATAATTTTCCATTTGTAACAAGGTTACATACAGGATGGCAGGGACATCAACGTGCAACCTGTTACCATGGGTTCAGTATATGATTCTAGCCGCCCCGGCGTTATTTATTTTAGTCGGTTATTAAAAAAAATTGCTTTTCCATATATTTTGACAGCGTAGGAATTACACTTTGCTATGAAGCAGCTGTTTTTTTTTTGATAACCGACTGAAAGTTTCTACGTTAGACAGTAGCGTGCATTGCATATAGGCACATAAGCAGTGCCTACCTCGATATATCAACATAAGCCTGTCAATTACATTTTAGTGTGTGTGCCCCACAATTAAAAAACTCACTAAATTATCATACCTAACAAAAAAACAAAATCTTCATACAAACACGCGCGGCGGCAGTCCCCGGACAGCCTACTCGGCTCCCGTACTATTCGCACTTTGTCATTGGTCTTTACTCGTTCAAGTTAATACGAAAAAATTAAAAATACTTACGTCTCACGCGTAATACCATGACGTTCGACCTTCGCAATTTATCACCCTTAAGTAGGCATGCCTGCTCAAATAACCACCCACACTTTTGACCTCATTTTTTTTTTCTGGTTATTGACCGCTTTTGTCTAGACTAGACCCGGCCTAGTGCCTAACTATTCTGAAAACTAATGCACGCCACTGCCCCGGCGTTATTTATTATCGTGGACGGTTATTAAAAAAAATTGCTTTTCCATGTATTTTGACAGGGTAGGAATTACACTTTTCTATGAAGCAGTTGTTTTTTTTTTATAACCGACGAAAAGTTTACGCTAGGATGTATGGAATCATGTGCTGTATTCCCGATTACAGTTTGCGCGTCGATGTATACCACCCTGTATACTCAAAGTTTAAATATTTTAGCCTTGATTGGTTCTAAAACATTGATTAATTTTTTTTATGAATTAAAGTCTGTATAGTTTAACAAAGCCAAAACAAAATCAAGCAACAGTAAATATTATTTTAATTGCTTTAAATGTTCGTAATAGATGTTGACAAAACCGTAACTTAGTTTAAAAACCGAGTTTATATAAACAAATTACTTATAGTTATATTTTTGCATGGTTTGTCGTGTCCGCTAACCTAAAACAGACAATTAAAAAAATATTTGGACATTTTGGCGACAGATAACGAAAGTATATCGGAAATGTCTACGTACTACCAAAGTCACCAGGACGAGTTACAAAAGTTGCTTCTAATATTAAACCCTAATGCGTCATCTTTACTGGATGAGACAGATGCGCTTGAGGACGATGAAAAAAGTATCATGGACATGGGGAGACAATCCAGTATATCAAGCTATGCTGGAAGTGTCTCCATATACCAAGATGACTTACCACACAGACAAAGTCTAAGACATCTATCTGAAGACCAGACAGATCTAAATAGACTGCTTAACAAAGAAAGCGACGATTCCGACTCTTCTGGGCCTATAGAGAAACTCAAAAAGATTAAAACGAACTTTTTTACTAAAAGATTCAATAGGCGCTCTAGTAGTAAAAGATCTTCGGTTGATAAGCAAGACGATTCTATATCTTTAAGGTCTACCGCTTCCGATAGCTCGCGAATCTCTCTAGTCGATATCAAAAACGAGTTAAAGAAATTCAAAGGGTTGAGGAAACCGAAATTCCGTAAGCCTTTCGTGAATAAAGAAGATGAAGGCGAAGGAATGGCTTCGATCCTTGCCAGGTCTATAATACATGTCCAAACAAGCTTAGCTTGCATCGCTGAGACTCAAGATTCTGAAGCCTCTCCTGGCTCAACTATGAGACGAACGAGCGAATCCGAACCTAATATCAATATGTCTGATGACGACAAAGCTAATAAAATTGATAGCGAAGAAGCTAAAACCGAAGAAATACATGTGCCACCAAGAGAAAGGAAGATATCTGAGTCTTGTCCCGCAACCCCAATGCCAGATAGAAGCGAAAATCTTCTCACATTGCCTGGGGAGGATGGTTATTATGGGTCAATTTCGTCTGCACTTTCTGCTGACAGTTCGGAGTTAGAAACCAGTAGCGAAGAAGAAGATGATGATGAAAGTTCTGATCTAAAAACAGACAATGAAAGGTCTATTGAAACTACGAGCTCTGTAGTACAATCCGTACTAAGCCATGACCTTAATCCACAATTCATAGCTAATATGGATAAGAAGTTAAACGTTCTTGAAAGCGGGAGTCCGGATCTAGAAGAAGACAACCCAATGGATATCAAAAAAGAGGTTGATAAGAAAGCAGTAGTAGAACAAGAAGTTTTCGATACTCAAGTACTTATAGACAAATGTAAATCACTAGAAAGCGTGCCGCGAGAAATGGAGAGTAAGACAGTAGTAGAGAAGCCAGTGCGATCAAACGAAGCATCGACGTCATCTGTCAAAGAAGACACGTGTGTAACTAAACCTAGTAACCACCATTTTAAATTCCACAATCCGTTTTCCCATAACAAACCTGCTAAAAGCATTAGTGAGCCTTCTTCACCCGTAGATAAAGGTAGTTTTGTCAATCGCTCGTCTAGACGTATTAGACGTCAACTGGCAAAGTTATCTAAAAGTAATATGATCAAAAGTATCTCTAATTACTCTTTGCATCCGAAGAAAAAGGAAACTAAGACTCCTTTGAGTCAACCTGGGTCGTCTTCCGATGTTCGTTCGAAAGCTCCTAGTGAAACTGTGCTGGGTTCTCCATTCATGTCCTATAATGATCTGATGAGTTTGGATAAGGAAAGTATTGATACCAATAAATTCTTCCATAAGAGCGATGATTTTGACCAAATGAAAGTCGCCATGTATATCGGATCGGAGCCTGTTTCTAGGTCTTCTCTCAGTGGTATTTCATCTCCGTATCACAGAGAAGAACCTCACCATCATCATCATCATGAGAAGAAACCTTCGATCAAGCCTACCGGATTGGTCCATACGGCTATGGAAACTATTCTGCTAGATAAAGTACAATCTTTACTCGTACCTGCTTCTCCTGATCCCAACTCTGTTAAAAACAAACAGTTTTTCGATGATGTTAACGAGAAATTGGGTTTAGTTAAGGAATATAGAAACAACAACAACAATGCCTCAGTGGGAAGCAGTATCAATCTGATGCCTTCGTACAGACCGAAGAGTCAATCTCCACCTGTGAGTAATAAACCAGTAATTGTCAGTGGTATTAGAAAGGAGAAAATTCACGAACATAAAAGTAAACCTCCAAGTCTAATGCAGACTGCAATGGAAACCATGCTTATGGACCAAGTTCAATCTGTGCTTATGTCTACAACTCCCGAACCGTCTCGTGCTGAATTTAGACTTGAAGGCAATGAGCTACCCGAATCTCATGAACCACAAAAAAATATGGCTAGGAAGTCTATTTCCTATATTCAGTCTCTTCTTGGTCCGAAGTCTCCAGACCATACTTCGCCAACCGAAAGATTCTTTGAAAGCAAAAAGAAGAAAGAACCAATGTCAACTGGTCTTGTTCATACAGCTATGGAAACTATGCTAATGGAAAAGGTTCAATCAGTTCTTGGACCCGAAACACCAGAACCCGTTTCTTCAGTTTTTGACTATTATGATAGACCAGAAGAATATGATCATCATCATAAGAAAGATGATAAACCTCATAGTTTATTTCAAACTGCAGTAGAAACTATGCTTTTGGAAAAGGTTCAAGCATCTGCTCTTGGTGGCTCTGTACCTGATCCAGTAATTTTTACTGATGAAGAGAGAAATCATGATATGCATAAAACTGACAGCTCAACAGGTATGACCCACTCGGCTATGGAAACTATGCTACTGGATAGGTTCACTTCTCTTGTTGGACAATCTGATATACCTCATGTGAACCCACATCATTATGATGAAGATGAATCGGAGAAGCATGATAAGAAATCTATTAAAGATGATCTTAAACCTACCGGGCTAATACATACAGCTTTTGAAACTATGCTTTTGGAAAAAGTCCAAGCTTCTGCTCTTGGTGGCTCTGTACCTGATCCAGTAATTTCTACTGATGAAGAGAAAAATCATGAGTTGCATAAAACTGACAGCTCAACAGGCATGACCCATTCAGCCGTGGAAACTATGCTTATGGATAAAATCACTTCTTTAGTTGGACAACCTGAAGTGCCTCATGTGGAACCACATCATTTTACTGAAAAGGAATCGGAAAAACATGATAATAAATCTGTTAAAGACGATCTTAAACCAACTGGTCTAATACATACGGCGGTTGAAACTATACTACTGGATAAAGTCCAAGCTTCTTCACTAGGAACATCAGTTCCTGTTGTTGGGACTGAAGATGACCACCATCTAGAGTCTCATGAGAAAGATGAGTTAAAACCTACTGGTTTAATACATACTGCGGTTGAAACTATTCTACTGGATAAAGTTCAAGCTTCTGCACTAGGAACACCAGTTCCTGATCCCGTAGTTCAAACTGAAGATGATCACAATCTTAAGTCTCATGAGAAAGAAGAAATTGGTGGTCTTACACATACAGCCATGGAAACAATATTGATCGACAAAGTCCAATCTTTAGTTGGCCAACAGGGAATTACCTTTGTTGAACCAAAATCCTTTTCTAAAGATGAGTTAGAGGAAGCTGAGCATCTGAACGATGACTTGAAATCGCCTGGATTAGTTAAAAATGTAGTTAAGAACATCTTATTAGACAAAGTCCATAATTTGGCAGACGAAAAGGAAATGGCTGTTGAAAAACTAAAGGAAATCTTTGATAAATCTCATTCTACTGAAAATCTGAAGTCTTCTGGTTTAGTTCATACAGCGTTTGAAACTGTACTTTTAGATAAAGTACAAACTTTGATACCTACGGAAGCTGAAACGGTCGAAGAGAAAGCAAAAGAAGATGAGCCAGCAGGAATAATCAGTACTGTGATTGATAAAATTCAATCTCTACTACCTACAATAGAAGTAGGAGCGACGGAAGAAACAAAAACGATCGAAAAACCCGAAGCAAAGCATAAAAACAAAAAGCTAACTCGCCAAGATAGCGTCCACTCAATAACAGAGAACGAAACGCCTAAAATGTCCAAAAAATCTAACAAATCATCTAGTGACGTCACTAAACCTGTATTACTTCTACACGGTGCACTAGAGACCATACCTTCGCTGCCCGAGACCCAAGACGATGTAGACGAAACTAACAATAGTGTGTGTGATAACTCGCATGCCGTGTGCGGTGTTAACAGGAACGAGCGAGAGAGAGATAGGCGGGAAGATAAGTGCGACAAGGACAGGGGATCGCCGAGACACGCGCGCCATGAATCGTATGGAGGAAGGGAGCCGGCACAGACGGCACATGCGCAAAACTCGTCGTTGAATGCGACGTCGGCGCCGCTCGGGATACATCGGAGGTCTTCGGATTCTGATCTTAGTGTGACGCCTAAAGGTCAGTGCAGTTCTGTTTGACGTTTATGCCCCGTATCGCGCAACATCGCTGAAAGCAACTTTTTATGTTGAGGGAATTTCTTTTGTGTAAACTCAGATACATTAATTGTTGAGTAACCAAATTTGCCGTTTTTTTCGAACACATTTTTTTCCTTCACTAGTGGAATATATGACATTATTTTCTGAAGGAAAAAAACTGTGTTATAACAGATAGTTTGACAGTTGTATGAAATTGGCATTTGACAGTTGATTGACAATTAATTTCCCTGACTGTACCACGCGAACGGAAAATTTGCATTGTTTCACGCAACATTTATACATTTTGCTGTTACAATGTTAGTTACAGCCTGATTCAAACTTTATGGTGGTTCTTAAGTGCGCTACTCGCTGCGCAGTACCTCACCTCACCCCCATTCACTCTCTTGGGAGTGGAATTTCGAAAAACCCTTTCTTAGTGGATACCTACTCTTCACGAAAAACACACCCTCCAAATTTCGTGTCTCTAGGACCAGCGGTTTTGGCTGTGCGTTGTTATATCAGTCAGTCAGTCAGGACTTTGAATTTTATATGTATAGATAAAATTACCGCTAAACCGCTAAACCGCTGGTCCTAGAGACATGAAATTTGGAGGGTGTGTTCTTAGTGAAGAGTAGGTATCCACTAAGAAAGGGTTTTTCGAAATTCCACCCCTAAGAGGGTGAATGGGGGGAGGGTGAAACTTCATGCGGACGAAGTCGCGGGCAGAAGCTAGTATAATATATAGATGGAACTGTTGTTTTAATTATATTCTAATATTGCTTCTTTGTTTTCTTTTTCTGCTACCCTTGTTCGCCCAGTGATGGGTATGGTGTTTTTGAAGAATTCAAAAGTCACTGTCTTTTGGCGTTTCTTTGTCCATGCTTTTATCATCTAAGTGCTACCTCATTCTACTGAAAATCTGAAAGCTAAGCTGTCTACTACTTAATGCTTAACGTAAATATCATCACGCCTGAATTCCGCAAAGGGTTAGGCAAAGGTATACCTAATGTACAGTCTGTTATAGCAATTAGCTGACCCCTTAAAAATTAAACGAATTTGAACCTTCTGCTTGTTAGCAGTAAGCTTATCGAACTAGAACAGTTCAACGTCTACGATTAATAAAACAGTTATTCGAATTTGATATTTAACACGCAGTGTTAAGGTAGGTATGATCTTGAATATTGTTCTAACTTGTAATATATTATTGCTAATTTCAACGACAATCACCATGTTCGTGTGGTCTAGTGGTAGCTGCATTGAGCTGACAAGAGCGTGGTTGCGAGTTCGAAACCAACATATTTTCTGCTGCGCATTTTGTTTTATAATATTTTTTTAAGTTATAAATAATAAATTATAACTTTAGCAACAAAAAAAAAAGCTGAACGAAAATAAAAGACGATAATGATGGTAAAAACGACTTTATTTTATAAAAAAAATATTATTTATAAGAATAACGTAAATGATATAACAATTACTAATAACGTTGTTACATACTTCACAGAGTTTAATGTAGTGAATCAACATGTTATAATATTTAGAAATATATAGGTATGTATTTCTATTTCATAACAATAACATCACCACATTAAATATCGTTGAACTAAATAAAATAGCATTATACGTTGATGTTTTACCTACTAGGTATACTATATATCAATTTGTTTTGTAAGTATGTAGTTATGTTTAGTTATAAATAAGGTTTTGACAAAGACTTCTCGTCGGTAAATATGACAACATAATCTTCCCAATTAAAATTGAGATATTCTTGGGCAAAGCATATCTGTGGGCAAAGCGGACCCTTGCTTGGCGATGTGCAGCAGTCAGTTAAATTTTACGTGCTGGCTTGTATTGTTTCAGTCCAGCAACATGCAAATGTTTTCTGACCGTCTGAACAGAAACATTATACTGCATTGAGTAGGCAAAAATGGGTGTTCAGTATGCCTTCTAACAATTGCTTGATGATGTTTTGACACAGGAGTAACATTGCAGGTTTTGGTTCAGCACGATCCTTTTGAATATTCCCTGTCTCTTCAAAACGTCTTAGCCACAGTTTGACTGTATTTCTCTGAAACAACACAATAAGCATAATTTTAATAATCCGGTAATCATAATTTTTCGAATAAGTTTGCAAAAATACCTTTAGATAAACCACATTAGACCTATAAATGATCTCATAATGAAACAGTTAATTTTCTATTATTCTATACTCACGTTTTTAAGCCAACTAACGAATTAAGGAAGTATAAAAAAGAATACACTTACCGCTATATTAAGTTTCCTAGCAATCGCTTTAATACCAACATTCTCCTTATGCAAATACAATATTTTGTATTTTAAATAATCACTCAACTGAGACATGACGATTAAACTATCAAAACCGAGAATAACAATTAATAAAAAGGCGTGGATTTTCGCAACTTAGTAAGGCAGTATAAAAATGTTCTTGCGTATTCACTGCTATTTGTGCATAGAATGTCTTGTTCAATTTATTCTTCTACCCCATATTCCTAAAATCATTTCAATAGCAGTTTTTGTTGAATACGCATATTGACGTCGAACTACCCACTTATTGAAAAAGGTGAAACGTTTATCGTTTATCAACTTAATTGATATGCTTGTTCTTTACAATAATGCAAGAAATACTTAACGAACAATTTATATATTGAAAACAAAATTAAACATGAGACTAGATTTGAACTCGCATCTTGCACGTCTCAGCCTTACGCATGAACCACGACACCAGATTAACTTGAGTAAGATAGATGAAATAAGGTATTAGTAGCAATGACACAAATTATCACAACATTAACCTAACCTTTAAGTCTTGCTGATTAAAAATGAAAATTGCGTAACAGATACCCATACATAGTAAATGACCTAACACCAACATCTTAAAGCTCAAATTTGCGTATCAAAATTATTTATTGTTTCTGTTCATCGAGTAATGTTAGTCCGATTAACTCATACATATTGAATAACCTTTAATGTTATGAGAGGAGGGTGCAAAATCGAGTAATTTTTAGGGGGGTCAGCTAATTGCTATAACCCGCTGTACACCCCCAATTCGCCAATTATGTCGAACTCACATACAGGCTGATTTTTTTACCGGTTCCAAATTTTTACAAGCTGTTCTACCCATGAATAAGAACAACTTTCACTACGGGGGGCCAACTCTAAAATCACGAAAAAAAAATCAGCTGTTTAATACAAAAGTTCAATACCTACTTGACCAAAATGTATGAAACAGCTGATTTTTTTTCGTGATTTCAGAGTAGGTCCCATAGTGAAAAATGTTGATATTCATGGGTAGAACATCCTGTAAAAATTTGGAACCGGTAAAAAAATCATCCTGTATAATAGAGGGCGAACCCTTTGCCATCAACCGGACACAAATCTAGACTCCAGGCTGAGAAGTCACTAGTTAAAAACCCCATAACACTTTGTCCGACCTGAGAGTCGAACCCAGAACCTCATGCGCAGCAGTAGCGCTTGCGACCACTAGACCAACAACTACTACAGTTACCGGCACGTAAGTTGGCAAGATATTTCATAGTGGGGGAAGTTCGCGCATGTAAAAAGTATGAACTTGTGCATGCGCGAACTTCCCCCACTACAAAATATCTTGCCAACTTACGTGCCGGGTATTATACTTAGTGCTTCTTTTAACATTTTCTAAGGACTTCAATTGGTGCGCTTTTTCTTGACGACTATACTTTCTGACATGTTTCTGAGGACCTATAGCTAGGCTAAAGTAGCTCCTTATGTATTGTTTGCTTATCTAAGATTTAAAGGACATCATTCATTTCGTACCCAAAAAAAAAAGTACTGTTTTCTTATGGGGAATTACCTCTTGATCCGCATTTTTTACTATCACAACAACAGTCTTCTATTAACTCCCTGACTGCTATTTGAGTTTGAAAATGCCAAAAATATTTTTTTTTTATAACAAGTTTATAGTTGAAACATGTTCAGAATTAAAACACTTGTTATAAAAATATGATTTTTGGCATTTATAGCAGCCGGGGTTAATTTTAGACTTTCGCTGTAATAGTAAAAAATGATCAAGAGGCTATTTCCCATAGAAAATTGTACTTTTTTATTCTGGCCGTCACTTAAATTTTTGGGTATTAAAATGTTCGACGCTTGAATGATGTCCTTTTTTCTTTCAAGTAGTTAATAAAATAAATGCTTTGATGTCTCATTTATTTGATCAGTTTCACAACATGTATCAAAAAGGGGAGGAAATCTTGAAAGACCATCAAACTGAACAAACTCCATGGGACCAAGATCGTAATCGCAAAATCAAAAGTCATTTATTCAAACTAGGCTGAGAATCAGCACTTTTCGAACGTCAAAATTACAAAAGACAGTCCCCCAAAACGCCCGCCTTTCACCACTTCCTAGTGCTTTCGCTGGGGAGAAGAAGTGGTGGAACAAACTCCCCAGCAAGCTCCCCGGCAAAAAAATTATCAACTGTCGCATACAAAATGATGCATGCTGTACAGATAGCGCCATCCACGAAGACGCGCCCCACTCTTCTTCCTAATCGCTTACAGTACAAGTGTGCAACATTCCGCTAGTGTTTTAGTTTTGTCGATACACAGTAATTACTTATTAGTGGGTAATTAGTGTGTATCAAAAAACTAAAACACTAGCGAAATTAACTAGCGATAACCACTAGCGATTAGTAAGAAGAGTGGGGGTATATCCACTAGTGCTATTTTTATAGTAATTATCTTTTTGCTTTTTCATTAACCATTGCCTTTTTAACTAAGGAAACCACACCATAAAACCACAATAATTTCTAGGTGGATCACTGAACACGTCAGCTGGTAATGTTGGTAGCGGCGGTGGCGCTATCTTGCGGCCTTCAATGAACAGCAACAACCTGGACATGCTGGAGTATCCCTTCCTCACCATGACGGAGTACGCGCCTGGATTTATTGTTCATATTGGTATGTATATTAAAAGTGCGCTGTGCTGCACACCTCCACCCTATTTCATGTTAAACAAATATCAACTTTATTTCAATGAACATTAAGTTGATTTCAGAGTGACTAACTAGCACCATTGGAAAAGTTATAAACATTTTTGAAGTTGTAGCGTAAACTGAACTTTATTGTGTAGGTATTAAAGTTATTTTTCCTTATTTGTTTACGTTTTTGGCAAATAAATCGCAACCGCAGATTATATATATTATTTGTATACTGGTACAACAGAACTTCTCTTAAAATTGAAATAATGATATATGTGTGAACTACTATTGTGTTTTGTATCAATGACCTTTTTAAACAGATAAAATATTTTTAAAATGTGTAAGTAAATCTTTACTCTGTGTCAATGTCAAAAATCTATGATTTCCTCAAACATCGACTAGCTATGATTCGGTCCACAAGAAAAAATACAAGATTACCCTGCTGACAAAAACTGGTAGTCGTGATGTTGTCCACAAATATTTTGGGTATTGATTTGGTAATGGACCTGAGAAGGACGCGGGACCAAAGACTAGCGGGAACTTCAGTTTCCTTTTACGAACATTGCACTTAGTTGTCCGATTGCCTTGGTTAATAAATTTTAATATATAGAATCTGTATATTGTCGGAGAGCAGTGGTGGCCAAGTGATAACGGCCGCGACTTGCGAGGTGTAGGTTGTAGGTTCGAACCCAGACAGGCGCTTTACTTTGTGTAAATTATTTCATCACCACTGCTCTCAAAAACGGTGAAGGAAAACATCGTGAGGAAACCGGCATGTCCTAGAACCAAAAATTCGAAGACATGTGACATCTGCCAACCCGCACTGGGCCCGCGTGGTGGATTACGGCCCACTCCCTCTCACCGAGAGGAGGCCTGTGTCCCAGCAGTGGGAACGTTATAGGCTGATTATGTGTGTATGCAGGGGCGTGCCTTTTACTAAAGCCGAAAAGCCTGGCTTTCAATCAAACGCGAGCCTAATAATAAAAAAAAAATACACAAGTAAACTTATAAAATCATGTCGCAAGAATTGATAAGAATAATAAAAAATAAACTCCGCGCGTCCCGGCCGGACCGCCCGCGATAGTAAGTACGATGCAAGGTTGCCAGGTTTACATACTCAAAGAATAAATTAAAATTCCGTGCACTTTTCATCACGCGCATCGTTGCCAAACATCTCCAATGCCGCTTAGCGAAAGCGCAACGACAAAAATCGACCCGTCTCGCTCGCACTAGTTGGCTTCAAATCTGGCTTCTAGACCTCTGACTATTTGTATAGAAATTGTTCACGTTGTTGATAACATTAGTATGTACTTATTCCCCAAATTGTACTGATTTTTAAGCCTGGCTTTTGATTTTTTATGAATGAAACGTATAACGACGCGCGTGTGTGTGTAAATAGTAAGATCGCGAGACATTGCGCGAGTCTATTAGTTCAAAGTTTTGATCGGTTACTGGAGCATTTTTTTGTTTTGTTTTTTTTTTTTCATTTTCTGTGAAGTTAAGTGTTGTGTTTAGTTTTTGCGGTAATTACCTTTGTTTTAAAGTGATTAAAAAGTTTCTTGTCATTAAAATGAATTTGGAAACATGCAATTGTTCCTTGTGATGGATTAAAACGTGAGCAATCGTTACTCGGAAAGGTAAATATTTTGAGTTTTACAGACAAATTGATTTGAGTATTTCTCAGAAATCTAAATCACGTAATAGGCATTTAAGTCGATCAGCATACAATACTCATTGGATTATAGGCTGCTCTCATATCAACAAATTATTCTGTTAGTGTTGCATATTTTTCTCAAAAGAAAATACCGCTTATGATTTAAATAACTTCGCTGGTGCCAGTAAAAGACATCAGAATTCTCAAAAGCACATGAATGCTGTTGTTTCATTCTGTACTTTTGGTAAAACACGAATCGAAACTTCTTTATCTCGTCAATTATGTGCTTGACGACATTTCTAAATACAATACGCGTGTCGATCACAATCGCGCTGTTTTTCGGCCGGAGGGTCTTAGTGGCGGATTTTAAAGGTTAGTTGATGTTGTGTGTCATTTCATTTAGCACAACAATAACTTCCTTTTCGAGGTCACGACGAGTCTAAAACCTCATTAAATAGAGGCAATTGCTCAGCGCTTGTATCTTTGCTTCATGTCTTCCGTGTGCTTTGATGTTTGTCATCTGTCTGTGGTAAAGAAGCGAAGAATGAAGAGTTATGGCTGTTCACATTGTGAGTAAGTAAATCAAATTATAAATATTATCAACAATCAACATCGTAAACAATAATGTGTAGTTAGAAATCAATCAATTATTTGTGCGCCATCTAGTGGCCACACGGCCAGATTGTAATATTTTGCAAAGCGACTGTTGCGGGAGAGTGAAATATGAACTAACTCAAAGAGCTCTGTTGTGCCAATAATGTACCTACAATAATAGATGACTCTTATACGTCTTATCATATTTTACGCGACACTGATACTTCGAAAATAAAAAAGTTACAATTTTGTAAAGGATTACCAATACTTACTCTTAGTATTTAATTTATATAAGAAACAAATGGTGCTATTAAAAAACATTCATTTTAATAGCTATTAGCAAAAACCTACAACTATGAAATACGAATATTATTAGTAAGAACTAAAACGACTCGGTCAGTCACAACGTTGACAAGCGATACGGTAGGTTTATTTTTTAAGTGTATTGGGTTGCCCTAAGTTTGACCCCTAGGCACGCCACTGTGTGTATGTGTATATTGTAATATAATATTTGGAATTTAAAAGACCTCTTGAGTTTGTTTCGGCATTTATTCACAGAGATCAGTCCGCTAAGAAATGCCGGCGCCATCCAGTTTTTAAAACCGGATACTGACCAAAAATTTACTTTTAAAAGTGTCTTAGAAGATCTACTTACACAAATAAACACCGCAGGCGGCACGGTGTGCGCGCGCTCCGTGAAGCTGGCGGACGGCGCCGAGGGGGGCGCGCGCGCCGCGTGCTGGGCCGAGCTGCGCACCGAGCTGCGCGCGCACGCACGGGCGCTCAGGTGCAACGCGGTGCTCGCCTACACGGAGAACACGGCTATTTGGTAAATAATCCACAACTTTACAAAAATCTTCTAGCACGAGGCAAAATCATCGCCATCTTGTTTTTTCAATACAATTTCATCAACATCCTTTTTAACCGACTTCTAAAAAAGGAGGAGGTTCTCAATTCGAATGTTTGTATTTTTTTTTTTTTGTGTTTGTTCGCGCATAACTCCGTCGTTTACCAACCGATTTGAAAAATTATTTTTTTGTTAGAAAGGGTATACTTCCCAAATGGTCCCATGAAAATTTTATCGAAATCAGATGAGCGGTTTTTGAAAAATCAACAAAAATCTAAAAATGTATCTACATTGTCTACATTAACGATCTTTTTGTTTACTTTTTTGTGGGGTAGGTACAACTAAAAAGTGAAAAATAAAAACTTTTTTTACAAAAAAAAAAACAACCGACTTCAAAAAAAAAAACACTACAAAGTGATAAATAACTTTAATTACGGAAGTTGGTGTCAAAAAACGAAAATGCGGAATCAACGACATCGACTTCCGAAATTAAGTTATTTATCACTTTGTAGTGTTTTTTTTGAAATCGGTTGTTTTTTTTTTTTTGTAAAAAAGTTTTTATATCTATGTCATTCAAGCGCCAACAGGAGCCGTATTATGACGTATTAATGCCACCATTTTTCCAGTGTGAGAGAGAGATGGAGCTATTGAAAGCCGATAGCACCATCTCTTTTCTACAATGGAATAATGATGGCATTAATACTTTATAATACGACCCCTGATCCTTGTAACAGTCTTCAATCATACATTTTGGAACGACATTTAAATGGCAATAATCTGCCCCAATTTTTCAAAACAACAATAGACAATAATCTTCATAATTATTGCTATATTGAAGATTTATTTTATGTTTACCTTCGTTTTGTTTAACGTCAAATGGACTATGAGCTTAAAATGTCTATCAAACAAACGACTTATTATTCTTTGTCAATCTGACCAACGATTTCCTCACGAGGTACATATTACGTGAGTTTTATCTTCTTATGATATAAATGAATTCTTGTTTCAGCGAGGACGTATGTGTTTTATCTGCTTCGGGCACTGCAGCCGTCATCAACTTAGATTGCGATTTCAATGCCGAACTGGAGCCTAGCACAGGTAAAAATCATACTTCTTATTCTTCTCCGTGTCCCTGGCACAACAGTTATTAAAATTTTGTTGTCCCAATACTTCCCGACGTCCACTGCGTTATCGGTGGCGGCACAGACTTGCTACAGTCCGCGAGGTCTAAAAGCTGAGCCGGGCAGTGGCGTGCATTGGTTTTCAGAATAGGTAGGCACTAGGCCGGGTCTACTCTAGGCGAACGCGGTCACTAATCAGAAAAAAAAAAGTGAAGTCAAAAGTGTTTTTATTTGAGTAGGCATGCCTACTTAAGGGTGATAAATTGCGAAGGTCGAACGTCATGGTATTACGCGGGAGACGTACGTATTATTAATTTTGTCGTATTAACTTGAACGAGTAAAGACCAATGACAATGTGCGAATAGTACGGGAGCCGAGTAGGGTGTCCGGCGACTGCCTACTGCCGCGCGTGTTTGTATGAAGATTTTGTTTTTTGTTAGGTATGATAATTTAGTAAGTTTCTTAATGCAATGCACGCCACTGGCCTCAGGCCGATTGCCAAAAAGCAGTATAAACCGGTTTAACCCCCCCCCCCCCGATTCCCCTTTTAAATACATCTAAAGGTTGTCTTTAAACGATCGCTCTTAGCGATAAGACCACTCATTGTGTCACCTATTGTAAAGTTTCTTTATTTATGTCTGTAATTTATATGGTGTACAGTCACGAGCACCAATATGTCAACACTTGGCAATTTTCAATTGCGATGTTTTCGTGAAGTAACGAATGCAACGTTGAAATACGACACTTAACATAAACGTATGGGTTCGAAAATACTATGTTCGTAAGAACATAAAATTTCATTCAAAAATAAAGGAGAAATTCGCCTTTGAATAAAGCCAAGTGTATACATACTTATAGACGTGACTGTACATAATAAAGAGTATTCTATTCTAAACCAAGCAAAGGACGCGTCGCGCTCTAGGCCGATTTCACACCTACACTATCTATGTGCACTCACGCAAATGCAAAGCTCAGCTTAGGCTTTGCGGACTGCACCTACATACATCTCGGGCTATTTGGTTGTAGGAACAGGCAAATTTTAAAGGAAAATAACAAAAAGTTGATAGTTGCTTCAACTAAAGTTGCTCCGTCTGTAAAGCGCCTTATTAAACTGTGTAATAAGCATTTTCTTCAACCGTAGTTTAAGGTTATTCAAATTACACGTTTTACTGAACTTGTTACAGCAATCACGGGATCAAAGAACGCAATAGATGACCTAGAAAGTGAGTTGTGTAGTATGGCGCACGTACCCTACTCGCCTGGAGCAGGGCCCTACAGAGCTGAACTGTCGACTTGTGGTGGATGTAGGTAAGTGATAAACTAAAGTAAAAGTGCGCAATGGTGCACACCCGGCCCTACCCTATTTCAAATTAAACAAATATCAATTTTATTTCAATGACAATTAAGTTGATTTCAGAGTGACTAGCACTATTGGCAAAGTTATAAAAATGTTTAAAGTTGTAGCGTAAACTGAACTTTATTGTGTAGGAATTAAAGTTATTTTTCCATTAATTCATATTTGTTTACATTTTTGGCAAATAAATCGCGAATGCACGGTAGATACAGTACGACCTGTTTAGCCTTTTTGGCAAGTTTGACCTTTATGATGTTGAATTAGGGGTGATTTTTGCTTACATGCCCCCACTCCTGAAAGCTTCGGCTCGGCTGATAATGTGTCAATTAATATTTTTCTTCATAAACTTACTGTCACGTGCATGAGTTATATACACCTTTTTGTTACATACTAGCATTTGCCCGCGAGTTCGTCCGCGTGAATTTTCTTGAACCCCCGACCTACCCCGTCGCATCGCATCATCTGACCGCGCTATCACTTCGTTTTTGCTTACCGGTCTTTCCAACTTTTTTTTTCTTTCTGCTCGGCTCCTAAGGGTCATGGTGTGATGTTAAATAGCCTATAGCCTTCCTCACGAATTGGGTTATCATATGCAAAAATATTTTTTCAAATCCGACTAGTATAGGTCTACCAGAATCTCAGGGCAAAAAAAAAATTAGATTTTCACATGGCAATGTCAATCCATATGAAAATCACAATTTATTGTTTTATTTTTTTACCATGAGATTCTGGTAGACCATTCCAGAGTTTACCTCCTACATAAAAATTAGAACTATAATGAGATATGTACTCAGAACAATGATCAATGTAGAATGTATTGTAAACACACAAGTTGACGATCGTAATTAGTAAATAAATCTTTTGTCAAAGTATTTGGTTGGGACTCGTTATTTCGGACAATCAATTAACAAATAACATGAGATTTATCAGCGGATTCAATACACTGAACCGTTTATAGACTACGATAACTGTACCTCTCTTTAGGGGCTGTCTCCACGAGCGAGAGAATCGCAGCGACAGTCTCGCCGTGCCATCAAATTTTCGCCGCGATGATATCGCCGTGTGGAGACACTTTCTAAGAGAGTGTAAAGAAATACGTGGCACGACGATAATATCCCTGCGATTCTCTCGCTCGTGGAGACGGCCTCTTAGTGATCGTTTACGAATCTTGTGCTGCGTTTGCCAATTCTTCCATCATTCAAACTAGTGTAGTCAGTCAAGTCCTTACTTCTAGGTAGGCTGATATACAGGGTGTTACGGAAAGGGTATATCAATACAAACGGGTTGAAGAGTGTATATGGTCTAGAATCTCTGTACAAAATTTCAGCTGAAAGGCATTAACTTTGAAAATGCTTAATATTTTTTTATTTCGACATCACGGCGCTGCACTGGCGCGCGGCGGCGTGATGTGCGTGTACTAGGCGCACAGACACACTACAGATAATGGATAATGACCCTCGTAGTGCGGTGACACGTTTGATATGATTTCAATTTAATAAACTATCGAAATAAAAAAATATTAAACATTTTCAAAGTTACTGCTTTTGTGCTGAAATTTTGTACAGAGATTCTAGACCAGATACACTCTTCAACCCGTTTGTATTGATATACCCTTTCCGTAACACCCTGTTTTATATTCATAATCTCAATTTCACAGGAGAGCTCGAGTACCCACAGTATTATTAGCGACGTGCGCTAAGCCAAGCAAGTTGACATCACATGCTAAAGCGGTCACGCTTACTGCCGTCGGTGAGTACGTTCTTACATACAGTATTTTTATCTCACGAAGCGGCGCGCGTTTTACATGTGGTAATCAAGTGTACACACGCTGTGAGTGTCAAAACTACCTAGAACTTTAACGGAATAGAAAATAAATGGGGAGTTTGTTCCGCCACTTCTTCTCCCCAGCGAAAGCACTAGGAAGTGCTGAAGGGTGGGCGTTTTGGTGTGGGTCTTTTGTAATTTTGACGTTCGAAAAGTGCTGATTCTCAGCCTAGTTTGAATAAATGAATTTTGATTTTGAAATCACTACAACATGAAAGCGTTAGGAACCGAAATTGTTAAAATCTACAGTTCTTAATACTCGTCGGTTGCTTCCGAGCTCCCGAGCAAGTGGCCGACGTGCGTAAGCGCCCCTCTAACGCTGTGTCGCCCTTTCCACTGACTACCTCGCCATGGCCACTTGATTTCGCTGCCGTCTCACGTGACCTCGTCATGACCACATGACATCGCTGCCGTCTCGCTTGACCTCGCCATGGCCACGGGACATCGCGGCCGTCTCACTTGACCTCGCCATGGCCACGTGATATCGCGGCCGTCTCACTTGACCTCGCCATGGCCACGTGATATCGCTGCCGTCTCACGTGACCTCGTCATGACCACATGACATCGCTGCCGTCTCGCTTGACCTCGCCATGGCCACGGGACATCGCGGCCGTCTCACTTGACCTCGCCATGGCCACGTGATATCGCTGCCGTCTCACTTGACCTCGCCATGGCCACGTGATATCGCAGCCGTCTCACTTGACCTCGCCATGGCCTCATGACATCGCGGCCGTCTAACATGACCTCGCCATGGCCACATGATATCGCTGCCGTCTCACTTGACCTCGCCATGGCCTCATGACATCGCGGCCGTCTTACATGACCTCGCCATGGCCACATGATATCGCTGCCGTCTAACTTGACCTCGCCATGGCCTCATGACATCGCGGCCGTCTAACATGACCTCGCCATGGCCACATGATATCGCTGCCGTCTCACTTGACATCGCCATGGCCTCATGACATCGCGGCCGTCTAACATGACCTCGACATGGCCACATGATATCGCTGCCGTCTAACTTGACCTCGCCATGGCCTCATGACATCGCGGCCGTCTAACATGACCTCGCCATGGCCACATGATATCGCTGCCGTCTAACTTGACCTCGCCATGGCCTCATGACATCGCGGCCGTCTAACATGACCTCGCCATGGCCACATGATATCGCTGCCGTCTAACTTGACCTCGCCATGGCCTCATGACATCGCGGCCGTCTAACATGACCTCGCCATGGCCACATGATATCGCTGCCGTCTCACTTGACATCGCCATGGCCTCATGACATCGCGGCCGGACCTCGCCATGGCCACATGACATCGCTGCCGTCTCACTTGACCTCGCCATGGCCTCATGACATCGCGGCCGTCTAACATGACCTCGCCATGGCCACATGATATCGCTGCCGTCTAACTTGACCTCGCCATGGCCTCATGACATCGCGGCCGTCTAACATGACCTCGCCATGGCCACATGATATCGCTGCCGTCTAACATGACCTCGACATGGCCACATGATATCGCTGCCGTCTAACTTGACCTCGCCATGGCCTCATGACATCGCGGCGTCTAACATGACCTCGCCATGGCCACATGATATCGCTGCCGTCTAACTTGACCTTGCCATGGCCACATGATATCGCTGCCGTCTAACTTGACCTCGCCATGGCCTCATGACATCGCGGCCGTCTAACATGACCTCGCCATGGCCACATGATATCGCTGCCGTCTAACATGACCTCGCCATGGCCTCATGATATCGCTGCCGTCTCACTTGACATCGCCATGGCCACGTGACATCGCGGCCGTCTCACTTGACAAATCCTCTAACATTGCCTTAATTTCTATGACAGCGGCACGTGTAAGAAGAGCCCCGCCTACCTCAGAGCCGGGCGCTCGGGACATATCTGACCAGTTGCCGTTCTTAGAGTACGAACTGCACAAACTGTTACTGGCTAAGCTTAGGATGCAAGTAAGTCAAGTATATTTTAATTAAAGATGGCTTGAGTCCTTACAGGTTTAGTTAAAAACTAGTACTTATATTTTAGAACCTGGATAAGGCTGGCATACGAACTTGAGGACTGGTACAGACGCCAGCACATCAAGCTACCCGAAACTGTAAAATTTTCCCAATCAATTCTGAACCTTATGCTTTAGCGATAAAGTTGAAAATCTATTAAAGAAATTTTACAAATTGTACGAGCTACTACAATCTGAGCACATCAAGATGTGCTGGTGTCTGTACATGAAAAGAGAGGCCTGTGGATGATGATGATGACCTTACTTTAATTATGTTAAATCAGAGAACTTGATTGATAAGCAAATTGATTATCAACTTCTTCTTTACGTGTCGATTTGACTAAAATTTTATGCCACCTGGGCAGCTTTATCGTGGGCTTTTTTGTGGATGGGAAATCATCAAATGACCCCTCCCGCTCTGGGTGGAGCGGAAGGGAGTGTCAGACTCTTACTGACTAAAACCCGTGTTCCTTCCTTAGCCCTTTATTTATTTAATACTTCAAGCACATAAATGTACAGAGGCGGACTTAATGCCATAGGCCTCATTTACGGAGACGCGGGGCGTCGCGCGTCGCGTTTGGCGGCGCGGCCCGCACTGAATTCAAATATATGGCGTTGTATGAGTGCGTTTACGGAGAAGCGATTTTAGACGCGTTTGTTTGAATTAGGGCGTTTTTTGCGGCCGAGCCCGCGGATGGCACCGACGCGTCCCACGCGGCGGCGCACGCAGCGGCGCACGCAGCGGCAATTCTCGATGAAGCTATGTCCGAGGCGGAATCTTCTGTCAGTCTTATTTAGAAATCGCGCAACACAGACGTAGTCACCGTCGCAATGGAGTATGATATGATCGACTTTTTTTTAGAAGAAAATTCATTGTTAAAAAAAAAAAGAATACAAACATTCGAATTGAGAACCTCCTCCTTTTTTAGAAGTCGGTTAAAAAAGTGAATTATTTAATATAAGAAGTGGCCCAGTGTTTACATCAAAGGAACATGAGAAGTTTGGGGAATATGCAACTCTTTATAAGTCAATAAGAGAAAGAGGTTATGATGTATTTCATGGTTATACATGGATGTCTAAGAGCTCTTACACACGAGCGGCATGTTCCCAACGGCAGAGGTAACTGCAGCCGTCGACGCGCGTCGGCGGCAACCGTCGACGCGTCGACGGCAACAGTCGACGCGTCAACGGCAGCCGTCGACATTTCAACTTCGAAGATATAGGTCGACGGTTGCCGTCGACGCGCGTCGACGGCTGCAGTTACCTCTGCCGTTGGGAACATGCCGCTCGTGTGTAAGAGCTCTTATACAACTGAATGACCAGCCATCCACAACTGGGGTCGCTCCTGTATTGCAGAAATAACTAGTTCCAATTTTTCGTCATTCGCGACACGTGCGCTCCCATCTCTCGCCAACATAAAACTAGTCGATTTGATCGAGGCGAGCGTGCGCCGCCGCGATGCCCGCCGCGGGCGCCGCGGCGGGCACCGCCACGCTTCCCGTCTCGCTTCTCTATGAACATGCTCGTATATTGCTATAAGTTTGTGTTTACGCGTGCGATGATGCGTGCCGCTTCACGCGCCGCCCCACTGTAAACAGAAAAAACGTCCGACGCGCCGCGAGACGCCACGCCACACGCGACGCGAGACGCCCCGCGTCTCCGTAAATGAGGCCATAGGCATTTTCTATCAGTCAACCTTTGGGTGATGCAGAGACAAACAGTGGTAGGTGCATCATGATCCCTTTATTTTCCGGGGTAGCGGTAACCCTTTCGGACAATACCGCTGACCTTTATCATGGACTTAGTTAGCAACTTAAATAATAATAATTAATTTAATAACTTAAATTGTCCGTAAATTGAAACGCGTCTAATAAAACGAACGTTTCTTTCCACAGGGCGCGAACGCGTTATTCTCTCTACAGACACAGATATCGATCGGCGAACGTTGTGTGATGGCACTCGCCAGCGGCACCGCCTGCAGGCTCGCCGCCCTGCCGCCGCCTGCGCCGCCTAGGATCAAGGTATGTCGTTGTGAACACTTATGTGTGCTGTGAAGGCCCCCCACAACGTGGACTTGTGAAGGCCACAGGAATCCGCTGGATGCGGGAAGCACAGAACTGGTCGAAGTGGCGGTGCTTGGGGGACGCCTATGTCCAGCAGTGGACGTCTTTCGACTAAATTATGATGATGATGTGTGTTTGAAGTTGATAGAAAACTGTTTATTAAAGCTGTTCACAACCATTTGATACGCTTTTGTACCGAATCGTACAGACGCCAGCACATCAAGCTACTACGATCTGTCAAATTTCTTTAATAGATTTTCGACTTTATCGCTAAAGCATAAGGTTCAAAATTGATTGGGAACGTTTGACAGCTTCGGCTAGCTTGTTGTGCTGGCGTCTGTACATCAAGCCACGTTATCGAAGGAGAAACCAAAACAAAAACGCTGTTCACAAATTCAAAACCCGAAAAGGGGTTTGAAAGTTTTGGCCCTAAAATCAGCCGCCATTTTGATTTTTTTTTCAGAATCGCGGTACACAACAAAAGTTATATATTTAGATAGAGGACACTTATACAAACAAAAAATGTAATGCAACATAGTATCCTAAAGCGTCAGGTTTCGGAGTTATTCACCAAAATATAAGTCGAAAACAACGGATTTTTTTTTTTGCCCTCTAGGTAAGCATATTGAACTATTGAGGTAATAGAAACGTTATGAAACCTTTATGGAGAAGAAACAAAAGAAGAATAGACATTTTTTAAATAAATAATTAAACACCGCAATTTATAGTTCGTTTTTTAATCCCAGAGACTAATCTGACAAGTGTAATGTCAAACTTCTATACTAATAAGAAAAACGAAAACAGAAAAGACTTAAATGTCAGATTGTCTCTGGGATTAAAAAACGAACTATAAATTGCCGTGTTTAATTATTTATTTTAAAAATGTATATTCTTCATTTGTTTCTTCTCCATAACGGTTTCATAACGTTTCTATCACCTCAATAGTTCAATATGCTTACCTGGAGGGAAAAAAAACAAAAAAAATCCTTGTTGTTTTTGACTTATATTTTGATGAATAACTCCGAAACCTGACGCTTTAAGATATTATGTTATATTACATTTTTGTTTGTATAAGTGTCCTCTATCTAAAAATATAACTTTTGTTGTGCACCGCGATTCTGAAAAAAAATCAAAATGGCGGCCGACCTTAGGGCCACCCTCCATACAAAAATCTTCAAACCCCTTTGTCAGTTTAAATCAAATTAACGACCGCTTATATTCTTCCGACGGCTGTTTGCTGTCGGAAGCAAGGAAAATTAGGTAATCGATATGTTTCAGGCATGATAGCTTGTCGAATGATTGTAAATAACTATGCAAAAGAGAGAGTAGTGGTGGCTCAGTGGTTTCGACCCCGACTCTCAAGTTGTTGGGTCTTGAGTTCGACCCCAGCCAGGTAGTTTACTTCGTGTATTTAATTTAATTACCACTGCTCTCAAAACGGTGAATGAAAACATCGTGAGGAAACCAACATGTCCTAAAACCAAAAATTTGAAGACATGTATCATCTACCAACCCACACTAGGCCGGGTGAGCCCACTCCTATAACTTTCTCACTGCTGGGACACAGGTCTCCATTCGAGAGGGAGTGGGCTATAATCTATCACGCAGGCCCACTGCGGGTTGGCCACATGTCTTAATTGTTAGTGTGAATGTGTTTTTGCTTATGCCATTTTTATCATAAACAATCCCCACTAGGCTGAGTTTTTTTTTTTATTATTGCTGATTGGCCCGCTCTTGACCTCGATCACGTCTGATGGAAAGCGATGGATGAGGTCTATGATGGAACGAGCGTGCCCAGAAAATGCCTAAGGCACTGGAGCTCCCACGCATCGACGAAACAAAGCAGGCTGCTTGACGCCGGACTCCGGTGGGAGGGTGGTCGCAAACCAGGCGGGCGTTAGCCCTACCACTGCAAGGGAAGAGTTGGCCAGTCAAATAAGGTGTTGGGTGTGACTGTCCAGGATGCGCCGAGCGCGAGCGTTCAGTTGAATAACTGGCGGAACAAACTGCGCTACACGAGGAGGCTTCTTCATGCATCCCAAAAATGAGTTTATTTAACTAGTGGGGATTTCTGGAAAACAAAATAACAATCCCTCCTGGTGGGGATTTCTGGAATAAACCTTTCATTTGTATGTTTAATTCTAAAATAATAATTTCAGGCATCAGAAAACGACAAAGATGCATTGGAAATACAAAAAGCGCTATGGGACTCGTTCTCAGCGAACAGAGCGGCCAACGGATTCGATATAGGTAAATAAACTGTCATATTTATTTCGTGGCTAAGTAATAACAGCCGCATGGGTCGATACATCAGGTTAAGCTACGCTTGCCGCTATTGGTCCGTGGATGGGTGGCTATCTTTACATACCGAGACTCCTCCGTGCCTCGGAAAGCACGTTAAGCCGTTGGTCCCGGCTGTCATTCATGACTCCTTTACAGTCGGTACGGGTCTTCAGAAGCCGCCCGAAAGTCTGACAACCAGTCTTACTAAGGGGTATCGTTTTACCCAGTAACTGGGTTGTGTAGGTCAGATAGGCAGTTACTCTAAAGTAAAATACTAGTATTCAGCTCCGGTTACAAAACTCAAAGTCAAAGCATTTATTTCAAATAGGCACATAAAAGGCACTTTTGAACGTCAAAACTTACCTTAAAATTGAATTGATTCTAGTCGCCCCTTCCAAAAGGTAGTTTTCGTATGGAGAAGAATGGGCAAGAAACTCCACCATTACACTGGAAGCCGGACACAACATAGGTGGGAAAAAGCTGGACAGGTGATAGTTTATGTAAATTTGCAGCCAATAGCTCATGCAATCCTTTTCCTTATGTCACCAGGCGGCATAGAGCACGCCACCAACGGTGTGCTGCCCGAGGTGGAAGGAGAAGAGGCGCCCGCGTTAGACTTGTGCGCTGATAAAGATGCGTGCGTGCTCGAACTGGACGAGGCTGAGGATGTAAGTTACTTGTCTATGGTTTTTAAAAGCCTGTTAAAGGACATGGCCAATTTTTGTAAGGACGTCGGCATAGTTATCGAATTTAGTGTACACCTATGATTTTTGGTGTTTTATATTCGTGAATATTTGCTCATTAAATTGCTATAAATAAAAAACTCAGAGAACTCGTCATTACAACAGACTAGACGAAAAACAGTTTCACTAAACCTTTTAATCAGATCGCTAGCAATAAGGTGTATAGATTATAATTTTGCTATTAAAACACTTAAAGGCGCTTTAAAATAGCGAACAGTTGTGAAATTATTATATTATTACGTATAACTGATATGGTTTTAATATTATTAAGCATTTAAACAAAGTGATGGCCACCTAAATGAAGGATTTTAAACTGCATATTGATTAACATTTGTATGAAACTGGGTGATAGTCTCAAAAAATGTGACAATAATAACAAACATAACATAAAATCGCGCCTATATATTCCCCGAAGGGTTGGTCAGAAGTGTACAACCACATTTCACCAGTTATTGTGTGGTAGAAGGTATCAGTCCGCAGGAATAAGCAGGGGTCATTATGAACAACTTTTATTATGGGACCAAACCTGAAATCGCGAAAAAAAATCAGCTGTTCCTTGCATTTATGTTCACATAACTCGTTAAAATGTAGGGAAGAGCTGATTTTTTTTTCGCGTTTTCAGGTTTGGTCCCATAATAAAAGTTGTTCATAATGATTAGTACAATGACCCTTTAAAAGGATGCCCATGAATTCAATTTCACCCTGTATAACTACGGTTTTTAAAGAACACGTTTTTTTTTCATATTTCCTAGGTGGAGACTGCTCGGGCACTCGCTCAACGTCACGTGAACATGCAAGTGTACACGCACGGACTCAAACCTGTCATGGGAGCAAACCCACAGGCGTTTGCGCAGGTTTGTTACCATTTTGTATAATATTGAAGATATGGTTGGCAATATTTTAAAAGGCACTGATTGAAAACGGTAGTTTACAGTAGTTTTGGTAAATTAAAAATGGCATAATGCATATTTATTAACATCTGTAATAAGGCAGCTTCATTGTGCTGAGGCCAGTCCATTTATTTGTTTATTTAATACTTCAAGCACATACATGTCTCCGGACATTCCATTGTCTCCGGACTAGGTACCTTTATTACATCAAGGAAGTTTACCATCTCCACTGGCAACTTCCTCGCAAGTACCTTCACCACTGGCAACCTCCTCGCAACTACCACCACGAGCCAGCAACTTGACACGTCATAATCAGGGCCGTCTCCATTGTTTGCATCTTCTCCCTCAGCGCCTACTCGTTCAACAAGACTTTAGAGTTGTCGCGATAAAGCGAAAAGTAATACCTGCTAAAAGATTACAACCTAATTGGCGTTGCTGTAAGTTTACCGGTTCTGCAGAAGTAGAAGATAAATCGTTTGAGCCAAGTGAAGAGAAGAGTGGTATTGTAATAGTGGCTTCTTCTCTATCGCGTGAGAAGAAGAGAAGCCAGGCGTGAAGCCAAAAAATCCAAGTCGCTGAAAACATTTCGAATTGAAATTGAAACCTACGCAGATTTGAGAGAACGAATGCAAGCAATATCAGCAGGACTACCAAGACCATATAGCCCAGTCAAAATAGACATTCAAGGTTACATTAATTCGCACAAAGCTGAAAATTGGTATGAATGTTGGGAAAATATTTACAAATAAATTGTCAAAAGTCCCCATCGATCCGAGACGTTTGCAAAAAAAATATTCAAGGTCAAATGTTGCAAAAATCGGTTTTTTGCATTTTTCAGCTAAACGGTAAGTTTTATCATAAAAGTAAGTAAGACAAAATTGTTCATCATGCAATTATCTAGAAAAATTGTTTTTACACTTTTTTCCTAAGAATCACCATTTCGGAGATATACCTAGCGATGCAAAAAGTTGAAAAAGTTGTGTTATTCTTACTTGCACACGTCGGATCGATGGGGACTTTTGATAACTTATTTGTAATGGTGTTCCTAACACATGTACAAATTTTCAGCTTTATGCGAATTAATGTAACCTTACCCCTATTTTTGAAGCTAACGGACTAATACAGCAACCAGTAGCTGAAAGACCCCCAGATGCTGTTGGATATAATCAAGTTGCTCATTATCCAACTATTAGCATCCATCGGAGGGCGGTGCATGTATTGCACAAATGGGCAGACCAAATTGTTTTGCCAAAAATGCAAAAGGAGGCTGTGCTTATTGCCGCGACTTAATTGTTTCCTAGCATATCATAATAAGAAATAATAATTAGTAATTGTAAGACTGATAATCAGTGATCGGAATAGGCTGAGTATATTTACCTAAACTTCGGAGAACAGAGACAGAAAGTGGAGACTTCCTTACGACGACATTTTTTCCCTAAACTACTAAACTTGCAATTACCAAATTTTCGGGATTTTCACGTAAAATCCCGAAATAAATAGTAACTTTAATTCATGTATTCCCATTATATGTAATATATGATACAACGGATAGTTTAAGGATCGTAAATATAATTCGAAAATATGAATTAAAGCTAGACTATTTATTTCGGGATTTTACGTGA
This sequence comes from Amphipoea oculea, assembly GCA_945859645.1. Taxonomy (NCBI): domain Eukaryota; kingdom Metazoa; phylum Arthropoda; class Insecta; order Lepidoptera; family Noctuidae; genus Amphipoea; species Amphipoea oculea. The sequence goes on from OX243883.1 coordinate 17,391,534, forward strand.
AAATCTCGAAAATTTGGTAGTTCCAACTTATTTTCAATTTATTTAAGATTTTTCCCGAGTTCCAGGAAAAAAAATGTCGTCGTAAGGAAGTCTCCACTTTCTCTTTCTGTTCTCCGAAGTTTAGGTAAATATACTCAGCCTATTCCGATCACTGCTGATAATATATAAGTAGATATTCCTGATTGATCTCATTCTACCTATAATGTAGATTTTTATAACGATCAAAGGCCTATTATAACTATATTTTTGATTTTTAACCGACTAATACTAAAAGAGGTTCTGTTTTTTAAATGTTTGTATGGAAGTACAAAATAATGATGTCTTAAATTTCATGGTTTTTTATGTTAAAGGCAATATTTTTTTTTTTTTTGTTAAACTCAAACTCTCAAACTCAAACTCAAAGCATTTATTTCAATTAAACCAATTACAGGCACTTTTGAATTGTCAAGGGGTCGGTCAGTCAGAAAGATGAAGCTAGTTGCCCATTCCAAAGCGTAGGTACCTATGGAGAAGAACGGGCAAGAAACTCCATGGACACTCTTTTAAATCAGAATAATATGGTTACAAAGTCTTGGTTACATCATTCATGCTAAAAATTATACATGTGAGAACAATGCAGAACGTTAAAAGCGTCCATAATGAAAAGATGAGAAAAAAAAAAACAATTAAAAAATTAAATTAAAATAAGCCGTGGCAGCAAAGAGATGACCAGTCCCTACTGACGGCGCCCGTTCACGAACATGACGCATGTATTAGCACCATTCAGCTCAACCATTTTGAAGGGAGCTAAATGATCCAACACATGCGCCACCATCAGCGAGACATTTGAGTGAGCATGACATACTCTCAGCCGCCAGAGCACATTCAAGTCAATGAAAGACGTACCCAGTAAATGGTAGCTTTATAGTATGTACATAGTACTCACACATGTGCTATGCAATTATACTAAAAAATAATGCTTATACCTCGTTGAAAGCCTGGCAGTGCGGCAAATATGATACATAGATTGTATAAGGTTGATTGTTAAGAGTCTGGCAATGTGCCTTATGTGATACATTCAATAAATCATAAAATAATAATTTAACTTTTATTTTTCCTAACCTCAATGAATACCTAAGAATAAATTTTATGTAAAATTTTTCGAAATTCCAAAAGAATCTTGCCAAGTATAGGGTTAACCGACTTCAAAAACGGAGGTTCTGTATTCGATCCGTATGTATGTATGTTTGTATGTCCGCGATTTTCTCAAAAACTGATGAACAAATTTGGATAATTCTTTCATTAATGTGATCTACATACTTTCAGGAAGGCTTTAATATATAATACATTAGGTAATTATTCTTATGTAAGAAGTAATATGCATAAATGTACTGCAACTCTCTTCTATGCGAATTTTGATGATTCTTCCAGTCGGTGTCTTCAATTCTTCAATGCACTAGTGTTCATTGAATTTGTGTGGGGTAGGTACAACTAAAAAGTGAAAAATATTTTTTTTTACAAAAAAAAAACTACTGACTTCAAGAAAAACACTTCAAATAAAAAATATCTTCTGTTCTACGTAATGAAAGCTAATAAAATTTTTATCTTATACACTTTTTTCGAATTATTACCCATTTTCAAACCACACGTTCCGGAAAAGTGAACATTTTCGAATAAACGACTTTTATCGAACACTAGTGGTTGCCTGCTACTTCGTTCGTGTTATTTTGGACCTTTGTCCTGTGCACAGGTGTGGCGCGGCCGCCTGCAGCTGTCGGGCAGCGCGGGCAGCGCGGCCGTGGAGCGCCACGTGCGGCGCGCACTGGCCGGCGTCGCCTACAAGCTGCGTCGCCTGCAGCCCTGCGCACTCGTCGCGCCCAGGTTCCAGCTGGAACTACCTGAGGTCAGCTGCACGTCACTTTTTATTAAAGTGTCCCAACACAACACCATCAAGCCTTAACACAACTCTATATCTTGGACGCGAAACTATTCAGAATCTAAAAAGTAACTGCAAAATAAATAAGAGCAGGTTTACAACCAAGTAGAGTTTTAAAGACTGAAGACCAAAAGCTTCACAAATTTTGGAACAAGTCATTAAATTAAAAAAAAAACCAATTAAAGTAAACTTAGCCTATCACACTAATATTATAAACGCGAAAGTGTGTGTGAGTTTATATGTTTGTTACTTCTTCACGCTCAAACGGCTGAACCAATTTTGATGAAATTTTGTATGGAGGTAGCTGACACCCTGGATTAACATATAGGCTACTTTTTATCCCGATATTCCCACGGAATCGACATTTACGCAGGTAAAACCGCGGGGCGCAGATAGTTAATAATAACACCATACATTTTTTTCAGGACGAAATCCAACTCATAGTCTCGGGATCCGCCATCCCCCTCCAAGACCCGAACAGCCCCGAAACGAACGGCGTCGAGCACGGCACCCACTCCAGCAGCCAGCTCAGCAGCCAACACAGCAGCCACAGCAGCGCCGCCAGCAGCCGGAGCAGCCAGGGCCGCAGCGCCGGGGATGCTGACGATGATATCTTCACGTTGGATGAGGAGCAGCTGATTAAAAGTCCGCCGGAAGTAGTTGTGGAGGAAAAGAGTTTTGTTAATGGGCAGGTGGGTCTATCTTGAAGCATTACAAATAAAATATTCATAAAAATATTTTTAAAACAAGCTTTAAATGAACTAAAAATAAATAAAATTGAAATGTCTGTTTGTAATATTAAAATAACCGCTTTTTACTAAATACATATGGATTTATACACGGTACATATACCAAAAAATATTTTTTACAATTTTTGTCTGTCTGTTTGTTCCGGCTAATCTCTGAAACGGCTGGACCGATTTTGACGGGACTTTCACTGGCAGATAGCTGATGTAATAAGGAGTAACTTGGGCTATTTGTATTTCAGAAAAAGTCGCGGGTAACAACTAGTTACTAAATAAAACTTAAACATAACACTTCAATATTTTCTTTAAATGTTCGTGAACGTCCTTCTTATACTTAAAGATTAGCATCAAGCGTTTTGCAAGTGTTGTGATCAAGGAACTTGATTGATAAACAAATTGACTAACTATCCGTATATTCAAATCACAACTGTCTTTCTTTATCAGTTGTATGAAATGGCTTTATTACTATACATTTCGTTGTTTTTCAATCTTGTTCGGGATTGGGTTGAGATCAAGATAAACTAAGATTAAAGATTATAAAGATAGGTATATTTCACTAATACAAATGGGATAAAGATTAAAACAGAAAAATGAGATGAAATTGAGTCGCGCCCGATATGCTATCCGAAAACGTACTGACTGTTTTACTTAGGTAATACCACAGAATACTTAAAGTACTACGTACAGAAAGACCACTCCCTTCCCCGCACTAACATCAGTTACCGCACCTCACCCCGCACTTCGGCGTATTCATCGCAGTTCTTTAACAAGAGCGCTCGCAAACACAAGTACCTCACGCACACATTCATACGTATACAAACGTCATTTTTTAATGTAGTAGTAGTAGTAGGTAATTATTTTGCGAGCGTTGTATGGAGTGTCCGGGGTGTGATAATACATGAAATATTCAAGGCATAAAGCGCGGTGTAGCAATTACGCTGACATGTTTATTATTGTTCAGTGATTGACCCGAACAAATCTACTCAACATAAACACATTAAAGCACACACATCACACACCACATCACATCACATTAGTTATAAGCTAAATTCTTGTTACTAACAACCTTGCCTCGCCTATGGACTTTTTTGTCTGAAATAAATGTTTTTTTTATATTTATTTTTTTTATAAAAATTCCCTGTTCTTACGGGTACTGCACATTTAGGAGTACTTATCCTATTTCTAATTTGCAGTACCATAATCAGAACATAAACAAAAGATCACACCTAAATCCCCGAAAAATTAGGCAGGGGTGCAACTATAGTACACCCAAATATTGCCAAATACACAGTACATTCGTACGGTCGAACTAGCTATTTGATATACAGGCAGCTAACTTGAAACTACTTTTAAACAATGGTGTGCTGAGTTAGTCAGTCTTTTATACCACTCTATTTAATTAAGGATGCCATAAGCTGAAAAAGTTATAACGCACAAAATAAAACTAAATATTGGCTGTGTAGTGGAAAGATAAATAAATATGTTGCCTGTATACCAAATAGCTTTTTCGACCGTGCCACGTTCAGTATATCCATAATATTAAATAGTTCTTACATAATCAGCCGATAATGTTCCCACTGCTGGCACACAGGCCTCCTCTCTGTGAGAGGGAGTGGGCCGTAATCCACCACGCGGGCCCAGTGGGGGTGGTATATGTCACATGTCTTCGAATTTTTGGTTCTAGGACATGCCGGTTTCCTCACGATGTTTTCCTTCAACGTTTTGAGAGCAGTGGTGATGAAATAATTTACACAAAGTAAAGCGCCTGTCAGGGTTCGAACCTACGATCGTCGACGCCTCGTAAGTCGCGGTCGTTACCACTGGGCCACCACTGCTCTCGTATAAATATATATAAATGGTTCTTAAATTATCATAAACACAATGTCTCCACAGGTCCCAACTACGGTATCACTGACAACTCTAAGCCACATCAGTGGCGGGCGAGTGTCGCGTCGCCTGTGTGCGCTGCGGTTACTATTCGTGAGAGAAACTACAGCAGTCAGAGAGTTGGGAGGACTTAGCGGGTTCCTGCATACGTTTACTTGCGAGGTGAGTAATATTATATTTACCATAGTTTTTGCCACTGTAGCGGTATCTACAACGCGTCATACTGACGTCACGCAAATCCTGCATCTCGCAAGCAGAGTTTACCGCGCCACTAGCATAGATACAACAGCCCGACATGAATCATCGGGCAGTTGCCCGCCAGACACAACACCCGTCTGGTCGAAGGAACCTACCTTTTCTATAGACCCTTAGTAAGTCTGACAACCAGTCTTACTAACGGGTATCGAGTCACCCAATAACTGGGTCGTGGAGATTAGGTAGGCAGTCGCTCCATGTAAAATACTGGTATTCAGCTGCATCCGGTTAGACTGAGCAAGCCAACATAGTTGGAAAAAGCTAGGCAGGTAGATTTTGAGTCTTAGGAATCATTAGGATGCTATCATCATCATCATTTCAGCCGAAAGTCGTCCACCGCTGGGCCTGCGTCCAGCGGTGGACGCCCCAAGCACCTCCATTAGGATGCTATACAAGATTATCCTACTAATATTATAAACGCGAAAGTATGTGAGGATGGATGGATGGATGTTTGTTACTCTTTCACGCAAAAAATCGTTAACGGATTTGGATGAAATTTTGCACACAAATAAATTTATAACTAGGATTAACACATAGGATACTTTTTATCCCGGTATTTCCGTAGGATCGAAACATATAAATGATAAATGATTAATTTTCTGTAAGTAGGTTTGTACAAACACTTTTACACGCCAATCATATATTTTTTTTAAGCTAGATGAGGTCGACGTTTCCTATCTGACTACTCTGAGAAGAAAGGCCGAAACAAACTCAGAGGTCACAGTCTCTTTTAAAGATCAGACAAAATCATGGTCAGATCATGTGAAGACCATGTAGGTTGGTGTCTGAAATGGTCTTTTGAGGAAAGAACCACACAGATTGAGCGGACCTGTCCAGTCAGTGCACGCATTTATCAAAAATCCTGCAGTTCAACTCAGAACTTGAGGAGCTCAACGATTCAACGAACAATACCAAAGAAAGGGCATTTGGGTAGGCTGCGTAAATTACTCAATGCAATGTATGCAGGTTAAACCGCGGGGCGCAGATAGTAATTTAAATGATGTCGTTGTCATCAGGTAATGGCGATAGTGCGTGCGTACACGGCTGCGCTGGGCGGTAACGCGCTCACATCCTTTTACATCACACAACTCATGCTGCAGGATAACGCGCACAAGAATCAGGTATGTGCTTCTGTAATTTATTTATTTTACTTTAAGGCGCGTCGCCCACACGAGCTAGAGTCGAGGCGGCATCGAGACGGCGTCGAGGCGCGGGCGCACGTTTTCTATAGAAATAAATATAGGTAAATATATAGGTATGTGTTTATTCCTATCTTCTTCTTAGCGTGTCGATGGCAATCTAAATGTACTCGGCCCAGAATTCGGCCACTTGTTTGGCGCCATCACTAGCGTCCATCAGTTCCTGTAACGTGCAGCTGACAGGACACGCAGGGCACGATATTAAGTGTCCCATCGTTTGTGGAACAGCACCACATTTACACTCCAAGGCGGAGTCGTCTATAAATTTCCACCTGAACAGGTTTTCCTTGCTTCGGCCAACCTGGGTCCGGAGTCTGTTTAAAGACTTCCAGTTTACCCAAGGTAACTCATGTCCAGGTGGGAGGTCCTCAGCGGGTGGAACGAACGGTTTGGGTAAGGAAGCACCCGCGCCTCGACTCTAGCTCGTGTGGGCGACGCGCCTAAGGGGCTTACAGGACCTAAACGCAAAAAACGCAAGTTCTAGAAACAATAAAAGTATATGATCGACTACAGATACAAAACCCAAAAAAATATATGATATTCTTCAGCATATATGCTAGGTAGATAGTGTGTTGAAAACATAATACAACTTATTTGGTACGACAGAAAAAAATCATGAAGATACCTCTACAAACTTTCTTTTTACAATAATAACCATACTAATATATGTACGGTAGGCTGCAAAAGTGCATGGGTAGTACAGAAACAAAATCGTATGAAGTGAGAAATGACGCCATCTAGCGTAAAACCAGTTAACGACTAACAAAATTTAATTATGCTGTTATTAGATGGCGTTGCTTTGCTTTATATGATATAATATTTTTGTAGTTTCTTTTTGTCTCTTCAAACAATTTATAATTAATAGTTTCTTTTAAAGAAAAATGTTCCTAATTATTAACCTACTATGTTAAAATTGAATATCAATTTATAAGTAGGTGCTAAGTAACTACTAATTCGAATATAAAATTAATTATTAAAATACCCACTCGTTAGCTTAATAAATATATTTCTATCGGTTTCTTTTATTATTTTTATCATGTAAGCTACGTATGCTGGTAAATGTAATGTAATAATTAGATAAATGTATTAGCCTTGTAACTCTTTACTCAATGCTACTTAATACGTTTCTTCCTAACTCCTTACTTACGTTTCGTAAATTAGTCAAAGAAGTCGTGAAGAAACCAACGCCATCTAGTTTATTTTCGAAAACTTGAATTCAAACGTTCACGGGAAAATAGACACTAAGGTACCCATGCAATTTTGCTGGCGACTGTACGTACAATCATTATGATTTTTTGTCAGAATATTCTAAAAGCAACATAATAAAGTACTAGTGTTTTAATTTTTTAGTCCAAACAATAGATTTTTTGTAAATAGATAACTAATTGCTTCATATTTTGCAATAAATTACCAGCATTGCCTCATTGCGCTTCTCTTTCTTTTCTATGGAGTCCGACAGTGACCACGTTTAAGATCATGTAGTCTTCTTAAGTGGGATATGCTAAGGTAACCCGGCTAAATTCGAATGCAAGTGTCGTATTGATGAATGTAAATTTATTATACAAAATTGATAATTTAGCGCAGAGGCTCGTTTTAATTTTAGATACCGAATAAAGTGTACCTATAGAGCCTGGCCTAAACTACTTCTCGTGACGACGTCAAATAGCTTTTTCTAGGTCAGTCTTTTTCTCGTTATAGCAAAAAGTCCTGAACCCGAAAACCTGACTTCAAATTACTATAATTATTAAGGTCTCTTAGATTTTATTTCCTAAGACTATGTATGTACAGACGCCAGCACATCAAGCTACTACAATCTGTCAAATATCTTTAATAGATTTTCAACTTTATCGCTAAAGCATAAGGTTCAAGGTTGATTGGGAAAATTTTGACAGTTTCGGGTAGTTTGATGTGCTGGCGTCAATGCATTATCATACAATTATTAAGTAATATTTTTCTTTGCAGGGTCAGTGTCTCCTATCGGTAGGTGGCGACATTGTTCACATAACATACTGAATATAATTCAACCGAACATGACATATCTATGACAAAAACGTTTAGGACCTATTATGATATATCTTTGTATTAGTAGAACTATATCTAGCTAGTTATTTTGCGAATTTAAACCTAATTTGTGTTCCAAGAATGTGATTTTGAATATAAGTTTTTTTGGTGTAACTAATCTAAATATTAAAACTTTTTATGTTAACTATGTACAGACGCCAGCACATCAAGCTAGTACAATCTGTCAAATTTCTTTAATAGATTTTCAACTTTATCGCTAAATTATAAGGTTCAAAGTTGTTTGGGAAAATTTGACAGTTTCGGGTAGCTTGATGTGCTGGCGTCTGTACAGTCACAGTCAGTCAGGAATAAGAAGTCGCATCTTTAGGTCAAATCACTTAGTGCCAACATTATAAATGCAAATGACAATTCGAAAAGGTGACATGTGGAATGTATTTGAAAACTGCTGAACAATTTCGTATACCCGGATGTTAAAGGCGCAATTACATTTGGACCTACTTATGCAAGACGTAACCAATCCACACACATGCCAAAATCGAGATAAGTATACAGAAAAATGAACCTTTTATCGACCCTGTAAAGATCAAAATGATCTGACTGAATTGATTGTTTTGTCTGAATTGTCTGATCATTTTGATCTTTACAGGGTCGATAGAAGGTGCATTTTGAAAGCTTTCTGTATACTTATCTTGATTTTGGCATGTGTGTGGATTGCTTCCGTCTTGCATAAGTAGGTCCACTTGGTCGTTAGCCCGTATTCGGGTGCTCGGGAGACTTTATTCACATTCGGGCACCCGATGCATTAATTACACTGGTCATCGCACTGGTACACGGGCTAACGGACTACGAGTAGTTTGAAATTTCGAATGAAGTCGAGACTACTCATCGCGACGACTGGCATCATTGATAGAGGTGAAAGGCAAACTGGCGTCGGGTAACCGAAACTATGAAGCTGGACTAGATTGTCCCAAGACGGGCGTACTCAACCAAGTTCCTCTACACTTGGTCGTTTGCCCGAATGCGGGAGAACGACCAAGTGTCATTGCGCTATTAGTTTTCTGGTTGTACTTTCTAAACGTGTAAGTTTCATGTTAGTATTAAGTCAGACTGTCTAACAAAGTTATTAATATTACTATTTGATGAATATCGAGTATGGCGGAGATAAATGGACAACTCTAAGCGATGATTCATTGAAATAATATAATGCAATTAGGAATGTAATAACCTTGTGCTGAGTCGTCATAGGGTCAGTTGCCAAAGAAGAAAAAAAAACCGTGTGCTGCTTTAGCTGTCAGTTTGACAGGTGTAAGTTTCATTTTGGCAGCTAAAAACTTTAGGGTCCTACATTATTGTTGCGCATGTGGAGATGTCAGGTAAGTACTAGAGTCCTACAGTCTTTTCACAGTTATTTTAACTCAGAGAGCAGCAATCCAATAGCAGTCTTATTGTAACGAGAATAAAGTTCACTTTGATTTTGACAGACTTGTCTATAGCTGCAACCAAACAGCAGCAACCTTATTGCAACAGCAATGATCTGTGATTTTGACAGTGATGCAAACTCAAAGGTAAAATAACTGCGCACGGATTGTACAACAAGAAGCTTATAAATAACTATCTGCGCCCCGCGGTTTCACCCGCGTAAATGTCGATCCCGTGGGAATATCGGGATAAAAACTATCCTATGTCCTTTCCCGGGACTCAAACTATCTCTATACCAAATTTCATCGAAATCGGTCCAGCCGTTTTCATGTTATGTCGTGACAACGGAAAACGGGTTTCATTTTTATATATATAGATTAAAGCGGAGGCAACACTCAAAATACCTAAGAGAAGACAGACTACTGTGGTCGGACACTCTCTTTCTAAATACATACATATGACAAAGAAAACACATATCACTGTCTCATTCTTATGTGTGCATTTAGAAAGAGACTGTCCGACCACAGTCGTTTATCACTTAGGTATTTAGAGTGTTGCCTCCACTTTTATTATCTATAAGCTTCTTGCTGTACTAGGTCGTTGTTGTTAAATTGTCACAGAATTTCACAACAACGACAAGTATGGACAAAACAAGATGGCGGCGTTAGTTCCGATTTTGGGCACGCGCCAAAAGCGCCTTGTAGCATTGGATCTGTATAACTTTGAGGGCTCGAAGATATTTATGTCACAAAATGTTATAGTACCTTCGTCAATTTTAATCTACTATGCAAGATATTTTCTGTTTTTTTTTTTTCATAATCTTTAGAATAATAAAATATTATTGTAAGTACATAATTGTAAATGATTAAATTGCGGATTGAAAAAAAGATGAGAAATGTATATATATCAAGATCCTTTATGTATATCGTACAAAATTATTTTTAAATATTTTATTCATTGTAAACTGTTATATCTAAGAACTCGACTTTTTTGTCGAAATGTTTATATTCAAACGAGACTTGAGTGAAATGTTTTTAACTATATTTATTTTTGATGTTTTTCTTAATTTTAGTATATTTACTAAATTCCTATTTTAAAGTAGCACGTATAGGCCATAAAAGTCAAAAAATAGTTTATTTTTTATTATAATATACCGGAAAAATCTAATATTAAAGCCTCATAAAACGTACTTAACCAATTGTATTAACCATCCATATATCTTGCCATAGACACTTCGTAAGTTTTATTAAAGTCAACAAAATGATAATTATATTTTACCAAAAACTTGCCACAAACGTACTCTCTATTGATAAATACTGCTTTTACTATTCTTTACAGGTATTTGCGCGTTGCGGTATTTATATTAACAACAGGTATTAATTTATTAACTTACTGTCTTCACAAACTCTTTAAATAAAGTAAGTTTTACTCATTAAAATATACAGGCTATTTCTTTTAAATACAGTATTTAAAGGAAGAAAAGTATTTATTGCGACTCGTACAGGAAGATCACAAATTAAACTAAACAATAAAAAACCAAGTTATATAAAAAAGTAAGTAAAAGAAAAATTAAACGGAAACTCCTATGCGAGGCCAAAAGGCTCCTATCTCAGCATGATGCTGCGACATTTAAAAAATAAATGTCTCAGCGCTGGTATTCTGAAGTAACTCGGTATTAAACAAAAATGCGGTATTTAAATAACATTTAAACAGTATTTGAAAAAGTATTTATATACCGCAATGCGCAGTTTACCTTTAAGAAACCAAAGTGAAGCGGTATACAAAATATTGTAAGTTGTTTTTGTTTGTTTATTGTAAAAATATCACTACGGTTAGTGGAAATGAATGGTGCTACGTAAAACTTTCTTGTCATTTTTAATTGTACAAGTATTGATGACAAAATATACTCAAAAATTGCTATAAATAATGGGTCGCTTTTTAGTATAACCTTGCAAAATGTCGGAACTAATATATTCCATTATTACATCTGATCTGATATTATAAATAACTGGCAACATTTCATGTCATCTAGTCAGTAGTGTTGCCATTAGTAACAATTAAAGTAGGTTTGTGGTGTATTTTGTCACCGATACAATTTTTTTCTCATTTCTTAATTTTTACTCGATTTTTCCTATTCATGTCGTATGCTCTCATATAAATTAATAATCATTATTCATGTGTGTAAAAAGTACTTGTGGAACGTTTTAAATTACTCTCTTAAAACTTGCGAGGAGTTACAATATTTTTTAAGTAGTTATTATTGGTTTCCTAAATGGCCTAATGCTTTTAGGATTTACTTTAAAATACTCTTAAGAGCAGCGCAGTAATTATTTCATTCCCACTGCTCTCAAAACGGTGAAGGGAAACATTATGAATAACCGACATGTCCTAGAACCAAAAATTCGAAGACGTGACATCTACCAACCCGCACGAGGCCCGCGTGGTGGATTACAGCCCTCTCACCGAGAGGAGGCCTGTGTCCCAGCAGTGGGAACTTTATATAGGCTGATTATGTATATCTCAAACTTTTTAATATTTTCCTCCTCAAGAATTTTATTACGTTTTTCAGCATTGTAAAATAAAATTTTCTAAAGTCAAAGGACATCATTCATTTTGTACCCAAAAATTAAACTCAAATAGCAGCCAGGAGGTTAATTGTAGACCAACCAGGAGGTTAATTGTACCAATGTTGTATTATTAATAAAAAAATGTTGAGGGTGTTATTGCCAGAAGACTATCGTTTTTTTCTTCTAGGCTGACTTTATAGGGTACAAAATGTTCGAAACCTGACTGTCCTTTCTTGAAAACTTTGTTTGGTTCTACGTGTACTTAATTTTCACAATAAACATAATTATGTTTCGTAAGTCATTATGATTGTAAGAAACAGTATCTAGCCGTTATTTGGAAGTCTTTATGTATTTTATCTATGTATGTTTACAATATGTGTTGTAGGGCGAAATATATGACAAATATTTACTTACTGTCTATCATTTCTTATCCGATCTATCATTTCTGAGGAGCTCGTGGCTAAATGATAACAAGCCGCACGGTCGATAAGTATAGCTAAGCTAATATTGCCGCGGTCGGTTCGAAGATGGGTGACCATTCATATCATACCTATCGAGAGTTCGAGACCCCTCCGTGTCTCGGAAAGCAACAATGTCTCGGCTGTAATTCGTAGATCTGGCAGTCGTTACAAGTAGTCAGAAACACAAAAAGTCTGGCAACCATTCTTACCAAGGGGTATCATGTTACCCAGTAACTGGGTTGTAGAGGTTAGAAAGACAGTCGCTCCACGTAAAATACTGGTATTCAGCTGCATCCGAGTAGACTGGAAGCCGATCCCAACATAGTTGGGAAAAGGCTAGGCCGATGATGACCTCTTCTATTTTAACCGACTTCCTACTTTTGGAAGTCTGTGATAAAAAATAAATAAAAACCAACCAAAGCCTACTTCCAAAACTAAAAGTTAGTTTGTTAACTAAAGTGTTCGGTTGTTTTATTTTTACTGAAGCAGCTACTTATTTTAATTCTTTAACAGGCTAGTGTTCAAGTTTCTTTAGAAAGACAAATTTTTGTTGCTGAAACATCAACATTTATATAAAAATATGATAATTCAAGGTCGCTTAGCGCGCTATGGAGCGAGCTATGCTCGGAGTCTCTTTGAAGGATAAAATCAGGAATGAAATTATCCGGAAAAGAATCGGAGTTACCGACATAGCTTGCAGAGTAAGCAAACTGAAGTGGCAGTGGGCTGGCCATGTCTGTCGAAGGACCGATGGCCGGTGGAGCAGACGAGTCCTGGAGTGGAGACCGCGTACCGGCAAGCGTAGTGTGGGACGTCCCTCAGCTAGATGGACGGACGACCTAAAGAAGGTGGCTGGGGTAGACTGGGTGCGGAAAGCGGAGGACAGGGTGCTGTGGCGCAGTCGAGAGAGAGAGAGGCCTATGTCCAGCAGCATTAGCAATATTTCACATGTGTAAAATTACAATGAAAGGCTCATAAGTTTTATGATTTCAGTTTCTGAAGTAATCTAAACTTATTTTATGCGTCCATTAATTGGTAACAAGATTAACTCTGTGAAAGTATTCAAATTAATTACAATGTAAAGATGGATTTAATGGCCAACATGCAATGTTAGAATTGGTGTAATTTGCATGGTCACAGATGTATGAAAGTTTGTCCCTTTGTCAATTTAAGAATTTGATAAGTACAGTGTTGTGTTTGGCATGAAGGAATCATAGAAAAATATCAAAAAGCTTGTCATAAATACGTACTTTATTTATTTAAAACATCATAATAATTATTTAAATATTCTTACACTTATCAAATGAAATGCCACAAAAATGTTGACAACAAGATCGTTTAATTACATCTTAAATACTATTAATACTTTTAGCAATAAGTACATTTCATTATAATAAGTTCTAATTCTAGTCTATTAAATTTGGAGAGAGAGGTTTAGACGTCTGGTGTTGTTGACATCTCGACGTTGAATGAGTTATTTTTTTTAATTTCGCAGTTCGGATACCTAGCATTTGGATACGGCCTTACATTATAAAGGAACTTTTAAATATTTTGGACGAAATAACGTAAAGAACTAAATGTATGTTATATTAGCAAACAATCTAAGCCTGGTCGCTGCGTGTGGGTTGCGGTGGTTGGGCGTGGACGCGGCGTGGCCGCTGCGGATGCGCGACGCGTCAGCGCCTGCGACCGAAGCGCAGGAACGAGTGCACGACATCTTGCCTCTTCATGCCGGTGTCCAGGAGTTGCGGGTAGTCGCGGACCAGGGCTAGGGAAGAAGAGAATCATATTAGCGAAGTTTCATAAAATCCCAAAGGGAAATTTTACTGTTTTGGTTTCAAGTGGTACATGACATACACTTTGTTTTAACGTGAATGGCGTAATTGAAAGGGAATGAAGCCACGTCTGAAGGTAGTTAGACTGTGGTCTGAGCAAGTCACCGTCGGTAGCAATTGTCAACTTGTCACAGACAAACCAATCAACTTAAGTAACCTAACAAAATCAGTCAGTTTAAAAATATATAAAAGTTTTCTAGACCCATTCGGTCTAGAAAACTTTTTACTATGCAATCATAGTATAACTTTTTTCCCCGATAAAAGAGCTCCAAATGTCGATCCTCAGCCAACTGTCATCCAGCTGCTATCTGAGAAGATCATACTCCGCCTAGCCAATCATGTTTATCGTCCAGAATCCCTCATACCTTGATATTCAGGCACCTGCTCCCCAGCGGCTTCTGCGTACAGTTCGAGGAAGGTGTTGAGCGCCTGGCAGAAGCGCGCGGCCCTGGGGTCGTCGTCGGCGGCGCCGGCGCACAGCTGCGCGGGCGCACACAGCGCCGCGCCCGCGCACGCCAGCACCAAGCACACTACCGCCACGTGATAACCATTACCGCTGAAGACAAAGAAAAAGTTCTATTAATTAAAGTTAGACCAACAAAATTGGAGATGGACAGGACACTTGTGACATAATGGCACCCCAGAGATGGCAAAACGAACAGGAGAAGACAATACAAGAGTTGGGTAGACGATTTAAAGCTCTCAGGCGGGTCCAAATTGATGAAGAGTTGCTGGAGATAGGAAACAATGGAAGTTGAGGAGGCCATTGCCAAAACACACACTGAATTAAGAGGCATTTTGAAAACTACACCTGAAAATACCACAACGTAAATATACAGAGTTGAAGCGCTTATTGTTATAACTAAAAAGTTAAAGGATAAGATACATCGTGAGAAAACGGGCATGTCAAAGAAGGAACAATCGAAGAACATAATATACTTGATCCCATACTGGGCTCGGGTGTTGGATAACGACCTTGCCTTCTCGCAGAGAATAAGTAGTACCACCACTCAATGAACTATCCTAAAGAAAGGCTGCCAAAACTACGTCATGACCATCGTTATTCAGGTCCAAATCAACCGCATTCAGAGTAGAAACCTAAAATTAAATTGTTAATAAATTGTATTCCAAATTGTTTACAGCTTGATTCATGGCCGATATAGCTAGCGGTAGGTACAGTGGCGTAACTATACCGTTTGGGGCCCGTGGCAAATTCAAGGGATGGGGTCCTCCCTCAATGTAAAGAAGCTCAACCAACGTTAATAGTTTTTTTTTTACTAGCAATTCTTCCGCGACTTCTTCGGCGTAAATTTCATATTTTCCCCTACAAAATTTAACACCTGACTGCTCCGTTGGTCTAGTGGTCGCAAGCGCTACTGCTGAGCATGAGGTCCTGTCCAAAAAAATAGGCAAACAATGGGAAAAAGGTACAAAATGTTCGAACCCTAAATGATGTCCTTTGTTGCACTAGCACATTTTCAAAAAAAGTTTGTATTTATAAACTTGTGTTAGGATCCTCCTATGCTCATAGCCCTCTCGGGCCGGGGGCCCCCTCTGGCTGGGGGCCCATGGCATTTTGCCCTAATGCCACCCTATAGTTACGCCACTGGGTAGGTACCTACCTGCTTATTACAAATACCTAGGTACGAAGTGTGTAGTGTCCCGTATGATTCTTTTGCCATCAAAAGAAGAACTTTCATCATGTATAAATCGGACATTAGAATCCAAGTCTCGAATACAATACTACAGCGGTACAGTAGGTATAAGACTCCCGACAGACGATTTTAAACGTTCATCGCAGATTATGAATCGTGCATCTTTTCCATTTCAAACGTAAACGCCACAGGCTTATTGAAACGCTGGCTACTGAAGCATGCGAGCTGCACATGACATAGGGTTAATAAGAATAGTTAACTTGTAGATAGGTACCTATTGCAAATGAATAGTAGCAGGTACCTAGAAACTTATTACAAAGCTTTATTTATACTGGCTTTAGGATCTGATGTGAAGTGGTTGATATCCCATAGTTTTTATTCTGTCGGCGAATTTCTGAACAAAAAATCTTGCCAGTCCTACCACTTCAGAAATGCATTGTAATATTTTTTAAATTATTTATGTTTCTTTGCTAATTTAATTAACTGTACGTTATTATTATGTTACTGCATGTTGTTAATACCTACTTCATGTATTAAATATTATGCATGCCATCATTACATGGCGGAATGTGTCTTAGCACTACAATATTACATTACCATCTTTTGTAAAACATTTTATGCAAATAAACGATTTTGATTGTGTTTGATCGTATATATTGAATTGACGCATAGCTAAGCGATAATCCCCTGAGTTACGGGTTAGATTTTCGCACGAAACTAATATCTATTTATATAGCCTGCAGATATTTGATTCGCGTCTGGATATTGCATACGTGAGCTTTTGAGCCTGCAAACGCTTGCATGATAAAGAAGACATGTCTACTTGAATAGGACAGCGTATTCAAAAGAAAGAAGTAGTGTTGGAAGGCCTCTCACAAGGTGGACCGATGACCTTGTGAAGGCCACAGGAATCACAAGACGATACGAGAAGCACAGAACTGGTCGAAGTGGCGGTGCTTGGGGGAGGCCTATGTCCAGCACTGGACGTCTTACGGCTGAAATGAAGATTCAAAAAAAAAGTTTTTTGTGAACGTGACATTTCGCTTCTCTATTTTACTTTCGACCTTTAAATATGATCGTACCTATATTATGTCGGTAGGTATCATATAACTACGTTACAATACTGCTCCAAGTGGGTTTTCGTTTTAGAAAGCTCGAAGCTTGACCAATATTATTCTCGAGTGCAAAGATAAAAGCCAAAACATAGCTGCATTTGCGGATAAGTTACAAACCATGTAACACCTACAACAACAGGCTAAAAATATCCAGCGTTCTATATTTCGAGAACCAAGCATTAAATTATACAATAATTTAGAGCTATACATTTGAGAATTTTGTTAATGTTTGTTGAACTCCCCACATTAAACCTTGAATTATTATTTATCATAATTATCATTTTTTTTTTTTATAAATGTCTATGCATTATAATGTAAGTCTTACTAGTGATTAGAAATAAATTATATAGAATTAGTTATGTAGACGTGTTAAGTGTGAGTGATTACTTATTTACGTGATAATTAATATATTTGCTATCAAGACGGAGGAGGACTATTCTACCGCAAAACAGAGATTATCAACAAAGGACAGTATACCTATCTACATACAAACTCGCCATGAATTGACTGAGACCTTTTTCAGGATGAGAATTTCCATCTTCCAGAACAACCTGCCTTTTTGTTTTTTTTTTCTCGCGGTGGAAATCCTCATGGACTTCCTCTATCGTGGGGGTGACAGAGGGGCATGCCGGACTCTTACCGGCTAAAACCACCGCGGTGTTCCACCTCTACCTATGGCCGTGGGTGCGGGATTCGCATTTATAAGCATTCACCGCTCCCAAGAAGAACAATCTGCCTACGTGGTGGATTACGGCATGTGTCCCAGCAGTGGGAACATTATAGGCCGATTATGCTGTCCATCTTGGCGTAAATCAGAGATTTTTAAGACTTAAACGGTCACAAAGACAGAAACGAAAAGTGGCTTAGTTTTATACTATTTCATATAGATACTGAGTTAAAAACTGCATCATCAAAATTCAATATCGTAAAAAGAGGTATCTAAACTCATGAGTATCTGTAGTATTGCAACTTAGTTCGGTAACTAGTTGGAAACGTGTTTCGACTGAGGCACCTTTAGTTCGAGAATCGAGTTAAATCGTTTACATCGATAAGCAGGGATCGAGTATTCGAGGTGCGAAGTCCATTCAGGTGTTATAGAGGTGATATATTGGTATAGGGGTGGGAAACAATGTTGATTTAAATTAGCTAGAGTTGCGTTAGAACTTAGTACCTCATAATCGGCCTGTAATGTTCCAACTGCTGGGACACAGGCCTGCTCTCTTCGAGCGGGAATGGGCTATAATCAACCACGCGAGCCCAGTGCGGATTGGTACATGTCACATGTCTTCGAATTTTTGACTCTAGGACATGCCGGTTTCCTCACGATGTTTTGTTTCACCGTTTTGAGAGCAGTGGTGATGAAATTATTTACACAAAGTAAAGCGCCTGTCTAATCTATACAAGTTTATTTAGATGACGAATATTTGGCTTGTTCCCAGGAACTCCAAATTTACAGTTAAAGGAAAAAGCGACTTTACCATACTTCAATAACGTCATTAGGTACAATGATAATCTCGTCTTGGCTCTTGAGTCATCAGGATTTTTTGTAGGTTATTCCTTTTTAGCCTTTAGGCCAGTGAGTATTTTTTTCATTTCGAACGTTTCTTTACGGCTTACCTATAGCTCAGTGGTAAAGCGGACAGCCCACTCTGACAAGTCGCGGGTTTGAATCTCGTAGGTAGGTGTGAGTATAAATACACAGTGATTTCTTTTAAATAATTGTTGAGTGCATTCATACATACAAGATTATATTCACCTCTGCCAAACCTTCGGGGCTTATAGGCGTCATGTTTGTAACATGTAGGTTTTGAAAGCGTTGGAGTCATTATAGATAACATAACATTCCGCATATTTTCCTTAAAGGTGGAGGGTGCTAGCAGAGGTACCTACAGATACCAAAAAGTAGTCCATGTCCTTTCCCAGGATGCCATCTATCTCCTTGCCAAAATTTATCGAAATCCGTTCAGTAGTTTAGGCGTGAAAAGGTAACATACAGACAGAAATACATTTATTGGATTGATGATTGAGAAGGATTGTAACTAATAAAAATCTTTTAAAAACGACCAGTGCACAATAAACTGTTTACTTAACTAAATAAACTTATCCCACAAAGGTAATCTTATATTATAAGTATCAGTATTTAAAATATTTATTCCTCAATTTTCCTGATTGCACCTAGGTACCACTGTTTGTCTCTGCATCACCCAAAGGTTGACTGGTAGAAAATTCTTATATGGCATTAAGTCCGCCTCCGTACATTTATGTGCTTGAAGTATTAAATAAATAAATAAAGGTAACAGGAACTACAGAAACATTCAAATAAAAATATCTCCGCGAAAGAAATTCAAACCTCTTTGGAAACACAACTGACATTACGCTCCATCTATAAGGAGATCGAATTTCAAAAAATGTTCGCGGCAGAGGTCAAGATGGCGTCGTGTCCTTTTGGTTGTTATGCTAACGAAGACTAGCGTCTTTTTGTCAGTTCAAAGGCATGGTGTTAGTTGACCGGAGCTGCGAAGTACGTAATGGGGATGCAGGGGAGTAGGGAATTTGATTAGGAGGCTTTTTGGACGCTTTTGTGGGTAGTTCGAATGAGGGAGGTAGTTGTTTGATGCGAGTTCGTAAAAAAAGTATTAGTAACTATAAAAGGGTAATCTGTTAGTTTTATGAATTTTCTGGATAAGATCATTTTACCGACTTCAAAAAAAAGGAGGTTATTTTTAAATCATAAGTAGGTAAATAGAGACCATACAAACTGGTGAAAGACGTACTTTAAGTAGTTACGACAGACAATAAAAAGACAATTTATTTTAAAATCGAAAATAAAAATGTCGACACGGCTAGTGCTTTGCTTTTTTGTTCTCATACCTACAGATAGTGGGTTCGATTCCCGCACGGTATATTTGTAAACGCAACCATAATAAAGGAGAAATTCCTATTGTAGGGAAATGTTTCATAGAATAAAAAAAGAAAAAATTGCAATGCAGTAGCTCGAAGAATATTCCCGTTTTACCTAACTACAACGTAAGAAATATGGAGTAAGTCTAAATCATATATAAATAGAGCACATTGCCACTAAAATGAAAGCTTGCACTAAAATCTACATTGTAGTGAATGTGATGTTCACCTCATTACCAAAACAGTTTGGTGTGATGCCAAGCTAAACTCGCTAAGCCTGCGACGCCGCTCGTGTTTTGTTAATTCTGGTTTTATGGCTTTAAAATGCTTTATACATCGCCACAGTATAAATATAACTGTGACATCGCCCTGTATTGGTAAATTGGAATGCAGTTGCTATATGTTGTTATTAGAGCTTTGTACAGACACACAAGCTACTAGAATCTGTCAAATTTCTTTAATAGATTTTCAACTTTATTGCTTCAATATAAGGTTCAAGGTTGATCGGGAAAATTTGACAGTTTTGGGCAGTTTGATGTGCTGGCGTCTGTACTAGCCAGCACAGAGCCTTAATGGGATGGACGCCGATGAAGCCGATGACTTACGAGTAATATAACCACCGGCTCGGTCCGCTCTCGGTCGCTGAAAACCAGCGCTGGCGCTCTGTCTCGCATAGGATCGTAGCATTATGCTGAGCGATGGCCGTTTTGCGTGGAGGTTACGCATATTTTCCCCCAAATTTGTTCTTTTTTGTGTTTGTGTTCTTTCTTTGCGTCATGTTTATAGCAAATAAACCTATTTCTTTCTAATAAGACTATTAAAATTGCTGTAAGAACTTTATTATCAGTCTGACATCTATGTGAGCGAGTAAAAAAAAGGGGGGGTCATTTGAACCGTAAGCTCCAAACCTCGTTACAATGCTTTCTTATTGCATTATTTAAGCGACAAACAAATAAACATTCCTATTTACAACGTTATTATGACCACTTGGACACTGCATGATCTCTTAATAAACGCGTTCATTTCGTATGCAGTTTATTGCTCACACAGTGTACGACGAATGATACTCGTTTGTGACTTTATGAGCCAAGGGAATCTGGGGAAGACGTTTCTAGATACTAATACTGGGATACATTCGTAAATCCGATGGCACTTATTTATGCGCATGCATAGATAAGTATCCATCTACAGCTATTTTATCTCTGACTGGAGCAACCCTATTCTAACGAGAATAAAGATTAATGTGGTTTTTACAGACTTGTCAGTACACTGAAAAAAAGAAGTAGTTGCCACAATCAAGATTTTGTTTAGATTGACTAAGTAACTTGTTTACATCTGAGCCTATCAAGCACAGTGATCACAGCTAGTACTTTTATTTGATTGAGATTTGAAACGGGATCTTGATTGGAGTTAACACAAAACCTATTTGCAGCAATCAAGTTGATCAAGTTGCTTGATTGACACAACTAACTTACTTTGTTGTTTTAACTCTTCTACAATGATGTCATGTTAAGGGTAATCAAGAAACTTGTTTGAGCGTTCAATCATTTGAACTAGTTTTGCTGCAATCATGTCGTGATGATCTACTTAACTAAGATTTTGATTAATCTAAACAAGATATCGTCAATCAAGCTAAAAAGTCACTTGATTGGAGTGCATTTTTTCAGTGTAGCAGCATTCCAACACCAACCTTATTGTAACGTAAATAAAAAGCACTCTGATTTCGATGAGTGATGCAAAATCGCTTCATATTTTATCCAAACTAATATTATAAATGCGAAAGTAACTCTGTCTGTCTGTCTTTTCTTTACGCCTAAACTACTGAACCGATTTAGATGAAATTTGGTATAGAGATAGTTTGAGTCCCGGGAAAGGACATAGGATAGTTTTTATCCCGATATTCCCACGGGATCGAAACTTATGCGGGTGAAACCGCGGGGCGCAGCTAGTTTTATTATAATTCGTTTGTCAAGCGTGGTATCTAATTATTTAAATATGAAAGCTATGTTTAAAATTTGAGCCCAGTCAGCAAGGCTCATTCCGAATAGAAAGATTCTAATTAAATTCGTTAAAAATCCCAATTAATTTTGGTCAACCAGCGAACAATGTCCAATCCTCGAATGAAACACGAGAAAACGAAGCAAATTCAACAAAAAACCGATAAAGAATTGTAATATATTTTGGCATTTGAGCAAAAATTGTTGGAATTTGTAACGGGTCACACCCCACGACCTCCGCATTGGAATTTTTGCCTCTCGTATCACATAATAAAACATTTATTGGTTTTATTTTATCCACAAGGGTTTTTTCACGTTTCATTGTATTGGCGTATGGTTTTCCTTTGATATTTGATGTGAGTAGCGTACTCGCTTGTTATGGTGAGTATGAGAATGTAAGATGTTAATGCCATCATCATCTGCCTAGCCTTTTCCCGACTATATGCTTGTCGCGAGATTTAAGTAAAGGTACTCGTGTACATACGAGTTCCTTTAGTTTGAAAATTCAGATCATGCTATCTACACAGGTAAATCTCGCGACAAGCTTTTATATCATAATTATTTTAAAGCTTTATTAAAATAAATCTTTTGATTTATAAAAAAAATCTTAAGTGTTGTTTTTGAGATAAAAATTTATTATTGTCTCCTTTATTTCATTATTTACATATAAATTATATTTTTAAACTAGCTGCGCCCCGCGGTTTCACCCGCATAAGTCTCGATCCCGTGGGAATATCGGGATAAAAAGTATCCTATGTCCTTCCCAGGGACTCAAACTATCTCTATACCAAATTTCATCTAAATCGGTTCAGCGGTTTAGGCGTGAAGAAAAGACAGACAGACAGAGTTACTTTCGCATTTATAATATTAGTTTGGATATTAGGATATAAAAACATTTAAAAATATATTATTATTATTATCTATTTATTACAGTCTTTTATTCATCTAAATAAATATAAATTATATTTTTAAATATTAGAATATAAAAACATTTAAAAATATAAAAATATTATTATTTATTATTACTGACTGACTGACTAAACTTACTGCACTTTTCATCATGGAACTAAATCTGATACGAAAGACGAACTTTTAAGTTTTAAAAAACACTACTTACATAAGCAGATTTACCGAATAAACAACTTGGACAACATTCCAGATTACGCCAACACTTCAAGCGATTCAAGTTAGCACGCCAAAGCCATAATACCTAAGACAAAAATAGCTTGTCTTGTTTATAGTGACAAAGTTTGAGCTGGTACTTTGTCGGCAGAGATTACAGGGATATAGTCCTGTTTGTTGACAGCTTATGGCTGGGAAGGCTGTTATCCAATAAAAAAGAGATTTATATGATTTAAAGCTTTTGTACGGAACTTTGTGAAGCGTTGGTTTGTTGGTTAATTAATTTATTATGTGGGACATGATGATGTTCGGTTATTAGACTATGTTACAAAAAAAAAATTTTTGTAGAACATGAAATAAAAGGCACCTGAACATATTCGGCAGAAGTTGGCTGTAACATCCTAGCGCTGATTTGCTGGATTCGTTTTCTCCTCTACCGATCATTTTTCCCCTGAGAGTTCATTTGGTTTATATGTATGTATGTATTTATCTATGTATATATTCTTCAATTTTATAGTCATTTCCTAGCTAGTTATCCTGTATGTTGCACCTGCCATGTTTTGTCTCTTCATCACCCTAAGGTTGACTGGTAGAAAATGCCTCAGGCATTAAGTCCGCCTTTGTACAGTATTATTTTTACTTGTGCATAAAGTTTTAATAAATAAATAAATAGGTGATGGGACCTTGTGATTGGCAGATAAGTTGACGGCAAAAAGTCTTTGGGAGATGAAGTATTGAATATTTCGATCAGTGTACCTATTCTTGATCGTACTTTTATTGCATAGTACGAAAACTATCGTGGTACGATCTAAGAGCTAGAGAGAGGCAATTCTCGTAATTTTAAGAACCTCAATCTGTCAAAAATACCTCTAATTTCCCTATAATTTTGACAAGTTTTTGACATTGATTGTCGCTGATATGAGATTACGACCAGAACCCTAATTGCGTAACACACTATCAATCGGAATCTGAATCATTTTGAAGCAAATTGCTAATACATTGCTTCATAAGTTCGAAAAATGTGTCTGCTCAACACGTAAATAACGCAATGAATGTTGTTTAACTGTCAAAATGAAACCGATTCCGAATGATAGTGTTACACAATTGCCCCACAGATTTTGAAAGTTTTTAGTTATGGGAATTAGCCTTCAGGTACCTACTTTCATTAGTTTTAAAGCATGACTTTTAAATATTTCACTTTAAATATTTGTAGGTATAACATGAAACATAACATCACGCCTATTTTGCCAGAAGGGTTAGGCAGTGGTGTATCTATTATAGTACACCCAAATTCCGACAACTATGTTTAAGTCCCATGTATCTAACAGGGAGCGAACCATTGCCATCGACCGGCACCCTAATTGCGTAACACACTATCAGTCGGAATCAGAATCATTTTGAAGCAAATTACTAATCCATTGCTTCATAAGTTCGAAAAATTTGTCTGCTCAACACGTAAATAACGCAATGAATGTTGTTGAACTGTCAAAATGAAACCGATTCCGATTGATAAGGTGTTACACAATTGCCCCGCGGGTATAAATCCAGACTCCGGGCTGCTACAATTTTAAATCTTTATATTTAATTTTTTTTTTCGAAGTTGCAAAAACCAATTTGAATAACTGCACATCAAAAGATTCACACACATGGTTAAACCCAAATCACGTCAGTATTTTAAATGAAACATGTCATAAGAAAGTACCGCAGACAGAGACGGGCTCAAACGAGTTCTTTTAAACATACCGATCAACCTGATGCGAAGTCTTTAATTTGAAGCATTTCACTTCAAATTAGTGTTTCAATTTGCTACAAGTTTTCTGTTTCTTGTGAAGTTGGGTTTTTAGGGATCCATTTTTATGGATAAATTGTTTTCGATTTTGGAGTTTTCATATTATTATTTTGGTATAGTTTTATGTCGCTTGTGATATGAATGAACAGCTTTCCATTCATTGGAATTAGCATTTTGGCGTGGAGGAGGCGTGTAGGTAAGTATTTTTGACACCCAAAACACCAAATACCTATTTGTTTTCATACCTCCATCAAGTTTACTAAAAAGGGACATGAAAATCACATCTTTTTTTCTACCTCCTAACTTTCTTTTTGTAACTACGGTTGCCATATCCGAGAAGATTTATTTTGGTGTATTTTGGATTTAAGCCACGACCGTTTTAAACCGTGTTTAAAGCACTCATTAAATAAGGTCTCATTAAACTAGATGGACAAACTTTTAGATATCATTCAGACCAAAATAAGGACGATGTTAAAAAAATATATGAGAAAAAAACGCATTAGATACTTACAAGAAAAATAATCAGCTAACGAAAATACACTAATGTGCCGGCAATTTATTATTTAAAGTCAAAATAAAATCACTTTACTAAGTGTTTTTTTTTTTGCTTAGATATCTTTGGTTAGACGTACTGAGCACTGTGTTAAAATTAATCCATCTATTTTAATGGGACCCTGTATATACCTCTGCTTAGTCCCTACACGGTTGAAAGCTTCAGGGCGAATTCCTGGAGAACCCCGCGATTGCTGGAGAAGTGCCAACTTTCCGGAGACATGTTCAGTCTAAGCAATCCAATGATCAAAGTGTCTGATTGCTTTTGAATAAATATCTTTGTTTAGAAATAGATCTGTGTCTATATTATTAATAGACATTGTCCAACCAGGGTTTAAATAAAGGCCCAGTTGAGTACAATGAACGATAATTGAGGAGTTATGCTGCAAAAGCTTGGGTGATTGAATTCCGAGCTATAGTCGTGTGATCGATCTGCACCTCAGTATACTATCAATTCCTAATAGGTACATTGCTTCAAAGTTTGCAACATTTGTCTTCTCAACAACGTAAATAACGCAATGAATGTTGTTGAACTGTCAAATTACATTGCCATTGTAAGTGTGTTACGCTATGAAGTATTTCACTATGACCACGTCAATTCCTTACCTAATCACGACATCTGTATAAAACGTATTCTCTATGTCACAATCGCGTGGTTTGTCAAAATACATGTGGTCCGTACGGTTGACATTTCGATTCCTTGCCGTTAACAAGACACGATTATTATATTGACGTGATTTGCACGTGGTAAGGTTTCGCGGGGAATAATACTATTAATGTATACTATTAATGTAATATACTATTTTTCAAACAGCTATTTGAAATGAGCCGCCATAGTGGTTATTGTATTATAATAAAATACCTATCTAATGGCATGTGTGTGGTTGTTATTGGAGCTTGGACCAGCTTCCATACATTTCTGCTGTGTGTGGTTGTTATTGGAGCTTGGACCAGCTTCCATACATTTCTGCCGATTCTCCTTTGGAAAACAAAATGAAAGATTCTGCTAAAGATAATGCTCTTGATCTGACATGTTCCCTTTCATCACAGCTACGTCAAACGTATAATGTAGCTATTTTTCCTTTTGAACCAGAGATAGGCGAGCATTTTCATTTGATCCTTCTTGTGTAACTTTAGAAGCGTTGGCTTTGGCGAGATGTGGGAGGGTTCCTAAATGATTGGAGTTAGTGTCAGTTTAGGGAGTATAATGACTTCTTGATATCTTGTTAGCTCATATAGCCCATTTGAACATGAAACTTGCTACAAACGCGCTATCTCACAAATTCTGGGGAAAATCATTAAACCTGCCAAACAGTCAGGGAAAATTGTTATGGAAATTGACAACCTACGTCACTTTGCCGTGTTATAGCCAGGAATTTCGTGCTAGCAAACTCAAAGCATTTATTTCAATTAAACCATTACAGACATTTTTGAATTGTCAAAATTAAATAGTCGGTCAGTTAGTCAGAAAGTTGAAGCTAGTTGCCCATTCCAAAGCGTAGATCTCTCAACGTATAGAAACTCCATGTACACTCTTTTAAATCAAGATATTACAAAATCCTGGGTACATTATTCTTGTTGCTTCTATGTATATGTGAGAACAATGTAAAAAAACACACAAATGACGAAACAATTAAAAAAATAAGATTAAAAATAAGCCTTGGCAATTAAGAGATGACCAGTCTCAAGTTCTCAACGGACGGCGCCCGTTCACGAACATGACGCGTGACGTTCAGCCGTAGCGTGTTGAGTTCAGGCTAGCTTTAGCGGTATCCTGAGGGCATTCGCGCAAAGGGTCGATTATCATAACCTTCCAGTATGCTTCCCGTTTGAGCAATCACCGTCTTAGAATAGAATAGACATTTATTTTGCAAATATGGGTAATACATTATAGGTGTCAGCCATATTTCACTATTCGGCATGCAACATTTATATTATTAACATTCACCAAAACGTGCTTGTGGCTAAGTAATAACAGCCGCACGGGTCGATCGATCAGGTTAAGCTATGCTTGCCGCGGTTGGTCCATGGATGGGTGACCATCTTTACATACCAAGACTCCTCCGTGCCTCGGAAAGCACGTTACGCCGTTGGTCGCGGCTGTCATTCGTGGATCTTTGACAGTCGTTACGGGTCGTCAGAAGCCCGAAAGTCTGACAACCAGTCTTACCAAGCATTTTCGTATTACCCATAACTGGGCTGTGGAGGTCAGTTAGGCAGTCGTTTCATGTAAAATACTGGTACACAGCTGCATCCGGTTAGACTGGAAGCCGACCCCAACATATTATAGTTGGAAAAAGGCTAGGCAGATGATGATGACTTAAGTTTAACGAAAAGCTAGTAGGCCAGATGAATCAATCTAGAGCAATTCAGACAATTATTTTCTCTGATACTTATAAAAACTCAGTCACACTGTAGTAGGTACCACAGAATACTTAAAGTACTAGTAGTACTTACGTTTTATCTATTAAAAATATACGTTGCTCTGACTGCCAGACAACAGACACAATAGAAAATCTATTGTTCGCGGTCACCATTGACCGCGGTGGCAGTCAATACCATATATGTCAATGCAACGTGCATTTTGTACTATGTATGTGTATATTTAATTATATGTTTTAACTTTTGTTCTTACTATAATCCCTTGTTGGGCGAAATATCTAAACGTTATTTATGAATAGCTGTTACACACAAGTGTTAAAGAATGGCAGTTGTGATTTGAATAAACAGACATTTTAAGCTGATTCAATTAGCTATACAGCTCCTGAATTTACAGATGATTTCCCCAAGGATAATCTTCTAATTACAGTAGATACTAATTCAAATACTGAACTAAAAGTGGTCTCACTTCACATAACATTTACCTAAGGAATACTAAACTAAAGTTTTAGCTTTGTCAAAGTTCCAAAGTCCTAGCCTCCTAGGTTCCAAAATGTCTTTGATGCGATCTGCGACTACCAAAACCAAGTACTTCGTGACTTTACAATGTAAGCTCATTCTTAGAATATTTTATTAACTAGCTAAAGATTATGTAAATAATTTTATATACTTAGCGTAAAATTCAAGGGCAGTACTCATAGAAATGTAAAAATATATCTATGGCAGTACTGCAGTATTTTACGCAAGCGACTGCCTAGTTGTTTCATGTAAAATAATGGTAGTCAGCTGCATACGGTTAGACACTGACAGCAAGTAGACTCCAACATAATTGGGAAAAAGGCTAGGTAGATGATGATGGTGAGCTTAAAAATGCTGTCTGTCTGGCAAATATTTTACCACGGCAGGCAGCTAAACAGTTTGTGTAGATGTAAGAGAGACGAAGAATTACTATTGACTAACGGTATAGCGACATCAGTAACACGCAAAAGAGCTAGAAAGTCTTCACAACTGTTGAAGAATCACAAGGAAAACCCCATAAAAAAGTAAAGTCCCTTTCACCACAAGCGTTTTTAAATCTCGAAGTTTCTTTATTCCATTTTAAATTCCAGAGATGACATATTTAAAATAAAACAAATGGGAGTGAATTCTTTATTTAAAGTTTAGGTAAGGTCCTCTCGAGTCTTTGGTCAACTGGACCCACTCGTCTCACCTAGAGGAGGCCTGTGTCCCAGCAGTTGGAACATTAAAGGCTGAGCAGATTCCACTGCAAAATTTTTGACATTCCACTGTGCCCCACCAGTGGGGCGGCCGGTGGGGCAAAGTGGAATAATCCGATTGTGCATCTTTTGCAGGTTAAGGTCATTAATTAAGGTAAGGTTATCCTATTGTTTATCTTAGGGGTGCTAGGTACACAAAATGATCGGGTGATTCGGCACAACCAAGCGGAATAATCGATTAAGATATAGAGTACTAGCTGCGCCCCGCGGTTTCACCTCATAAGTTTTGATCCCGTGGTAATATCGGGATAAAAACTATCCTATGTCCTTCCCCGGGATGTAATCTATCTCTCTGCCAAATTTTATCGAAACCCGTTCAGTGGTTTAGGCGTGAAAAGGTAACATACAGACAGACAGACAGAGTTACTTTCGAATTTATAATATTAGTAATGAATGTTCGAGAAAAGCCTTAGCTCGAATAGTGCCGAGCCTACCCGAACATGTTTCAGCAAGAAAAGATGCCGAACGGAGTTTGTGGAATCGAAAGAACGCCGAATATGTGTAATCATTTCTGTAAATATATGTCCCCTTAGGTCTTACAAAGGGGTATTGGGTATTCCCATGACTGACGTTCTGTGTAAGTATGAACACTTGATCAAACATATGTACATGGTTAGTCATAACTTTTTATCTGATAGATACTGTGTTTGAGAAATGGTGCAGGTATAGTATTAATGATGTCATCATTTTGTTCAGAATTATCGTGAGAAACCCCTGCAACAACAATAATTATGAGCTAGCCTGCATGGTAATCTAATCTTTCTTTCTCTGTGTGAAAAAGGGCTTTGCCTTTTTGATATTCAAACAATCTGCCTAGCCTTTTCCCAACTATGTTGGGGTCGTCTTCCAGTCTAACCGGATGCAGCTGAATATCAGTATTTTACATGGAGCAACTGGGTAGATTTTCGTTATTTATCATCATTTCATCATTCATCGCACAAATTTTTTTTTGGTTTTTTTTTTTCACTTACATTGGTTTTTTCACTTACATTGAAAATATAGTATATTGGTATTCGTTTGTTATTTCGTTTGACACAATATATGTTGGGATGTGACACGTGCCGCGGTTGTGGTGCGGTG
Organism: Amphipoea oculea; assembly: GCA_945859645.1. Classification (NCBI taxonomy): domain Eukaryota; kingdom Metazoa; phylum Arthropoda; class Insecta; order Lepidoptera; family Noctuidae; genus Amphipoea; species Amphipoea oculea. Next base: position 17,421,707 of record OX243883.1, read on the forward strand.
CCGTATTATAAATAAGTATAACACCTGTAAGTGACGATAAATAACGAAAATCTACCCAACTGCCTATCTCGGTTTAAAGAAATTTATTTCTCAAAAAGAACATACATAGTTCAGTTAAATATGAGAAACTAAACAAAATATAAACATAATTGTCGTTCAATCTATCGAGTACATATTGTAATGATTTATTATTGTTGGTTAGCCAAATACAACTTTAACCTATTCTTAAAAATGTTCACTGATGAACAATCTCTTATTACTTTCGGTAAATTATTATAGGTAAAGCTGCGCTCCCTCAAACTGAATAGTCCTTCTTCCGTACAAAGTCCTAACTGAACGCAGTTCTATACTACCCGTATTCCTGGTGTAGTAGTGATGAGTATTGTGTTTGAAGGTGATTTGTGAGTGTATTTTGTTCTTAAAATTTTCTTTATTTTATACTAGCGGCCCGCCCCAGCTTCGCACGGGTGCAATTTTTTTTTTCGAATTTCCAAAATTTTCTTTCATACAAACCTTGTGCCGGCAATACCGATCACAACAAAAAAAGAATTAGCGAAATCGGTCCAGCCGTTTTCATGTTATGTCGTGACAACGGCAAACGGGTTTCATTTTTATATATATAGATTATACTTTATTTATATTTACTTTTTTATTTATATTATATCTGACCTCTACAAAACAATTACTTACTGCCCACACGATACCCCTTGGTATGACTGGTGGTCAGAGGACACATAACGACTGTCAAAGATATTAATGGATGGCAAATAAGCAAACCGGCCCATCTAATGGTTAGTAGTCACTGCCGCCTTTGGACATCCTGCCGGTCAATTCTTTAAAAATCTCACCGTGAAAACTTATGTGAAGTGAGTTGTCATTTCACCTGTTACTAGCGATTGACACCACTGACAGATCACTCTACACCTAAATAATCACGGTGAGATTTAAAAAAATAAGTCGGCATTTACAGTCAACAAAAGAGATAAGTATGCAGGATCGTCGGATATAGTTGAAGTTGAGTAAGGAACCGATGGATGTTGTCGACTGAAATTTAATTTGATAAAGCGGTTGGTCGACTCTTCGCGTGACCAGAGGGCTGGCCTATTTTTTGGCCAAATAATCAGCATTGCCATACAACGTGGCAATGCTGCCAGCCTTTTGGGCACGTTTCCCGTTGACAGTGATGCGGACGAATTTTTTGATGCCCTTTGATTATTTTTCCTCCCCTTTTTATATACTTGTACATATTATTATTTTAAGATTGTTAGCTTTTTAAATTATGTAAATATATTTTATACTAATTAAAATTAAAATTTGATAAATGAGCTGTTTGTTTTCTATAATAATAATAATAATATTTTATTTATGGTAGGTATACAAGATGGTAATATGAATACACTGGTAGGTCCTACATGTTTTGCTTCATGAATATAAGCGTGCAAATTTACATACATGACAACAACATACAACCACTGTCACTGTCTGATTTTATGCTCTAGAAACTCCTTGACACTATAAGAGCTATTAGTAGATAACCATTTATATAATTTACTTTTGAACAATCTTATATTTAATATTTTAAATTCCTCTGGTATCTTATTGAATATCCGGACACACATAAACATGCAGCTTTTGTTATATTTTGCAAGCCTAGGTAAAAAAGGTATTAATAACATTAAATTTTATTCCAGAACATCCATCGGTTCCTTACTAAACTTCAACTAAGTATATCCGACGATCCTGCATACTTATCTCTTTTGTTGACTGTAACTCTCTTGTTATCCCAGAAACAAAGCTAAAATGTCTCAAAAACGATATGCTGATAATTATAATTTAACTTAAAAGTACTGTTAGACTGTTTGAACATTACATACAGGCCAATTATAGTACCAAATCGAGTGATAAGAAGTGAGACCTCAAACGGTTCCCACAAATGATCTCTTGTTACTTCTCTTGAATTGTCTAGATGTGTGTTATCAAGTAAACAGGCACATAACTACAGTATCCACCATTGTAAGTTTATAAATATATTTTTCCTCATTAGTATTATTAGCGTTCTTATCGATTCGAAAGTGAAAAGGTTCATTTAAATGACCTGCACATGTTCTGTTGTTATGTTTCTTTAACGTGAAAGCGTAACAAATAAACAAACTTACTTTCGCATTTACCTATAATAATAACTAGCAGCGCCCCGCGCTTTCACCCGCATAAGTATCGATCCTGTGGGAATATCGGGTTAAAAACTATCCTATGCCCTTTCCTGGGACTCAAACTATCTCTGTACTAAATTTCATCTAAATCGGTTCAGCGGTTTAAGCGTGAAGAGGTAACAGACAGACAGACACACTTTCGCATTTATAATATTATTAGTATGGATAATAGTTAGGATATATTCCGATAGTGGGAAGTAGGGTGGTCTAAAGTTCGCCCCAACTATCAAATACGATATATCAATATCTCTATTAAGTACCATTTAACTATCTACTCAACTAAGTCCTCCTTAGGCCATTTATGTCGCCTCTAATATAAATATACTGCGGTTCTATCCGAGCGCATATCTCTGCACTAATTGACGATGCATTCCAATTAATTAACAGTATGGTAATGTTTATAGCATCTAGTAAAGCTTAGATCGCTGCCTGATCCTCGTAAAATAATTGGCTCTACTTATGTAAGACGGAACCAATCCACACATATGCCAAAATCGAGATAAGTCAGTATACAGAAAGCTTTCAAAATGCACCTTCTATCGACCATGTAAAGATCAAAATGATCTGACTGAATTGATTGTTTTGTCTGAATTGTCAGATCATTTTGATCTTTACAGGGTCGATAGAAGGTGCATTTTGAAAGCTTTCTGTATAATTACTTATCTCGATTTTAGCATGTGTGTGGATTGGTTCCGTCTTGCATAAGTAGGTCCAATTGATCAGTCGTTCTCAAAGTGTGGGTGTTTGATACAACATGTAACAGCCACATTTAACTGTTTCTTAATATATTTTTGTACTAGCAGCGCCCCGCGGTTTCACCCGCATAAGTTTCCCGTGGGAATATCGAGATAAAAACTATCCTATGTCCTTTCCTGGGACTCAAACTATCTCTTTACCAAATTTGATCTAAATCGGTTCAACGGTTTAAGCGTGAAGATGTAACAGACAGACACACTTTCGCATTTATAATATTATAATATGGATTAGATTTAAATAAAACCGGCTAAGTGCGAGTCGGACTCGAACACAAAGGGTTCTGTACCACCGTACAATATCAAAAACTATATATATTTTATAAACACGTTTCATTTATGACAAATAAGTTTTTTTCTTTTTTTCACGTATTTTTTGTTATAGCGGCAAAAGAAATACACACTCTGTGAAAATTTCAACTGTCTACCTATTACGGTACACGAGATACAGCTGACAGACAGACGGACGGACAGCGGAGGCGTAATAAGGTTCCGTTGGCACCTTTGGGTACGGAACCCTATAAAAGAATCGACATGAGCAGAACTCGAACCCGCGACCATTGTCCATCATCGCGCTGTACACTGAGTCACCATGGTCTAGTGGTCTAATGGAAAACCCAAGAACGGCCTGGGGATCGAATCTAGGACCTCACGTTCAGAAATATCACGTTTGCAATTATATCTTGCTTCGAACCAAAAAATTCGAAGACTTGTGACATCTACCAACCCGCACTGGGCCCGCGTGGTGGATTACGGCCCACTCCCTCACCGAGAGGAGGCCTGCGTCTCAGCAGTGGGAACATTAATATAGCCTGATTATGAATAAAATCGATGCAGTCAATTAGTTTAATATTAAAAACATGCTACCGGCCTGTCTCCATGCATAATATTCACTAATTAATGAAGTGTACCAATTAATTATTAACGTGGTAAATAATGTCCGTGACGTCACGTACCGCTTGCAGAATCAATTACACAGATTTAGCTCAAATTGAAAATAGGTTTGTTAAACATTCAGTAAGTAATATAATATAAGGTTCAGAATACGCGATTTAGACATTATATGTAAAGAAAGAAAAAAAGAAAAGGAATTTATTGTGATTCGTACAGGAAGATCACAAACTAAACTAAACCTGATATTATAAAGGCGAAAGTTTGTGAGTGTGTTTGTATGTTTGTTACTTCTTCACGCACAAACGGTTGGGCCAATTTTGATAAAATTTGGTATGGAGGTAGCTGACACCCTGGATTAATACATAGGCTACTTTTTATCCCGATATTTACTCATGCGGGTGAAACCGCGGGGCGCTGCTAGTCATAAATAAAACACAAAATTATATTAAAAAAAACAGTCGTCTACGAGGCCAAAAAGGCTCCTATCTCAGAATGACGTTGCGACTTTAAAAAAAAAGTTTCGCAGCGCTGGCATATGTATACAGGAAGATTTTTTTATCACCATCCAAACTTTTACAGGGTATTCTACCCATGAATATGAACTACTTCACTATAAGACCAACTCTGAAATCACGAAAAAAAAAAACAGCTGTTTCATACATTTTGGTCAAATAGTTATTGAACTGTTGTCCCATAATGAAAGTTGTTCATATTCATGGGTCGAACCCCTGTAATATTCGGATGGTGATAAAAAAATCTTCCTGTATATTAGGTACACAGTCACTGTCTTACTCATAATCATCACAATCAGCCTTTATAATGTTCCCTCTGCTGGGACAGATGCCTCCTCTCTGTGAGAGGACCTGGGCCATAATCTACCACGCTGGCCCAGTGCGGGTTGGCATTTTCTAGGACATGGTGGTATCCTCACGATGTTTTCTTTGACCATTTAGAGAGCAGTGGTGATGATAAAGATTCTCTTAGTATTTACGGCGTATTTTTTAAATAAAATTTCACTAACAATTTCACACAATTTCCAAATGTAATTTGGCTCGTATATTATTTACGTAGGTACCTACTGGCTCCATCAAATCAGTCGCCACAAGAATTCGTAAGCTTCGAACAGCCAAATATCTATCGAGGCATTGAGAATTATTCAAATTACCCAAGACTCCCCGAAAACAATAAAATGTTGGTAAAAGCAGGGAAATGCGAAAACGCCGCGATCCGCGGAGTTACCGAACTGCGTCGATTTCTTGGTTGTGTTGCTATGCGATATTATTATTTATTTATTTATTAATATGGCACTTCAACGACTTACTCACTAAGACTTATACAAACTAAGAACACGTACAGTTTTAGAAATTGTGAATTCGTCACTTACAGAAGTGCACAGCACTAGCACAGAAATACGTTGAATTACTTAAAAGCTATAATCTAAAGTAAAAATTAAATTTGAAATGAGCAGTGTTCACAAATAGGATCGAAAATAATTTATATTTATTACATAATATTATTTATACTTATTAGATAATATTATTTAAACTTAGGGCTGATTTTTCAATCGACAGATATTTTTTATTTGTGGAATAAAATTGACGTCTGACTGATTTTGTATGGAAGAACTGTCAAAAATTCAAAATTATTCTTCGGATATAGTTATCTGGCGTTGGAAAAATCAGCCCTTAGATAAGCAACATTATACAGACTAAATGTACCTACTCCAACGTTCTCGCTCACGTTCACAACACACACATACACACACACCCCAACACACCCCCACACCCCAACACACTCACACTCTCTAACACTCAAGCTTATACTCTACACTTTATTTTGTAAAATAAAATTGATTTATATCATTGATCAGATTTTTGTTGATTTATATTTTGTTTGTTAATTGATCTCACACTGTTGTTTTTAATTTAGCTTAGTTTCATCTCACGCTGATGCCAATGTATGTATATTCTAATTTTATTTTATTTCAATTGATTTTAGTTTACTTAAATTTTAGTTTTTGTTTTTCTGTCTTGCAATAATCAATATTATTATGTACCACACATTGAAAATGTCGTAACTCTGACTCTCAAGGTACAGGCAAATGCCTAGTTTGGGGGTCACCGTCTATTCTATTCTAGTACAAATAGTGATTAATAAATAAAGAAATTTGAATTTCATATTATATTGCATTTTTGTGTCTTCTTTTTTTATGAAACAAATGAAATGTCATGGGAGCGCGCATGGATGCGGGATTGTCCGAAAGGGTTACCGCTACCCCGGAACATAAAGGGCTAAGGAAGGAACACAGGTGGGTTTTAGTCAGTAAGAGTCTGACACTCCCTTCCGCTCCACCCAGAGCGGGAGGGATCATTTGATGATTTACCAACCAAAAAAAAAATGGAAGCGCGCAAATAGGTAAACAATTTCACTATAAGTCAGTCTTAATGACTGACTAGTTACAATACAAATAAGCATCACCTTACAAAAACCCCAAAACAAATAAAGAAAATAAAAAAATAAGCATCACCTTTGTAAGTATTTTTCTGATATTTTCTTATTTAGACAAGAAGAAAAATTTTGAAGAATACGTACAAAGGTGTTCTATGTGTGTACAAATAGTTAAATTAATCAATAGTAAAGTTATCTTTAAAGTTTAGTTCCGTCTAAGCACTAAACTCGTCGTCTAGAAGTTAAGATACACGAAAGGTTAAAAGAGATTTATGACAATATGAGAGAAAGTTATTAAAAAGAAAGAAAAATTAAGAGTAAGTACTCACAAACAATTCTTCATTAATAATCCTTTATATAAAAATACAGTCATTCACAAAAAACGAAACAAACTTTCACATTTTTCACCAAACTCCACACAAATACTTGGGTATATTTTTTTACACAAAACTTTACGAACTCGACTGTACCAATAATAGTATTAAAATAAAAATAGTGATGTGCGTAACTGCGTACTATATTTAAACTTATCGACGGTTGAACGACATGTCATTAATGTTGCGTGCGCGCCTGACCGTTGGTCACTGGAGGCTGCGCGGGAATACGCATTATTTTATCTCAGAGCATCTGACGCACCGTTTAGGGATTCACTTGGCGGTCGATAGAAATTCCAAAAGATTTTTTGGTGGATCTGATGCGAAATGATGAATTGAAAGTTTTTTTTCTTTTTATTTGCTTTCGGATGTTGGTGAAGGAAAGAGATGTAGGATTTATACCGTTTGTTTTTTTTTTACATCCGCTTTTAAATTCATCTTCAAGTAGGTATGTGATGACGCCCATCGTCATAGACTTATGGGGTTGACATGACGAATAGGATTTTTTAAATTCATACACCTACAGGATTAGTAAAGGCTAGGAAAGCATTGTGGTAGTAGGCGAATAATTGGACAAAGGCATTGTAGTCATCCCTGTCATGTGAATTCATGTGGTCCACGTATAACCATAACCCAGTTAGTAGAGTAGCGAGAGAGAGACACAGAGACAAAGACGTGTCTCTCACACATTTAATTACAAACATTATCAAATAATAATATTTATTAATAAATTAATCAAGTTCATTATCCCGTCCTTGTGTGACGGAAATAACTGTTTCTGTTGCGTAAGATACGGTAATGACTCGAAAACCTTGGCCTGACTAGGTCCTGACTCAGGTTGACTTTACGATCAATGACTTTTGAGCCCGACGTCATTCTCATAATGTTGCGAAATGTGGGTTTTTGGTGAGATTCAGATTAGTAAGATGTCGTGAATGTAAGAGTTTTTTTTTTGCATTCTGATGTAAAGATGCATTGGTATGAAAAATTGAGCGGATTTTACTATGCAGGGAGATTTTTGTTACGTTCATCATTAAAGGTTGATTGGTCATCAGTGGCATGATTTGTAATACGTTGGAAGTTTCCTAGCAGGTTGCCTACAATCTATCGATTAATCATATACATCACTACAAAAAAATTAAATTTAAAAACAAATAAACCCCATAATATTTAAAGCACTATATTATACTAGCTGCTGCCCGTGACTTCGCCCGCGTGGTCGTAAACTATACTATAAAACATACCCTAAGGCACTTGGCAATAGTGTAGCTTTCTGCCAGTAAAAAAAAATTCTAAATCGAATCAGGATTTCCAGAGATTACCTCATCCAAACTTACAAACTTTACCACTTTATTAGTGTAGACTAGCTTCTACTCGCAACTTCGTCTCACCCCGTCGCATCGCATCGCCTGCCCGCGCTAGAACTTCGTTTTCGCTTAGCGTTCTTTCTAACTTTTTTTTCTTTTTGCTCGGCTTTTAAGGGTCCTAGCGTGATGTTATATAGCCTATAGCTTTCCTCGAGAATTGGGCTATCAAATGCAAAAATAATTTTTAATTCGACTGGTAGTTCTGGAGATTACCCCCTACATACAAACTTACAAACAAACAAATTTTACCTCCATTTTGCGAAAGTGACGTTCTGCGTCAAGACCCTTTGTAATAATAGTGTAGAGAAAGCTTTAAATAACTTGTAGCCATATTGTGATATTTAACCTGCTTAGTTAACCTTATAACTGATAATTCAACTTAATAGACCTCAGTGTTTTCCGTGCAATAATTAACCCGCAAACAATTTATTTCTCACTACAAATAAAAGCGTTTTGTATTTATTACTTAATTATCATATACATTATGATAAAGACTTGTAAGGAGTATTATTGTCTTCAAAAACTGTATAATTATTATCGTGAGTAATGGAGTAATTTTATTACATGTTATCGTACAAACAAGTCATACAATAAAGAGGGAAGGACTTTGTAAGGAGCATCTCATTTCAATTATGTCGTAGTTGACGACTCGGAGATAATTTTCTTGTTATTATAATGTATAATGGGGAGTCCGTAATTGGGTACTTATAATAAGTTATTTTGTGATAATAAGGGTGTATTTCCTATGCCAGTTTTGATTTTATTTGAATATTTATTTTTTATTTTTCTGTGAAAGTATATTTAGATGAAATACTTCCTGAAAACACTTCACAGCCTTATTCGTAAATCGTGCACTGGCTGAAAGTCTGAGGTCAAGTTTCAAAGCCTTTAAAATTTGATTCCCGGGTCAAAGTAACTGCACTATTGGATTTGTCCGCTGAAACTACAGTTCGATACTGGAACCCGGAATATGTCGAACAAACGCTTGTGAAACAACTTTGTCTATGTTCACTTTGTTTATGTTTAAAGTTTGTAAAAAATTAAAGCAATTTTGAAGTTTGAAAAGGAAACCAAAAGGCTATCATAAAAATGATTATATGATGGGATTGTATGATTTCATGGTTACTCATCCCGTTTGGAAAAACCAGACTTGAGGTATAATTTGCACACGGGGAACACTAGCAGATACCTACCAGTTTTTTTTTATCGATATCCACACGCAATTTGGGAAATATGCGCATCACTATTGCTTGCTTACGTGCAAATTCGCACGCAAATTGTTATATTAACGCACAACACTATTCGCGTGCTATCTATTATGCACTCGAAATTTTGTCAGGATAACGTCATGCAAATGTAGACTCTATTCCTTTGTTATACGGTTATTGTTGAATGCAATTTGTGCGGTATTTATCTTGGCAACGCATTCGGTGTTAAACGATTCTATTTTAGTACCTCGTTTGAATTTCGACTATATTTTGTAGGAAGTAAAATTGAATTTTAATTAGAGGTCGTGTCACTTTGATTCAGTGAAAAAGAAAAGGAAGATTTTCTGCCATTTGAACTCAATGTTTATGACAAAACACTTAAGGTTCATTTTGGATCGGTACGGCATGGCGAAATTTCCTATGAAATGTGATTTTCTGTGAATCATTAAGCGATGTTGTAGTAAATTATTTGATTACTGCAGCACGTGTCAGCTTCAAAACGATAATATTTTGAAATGCGTCCGTCTGTGTGACAATTTCTCAGAAAACATTCTCATCTAATTATTCCCAGGGACGGACGGTCGGAGGAACGTGTGGCTATTTTGAATTTCATGTAAACAATTATGATATGATTGACAATAATAAGCCCATCGGCTAAAGACGTCAAACTGGTAAACGAGAATTTCTTGCTCCCGACTCCCCCGTCGCATCGCATCGCCTATCCGCGCTGTTCCTTCGTTTTCACTTAGAGTTTTTTCTGACTTAGTTTCTTTTTGCTCGGTTCCTAAGGGTCCCAGCGTGATGTTACTGCCTATAGCTTTCCTCAAGAATTGAGCTATCAAATGCAAAAATTATTTTTCAAATCCGACCGGCATCGGCACCCTAATTGCGTAACACACTATCAATCGGAATCTGAATCAATTTGAAGCAAATTGCTAATCCATTGCTTCATAAGTTCGAAAAATGTGTCTGCTCAACACGTAAATAACGCAATGAATGTTGTTGAACTGTCAAAATGAAACCGATTCCGATTGATAATGTGTTAAGCAATTGCCCCGCGGGTGGTCCAGAGATTAGCGCGTTCATACAAACACTCTTCAGCTTTATATTAGTATACATATAAGCTACTAGCAGCGCCCCGCGGTTTCACCCGCATAAGTTTCCCGTGGAAATATCGGGATAAAAACTATCCTAAGTATGTCCTTTCTTGGGACTCAAACTACCTCTATACCAAATTTCATCTAAATCGGGTTCAGCGGTTCAAGCGTTAAGAGGTAACAGACAGACAGACAGACACACTTTCGCATTTATAATATTATAGTATGCATTGACGTGAACCCAATTCTACCAGCATTACAAGCTTTTCTAATTGGAATAAGAATACCTACGCTTCAAGCCACTTTAAAAAAACATCTCAAAATGTTTATAGGTTCTTAAAAGCTAAGGCCGTATTCAATGCTCTCCTGACGGTCTCGGTCTGCCGTATAGCTACGGCGCCATAGAAACCATGCGTGCATTCAGAGCAGCACTGACCGCATCCGTATACGGACGCATAGTGCGTGCGTACGTACGCAGTGACCGTCAGTCCCGACCGTCAGGAGAGCACTGAATACGGCCTAAGATATTTGCCCAAAGCTTTGACTAAGCTCCATAGCAGTATAGGTACACAATGTGTAAGCATTTACCGTTAACTGTTTCTGGAATATCCCATCTCTAAATCTTATATTGCATGAGGAAACTACGCCATGGGTTAATCCATAATCTTCAATGAGTAAAAAAAGTTTCAGAACTAGAAGAGCTTACTAATGTACGTAAAGGAAGAACCAGTGCTTTTTTAAAAAGAAAAAACGGCCAAGAAAACTTCTTTCTGTAAAAACGTTGATAATAAATGCAAGACAGATCTAAACAGAATGAGAACAAAACACAATATCAAAAAGGTTCATTAAAAAACCCACATTACTGTCACACACAAACACAAAAAAAAAATCCAACTACAAAATAAACCGACCACACACAACGGTTTCAGGTGAACGCTACAATAAAACTAGAAAACTGCAAATTACAGACTAAAAACAAACTGCACAACGTTGTAAAAAAACTGTGAGTTCGTTAACTCCAGTGCAACGTAACCCTTTAATACTGTGGCTTCTAACGGGTGCTAATTGATAAATGACGTCGGAATTACTTTGAGACCGAAGAACTACTATTACCTACGAGTGTTTTATGAAGCTAGATTATGGTCCAGCTGGATTATGTGTAGAAAAGTATTTGTTCACATATCACCACGCTGTTTCCACGAAGGATTGGACAGAGATGTAGGTACCCATAGAAATGATTTTATATCTTTGGGTGGGTGTACCTAATAGTTCACCGCATATACAGAATGGTCAAAAATAAGGAATAATGGAAATAAGGAGATAAAGGAGGTCCAAATTTCATCTAAATCGGTTCAGCGGTTTAAGCGTCATGTTCATGAACGTGCGCCGTCAGTAGGAACTGGTCATCTCTTTGCTGCCATGGCTTATTTTGGACTTTAAAAGAGACTGTGACCCTTGAGTTTTTTTCGGTCTTTTTTTTCAGAATAGTCAGATAGGAAACGCCGACCTCATCTAGATTATTTTTTTTATAATATGACGTGTAAAAGCGATTGCAATATCCTATTTACAGAATACACAGATTAATTTCATTTCACATAAAGACAGAAATTTATTGGGTTTTCTCACAGGTTTTTTAATGCTAACTAGAACATAACGGTGTTTTTCATTTAAAAAAAAAGGTATTAGGAAATACTAATCACCCATGTTCTGCAAATAAACAAGCTGTCTAAGAATCACGGGAAATAAATCGATGGTCCCTATTAACAATGTCGGTTCTACAAAAAGATAGTTCAGTAGAGCAGTTCAAAGTTTGTTTTGGCAATTCTATATTTTGTCTATGTCAGTACATAGTAAAAAATAGATAAAACAATCAGTGCAAATTGGAACATCCAGTCTTGTATTTTTTTTTATCGCCAAAACAAACTTTGAACTGCTCTGCTGAACATTAGTCTTTTTGCAGAACCAACATTCGAAATATTGACTTTAAACTAAATAAAGTCCCATCTTTAGAAGTGTTTGCTTTAAAAACCGATTATCATCATAAATGGCTCATCTGATTTCCAATAATTAGTCTGTTTGAAATACAAATAAATACATATCCGGCCTTTAAAGTAAATATTGATATTATTGACGTGTGCAATAACAATAAACAGCTATTTTGTGATATCGGTAGGGACATAATTATCTTGAGGGTTATATCAAGATTATTATTTCTTTTATTTCATTATATACCTACATATAAATTATATTTTTAAATATTAGGATATAAAAATATATAAAAACATTTAGAAATATAAAAAATAGTAGCCCACCTGTATCGGGAACAGGGTCTAAGCTACCGGCGGTCAGGGCTCCAGTGAGAGAAACCTCCTAACAATGCGGGCCGTGTCCAGAAGTACAGCTTTCTGAATCAAGCCTTTGATCCAGCTGCCCAACGAGAGCCTCCTTAGGTGTTGGTCGAGGCTCTTGGCTATCAATCCATTGGCTGTAACGACTATCGGCACAATGATCGCTGAGTCCATATCCCACATGTCGACAACCTCGCGAACCAAGTCAAGATGCTTAATTATATATAATTATATCAAGATTTATTATTATGATGATTCGTTTCTGGATGTCTTCCGACCTTCCTTTAGGTATCGGTAGTAAACAAGTTCATTAATAAATAATAAGGTAGATAGCATATCATAATCAACTTATAACGTTCCCACTTTTTTTTTTTATTGCTGAATGGGCTCGCTCTTGACCTCGATCACGCCTGATGGAAAGCGATGGATGAGGTCTATGATGGAACGAGCTAACGACACCTCTCAAGCTAAAATCCGTCGAGCCGTTCAGGCCGCAGATCGTGCCAAACAATTAGGTATACATACATACATACTCTCGAAAAACATAACCCTCCTTCTGGCGCAGTCGGGTAAAAAGAAGACAAATTGTTGTGTTCTGTATAGTTAATACAGAAGCTGTACAACGTTTATTAGAAAGAGGGACTTTAAAAAAATCTAATTTTGCCACAAAAAATAATTCTCTTTCAATTTCAAAATATATGGAATCAAAATTACTTTTTATTTAATTCACTTTCAATTTCTAAATGTATGAAATCCAAATTCGTCATTTTATTCATCATAAAACATACGTTCATAAATTATGCATTCGTTTAGCAAAGACGTTATTTTAGCCGCCATTTTTATTCGAGAAGACGAACTTTCTTAGACCTTGCTTAGGTTATTGAGTCACGGTTGATTAATCTCGTGTACTTTTGTGTTGTGACGTCAGATTCCGGTTCAAATGATCCCATATGTCAGAGTAAGTCAGAGCTCAAGAATTTTATGGTGATCAATTATGGTCTTGTCAAAACTAGAGATCGGATGTGGTTTTTAAATGGGTTTCAGATGACTTACGTTAAAATTTTGACATTAGATTCTATGCGGCATTTATATGATTTCATTTGAGCTAAAGACAATCTTCTGGCTCTATAATTATGCTAATCGAACTCATAACATTTTAGACACAGTACCTTGACAGGTCCAAGCCATTTGATTATCGCAAAGTATGTAGAATATTTGATTAATTATGAAATACTAGCTGCGCCCCGCGGTTTCACCCGCGTAAGTTTGGATCCCGTGGGAATATCGGGATAAAAACTATCCTATGTCCTTTCCCGGGACTCAAACTATCTCTATACCAAATTTCATCGAAATCGGTTCAGTAGTTTAAGCGTGAAGAAAAGACAGACAGACAGACAGAGTTACTTTCGCATTTATAATATTAGTTTGGATAAATAGGTAACTATATCGCTCACCTAGCAGTATAATGACACATCTACGTTTTTCTTATTTTACAGAAATGAGGGTCAAAGATTTTACAAATGTTTGAAACGAAGTTATGACTTCATTTTACATTTTACGCCCTCTCTCAACAAATAGGAAACTAACACCGCGCCGTTTTACCGCTTTATAAATTACCTATACACTTTTAAACACTTACCCCCTTATTCATAATCCTATTTTATCTCTATTTTAGCTAAAATAGGTTTATAGAACGTTTGTCTTTATCTGTCACGTTGACATTTCTGTGTGTAAGAAAGAGACAAACCCCATTTTAACTAAAATAGGTTTGATAAGTATTATGAATAAGGGGGTTAGGCTGTAAAAACTAAAGTTCGCTTTTTTGTAAATGTGCCATTATACTGCTAGGTGAGCGATATTTTATAACCTTATTTTTCAAACACGTCCGTATAATTGTCTTAATTAATATAGAAAATTACACTCTCTATTATATTACTTATTTTCTTTCCATTCCCAAGCAATTGTCTCTTTAGACAATATCTTTATATTAGGGAGATGTTTTAATTGAAACTAAGTTGGTACGTAAAGTTTCCGTATGATTACATAACTTAGCCCTCAAAGCAAATGTTTGACGAGATTATGAAGCTGGGGCAAAGTTTGAGGCATGCGAGTCAACTATGTAGTTTGTTTGAGTTTGAAGGTCGTTGGAAGCCTGCTTTTGTTAAAGAAAGGAGTGATTTCTAACTTGCCTAAAGGAATTTCCCATGGGAAGAAATGACGAACTACCATACAAATCGCCATACACCTTGACCGCGTAGGTGTTGCACTTTTGTATGAAACAGCAGATTGTATTTTGATAAGCGACGAATAATTTCTACGGGGTCCAGAATCATGTACTGATTCGAATCCATGGTAACAGCTTGCGCATCGATCGAGGGGCTGGTGGCTAAGTAATAACAGCCGCACGGGTCAAGCGGGTTAAGCTACGCTTGCCGCGGTTGGTCCGTGGATGGGTGACCAAGACCCCTCCGTGTTTTGGAAAGCACGTTAAGCCGTTGGCCCCGGCTGTCATTCGTGGATCTTTGACAGTCGTTACGGGTCGTCGGAAGCCCGAAAATCTGACAACCAGTGTTACTAAGGGGCATCGTATTACCCGGTAACTGGGTCCACTGCTGGACATAGGCTGGATAGGCAGTCGCTCCATGTAAAATACTGGTACTCAGCTGCATCCGGTCAGACTGGAATCCACCCCCAACATAATTGGGAAAAGGCTAGGCAGATGATGATGAGGTTTCGCATCGTTGTCTCTACCAAACCTATATAATGAAATTATGTGCAATATTTCATGCTTCTAGAGGTTTATCCAGAGGTTTATTTAGGCTGTACCTCTTTTAAGTAAATTAAGTACTAGCTACGCCCCGCGGTTTCACCCGCGTAAATGTCGATCCCGTGTTAAGTAGTTTACACTTTGCATAAAGTAAAAGTGTCCTAAGAATAAAACTAAATTAGTCAAAATTAAGCTTGGAGACATCAAAAATGTTTGTAAGAAGGTAAGACGTGTAGATAAGTCTTCACTTTTAAAATTAAAATGTGTCTCGTCAGTATTTTTTTTTTTTTGTGAACATTTGAATAGAAATGAAATTGTACTTTATAAGCCGCTTGTCAACTGAGCAGAAAAATAAGTCCGACTTTGCAAAGCATGTTCCACTTAAGTATCAGAAAAAAAAAAACAAATTAAAAAACTAAAATTATAATTTCTCGTTGGCTGCACCTGCCTTATAAAATTCTCAATAGGCATAAATTGCTGGTGAACTAAGATAATGTGTGGGAATTTTAGTGATTATAACATAACATAATCAGCCTATAATGTTCCCACTGCTGGGACACAGGCCTCCTCTCAGTGAGAGGGAGTGGGCCGTAATCCACCACGCGGGCCCAGTGCGGGTTGGTGATTATAAAAAAAGAAAATAGTTTTTCCCTATCGATTGTGATAATTATCATTATATTATATTTTAAATCATCCAAAAGTTTTTCGGCTGTCAATCATTTCAGATCCCAACAGTTAAATTCAGTTTAAACTCATGTTTTCTGAATTATCCGAATGATCAAAATCAAAATCAAAAGTCATTTATTCAAACTAGGCTGAGAATCAGCACTTTTCGAACGTCAAAATTACAAAAGACAGTCCCCCAAAACGCCCGCCCTTCGCCACTTCCTAGTGCTTTCGCTGGGGAGAAGAAGTGGCGGAACAAACTCCACAGCAGCACAGCTGTCTGTTCAGTTAGAAAATAATTAATTTTATACAATGCTATGTATGCAAAGTAATTAACATTACAGGACACAGAACCTTAAATTCAAAGCAAAAAAAAGCAAAAAAAAATTAAAAATATAACCAAAAAAAAAACTTACTGACCAAATAAAAGCCTCCAGGTATAAAGGGCGTGACAGCTTACATATATATGCAATGCTGGGTTCTGTTTACATAGCTGTCACTTGAAGTCACAAATGATAAACTAGGACCATCGAAGTAAAATAAATAAACAAGTTATTACTACTAATAACAACAATAAAACCATGGTCAGCAAGACGACCAGTCACCACAAGCAGCACCCGTCATTAGACCCTTTTTTGGATATTATGGTAAATTGTAACCACAACCGTTCTGTGGTCGTCGAAAGCGAATATTGAATTGCCTGCACCAGTTACAGCCCCCATGGTCATTACGAAAAAGTAGGTAATGAAATGAAATGTTTAATTCTGTAAGTAGATATTTTAAGACACTTTTACACGTCAATATTTTGTTGGCAGTGGCGTAACTATAGGGTGGCATTGGGGCAAAATGCCACGGGCCCCCAGCCAGAGGGGGCCCCCGGCTCAAGAGGGCCATGATCACAGGAGGATCTTAACATAAGGACAGAAGCAGTCAGATGTTAAAGTTTTTGTAGGAGAAAATATGGGCGACTAGAATTAATTCTTTTTTATTTATTGTAATTTTTGACATTCATAAGTGCCTTTTGTGTGCCTGATTGAAGAAATAAATGCTTTGACTTTACGAAATGTACGCGGAAGAAGTCGCGGGAGAAGTGCTAATAAAAAAAGAACTACCTATAACGTTGGTTGAGTTTCTTTACATTGAGGGAGGGCCCTGTCCCTTGAATTTGCCACGGGCCCCTAACGGTATAGTTACGCCACTCTTTGTTGGTCAATATTTTAAAATTACATAGATGGAACCGGCCTTTCCAAGCTGTCTGATCTCTGATAAGAAACGTCACACGACGCTACCAGAGGAGTTAATTCCCGTAATTTTAAGAACGTTCAAAGTCTGATCTCAGTCTCAATCTGTCAAAAATACCTCTAATTTCCCTACATTTTTGACATTGATTGTCGCTGAGATGAGATTACGACTAATAGATTTGATCTGCAGGACATTTTTTTAGGCCAGACCAAATACTCAAAACCTTCAGACAGTTACAAATTATCAAGTACCGTCAAACGGGGTGAATAGGGACGAAACTTTAAAAGGGATTTTAACATTGAAATAATATAGTTTGTGGCCAAAAAGGACCTTAATGTGTTTTAATTAACGATTACGTGCCCTTATTGACAACAAACTATATTATTTCAACGTTAAAATCCATTTTAAAGTTTCGTCCCGATTCACCCCGTTTGTAGGTATCATGTATTCAATCTAGCCTGCACGATACTCACATTCACAGTCAGTTTTCTCTTCAAATGTCATCAGTAATTTAGAACTGATACGTAAAGATTGATTGATGCACACAACGCTTTAACCCCTAAAGCCTCAAGTGTACATAAGAGAATGTGCTCGAAACGTCAACGGTACACCAAGTGTACACAACTATTGTCATCGTCATTGTGAAAACAAGGACTTTTACTGCGTCCATTCAACTACACCGACGCGTGGGGTGTTTCGACAGGTAGGCGGGCAAATGTGTGAGAGGTTAGGAACTTCTAATTCAAAATTTTTATTCCTTTACACAACTATAATAATATTATGTACAATTATATGAAAAAATAAACAAAATAGTTACTTATAGAGCATCAAAGAATTCGTCCGCATCGCTGTCAACAGGAACAGTGCCCAAAAGGCGGGCAGCATTGCCACGTTGTATGGCAATGCTAATTCTTTGGCCAATAAATAGGCCAGCCCTCTGGTCACGTGGAGAGTCGACTAACCGCTTGGCGATATCTCGAAAAACCAAGTGACCAAAAAAAATTCAAAATTGATAGTTTGTATCAAAGATATTAAAAGTAAGAGTGAGATAAACGACACTAAAGCACAATGCAAAGCCCTTTAATAGCCCACACGTCCACAAAGCAATACTATCCACAGGAAAACCTAATAATCTGGGCACACAGCAAATTGAAAACTAAATAGTCACCCGTCAGCATAATTGTAACAAATCGACCATTGTCGTCCAACAGATTAGTTCAACTAAATAAACTAAATAAAGTGAGACAGGTGGCCATTTGTCTGGACCGACGTAATTTCCGATGGGACGCGTGACGTAGGATGTACGTTTTGACGTTATTGCGTACGTGGTTTTTGGTGTTGGCTTTGACTTTTGGCCTTTCTTTGCCTCTTCTATCAGCACGATATTCTGTTCTAGTACAGACGCCAGCACATCAAGCTACGCAAAACTGTCAAATTTTCCCAATCAACTTTGAACCTTACGCTTTAGCGATAAAGTTAAAAATCTATTAAAGAAATTTGACAGATTGTAGTAGCTTGATGTGCTGGCGTCTGTACATTTATTTACATTCCACCTTCATACCGTGATATAAAGATGAAGTACAGTCCAGCCGTCGAAAGAATGCGTTCTTGTCACCCGTCAGTTTCATACAGACGAATAACCCCCTTACTAATAAACGTATTATATCAGATGAATTGTTACACACCGATTTCTCTCTTTCAGTCGTCAGTAATTTGACTTTCAAAAGAAGAAAAAGCATTGTGTAATTATACAGATGCTATACAACGTTTATTAGTAAGGGAGTAAGTGTTTTGCGTATTTGATCTCAAATTGTTGCACTGACAGGTGCCAGAAACGCATTGTCTCGACGGCCGGACTGTAGATAGTGAATGTGATAGTAGAGCTGAAGGCTTTATCATTTTATACCCTTTCAATTTCAAACTACTATAGTGGGGCTACGTTAACGGTACGGCGGCAGGGTGTCGGTGTGTGGAGCTTTGGCGAAAAGTATGACTCACCTCTTATCCTGCCCCATGTTCCCCAAGAAATGCAGCCATAGTGACCTTTGACCACAGACAATGCCGTGGGAGTGGCAAAGTTTTGGGACAAGAAAATCTAATTCACTGTCGTGTCATCGTCACGACGAAGAAGAATCTCAAACTGAACATTTTTCAATTGCCAGACACTGTAGTCTTTTTATACTGATTCGAAGTACAATTACATCTATTCCAACTATAAATAAATCGATACTCCCTAGCATCCTAATGTGTAATGATAGGTACTAAAAGTATCTACTGCGAACCGGCCATAGAAAAATACATTCTTCAAGATCTGAATACGGACAGACTACACTATCTCTTCGTGTGGGTTTTGGTAAAGCGTAAATTGCCAGGTGATTGATGTGTGACATTTGCTGTACAAGCATTATGTCCGATAAAATAGGCTCAATACGATAAAATGGGTACAAAAGACCGGCATCATTTATTTAGTGAAGCATAACTATTTGAGGACTACTTTACAACCCAGAACGTATAAAAGAAAAAACGATATACGTAAGTATACATACATAATCATCATAATCAGCCTATAATGTTAACACTACTGGGATACGGGCCTCCTCTCGGTGAGAGGGAGTGGGCCGTAATCCACCACGCGGGCCCAGTGCGGGTTGGCAGATGTCACATGTTTTTGAATTTTTGGTTCTAGGACATGCCGGTTTCCTCACGATGTTTTCCTTCACCGTTTTGAGAGCAGTGGTGATGAAATAATTTACACAAAGTAAAGCGCCTGTCTGGGTTCGAACCTACAACTCGCAAGTCGCGTCCGTTACCACTTGGCCACAAACATACATTCAAGTTTAATTTACCTAGTACACTTCATCTGCCTGGCCTTTTCCCAACTATGTTGGGGTCGGCTTCCAGTCTAAATGGATGCAGCTGAAGTCCAGTATTTTAGATGAAGCGACTGCCTATGTGACCTCCATAACCCAGTTAGGTACTGAGTAAAAATGATAATGGAATCACTCGTAATATATTCTTTTGTTTTATGAATTACGAAAGAACACCACCCCCCTTACTAATAAACGTTGTACAGCGTCTGTATAGTTACACAACGCTTTGTCTTCTTCTTTCGAAAGTCAAATTACTGACGACTGTAAGAGAGAAATCGTTGTGTAACTATTCATCTGAAGTTTATTAGTAAGGGGGGTACATATTTGCAGAGTGATAAGCAATAAAATAGTGTTGTACCTATATTCACCATGCCCACAAATAAAATAACAAATTAATGGTACTGTATTACACTCTAACCCAGACATATTCATTTCTTACATTCCCAATTCTTTGATCCACATTTAATCGAAACTGTTACATATCCCCAATGAAGTATCCCATTCTTTAAATAGGAATAAACCCACGCTATTCAGCTGGCTCGTCCCCGTTTGAGCACAGCTGTCACTTTGACGTGAACATGGCGTAACGTCGGCTTGCATGCAGGCATTGAGTTGATATTCACTCGATTTAACACCGGAGTACAGTCAACAAAAAATACATAAGTATGCAGGATCGTCGGATATAGTTGAAGTTTAGTAAGAAACCGATGGATATTCTCGAATAAAATTTAATTTTATTAATAGAAAACAAACAGCTCATTTATCAAATTAAATTTCAGTCGACAACATCCATCGGTTTCTTACTAAACTTCAACTATACCCGACGGTCCTGCATACTTATCTCTTTTGTTGACTGTACACACGACAATAGGGCTCGGTATGCTGGTAAGCTGTGCATTGCATATGTGCATTGTACCTCTCTGCCGTGGTTATAACGTGTCAAATACTTTTCCAGTTGATTTTAATGGGGGCAAGAAATGACCTTGCACAGACAAAAATCATTGGAATTGTCTCTTTGAGCAAAAAACACACTCATAATCAGCCTATAATGTTCCCACTGCTGGGACACAGGCCTCCTTTCTGTGAGAGGGAGTGGGCCGTAATCTACCACGCGGGCCCAGTGCGGGTTGGTAGATGTCACATGTCTTCGAATTTTTGTTTCTAGGCCATGCCGGTTTCCTCACGATATTTTCCTTCACCGTTTAGAGAGCAGTGATGATGAAAAAACACACTCGGCAAAGGATATATCAAAGACTTGGCAAGTGATCAGCACAGGTGCCTTTAAACACTGATTTCTTTTATTAACAGTACTTTTTAATACTGCTCAGACAATGAAAAAGACTAAACCACCACCTCATCACATTTATTTTTTAAAGCAGCACCCTAATCGCGTAACATACTTTCAATTACAATATGAATAATTTTGAAGGATATTGCTAATTCATTGCTTCTTATGTTCGAGAATTTTTTCTGCTCAACAACGTAAATAACGCAATGAATATTGTTGAACTGTCAAAATGACCTGAATGAAGCCATTGCTACTGATAGTGTGTTACGCAATGATCCTGCAGATGTAATTGACTTTCCAAAGTCAAAGTCAAAGCATTTATTCTGACTCCTAAGACATAGGGTCCCCCCTAGTTTAGGAGGCAGCGTTCTCACTATTTAAGCAACCTTTGTTTCCCAAAGTTTAATGTTCCTATGTGTATTGTGTGAGCTTTGTATATTAAGGTTTTTGTGTTAATAAACTTATTATTATTATTTCAAATAGGCACATAAATAAAAGGCACTTTAGAACGTCAAAAATTACCTTAAAATAGAATTGATTCTAGCCGCCCCTTCCAAAAGGTAGTTTTCGTATGGAGAAGAATGGGCAAGAAACTCCACCGTTATTACGTTTCCAGAGGTACATATAAGTACTGTTACCGACCTTCTTTGCGAACTGTACCCACACAAGGATATATTGTAGAACATTCTGAATCTAATGGAGAGTATGTCAAGAGAGTTGGGCGGTCAGTTTAAGTAAGTAGTAGGGTAATTTGTCAAAGGATAGACAAGTGGAATAGCAGCTTTGTCGTTTAACTGGTATTAACGGTTGTGGCTCTTAATTTAATTTATTCCGGAATGTTTATGTGCAAGTATAACTGAAAAAAAGAAAGAAAATACGTTTATTTGCGGTGAAAATGACGCAAAAAAGAACATAAACACAATAAAATAAAAAGGTAGGGGGAAACATGCGTCACATCCACGCAAAACGGCTATCGCTCAGCATTATGCTGCGACCCTATGCAAGACAGAGCCCCAGCGCTGGTTTTCAACGACAGCCGGCGCTGACGTAATGACGTCGTCCGGTGCAGCAAACAATTTTTAAAACACTGTACCTACTGGTACAGTGTACTTAAAGAAAAACAATTGAATTTAAAAGTGATAGAATAATTATATTAAACAGGAAATAGACATAGGTACAGTACATGCTATGAGAATTTCATCCTCAATAAACGTAACGTAACTAATAGTTACATTTATATTTAACTTAGATTTATTAAAAAAATCTCCATAAACATTGTGTGTGCAGGGACGGGTCGCTAGTAAATGAATAACAATGATTCTTTAGGTTCATTGGTGGAAAATTTTTTAGACATTCATTTTGCAACCTGAAAACTTACTGCATTGCAGAGTACACTTTACTATGGAAGATGCTCTCAAAATTCAATACTAGGTGCACAGCCACTTTGTAGGCTCTCATTTCAGATTATTTATTTAAAAAAAAAAGGTAGGTATAAAGAAATCACCCAAAATGTTTTCAGCGATAAAAAAACATTAAGGCAGGTGTCATGAATCTCAAATCATGGTAATATACAAACGAAACACGCGCTTATTACACGTGTGCCCTTTGAAATGTAAATGGTGCCATAAGTTGGGCACACGCAATTAGTGACCAGTACCAACTAGACACATGGTCATTAACATTCATATAACTTTTTTTTTAGATAACCTCTATGGAATTAAATTATCATTTTTAATTTCGGGTGTTATGAAATGCCGAGAACCCGTAATTAGATTTTTAATTCGAATTTAAAATATAGTAACTCTTCTTTCTAGATTTAATAGGAAAATATATACCTATTTGCAAAACAAATTTTTGAGAAAGACGAAAAAGGGATAGGTACCAAGAAGCTATGAAAAAGAAAAATTTAAAGGATCATGTATGTGGGTTTCTCGTGAAGCGTTAGACATCATTGTCGATTCTAAAAATAGTAAGTAGATATTAATATCACCAGATCATAAAGAAAAACAAAAATGTAGATTGAAAACAACGTTACGATTGTAATCCCGTAATGTCAAACGTCATCATCGACACATGACATAACCGGGAAAGTTTAATCGCAGCGTAGATAGAATGTCCACTACTAACCCACTTGATTGCCCGATTCAACCCGAAACTAGTAACGTACTGCGTTCGGAAATCTGATTAGGAGTCAACGCGCGCTTTCCAAAAAGTGACAGTTGACGAACGGCCATGTTGGCCGGCATTATGCAACGGCACGAGCGCGTTCAGCCTTGTTAATTACATCTCCGCTAATTACTTTTACAATATAAATGATGGTCGCAAGCCGGTTTGTAGTTACAAGTGGGTGGACGATGAGATCGGAACTTGAATGTTAAAAAAATCCATGGAGTTTCTGGTTCATTAATCTTGCTTTTTCTAAATTGCATCTTCCACATTGTGTTCTAAGAGAGTAGCGTGGATATTGGATAGCAAACTCTTTGATATCTTGAAATAAAATTGTTATTAATAGTTGCCAGCAAATAAAGTTGTTTTTTTGTTCTTATTTTTAAAAACCGTATATTTTCCCAGAGAACAAGGAACAAAGGCTTCCCTAATTATATTTAATCCTCTTTTATAAACTACACTACAACGAATAGAAAACTTTTAATAAAATATCCGTATTATAAGAAAAGCTCGTTAATTTTTGCCTCACACAAAAATATGTTTTTTCAAGAAACAATATTGGATTCAATACAGCAGTATTTCCTTTGGGACATCGGGCTTGATTGTGGTCACAATCCAAACACGTTCAAATTACTTTTACTTATAGGTAGTATTATTTTACATTACGTTTTTAAGTTATTTCAGTCAGCGTAATGGCGGTACGTTCCCAAGAGAGTGTGACGTTTTCACTTCAGTAGGTTGAGAATTGAAATAATATTTTTGTCTTTTGTTTGCCTACTTACTGACCGATTTTAAAGGTCGCCTGTTTTCTTTCTGGTTAATGACCATAAAGCAATGATTTTTTTACAGAATAATAAATGTTAACTACTTGTATGTCCCTATGTTTTCCTTTTTGATGATACATTATTTTTATAAGCACTAGAACCTTCCAAAAATGCCGATTTAAACCGCTGTCAACAGAGGCCTAGTGTACAAAGACAACTATTAATGAAAAAATTAAAACATAGGGACACAGTATAATATATCCTTCTTATTCAGTTTATGAAATATCTTTTAAATTGGTCCAATATTGGAGGAGGAAACAGGCGAGAGCCAAACCTCGAATTAAGACTTTTTACTTAGGATTTATCAAAAGTCTCTCCGACTGCATTTCCTCTTAATTGCTTTTTTGTTTTTTTTTTTTCTACATAAAGACTTCGGTGATGCACCCACTTGATTCGTTACTTTAAGAGTAAACTAAACGCGAGCTCGAACTCACTGGTGGTCATGGCCAAAAGCACGCTGTCTAACTTGGCTTCGTGTTTGACGGAGCTAGTATCAGTGATGAGCAGTTAGACGCTAATCTACACGCACAACATCTAGTTCTCACGCACAGAAACACCGTTCCGAACTGATAGGCGCATAAAAATATTTGAAAAGTGCTTTGGAAAATCGAGTTCTATGAAAAAACTACTACATAAATCAATCACAAATAAAGTTTTTTGAACTCTTCGATAACTGAGCTTTGTCGGTACGGATTTAATTTTTAATATTTTTCAGTTCTTTTATTACTTATTTACACCCAAAGTTACGTTAAAAATAGCAAGAAAAACGAATTGTTGTTGGCTCATAACTTTTTAATGGCTTGTTATTTTACAATTCTGCTTCCGTACAGACACAATTAATAATTAGACAAAACGATACAATGTTTAACTTTGGATGTACAATGTCAAATAGTGGAGTAATACTCTCCCGAAATTTGTATGGAAAAAATATCGAATAGTGGCACCTTAACAGAGAACTCCGTGCTTTTTCAGTGGAAGGAAAACTTTGAGGAAAGGATTATTAGGAACTGCAAGTATTAGGTCCTTACATATGAAATTGGCGTTTTTCGTACTGGCCACTTTAATCACGAATTTCTCCTCTTTGGTAAGGAATTCCAAATTCAAATTTGTACAGCTATTTACTCATGTATTTGTGCTTCGATGACCGTCATTCATTTGTTTTTTTTCTTCTGTTTTTTCTGTTTGCGTCACTCATTTTACAAAATGGAAAATTTAAAATATCGCATTATTTACGAGTACGAGTTCCGCCGTGGCACTAGTGCTGCGGAAACGACTCGAAGGGCGAATGATGTGTATGGCGGTCATGTTGCAAAAGAAAACACAGTTCGTTTTTGGTTCCAACGTTTTCGTTCTGGAAATTTCGACCTGCAGAACAAGCCCCGTGGACGGCCTGAGACCCAAGTTGATAATGGAGAATTGAAGGCTATTGTGGAAGCGGACCCATCGCAAACCACGTCCGAGTTAGCTGCAGGCTTCGATGTTAGTGATAAAACTGTTTTAATTCACTTGAAGCAAATTGGGAAGATTAAAAAGCTTGAAAGGTGGGTACCTCACGAATTGACTGAAGCAAACCGGCAAACGCGCGTCGACTGCTGCGTTACATTACTGAACCGGCACAACAATGAAGGTATTTTAAACCGAATCATTACCTGTGATGAAAAATGGATTCTTTACGATAATCGGAAGCGCTCAGCGCAATGGTTGGATCCTGGCCAGCCAGCCAAATCCTGCCCCAAGCGAAAATTAACCCCAAAAAAGTTACTTGTAAGCGTTTGGTGGACTAGTGCCGGTATTGTTCATTACAGTTTTCTCAAATCTGGCCAGACTATTACAGCTGATGTCTATTGTCAGCAATTACAAACCATGATGGAAAAGCTAGCGGCTAAACAACCAAGGCTGGTCAATCGCTCCACGCCACTGCTGCTTCACGACAACGCCAGACCACACACTGCGCAACAGACGGCTACCAAATTAGAAGAGCTTGAATTGGAATGTCTTAGACATCCTCCGTACTCCCCGGACCTTGCTCCAACAGATTACCATTTTTTTCGCAATTTGGATAACTTTTTGCAAGGGAAAAAATTCAACTCCGATGGGGCAGTCCAAATCGCCTTCAAAGATTTTATTGATTCCCGTCCGACTGGTTTTTTTAGTAAAGGGATCAATGAACTACCTATAAGATGGCAAAAGTGCATTGAAAACAATGGTTCATACTTTGATTAATTAAATATATTATATTAAAAAATATTCGACTTTTTGTTCCTTCCATACAAAACGCCAATTTCATATGTAAGGACCTAATATTTGCTTTATTTATCTTTTAGTCAGAGAAGATTTCTATACAGCATATATCATATGCATAACTCATATAGCGTTACAAGATTTTAGCGTGTGGCCAAAATCGGAACTAACATCGCCATGTTTTTTTTTTTCCATACATTTTACAAACAAATGTATTCCAACAGCGCCCCCCCTGTCAGCGTTACTCGAGCGCCAAAAAATACTTTTAGCAGTATATTCAGATCGTACCTTCATAGATTCAGATCGTACTACCTTTGTGTAATCTTCGTGTCGTCTATTATTGCATGGTCGGTACCGGAGCTCTCCGTCAACAAAGCCTCTCAACAAAGAGCCGTCAGATTATATCTAAATGTCTTTCTTTATCTCTGTTAGCTTTACGCTATTTCTGGCGGACAAGATCCCAAGATTATCTATACTCGGATGAGGTATTGTATTATGTTCTCAATCTTCTTTTATCTTTTCTTACTTATTAAGAATTCAGGTAGGCAGTCAATCCATGTAAAATACTAATATTCAGTTGCTGGTTAGACTGAAAGCCGACCGCAACATAGTTGGGAAAAGGCTAGGCAAATTGACTTGCTTATTAAGAATTCAGTAACGGATTAATTGACAGGTATGTACGAGTAGATAAACCGACATCAGTGGTTTGTCTGTCTGTCAATTATTAGTATTCTAATACCGTGTAGTTGATTAAGATTGCCTTGATGGATCTGAGATCTTAGATTCGATACCAAGATAGGGTAAAGTGTTTTTTTCATTTGGAAATTTTGTGTAGCGGCGCGTTGTCTGGATTTGTACCCATTTTTTTTTGGTTACTGGCAAACTGATGGACGCTAGTGATGGCGCCAAACAAGTGGCCGAATTCTGGGCCGAGTACATTTAGATTGCCATCGACACGCTAAGAAGAAGAAGAAGAAGACTGGCAAACTAAGCTGTAACTATTCCATTGGTCTTGCAACTGGTGACATTTAGCCCATGTAGGTCACCTATAGGTACACCATAGACTAAAGGACATTGCCCAAAATCAAAACCGCTTTAAAGCAATAGAGTATGGCCATAAAAATATACTCATAAATTATGAAATATTTTTTTTTAACTTTTCTGATTTCACTTGATCGAAATCGTATGTGGGGTTAATATTTTGTATTTAATTAGTTATTTATTGGGTTTTATTGCATAGTTTTTACATGGAGTATTTTAGTAAAACCAGTGTATGCAAGGATGGTGTAATATATGTAGGTACTAGCCCGGAGTTTTTTGTGCTCGGTTGATGACAATAGGCTTGCCCCTTTGACATGGGACTTGTACATAATTGGCGAAATTTGGGTGTACTATAGTTACACCGCTGCCTGACCTGGGGATTACTGGCGTGATGTTGCGTTATATAATGTATGTTAAAATGAACTAACCGAAACATGTATGCCAATAAATCCGTCCCCAATCATTTAAAAACATAAAATTCACCGATATTCTGACTGTATAGGTAGTATGAGTGTGTGTATATGATGTAACTGCTGTCTCATTAGCTTCATGTTTTTTGCAAATGACATGCGGTGTCAACGCAGGTACAAGGGCGGTTTGTTATCCATTAAAATTGTTATGACTACTGAAAGAATTGGCGGTGTTGACGATTTTGTGATGCGTTTGGCTATGTAGTTTGGGGTTCAAAATGATAGAAGGGTTTTTATCATGCTTGATGTTTCGAAGAAAGATGTAGAGTAGTGACGGGGTTTGGTTCTAGTGTTAGGTTTAATATAGACTTATGAAAAAGTATAGAATGTTAAATACACCCAGTACCTAGTAGACGTTCACGGAATTATGGACTATGTTTTACCGTTTTTTAACGTGGACGGTAGTTTTTGCAACATTATTTCGTACATCACGATTTTTTTTTTGCTGAATGGGCCTCTTCTTGACGTCGATCACGCCTGATGGATGCCGCGGTAGATGAGGTCTATGTTTGAACAAGCGTACCCAGAAGATGCCTGTTCACTCTTGCTTTGAAGGCAGACGGGTTAAATGTGGGAGGGAACACAGATGTCAGCAGAGAGTTCCACACTTTGACTGTGCGCATAATAAATGTGGAGGAGAAGCGCTGAGTACGACTGGTCAGGTACCACACCATTATTTCAGTAAAACATAAAACATCAACTGTGAATGAAATCAATTTTAGACTATTCATCTCTTAACTGCCAAGGCTTATATTAGGCTTATATTCATTTGAATTGTTTCTTCATTTATGTTTTTTTTTACATTGTTCTCACATAAATAGAAGCAACAAGAATAATGTACCCAGGATTTTGTAATATCTTGATTTAAAAGAGTGTCCATGGAGTTTCTTACCCGTTCTTCTCCATACGCTTTGAAATGGGCAACTAGCTTCAACTTTCTGACTGACCGACTATTTAATTATGACAATTCAAAAGTGCCTGTACATGGTTTAATTGAAATAAATGCTTTGAGTTTAAGTTTATTCGTTTTAGAAATCGGAGTAGTTAACACTCCCTCGTAACAATAATTTACTAAATCTATCAAAGGAAGTGTTTTCCACATATAGCTGGTTTGCACAAGTCGATAGTTAAATAGGCAATATTCCCTGCATTTATTGCAGTGGGGTGTGATAGCATTAGTAGAAGTAGTAACTGGGTTCTAGAAGATTAACTTTAAATAGACACTATACAGGATGGCAGGGTAACCATTAATCCAGCAAACGGTTCTAGACCTTCTTGCGATGAATTTTCTCGCCGTTTATAAAGAAAAAAAAAAACTACTGTTTATTGCAATTTTTTTTAATAACTTTCAACGCGAAAATTTTTAACACAAGGGAGTTCAGAATCATGTACAGACGACAGCACATCAAGCTACCCGAATCTGTCAATTTTCTCAATCAACTCCGAACCTTCTGCTTTAGCGATAAAGTTGAAAATCTTTTAAAGAAATTTGACAGACTGTACTAGCTTGATGTCCTGCCGTCTGTACTTACTGAATCCATAATAACAGGTTGCAATGTCCCTGTACTATTATCCTGTATTTCTTAGGGTTAACCTTTGCTGTAGAGTTTGCAAAGAATAATACGTTCTCCTTTTTCATAAGGGACATGTCTACGTCAGCATTTGGACGAACATTTTCGCTTGTCTACGTCAGTACTTTTCGTAGTTTTTAAAAGAAGGTCATCATCTTCCTACCCTTTTCCCAACTATGTTGGGGTTGGCTGATACAGCTGAGTATTTTACATGGAGTGACTGCCTATCTGACCTCCACAACCCAGTTACTGGGTAATACGAAACCCCTTGGTAAGACTGGTTGTCAGACTTTCGGGCTTCTGACGACCCGTAACGAATGACAGCGAGACACGGAAGGGTCTTGATATGTAAAGATGGTAACCCATCCACGGAACAACCGCGGCAAGCGTAGCTTAACCTGATGGATCGACCCGTACGGCTGTTATTACTTAGTCACAAGCAAGAATGTATGATTTTAAAACCGTCAAATTTACTTCTGGCATTTTTTAAATCCAGTTGCCAAAGGAGCTCGCTCTCATTATGCTAATGAGTACCTAGTTATTTTAATAAATGTCACCTTTTCTTGTACCTGTTCGTAAGTACAATGTAGGAATACGACTTAAATTTTCAACAATTGTAGTACATCTTTGTGTCTTCTCTATTAGACTGGTGCACGACAAATCTTAGATTTTCGGGTCTCATAGCAGGACGTAATTATGTCCACATACGGGTGGGGGTAATATCAATATTACCCTTAATTTTTTCCGTAGTGAGTATTTTATAGCATAGGAGTATGGCAGAAAGTGCCTAGATAGATAATATTTTAAGCCTTTTGATCGTAGATTTATTAAAGTAAACCTTGCCATACAACGTGGTAATGCCGCCAGTCTCTTGGGTACATTACCAGTCGACAGCGATGCGGATGAATTTTTCGGCGCTATATTTTAGTTTGTGTATAGTTTTAGTTAAGTTAGGTTTTAATTTTGTTATTTTTGTTAATTAAATAGTTTAATAACATGAATTGCGAATACAACTTAATAAAGAAAATTATCATTTTATTTTTTATTTTATTTATTTGGGACAAAAAAACAGTTATACCTACATTACAGCATTTACAAGAAAGTAGTTATATTACAGTCGAAAAAACGTTTAACCCACACTATTGACCACGACGTGACATCTGAGTATGATAACGAACGAACGCATGTTAAATGAGAGAAAAAAAAGAGTACTTTGGTATTTAGAAGAAAAACACTATATACCGACGAATCGAAGGAACCGGAAGACAAGAGCATCCGTCTTATGGACGACTTGCAAGAAATTGAGAAACCATTCTTTTAAATTTAGATCATCTCTTCACAAAATCTCATTTTGACAACGAAAGCCGACATCATGTCAAAATACATCTTAAAATATAATACAGCGTGTCCTGAAATAACCGGTAACGACCACTTTACCCACAAAGAAGAGTAGCTTAAATTTCTACATCCTGTATAAAGAACGGTAAAGTTTCGGGCGCTAATCGCAATTTCCACCTTGTTTGAGCCGAAAAGCGGTTGCAAAAGTTCTAATCTTAAAAAGTAATATCTTTTTTGAGTAACGTTTTCTTTTTGGGCTTTTTTTTTGTAAAGTTTCATAGTTTCCTTTTCAATTTTGTCATTGTTCCTGACAGACTTACAAATTATAATAGCTTTTGATATAATTGTAGTTAAGATTTTAGATTTACTTTGTTTATTAAACTATTCCTTTAAGGAACTTTATATTTTTTTAAGTTTCCTGCAAAGGCCAAATCTGTTACTATAATTTCTCAATTTTACTTATTAATCGGTGCCAAGAAATTACAGATTAATAATTAGATATTATTTTTACCCTGTACCCAAAAAACCAATCTACACCAAACACGTTTTCATTTCATTTCCTCAAAATTGAAACAATACAAGCCATAGCTTACTTTACAATAACATTTTAATCGAAACGTTTTTCCGCACATTTCCTCGACTTCCCGACGTCGCACGTCGCTTGGGAGTAAGAAATAATAACTAATAGTTGCTTGGGCGTACGGCGGGCAACAAGGCAACAGGTGTTTGTACCGCGGGCGAAGAGAAAAATTGCGAACTTGCGTGGACGTGTGTACGCTTCGGTTGTTGATTCAATAATTTATATTTGTTATTGTTACCAAGTGTTTGTTCTAGATACGTTACATGGCGCTGCTTTGAAACTTTTGAAGCAACAAGAATAATGTACCCAGGATTTTGTAATATTCTTGATTTAAAAGAGTGTCCATGGAGTTTCTTGCCCGTTCTTCTCCATAGAGATCTATTCTTTGGAATGGGCAACTAGCTTCAACTTTTTGACTAACTGACCGACTATTTAATTTTGACAATTCAGAAGCGCCTGTACATGGTTTAATTGAAATAAAAGCTTTGAGTTTGAGTTTGAAATGGGTAAGAGCTTGTCCACATATTACGGGTTCTTATAGATTACTTGAAGTGCAAAAATTAAATGTAATTTTTTAATCAACCGAGTCAGTATTCTGGCAGATCGTGAGTATCTAAATACGATTCCCGGTCCGATTCGGTGTCCTGATGAATTAGTAAAATAGGGCTCGTTTGTTCGGAAATTAGTTTTAAGTTTAATTCGAACAATTGTTCTCTTTTGAGATAACGACTGAGACAAAGATCAGTGAAGTAACAATAGGACAACTATTCAGTATTTTCAAAATAATTTCAGATTAAGGGCCTATCTCACTAGGACACCAATGGTGGCGCAACCATGGTCGCACTGCCAAAAAATGTATGGTTGGTTGCGCTTCCGATTGGACGCCTGGTGAGATATCATAAAGCTTATATATTTTGCTGGCAGGGCAACCATGGTTGCGCCACCATGGTGCCCCAGTGAGATATAAGTTTAAGATAAATAACTTGTGTAAAATATAAGACAGTATAAACCCATTTTATTTCGGACTGGTAACGTATTTTGCAGCCTTTCTTTTTGATGGTAAATCGTCATATGACCCCTCCCGCTCTGGGTGCAGCGGAAGGGAGTGTAAGACTCATACTGAATAAAACCCATCCGTGTTACTTCCTTAGCCCTTTGTATACCGGGGTAGCGGGAACTATTAAAACGAAAATCGCGCGAGCCACAGCACGCTAACTAACAAGTTTTCTTACAAAAGATGCTAAATTAAAAAGCAATGCGACCCTTACTGACTATTATAGTTAGCTCATTTTACGCGCGTCGACAGCAAACTATACCAATTAACCTTTTTACTTCCCTCGACTAGATTTACATAGAAATTACTAGCTCTTACTAGTAATTTTATGAGGGGAGATTGTCACATTCTTTTCTAAGTAAATTCTTATGGGATGGAAAAATTTGTAAGTAGTTTTTTTTTTTTTAATCTTGGATAACAAGACTGCGTAGTAAAAAGTAGTTGCTATTTTTCCTAAAGTCATCTCTGTCGAATCAACAATCATAGAGATAAAGTCATAAAAACTTAACCTGTCTCTAATTTTTACTTCAAGGGATGATTTTTCAATACAGGAATCAGCCTATAATGTTGCCACTGCTGGGATTCAGGCCTCCTCTCTGTGAGAGGGAGTGGGTCAAAATCCACCACGCGGGCCCAGTGCGGGTTGATAAATGTCACATGCCTTAGAATTTTTGTTAATAGGACATGCCGGTTTCCTCACGATGTTTTCCTTCACCGTTTTGAGAGCAGTGGTGATGAAATTAAATACACAAAGTAAAGTGCCTGTCTGGGTTCGAATTTACGACCTCATGGAGATCGTAGATCGTTTTGCGCCCTACTCGGGCGCCCAGTGCATCTCCTACGGGAGGGGAGAGAGGATGCGGCTTCTTTCTCCCGTTCGGCGGCCTTCTTTGCAGACATGACATCCTCGCAAAAGGAGGCAACACCGTCCTATGCGCTCCCGCTCTCGACCATCGATTGAACGACAACCGGGAGCGAGATATCGCTCCAGGCGCGGTCGCAGCCCAAGATTTTGGGGGGGGTCATCATGGTTGCCGAGGAATATTTTAAGGGAGGTTCATCTCCTCGTAGGTCTAGTGGTCGCAAGCATTACTGCTGAGCATGAGGTAATAGCTGGGGTCGATTCCTAGGTCCGGTAAAGTATTAATGGGTTTTGCCATCAGAAATTTCTCAGAAGCAGCCTGGAGTCTGGATTTGTGCCCGGTTGGCGGCAGTAGGCTCGCTCTTTATGACATTTCACTTATAACTGGCAAAATGTGGGTGTATGTACTATATGAAGGTAGACCCCTGCCCAACCCTTTGGGGATTAAAGGCGTGATGATATGTTAAGGTTCATGTACATCTCCAGCTCCACATTACTTATGCTATTCAGGGACGCAGCTTTTACATTTGTTACTTAAATGCTGCCAAATTCGTTGTATGTATTAGAATTACAGATTATGCAGGGTGGGGAGAGCGAGCGAAGCGAGCTCGAAAATTTTTACAACCCGCCTCTATTTAATTAGGTTTTGTTTTATATTTTACAACACTCGTTAGTAAGAGCCGAAACCACTGAGTCACCAATGCGCAATAGTCAGATTATATTTATGTGAGGAATAAATATCAGGATTTGACAGCTTTTGTCTAAAAAATATGTCAATTCATTCATATTTAATTATTTGTCATATTGAAAAATTTGCCATAAATCCGACAATGCTACTTAGTACTTGGTGTCAAAAATGCTGATAATTTTATTTATTTATTTATTCACTCCAAACATACAAATATCCTTACATGCTAGACCCAATGCGATATTGTAGTACACTTAAAAATTAAACAGTTTCAATGCTTGTACCATAACAAATTCAATAGGTAGCTTTTGTTTCAAATTCACCCAAAGCGCAACAGAATATGTCTACGTCATCAGCAATGAGGTTGAGAGTGCGGAGCGCGCTCGTCAGCGGCGCCTCACGAAGCAAGTTAGTTACCCCCAGCAACCGAACTTCTACTTCTAATACTTCCTCTGAAGAGCTTTTCAGCTTTCACAAGGAGTTTTAATAATAATATTGTACCCAAAAGAAGCCATGATGAATTCAGAATCACTGTGATTCCTTTTAAACTACATATAAAAAAAAAAACCTATATATTTTTGCTTAAAAACCCACTGGATTAACTCAGCCCCTTTTACACCGTTTATTTAGTAAAAAATAAAAAGATAACTTATAGTTAAGTCAAATCATATTTATGGAAGATTATCCTTGTAGAAGAGTTTTCGCTAAGTTTGTGGAAGTAGAACAAGATTTTGTTATATTAAAGTTTTTATTGTGGACCGGATTATGTAAAAATGGTTGAAAGTCGAGTATTGATTGGATTTAGTAGTTTTATTTTGGCTTAAATAGACGTTTAAATGTATGAAAGTAGAGATACAGATAACTTTTTTTTAAAAATCTAAATATTATGTGCTAGATAATTTAGTTTTTCTTTGGATTTTCCGTTTGATATAATTTTGATCACAAATATCGTGTTATTTTTGTGTATCGTTAATGTAAATAGGTATGAACGATTTATTAAAAAAACGTTTGAAAAAAAAGGAAACAATGGACTTAACCATATTTTTAGATGGTCTTGCATACTTGTGCTAGTTTGAAAGATATTTTTTTTTAGTTTTAGTTTTCTTTTTATTAGAGGTTTGGTTATTCGAGATCGCTCGGCTACGGCGTTGAGTTATTTGTTGTTGCGTGCATTCGTTGTTAAGTGTTTCGAATAGGTGAATTAGAGATTTCGTTTTCTGAGATCACATGGTAACGATGTTTGCCCACACAATATTTTGTGAAATTAGATTTTACCTTTACGAGGGTCATTTGAATGAGTTCCAAACATACTTATAAAATAGTAGTATCTCAATTTTTTCTGTTTCTGATATCAAGTCGTTAAATAATTTGTTAATAACAGAAATGAATTGCAGCGGTTTTAAGTAAAAATAATTAAGTAATAAATAGCTTGGTTTAAACAAAACTGTTGAATAATTTTTGGTCAATATTATTTATGGAAAGTAATGTTATGGAAAAGTTACTTTTGAAACATTTTTGTAGATTTAAATTCGGCTTTGAAGTAACAAACGAAAAGGCAAAAATAGTATTAAGTTCGTTTCATAATATCTTTTGCCAACATGTAGGTAAATGGAATTTATTGCAAATAAAAAAATTACTTGAATCGTGAAATTTGAATATTTTACGATACATTTTTTAATATAATCATATTTAAAGCTATAATAAGGAATCACTTTAATAAACCAAAATGAAAACCGACCCTATAAATTCGAAAACAAAATTACCCCCTTCGAATACAAACAGTTTTTAGATTCCCACTAACTCCCAAAAAGTCATTGGAAAAATACAATAAAATCCGAAAAAGAAAATAATTTCAGCAACACTTACCCCAAAGCCATTGTTGCTTGTGTATTTGCTACGACGGCTCTACGAGTCTACGGGACTACGCTGCTACGCTTCTGATGTTCGTAGCACAGCGCCCGGGCTTTATATCCGTCGTAGACTCGTAGCACCTCCCCGCGCCCCGCCCACTGCATTTGCACACATATTGGTTCTTATTGAAATTAATTGTTATTTTTTGTGTAAACTACGGAAATAATTGATATTGTTTGTATTCTATTTTTAGGGAACACAGGTAGGTAATTATTTAAGAGAATTTACGTGAGTTTTGTCGAGTTAGATGGGGGACTTATTTATGACGTCGAAGATATTTTTACAAGGTTTTTGCAACGTAATTTTGTATGTAGATGTAGGAGTGTTTGGTCAACTGGACCCACTCGATGTGGGAGATCTTGGTGCAAGATTCCATATTATTCCTTATTAGTTATTTAGTTGTTATTTTTGAGTAAACTACGGAAATAATTGATATTGTTCGTGTTCTAATTTAGGGGGAATTCTTAGTTACGTTATTATATTTTTTTTGTACTAGTATTCATACGAGTAAATCACAGGATTTTTGGGGTTTGTGTGTAAGGTTTGTTCTTTTATACTGTCAATAAACTTTACTTTACTTTAGTAGATTTTCTTACAATGTTTTTTGGCGTTTATTACCGTTGGATCCCGTTTTTTGATCCCGTTTTTTAGGTATTACCGATGGATCCCGTTTGCTATTTCCGTTGAATCCCATATTATAACAACATGTGTACATTTCAGAAGAAAAGTGATTTACCTATATCAAACACTAAAAAGAGATTATTTTTAGTGGGTTACCCGGAACCGAACTAGTTAGATTAGGTTAATTATTTAAAAAAAAAAACAATGTTAGGTTAGGTTAGGTTAAAACTATGACCCCTACGCACGAGCCGAGCGAGCGAAGCGAGCGGTGCCGCGGCAGCGGCCGGCGAGTGCCAGAAACGACTAGATTATATAGAAAATGAGTTGTTTGTGAAATAAATAGTATACGAAACGTTGGTTGTAAACTAAAAATTTGTCAATGGAGTTTTGGTGAAACATTAGTGAACCCCTCATTTTATTATAAACAATTTTGTTGTTGAAAGTACCCGCATTCATATTTTTTTAAGCATTCGGGATCCAACGGAAATACATAATAATGTTTTGCGGGATCCAACGCCAAAAATATTAAAATGGGATTCAAAA
The DNA here is from genome assembly GCA_945859645.1 of Amphipoea oculea. Lineage (NCBI taxonomy): Eukaryota > Metazoa > Arthropoda > Insecta > Lepidoptera > Noctuidae > Amphipoea > Amphipoea oculea. Next base: position 17,459,148 of record OX243883.1, read on the forward strand.
ACGGGATCCAACGGAAATAAATCTTTTTTGGTACCATATTGTCGGGCTCAAATCTTTATGTGGGGTTTAATATTCTTCCTTAATAGTTTAAATACAACTCTGTCAAGACTTGCTCATAATATTTAATGTATGCAACGAACTTTTTCGGTGGGCTTACCGTTTTTAAATTCAACACTGATATTGGAAGACGGAAAAGCTTTTCTAACAATAAATATATTGTGGTTTGTCTTATTTAATTTGTCCTTTTAAGGGAAGAAACTACTGATAATGTTTAATGTTGTGCTTAAAGAGAAGTAAGGGTAATTAATGTTGATACAGTTGCTTGGTTTCGGTTCAAAGGTCACTTCTTCTAGAACCGTGGGAGGAGTAAAAGAAGACAAATGTTATAATTTGGTCTCTTGTAGTCAGGTATTGCTTAAAATTAATACATGCGTCATGTTCGTGAACGGGCGCCGTCAGTAGGGACTGGTCATCTCTTTGCTGCCATGGCTTATTTTATTTTATTAATTTAATATTTGAATTGTTGTTTTTTCTCATCTTTTCATTATGAACGCTTTTAACGTTCTGCATCGTTCTCACATGTATAATTTTTAACATGAATGATGTAACCAAGACTTTGTAACCACATTATTTTGATTTAAAAGAGTGTCCATGGAGTTTCTTGCCCGTTCTTCTCCACAGGTACCTAAGCTTTGGAATGGGCAACTAGCTTCATCTTTCTGACTGACCGACCCCTTGACAATTCAAAAGTGCCTGTAATTGGTTTAATTGAAATAAATGCTTTGAGTTTGAGTTTGACTCTTAGATGTTAAAGTTTGCCGCGGTTGGTTCGTGGATGGGTGACCATCTTTACATACCAATACTCCTCCGTGCCTCTGAAGTTGGTCCCGACTGTCTTTCGTGGATCTTTGACAGTCGCTGCTTACCAAGGGGTATCGTATTACCCAGTAACTGGATTGTGGAGGTGAGATAGGCAGTCGCTCCATGTAAAATAATGGTATTCAGCTGCATCCGGTTAGACTGGAATCCGAAAACAAAATAGTTAGGAAAAATTTAGGCAGATTAATTGATTTGAACCGCCACATCAGTAGAATCTACTGATGTGGAGGTGAGTACCCGAGCGAAGCAAAGGCGGTTAGCTAACCTCATATCATAATCAGCCTATAATGTTCCCACTACTAGGACACAGGCCTGCTCTCGGTGACAGGGAGTGGGCCGTAATCCACCACGCGGGCCCAGTGCGGGTTGGCAGATGTCACATGTCTTCGAATTTTTGGTTCTAGGACATGAAGGTTTCCTCAAGATGTTTTCTTTCAGCGTTTTGAGAGCAGTGATGATGAAAATAATTTACACAAGTAAAGCGTTTGACAGGGTTCGAACCTACGACCCACAACTCGTAAGTCGCGGCTTTTACCATTGGGCCACCACTGCCTGCTCTCGCTAATCTAAATTAATATTATAAAGAGAAAAGATTTAACTTTTGGGATGTATGTTTGTTTGTTTGTTACGCTAAAACGGCTGAACGGACTTGGATGTTTGCACATGGGTACACCATGACGTGGATTAGGACATATGTATATCGTTGGTCCAGATGAACAGGGTATTAACTCAAAAAAAACGATTAGAAATTTTCGAACAATATATTTCCATTTCTATAAACAATAATTATAGTTTTTAAACCTCAACGTTTTTGTTGTCATGTTATTCAATCACGTTCATTAGAAAGATAGCATGTTTTTTTCAAAAATCGTAAATTTTTAGTTAATACCCTGTTCATCCAAATGAACGATATGATACTTTTATTTCGATTTTCCCACCGGCCCGAGAGTTAATTAATTAATTTAACATAATGAGTGATGCCCTATCATCTCTTCTTTAGAAAAGACGAAGATTAGTTTCTTCCTTTGACTTGTTTAAGACATAAATTCGAAAATAACTCTGTCTGCATGTTACCTTTTCACGCCTAAACCACTGAACGAATTTCGATAAAATTTGACAAGGAGATAGATGGCATCCTGGGGAAGGACATAGGCTACTAGGCCTCAGTTGCACGTTCCTGTGGGATCATTTCTATCATTCACGCGGGCGAAGCCGCGGGCTGAAGCTAGTTATTTATGAATGTTTAAGGCGTATCTATACACAGATACACACATTCCTTCCTAAGCTAATTTACTACCCACTTAAATTGTCTGTAAATACAAATCACAACTGACATTCTTTGATAGTTGTATGAATAGGCACGACAAATTGACATAGGGTGTCAATTTGCTTACTAATTAATTTCTCTGACTGTACAAAGCTGTTGGCGTATTGCAGCAGGGCTGGTTCTTGAGGTATTTGATGACGTGAAAGCAGAAATAACAACCTATCTAAATATATAAAATTTAAAGTCCTGACTGACTGACTGATATATCAACAGAGAGAGACATGAAATTTGGAGGGTGTGTTCTTTGTGAAGAGTAGGTATCCACTAAGAAAGGAGTTTTCGAAATTCCACCCCTAAGAGGGTGAATGGGGGGAGGGTGAAATTTTACGCGGACGAAGTCGCGGGCAGAAGCTAGTTATTCCATAAAAACATTGTTAAGCCATTAGTTAAAAGGTGATCAACAGATTAGCAGATTGATGTAATAGCACCAAAACATTTATGAAGCACTCTCGACGCCGCAGGGTGCTATCTAGAGGTGCCATTCAACTAGGTTTATTACTATTAACTTATTAGTTTCGACCGATACTGTATGTAATGTATCGTTGTTACAAATTAATGGGTATTGTGATGGTGTGTTCTATGTTATTTTGTATTTCAGTTTTAATTGCTTGATATAGAGTGTCAGGGGCATCAACTCGCAAACTGAACCATGAAGTCGGCACATGATTATAGCGCAGAAATTATTCTTCATTAATCAAAATAAGCCGACAACAAGGTCGGCTTCCAGTCTAACCGGATGGAGCTGAATACTGAAGAAAGAAAGAAAGAAAATATGTTTATTTGCGGTGAAAATGACGCAAAAAGAACATAAACACAAAAAATAAAATAAAAAGGTAGGGGGAAACATGCGTCACATCCACGCAAAACGGCTATCGCTCAGCATTATGCTGCGACCCTATGCAGGACAGAGCCCCAGCGCTGGTTTTCAGCGACAGCCGGCGCTGACGTAATGACGTCGTCCGGTGCAGCAAACAATTATTAAAATACAGTGTACTTAAAGAAAAATAATTGAATTTAAAAGTGATAGAATATTATACTAAATAGGAAATGGGGGAGGGGTGAATGCAGGAGGTGTTTGCTATGAGAATATCATCCTCAATAAACGTTTTACACTTTATGTAGTGCGAAACGTCCTTATGAATTTGACGTAAATGTACCCAACGTGCAGACCACCACCGTGCGTGAATACCAGCATTTTATATGGAGCGACTGCCTAACAACCCAGATACTGGGGAACTCGATACCCCTTGAACTGGTTGTCAGACTTTTAGGCTTCTGACTTAACATAATTTAACGACTGCCAAAGATCGACGAATGACAGCCGGGACCAACGACTAAGGGCGGGTTGATTCACATCCCATTGACCCACGCGCAAACGTCAGTAAAGGCGGTAACTATCATCAAACCAAAAAAAGCGTTGTTTCAAATTACAATTACAAAATTATGGCCTTGCCGTACGTCAAATAATAACGAGCACGTAATTAACCAACCGTTTGAAACAACCGGCACTTAACATGCATTCCGAGGCACGGAGGCTTCTCGATATGTAATGGATGGTCACCCATCCACGAACCGACCGCGACAAGCAACCTTCAATCGTAGGTGTAGCACCTACCCCTTACTAATAAACGTATTCTTTCAGATGAATAGTTACACACCGATCTCTCTCTTTTAGTCGTCAGTAATTTGACGTTCTAAAGAAGAAGACAAAGCGTTGTGTAACTATACAGACCCTATACAACGTTTATTAGTAAGTGGGTAAATGTACTGATGAAAATTACAGATTTTTATGACATTCGTTATAAAGTGACGGAGCCGCTTTCCTAGAAAACCCAAGCTTTATGCCGCAATTTTTATACTTTTATTTTTATTGTTAAGTGGAAATGCGGTCGGTGAAAAATCCTAAGTAAATAGTCGTAATTCGAGGTTTGGCTATCGCCTATTTCCTCCTCCAATATTGGACCAATTTAAAAGATATCTCATAAACTGAATAAGAAGGATATATACTGTGGTCCCTTTGTTTTTTTTTTCTCTCATTAATAGTTGTCACATTTGTACAGTAGGCTTCTGTTGACAGCGGTTTAAATAGGCGTTTTTTGAGGGTTCTAATGCATAGAAAGAATGTATCATCAAAAAGGATAAGAAGATACAGGGTACCTAATGAAATATTTAAACAGACTCCGGACCCTGTTCAGGTGGAGATTTATAGACGACTTCGCCTTGGAGTGTAAATGTGGTGCTGTTCCACAAACGATGGGACACTTAATATCGTGCCCTGCGTGTCCTGTCAGCTGCACGTCACAGGAACTGATGGACGCTAGTGATGGCGCCAAACAATTGGCCGAATTCTGGGCCGAGTACATTTAGATTGCTATCGACACGCTAAGAAGAAGAAGGGTACCTAATATTTATTATTCTGTAGTAATCATTGCTTTATGGTCATTGACCAGAAAGAAAACAGGCGAGAGCGTTTCTATGGAGAAACGACCTACCGCATTTCCTCTTAAGTTAGCAGAGTCATACAAAGTGTTCTTTTGTTTTCTTAGCAGCATCACGTGGCAACAGCTATCATTTACGTGCACAAGCAGTGGTGACTTTAATACATATTTAAGCAGTTCATAATAATTAAAGTTTTCAACTAATTCACAGACTTGAAACTTTTGTTTGATTTTATGAGCATGTCCGTCTGTTGTAGGGTTGTGTATAAAATTGATGTTTTATGTTTTTGGTACAGATATAATATATAAGGTAGCCAGGAAATCGACGCGCAGCCGGTTAGGGGCTGTTCATCTATTACGTAAGACGATTTGAGGGGGGAGGGGGTCCAATCAAGTCTTATTTTTTTCTTACGTGGGGGTGGGAGGGGTCTAGACTGTTCTTACGTAAAATCACAAAAGTGAGCAAATATCATAACTATTTAATTTTTTGCTACTTTTTAACCGACTTTTTCTTCTTTTTTGTATTTTTTTTAATGTTTGTTTGCGCATAACTCCGTCGCTTACCAACCGATTTGAAAAATTCTTTTTTTGTTGAAAAGGGTATACTTTTTTTTTTTTTTTTTTTTTTGGGTGGGAAATCATCAAATAACTTCTCCCGCTCTGGGCGGAGCGAGAGGGCGTGTCAGACTTTTACTGACTAAAACCCACCCGTGTTCCTTCAGTTGCCTGTGCCAGGGGCCACGGTATCTCTTTCGAACAACCCGCGACCCCGGCAGGCTTCGGTCCTGGTAGACCCCGTCAGTTAGTGCTGACATCTCTTTGAGGCGCGCGTGGAACACAACGCGCCGTCGACCCGGGCCTGGTCCTTACCGGACGGCGAGCTGCCCATTGCTCGCCGTCCGCAAGCCCGCGCCTACGGTGGCCGGGAATCGGCTATCGATTCCCGACGCCCAGGGCGTCTGCTGCGGCGACTAGGGGCGCGAGGGCGCCAAGATTGCCTCTCTCTTACGCGCTCCGCCTCCTCCTTCGCGAGCATTACTGCTTCGCAGAAGGAGGCAACGGCTTCCCATGTACTCTCGCTCCGTACCATGGCCTGGATCAGGGCCGGACGCGAGAGATCGCCGCCGCCGATCGCCGCCGTGAGGACGCGGCGGTGCTCTGCCCAAGCTGGACAGACCTCCACCGTATGCTCCACCGTGTCCTCCGGGCGATCCACACAATGGTGACACCCGGGCGTTTCCTCCCGCCTTATCCGAAACAGGAACCTCCCGAAGCAGCCATGTCCGGTGAGGACCTGCGTCAGGCGGAAGGTGAGGACGCCATGACGCCTCTCCAGCCACTCCTCAAAGAGGGGACTTATCGCCGCAATTGTGGCGTGCCCAGCACTGGGTTGCGACAGTCGTACTCTCCATGTCGCCATGAGATCCCGCCGGAGCTCTGTCCGCTGTGCCGCGATTTCTCGCGGCAGCGGAGTTATGCCCCGGCGTTTTGCCTCCTCTCGCCACTCCCATATGTGGGCGAGGACTTTAGCCTCCAGATCCCATGGCGGCAATCCGGCAAGGAGGCTCGCCGCCTCCCCGGAGACCGTGCGGTATCCCCGGACAAGCCGGACGGCCATGACCCTCTGAGACGCGTTCAGCCGCCGGGCTGGTCGCCGCTTCAATGAACGCGCCCACACCGGAGCTCCATAAAGGGCCATGGACCGCACAACCCCCGCGTAGAGCCTCCGGCAGGAGGCGTTTGGACCCCCTAGATTGGGCAGGAGCCGCTTCAAGGCAGCCCCGGCCCGCTCCAGTCTGGGAGCCAAACGTCGGAAATGCTCCACGAAGTTCCACCGGCTGTCGAGGACAAGTCCCAGATACTTCATCGTCGACTCGACGCCGATATGAACCCCTCTTACCGTTATTTGGGAACCCGACGGTGGCGCGTTCCAAGGGCCATGAAAACATATGGCCTCGGACTTGTGCAGGGCCACCTCGAGTCCCAGTTGCCGGATCCTTTCTACGACTATCGCAACCCCGCGTGTCGCTAATTCAGCCGCCGCCTGGTGCGACCTCCCCTGCGCCAGGACCAGCGTGTCGTCAGCGTAGCAAACTACGCTGACGCCGCTAGGGAGGTCGGCGCGCAGCACCCAGTCGTACCCGATGTCCCACAGATGCGGCCCCAAGACCGATCCCTGTGGGACACCGCACGACATCTCTCGCCGGTTCCACTCTCCTTGATGACCGGGGTAGATGACGGCCCTGTCCGTCAGATAAGCCTCGACCACGCGACAGAGGTAAGTCGGCATCCGGTGATACCGGAGTGCCTCCCTGATGCAACTCCAGGGTAGGGTATTGAAGGCATTGGCGATGTCTAAGGACACCGCCAAGACGACCCCACCCTGGGCAACAGCATCCCCCGTCGTGAGGGCTCGTACGCGCATGATGGCGTCCACCGTAGAGCGCCCCCTGCGGAAACCAAACTGTCCCTCCGCCAGATCCGGCCCCACCCGCACCAGCCACCCGACGAGGCGGTCTGCAATGACTCTTTCAAAGAGTTTGCCCACCTCGTCAAGCAGCACGATGGGCCGGTAAGCGGACGGAGACTCCGCAGGGCGCCCCGGCTTTTTAATGAGGACCAGTTTCCCCGTCTTCCAACGAAGTGGGAACTGGCCCCTCTCCAAGCATGCGCTTAGGAGCCCCCTTAGTCGAGGCCCGAGAGCCTCCAAGGCCAGAACCCAGGCTTTTCCAGGTAAGCCGTCGGGTCCTGGGGCGGTATTTTTGGCATTCAGCCTACGTACCGCCACTCTCAGCTCTACCTCGGTCACTTCCGAAGCATCGTCGTCGTCGTCGGCAGTGTGATCCGCATCGGGCACCGCAGGAGGCGGAGCCATGGGCGGGGATATATGTTCCCCTCGCGAAGGGAACAGAGCGCCCACCACGTCCTCCACGAGCTGGGGCCGGAGACTCTGCGTCAGCGGGGGAGCCCATGGGCGGAGTTTATCCCGCACCATTTTGTAGGGGCGTCCCCACGGGTCCCTGTTCAGAGTCTCCAGCGACTCCTCGCGAGCCAGTCCCCTGGCCCGCAGGATCTCCGTTCGGAGGGCGGTCTTCGCCACTCTGTACCCTTCGTACAGCTCCGCCTGAATGGCTTCCGTATCCAGAGGGCGGATACGGAGCCTGCGATGTCTGGTGTACCGGCGCCGCGCAGCAACGCACGCCTCGCGTAGCATCGTAAGCTCCGGCGACCACCAGCACACCTGGCGCCAGGCGCGTCCGGGCTGGACCCGGGGCATTGCCACGTCACATATTTCGGACATGGCCTCCCGGAACCACTCCGCCTCGTCGTTAATGTTAGCAGGCCTGTCTGGTGGTGACACCCAGGCCTGAACGATCGAGGCCTCCAGGAGGAGCTCCCGGTCCAGCTTCTTCAGCGCCCACCGCGGACCACTCGGGGCCTGTCGGACCGGCGCGCTCGAGGTCAGGGCGAAGACGTCAAACCGGATGTACCGGTGATCGGAATAGGTCTCCACCCCCTCCATGACGCGCCAGTCGACGACATGCGGGGACAGAGCGGGGCTAGCGAACGAGATATCCACCACTGAGTCACCCTGCATCCGCACACATGTTGGGACAGAACCCCGGTTTAGGACGACCAGGCCTGTCTCCAGAGCCCAGTCCTCCACCATCCTGCCCCGTGTGTCCGTATACCGGGAACCCCAAGCCACATTCTTGGCATTGAAGTCCCCGAGGACGAGCACGGGGAGGGAACGAAACCCGACGACGACAACTCTCAGCTCCGCAAGGGAGTTGTGGAACTCGGCGAGAGTTCGGCTCGGGGAGAAGTATACTCCCACCACAACAATCTCCCCGAACCGTGCTGCCACGCAACCCCGTCCCCTCTTGACAGCCTCGAGAGACGGGGTACCGGTGGCGGCCGACGAGATTAAGGTTACTGAGCCGCTCAGGTCCTCCACCCAGTAATCCCTGGGCGGGACAAAGTACGGCTCAGCGACCACGGCGATGTTAATCGACCACTGCGCCATGCTCTGGAGCAACAGATCCTGAGCAGAGGCGCAGTGGTTGATGTTCGCCTGGAGGAGGCGTAATGGGGCCATTATTGGCGCACCATATCAGCCCTCTCCCGAGCCCCCTGTGAGGAGCCTGCCGCAGTGGTTACGGCGGCGACGACAGTGGAGGCGGCAGCGGCGGTGGCAGTGGCAGCGGCTGCAGCTGTGACGGCGGCGGTGGCAGAGGACTTGCCCTTGCCCCTGGCTCTGGCGGGTGGAGCGCAAGCCTTGCTCCCAACCCGGTGATCGGCCCGCTTGCCAGCTGCCGCACATACGAAGCAGTGCGGCGTGGCATTACATGATCCGGCCTTGTGACCGGGCTGACCACAGCGGAAGCAGTGGCTGCTGCGGTCCACCTCCGAGGTGCACTTAACTCTCACGTGGTTGCCCACACGGCAGCGGAAACACCTCAGAGGTCTGGGTTCCAGCAGTTTCACCTTCGCGGAAACCCAGCCGACCAGAAGCCTTCGGCCCTCCTCGGCTATTTTTTGGGCCGTCGACACCGGGCAACTCACCGTAACGGCTCGCATCCCCGTGTTGTCAGGACGGATGGTGCCCGCCCTCACCTGCCCGGCAGAGCATCCTCCAGTCCTAACGATGGCGGCCACCACCTCTTCCTCCGTCACGGAGTCGTCCAAACCCAGGATGCGCACGTCAGCGCATTTGGAGGGTCTGGACACTCGGGCCTCGTCCGCGTTTAGGGACGCCCTAAGCCTTTCGGCCAGAGCGTCAGCGGTCGGGCCGCTGGCCGCACCGGGGATCTCCAGCATCCTGGCCCCAGTCGCTGTAACCCTTACCCGGATGCCATCGGTGACGCCGAGCACCTCGAGGTTTACCGCCGCCCTCGCTTTGGCAAGCACGTCGCAGTAGGACATGCCCTTCTTTTCCGCTTCCGGCTGTAGTGTGATCACTACAGCTGCGGACTTTGGGGCATGGAGCCTAGCCGCGACGCTTCGCTCCTTGCGCCGCCGCCGCCTCTCTTTCTTTTTGGCCGCCCTTGCTGCCTTACCCGCCTTCCTCTTCTCCCCGGCTACTTGCCATTCGGCGTCAGCCGGAGGAGATTTAGGAGGCGGGGGAGGCGGTCTCGCCGCTGGGGCTGGGGCCCTCGCGGCTTCCGCCACGGCCCGGCTGTTGGCCTGCCCCGACGAACCCGGTTTGGCCGTGGCAGCCGCGACGGTGGCATAAGAAGCTACCTTCTTCCGCTGGCCCGAGGCCGGCTGGGTCGCCGCTAGAGGAGGGCGCAGTACAATGGCCTCCAGAGCGGAGAACCGACTCTGGAAGGCAGCCAACTCCTGCCGCACCAGAGCCAGAACCCCGTCCCCAGCAGGCACAGTCTCGCCCTGACCATTCCGCGCCTCTTCCTGTGGTACCTCCCGGGGGCCGACTTCTCGGAGCCTGGCCAGGTCTGCTCGGAGCTCCTCATTCTCCTTTCGGAGAAGCTCCATGGCGGCTGTCAAGCGGGCGACCTCCGCCCGCATCTCGGACATCCCGTCCGACGGAGGCCCGAAGTGGGTGGCCTCCGCTGCCGCTAAGATGGAGGCCGTGGCTGCCGATATGGCCTTGTCTTTAGACGATTGAGTCCTCTTCAAGGCCACACTCTTGACCGCGGCCGCCACGACCTCCGCAAACTTGGTCGCTCGCTCCGAACTGGAGCCGCCAGCAACGTCCGACTCACCGCCTGACGACTCCGAGAGGGCCGCCCTGCAGCCTGTCTCTCCAGGGTGCCCCACCGTGGCAAGCCTCCCGCTCTCTCTAGGAGTGCCAGGCCGCTTGAAGCGACCCCCGGCGTCGTGCTGCACCGCGCGACCTCGGCCCCTCCTCGCCGTCGGCACTTTGGCCGCCGACAGGTTCTCCTCACTTAAGGAGCGACCCATCGATCCCGATTGGTCCGAGTCTTCCTCGCGCGGACGTTTTCTCCAGTATTTGGAGCGTTCGCGCAAGTCCTGGTCGGACGTGTTTTGGTCCCCTAAGGGACAGGAGCCTCCTCGGCTCTTGTTGCCACCGGCAAGTGGAAGACATTCGTTGCCCCCCCCAGAATACGATTGGGGGCTTGACGTTCCCGAAGGAAACGTGGCGGATTCTCCGGCTGCTGAGCAGCCGGTACCTCCCTGGGTTAGTTTTTTCCCGTTTGTCTTGTCCATTTTTGTTGCTTTTTAAGGGTGAGGTCCCTTTTTACCGCGCTAACGACCGGATACCCTCCGGCCATTCATCCCCTCAGCACGCTAGACCTTGGGATTAGGGTAATTTTTTATAGAGGTTGTCTTCCTCGCAGCCCGGGCCTCAGTGGCCCGGACTCCCGGTCTTGAACTCAAGATTACGGGGTGGCCGACGGCTGGGCAGAACCAACCGCCGCCCCGGCGTCCACACGCTGCCGCCGGATGCCGGACAGACGCAGCGCGGGCATTGGACACCCTCCATCACCCACACTCTCGTGGGTGCAGCGGCGCAAACCGCCCCGTCACAGTCTACGCCCACTCACATCCCTCTGTAAGCAGAGGAGGAGTAGGCGTGTGTCTGTAGCCCGGTTCCCTTCACCGACAATCAAGGATGATCGGTGATTGGAACCATGACCCTTCCCGCCTGTTGAAGATTAGCCGCCCGCCCCAAGTGTCCACCAAAACCTGGTGGGCACTTGGAGCCGACGTTGCCCAGGGTGCGCCACGAGGAGGCTCTTCAACGTGCACCCCAAAGGGTATACTTCCCAAATGGTCCCGCGAAAATTTTATCGAAATCGGACAAGCGGTTTTTGAAAAATCTAAAAATTTATCTACATTGTCTACATTAACGATCTTTTCGTTTACTTTTTTGTGGGATAGGTACAACTAAAAAGTGAAAAATAAAAACTTTTTACATAAAAAAACAACCGACTTCAAAAAAAAAAACACTTTAATGTGATAAATAACTTTAATTTCGGAAGCCGGTGTCAAAAAACGAAAATGCGGAACCAACGACACCGAATTCCCAAATTAAAGTTATTTATCACTTTGTAGTGTTTTTTTTTTTTTTGAAGTCGGTTGTTCTTTGCAGTTTTGGTAGATCCTGATTTTACGTAAGATTAAAAAGGGGGAGGGGGTTCACCTAAATCTTATTTTTTCTTACGTAGGGGAGGGGGGGTCGGAAAGTGGTCAAAATTGTCTTACGTAATAAATGAACAGCCTTTTACAATGGATTCAGATCGTGATTCTAAACCCCCTGCGTTAAAATTTTTCGTCGGTAATAAAAAAATAATTTGCTGTTCCATGGGTCATGTGGCTAAGTAATAACAGCCGCACGGGTCAATCGATCAGGTTAAGCTACGCTTGCCGCGGTTGGTCCGTGGATGGGTGACCATCTTTACATACCAAGACCCCTCCGTGCCTCGGAAAGCACGCTAAACCGTTGGTCCCGGCTGTCATTCGTGGATCTTTGACAGACGTTACGGGTCGTCAGAAGCCCGAAAGTTTGGTTAGTCTTACCAAGGGGTTTCGTATTACCCAGTAACTGGGTTGTGGAGGTCAGATAGGCAGTCGCTCCATGTACTCAGCTGTACACTGTTAGACTGGAAGCCGACCCCAACATAGTTGGTACAAGGCTCGGCAGAATTTGTTGTTCCATACATTTTGACCGCATAGGTGTTGAAATTTTCTATGAAACAGCAGATTTTTATTCCAAATTTCTACGCAAGGAGGTTCTAGAAATTCTGAATCCTTGGTAACAGGTTATGCGTCGATGTCCCTTCTGGAACTGTCGAGATAAGGACTTATCCTTATCTCGACAGTTCCAGAAGGCTCGCTACCATCTCGCTGACTGACTTATACTCTTAAGTATAAGTCAGTCAGCGAGATGGTAGCGAGCACATGTACCTATATAACGCAAGTATCACGAACTGTATGAAAACTAAGCGTGCCACTTTTTGACTACCTACTATGACGTCACAAGCTCGCGCTCTCTCGCTCACGCTCACCCAGCCAGCAGTACGCAGGACTGAGCGCGAAAGTGGCGGCTTATGATTTTCGATCGTAAACTGGTGCGATTTTTGGCACGCGAAGTGGTGCTCTTGCGTTATCTAGGTGTTTCTATATCTGTGGTGGCGAGACTGTGTGTCCAGGGTGCATCGAAAGCACCGACATTTTGTTCCTCGTCACGTATACAGGCTATTTTTACGCTACACGTCAGACCTTCCTTAAATTAGGACGACCTGCGTCCGAAATGAAGGTAGGTTAATGAAATTCAGTTCGAATTTTGTTGAGTTTAGTCCAAATTAGACTTAAATTTAGACGAAACCACCCCTAGCCGCTAGTGAATATCTAGTGGTATGAATATTCAATGAAATAAGTTTAATGAAAGGGTTCTTGTGCATATAAATGCAACAACTAGCGACTGTGAATAGCTGCTGGTTGGTGATAATACCTACCCTGGTCCAAAGGTAGCAAATTTTATGTATTCGTGTTTTGTAATCGACAATAGCGCTTCGTGGCAACAAACACGGTTCAAAACAGAGATGCTTTTGATGTTAGTTCATGGAATGACCATCAAAATAAAAGAAATTTTGCAGTTTTAATTAAATTAAAAAATAAATAGTACCTAAATAATAATATTTAGGTATTTGTTTAGTTGATTGAATTCCCTTTTTATCATTATATAAAATATGTTAGTTTACGCTCAAAATTCTGAGAATTATGGGACGAATAAAAATTTTTGGAGCTCTGTTTTACGATTGATTCTATTTTATTTTTATGAAATATTTTTGAATAAGTAAGTCTTTTCTTTGAACACTTGACAATACACTCAATTAATTAGTAATTTACCTTTTTTTTTAAATTGAAGTGCTTTTAATTCCTCCAAAAATTAAATATTTACATAATATAAGCTAAAATATAAACTATAATAATATGTACAATTATATGAAAAAATAAAAAATCATTATAGGGCATCAAAGAATTCATCCGCATCGCTGTCAACAGGAACAGTGCCCAAAAGGCTGGCAGCATTGCCACGTTGTATGGCAATGCTAATTCTTTGGCCAAAAAATAGACCAGTAATTATACTTATAATTTATATTTTTTTCTGGGTCGTAATATGTACCAATATACTTAACTGTGCGACAAAAACTGAGCGTTTGAAGGTGTCCTACGCTTGGACAGCGCCTTAAAAGGGTAGAGAGACGAGTCCTAATGTAAGCTAATTACCGAACTGTACCTTCGTTGAAGGGTTAACCCCCACTGAAAGAGCAGCGGCGCGCAGCGGCCGTAAGAGCAAGTGGCTTTCCTCTTTTGATTAGTCGCTAGAAGGCTCGTGCAGCCTCGCGGCGCCGCGCTGCCTCTCCTTTGCCTTCAAATGACTATGGATAATGGCCGCTGCCGGTCGCTGCTCTTTCAGTGGGGATTGACCCTTAGGTAATACGGGCTGGTGTCCGCAACTCCACGTCAATGCGCGTATTTTGCGTACGGCCCTTATTCACAAACCATGTTCCAGGCGTGGTAATCTACCGCGGGAGACGCTCCGGGCGTCGGGAGCCGCGTGACGACTCCCGGCCACCGTAGGCGCGGACCTGCGGACGGAGAGTAATGGGTAGCTCACCGTCCGATCAGGACCAGGCCCGTGTCGGACGGCGCGTACGTGTTCCACGCGCGCCTCAAAGAGATGTCAGCAAAAAGGTAGGGGCCTGCCAGGGCCGAAGCCTGCCGGGGGTGCGTGATTGTCCGAAAGGGTTACCGCTACCCCGGAACATAAGGGGTTAAGGAAGGAACACGGATGGGTTTTAGTCAGTAAGAGTCTGACACTCCCGCTCTACCCAGAGCGGGAGGGGTCATTTGATGATTTCCCATCCATAAAAAAAGGCGTGGTAATCTACGTATTACTATTGCTGATTTGGTACCTAACAGTCCCCTCCAGATTGTATTCCGGCTATGGCAGCCAATCTCAACGGGAACCAGCCTTCGATCGAGATGTTATAGTGTACAAGTACTCAGATACAGGTGCACCCTCTCTTCCCTCAGTCTCGTAGTCCGATGGAACGGCACGTAATCCGACACCACCGGAGAGAGATTAGGCGCAAGACAAACGGATTAACGTGCTGTCAGAGGCGCGGGGCTATCACACCGCCTACTTCCAAACTCCGGGCTGTTACTAAGAATAAGAAAGCACGCATAGGCACGAGCATGGCAGCACGATCAGAATAAGCAATGAGTAAGTCAATATACCATGAAACATTCTATGGCACGCAGCAATAACATAGCTTTCTATTAGTTAAAGATCGTATCAGTATTTCTAGAGATTACGTCTCACAAACAAACAAACCCTATTTTACCTCTTTATAAGTAAAAAAAAAAGAAAGCGGTAAGGCCACCCATTGTATATTTTGTAGTGTTTGGTGTATTTTTTTCATGTTATGTATTTTCGTGGTGTACAATAAAGTATATGTAAATAAATGAATATTAAATAAAATATCATTTTAGGTAGATACTAGGTATTTATTTATTTATTAGCTTTATTTTACACCTTACATTTAGTTTTTGTGATGTGTACTTATTTATTTATTTGTTAGTAATGTTAGTTTTGTACTTATACAGGGTTATTTGAAAAACACCAACAACCTCTTAAGAGGTCATTGTACTCATCATTATAAACAACTTTTACTATGGGACCAAACCTGAAATCGCGAAAAAAAAATCAGCTGTTCCCTACATTTATGTTCGTAGAACTCGTCAAAATGTATGGAACAGCTGATTTTTTTTTCGCGATTTCAGGTTTGGTCCCATAGTAAAAGTTGTTCATAATGATGAGTACAATGACCTCTTAAGAGGTTGTTGGTGTTTTTCAAATAACCCTGTATAAGGTTAGAATTGTAAGGTGTAGGGGCCGCCTTTTGCGGTGAAAGCCTCCTCCAAGGTAGATACTATTACCTATAAAATATAAGTTGGAACGACAATACAACAATAAATGAAACTGTGTATAATCTAAAATGATGTTGGCAATCTGCATACAAAAATTCAACCAAATACTTATATCCAATACTTAGTTGAGTCACTATACATAGGTAGCTAGTGAAAGTCTGACAAAACCCATAGCCGACTCACCCTATCTATACTTATTTAATATTATAAATTCGGAAGTAACTCTGTCTGTCTGGTCTGTATGTTACCTTTTCACGCCTAAACCACTGATTATAACATACATAACATAATCAGTCTATAATGTTCCCACTGCTGGGACACAGGCCTCCTCTCAGTGAGAGGGAGTTTTTTTTTTTTTGTTTCTAGAACCAAACAAGAACCACTGAACGGATTTCGTAAAATTTTGGCAGAGAGACAGATTGTATCCTGGGGAAGGAAATAGGATAGTTTTTATCCCGATATTCCCACGGGATCGACACTTCTGCGGGTGAAACTGCGAGGCGCAGTTAATAATTAATAATTCGTTGTTAGGATTTATTTCATAGCTCCGAAATTATCCCATGCATTAGAAAATATTGCTACTGTTTTCATTTACTATTGTATTGTCTTCGCCACATTGTATTAGTTGATGAAGTCTTCCGCCGTCCATAGTTGATTTCTTTAATTCTTATTGTGGTTTGTGGATTCGGTTTTTATCAAGGTTTAGGTACTTGGTTCTACCAAATGTTATGAGTGCTTTTTAGCAAATAAACCAACCTATCCATCCCATCTGTGGCGATCATAAAGCCGAATTATGGGAAAACATACGGTTTTCCAACATTTTCATATGTAACATTATTTCAAAAACGTGCCTGTTATACCTAAAATTACCTATTATATTTCCATTTCGAAAAATATCTTGTAGCTAAGTTATAACAGCCTACGTTTGCCGTGATGGGTCCGTGGATGGGTGACTATCTTTACATATCAAGACTATTCAAGACCGCTCCCAGTCTGACGCAACGTGTACTAAACATAATGGCGGCTATCGCTGTCTCGCTTTAACATGTGCAGTCTGCGCATAGTCTGTGTCATTTTTGTTATGTTGGTATTCAGTTTTAGTACAAGTTTCATACAAGCGACGTTTTTCATCTTTTTCTATGGCACTCCCGTCTCTTCTTACATATAATGAACATTACTTAGATACTCTATGACCGCTCCGTGCCTCGGAAAGCACGTTTAAGCCGTCAATCCCGGCTGTCATTCGTTGATCTTAGGCAGTCTTTAAGTGTCGTCAGAAGCCCCAAAGGCGACAGTGACTGCTAACCATTAGATGGACCGCCTTTTTTTTTTTTTTTTATGTATGGGAAATCATCAAATGACCCCTCCCGCTCTGGGTGGAGCGAAGGGAGTGTCAGACTCTTACTGACTAAAACCCATCCGTGTTCCTTCCTTAGCCCTTTATGTTCCGGGGTAGCGGTAACCCTTTCGGACAATCCCGCACCCCCGGCAGGCTTCGGCCCTGGCAGGCCCCTTCCTTTCTGCTGACATCTCTTTGAGGCGCGCGTGGAACACGTACGCGCCGTCCGGCACGGGCCTGGTCCTGATCGGACGGTGAGCTACCCATTACTCTCCGTCCGCAGGCCCGCGCCTACGGTGGCCGGGAGTCGTCACGCGGCTCCCGACGCCCGGAGCGTCTCCCGCGGCGGCTGGGGTGTGAGGCTCTCTCCCTCAGCCGTTCAGCCACCTCCTTCGCTAGCATGACTGCTTCGCAGAAGGAGGTGACCACCCCCCACTCCCTCTCGCCCCGGACCATGGCTTGAACCAGGGCCGGACGCGAGAGGTCGCCGCCGCTGTCGATCGCCTCTACGAGGGCACGGCGGTGCTCCGCCCATGCGGGGCAGACCTCCACCGTATGCTCCACCGTGTCCTCTGGGCGATCCTCGCAGTGGTGACACCCGGGCGTCTCCTCCCGCCTGATGATGTGCAGGAACCTCCCAAAACATCCGTGTCCGGTGAGGACCTGCGTCAGGCGATAGGTGAGGACGCCGTGACGCCTCTCTAGCCACTCCTCAAAGAGGGGTCTTATCGCCACTATCGTGGCGTGCCCTGCGCTGGGTTGCGAAAGTCGCTCCTTCCATGCCACCATGAGATCGCGCCGGAGGTCTGTCCGCTCCGCCGCGATTTGCCGCGGAAGCGGAGTTTCCCCCCGGCTCAGTGCCTCCGCGCGCCACTCATACAGGCGCGCTAGGCCATCCAATAATATGCGGCTGAACTTCGTTACGTCGTTCTTCGTAGATCTTTAACAGTCGTTACGGGTCGTCAGTAGCCCGAAAGTCTGAAAACCAGTCTAACCAAGGGGTATCATATTACTCAGTACCTGGGTTGTGGAGGTCAGATAGGCAGTCGCTTCATTTAAAATACAGGTATTCAGCTGTATCCAGTGAGACTGAAAGCCAAACCCATCATAGTTGGGAAATGGCAAGGCAGATTTATTGATTCTAAAAATAGCTCTAACTGACGGAAACGCGGCTTCACAATAATCAGATATATATGATTTGATTTATCTAAAACGTCAGTTTTCCATTAGAGCTAATTATATTATCTCTGTTTTTAATTCACTGCCCTCCAGTGGAGTGTTTCGATAGTGTTTTGATAAGAGGAACATGATTACGGAGTGTTTACACGGAGTAATGCGTGTTAAAACATAGATAGAAGCATAGATTATAAACTACTGCTTCGTTAGCTCTGTCTGTACCTATTTACGCCTGGTTAATGGCAACAGGCTCGCCCTCTATAACCTACATGGCGAATTGTGCGTGTATTAAGGGGCTTCCAGGACCTAAACGCAAAAAACGCAAGTTTTAGAAACAATAAAAGTATATGATCGACTACAGTAAACAAACTCAGAAAAATATAAGATATTCTTCAGGATATATGCTAGGTAGATAGTGTATTGAAAACATAATACAACCAATTTCATACGATAGAAAAAAATCATGAAGATACCTTTAAAAACTTTCTTTTTACAATAAAAACCATACTAATATACATACAATAATTCTGATTTTTTGTCATATTATTCTACAAGCAAAATACTAAAGCACTAGTGTTTTAATTTTTAGTCCAATGAATAGATTTTTTGTAAACAGATAATTGCTTCATATTTTGCAATAAATTACCAGAGTCGTGTCATCGTGCTTCTCTTTCTTTTCTATGCAGTCCGACAGTGACCGCGCTTTAGGTTATGTAGTCCTCTTAAGCAGGTACACCTCTGCCTAACCCTTTTTAAAAAACGGGCTTTGTATTATGTTTGACTAGCAGCACCACGCGGCTTCACCCACATAAGTTTCCCGTGGGAATATCGAGATAAAAACTACCCTATGTTCTTTCCCGCCGGGACTCAAACTACACACATCAAAAGTGTCTAGGGATCAAGCATTTTTATGCGGATTTCTTGAGATTGAGATGTGGCTTTGTAATAAATTTATGATTTTATAAATTTATATGGATCCTTTTTGGTGCATTTCATAATTTGAATCAGGAACTGTGAATCAAATTCGAGTAAAAGATGAAAATCAGCTGTCAATATTTTCCCTATAAAAACATACAACGCATTGAAGACATTATTAGTGCTACTGTTTCCCTACTACTGATTAAAACCAACGTTATTATGGAGCGGCGACGTCATTTAAGCAGGGAAGAAATGCTCAGAGCCGTGGGAATGATAGAAGCTGGTTCCCGGCAACGTACTGTGGCTTTAGCTCTGAATACAAGTCAGAGTGTTATCACTCTTGTCTCCGTGTGGTGCAGCGTTACCGAAGCACTGGTACCGTGGCTGAGCGCCATGGAGGACGGTATCGCTGCACCACACGGAGACAAGACCGATACATTCAAATCTTAACTCGAAGAGCTCCAACAATAACCGCCATGATGTTAGCCGTGAGGCTTCATCACTCTTCAGGGAACTTAATTAGCGACCAAACAGTCAGAAACCGCTTGCATGAAGTGAACCTTCATTCCCGAAGACCGCTACGGGTACCACCTATAGCAATGCACAATCGTAGGATTCGATATCAATGGGCTCTTGAACACAGAAATTGGGCAGAAGAACAATGGCGTTTCGTGTGCTTTTCTGATGAGTCTCGTTTTGGTATGAGACCGGATACAAGACGTATACGACACTGGAGAACCCCTGGACGCCAACAGCGATTAAAATCCTGCCAGGAAGTCCATCCTTATAGTGGTGGAACCATCATGGTATGGGCGGGTATTTGGATCGGCGGAAGAACTGAGTTGATTTGGATCAGAGGCAACCTCAACGCTCAAATTTATGCTGAGACGATTGTATCAGACGTCATCGTTCCTCTACAAGTGCAAATCGGTCCCTTATTTCAGTTAATGCATGATAATGCACGACCGCACACCGCAAGAGTTGTAAGACAGACTCTCGCCGCAGCTAACATCAATGTCCTGCCCTGGCCTGCTCAGTCGCCAGACTTGAACCCGATTGAGCATGCATGGGATATGCTACAGAGAAGAGCTCTGCCGAATATGGAGGGTATCCAGTCGCAAGAAGACCTTTTTTTGTTGTTGCAACGAACATGGGCGGCCATTCCACAGCGTGATTTGGATGAACTCATTTTGAGTATGCCAAACCGATGTTCTTGTGTTGTTAGTGTTCGCGGTAGAAACACGGATTATTAATTGTTTAAGTTACCCAATAAAATTTTAAAGAAAACTGTTATTTCAGTCTTTTTTTCGAACTTTTGTGTTAGTGGTTCAAATGTCAAAAATCCCTTTATTAGGAAAATGGCAAATTTCTTTATTAATGCAAAGGTGACTTGGTTTATCGTTACTGTGACAAACGAAAACACTTTATTTGATGAATCCTTAAAGAAAATTTTAATTAATATCAATCAGGAGAAAAGTTATTGCAAAAATATATGTTGATCCCTAGACACTTTTGATGTGTGTATATCTATCTAAATCGGTTCAGCGGTTTAAGCGTGAAGAAGTGACAGACAGACTGACACACTTTCGCAATTATAATAATGTAGGTATGTTTGTGTTTTGCTTCGTTCATTTAGTTGGTTCGCTGGCTTCGTTGGTTGGAAACATGACTGCTAAGCGCGGAGTCATGGGTTCTATTCCTGGCCGGTCGACAGCCTGGGTCTTGATAATTGCCTACAGATTTACTCGATTTTTGATGATCTACACGTGTTTTCGTTAGTAATTCTTCCCCATAACTTACCAAAAGAAAACACTTGTCGAACGTCAAAAACGGCAATAGGAACTCAGGAATAACATCATAACTTGCAATAAATAAATAAAGAAAGAAAAAGTATTTATTGCGACTCGCACAGGAAGATCACAAACTAAATCAATTCACACTAATCACACTATCACACTAATATTATAAAGGCGAAAGTTTGTGAGTGTGTGTGTATGTTTACATGTTTGTTACTTCTTCACGCTCAAACGGCTGGACCAATTTTGATAAAATTTTGTATACAGGTAGCTGACACCCATATAGGCTACTTTTTATCCCGATATTCCCACGGGATCGACATTTACGTGGGTGAAACCGCGGGGCGCAGCTAGTCAATCAATAATAATCGATCAATACGTAGGTGTACCGCTCCTCTTCGGTAACACAGTCGCGATATTACGTCATTATTATAAGTAGCAAAAAATAGAAAAAGCACCCGTGAATATATAACCTTTGAGTTTGGGTGCCCCTTATTGTTACATGAAACCTCTTTCCAGCCTATTTGCCATCATCTTATTATCACATTACAAGAAGAAACATTGTTCTTTCGTCAATTCGATGCATTTGTAACCAAAAATTGAACATCTTTTATGTTTATTTATTTCAGGAAATATTTAAATAATATAAGCTAACATAAAAACTACAGGTTGAAATTGAACACATGCGCTAAATCGAAATGGGAGATTGTACTCATCATTATGAACAACTTTTACTATGAGACCAAACCTGAAATCGCGAAAAAAAAAATCAGCTGTTCCCTACATTTATGTTCGCATATAACTCATCAAAATGTAGGGAACAACTGATTTTTTTTTTCGCGATTTCAGGTTTAGTCTCATACTAAAAGTTGTTCATAATAATGAGTACGATCTCCCATTTCGATTTGTCGCATGTGTTCAATTTCACCCTATATAATAATACCTATGTATATTTATATGAAAAAATAAGTAAAATAATCCTAGGGCTTCAAAGAATTCGTCCGCATCGCTGTCAACAGGAACAGTGCCCAAAAGATGTTAGATCTTTTATGTTATCAAATAGACACCTAGTACCTACAACACCAGAGAGCTTAGACTAGTAGTTCCAAACCTTTTCAATATTGTTACCCCTGGACTTAATAGTACAACTGATTTTACCCCGACCTTAAAATGTTATCAATAAACAATGAATTAAGTAAAAATAGTATGATGTTCGAACCTACGACCTAACAACTCGTAAGTCACGTCTGTTACCACTGGGCCACCACTGCTCACCTGCTACCAATTAACACATTCACTGCCGTGTAGGTCACCGGTGACCGCGAACAATAGATTTTCTATTGTGGCTGTTGTCTGGCAGTCAAGGTGTTCATCATCATCATTTCAGCCGAAAGACGTCCACTGCTGGACATAGGCCTCCCCAAGCACCTCCACTTCGACCGGTTTTGTGCTTCTCGCATCCAACGAGTTCCTGCGGCCTTCACAAGGTCGTCGGTCCACCTTGTGGGAGGCCTTCCAATGATACGCCTTCCGGTACGCGGTCGCCACTCCAGAACCTTTCGGCCCCATCGGCCATCTGTTCTGCGAGCAATGTGCCCTGCCCACTGCCACTTAAGTTTGGCAATTCTTCAAGGTGTTACATTGGAACTTCTCTGAAAATCTACTTAGGGGCAGAAATAGCGGTCTGCGGTGTTCACAAGGAGACTAAATTACCCGGTCGCCAGCTAAGTTATAGGTGTCTACTTATGTTATTCAAGGTTCTTAGTACCAATCACGAATGAAAAATGTACCCAACACGTATTTTTCTGTAATCGAATTCTCAAATCCAAGATGGAATACCGTTCCGATCAAATATATGCCAATAACCAAGTAAATTATAAAATACCTCGCACTTCTTCAAAGTTATTTCGTTTATTAGGAAATACATTTTTCCATACTCGAGGACGGTTCAGATTTAATATCATTCCCGTACGTTTCTAATATCGTGTCAATATCTCGATTTGTAACTTTATTAAGAACTAGCAGCGCCCCGCGGTTTCACCTGCATAAGTTTCCCGTGGGAATATCGGGATAAAAAGTATCCTATGTCCTTTCCCGGGACTCAAGCTATCTCTGTACCAAATTCCACACAAATCGGTTCAGTAGTTTAGGCGTGAAGAAAAGACAGACAGACAGACAGAGTTACTTTCGCATTTATAATATTAGTTTGGATTTGGACTAGCAGCGCCCTGCGGTTTCATCTGCACAAGTTTCCCGTGGGAATATCGGAATAAAAACTATCCTATGTCCTTTCCCGGGACTCAAACTATCTCTATACCAGATTTCATCTACATCGGTTCGCGGTTCAAGCGTGAAGAGGTGAGCATACGGTGGAGGCTGCCCCGCTTGGGCGGAGCACCGCCGTGTCCTCGTAGAAGCGATCGGCAGCGGCGGCGACCTCTCGCGTCCGGCCCTGGCTCAAGCCATGGCCGGAGCGACAGGGAATGGAAGGCAGTCACCTCCTTCTGCGAAGCAGTCGTGCTAGCGAAGGAGGTGGCGGAATGGCTGAGGGAGAGAGCCTCATGTCCCAGCCGCCGCGGGACACGCTCCGGGCGTCAGTAGCCGTGTGACGACTCCCGGCCACCGTAGGCGCGGGCCTGCGGACGGAGAGTAATGGGTAGCTCACCGTCCGATCAGGACCAGGCCCATGCCGGACGGCGCGTATGTATTCCACGCGCGCCTCAAAGAGATGTCAGCATAAAGGAAAGGGCCTGTTAGGGCCGAAGCCTGCCGGGGGTGCGGGATTGTCCGAAAGGGTTACTGCTACCCCGGAACATAAAGGGCTAAGGAAGGAACACGGGTGGGTTTTAGTCAATAAGAGTCTGACACTCCCTTCCGCTCCACCCAGAGCCGGAGGGGTCATTTGATGATATCCCATCCACAAAAAAAAAAGCGTGAAGAGGTAACAGACAGCCAGACACACATTCGCATTTATATTAGTATGGATCTATGAGATGCGTCTTTACTAAATGTACCTTGTGGGGACGCCAGTGACGTCACGGACCTCGCCGACGTCAGGTATAATTAGGAGATCACATTTTCGAGTGACTACCGCTAAATGTACCTTACCAAGACACCGCTACTTGGGTATATTTAGTAGCACCTGTTTAAAATGAATCATTACTAAATATACCCAACTTCAATAATGGCGAAATTGGTGCATAGTGCAAGTATTTAGGGTCTAAGTTGGTTTACAAGCAATAATAATAAGACGTAGTCGACGGAGCCCAGCTTCGCGGGGCCCCCATTTCTGTCTATAGGGTTTAAAGGAACCTAACACGACGGAAATGACGGGGGCTCGTTCGCTCGCTTTGCTCGTTCACTTGAGTCCCCATCATCCCCTTCAAACCTAACCTGTCCGAGTCGGGGTGCCCCAAGTCCCGAGCTCGCTTCGCTCGCTCTTGCATCCTGAGTTCTCATTGCGTTTTACTATGTCGAGATAGATGAATGTACAGTCACTCTAAAAGTATGTATACACTTTTCTTTATTCAAAGACGATTTTCTCCTTTATTTTTGAATGAAATTTTATGTTATTACGAAAATAGTATTTTCGAACACATAGGTTTATGTTAAGTTTTGTATTTCAACGTTGCATTCGTTATTTCACGAAAAAATCGCAATTGAAAATTGCCAGGTGTATGTACATACTTTTAGACGTGACTGTACAGAATATTAAAAATATATTTAGCATGGTAACATTAGGTACAGCACCGGAACGCGTAATGCCCGACGTTTCACAACCCTGCCGAATCCTTTACTCTGCACTCTTACGTAGTTTGCTTTGTAAATGGCGAGCATAATGTATAAGTATACAGAGAATGCCTGTGTTAATATACATTTTTTTCTTTAGTGTAACGAGCACAAAAGCGGTCCAGCACAGACTATGGATGTCTGTGGTCATATACAGGCCGGCAATACACGGCCGGGTATATTAGTAGTACGTAATCACGCAACGCTAGGTTCTATACCCGATTAAGATACTCCAACTCGGGTATATTTAGTACTTAGAAATTTCGAAAGCCTCATGCTAACTATACCCGACCAAAACCCTATGGGGAGTTTCTACAAGGTACATTTAGTAAAGACGCCTATGAGATACGTAGGCGGATCTATTTGTAACTGAAAAATTTAATATTTGATACGTTGTAATGTAGGGATAGGGGACCCGTCGAAAATATAGCTTTAAATATAGCATTTTAAAAGATGTAATAATATTGATCAGGGAAAAACATTTCTTTAAATAAATAACTCGGTTTGGTGTTAGCCCAGTACGGCCGTATATTTATCACAGCGATTTTTTTACGCGCGATACCTGTATGACGAAACATGTAAAAGAAAATAATTTTAAGAACAGTTAGGTGAGGCGACCTGTGTCTCAGTAGTTAACCTAGATCAGGCAGGTCATGTTCGTGAACGGGCGCCGTCAGTAGGGACTGGTCATCTCTTTGCTGCCATGGATTATTTTAATTCAATATTTAATTGCTTTTTTTTCTCGTCTTATTTATTTATTTATTTATATATACTTTATTGTACACCACAAAAATACATAACATGAAATAAACACATTAAACACTACATAATATACAATGGGCGGCCTTATGGAATGGACTTTGTCTGAAAAATAAATGAATTATTAATTATTATTATTATTATCGCTTTCTGCGATCTCTTCCAGGCAACCTACTCGTCTTTTCACTATGGAAGCTTTTAACGTTCTGCATCGTTCTCACATGTATAATTTTTAACATGAATGATGTAACCACGGCTTTGTAACCATATTATTTTGATTTAAAAGAGTGTCCATGGAGTTTCTTGCCCGTTCTTCTCCATAGGTACCTACGCTTTGGAATGGGCAACTAGCTTCATCTTTCTGATTGACCGACCCCTTGACAATTCAAAAGTGCCTGTAATTGGTTTAATATAAATAAATGCTTTGAGTTTTTCTACATTACAGATAGAATTTAACTACTTTACCTTATACTTGAGTAATTTTGTTTTTTTTTTTTTGTTTTATACTCAAAAAAGCCGTACGTAGGTACCTTTCAATGATCAAATATTTGTTCTCATTCAATTACCTACTATTAAAAACCATCCTTCGAGTTTGCAGCAAAAAATTCTCATTATTATCATTTATTATTACTGTCTAAGATAGACCTTCACTTTTTTTCCTTGAGAATAAATGCATCAATATGATTTACGCCTGATTTTTCAATAGTCAGATAATTTTAATCTGAGGAATAAATATTGTGATTTGACAGCTTTTGTATAGAAAATAAGAGCAGTGGTGGCCAAGTGGTAACGGCCGCGACTTACGAGTTGTAGGTCGTGGGTTGAAATCCAGACAGGCGCTTTAATTTCTATAAATTATTTCATCACCACTGCTCTCAAAACGGTGAAGGAAAACATCGTGAGGAAACCGGCATGCCCTAGAACAAAAAATTCAAAGACATGTTAAATCTGGCAACCCGCACTGGGCTTGCGTGGTGGATTACGGCCTACTTCTTCTCACCGAGAGGAGGCCCGTGTCCCAGCAGTGGGAACATTATAGGCTGATTATGTATGTATGTATAGAAAATATGTAAACTATCATTTATTCTTCAGATATAAGTTTCTTGACTATTGGAAAATCGATCCTTAAAGTTATACAAACTTAAACACCACTCAAAAACTCCATAATGTATTCCCATGGATATGTAAAACGCCACATTTCTTAAGACATCTCCCACACTTCGATTATCTCGGGTGAGTAGTCTACCAAAGTATTCATGGTTCAATATAAATGTAAACGCGACTTCATACATACCCATACAATTATTCCATGCAAACGATGTATGGGGCGCTGACGGAAAAATATCCTCTCACAA
This sequence comes from Amphipoea oculea, assembly GCA_945859645.1. Classification (NCBI taxonomy): domain Eukaryota; kingdom Metazoa; phylum Arthropoda; class Insecta; order Lepidoptera; family Noctuidae; genus Amphipoea; species Amphipoea oculea. The sequence continues at coordinate 17,485,850 of OX243883.1, forward strand.
GGTTTCATTAAAACCGCCTATAACTCGCGATGAGGGGTTGTCAAACTTCAGTCGAAATATAACTCCTTGTGAAAGAGCTTTTTCGGGAAAATAATGTGTAGGTACCATAGATATACGTATTATATTTCTATGGTAGGTACAGTCACCAAAAGAGATAAGTAACAAGGGTCGACGGATATAGTTGAAGAAGAAACCGATGGATGTTTTTGAATGAAATTTAACTTGATAAATGAACTGTTTGTTTCCTGTTCATTAAATTAAATTTTATTCAAAAACATCCATCGGTTTCTTACTAAACTTTAACTATATCCGACGACCCTGATTATTTATCTCCTTCGGTGACCGGTACCTACCTATAGCTTTTGTGCAACTTCCGTGCAAGGGGTTTTTTAAACACGGTTTTACTGTAACTTGGGTGTGACCTTTATATAAGTTAAGGCAATTACGCCCAAGACCATACAAAAAAAAAAACATAGCGAAATTAGTAGATTGTACAACTAAGGTATAAAAGAAGCTATTTTACCCCGGCATAAACGAGCCATTTTACCCCCGAGGGGTAAAATGGCTCGTTTATGCCTGAGTTATACACTCTGCTTTTCACTTCGATTGCGAGAAAATGAAACAGGCATAAAGTATACAGTACATAATTAATCAAAAATGTTGCACGATATATTATTTTCCTCTATGATGTTGCATCCATAGCTAATTCATGCCACCACAGATAATACCGCCACGAAACTTTTTAAAAGTTTTTTTTTTTATTTTCTAGATTTGTCATTTGACTTGGGTAGGTACTTCATACTGCCAAAAAATGAAAACGTTTCTTTGCCTTTTTAAATAATAAATGACAACTATTTTACCTGATTTTAAAGTGGTATAAATTAAAGAAAATGAAATAAATCACGACTTTAATCTGCGAAGTTTTATTGTGCGTGTGGCTGTTGGGCCTGATTACTTTAGTCTTAGAAAAAATTTTACTTTACGCACTAGAACATAAAATGCGATTTTATGTCGCCTAAGCACAACATAAAGACGGACTTTTAGAGCATGAGTAGTGAAAAATTATTTTACATCATTGCTGATAAGTCCTTATCCTGTTTATCGTGCAAGTTGTTTCAGGGCGAAGCGCCAGGGTAACCCGCAAAATTCAATTTTTCTTACATTTTTGCAATTTGCAAACCAGAGCTTGGGCTCTATCTCGTATAGGGTCTTAGCTAGGGCATGCAAAACCGGAAAGTCATCAAAACCGGTTTTGAACATCGTTTTTTTGGGACCAAAACCGAAAACCGGAGCTAGGTCCGGTTTTAGCAAAAAAAATCGAATGTAGTATAATTTAAAAAGAAACACCATTTTTTTTAAATACCCACTAAGTCTACAAATAAAACAAATTGTATGATACATTTCTTTTTACCCGGCTACGGCAAAGCCAAAGGAGGGTTATGATTTTAACAGGCTATGTATGTATGTGAGTATGTTCATCTGTTCCCTCATAGCTCCTAATCTACTTATCGGAACTCGACATATGAGGTATCGTTAGAACCGTCTTAATTGTCCGCTGAACATAGGCTACGTGACGTTGCACAAAACTCGATACGGCGCCCTCTAGTGGACAAAAAGTAATGTGTTAAAAATAAAAATTGAGATAAATACGCCATGTTTGGTATCATTTGAAAGGGCTTCAGTTGTACATTTCCAAAATATTGCTCAAATTTAAAGCGACGCCCTCTAGCGGACAAAAGTCATGTGTTAAATTTAACACCAAAATTGTTTAAATAAAAACAAGTAAAAAAACTAAAACTCGACTACGACAAAAAAAAAACGCTGAAAAAGTATGAAACAAGATTTTCATACTTCGAACAGAACAAAAAGAAAAACCGTAGTCACACGTTATAAGTACCAACCGAAACACTTTAATAACGTGTGACTACGGTATTTCTTTTTGTTCTGTTCGAAGTATGAAAATCTTGTTTCATACTTTTTCAGCGTCGTTTTTTTTTTGTCGAAGTCGGGTTTTAGTTTTTTTACTTTTTTTTTAATCCAAACCATAATAATTGTACAGATAACAATGAACTTATAATAGTATAAAGATTAATTAACTGAGATCAAATCAACAACAAGTAAGTTTTTGGTATCTTTGGTACCTATTAAGTCTGCTATCAAAAATAATATATTTTAAACATAGAAAACACAATCAGCATCTTCAAATATTAAACACAGCCACCCACAATAACCAAAAAAATCAACATTTTTGTAACTTTGAAGACGAACTACAAAATAACATTACTTCGAAAAAAATGTTGACAAAACCGGAGCTGAGCTCCGGTTCTGGCTCTCAAAACCGGTTTTCAAAAATCGTTAAATTTTGGCCGATTTCCGGTTTTGCGCAAAACCGGAAAACCGGTTTTGCATGCCCTAGTCTTAGCATTATGCTGAACGATCGCCATTTTGCGTGTATGAGACGCACGTTTTCGCCCAACTTGTAATTTTTTGTGTATGCGTCATGTTGTTGGCCGCAAATAAACGTATTTCCTTTGTTTCTTCTTTCTTTGCAAAATTACAAATTGATATTTCATGAGACAGTCATTCCATAGGATTATATGAACTTAGACGAGTTGTATTGATGATTTTAATGATTATAATTCTGTAAATACATATTTGTTACGGTCGCGTATCATATTTTGTTCAATAAACAACCTGCGGGGCAATTACGTAACACATTATCAATCGGAATCGGTTTCATTTTGACAGTTCAACAACATTCATTGCGTTATTTACGTGTTGTGCAGACACATTTTTTCGAACTTATGAAGCAATGGATCAGCAATTTGCTTCAAATTGATTCAGATTCCGATTGATAATGTGTTACGCAATTAGGATGCTGATACTGACCTGCGGGGCAATTGCGTAACCCTTTATCAATCGGAATCGGTTTCATTTTGACAGTTCAACAACACTCATTGCGTTATTTACGTATTGAGCAGACACATTTTTCGAACTTATGAAGCAATGGATTAGCAATTGGCTTCGAAATGATTCAGATTCCGATTGATAGTGTGTTACGCAATTAGGGTGCTGCAAATTACAAAACACGTAAGAAAATTTGGATTTCACAGGCTGCCCTGGCGCTTCCCCCTTAAGGTAAACTAATATCAAGTACCTATTTAGGTTATAAAGAAAACCATTTTGTATTCCGTTGAATAAAATGATTTCCAATACTGAAATAAGACTATAGGAAAAATATTACTTAAGCGCAACATAATCCGTCTAGTCGGCGTCTCTCGATGCCAAGTTTGAGAAACGCTGCTCCTTATTAAGTAATAAGTGTATGACTTGATTTATTACAATCGGCACATCACCCTGTATTGTGCTTTCACACTTGCGTACAGTCACGTCTATAAGTATGTATACACTTGGCTTTATTCAAAGGCGATTTTCTCCTTTATTTTTGAATGAAATTTTATGTTATTACGAAAATAGTATTTTCGAACCCATACGTTTATGTTAAGTGTCTGATTTTAACGTTGCATTCGTTATTTCACGAAAAAAATCGCAACTGAAAATTGCCAAGTGTTGACATATTGGTGCTCGTGACTGTACGATTCACACAGATCGGAGATTAACATTTAACAATGAGGACCTCTCGACAGCTTTGGTATTTGTGTAATTAGGAACTATTTTCAGTATAAGAATAGGTAGGTGCTAGGTAGGCATACAGGATGTAACAACCCATCACATAGCAGCTGTTATCACACATTCTACAGTATGGCAAATTTGATAACGTGGAGCAAAAATTAATGCTGGAAAACTACTTTTATTTTTAGTGTGAAAATCACTGTAACATACGGCAGAGAGCGCGCAAAACATCGTGCCTTTGGGTGCACGCAACGGTACAGGAGTTGTATAATGAATTTAAGTTGTTGTGTATTTTTCTGGATGTGTCCCAATGTAGAACAGGGTACATCTTACCCTTTTGTCAAATGAAAGACTTTTTAAGGAATTACGTCAACAGAATGCAGCTGCGTCCTCCTGTCTGTATATCGACAAACAGCAATCACCAATTCATTTGCTAAATGCTGTGAATAAACCTATTGTAGCAATTGATAAACCCACGTCCCGTAAGATGTAGGAAGGTATGTACAGGAAGATTTTTTTATCACCATCCAAATTTTGGCAGGGTGTTCTACCTATGAATATGAACAACTTAATACTTAATACAAAAGTTCAATACCTACTTGACCAAAATGAATGAAACAGCTGATTTTTTTTTCGTGATTTCAGAGTTGTTCCCATAGTGAAAGTTGTTCAGTTCGATGGTCTAAAGTACCTCTTAAAGTTTTTCGCGTTAATTTTTTAACACTTTGTAGAAGTTGCAAGTATTTTCCTTATCCAGCTTCCGCCATAATCTCCCAAAAACACCACAATAACTAAAAAACAACCGACTTAAAAAAAAAAAAAAAACACTACAAAGTGATAAATAACTTTAATTTCGGAAGTCGGTGTCGTTGGTTCTGCATTTTCGTTTTTTGACACCGACTTCCGAAATTAAAGTTATTTATCACTTTGTACCTAGTGTTTTTTTTGAAGTTGGTTGTTTTTTTTGTAAAAAAGTTTTTATTTTTCACTTTTTTCAATTAACACTAGTGCACTGAAGAATTGAAGACACCGACTAGAAGAATCATCAAAATTCGCATAGAAATGCCGAAGATGCAGTACATTTATGCATATATCTTCGTACATAAGAATAATTACCTAATGTATGATATACTAAAACCTTCCTGAAAGTATGCAGATCACTTTAGTGAAAGAATTATCAAAATCGGTACAATAGTTTTTGAGAAAATCGCGGACATACGTTCATACATACATACATACATACGGGTCGAATACAGAACCTACTTTTTTGAAGTCGGTTAAAAAATTGTCTCTCTTCCTTCTCAACTTTGCGGGTTATCTCCCCTTAATTTTAAAACCATGCATTAATTAAAAATGCCACTTTACAATATTTTTTCAAGCTGACGACGCTTCACAATGAAAAATTACTTGATCAAGTCCAATGCGGAACCTGCTGTTTTACATAAAATAATAGCCGGGCCTTATTACTATGCAAAACTTAGCTATTAATTTTTAAATTATAGTTTATCAAAGAAGCTAGTTAGTAATCTATCGTTTTGATAATGGATGAAATAGTTTAGTCTCTCTTTCTTCCTATTATCCTGATCCATAATACAGAGTTGAATAAAAAAAACTAGCGCGGTAAACTCTGCTTGCGCGATGTAGGATTTTACGTGACGTCATCGTAGTTCGTATGCGGCGATGTAGATGCCGCCACAGTAGGTATAACATAAACGAAAAATACGGATACGAAAAAACTCTCATGAAAATTTTCAACATAATGTTGTTGACAACGAAAGTTTTTTATTGTATATATGTCTAACTTGTCCCGGAAATAACACACAACATCAAACGCCCCAATTAAAATGTTATTAGGTACAAATCTACGCACGCACACAGGCGCACACTATTAAGGGCGCTACACACGGCTAAGGTACTATAATATTCTTAAGATACAATATCGCTCGCCATACAATTCAATGGACCATTTTACACACGATGAAGATCATTCTTGGTCCAAAATTCAGCTGCGCGAACTCCGCGCACTGACGCAGTCATAAGATCATCAAGTGCACAGGTGACATGGCATGCGGCGCAAGATGGAAGTTGGGCCATTGTCTGTGGGGAGGTGCCGCATACGCACATCTATATAATAGGTACATATGGAATGCAATAAAGAATTGAGTATTGAGATCAGAAAGTATGTACAGAGGCCAGCACATCAAGCTACTACAATCTGTCAAATTTCTTCAATAGATTTTCAACTTTATTGCTAAAGTATAAAGTTCAACGTTGATTGGGAAAATTTGACAGTTTCGGGTAGCTTGATGTGCTGGCGTCTGTACATACTAACACTACTCTATCCCACACATTTCGTTACTTAGAAAATAAGAAACATCTGGGAGCCCTAGGATCTTGGTCCACTACCACACCTCGGACACTCCATACAACGCTCGCAAAATAATTTCCTATTACTACTACATAACCAAATGACGTTTGTATACGTGCAAATGTGTGCGTAAACTCTAGTAGGGTTGGCAGTCGTGCATACGGTGCATAGAGTAAAAAATGGCGTGGAAAGCAAATTGCATCGGCGAACCGAACGATAACCGGCGCTGCCCGAACGTGTGCATTATTATGAAGTGACCTTGTAGTTAAATTATTGTTTATTTATACAGTGTGTCCGGACATGGACTAGCGATATTCTAAATACTTAAATATAAGCTATTTTAAAGTACAATTACACTATAGGCTTGGGTCCAATACACTTCCCCGCTATGTGGCAGCCATTTTGTTTTTTTTGTTGAAATATTATGCTCTATGCGAGTACAAAAAAAAATCATATATCTCAAAGTTTTAGTCATACTGAGATAAAAATAGGCTTATTCGAAAGGCAATAATATTGTCTACCGTCTGCAAGCAATGTGTTCACAATTCTCTAAAGTCTAAAAAAAAAAAACAAAAAATTATGCAATTCAACCAATAATTGTTAATTACTGGGAAGTGTATTGGACCCAAGCCTATAGTGTAATTGTACTTTAAAATAGCTTATATTTAAGTATTTAGAATATCGCTAGTCCATGTCCGGACACACTGTATAATCGGGTTCGTAATGAAATGAAAACACTAAAATATTTTCGTTTAAATGACTTATCTCTAAATAATCGGTTATTAAATCGCATGGTATTAAAAATGCGAAATCTTAGAAACAGTTTATGTAAATACTCGTACAAATTCGGAAAAGCATCACAATATCCAACCATCGAGATTAAAACTTTGAAACCGCAAAATTGTGTGTTCGTGTCAGCAGTACAGTGCTGCGGTTCATACGATTACGCGAGCGCCCTTGCTAAAGAGTCGGCGACGAATACCTCGAAGTGCGGGGTGAGGTGCGGTATCTGAGTGCGGGGAAGGGAGTGTCCCTTCTGTACGTAGTACTATTAACTATTCTGTGGCTCTACCCTACTTTAAATTGACGTTGAGTGGGTACAGTTAGACCGCGTCCTTCTAACGCTTTCAATGCTTGAGCTGGCCTTGTGTAGTACGATGTTTCTATAGAATAAGAGGCCTATTCATATTGGTTTTGTTGCCTCTGACGTGCAGCCTACTGTAACTATACAGGGTGAAATTGAACACATGCGACAAATCGAAATGGGAGATTATACTCGTCATTATGAACAACTTTTACTATGGGACCAAGCCTGAAATCGCGAAAAAAAAATCAGCTGTTCCCTACATTTATGTTCGGATAACTCGCCAAAATGTAGGGAACAGCTGATTTTTTTTTCGCGATTTCAGGTTTGGTCCCATAGTAAAAGTTGTTCATAATGATGAGTATAATCTCCCATTTCGATTTGTCGCATGTGTTCAATTTCACCCTGTAGATAAAATATTAGATCCACAAAGAATTCTATACTCACAAAAGTATCTTGCTGAGATCTCGAGGAAGCTAAATAGTAAAAAAAAAGATATATTAAAACGACCAGTATAATGGACAAAAAAACATTCACAGTTACGCGTAATTTATAAGCACTGCCTTGAGATCTGTCACTGTGATCCCCCCAAATCCACCCACTGTACTCAGACACACGAGTATACAAAGTAGTCATATCAACATTCTTCCCGCTCACAACACCGACCAAGAGCCCGTTGTCTTGTTTCTCTTCGGGGTCCCCGGTACCCAAGCACACCAGCGGCCCACCAGAATCTCCCCTGGTAACATCTGAGACCGCAGACGGCGTGCAAATATACCGATTCATGTCCATTTGCCAGGACAAGGTGCACTTCCACCTGGGCATGACTTGAATAATAGCCATAAGCAAGACTGGGGAGATTTTGGCATTGGATTCATGGCCGGTGGCTCCGTATCCAGCGGACATACAATAACCCTGATAGTCGGACAACCTTGTCGCAAGTCTCACATAATTTACATTCTTGTTATAGACCCACGGCTGGTCCACAATTGCCAAAGCAATATCGTGTGAAGGGAAATTGAAGTCCTTGTGCAAAAACGCTTGCTTTATCTGTCTCCACTGGGCATCTGCTGTAGTTTCTGTGTCCCCTGTGTGTATAAGATTCGTCTTCATGTTGCCTGCCACGACGCGCAGCACTTCTGGGTGCTTCGCGTAGTAGAATTGGTCAGTTTCGAAGCAGTGTGCTGCCGTCAGCACCTTTTCCTTAGCAATGATGCTGCCACCGCAAAGATTCGTCCATACTCTTTTTCCTGGCTCTAATTTATGCCCGGGTTCCTTGAGGGACACTAGGAATGGGAACTTCCCTTGTCCTACAGGTATCCCGTTAACAACGGAGGGTGTTATGGTGTATTTGGAGTACTTAAGAGTAGTTATAACACGCCTGTCATATATATAACATACAACCGTTTGAATTAAAAACGTAAAAATTGTGAGGAAATTCATTAGTAATTTTGTTCATTTCCGAAATTGGGTTTAGGATGAAACTGGAAATTTTGTTTTGTTGACCTGTTTATCTTTGATTTGACTGGTGGTCAGTTCTGAACTTCTGACATTATATTGTAGTCTGTGGTTCTGACCATAGACTACTATTAGTTTTGACATTTTAATTTTTAATTTAATTTTATTTATCAAAATCTCCCTTACCCACTGATTTCTACGCTGGACCACAGAGTACTATTTGATAGACTGACGCTGGACTGCCTGTATAAGTACTATATGAAATGACAGTTGTTTTTTGTGCCGATTCAAAGCGCCCCGCTCGAGGTTCTCAGGAACTAAAATTGGCACGTTCTTTCAAATGGACGTTGAGTTGTTTGGTCCGTCTCATGGTATAATAAAATATCATTGTCCGTCTCTGATGATTTAGGTCTAAATCGTGGAATACGACATTTTTTGTGTATTTTGTGTTTACTACGTGACATTTAGAACATTTTTAATATGAAAGCATGCGCATTTTGTAAAACTCGCTATCAAAAAGGCAGCGGAATAACCTTGCACAAGTGAATTTTATGACTAGGTATAAATGTTTCGATTGCTTGTGTGAGCATTTTTAATAGGTACTATTTAATATTTAGAATAAATGTTTTTATTAATTGCTCATCATATTTGAGTGTAATTAGGGCTCAGTTTTCACATGTATTGAATAGGTACAATAATTTGCATAGGGTTGTAAATATTCCATGTCGATAATTTTCTTCAGACAGTGAATTATTTTAAATTTATGTCTTTCAAATAGAAATTTACTGTCGCCAGAATTTTCTGCAATTTTATTAGCTAAAACAAATTAGCCAATACTAGTTTCTAATTTCAAAATATAAATATTATATGTAATGTGTATTTTTTTCCGAAATAGAGACCTAACATCGAAATAAAACTTGCTATCTACAATGTGCTGTATACTTTAGTAATTTTTACTTTAATTTAATACTTCATTTCTGTGTGCCCTTTGGCAAAGACCTCCTCCAACACTTTCCAATATTCTCTCTCTCGCGCCAGTCTAGTCCAGGTTTTTCCAGCTGTTTTAACCACATCATCTTCCCATCTTCTGAATGGTTTCCCTTTTTTCTCTTTCCCTCTCTTGGGTACCTACCACAATGTTACTCCTTTGTTCCATTTCTCTTCTCCTCTCATTACATGGCCAGCCTATTTCCACTTTAGCGTTCTTAATTTCAACACCACATCTTGGATCTTTGTAGCTTTCCTAATTTTGCTGTGGTTGATTTTATCTATTTTCCTTTTCCCCATCATGCTTCGTTCCATGCTTCGCTGGCAAGTTCGAATTTTGGTTTGTTGAGATTTAGTGAGTGCCTAAGTCTGGCATCCATATATTAGAATAGGGAGTATGCAAGTGTTAAATAGCATTCCTTTGACCGTGATATGTATTGTTTTGTCTTTCATTATTTCTCTGTGTGCCCAGTATTTCTTCCATGCATGTCCTATGCGTGTCTCAATCTTTTTGCTTGACATATTGTTTATCTTGATTATTTGCCCCAGATATGTATACTCATCCACATAATCAATAGAAATATTGTTTACTATGAAAGTATCTTTCTCTCTGTTAGTCATTGCCTTAGTTTTGGATGTGTTCATGTTTAAGCCCACTGCTTTGCTATGCGCGTCTAACTCTGTCAGCATATTTTTAAGCTCTTTAGAGGACTTTGCGAACAGAATAATGTCATCCGCAAATCTTAAGTTTGTTAGGTACTCGCCATTGATTCTTAGGCCACAAACACAACCCTAGCTCCCAATTGAATTGTCTGAAGACTTCCTCCAGTGCAAAAGTGAAAGTGGGTCTCCTTGTCGTACGTCGTAAAACTTATATATAAAAACAAAAAAATAATATGTATACTTATGTCTGATAAAGGCTATAAAAAAAAATTACTTAATTTCAGATTTCCCACCAACTCAACTAAGCAGATATGGCTGAAAAACATGAAAATGGAAAATGTGATCCAGCTTTACGACTCTGGAGTATTACGGTCTTGGTACAATTCAGTCGATGCAAATCCCTGGTTCTCTGTAGAAAGTTTAATGTGCCTATTTGAAATAAATGATTTGACTTTGACTTTGTTATTTTATGTGTTTTTTTTTTTCATTATTATGTACGCTATCCAAATACCCCCTCCCTCTCCCTCCGCTGTCCCTCTTCTTTCCGCTAGTAATTACTACATGGTAAGGTAATGTTACACGGTTCACTTTTGGAATTCAATTTGAGTGAATTCGATTGAATTTGTATGGACGCTGTTTGTTGAATGGTTAACTTTTTTGTTTATGTATGATCCAATTCTTCCAAATTGAGTACCTACCAAAAGTGATTAGGTATTATTTAAGTAATGGTTATTACGTAAATGTAATGCAATATGGCTCACGAAGAATACCACTGCCATTTGATTTACTAGGTTAGAGCGAAATGGTAACATAATAGCTCAATAGTTTTTTGTTTCCCATTGCGAACTAATGTGATGTGACCCCTAGTGTAGTAGAGCCAGGAGACTCTGCTCAGCCATAGTAGTTTTAGGCTAAGTTTTATGCCTATCCTCATATTTAAAGCTGACTGATCTGGCCGTCACATGCGCTATAACTACTACAGCTTGCCTTAAAAATTTTCAGTTAACCTTTGCAGAGCAATTATTCTATTACTTAAAAATGAAGCATAAAAATAACTGGGAGTGATTCGATATTCTTCTCTTGAGTAATAAATTACTCTCAGTGGTTATAACGATCGATAAAGTTCATAAAAGTATTTTTTTTTGTCGAAGGATATGTCCCATCTCTAATATTAGTTCCACGGAACCTCACGTTGCTATCAGCGCCAAAATGGCGAAAATGAAATGTCTTCATTTTGTCATCGATAGTATAAAGTCCAGCGTCCTTGTTTAATAGAGGTCAGTGCCCTTATATTACCACTATCATTACAGATGTATACATCATAATCAGCCTATAATGTTCCCACTGCTGGGACACAGGCCTCCTCTCAGTGAGAGGGAGCGGGCCGTAATCTACCACGCGGGCCCAGTGCGGGTTGGCAGATGTCACATGCCTTCGAATTTTTGGTTCTAGGATATGCCGGTTTTCTCATGATGTTTCCCTTCACCGTTTTGAGAGTAGTGATGATGAAATAATTTACACAAAGTAAACTACGTAGTAACTAACATAGTGATACTAACGTAGTTTTTAAGTTTTTTTACTAACAAAATTGTTACTAGGTATATTATTATGTATGCTTAGGTTAAGGTATGTATCTATGGGTCTTTGTAACCTGAAAATAAATGGTTTATTATTATTAAAGCGCCTGTCTGGATTCGAACTTACGACCTACAACTCGTATGTCGCGGCCGTTACCACTTGGCTACCACTGCTAGGTGTATACATAATTTTATTTATTCTAGGAGCATAAATAATACTTACGTCTTTTTGTCAATCATGCTCAAGGTCAGTGATCATGCTTGTTCTTATCCAAGAAGTTCAACCTCCACGGCATTGAGTCCTTTTTTTTCTCAAGGACTTAATGCCGTAATATGTAGGTAATTGAAGTTCTTGGATAACTTTATCCAAGAACTTCAATGTACCTACATATTGGAGCAAGTGATTTGTGCATATAAATTCGTGACCATGACTACTTAGGTCCTGTTATCTCCTTACAGAAACAATATCTACTACCTACATAAGAAAATGGTTACTCCAAAAATAGCAAGTTTTTCTACAAACAACTTACAACCAGTGGCGGATTTACACATTTACCGCCAGTAGGCTATACAAATTTTGCCGCGCCTACCGACCTCTACAATAATGTCCCATGTCTTTTGTATACTGCTTCGCCTTTTCTTCAAAATACTTAAAATGTTCTCGTTCATCAGCTACGAAAAACTTGCAAAGAGATTTGTAAAGATCGGCAAGTGTGATAAAATCTACGGTAGAAGCCTGAATTTGAGCATTCGTAGGTATATAAATATTAATCTTTTTAATTTCAGTAAGGCATTTAAAAAAAATGTTAGCCCCAAATTTGCCGCCCCTAAAATCTGCCGCCCTAGGCTCCAGCCTACTCAGCCTATTGGCAAATCCGCCGCTGTACATTACACTCTTTTCAAATCCATCTTAATATCAGCCTTACTTTACAATCAATTGGGCCCAATAATTACAGGCCAGGACAAACTAACCCGCAGCCGGCCATATTTGCCGCCAGTGCAAACATTTCGACTCCCTAATGCAGACAAATGATTGATAAAGATCGTCTTAATGAAAGACCAGCTCTTGACACCCCATTATTATCAAGAGAGACTCAATTAATGCTTAATTTATAGTCAGGATTTTGTTTTCGTTATTGCAGGCTTATTTTCTTGTGACCTATTGAGACTATTTTAAATCAGAAGGATACTGTAATTACTAATTATGGAAGATTGTTTACTAAGGATAAATTACATTTCATTACATTGCGGCGGAACGAATTGGAAGCGTCAACTTCGTTCAACGTGCGCGAATTTGCGAAGATGCTCGAGAACTCTCGCGAATGCGCCATGAGGCTCTAGTAGGTGTTCGCGCTAGACTAGACGCCTGACTGCGCCTTCCTTCGCACAACTTCCAGCGTGTTCGCCAGACGCCGCCGACAGCTGCGGGGGTTCCCAAAAAAGCGCGAGAATTCTCCGGAAGCAGCGCAGCGTGACCTGTTTATTGAGGCGTATCTAAATTGTACGTTACATGATTGAAATAAAGTCCATTATGCAATGTACTATTTCGGAAAAAAAATCTCTTCCATTCCTTTCCTCCGCAATGTAAATTGAGCCCAATAAAGGATTTTTTGATTGAATTGAAATCATCTTTTACAGAGGGAACATGTACGTGATACTTGTTCAATGACTTTGTCTTGTAGGTAAATATCCACTACACGGATCGACCTATCTCCAACATCAGAGGAGCAATTCTCGTAATTTAAAGCGTTCAAAATCTAGTCTCATCTCAGCGACAAACAAATTTCAAAAACTTGTCAAAATGCAGGGAAATTAGAGGTATTTTTGACAGATTGAGACTGAGATCAGACTGTGAACGTTCTTAAAATTACGAGAATTGCCCCTCAGGTTTTATGTGTTCAGAAGCAGAATAGGGTACGTACAGACCTCCCTCATGTACCTATCCTCCGATTTTGCATCATTATTATAATCAGAGTGATCTCTAATTTCGGTGCATTAAGGTTGCCGGTGGGTTGATGTCATAGTATAAATTTGAAAGGACTGTATTAGCAATTTAAATGATAAATTATTTATTTTCTGTAAGTAGGTTTGTACTAACACTTTTACACGTCAATCATATTTTTTTTAAGCTAGATGAGGTCGGCGTTTCCTATCTGAATACTATGAGAAGAAAGGCCGAAACAAACTCAGAGGTCACAGTCCCTAAACTAAGTCTTAAAGTTTTTTTTTTTTGTTAATTGGTAGATCGCCCTACAAAGATTGAATTATTATTTTATATGACATCTCTGAATGCGGCAGTTCATGCTAAAGATGTAACTAGTACCGACATCTATGCTGTTGTATGTAACTAGGACGACTGGTGACGCCATCTATATGCTGCGCACACTGACGATTACTTTGCGGAAGAAAATTGCCTCCATGGACTTATTGTTATTATATTACCATGGTTGCCTCAGTAATATCCCAAATCCGGAGTGAGGGGAAGCAGCAACAGCATTCTGAAGGTGTCTGCAGAGAGGCTGGGTGGGCCAACAATGGGAGGTTTACCAAGCTACATGTTGGCAACAAAGCTTGTTAAACCTTCCTGTCTTTTTATTTTTAGTGTTCATGTTACTAATATAATTTTTAAATAATATGTAATACCAACACCCTTTGGGCGTTGATGCCCGACAATAATTTTATTTATTTTAAGGCAACTGTGGATAAAGTCAGCATCGCAATGTTGAATTGGATTGAAAATGAACAAACGCCAGATCGGTCATCTCATCTTTCTTCATTTACGCTATGTACTTGCGAAATGATTGTATCGAGGTCTACGTAATGAGTATGACACTGGCACATTGCTCAAGGCTTATGTTTAATCGAACCCCAAATAATTTCCCATTTAGATTTCCTAACAATATGTGCCTCTAGTATCTTAACTTGGCTCGCGAGGTTGTCGACATGTGGGATGTTGACTCAGCAATCATTGTGCCGATAGTCGTTCGTTACAGCCAATGGATTGATAGCCAAGAGCCTCGACCAACACCTGAGGAGGCTCTCATTGGGCAGCTGGATCAAGGGCTTGATTCAGAAAGCAGTACTTCTGGATAAGGCTCGCATTGTCAGGAGGTTCCTCTCTCTGGAGCCCTGACCGCCGGTAGCTTGGACCCTGTTCCCGATACCGGTGGGCTACTATTTTTTATATTTTTAAATTCTAATACTTAAAAATATAATTTATATGTAAATAGATAAATAAACGAAATAATGTGCCTATTTTTGTTAGGCTCAAATTGTTCGCATTTTAGCGTCACCAATTTAGTCGGGGTGCCCTACCTAGCTCAGTAACTGCGACCGACTCGGTTCGCGCGTGGTTATTTACAGCTCTTAACTAACCTTACTCATCTAGTTGGGGTGCCCTAGCTCAGTCCACTCGGGTCGTGTGTGGCTTGTCTAAGTTCTAAACTAACCTACCTAACCCATTTGGTCAGGGTGCCCTAGCTTAATTACTGCAACCAAGTGTTCCACAATAAGTTGTCTTGTAAGTGTACGTAGCTGTTATTTTCTTAAAGTCAAAGTCATTTATTTGCTTTAAATGCGGTAACCATTGTACTTACAGCTGTTAGCGCCACGAAAGATGAGACTTGATACACCACGTGGTTTGATTTACGCAGTACACGATTTTAGGTATCTAGCGGTATGAGGTCTGAGGGCGGGACGGGACCGGACGTCATAGGGACGGCGGAAAGAGCGCGGGAGGCGGGGTCAAGTCTCATCTTTCGTGGCGCTAACTGTAAGCACAATGGTTACAGCAAATAAATGACTGACTTTAAGAAAACCACGTACACTTACAAGATAGTTTATTGTGGCATAAGTTGGTTGCAGTAATTAAGCTAGGGCACCCTGACCAAATGGGCTAGGTTAGTTTTCTTCTTCTATATAAATAAAAATGAATCGCCAAAATGTATGTACGCTCATAACTTCCGAACGACTGCACCAAATTGGATAGTTATTTTTTTGTTGTGTTCGGTATTGCCAGGACAAGGTTTGTATGAAAGAAAAATTCGAAAAAAAAATTGCCCGTACGAAGCTGGGTCGCGGACCGCTAGTTAAATATTAAATGAGCAAAAAATAAAATGCAGAAATAGCTATAAAATATTTATTTATTCATCTTTAAACAATAAATTGTTTTATATAAAACATAGTTCGGCATTAGATACCTATACAAACTACTTAATGCTATCTTGATACCACTCCACATGTCACCATAATATGATTAGGGGGCTGGTTTTTTTAATAGTCGAATTACTATAAGATTTGGCAATCGATATCCAGCATATTCGATTATGAAAATCTATTGTAGAACGATTAGTTATGATGATTTGCCTAACTCATACCTTACGTCCTAATCAAAGTGATCGCAACAATACACGATCGTCGCGTTCATATGTCACTTTTCGGCGCGACCACGCATTCTGGTTCACCGAACAAAATGAATGCGAGGGTCGCGTGTTCGCGCAATTTTGGTTAGCACGCAGGCTTGGGGATAAAAATCAAGGCGAATCTGTAAAAAAAAAACTTCATATTCTACATTAAATATTCTGTCTTTGACCGCCATGTTTTTACTATAATGCCTTCCCAATATTTGTGAACATGTGGTGCAGTTTCAAATTACGATACTGTCAACATTATGTTAAAATCATTCGCAAAATCCATTATTTTAGTTGGTGTACGATTTCTATAAACGCAAATTGTTTGCTAAAATACTTTTTGGAATAAAAAAGAAAAACTCACAAAAGTTACTTAAATTAAGATCAGGTCAATGACGTATAATAAACATTTCTTAAAATACTCGTTAATAAAACTTATAATTTAATTCTCAATTCGTAGTGACTGTCTTTATTCATGCTACTAACACCCAGTTTCAGAAAGGCAAAACAAAATGGCGAATAGGCTGATCATTCTCGTGTCTTTATTCCAATTTATTTGTGGTCGGCGCAACATGTTCTTTCTCCTCCATACTGCTCTATTAGGGGCCGTCTCCACGAGCGAGAGAATCGCGGCGATATTATCGTCGTGCCACGTTTTTCTATACACTCTCTTAGAACGTGTCTCCACACGGCGATATCATCGCGGCGAACATTTGAAGGCATGGCGAGACTATCGCCGCGAATCTCTCGCTCCTGGAGACGGCCCCTATGTCGTCATCTCGGTAGTCATCGCCTTTCTAGCCATATCATTTTGGGATGCATGAAGAAGCCTCCTCGTGTAGCGTAGTTACTCAACTCAACCCTCGCGCCCGGCGCATCCTGGACACCCAACACCTTATTTGACTGGCCAATTCTTCCCTTGCGGTGGTAGGGCTAACGCCCGCCTGGTTTGCGACCACCCTCCCACCGGAGTCCGGCGTCAAGCAGCCTGCTGTGTTTCTACGATGCGTGGGAGTTCCAGTCTCTTAGGCGTCTTCTGGGCACGTTCGTTCCATCATAGACCTCATCCATCGCTTTCCATCAGCCGTGATCGAGGTCAAGAGCGGGTCAATTCATCAATAAAAAAAATATATCATCTGTACTATGATTGGCTGACTAAAATAATAATAAGACAGCTTACAAATTACTCGACTTGAATTTAAGGTAGCATTTTTAGTGTTGTTTTTTAGCCTTTCAGAAACTGATGTTAAACTCATACAAATTCATACATAAAAGAAAATATATAATTTAATCATTCATAATTTTGAGACTACTTAATATTACTATCTAATCTATTATCTAAAGCCTGCTAGTTTCTACAATAGGATATGGAATATATGACAAATTAAACACTGGATACATTTAAAGGGATATAAGTTTTTTTATGATCAATTAAACATAATGGCAAATATTACAATGAAAATAAATTCTAAGGATGCACAGTGACAAATTAATTTTTAATTAATGATTTTAATACATTTTTTTTTCTTAAAAATATTAGTCGACTCGTTGTTCTACCCGAAGTATAAGTCAAACTTACAAATAATTTATTTTTATTAAATTAAATGCAATATTTATTTGAATGAAAAGAAATAGAGAAAAAAACTTCGTTTGGAGGAGAAACTGTGCCGCAAATCTTTAACCGGTCAAGCTCCGCGCGTACCCTATGTAGTACGATAGAACAGAAAATAATTTGTGTCTCATTAGCGGAGCTTGAGAGGTTATACCACAGATATAGATACACCTAGATAACGCAAGAGCACCTACTTGGCGTGCCAAAAATCGCACCAATTTACGCTCGAAAATCATAAGCCGCCACTCTCGCGCTCAGTCCTGCGTACTGCTGGCTGGGTGAGCGTGAGCGAGAGAGCGCGAGCTTGTGACGTCATAGTAGATAGTCAAAAAGTGGCACGCTTAGTTTTCATACAGTTCGTGATACTTGTGTTATCTAGGTCTATCTATATCTGTAGTTTCAATCAATTATTCGGTCGCTCCATGCAAAATACTGGTATTCAGCTGCATCAGGTTAGACTGGAAGCCGACCTCAACATAGTTGGAAAAGGCTAGGCAGATGATGATGAATTTTGTCTCTTAACGAAGTTTTATTTCTCATTGTATGAAAAACGTGCAGAAGTGCATTTTAAAACAAAATGCGATTGCGTGTAGAGGTAGGTTTTGGAAGACAATATATATCTTATTCTATTGAATAACGAATGTGCGATCTACTCTCTTAATCATTTATTGATAAATCTTTAAGAGTAAAATTTGCTTAATTTACGAAGTGCGTAAACTCATTAACGGTTAACTTGTAAAGCAGAAAAGTTACTACAAATTCTATATCACATCCCATACTAATATTATAAATGCGAAAGTGTATCTGTCTGTCTGTCTGTTACCTCTTCACGCCTAAACCGCTGAACCGATTTAGATGAAATTTGGTATAGAGATAGTTTGAGTCCAGGGAAAGGACATAGGATAGTTTTTATCCCGATATTCCAACGGCATCGACACTTATGCGGGTGAAACCGAAGGCTTAGGCAGAGGCAAATGAAAATAAAAAAGGCAAATTCTGTACCATTTGGATACACTTGGTAATCTGCATTCGCGATTTAATTGCCTAAAATGTAAACAAACATGAGTTTATACAAAAATGACTTCAAATCCTACACCATAAAGTTCAGTTTACGCTACAACTTCAAACGTTTTTATAACTTTTTGAATAGTGTTAGTCACTCTGAAATCAACTTAAATACCATTAAAATAAAGTTGATATTTGTTTAACTTGAAATAATATTAATTTGAAATATAAGTTTGAATAGACTTTAGTTAATGCCTTTCCAGACAGTATAGCCTATAAGGTTCAATATCAAAGTTTAGATTGAGCTTTTTCACGTCCAAATTAACCGTTCACCGAGGATACACTTCGTAAATAATGCTCCATTATTACCTTCCATGATAACACCCTAATTCAGACCTAATGTCCACGTCATAAGTCACACAATGCATCATTGTGAATAGTTTTCCTAGTGAAATTCTACGATGACACCTTTAACATTAAATTTTGACCTTATGTCAACGTTATAAGTCACAAAATGCATCGCAGTGAATAGTAATGTTATTACATTATTAATCCTACCTCCAATGAAAACCTACGCTTTAGGCGATCGCTACAAAATAATTAAAATCCACCTTATGTCAATGTAGTGAGGTTTCTCGCGTTATCTCAAGTCATAAGTACGTTATCAAAGTTATGTTACTTAGTTTCTAAAGTAATTTTAACCTTTTGAACGCCATTGTCACATATATGTGACAAACGAAATCTTACCCTGAACGCCAACGTCACAAATATATGACAAAATACACGTCGCACGGGTTGCACCATATTATGAAATAAACAATTTTATCATTACTTTTGTGTGTTTTTATTTATATAATTTAAAAGTTTAAGCTTCCGTCGATATTGTATTGCACGAAACTAATATAAATAAACCACCAATATCGAGAAATTTGCTGTTTTAAGTGTGTGTAGGTGTTGTTTTGTTAAAGTGGCCTGGCGTCAGGGGTACGGCGATACGTTTATACTCTGGCGTTCAAAAGGTTAATATTGGGTTAAGCAAGAAATTTGTAGGAATTATTGACAAAGAATCAGTGGCGTGCATTGCATATAGGCATATAAGCAGTGCCTACCTCGATATATCAACATAAGCCTGTCAATTACATTTTAGTGTGTGCCCCACAATTAAGAAACTCACTAAATTATCATACCTAACAAAAAACAAAATCTTCATACAAACACGCGCGGCAGTAGGCAGTCGCCGGACGGCCTACTCGGCTCCCGTACTATTCGCACATTGTCATTGGTCTTTACTCGTTCAAGTTAACACGACAAAATTAAAAATACGTACGTCTCCCGCGTAATACCATTACGTTCGACCTTCGCAATTTATCATCCTTAAGTAGGCATGCCTACTCAAATAACCACACTTTTTTTTCTGATTAGTGACCGCGTTTGCCTAGACTAGACCCGGTCTAGTGCCTACCTATTCTAAAAACCAATGCACGCCACTGCAACGAATCCACTTTGACTGTGTATTGAAAGGGTTAGCAAGTATTTAAAATCAGCCAGAAAATGACACAAATAACTTTACAACAGTACACACTCTTTTCTGTTTGCGTTGTGCGAAAAAAATCTTGTCTGCTTTGAACACAGTAAACTAGGTAGCAGGGACATTGCCGTGCAAACTGTAACCATGGATTCAGTACAAGATTCTAAACCCATTTTTCGTCGGTTATTAGAAAAAGTAGCTATTCCGTACATTTTGACCACGTAGATGACCATTTTTCTATGAAACAGCTGTATTATTATTGATAACCGACGAAAAATTTCTACCTTATGGAGTCCTGACTCAATTCCAGAAGGCTAATTCCCGTAATTAAAAACGTTCAAAATCTAGTCGAAATCTCATCTCAGCGACAATCAATTTCAAAAACTTGTCAAAAATATTGGGAAATTAGAGGTATTTTTGACAGATTTAGACTGAGATCCAAGGCAGGAGAACCAAGGTAACCGATATAGCCCGAAGAATTGCCAAACTTAAGTGGCAGCACACACCGGACACTCCATACAACGCTCGCAAAATAATTACCTACTACTACTACATTAAAAAATGACGTTTGTATACGTATGAATGTGTGCGTGAGGTACTTGTGTTTGCGAGCGCTCTTGTTAAAGAACTGCGACGAATACACCGAAGTGCGGGGTGAGGTGCGGTAACTGATGTTAGTGCGGGGAAGGGAGTGGCCTTTCTGTACGTAGTACTTTATGTATTCTGTGGTGGCAATGGGCAGGGCACATTGCTCACAGAACAGATGGCCGATGGGGCCGAAAGGTTCTGGAGTGGCGACCGCGTACCGGAAGACGTATCGTTGGAAGGCCTCCCACAAGGTGGACCGACGACCTTGTGAAGGCCGCAGGAACCCGATGGATGCGAGAAGCACAAAACCGGTCGAAGTGGAGGTGCTTGGGGAAGGCCTATGTCCAGCAGTGGACGTTTTTCGGCTGAAATCATGATGATGAGACTGAGACCAGACTGAAGGTGTGAACGTTCTTAAAATTACGAGAATTGCCCCTCTGAAGTCATGGTTAGTTTGCGCGACGATGCCCCTAGCATAATTGCATTATTGCATCGTAGCACATTGCTGTTAAATCATGCGCAAGCTTTGCGCAAAGCTGCAAAGATCTTTTGCGCAGATTTTAATAATATTGACAATTTTAAAACAAGTCCTTTGTCTATTACTTCACTTTAGCCAATCAACTGTGTTCCAAAGTCAACATAGAATAATTCTGTTTTCAAATGTCATATCGTCGACCGTAGGTTCAATTGAGGTAAGGGACAAAATACGATTTTTCAGGAGAGGCCGACAAAGTTTTTTTTCGGACGTTATTATAGGGCTGATTCGAAATTTGGATCCAAAAATCATTAGGGTAAGGGACATTTTCTTAAGCTAGAATTTTTTCATATTCACCATTCGATAGAGCAAAAAATTCTGAACAAAACTGTATACTCAACTCATTTTGGGTATTTTGTCCCTTACTTCAATTGAACCTACGGTCGACGATATTAGCTTAGGCTAAGCGCGCACAGCGATGCGATTTATTTAATCGCATGTTCATGCAACATAAAAACGCATGTCCATGTGAAATAAAATCGCATACATACGCATATATTGGTTTTGTTCACAAATTGGCGATTATCTTCTGCAACATTTTTTTTTTCGTAGTGTGCGCTTATCCTTTCATTACATAAAATACATCTCTTTTAGGGTCAGCTCACACCGCGACGCGACGCGCAGTTTTCAAGATAGCAATACAATTATAAACCTTACCTGCTACACAAAAAAGTACATAATTCTGTGTGTGTACTACGTCGAGCTACGCCGCGCGGCCCTCCTCACTGATGTGTACCTTTTTGTGTAGTAGATAAGGTCTATAATTGTATTGCTATCTTGAAAACTGCGCGTCGCGTCGCGTCGCGGTGTGAACTGACTCTTAAGTACATCGTGATCTATTACAAGTTATTTTAATATCCCGAATGATTAAAAACGGACAATATTATCATTTCAACATTACAATAATTATATCATCAAAATTACTCATTTATCAAAATTAAAGGTTTTTATAACAATAATAACTATTTTACTGTTTTTGTTCATTTTATACATCTATATTTTTTTCAACTAGCATTTGCTTAACCTTTCGTGTAGATCTACACGAGACACAATGGCTTTTTAATTGTGTCTGTAATTACGGCATTCAACCGGTTAAGGGTATCGAAAAGACTTCTTATAAACAATATAATGCCTAAAGAATCGTGCTTTTAAATACAATAGCGTTGTCCCGAAAAATGTTGTGGCGTAACATACGCCTTTCGTGTCGCAAGTTTGATTCCCGCTTCAAGACAAATATTTTTAGGATAGCCTAAATATATCTGAGCTGAGCATAATATATATTTTATGTAGGTATGCTTCAATACACTCACACATCATCACACTAATATTAAAAGGCGAAAATTTGTGAGTGTGTGTGTTTATATGTTTGTTAATTCTTCACGCTCAAACGGCTGGGCCAATTTTGATAAAAATTTGTATGGAGGTAGCTAACACCCTGGATTAACATATAGGCTACTTTTTATCCCGATATTAGCACGGGATCGACACTTATGCGGGTGAAACCGCGGGGCGCAGCTAGTTAAATCATAATAATCAAGTTACAAAAGTAAAGCAGTAACAAGACATGAGCTACAGATAATTTAACATCTATATTTGAATTCAGAATCTCAAACAATTATCAAGTTTTGGGAACATAAACTCAATATCATACATGACAGGGTTTAAATTCCATTGCAACCGAAATTTATTAAGGACATTTTTGAATAAAAATATCCTTAATCAAATCCTCATTTAAAAATCAACTTAGACTGCATAACACTAAAGTAGATAGTTGATTAACTGGCAATACATGTAAATTATCTAAGATTAAGTATTCAAGTATAGAAGTGTGTCATATTCTCGTTCGCATATTTTAACGACATCCAATGTACAGACAAGTTATCAGTGCAGCAGTGGCGTAACTATAGGGTGGCATTGGGGACAAAATGCCACGGGCCCCCAGCTAGAGGGGGCCCCCGGACCGAGAGGGCCATGAGCACAGGAGAATCCTAACATAAGGACAGAAGCAGTCAGGTGTTAATGTTTTTGTAGGGGAAAACATGAAATGTACGCGGAATAAGTCGCGGGAGAAGAGTTCCGCATTTTCGTTTTTTGACACCGACTTCCGAAATTAAAGTTATTTATCACTTTGTAGTTTTTTTTTTTTTGAAGTCGGTTGTTTTATTTTTGTAAAAAAGTTTTTATTTTTCACTTTTAGTTGTACCTACCCCACAAAAAAGTAAACAAAAAAATCGTTAATGTAGACAATGTAGATAAATTTTTAGATTTTTGTTGTTTTTTCAAAAACCGCTAGTCCGATTTCAATAAAATTTTCATGGGACCATTTGGAAAGTATACCCTTTCCAACAAAAAACAGAATTTTTCAAATCGGTTGGCAAGCAACGGAGTTATGCGCGAACAAACATAAAAAAAAAACAATAAAAAAATACAAACATTCCAATTGAGAACCTCCTCCTTTTTTAGAAGTCGGTTAAAAACATAAAAAAAAAACAAAAAAAAATACAAACATTCGAATTGAGAACCTCCTTCTTTTTTAGAAGTCGGTTAAAAATAAAGTAACGTTGGTTGAGGTTCCTTACATTGAGAGAGGGAATTTGCCACGGGCCCCACAAGGTACAGTTACGCCACTGCAAGTTATACTCTTTAATATTATTGTTATATCTAGCGGTCTCCGCAGGGAATGTTTCACTTATCTTGCAGCTGAACGTAGTTGGCTGGGAACAGGCCGTAGGCACCCTTGCAGAGACCTTGCCACCAGCCTTCGTCGATCTGGGGATGAGAAACACATATATTTTAATTATGGTTTTGGTATTGTTTTATGGACCTCTCTTCTGGGAAACCCTAGCTTAACCGAAAATGTAAAAAACGTCCTCATCACAAACATGATAATATTACAATACTTACCATCACGATATTGGTGATGATATCATCAGGGTCGAAGGAGATCTCATCCGGGGCGGCCGCTTGGTAATCGTAGAGTGCCCGGGCGTTGTACCCATCTTCGTCATCTCCCTCTATTTCACCTTCCCCTGCCATTTCACTCTCCCACCCCACGGGAGATACCACTATTGTGGGCTGGCGAGTTAACTGGGAACAGATTTTTTTTTTTGTTAAAAATTTAGTCAAACACAAGCCGTATGGCCGATAGGTTTTTCCATCAGCAAAATTTACGAAATGCCAGGTTTTGAACCCAAAAGTTAATTGATTAAATTTAATTTGTAATTCCTAACATTTGCTCACCAGTGTACTCGTACAAATAAAGACTTTGACTTTGAAATCATGTATTTTTTTAATTGATACTTTCCAGGTTTTAAAACCGAAAGCGAGTCTCAAAACCTAGGTAAATACGAACCTCTTCCTTATCCTCCTTGGGCTCTCCGACTAGCGTGACATCGGGCAAGTTGGGCAGTTTGTCCGCCGCTGACGTCACTTCCGCTACTTCAGCCTGCGCAGGCGCAGATTTCACTACTTCGGCCGGCGGCGGTACATCAGGCATTACCTAGAAAAGATGTAATGTTTCGATTCTCGTGTAAGTATTTTAAAGGATGTATTGTGATATATTACTAATGCGCACTGTCAGTTTAATTGAGTAAAATAAAATATTGATGTCGCGAATATCACGCCGCACAGTGGAACGAGTGTATCGAAGAGGTTGGACTTAGGCATCACTGAGAAAAAAAGTCTAAATTTGAAATGATAAATGATTTATTTTCTGTAAGCTAGATGAGGTCGGCGTTTCCTATCTGACTACTCTGTGAAGAAAGACCGAAAAAAACTCAGAGCTAACAGTCTCTTTTAAAATCCAAACAAAATCTTGGTCAGATCATGTGAAGAACATGTAGATTGGTGTCTGAAATGCTCTTTGGAGGAAAGAACCACACAGTTTGAGCGGACCTGTCCAGTCAGTGCACGCATTTGTCAGTAACCGTGCAGCTCAACTCAGAACTTAAGGAGCTCAACGATTTAACGAACAATACCAAAGACAAGAGAGGACATTTGGGTAGGCCGCATAAACTACTCAAGCTGCCAAAAAAACGAAAATACGAATAATGCCATCGTATTTAGCTATCAAATGCCTTCAAAACTTGTGCTGATGAATTTCTTTCTATCTCTCGTATTTCAGTATTTAATTGATAAAATGTGAAATTTTACTATGACAATGACTGTATCGAGCTCTTTGCCGCCCGATTCCGGCTTCGTTTCAAGTTGTGGGCTTTACTACTGTATTACGCATAGCAAAAGGTACATTTACTGCTAAGACACATGGTACGCCAAACATGCACCTTCTGACATATAAGGCGATGTATTTTTTTACTGATTGAGCGCTCTGCCTCCTGAATCTGATCCTATTTCAAGTTGGGGTTTTTACTAGCATAATACACATACCAAGAGTGAAAACGTTGGTGAAGTAGGCTTGAAGTAAACTGTCAATAGTGTCAATCCCTAGCATCCGGTGTGTCAGTTCACTTCACACAATGTTCAAGGTGAATATTTTATTTACAGAATAGACCGGCTGTTACTTACATACTTTAAAGAAGAGTGTTATTTTGACAAACCTTGTGCATCACGGGCGATGTGAGTGGCGAAGCGCCGGGTGTCGTGCCGTGTGTCGCGCCGGGTGTCGCGCCGGATGTCGCGCCGGGTGTCGCACCGGATGTCGCACCGGGCGGCTGCCTGTCGGCGAGTCGGCCGGGCGGCAGCTTGGCGGGCGCTTCAGGTTCGACGTCCGGTTCAGGCTGCTCCGCTTTCTCTTTGTCTAAGCGGACTTTCTCCTGTAGATTTAGGGACGGTAATGTTACAGACGTTGCATTTCAGGAACGCGTGTCAGTCATTCCAATGTATACCTTATTACAATGACATAAGATTCATATGTCGCGCGGTTGTTAATTTCTGAAAGTTGTTTTGAATGATTTCTAAAAAGTCATGTCAATTGATTGGATTCTGTATTTCTGTTATTCACATAGGCTAATAATATGAGATGTGGGAACAGACTGACTGATTTTGAGAATTTTGAACCGGCTACCAGATTGTTTACTACTAACTACAAAAAAATTGGAGGTTATAGAGGCATGAGAAAAAGCAGATCCTGCGACCACACGGGTGTCGTGTCTGGTGAACGACTGCCCGACGATTGATGTCGGGTCGTTGTATATATGCTAGTCGCGCGGTAAACTCTGCTTGCGCGATGCAGGATTTTGCGTGACGTCAATGTGAGACGTGATTCACATGTGGCGATGTAGATGCCGCTACAATGTTATTTATACAGGGTGAAATTTTAGTCACCATTTTCCTCTTAAGGGGTCATTGTACTCATCATTATGAACAACTTTTTGACGAGTTACGCGAACATAAATGTAGGGAACAACTGTTTTTATTTTCACGATTTCATGTTTGGTCCTATAGTGAAAGTTGTTCATAATGATGAGTACAATGACCCCTTAAGAGAAAAACGGTGATTACAATTTCACCCTGTATATTCGACGCGAACGTTTTTGTTATGAAGTTTACTGTCACTTAACCAGTCAAGCGGCGCGGTTCGCCGATCGGCGACGAAACAATAGAAAATCAATTGTGTCTCATTAGCGGAGCTTGACAAATTAAGCTATGGTGGTTGTAGAGTATATTACCTTTTGCGATAAGTCTTTGTCTATAGCCTCTCTCTGTTGTCTTATCTTTTGCACCGACTGCAACGCTTCCTGTAAAACGAAATACATTACGTTACATTGAATGAAAATAAACTGAATTTTAATTTACTTGTTGCATCCATTCTAATATTATAAATACGAAAGTAGCTCTGTCTGTATGTTAACTTCTCACCCTAAGATTCCCTATGTCTTGGGGGGAACTTATTTTTTTTTATTGCTGAACGGACCCGCTCTAGACCTCGATCACGCCTGACGAGGTCTATGATGGAACGAGCGTGCCCAGAAGATGTCTAAGGCACTGGAACTCCCACGCATCGACGGAACACAGCAGGCTGCTTGACGCCGGGCTGCGGTGGGAGGGTGACCTACCTCCGCAAGAACTATAATCTGCGTTCCCGATTTATTTGCCAAAAATGTAAAAAAATACGAGTTTATGGAAATTAACTTTCACTTCTCTTGCTCTAAAAGTTCGTCTTTATGTTGTGCTTAGGCGCTTTTTATGTTCTAATGCATAAAGTAATTTTTTTTTCTAAGACTAAGGTAATCAGGCCCAACAGCCACACGCACAATAAAACTTCGCAGATTAAAGTCGTGATTTATTTCATTTTCTTTAATTTATAAGTACCACTTCCGTGTTTTCTATCATTAATTTAATAAAATCAGATAAAATAGTTGTCTATTTATTATTTAAAAACGCAAAGAAACGTTTTTATGACTTGGCCGTATGAAGTACCCAAGTCGAATGACACATATGTTGAAAATTAAAAAAAAAAACGTTTAAGAAGTTTCGTGGTGGGAATTAGCTATGCTTTGCAACATTTTTGATTAATTATATACTTTATGCCTGTTTCATTTTCTCGCAATCGTTGTGAAAAGCAGAGTGTATAACTTAGGCATAACGAGCCATTTTATGCATTAATTGTACAATTTACTATTAATTCCTACACAATAAAGTTCAGTTTACGATACAACTTCAAACATTTTTATAACTTTTTCAATAGTGCTAGTCACTCTGAAATCGACTTAATCATCATTGAAATAAAGTTGATATTTGTTTAACTTGAAATAGGTAGGGGTGTGCAGTACTGCGTACTTTTACTACAGAAGAAGATATGCTTCGCCGACCCCAAATAAATTGTGATCAGGTGCCGTATTATAACCGTTTAGTGCCATCATGATTCTATAGTCCATTTACTATAGCATTAGACAGAAGTAAAAAAGGCTCTTTTAGGGGCACACTTTGTAATAAAAGTACAACAAACATTATTACAGTCAAGATTGATGTGGAGTTAAATATAATCAACTTAAATAGCAACAGTCACACTTAATTGTACTTATTTAACCTATCTACCTTCTGAAATTACAAGGCTTTCACTTA
Source organism: Amphipoea oculea (assembly GCA_945859645.1). Classification (NCBI taxonomy): domain Eukaryota; kingdom Metazoa; phylum Arthropoda; class Insecta; order Lepidoptera; family Noctuidae; genus Amphipoea; species Amphipoea oculea. Next base: position 17,514,320 of record OX243883.1, read on the forward strand.
ATATTATTTAGTTTTTACATAAAATATTGTCGTGTCAATGTTTAAAATCTAAAAGAAGCAGGGGCGGACAGTACCGGGAACGTTTTTAATGTCACTATAACTCTACCAAATCTAAAATGTTACCTATTCCCTTCATAAGTTGTGGCAGCACGTGTTTTTTTTTTAATTTTGTCGGTTTTTGTTTTTAATAAACTGATTGTTAGTAAAAATTGTTTCATTTCATGTACCTATCAAAGCATCGTGACGAGTAGATAGATAGAATATGCTTTATTGTACGCCATACATTGTGACTTACAAAACAAGCACATACATTATTTATTAAAATTGTTTGAACTTAACTTGAAAATAAAAGGTTTCGTACTCCTGCTTCTGCGAGCCTCTTTTTTCTAATGTTATAATAAATGGAGTATAGTGTAAGAGAGGGACGAAGCTATACATGACCGATAGCACCATCCCTTTTTCTGGAATCATGATGGCATTAAAACTTCGTAATAGCCCCTGGGCAAGAGGTACCCACCTGCTCTTTTTCCTTAGCCATGTTCTCGAACTTGGCGCGTATGGAGGAAGGCTTGGCGGCGCCTATGTCCGGCTTCTGCTTGGTGTAGTTGGTGCCAACCTTCTCCACCTCGTCGAACCGATGAGCTGATTTGTCTACCCTGTCTGTTTCCACGCCGAACTTGCCGCCGAAACCCTGGGAAAAGGAAATGGTATATGTTTTGCAGTCAACTGGTTAAATTAGCCGTTTAGTTAACCGGCTGGCCTTTGGAAGTAGTGCTCGCCTCGCTTCGCTCTCTCGGCTCGCACGCGGTTGATCACAGTTCTAACCTAACCCATTTGGTCGGGGTGCCCTGACTTAGTTACTGCGACCAATTCGGATCGCGCGTGATTGCTTACAGACTTCCAACCTAAACTATAATTGAATGTCATTCAGGCCGTTAGTTGAACGGCCGTCGTTTAGTTAAAAGGCTAGGCGGTTAACTAAACGGCTAACTAAACCAGTTGGCTCCGACATATGCATTATTTCAATCAGTTTCTGTGAACAAATGGGATTTGTAACTATTTTATTATGGACCTGAGAAATTTATTCATAAAGCGATCCAAATTCATGAGAAAAGTACCAAATTCAAAGGTCTTCATGACATACCATATTATTGTAATCTATATTTTAATATTATGAGAAAGTATATAGATCCGACTAATGGCGAATTATAATTAATCTGGGGCTTACTTTTTTTGTCTGCAAAAGTAGCTGGTACAGTCAACAAAAGAGATAAGTATGCAGGATCCTTGGATACAGTTAAAGTTTAGTAAGAAACCGATGGATTTTGTCGACTGAAATTTAATTTGATAAATGAGCTGTTTGTTTTCTATTAATAAAATTAAATTTTATTCGAGAACATCCATCGGTTTCTTACTAAACTTCAGCTATATCCGACGATCCTGCATACTTATCTGTTTTGTTGACTATACATCTTGTAAACATTTTTTTACTGCATACTTGATCTCGTAAATCGCCACGTCAATCCAAAATTTACAGAGAAAAATATAAATGACACATATTTAATTCGTCTACCATACTGGTATCCAGCTGCATCCGATTAGACTGGAAGCCGACCCCAACATAGTTGGGAAAAGGCTAGGCAGATGATGATGACTTAATTCGTCTACCCAAATCAAACCACTCAATAATCATACCTTCTTATGGTCCACTTGACTAGCATGGGCCTGTGTCTTCTCTTGATGGTCCCAGCCCAGCGCAGACGCATCCTGTCTGTCCGTCTGCACGCCGAACTTGCCGCCGAAACCGATGGCGTAGTCTGTAATACAATTCATAATGGTTGAGCTGAATGGTGCTGATCTATGCGTCATGTTCGTGAAAGGCGCCGCCAGTTGGGGCTGGTCATCACTTAGCCGCCTCGGCTTATTTTTAATTATTTTATTTTTGGATTGTTGTTTATTTTTTTACTATTTGCTGTACTCGGGTCGCTTTTAACGCGTACGTCTTTTTATTTGTACATCGCGCATCGTTCTCATATATTTATAAAAACATTAATGATGTAACTAATATTTTTGTAAAAATATAATTTAAAAGAGTGTCCATGCAGTTTCTTGCCCGTTCTTCTCCATAAGTACCTACGCTTTGGAATGGGTAACTAGCTTCATATTTTCTGACTGACTGACTTGACAATTCCAAAGAGCCTGTAAATGGTTTAATTGAAATAAATGCTTTGAGTTTGAATTCAATAATGTTATAAATAAGGCTCAATTTCCATTCCGAAATCCCGAAATTTATAATGTTTTATATTCATCTTGAGATCTAGCGATTTTTTCTGTAACCGATCATTGGCAGAGTTTGCCATCGCCCTGTCATCCTATATTATATGATCTCGTAAGCTACACCTCTATTGTCTAGTATAGTTTCGCAGTACAGTTCAAGTTAAACAAATATCAACTTTATTTCAATGATAATTAAGTTGATTTCAGAGTGACTAGCACTATTGAAAAAGTTATAAAAATGTTTGAAGTTGTAGCGTAAACTGAACTTTATTGTGTAGGAATCAAAGTTATTTTTCCATTAATTCATATTTGTTTACATTTTTGGCAAATAAATTGCGAACGCAGATTACATACCTTTCTGCGACTGATGATGCTGCGCGTCTTCCCTGTGGTCCCAGCCCACAGCGGAGGCGTCTTGACTGTCGGCTTGCACGCCGAACTTGCCACCGAAGCCGTGCGAGTAGTCTTTCTGTGAGGAATGCTTCTCTACTTGTTCCTTGTGCTCCCAACCGGCTGCACTCTGACGATGAAAAAAATACAGTTCACTTTTATTGTTTTCTTATTGCTGAATGGGCCTGGAAAAGGTTCTGGAGTGACGACCGCGTACAGGAAGACGTAGCGTTGGAAGGCCTCCCACAAGGTGGACCGACGATCTTGTTAAGGCTGCAGGATCCCGTTGGATGCGAGAAGCACAGAACCGGTCGAAGTGGGAGTGCTTGGGGGAGGCCTATGTCCAGCAGTGGACGTCTTTCGGCTGAAATGATGTTGATGATGAATGGGCCTGCTCTTGCCTCGATCACGCCTGATAGAAAGCGATGGACGAGGTCTTTGACAGAACGAGCGCGCCCAGAAGATGCGTGTTCACTCTTGCTTTGAAGGCAGACGGGTTAAATGTGGGAGGGAACACAGACACTGGCAAAGAGTTTCACACTTTGACTGTGCGCATAATAAATGTGGAGGAGAAGCGCTCAGTACGACTGATCCGAGTGTCAATCAAGTGCGGATGGTATTGTGACGCTTGCGCCACGGGGGAACTACAGTGGTGAGCTATTCTACCAAATTAAACTCCCTTTAGAGTTTAATATGATATATTTCAGGAGTCTTTTATCATATTAATTTATATAATTATCTCGACCTCTTTCTAATACGTCAAACCTACGACTCTCTATGACACACGCTTGAACGTTCGAATGGCATATGCCTTCAAATATTAGCGGCCTGTCTCGCAAGGAGGTCAAATCCCTACAGTACCCTGCCGTACGTCTGGTAGTCCGGTAGTGAAAGGGCGATGGTGGGATCAGCACCCTAATTGCATAACACACTACCAATCGGAATCTGAATCATTTTGAAGCCAATTGCTAATCCATTGCTTCATAAGTTCAATGAATGTTGTTGAACTGTCAAAATGAAATCGATTCCGATTGATAAAGTGTTACGCAATTGCCCCGCAGGTCGTGGAGCTCCTGCGCACACTCTCCGAAGTACAGTCTGTAGAAGACCGACAGGCAAGCAACCGTATATGTATTTAAATGAAGACTTTAAATGTTTTTTTTACTACTTTGAACCCAAAACTAATAGTCGTTGATCTAAAAAATGCGCTTATGATTTAATCACTTTATACCACTCAGTGTGATTAGCAAATTAAGGCATAGGCCACCTTCTTGCACATGAATAAGGCTTTTCCATCAGGGGGACAACCACTGCCTTTTGATTGTTGTTTTGATTGGTCATTAATTTCAACAAACTGAAGGTGCATCGATTGTCTACAATAATGACGGGTAGAAGGCTCTGATTTCTAATTTTATCGACTAGAATAACAGTTGCGATCGACCTTTTTTTGTCAAGATGACATTATTTAGTATGTATTAGCTGTCATTTTGGCCTAGCAAATTAAAGATCAGAGTTTAGTTAATCTTTTCACCATGGCATGAATTTTATCGTTCCCTACCATTACCGCGCCCCCCGGTCTATTCCTTGATATGCAATGGTCACTGTAGCACCATGAAAATGAGGCTACAGAAGCTAGTGCGAATCTTGGGGTTCATTCGATTAATCGAGTCTGGTTTAACCACCCTGGGATCGATGCAATTCATTCATTCATATAACTAAAAGGTCGTTTACAGACTTCTAAGAACTAATATCATCCTTAACATTCCCTGCAAGGCCCTTACATGTATTTTTCTCAAACATGCTTCGAAAGGACATGTCCAGTTTCTGCCCTCTGGTAATTCTGGTATAGATAAATGTTCATGATTTAAGGTTTTACAGTAAGATTTCAAAAATTCGATTTAAATTACTATGGATTCATTAATTCAGTATTACTTGCGTAACATAATTCTCAAAAAACAGTACTCAATCGTAGCTTCCGCTTTGCCATTTTTAACGGGAAGTACTAAAAATGTTTTCGACGTTCCATTTTATCCCGTAATTATCTTTAAATAGTGTGAGCAATAATTATAAGCCGCTTATTTTAGATCAAATGAATATATTAACATATTTGCGTATAAAATACGACAATATTACTAAAATATTTTTGTGTAAGTACACATCAAACATGTTTTTCTTTAAATACCCACTTCCTAACATGAAGGTAAGTATTTATTACTTTTTTGACATGACATATTACAATTTGGTATTTTTTGGTTGCTTTGTTTGCATTGCAGTTCCAAGTTGCGTGTATGCGTTCCTTGCTTACTGTGCGATTATTTTGTGTTATGGATCTTTTAACGACCATTGCTATTCTACACGGACTGACATCATCTAGACACGATGACTATTGCTATTCTTATAGGATTCTGCTTTTCCTTTCGATTTGGATATTATGATGAGGTGCATCGCTGTGCTGTGGATTCGCGTCAAGGCTGGCGTTACCCCTGCAAGTGAGACTTGCTCGATGGTTAGCAAATCAGGTAGGCCTCTATACTACGGCAGTCGCGTAAACCATGCAGGAAAGGCAGTAGGTACATTGAGCAGTTGTGTTATAATTTGAAAAATACAATGACATTTCTTATTGTTCCAGCTCCCATTAGATGGATACGCAAGTGTCACGATTGTTATAATTTATTAAATACCAAAGCTGCTGACAATGAGAGATTACGAGATGGTCTGCCACGTCATGACGCTAGTATGGTATCTTGGCTGGGCAAGGCATCAAAATAACGTGCTAGCACCAGCTACATTTTTGGACAATGTTTTGGTGTCTCTAGAATACGGTTAACCTTTTGAACGCCACATATATGTGACACATATATGTGACAGACGAAATCTTACCCTGAACGCCGACGTCACAAATATATGACAAAATACACGTCGCACGGGTCGCATCATATTATGAAATAAACAATTGAATCATTATTTTGTGTGTTTTTATTTATATCATTTAAAAGTTTAAGCTTCCGTCTATATTGTATTGCATGAAACTAATATAAATAAACCACCAATATCGAGAAATTTGTTGTTTTAAGTGTGTGTGTGTTGTTTTGTTAAAGTGGCCTGGCGTCAGGGGTACGGCGATACGTTTATACCCTAGCGTTCAAAAGGTTAATTTTTCCATCATTTTATTTAAGAATGTATCTACAATAAAATAATTTGTTTTGCAATAAATACATGCATAGTTTTATTTATTATAATCCCAATTCAGTATCAACAAGTAGCTACATATAAATAATATTATGGGTATGAAACCAAAATACGGAATTAAAAATGATGCCAATATAATATTATGTGCATTTATATGACAAACAATAGGTGCTTAACATTTTTGTTACACAAATAGAAATATCCAAAAAACTGTAGAACATTATCTCAGACCAACAAAATGTTTCATCAACCTCACAAAGGCTAGCACCAATTAGTACCTGTATTCGCTCACAGATGGCATTATACTAAAAAAAGCTAAGAAAAATCCCTAGCGTATAATCCTTATTTTGACCAGTTTACGCAAGATCCTGACTCCTGAAACTTATTAATTAATAAACTATAAAATACGACGATTATAATAATATAACAATAATTACTGAACATTTTCTTTGACTGCCTAGACATTCGCCCATTGCTCCACCAGACATGTCCTTTGAGCATTATTTTGACAACGTTCTTCGAGATAAATCGAAATAGCTGTACTGGCCAAATACATGCGAGCAGCGGCCGGCAAATTTTATATGAAAATCCATATGCGTCGTGTTTTGCGGCCAAATAAATTACATAGTAAACTCATATCTGTCGTGTAATTTAAAAATGGAACGACCTTTTACTCCGAGACATGGCAACCAAGGAGGTAACTTATCAAAGGTTTTATTTAAAGGAGATGGATTTTTGTCCCATACAAGCTTGGTCCAGAATGGACACAAATAAAACAAAATGTATTATGAAGCAATAATAGTGTTTCAAAACCCTGTATATTTTTGTTCGTCGTAAAAGTTGGTGAAGGGCTACAAGACCATTCCCAAATCTGATGATTTCAAACCTGTCAAAAAAATTAAATTCAAACCTGTGGATCACGGAGTAATTCACGGTCTTCCAACAGATTGAATTTCACTCAAATCTAACGAATGTATCATAAATTATTCTTTCGCAATGCCCCAGTTTACAGAACTTTGGATCTCCGTTGGAAACCAGGCAACATCAGAGTTGTCCGAGGTGCGAGTTATAGGGATTGTTATTGTAGACAAGGTAAACTGCAATGTAAAAATCTATAGTCCAAGAAAGGCGAAGTCACTAAGAAATGTAAAAAGATAACCAGAAACACAGCCAATTATATGTTTGAACAATTCACAAGAAATCACAACAAAACATTCATGATGCTGTCACACGCGGCACCACAGAGTTATAAATAAAATAGAAAGCACCAAACCCGGCTGACTAGAAGGGATTGGTTGGTTTTGTTTTATGAGACGATTCCAAAAATATTACTTATGACCCTGGGGTCACCACGGTCATTTATTTATTTTTACTGGTTCACGAACAATTGTAAGCAATTGTTCAGTGTAAGCCCTGATTTATGCTAAACGTGACATGCAAATGTGTGTATGAAACAGTGCAACAATCACTTACGGTCGTCATAGAATTGGGATCGTCAAAAATAAATAATGGCATATATAAGCAGTAAAGGGTACTCTTTCTAACATACAGGATATTTCGTATAGAAAAAAAAAATATTGCGTAGCATTTTTTATCTTTCAATGCCCCCATAATGACATTCAAACTCAAACTCAAAGCATTATTTCAATTAAACCAATTACAGGCACTTTTGAATTGTCAAGGGGTCGGTCAGTCAGAAAGATGAAGCTAGTTGCCCATTCCAAAGCGTAGGTACCTATGGAGAAGAACGGGCAAGAAACTCCATGGACACTCTTTTAAATCAAAACAATATGGTTACAAAGTCTTGGTTACATCATTCATGTTAAAAATTATACATGCGAGAACGATGCAGAACGTTAAAAGCGTCCATAATGAAAAGATGAGAAAAAACAACAATTCAAATATTAAATTAAAATAAAATAAGCCATGGCAGCAAAGAGATGACCAGTCCCTACTGACGGCGCCCGTTCACGAACATGACGCATGCATCAGCACCATTCAGCTCAACCATTTTGAAGGGAGCTAAATGATCCAACACATGCGCCGCCATCAGCGAGACATTATGTCATACATGACAATGACGGTCAGTGACAATTATTATGAAAGATAAAGAAGGTGCTGCCATTACATACTTTAAAGACTGGACTTATCTATTTGTTTTAAAAATGAAATTGATAAATTAATCAATTATTAAATATCACGTTCAGTTCAGTTCAGTAAAAATACTCGTGAAATCATAGCAATTCTTACAATAAGCATGTCCCAATTACCATCTTATTTCGAAAACTGGCAACATAAAGACCTCCCCGAATACTTGAATCAAAATAATATTTTTTTAAATTGAAATATTTTCTGCAAACTTTTGCCAAGTAACGAAAGCTGTGGTGGGATTTCAAATATTATCAGTTATTTTTTAGATATTATTAACTTTTTGTCCGTACAAGGCCACAAAAAATCCATGTCCTTTCGAACTGGCTTGCAAATAGAAAGCTGTTCTGCCTAGGTACTACTTAGTTTTAATTTCCGCGCATTATTTGAGAAAAGTACTATACAAACCTTGGCCACAACTAGGCATTAATAAACTTACGTATGTGTGTCTCGGTTTCGCCTCGGCCCACATTTACACGTTCGTCCATCAATGCCTCTTTTGCTGGCCGCTGCAGTAATGTACTACATCATTTAGAATGCATTCTTCCCTCACCTTATCCACCCTGTCAGTCTGCACGCCGTACTTGCCGCCGAAGCCCTGCGCGTAGTCGGTCTGCGACACATGCTTGTGCACCTCGGCCACGTAGTCGTGTCCCACGGCCGACGCGTCCATGCGGTCCGCTTGCACGCCGTACTTGCCGCCGAAACCTTGCTCAAATAAAATAATGATCGGTTATGTTGGCTTTCGTTTAAAGTTACCGGATCAGCGGCGCGGGCTGGATCGAGCAAGGGTCGCCCTTGCTCTAGCCAGCCCGCGCCGGTGACCCGGTAGCTGCAGACTAACGGACACGAAGTCAGCGGGCGCGGCGCGGCGGCAGCGGCGCGGGGAGCGGAGCGTTTCAATGCATAGATTTATATGGAATTGGCCTCGAAGGCAGCGGCGCGGCGCTTAGAGCGGTGCCTGCACGTTTGCATTGACCTACGTCAAAAAGCAAAAAATAAAATGCACAACTCAACTGTGCATTTTATTTTTTGCTTTTTAACGACCGACGCGGCGACGTTTCAAAATGGTGTATCAAAAAGATGTCGTCGCTGTTTAGACATTTCGTTCGCGAACAAAAACACTAATTTCTCATAACACAACACTACGCCGCTCTAGCGCCGCGCGATCTGCCCGCTGGCTTCGAGATCGGGTCTGCGTCGCCACGTCCATGCGCTGCCCCGCAATCGCTGACTTCGAGACCGAAGCCCTAAAATTCATCCCTAAAAAACATAACCCTCCTTCTGGCTCAGTCGGGTAATAATCACGATCCGATCCAGCCTGTTCAGGGGTCGTCCCCCAGCAACGTCTAAGTCGAGGTCCGTGTTATCTTCCTTAGTTTATTTATACTTCAGTAATATTAATTTTATTACTGCAGTTAGCCGTAGTAAACTTGATAAGTAATATGAGAATTTTTGCATCCGCGCAATTTTTTATTAAATAAGATGATGTATCGAAATTTCCTTTAAATATTATAATATTACCTTGTGCATAATCTTTCTGCGACACGTGTTTCTCAGTCTTGCCGACGTAGTCGTGTCCGACCGCAGACTTGTCCATACGGTCCTGTTGCACACCGAACTTGCCTCCATAGCTGTATAAATATTTAAATAAATCATAATCAGCCTATAAGCTGTGTCCCAGCAGTGGGAACATTATTATGTTCCCACTGCTGGGACACAGGCCTCCTCTCGGTGAGAGGGAGTGGGCCGCAATCCACCACGCGGGCCCAGTGCGGGTTGGGAGATGTCACAAAATAAATATTCCCATTAAATGTCTAATGTGGATTAAACCACAATAAGTCTAATTTAAACGGTGGTTTACATTTTTTTTTTGGTAATTTTCGTTCAAATGATAAAACTTTAAAGAAGTGAAAGTCTTACCCCCTTACTAATAAACGTATTATATCAGATGAATAGTTACACACCGATTTCTCTCTTTCAGTCGTCAGTAATTTGAATTTCGAAAGAAGAAGACAAAGTGTTGTGTAACGCTATACGTTTATTAGTAAGGAGGTTTTAATGTAAGTTGTTGGTAAGTACAAATATAAGGAATTCAGAAAGCGATGAAAAGTTAATTTGAAGATCTATCGTACTTTTTACTGTATGAAAGTGCATTCAATCATTGAAACTGAAACATTACGAACCCAAAAGAACCTTTAGGTCCAGCCTCATACTGCTTCTTCTTCAACTGGGAATCTGCCTCAAATACTTCCTCTCTCAGCTTCGCCATACTGAAAATGAACAGACATTAAAATATAAAGTTAAGTATTTATCATCCATACTAATCGCACTAATATTATAAAGGCGAAAGTTTGTGAGTGTGTGTGTGTGTTTATATGTTTGTTACTTCTTCACGCTCAAACGGCTGGACCAATTTTGATAAAATTTTGTATGGAGGTAGCTAACACCCTGGATTAACATATAGGCTACTTTTTATCCCGATATTCCCACGGGATCGACACTTATGAGGGGGAAACCGCGGGGCGCAGCTAGTAATAATATTATAAATTCGAAAGTAACTCTGTCTGTCTGTATGTTACCTTTTCACGCCTAAACCACTGAACGGATTTGGATAAAATTTGGCAGAGAGATAGATTGCATCCCGGGGAAGGACATAGGATAGTTTTTATCCCGATATTCCCACGGGATCGACACTTATGCGGGTGAAACCGCGGGGCGCAGCTAGTGACAAACTCTGAATGTGTAAAGTACATGACTGTCTCATTGGTCGACTTTAGAATGGTTGCAAGCACGAATGCCAAATGTGGAGTCCAGGGATCGGACTGGAATCAGGATTTGTGGCTGTTTAGGAACGGTAGGCGGTGGTGGTGTGGGCTTGCCCACATAGGACTTTGCCCACATTTACATAGGACTTTTGACATACCGCCTACCCTTCGGAAAATATATGCATGACGTCACGCTACGAGTATATCAAAAGACACGTCTATTTCATAAAAAAACATTTTATTCTGCAACGTGATTCACTGTACAAAAGAAAATAACGCCCACACGCTTCCCTTTCACTGGTTTAATATCAATTTATTATAATTAGCATTGTCTGGGCGATACTGCAGGGCATTGGCACCACACTGGCGGCGCGAGCGCATCCTATGCTAAGTCCCCTTTCACACGTCGAGAACAAAGCATATGATGTGGATCAGGGGAAGAACCACTTTTGTCACCTAATGAATAAACTGAAATATTACTAATTAAAAGATAAGATCTTAATAAAACAGTGTCGTTTATACCCAAGGCACTTTAACTGTAATAGGTAATACCTATTACAGTTAAAGTGGTAGGTAATACCTATTACAGTTAAAGTGCCTTGGGTATAACCGGACCCCCACCCCCTATACCATTATACCTATTAGGTATAATGGTATAGGGGGTGGGGGTCCGGACATTGTATGTTTTTTCCCTGTATCGATATTTTAAAAGCATGAAAGCTCGGAGACTATGGATGTTATTGCCCTGTTGTTTTTGACAGAACATAGCGACCGCGACAGGTATAACCATTCAGACTGCATTGCCAATTGAAAAAAAAAAATTAAAAATGTGACAAAAGGTGTTCTTCCCCTGCCCCCTTATTCACAAACACTCGATATGCTTCCGTATCGATATCGTATCGAACATTAATCATTGTTATCGTACGAGTCTTCTCAACGCTGTTCACAAGTCCAAAACCCGAAAATTTTGTCAGTTTAAATCAAATAGACGCCCGCTATTCTTCCAAAAGCTATTTGCTGTTGAGGGGAAGTCAAATCAGGTTATCGAAATGTCAGGTTTTCGATACGATAGCCTGTCGTATGGTTGTGAATCAGGGCTCTGATCCCTTCAAATGTTTTTACCCAATAACAAAAATTCTAAAAATATAAACTATTTTTAACATTACGCAGTAGGTATAGTCTGTATAGTTTTCCGTGTAAAATCAATACCTGTTGTATAAATTAAGGAAAACATTCTTGGGTAATACTAGAACTCGTTTGGTTTCCTGCAAGCCAGCGGTATTTTGTAACATACATTTTATGAAATACTAGCTGACCTGGCGCACTCAGTACCGCCTCAGAATCAAAAAAACCGATCCATACAAAATGTTTGAGAAAATCTTTTTATTTTTTCTTTGTGAATTTTCCCTGTTTTAACAGTTATTCTGCTGTTCGGGGCGGAGACAAATCCAACAAACCAAAGATCATAAAAGTCGGTCCCGTGGTTCTTGAGTTATAAATGGTATAACTAACCCGACTTTCTTTTATAATAAATAGAATAAAATTCTTATTTTTTTATTATTTCGTGCAGTTGTTTTGTTTTATGAAATTCTTATTTTTTTATTATTTCGTGCAGTTGTTTTGTTTTATGAAATTCTTATTTTTTATTATTTCGTGCAGTTGCTTTGTTTTATGAAATTCTTATTTTTTTATTATTTCGTGCAGTTGTTTTGTTTTATGAAATTCTTATTTTTTTTATTATTTCGTGCAGTTGTTTTTTCCTACACTTTGTTTCTACCACATTCAAAAATACTGTCTAAAATAATCTTTCCCTCCATATTTCTTTTTATTTAGTTAAAGTATATAAATAAAACAAAGTCGGGCTAGTCACACCATTTATAACTCAAGAACGGCTGAACCAATTTTTATGATTGTTGATTTGTTGGATTTGTCTCCACCTCAAATAGCAGGATAACTATTAAAACATTAGAAAAAATAACGAAAAAAGTTATAATGAAGATAATTTATTTTGTATTATCGATTCTGTGGCAGTACGAAATTCGCCGGGGTCAGCTAGTTGTTTTTAAAAATTCCAATAATAAAACTAAGCTGGTGTGATTAATTTAACTGAATATCATCTGCCTTTTCCCAACTAAGTTGAGGTCGGCTTCCAGTCTAACCGGATGCAGCTGAATACCAGTATTTTACATGGAGCGACTGCCTATCTGACCTCCACAATCCATTTACTGGGTAATACGATACCCCTTGGTAAGACTGGTTGTCAGATTTTCGGGCTTCTGACTACCCGTAACTACTATCAAAGATCCACGAATGCCAGCCAGGACCAACGGCTTAACGTGCTTTCCGAGGCACGGAGGGGTCTCGGTATGTAAAGATAGTCACTGCTTAACCTGATTGATCGACCTGTGCGGCTGTTATTATTTAGCCACGAGCTAATTATCAAACTTATCACATAACAGCATACTTGACAATACAACTTAATAGGCTTTTCAATGGAAGTCCCATTTTTCTATACTAATATGATAAAGCTGAAGAGTTTTTTGTTTGAACATGCTAATCTCTGGAACTACCAGTCGGATTTGAAAGATTATTTTGGCATTTGATAGCCCAATGTTTGAGGTAGGCTATTGGCTATTTAACATCTTGCTAGGACCTTTAGGAGCCGAGTAAAAAGACAAAAGTCAGAGAGAATGCTAAGCGAAAACCAAGTAATTGCGGGAGGGTGGGATGCAATGCGACATGGTATATTATGTATTAGCTGCGCCCCGCGGTTTCACCCACATAAGTCTCGATCCCGTGGGAATATCGGGATAAAAAGTATCCTATGTCCTTTCCCGGGACTCAAACTATCTCTATACCAAATTTCATCCATTTAGATGAAATTTGGTATTTGGTGGTTTGGTATTTGGTTTTGGTTTGGTTTTTGGTGGTTTGGTATTTGGGAATTTTGGTTTGGTATTTGGTTTCGGTTCAGCGGTTTAGGCGTGAAAAGGTAACATACATACAGACAGACAGACAGAGTTACTTTCGAATTTATAATATTACTATGGAAGTATGGATGTATGTGACTTCCACGCAAATAAAGAAACTAGTCATAAATAAATGAACAAACTCATGTACTCACTCAATAGCCTCCACATTCCTTCCTCCCGGTCCCCATCTCTGTTCATGCTCTGTGACATCATTCACAAAGTCAGGGTCTGTCTCCCAGTCATCAGCCTCAGCCAGCTCTGGCGGAGCCACATTAGTAGATGCTTTCCACATCTGCAAAATAAATTATTAATACCTTTTTGTATAATAAGATACGTTCAACTGCATGTCTGGGTAACACTTGAACAGGAAAACCACTCTTATTGGTCCGTGATAAGAGCTCTTTCACTACCAAATTGTTACCGTTAACTTTACATTTGTTAAAAAGTTGTTAGTCACCCCTACCCTATTAAATATGAGAAGAAATAGCCTAGCAAAGGAAAATAATATTAAAGTGTTTTGTGAGGAAACGTTGTGCATTTGATTGCCGTGATCACTGCAACATAGGGTAAACACTGCCTACACGGTGTAACCTTGTTTTTCAGACAGAATTTTCATAGAATTTCGTTTTGCAGAAAATGTTTCATATTATATTTGGCCTAGTGAGCAAGCCTAGCGAGCAAACTCAGACCCCGCCATCCCCTTTGTGGATATTTTAATGTGCGTTCCTGGTTTCGGAGTTGGTTTTCGACACTTATAGTGCAAACTGTTATTTTTAAAGTGATAATATTAAATTATAGATGTATTATATTTTATTTAAAGTGCTAATATAAGTACAATTTTATAGCTGTTTTCATCAAATTTAAATTGCTATTAAATACATCCAACTTTTTTGCTGCTTCACTAGAATTTACTTACATTTTTTTTTGTGATCACCGTTTTGTAATTTTCAAGGAGGGTATTCATTTTGTCAAATGTATGAATTGAAACGTTTAGAAACTGTCACTCAATAAAATGTTTTTCTTGGTAATAAGTTTTAAATTAACTAAACAATATAAGGATAACGAATATTCGATTTGTTATTCTACGATATGAATATCGAAATGTTAAATTTTATTTGTAAAAAAAATCTATGATTTAATTTGATTATTTATGTGAAACGAAATTCTATGAAACTGTTGTCTATAAAACAATGTACAACCTGCCTACACACATTTCCCATGCCTTGTCAATATAATTTGATCAGATGCAGGACCATTGCCAGCAAAACACTATAAAAAAATAACTGCTTTATTTTGATAATCGGGCCTAAGGTGTCTCTGACCATTATTCCTGTAATAAAAACAGTCATTCATCGAATTCAGGAGCATAAACAAGAGAAAAAAGATTCAATAGATAGTTTATAATCTGATATTAAACAATAATCTGTCTTAGTGCCTTATTTATGTTATTTTAAGACTAACAATACATGGAAATTAATCATTAAAGGACTTGTTTGGATATAGCTAATGCAGATTGAATTGCTTTTTATTTAATTCACCTATAATGAGGAAAATTAACTTCAAATGACTCACCATGTTGAAAATATTGAGTATCAGGGTTATATCACAAATACTAGATATCTATGTTTTAAGAACTGAAGTTATCGCATTATCTATAATTATCTTGACGTAACAAAAAGGTGTTCCACTACGTTTAAATAATAATGCCAATCAATGTTGTGTACAATATTTCACTTACTCTAAATACTTTTTAGAGCTCATTAATTAATATTACTTTTACAATAGACTCAAAGTAAGTTGAACGCTGTCTAGTTTAGCTATTAATAAGAGAAAATGGTATGAAATAGAAAGCGCTTTCTTACCTTTTTAAGCCGGTTTTTCAATTACACATAAACACACCGTTTCACCCTTTACTGACACGATACGGACATTCCAACTAGAAGGATAATTCCTGATGTACGTTAGGGTTATCTTAATTATGATTTTGTCATTAAATAAAACCCGACAGATGGTATTATTTCAATTTATTTTGCGAAACAACTAGGAACTAGGGCGATACCCCGCGATGCGTCACTCGTAAATCGTATTTGACGTTGACAGCAACTCCAACTGTCATCAGATCAGCAACTTTTGACGTTGACATAAAAAAAAAAGTAGAATGTTGCCGAGTTCATAAAAGAAAAGAAAACAAAGATAAAAGAAAACAGTTTTCATTACTTTTGGCTTTTGTTTTCTTTTCACTCAGTGCTTGAATAGAATAATGCTTTGAAAAACAGGATACGCTTTTGTTACTAATTCAGAACAAATAATTACCTATGTTTTTCAGCATTGCAAACGGTTTTATTACTATCGGACTTTACATGGTAATTTGTACACATTTATTTGTATCTTATGTACTGGCTGTGTGTGTTTGTATTGTAGTTTCTGCCTACCTTCATAGGAAGAAGGCGATATCCGAACGAAATAAGTATGTAGGTACAGAGGCCAGCACATCAAGCTACCACAATCTGTAAAATTTTCCCAATTGAATATGAACCTTATTACTTTGTAGTAAAGTTGAAAATCTATCAAAGAAACACACACACATTGACAGATTAGGGTTGCTTGATGTGCTGGCGTCTGTACAACATGACCTGAATTCAAAATAAGGTAAGATATCATCACTCTCTAGTCGCAACTCTGTTGGTGTCAGCTATGACCAGATGCGACTACAATAGAATAATGCAGAGATCGGCAAGTACTGGAACTAAGCTGGAAGGATTGTTTTGTATGGCAGCTGAAACGTGCAGAATTTCAGTTTGGATGTCTATTAAACAGCTATCCAAGTTATGTCTAGGGTAAGCACAACATCATCATCGTCATCCCCATCCCGACTACACTCACTGCTTGGCATAGATCTCTTTTTCTTATGCCAACCCCCACGCCCTGTGCCAGCCTCATCCAGGTTTTGCCCGCGATAGAACCAATGTAGCAAATCATAGTCAGGAGGATAAGTTTAGGTAATAAAACAAAAAACCAAAGAATACTAATACAAGTACCCTATCCATTTATCGTTCTTCAAAATCATTATTCATCTTACAATTAAATGTAGGTATCTAAAATAATTTATTAAAATAAAATAGTAACGTTGACACATCTAAATTACATGAATTATAGCTGGTATTAATATTTTAGCAAGAGTACTTACGCTTACTTAGCGAACGATCAATCAAGTTATTTGAATGTGTCTCGAACATTAAAAATAAAATAAGGTTAATAATATAAAGAACACCTAGACTAGATGATAATCTTATATTTTTAATAGTTAACTAATTTAATTAAATGAAAATGTTTTACAGTGAAATGAATCAAATTAGTACAAAAATAGCCCCTAAAAGCCATCCATAACAAAATTCAAAATAATGTTATGCCAAAAAAATTACACATGAACTATTCATAAACATTATCTATTCGTAACAATAACACTGATTTTTGGTACGTAGGTCGTATTACTACAATAACTACATTTAAAAAATAAAAAGCTATATAACTTTAGCTTTCTATCACAGTGGAATAAAAATAAATAGTATGTAAGTAAAAATTACAGTTTCGCTAAAAGCGTATAAAAGGAACTCTCAATTATTATTCCTCCACAGACTTCGATCAATAATGATCGAAGCTCAATAATGATCGAAGCACACAGAACCAAAAGTCTGACAGGAAGTTAAATGTTGCCAGAAAGAAAAAACTGTATTTATTGAAACTTTTCGCCATGCCGTATGAATGTATGAACTAATATAACATTTCTCTAGACAAATTACAATTCGGGATCAGGAGCATCAATCGCGTAACCGAATTTTTGCAAAGCGATCTTGATTTCGCCAAATACGGTGGGGTCCTCTATCGTAGATGGTAATTTCACTAGTTGAGACCTAGCCAGCTTGGCGATGGCTCCTCGGAGCGCTTTTCCTGACCTAGTCCTGGGCAATGCAGGAACAGCTACTGCCTTCCTGAATGCTGCGATCGGACCGATCAAGTGTCGAACTAACGCGATCAACTCTTGAGTTACTGTGCTCTCGGCTACGATTTCTTCATCTGTGAACAAAATCGGTTGATTCGACACGAATACAATATAATGGGGTCTTAATTTAACTAATTTTTTAATTACCTATTACTTGAGATTATAAAGTCTTTGAACCAATGGAATTCCAACAATAAACCAAAATAACGATGAAAGAGAGGGAAAATAACTCATCATCATCATCATCATTTCAGCCGAAAGACGTCCACTGCTGGACATAGGCCTCCCCCAAGCACCTCCACTTCGACCGGTTTTGTGCTTCTCGCATCCAACGAGTTCCTGCGGCCTTCACAAGGTCGTCGGTCCACCTTGTGGGAGGCCTTTCAACGCTACGCCTTCCGGTACGCGGTCGCCACTCCAGAACCTTTCGGCCCCATCGGCCATCTGTTCTGAAAATAACTCGTAAGCTTTAATCTAGGTTTTCATCAGATCGTTAATAAATCACATACCATCTTGGGGAGGCCTCATAACATATAGGCAGAGTGGAACATCACCCTTGGTTGGGTCTGGGGCTCCAACAACTACAGCATCAGCGACCCTGGCATGTCGCAGGACCACATCTTCGAGAGCTGCAGTGGAAAGACGATGGCCTGCTACGTTGATGACATCATCAGCTCGGGCAACCACCCAAACTGCGCCTTCGGAGCTTATCCAGCCAGCATCTTGAGTATCGTAGTAACCCTGAAAAAGTAAAAGAACTATGTCTTCACTGATTTTCTTTGTTCAAGCTACCTACCGTTAGTTGTATCGTAATGTATTGATACCTAATGTTCCCAAAGTTCGCGAACGCGAATTAATTTCCGGTCAATCAACCTTTTGGACATAATAAGTACTTACACCTTCAAGTAAGTATTGTTTAATGGAATTATAATAGCAAATTGTTCTCTGACCTTGCATAATTTGTCACCGAATTATGTTACAAAATTAACAAATCAGGGGCATTGGTCTTTGATTTACATATCGTCGTTGATAGTCCAATTCCGCGTAAGTAATGTTGTTAAATACCGCGTACGTACGCTTCCGCTAGTTTCACATGAGGGTCAAAAAACTAAGTTTCTAAAAAAAACGAATAGGCCGAATTTTGAATTAAGGAGAACGAAAAGGACCGTTTCGTTTCGTTTCGTCGACGATATCAATGCCAGTTAAAGTGCAGGGCAGGATAAGGTTACAGTTAATTTTATGCACCGCACATGTTATAAAATCGCCTGGCACTCCTGCCACCGCTTAAAATTTGATAAATACTATCTAGCTTACAAAACTGAAAGTAATTTTTTTACTAGATACTAAATGTGGATTGTAAAAAAACTTACCGGATATGTCTCGAAGTAGGTCTCCTTGAATCTTTTATCCGCTTGCCACAGAGTAGAGGCAAAACCTGGAGGCAGAGGTAGCTTGGCTACCAGCCTGCCAACCTCACCTGGTTGACATTCTGAGCCGTCTTCTTTGAGGGCACGAACTGGAAAGCATTGTAACGTTTAAGATTCAGAAACTCGAAAAAAATTAAGATATATATACCCCGTGTAACATCGACGCGCGAACTGTTACCATAATATTCAGCAAATTATTCTAAATTTTTTGTCGGATATTTTTTTTTTGTTAGCCTATTTCGTGTTCCATTGCAAAGGCCTCCCCTTTTTTCTTCCAAATCTCCCTGTCTTGTGCGATCTCTGGCCATGTTGGTCCTGCAAATGATATTACAACTTCGCCTTGGTCTACCTCGACGGCGATGTCCTACCTCAGGCGTCCAGTGAGTGACGATCTTTGTCCATCTGTCCGGGTGCATATGTGAGACGTGTCCGGCCCACTCCCACTTCACTGCGTTGGTTTTTTTTTACAAAAACTCATCTTTTCGTACAAAAGTATTCCTACACGGTAAAGTTTCCACAATTTCCACGCATGTGGGTCGTAATCGTTTACTGAATTCATGGAAACAGGCAAGCGGCTCTAGATAACGAATCAACAAACGTAATGTGTGATGCCCTCAGGGTATGTGAAGCTACAATCTCCATATGGTGGCTGGCAGTATCTGGACGAGAGTAGCCGAGGATTGTATTATTTAGCGTTCTTTTCTTTTTCTTTCTAATCCATTCAATCCAGGGAGCTACGTCATGACCTAAAAACGGTCAGTCACCCGTTCCTGACCATTTTTGACAAGTCATTGGGGGCCTTGCCACATGTAAACTTCAGAGATAAATCAGATGCTCACTTTTATATCAAACTAGCTGCGCCCCACGGTTTCACCCGCATAAGCTTGGACCCCCTGGCAATATCGGGATGAAAAGTAGCCTATATGTTAATCCAGGGTGGCAGCTACCTCCATACAAAATTGTATCAAAATTGGTCCAGCCGTTTGAGCGTGAAGAAGTAACAAACATATAAACACACACACTCACAAACTTTCGCCTTTATAATATTAGTGTGATTAATTTCTTTCTAAAGCCTAACTATTAGATATTAGGCCACGAGTTCTTCCATATAGTTTTAATTAAAATAATGCTACGCTTTTGTCGTTTGTTATAAGTTGATACCGCGTGAAATGAAGGTTTACGTATGTTTCTTTTGAAAAACTTACCCAGTGTTACCCAGTAACTGGGTTGAGGGCGTTAGATATGCAGTCGCTCCATATTATGTAAAATACTGACATTCAGCTGCATCTTCTTAGACTGGAAGCCGACATAGTTGATAAAACGCTAGGTAGAAAAATTGATTTTTAAAACTTCAAAGATATAATTCAGGTACTCACTATCATATCCTGGAACCGGATATCCAGCTGAATGTGGTGGTATGGCCTTGACACCGTACCCCATGCATGGTGCCGTGATGGGTGACCCTGATTCCGTCTGCCACCAGTGGTTCAGGACTGGCACGCCGAATATACGCTCTGCCCATTGCTGTATAAAAAGCATAAAGGAATTATGGCGACTGGTCTATGTAAGGGGGCATCCATTAATTACGTGAGGCGTTTGGGGGGGGGGGGGGGGAGGGGGCGGGGGGGGAGGGAGTCAACCCGATTCTCACCCAATCTCACGTGGGGGAGAGGGGAGATCCGGGCAAGTATCACGTATTTTTTTTTCCGTAAGAAACAGTGTAAAATTGCGAGAAAACTGGGTTGAATTGAGTCTTAACTGGTCTTAAATAAAAATACTTAATTAAACAATTTTTTTTTTAATAAATCCAACGCAATGAAGCATAGATTAACGTATTATTATTATAATTTATAATATTAAGTACGGATGTACTAGTTGGACGTTATACCTAGCTGAGTTTTTCCCCATTTCGTTGTAGGAACAACCCACGTAGGTAAATGTCGGGCTAAGTCGTAGGTCAATATCGTTCTTACATGACAATGAATGCATTAATTTACTTAATTTACTTTTCCGTTACAATATAAGATATTATGATAAGAGACAGTATTTTGTATATATACACACATCAAAAGTGTCTAGGGATCAACATATATTTTTGCAATAACTTTTCTCCTGATTGATATTAATTAAAATTTTCTTTAAGGATTCATCAAATAAAGTGTTTTCGTTTGTCACAGTAACGATAAACCAAGTCACCTTTGCATTAATAAAGAAATTTGCCATTTTCCTAATAAAGGGATTTTTGACATTTGAACCACTAACACAAAAGTTCGAAAAAAAGACTGAAATAACAGTTTTCTTTAAAATTTTATTGGGTAACTTAAACAATTAATAATCCGTGTTTCTACCGCGAACACTAACAACACAAGAACATCGGTTTGGCATACTCAAAATGAGTTCATCCAAATCACGCTGTGGAATGGCCGCCCATGTTCGTTGCAACAACAAAAAAGGTCTTCTTGCGACTGGATACCCTCCATATTCGGCAGAGCTCTTCTCTGTAGCATATCCCATGCATGCTCAATCGGGTTCAAGTCTGGCGACTGAGCAGGCCAGGGCAGGACATTGATGTTAGCTGCGGCGAGAGTCTGTCTTACAACTCTTGCGGTGTGCGGTCGTGCATTATCATGCATTAACTGAAATAAGGGACCGATTTGCACTTGTAGAGGAACGATGACGTCTGATACAATCGTCTCAGCATAAATTTGAGCGTTGAGGTTGCCTCTGATCCAAATCAACTCAGTTCTTCCGCCGATCCAAATACCCGCCCATACCATGATGGTTCCACCACTATAAGGATGGACTTCCTGGCAGGATTTTAATCGCTGTTGGCGTCCAGGGGTTCTCCAGTGTCGTATACGTCTTGTATCCGGTCTCATACCAAAACGAGACTCATCAGAAAAGCACACGAAACGCCATTGTTCTTCTGCCCAATTTCTGTGTTCAAGAGCCCATTGATATCGAATCCTACGATTGTGCATTGCTATAGGTGGTACCCGTAGCGGTCTTCGGGAATGAAGGTTCACTTCATGCAAGCGGTTTCTGACTGTTTGGTCGCTAATTAAGTTCCCTGAAGAGTGATGAAGCCTCACGGCTAACATCATGGCGGTTATTGTTGGAGCTCTTCGAGTTAAGATTTGAATGTATCGGTCTTGTCTCCGTGTGGTGCAGCGATACCGTCCTCCATGGCGCTCAGCCACGGTACCAGTGCTTCGGTAACGTGTCCAAAGTCGACTGATAACACTCTGACTTGTATTCAGAGCTAAAGCCACAGTACGTTGCCGGGAACCAGCTTCTATCATTCCCACGGCTCTGAGCATTTCTTCCCTGCTTAAATGACGTCGCCGCTCCATAATAACGTTGGTTTTAATCAGTAGTAGGGAAACAGTAACACTAATAATGTCTTCAATGCGTTGTATGTTTTTATAGGGAAAATATTGACAGCTGATTTTCATCTTTTACTCGAATTTGATTCACAGTTCCTGATTCAAATTATGAAATGCACCAAAAAGGATCCATATAAATTTATAAAATCATAAATTTATTACAAAGCCACATCTCAATCTCAAGAAATCCGCATAAAAATGCTTGATCCCTAGACACTTTTGATGTGTGTAGATTACAGTAGTGAAGAAATTTTGTACCCCGGAATAGTTAATTTGAGAAAATGAAGTAATTAAATAAACATTTACTCTATTCTGCATAACGTTATTCACAAACTACGCGCGATGTGTCGCTTCGTCACATTTTGCGAAATGAAATGACGTTGCGGCAAGAGCTTATTACTATGGGACGGTTTCATGCAACTAAATATATTCAAATTTATACGCACATTTTTTTGTATGAAAAAAATTATGACATATTAAGATCAATAATTTATCTTTAAAGAAAGAAAGAAAATTTTATTTGCTCGAACATGTGTATACCTACATACAGAATTAAAATAATACATGCATAAGGCGGGTGGACCATGGAAGGCCATGCTCCTTCGAAGGCCAATCATTAAAATTTCGTAGTTATTGACATGTGATGACAAATTCCTTTTACTAACACAAACACCCATCGAACTGGAAACCACAGACGCGGCGGCGAATCGCTCGCGCTACTATTTTGGCAGTACGGTCCCTCGCTTCTTCGATATCGAAAATCGACGACGTTAAAATAAGGTGGGTGTACCATGGAAGGCCACTCTAACGAATAAACAGTTATTATTTGTTTATTTCCTGGATAAATGAATCTAACAAATATTTAAATAATACTTTGTTTTATTATGTAACATATAAACCACTTTTTTTATTGTAGATTTAAGCGCTATTTATTAACTTTTAGTGTTAAATGACAGAACTTTCATAATGGCCTTCTAAAGAGCCCTGTTCCTAGCAAGGCCATTTGGAATAGTTCAAAGAAACTTAAGTTTAATCAATATTGATTAAATCTGCAATTCAAAAAAGTGGTTTATATGTTACATAATAAAACAAAGTATTACTTAAATATTTGTTAGTTTCATTTATCCAGGAAATAAACGAATAATAACTGTTTATTCGTTAGAGTGGCCTTCCATGGTACACCCACCTTATAAGATCTTAAAATAAGAGTGGCTCACGACATGTCTGCCATTTCTCATGGCGTGCAAATATCTTAGGTACAATTTACTATTGTAATCTATATATAGAATACTATCCCCCATTGAAGCCGTGGCAGATATTTTTATAGCACCTTATAGGTACAGGGTGAAATCTTAATCACCGTTTTCCTCTTAAGAAAATCGTGAAAAAAATAACAGCTGTTCCCTACATTTTGACGAGTTAAGCGAACATAAAATGTAGGGAACAGCTGATATTTTTTTCACGATTTTCTTAAGAGGAAAACGGTGAAAAGTTGTTCATAATGCTCATCATTATGAACAACTTTTACTATGGGACCAAACATGAAATCGCGAAAAAAACATCAGCTGTTTCCTACATTTTGACGAGTTATGCGAACATAAATGAAGGGAACAGCTGATATTTTTTTCACGATTTTCTTACCTTATATGTGTAACTGAATTAATGCACATTATGAAAATGGTTTACAACCCAGTACCTACATATGCACGGCGCGAAAGGACACGAGATATGTTACTTACATAATTATCTCGTGTCCTTTCGCGAGATATGTAGGTAGGTAAGTAACTCACCCTAGTATCCTGATCACAGTGTTCACCAGCGATAAACACAGTCTTCAGCGATTTGCTGCAGTACCTCCTGGCATACTTGGCGTTAGGGTCAGCTCGCTTCAGGACGCGGAATGCTGTGGGGATCGTGAAGAGGGCGTTCACACGGTGCTGCTCTATGATTCTGGAAAAAACAACGAAGAGGAACCTTAGCAAATAATTAATCAAAGATAATCCCGATGTCCCGGAGAACAGTGGTGGCCCAGTGGTAACGGACACGACTTAAGAGTTGTTTCGAGCTAAAAAAAAAAAGACGAAATATCGATAATCAATAGGATAATATGTTTTGTGGTCCTTTGATCCCCACAAATAATATTAAACCAACTGGTTTTATCTATGTACACGCCTAACTTATCAATTTATTTATTAAAACTTTATACACACGTAAAAAATACTGTACAAAGGCGGACTTAATGCCTGATTTTCTACCAGTCAGCCTTACCTACTTACTTACTTATCGTGTCCTTTTATTTTGAAAGCAGTAAAAATTAAACAACAAACCCCCTTATTCATAAAACTTATCAAACCTATTTTAGTTAAAATGGGGTTTGTCTCTTTCTTACACACAGAAATGACAACGTGACAGATAAAGACAAACGTTCTATAAACCTATTTTAGCTAAAATAGAGATAAAATAGGATTATGAATAAGGGGGTAAAAATATAGCGAGTCGGACGAAGGGTTCTGTACCACCGTAAAACATACACGTGCATCGGGACCCCTTTTATTTTTAACTTTATTTTATTTAGAAATACACACTCTGAAAATTTCAACTGTCTCCCTGTTATGAAATAAAGCCCGCTGACAGACAGACGGACGGAAAGCGGACGCTTAGTAATAGGGTCCCGTTGGCACCCTTTTGGTAAGAAACCCTAAAAATTAAACAAGGAGGTAGTAAACTTACCTAAAGTATTGTCCAGGATCTGGAGTCCTATCCGGCTTGCCCTCATACAGCACAGATGTGACGCCTGCGAGCAGAGGGCCGTAGCAGATGTAGGAGTGGCCGACCACCCATCCCAAGTCCGACGCTGCCCACCAGACGCCCTTCTTGAGCCCGTACACTGTGCGCAGGGTCCAACAGAGTGTTGCTGCGTGGCCGCATGGGCGCTGGACGCCTTTGGGCGCGCTTGTTGTTCCTGGTTTTAGAAAAAAAAAAAAAATTTGTAAGTAAGTAATAATTGTAAGTAAGTCACTCTGAAGTCAACTTAATTACTTACCATTAAAGTTGATATTATTTTTGTTTAACTTGAAATAATATTAATTTGAATCATAACTTTGAATAGACATTATGATACTTATTTCATTTCATTTATTTATGAAATGAAATGAAAATGAAATAAAAGTTATGATTCAAATTAATATTATTTCAAGTTAAACAAAAATAATATCAACTTTAATGGTACGTACCTAATTAAGTTGACTTCAGAGTGACTAGCACTATTGATAAAGTTATAAAAATGTTTGAAGTTGTAGCGTAAACTGAACTTTATTGTGTTGGATTTAAAGTTATTTTTCCATAAACTCATTATTTATTTACATTTTTGGCAAATAAATTGCGAATGCAGTATTAAATCTACACATATTATAAAACATAGTCGCTTTTCGTGTCTGTCCGCTTAGATCTTATAAATTACACAATGGATTTTTCACCATCATTTAGAGAATTTATAAGTACCGGATTTAAGTGTAATCTATATCTACATTAAAATTTTACTAAGATTTGGTATAGAAATCTGGATGTTTTAACATGTCGCCATTTTGACAAGAACTATACTCCACAAGGCCACACATAATCAGCCTATAATGTTCCCACTGCTGGGACACAGGCCTCCTCTCGGTGAGAGGGAATGGGCCGTAATCCACCACGCGGGCCCACTGCGGGTTGGCAGATGTCACATGTCTTCGAATTTTTGGTTCTAGGATATACCGGTTTCCTCACGATGTTTTCTTTCACCGTTTTGAGAGCAGTGGTGATGGAATAATTTACACAAAGTAAAGCGCCTGTCAGGGTTCGAACCTACGACCTACACCTCGTAAGTCGCGGCCGTTACCACTTGGCCACCAGATGAGGCGATGCGCCTTAAGTGGAAATGGGCAAGACGTCTAGTTATGCCCGGGCCACACCAACGGGAAATGCCGATAAGTTGTGGCTGCAATTAACGTCCGTCATCGCGATAATTATCGGCGTTACCCGTTGGTGTGGCCCGGGCATACCTAACTAAACGTCCTGCCCATTTCCACTTGAGGCGCATCGCCCTGTGTTCGAAGCGTCACAGACGCATAAACCTAGGTACTTACTTAATTATTCTAACTTGAGACAGCTAAAAATAAACTTTCTACAGACAAAAAACAATAGATACCTACTTTAACTACAAAATAACCATGTTTCCCTCACGTGTCTCACATAATATGATAAAAAGACCCACTTCAGTAACAAAGGGGTACTCGGTTAAAGTGATTATCAATTATAATGTTAAATGAATAGAACAAAGGTCTAAAGCCCAATTAAGTCATACCTACTCAACTGAACGCAATGAATGTCGTACGTACGTCGTTTACTGCTAGGGCCAGAGGTCGTTCATATAATAGGTTTATTTATATTATTATATCAGCATTAGAGATCCGCCCCTGCTTCGCACGTATTTTTACGACAAAACCTAGTTTTCTTAATTATACAGGATGAAATTTAAAACTTGCGCCCACTCCAAATAGGAGGTGCAGTAACGGTTACATAATAATTATAAATTGTCATTTACAATCTAATAATACCTTTAGGGTGCTGTTAAGGCTTCCACCCTATTGTAGTGCGTCAGGTATGTTCGCCGATGCGCACACTGACGACTATTTTTAACCGACTTCAAAACAAAAAAAGGAGGAGGTTCTCAATTCGACGGTATGTTTTTTTTTTATGTTTGTTACGCGGTTACTCCGCCAATTGTGGACCGATTTTCAAAATTATTTTTTTGTTCGAAAGGAGATACTTCTGAAGTGGTCCCATAGTCACCAAGTCAGGATCTGATGATTGGATCCTGGAGAAATCGAAGGAACTCTTCAAATATTATAGGTACACCTATAGCGATTTGGGTATTTTTTGTAGTAACTCGTGCATTTGCTCTTGGAAAGCACCATTTGGTGAAATGGAACTGATGATGAAGACCACAGATGGCCACCGGAACTACTCAGTAATATCTAAGTATTTCACGGGTTGCGATTCGATTACTGGTTGCTAAGCAATTTATGCTCGCCACGATGTGAATGGTAGGTAATATGAAGCTGATGGTGGACCAGGAGAACTCCTCAACAATTAACTTCCCTGCATCGCGAAAAGCAATATTTTGTAAAGGGCGATGAGCAAGTTGACACTAGGCTATTGTAACTTAGATAAATTATAAGCAGACCTACTAAAAAGCGTGAAATAAAAACTTTTTAACAAAAATACAACCGACTTCCAAAAGAAACACTACAAAGTAAAAAATTACTTTAATTTCGGAAGTCGGTGGCAAAAAACGTAAATACAAAACCAAAGACACCGACTTCCGAAATTAAAGTTATTTTTTACTTTGTAGTGTTTCTTTTGGAAGTCGGTTGTATTTTTGTTAAAAAGTTTTTATGCAATAAGGCGTAAGAAGGTGGTGTCGATAACACGCAGAGTGGGAGGAAGCACCAACAGTATCTTGAGGGTGTTTGCTGAAAGACTGGATGGACCTACCATGGGTAGGTTTATCGAGCTTCATGTATTACATGGGGCTCAATGAAACTATCACCTTTTTTTTGTTTCCTAAGTACATATATACTTACATAGTTTATAAGATAATTGTAGACACTATCACAATGTGGGACTATGTAGTTTGTAAATAAAAGATTTTTATTTTTATTTGCAAACCTAAATTCTTGAAACAATTTGTAATTATTGTCTTAGATAGTGCAAACTAAGTCATTGCCTTTAAGTAAACAAGAATTCCCGGTGTTCCAGTAAAACCAAAAAACTTTTTTACAAAAAAAAAAAACAACCGACTTCAAAAAAAAAAGCACTACAAATTGATAAATAACTTTAATTTCAGAAGTCGGTGTCGTTGGTTCCGCATTTTAGTTCTTAGACACCGACTTCCGAAATTAAAGTTAATTACATATACAGGGTGTTACGGAAAGGGTATATCAATACAAACGGGTTGAAGAGTGTATCTGGTCTAGAATCTCTGTACAAAATTTCAGCTCAAAAGCATTAACTTTGAAAATGGTTAATATTTTTTTAATTTCGACATCACGGCGCTGTAATGGCGCGCGGCGGCGTGATGTGCGTGTACTAGGCGCACAGACACACTACAGATAATGGATAATGACCCTCGTAGTGCGGTGACACGTTTGTTATGATTTCAATTTAGTAAACTATCGAATTAAAAAAAATATTAAGCATTTTCAAAGTTACTGCTTTTGAGCTGAAATTTTGTACAGAGATTCTAGACCAGATACACTCTTCAACCCGTTTGTATTGATATACCCTTTCTGTAACACCCTGTATACTAAAACCTTCCTGAAAGTATGTAGATCACATTAGTGAAATAATTATCAAAATTGGTTCATTAGTTTTTGAGAAAATCGCGGACATACAAACATACATACGGGTCGAATACAGAACCTCCTTTTTTTTGAAGTCGGTTAAAAATATCATAAATCTATACAATCAAAGAAGAAAATTAAAGTATCAATTTTAGCGCACGCCCGATAAGCAATCCATTTACCGCAGACTTCACACTACCTGAAGCAAGTTGGCAACGAGGTGAACTAGCGGTCATTTACCTAATTATGACCGTTCCTACGAAAAAAGGTCGCGCGGCGACATTGCCAAATCGCTTGCCTACGCGCACGTAAAATTATATGCATTCCTTTCTTTAATGACATGCTCTAAATTGTCTTTATAACACGTTGAATCAGATATTTTAATTTGGTGCACCTATTCAATTTCATCCTGTATGTAAGACTTTATGTGTAATCCCACGAAAAACATTTCATGTTAATTGGTTGCCAAGACTTAAATAACGCTTTCACTGTTAATAGTGCCCCCAGATATTATTGTAATAGTATACACACAAACCTAACGGAATTCATTCTATAAATGATGATGAAAACCGCATCAAAATTCGTTGCGTAATTTAGAAGTACGACGCAGCCATACAGACAGACACGAAAAGCGACTTTATAATATGTAGGTATATATAGATAAGATCTTTTGCCCTGCAGGACAATAAGTATTTATTGTCCTGCAGGACAAAAGGCAAAGGCTTCTTCTCAGATTGAGAATGAACGAGCTTTGATGACGTTTGCTCACTGCGCCGACTGCGCGGTGACGATTTCAGACCTAGGTTTCGTGGTGGTTGGTCTCTTGTGGTATAAGACGATAGGTTAAAGCTATTACCCTAACTGCGGAACACACTATCAATCTCAACATAAATTATTTCGAAGGATATTGCTAATCCATTGCTTCATATGTTCGAACAATTTGTTTGCTCAACAACGTTAATAACGCAATGAATAGAAGAATAGAATAGAAAAATGAACGAATGAAATGAATGTTGTTGAACTGTCAAAATGAGAGCCATTTCTACGTAATTAGGTACCCTGAAAGTTACGGGCGATACGGTACAGGACGGTGTACGGATGTAACACCTAATACCATCACCTGTCTAGCCTTTTCCCAGCTATGCTGGGGTCGGCTTCCAGTCTAACCGGATGCAGCTGAATACCAGTATTTTACATGAAGCGACTATCTGATTTCCACAACAAAATTACTGGGTAGTATGATATCCCTTAGTAAGACTGGTTCGCAGACTTTCAGGTTTAGGTAACGACTGTCAAAGATGACGACCCGTAGGTAACGACTGTCAAAGATTCACGAATGACAGCCGGCACCAACGGCTTAACGTGCTTTCCGAGGCACGGAGGAGTCTTGGTAAGAAAAGATGGTCACCCATCGACGGAACAACCACGGCAAGCGTAGCTTAACCTGATCAGTCGACACGTGTAGCTGTTACTACTTAGCCACAAACCCCTGGATTAATACCTAATACCAGCCTATTATCGTTGCACTGCTGGGCAAAGGCCTCATACAGAGAAGGCACGAGCATTGATTGGCGATTTCAGAGAGTCCAGGTTCCCTCACCATGTTTTCCTTCACTCATGACAGTGATGTCCTAGATTAACTTAGAAAGACGGACATAAGGACCAATTTTTTATATCAAAAGCACTTTTTCAATACTACGTATCCCGAATAATTTTAGACCGAAATAAATCTAACCGGAATCACTCGATAACACGCTAAAACAAAATGTTAAGTACTGTAATCTAATGGTTAAGTCCTAGTTTTGTAAGTCTAGACTGATGTTTACTGACATTGAACCTGAAATTACCTCATTCCTATTCAATCATTAGCTAGAATTATAATTTCAGTATTAATTGAAACACTTAGTCCCGAATTACAGAACGTCACTCAATATTCAAGCATTACTTAACACTAGATTCAAGCCATTTGATTGGTTGAAACTAGTTTTAAGTAATGCTTGAACATTGAGTGGAAAGAATTTACATACCTGATTATACATCTTTTTAACCGATACATTTCGTTGTTATCAGTTGGCCCATTGAATAATTAAGCCTGAACTATTATTTATCCCATTTTCATATCTGTCTAAGTTTTTTCCTAAAAATATTGTAGTACAATTATCGGCAAATAGGGTCGAAGGGTGTTATATGGTTCTGGGAATATCCTTTATATAACATAAGAATAAACACGGACCAAGTATACTCCCCTGCGGTACGCCGTAATTTATACATTCTTGTTTCGATAGCTAGGTTTGTTCTGTTTTGATTCTATGACATATAATTTTGCTATGTTTTCTACTAACTGGGTACGGCTTAATGAACTCCAGGACATTGCCCCTAATTTCAATTTTACTTAATTTTTGTGACAAGTGTTCTATGATGTACAAAATCGAACGCCTTCGTCATTTCCATAAATAATGCGGTAACTGGGACTTTTTTATTGTATTTATGTGTCTTACCTGATGTATACAAAATGTACAGGGGTTCGTTAGCCTCCACAGGGACACAGGGTACAGGGTCTGCTTCCAGAGCCTCCTCCCAGTTGATATCCCTGCCGGGTTCTAGGGTACACTCCAGCACTCTTCGACGCTGGAAGATGATGCAACTGTTTGGCTGGAAGTCTGATTGGCATAGCGCTTCGTCTAGGATGTCCTTGTACCTAGGGATATAAAAATAAAGGATAATTTATTTACCTACTATTCAAAATATTGAATTTAAAAGTCACACTAATATTTTAACGAGAAAAGTTTAGTTTTTTTGTTTGTGTGTTTCGTTTTAACGCTAAAAAGACTGAACGGATTTCGATGAAATTTGGCACATGGGTAGACCATGACCTGGATTAGGACATAGGATACGTTTTATCCCGTAGCCTGGTAGGTACCTATTATTAAGTACCTACCCAGCACCCTAATTGCGTAACAAACTATCTATCTCAATCTGTATCATTTTGAAGAATATTGCTAATCCATTGCTTCATATTGTCGCTGCGTTGTTTGACATACTTAGCCATATTTATCGAACCTAAATCTAATAATGTTTACGGAGCACGGACGTGGGAATGCATGTTACCATCATATAAATGATTTACCTATGGAAATCTGCAATGTGTTAAAAGCGAATAACTGTTCAAAGGTATTAAAAAAATATTTTCTAGATTGCAGTGCGATCTAGAAAAAAAATCTGTTCCTACTTATACCTAATTGCTCATTAATTAATAATTAATATGTAGTGGCACCGAGTTGCCGTGTCTGCCATACTGCTGTTAAACCCGCGATGGTTTGTGTGGTATGTTTAACAAACTCTTGTAAACTCTTCTTGTTTTGATTAATAAACAATAAAAAAAAAAAATATGTTCGGAAAATGTGTCTGCTCAAAAACGTAAATAACGCAAAGAATCTCGTTGAACTGTCAAAATTGAAACCCATTGCTACTGATAGTGTGTTACGCGATTACCCGTAGTTTAACCTTAGAAAAACTTAGAGGACGATCATCGTCCGGTAATATTCTAACATACAATAACATAACGACTGCACCTATATACTCGTAGCACACTTACATTTCACCAGTTTTGCTTGAGTCTCTTGTAAAAGGAGGCTACTGAGAAATTCCTGATGGAGCAGCAGATGGAGTATTCTATTACCTGACAATTTTGTTAGGCTCCACCCCGCAACTGGCAGCTATGATGACAGTAGGTTCAGCATGCTCGATCCTTGTCCTCAACTCCCTGGCGGCGAAACCTGAGTCGAAAATAAATTGGTCCTTTAATTCTAAATTTTGGAGAGAGAAATTGACTTAAATTGATTTTGAGAAATCTTTTTCTCGCAGAAGACAACACAATGTATGATGAATCTCGAAATAAGTTATTTAGATTAAACGTATAAACAATCTTATTATCTATCTATATATATATATATATATATATAAATAAAAACAAAAGGCCTGACTGACTGACTGACTCATCAACGCCCAGCCCAAACCCTTAGACTTAGAAAGCTGAAATTTTACACGGTGGTTTCCTTTATAATGTAGACAATAGTTAATCCGACAGCGGGTTACATATTTTTCTAACCTATCAACTTTGTCACCCCCTAAATCCTCTGTAAGGGGTTTTTTTCAAACTAAAAGTGACAATCTTTATTATTTACTGACCCAAATATTGCCAAGTTTCATGTATCAAATAAATAAATAGGTTTTTTCATATAAATTGAATCACCGCTTTTCACCCCGATAGGGGTGGAATTTCGTAAAATCGTTTGGGATGTGTTCATTACTTGACTCAAAGATTATTTGTACCAATTTTCGAGTTAATCAAACCACGCAGTAAAATCCTCCCATGTAAAATTAACTACCCCTTTTCACCCCGTTAGGGGTATATTTTTGGGAAACCCTGATACCTACACGTTATTCTTTGTTTTTGGTCTATAAATACTGAGTTTCGAGGTAATCGGACCACGCGTTACAATTCTTCCATTTAAATCTTGACGCCCCCAATCCCCCTGTAAGGGGTAGTTTATAAAAACAAAAAATGCCAAACTTTATAATTTACTTTTATGAGTTTTAAAAAAAAAAACTCATAAAAGTAAATTATAATAAAAAACTCATAAAAGTAAATTATAAAGTTTGGCATTTTTTGTTTTTATAAACTACCCCTTACAGGGGGATTGGGGGCGTCAAGATTTAAATGGAAGAATTGTAACGCGTGGTCCGATTACCTCGAAACTCAGTATTTATAGACCAAAAACAAAGAATAACTTTATAATTTACTTTTATGAGTTTAAAAAAAAAAACTCATAAAAGTAAATTATAAAGTTTGGCATTTTTTGTTTTTATAAACTACCCCTTACAGGGGGATTGGGGGCGTCAAGATTTAAATGGAAGAATTGTAACGCGTGGTCCGATTACCTCGAAACTCAATATTTATAGACCAAAAACAAAGAATAACGTGTAGGTATCAGGGTTTCCCAAAAATATACCCCTAACGGGGTGAAAAGGGATAGTTAATTTTACATGGGAGGATTTTACTGCGTGGTTTGATTAACTCGAAAATTGGTACAAATAATCTTTGAGTCAAGTAATGAACACATCCCAAACGATTTTACGAAATTCCACCCCTATCGGGGTGAAAAGCGGTGATACAGTTTATATGAAAAAACCTATTTATTTATTTGATAAACATGAAACTTGGCAATATTTGGGTCAGTAAATAATAAAGATTGTCACTTTTAGTTTGAAAAAAACCCCTTACAGAGGATTTAGGGGGTGACAAAGTTGATAGGTTTGAAAAATATGTAACCCTTTGTCGGAATAACTCGAAACTCGGTACTACTAAAACAAAAAGTAAAACAAGTATGTGTTTCAGGGTTTTTCAAAAATCGACTCCTACCAAGGTGGGAAATGGTAAGTAATAAAGTTTAAGGGGTGGATATTACTGCTTCCATCCATTAACTCGAAAATGGGTATAGGTCTTTGAGTCAAGTTATGAACACATCACGAACATTTTTCAAAATTCCACCCCTGTGGGGGTGAAAAGCGGGGATACAGTTTATTTGAAAAATCTGATTCCTTTGATCTATAAACTAAAAAATTGGCCTGAATACTTATTTATCTAAATAAATGATAAAGATTATACCTACATACATTTCCGAAATTTTTAGAGGAAAGTATGAATTTCACGCGGTCGAAGTCGCGGGCAGAAGCTAGTATTTAATAAAGGAGAATGGACCCCGAAATATGGATTTCTGCCCTGAACCCCAATAGCCATAAGATAATTATATACCAATGGAAAGAGTTTTTCAAGTAGAACCTTTGCTACTAAGACGACTTGCGTACATCTTGTTGCTCTATGCAAAAAATGTTTTGAATATAATAAATAAATACACTTATAGATAATAATCACTCTGCCACGGCCAAAAGCTAGAAGACTGGGGATCAAATCTTACCTCCAAAAACAACAGAGTGGATGGCTCCTATCCTGTTCGTAGCCAGCATGGAGATAATGGCTTCAGGAATGAGAGGCATGTAGATCAGCACTCTAGAACCTCGGGTCACGCCCAGGGAGGCCAGTTTACCGGCCAGTCGGGACACCTGATTGTAGACAACAAAGTTACGGGTTGAAAGAAATATATTTTTTTGCAAAATTGTTCCTGACGAGGAAAGTGGTAATCTTATGAATGATGGCTGTAAGACAAGAGGCAGATTACAGAGAAGATGGATGGATTTTGTGAATGATGAATACTAATATGTTTGCTTTCCCTTTTTTTTTACACTTTTTCCCGACTAGGAAATCGAACCCAGGACCCCACGCTTAGCAGTCTTGCTTACGACCGCGAGACCAAAGGCGCAATACAGATAAGTAATATAGATGCCATGGCAATGGGAAAAACAGCCATAAGCAAAGAAATAGGGACTGACCTGTTCTTTAATCTCGGAGTATGTGATCTTCCGGACGGTGTCGGTCAAGGGGGAGTCGTGCACGAGCGCTACCTGATCACCCTTGCCACTGGCAACATGACGGTCCACTGCGTTGTGACATACTGACATCTCCCCACCTACCCACCTGAGGAATAGACAATGATTTAGAATGGTCTCCGTGGTATTCTCATTTTATTAGAAGAATGATGATTAATTTTAATCGTTATGATCACTGTCACACACTTGCTAGCAAAATCAAATCAATTTTGATGCTAAGGCTGGCCATACACGGACTGCTCCAGCAGTACGCCAGTGATCAACATACACGGACTGCTTGAAGCTGCCATTGATATCTGCCTACTTGCTGTTGCAGCAGTCGGTATCAACTGCTCTGCTGTTTTTATTGCCGGCCTTAACATACGCGTCATGGAATGAAGAGCGCGGGCGGAGGTAACTGCGCGAGAGCAGTCGACAGCTTGCGCAGTCAGTGTATGCTTGGCGACTGCTTGACCGCACGAAGCAGTCGCGACTGCTCGAGCGGTTCCGTGTATGTGTGTACGTAGAAGACTGTAGTTTGCTATGCAGTCGCAGCTTGAAGCAGTAGATACTGACTGCTTCAAGCTGTCCATGCCTAATGTCCCTTCGAATAGAAGAGCTGCACCATAATTGCGTAATACACTTTCAATCACAATCCGAGAGTATTGAAGAACATTTTTAATCCATTGCTTCATATGTTAGAAAAATTCGTCTGTTCAACAACTTAAATAACGCATTTTATAAGTGGTACACAACTACCCCGCTAGTCCTTTTTAAGGCCTAGGGGAATACTAGCATAGATAAGGGTCAGTTCACACCGCGACGCGAGGCGGCGCGCAGTTTTCAAGATAACAATACAATTATAGACCTTATCTACTACACAAAAAGGTACACATCAGTGAGGACGCCGCGCAGCGCCGCGCTGCGCCGCGAGACGTAGCTCGACGTAGTAGGCACAAAGAATTATGTACCTTTTTGTGTAGAAGGTAAGGTCTATAATTGTATTGCTATCTTGAAAATTGCGCGCCGCGTCGCGTCGCGGTGTGAATTGACCCTAAGACAAATGTTTACGTGGCTATGATTTGGGCGAAGAAAGCCATTTCGAATAGATGCCTACCGAAAGTAATATAATACAAAAATCCGCTGATTTCAGCGTCGTCATTTAACGTGAGTAATGTTCTTTTAATTAAATGTTAGTCATGTCAAGCCTTTAACAACAAATGATTTTCATATTATAGGTGCACAATGCGACTTTACATAACTTACGTATGTTAATTCCATGAAACTGTCAACCGATCAAAACTAGATGCATAATACGATGTTCTAGAAAGAAAAACCTATTGACATGTCTCGTAGTGCGTACTTTCGAAATACAGTAGGTATACCTTCTTTATGCATCATGAATAGCATAATCAGTCCCACTGCCCAGTGTTCCCACTGCTGGTACAAAAGCCTCCTCTCTTCGAGAGGGAGTGGGATCTACCACGCGGGCCCAGTGCGGGTTGGTACATGCCACATGTCGCCTTATTTTCAGTTCTAGGACATGCCGTTCTAACTGGGTGTGTGGAGATCAGATTGGCAGTCGTTCGTTTGTATATTACAACTGCATCCGGTTCTGGAAGCCGACCCCAACATAGTTGGTAAAAGGCTAGACAGATGATGATGAATAAGAACTAAGTCTATTGCCACAAAGGCTCTTAACTGTTCTTGAAGACACGACATGCATCTTTGGTCCTTACATCCGCGATGGAAGGAGGATAAGCATTTCGTCGAAATGGGATGGACCCATCTCCTTTTGACGAAATGCTTATGTGAGAGTTGCTACTAACCATTTCGTGAACGGCGGGTTACTGTTGTCCAGCACTTTTTCCCAAGGTTTGGTCCACTCCAACTCTTGGGCAACCTCGCCCCAGAAGCCTTCAGGGTCATTGATAGACCGGCGGTAAGCCTCCTGGTATTCTGGTGTGACGCTGCTCTCACCTTGACGGAAAAATAATATAATAATAATAATATAATATTCCACAACTATCACACAACGCCATCTAGTCCCAAGCTAAGCAGAGCTTGTGTTATGGGTACTAGACAACTGATAAACATACTTATATATTTCTAAATACATACATATTATAGATAAATTACACCCAGACACAGAACAAATGATCGTGCTCATCACACAAACATTTGTCCTGGGTGGGAATCGAACCCACGACCGCCGGCATAGCAGTCAGGGTCACTAACCACTAGACCATCAGGCCTGTAAACATTGTATAGGTGTGTAAACATTGTTTAGTGGCAAAAAATATCAAATTGAACATAACATACATGGAGACGCTATGAAAAGGAATGTGACTAAAATAGTAACGAATGTAAATGCTGATGAATGGAGAGGGAGAACCAACAAACGATGAATGAATTGTATGAAGGATAATAATAAATGAAAAGGGAGTGAAATATAGCGTAACAGCTGACAGAAGAGAAGAATTCTCCTCAATCAAATGTTAGAAGATTCTCCTTAGAATTGGAGAAGAATATGGGTATGTAGAGGATGTGAATTTTTTTTGCGCTGAACACTACTTGCGTACCTAACATGGGACCACGGTAAGCTGAAGAAGAGATGGACATTCAGTTTTGGATATAGACCTTGAGGCCACCTGAACAACACAATGTACCTACGGATATGAGACAAAATTAAATGTCCATTATATAGCCTTCATCATCGATGAATGCTTAAAGGTGCGAAAACAAAATACCGGAAAACTAGAATTTAAACGACCGCTATCACCTTTATGGTAGTATGCTATTAAATTCGCATATTCTGATAATTTGTTCCAAGTCTTCTTAAAAATTGATTTATCGAAATATGAACGTTTGTGTCAATGGTCTAAAATAGGTAGGCGTTTGATAAACACTGATTTTTATAACATGATTGACCTGTAAAAGTGTTTACGCAAACCTACTTACTGAAATAAAATAATTTATCTACGTGGATTTCAAAGCACTCGGCATTCAGATGGGTAGGTAGGCAGTTAAGCACACACACATACATACATAAAGACCAAATAATAACCTGCAAATCCCAACCAGTGCGGATCAGCAGGGATATATGGAGCACAAGGTTACACATATCCCTACCGGTAGCGATAATTGAAAAAAATCTCCAAGCATCCCTACAAATGGAGATATATGGAACAGGGGCAAATGTTCAGCTGCGACTGCTTCTTATGCATGTCATTCCACAACCCATGTATGTTTAACAATTGTGCTTCGTGCATCTGCCACTGTATGTACTAATAGGTAAGGCTTCCGGAGCATGCAACATTGCATCCTCAAAACCCTGTCTTTTTTCAGTTTCTTTAAAAACGGGAAATAAACTTTGTCGTTGAACATACGCGAAAAGAAGTCGATTATATTGTGCCTACCGTATTACGTCAAGACTTACATTAACTCATTCACGTGCAAAATAGCTGTAACTTTAAATAATTATCTACTTACTTGTACAGGAAAATGTACTCCTTTTTATTAACAATACAATTTGTTTTAGACCTTTGCCCTTGCTTATTGTTAAGCGTTTACAAAACATTTTCATTGTTTAATATGTAAACAGTCGTTACGGATCGGCAGAAGCCCGAAAGTCTGACAACCAGTCTTATCCAGGGGTATCGTATTACCCAGTTACTGGGTTGTGAAGGTCAGATAGGCAGTCGCTCCATGTAAAATACTGGTATTCAGCAGCATCCGGTTAGATTGGAAGCTGACCCCAACATAGTTGGGATAAAGTTAGGCAGATGATGATTAGGGATTGTTTAATGATAACAGCATAGCTATTCATAAACACTCGATACGCTTCCGTATCGTATCGAACATTAATCATTGTTATCGTAGGAGTCTTCTAAACGCTGTTCACAAGTCCAAAACCCGAAAATTTTGTCAATTTAAATCAAATAGACGCCCGCTATTCTTCCAACAGCTGTTTGCTGTTGAGGGCAAGTCAAATCAGGTTATCGAAATGTCAGGTTTTCGATACGATAGCCTGCCGTATGGTTGTGAATCAGGGCTCAGAAGTAAGTAAGCAGAGGTTCGCCATGTTTAGGATCACCCTTAAGAGTGGTTTTGCACGACATCGATCCGAATCCGAGAAATGCCGGTCCGAAGTGACCATAGATATTTTACATTTCTATGGAAGTGACCATTGTCCTATTTGTATGACGGGTTGCGCACTAGATCCGAACAAATAGGACTATGGACTATTTCTCGGATTCCGAGCGGACGTAGTGCGAAACCACCCTTAGCCTTCTCGCCTGTAAGCAGGTATTCCTAAGATCATCATAGTCAAGATTCTAGCCTTTATCCCAATTTGTTAGGGGTTGACGCAGCATGTCTTTTTCACAAACCTTTATCAGCCGTGATCTCAGTATACAGGGTGACTGGAAATTAGTGGCGGAGCCGTTAAGGGGAGGTAGTCTAGGGTTATTCCGACAGATATCACTATGAGACCTACCGTCCTTACTTAACCCTTTCCAAGATATTCCTACTTTTTGTTTAGCAGTTTTTGCATAAAATAATGACAGTAGCGGAAATTTTACAATTAATATTACTTATTTAGAATATCTTTGTTGCAAAACAAAAAAAAGTAGGCCAAAATCACTTTTTTTTAGGATTTATTACTATCTCTTTAAGTAGGAATATCTTGGAAAGGGTTAAGTAAGGACGGTAGGTCTCATAGTGATATCTGTCGGAAAAACCCTAGACTACCTCCCCTTAACGGCTCCGCCACTAATTTCCAGTCACCCTGTATAAGTATCATACATACTAAATATAAGCGTCTAGCCGACATATTTCCACGCAATAGACGTGACAATGGTCAACTTTGTCTCCAATCCGCTAAGACGACCCCAATGCGCAAAAGTTTATATTGTATGGCTCCAGTCATTTATAACAAAGTACCAAAAAGTTGGAGAGAACTACCTCAATCTATGTTTAAAAATAAACTTCGTACTTTTTTGACCGCCAGAGCATATTATAGCGTTACAGAAAAGGATTTTTTCTTGACATAATTTATAGTAATATTATTTAGTACTTAATTAGATTTATTTGGAGATACTTGTATAATAATGTTGATTTATTCTATAATTTTAATAACTGATTAATAATTAAGTATAACAACTTTTAATATTTTGTAATTTTTTTTTCTTAATTTGTATATATTATTTTGCACGTCACGTAATGACAAACATGTTTGCACTCAGCTTGCTTTATCATCTTGCATGCACTTTCTATGTATGTACACACACATGTTTAAGCAAATAAAAATCTTACCGTATCTTATCACCTCATCAGCAAGATCATCTTATGCAGGGTACAGATTGGTGAAATATAACACAAATTAGTCGTCCTAATTTGTGCAATGCAACATGAATGCTATCCAAGAACTAGGCGCATTTATTTCAATGTGTGTTACATAATTATCATGTTGCGTTTCACCAATTTATACATACCCAGCTTTACACACAATCAAATCAGCACCCTAATTGAGTAACACACTTTCAACCACAATGCGAGAGTTTTGGAGGATATATTGCTAAGCCATTGCTTCATAGGTTCGAAAAACTCGTCTGGTCAACAACGTAAATAACACACTGAACGTGGGTGAACTGCCAAAATGAAATCAATTGTTATTTTGTTTGTGTTACACAGTTACCCCGCTGGCCATCGTTTCTATGGTCTTCTACATTCTTCAAAACTATCCTTACAACATGTTCTTCATTCATCCGCATCACATGCTCACGACAACAGTCAATTTTCACAAAACTTCTCGGTTATCGGCGTCACTTTCAAATTCGCCTTTCTTTCTCATTATTTTCTATGCCTATTCATACGCATAAAACAATTGAACTGTGAATACATCGATTGAATCTACGATCAACAATATGCAAATAAAAACCAAACTAATCGGACTATGGCCTAAGCTGAACCAATTCATACTGATTCATAATGAGTCTTCAGAAAAGTTCGATACACAATATTGGAAAATTCTATCGAAAAATACAATCAATTCTTCCTTCACTTCAGTTAGTCCATCATATCTTATAACTAGTGTCTAAGTACAGACGCCAGCACATCAAGCAACTAAAATCTGTCAAATTTCTTTAATAGATTTTCAACTTAATCACTAAAGCATAAGGTTCAAAGTTGATTAGGAAAATTTGACAGTTTCGGGTAGCTTGATATGCTGGCGTCTGGACCTACTGCTAGATCAGCTAGAAGATGACGCGAAAAGTCCTTTTGAAGAAACAAAAAGTCAAACTCACCATAACTTTCAATATCAGCAACAGAAACAAACGTCTTCTTCTTCAATTCACTAATAGACGACTCAAACTTATTCTTCTCCAACTTGGCCCCAACTTCATTGTCTTGGTACATTTTTGGAGAAGTATAAAAAAAAACTATATTCCCGGTTTGCTTTTCGTCTTTCCCTTGAAAGTACCGGGAAGATACTGGCGAGTGGTAACGATTGTCGTGGTTCGAACACCAAGTGGTTCGTATGTCTTTGCATTTCAATGTAAGACCTCTGAACTTGTTGAATTGTTAAATAAAGATGGGCTGATAAGACCGTGACGCAGTAGTCCCGTTCCAAACACGAAATTAAAAATAAATCGCATTGAGAGCACTTGAATAGGGAGTGGTAAGGGTTCCGGGTGAATGATAGGAAAACGGTAGATGAAGAACCGTTAAGCAAGTTCTTCTTTTTCAGGAAAAAAAATTGACGTGGCACTTGTTGAAATTTGGGATGTTGACTCAGCGTTTCGTAGTCAAAGCCTATAATAATAGCC
This sequence comes from Amphipoea oculea, assembly GCA_945859645.1. Taxonomy (NCBI): domain Eukaryota; kingdom Metazoa; phylum Arthropoda; class Insecta; order Lepidoptera; family Noctuidae; genus Amphipoea; species Amphipoea oculea. Next base: position 17,556,576 of record OX243883.1, read on the forward strand.
ATATTTAGCATTTTTTGACATGGGCCGGTTAAGTGGAAGTCAGAAAGTTGCACAGGTGAATGAACAGTTGCGTAGAAATCGGCTGTCATGGTATGGTTGATGCGGAGGAATGACGAAAATGTCGTGAGGAACCTTTTGAGTAAGAATGTGGATAAGAGTTTAAAGTAAAGTTAAAGTTTGGAAAAACTGATTGTGGTTGGCAACACCGAAGGCAAACGATCGCGCGGTCGTTCACCAACACGATGGACCGATCATAGCCCTGATTCACTACCATACGACAGGCTATCGTATCGAAAACTTGACATTTCAATAACCTGATTTCACTTCCCCTCAACAGCAAATAGCTGTTGGAATAATAGCGGGCGTCTATTTGATTTAAACTGACAAAATTTTCGGGTTTTGGACTTGTGAACGGCGTTGAGAAGACTCTTACGATAACAATGATTAATGTTCGATACGATACGGAAGCATATCGAGTGATTATATATGATATGAATAAGGGGGCAGGTGAAGGAATCGTCGTCCTCTAAATTCGACACGGTGGTAAGAGATGCGCTGGACAGAAACCGGTGGAGGCGGATCATCCGCTCCAGATGCAACTCCGAAGCTGACCACGATCCTCAGACATGAGGGACCGACTACAGAGAGAGTGGATAAGAGGCTTGTGGCTGAGCAATGATAGCCGCACGGGTCGATCGATCAGGCTTGCCGCGGTTGGTCCGTGGATGGGTTACCATCTTTACATACCAAGACACACCCCGCCGTGCTTCGAAAAGCACGTTAAGCCGTTGGTCCCGGCTGTCATTGGTGGATCTTTGACAGTCGTTACAGGTCGTCAGAACTCAAACTCAAAGCAATTACAGGCACTTTTGAATTATCAAGGGGTCGATCAGTCAGAAAGATGTAGCTAGTTGCCCATTCCAAAGCGTAGGTACCTATGGAGAAGAACGGGCAAGAAACTCCATGGACACTCTTTTAAATCAAAATCAGAATCATTCAGTCAGAAGCCCAAAAGACTGACAACCAGTCTTACCAAGGGGTATAATATTACCCAGTAAATGGGTTGTGGAGGTCAAATAGGCTGTCGCTTCATGTAAAATACTGGTATTCAGCTGCATCTAGTGAGACTGCAAGCCGACCCCAACAGTTGGAAATGGCTAGGCAGCTGATGAGCTTCTGTTTCGATTTTTTTCACATAATGGCATAAGTTAAATTCGTTATAGGTACACAATTACATACTAACGTAGGAAACTAAGCACTTGACTTTTGCGTATTACGCTCTTAAGACTTTTTATTATAACAACAATTATTTATGTAAAATAAAACTAGCGGCCCGCCCCAGCTTCGCTCGGGCTCAATTTTCCTTTTTGAATTTCCGAAATTTTCTTTCATACAAACCTTGTCCTGGCAATACCGAACACAACAAAAAATAATTATCCAATTTAGTGCAGTCGTTCGGAAGTTATGCGCGTAGAATACATTTCTGCGATTCATTTTTATATACATAGATTATTGAAGTAGGTACCTTCATATTATAATAATGGAGTACCAACTGCACACGGAGTGCTATTTTCAATAATAATAATAACCCTATCGCCGTATCTCCACGTTGACGTCGTGGTGGGGTTTCGAACTCTAGGCCTATGCCGGAAGAGTTTACTTTGCCGGAACAGGTCTAAGGTGTAGAGCCAGACCAAGAGAGATACAGAAACCCACAGGGCAGCAAATGGCAAGCTGTTGGGCAGTAGCGAGTAGCGACCCCACGGACCCTATCTCCCGGGAGAAGTCTTGTTCCTCACCTCTGGCTTGCCTTTATTGGCCGGCTGGAGTGAACAATGACGAGGAACAGAGCTCCCACCTCATTCTTGCCATTATTGGCCGGCTTGAGTGGAGATTCGCAAGAGCAAACGTGCTCGGAGGAAGGAAGGATTCCAGTAAGACGCTGGTAGGGATCTTGACGGTACTTCCGGGATTGTCCTGATAGCCGTGGAATACCTCTCCACTCCTCATAAGCCCTCATAATCACCTCAGGACATGTTGCCTCCTTGTCGCTACGTCACTATGTGCTAGCGACCGTTTCCGAGGGCCCATAATTATTGAGTGTGCATGTCCACCCCCTGCGATATAAAACATTGATCAGGCAGGGGTCATAGTTCTTCTATAGTTCTTGGTAGCCAGTCCACTTTAGCCACCCAAACCCATAGTCCAACTTTTTATTTTTCCATATAGTCCTACACGAACCGGGGGTTATCCTTGGATGCACTTGCATAGTGCATAAAGGGATAATCGACGGTTGGTGCCGCATTTCATTAAATTTCCTAAGGGGCCTTTGCGAGTTGACTTCGGCCCCTCGTACGCCTATATAAATTCATAAAAATAATAATAAATTATTTAAGTCAGACACAGTGTTATGTTTATATGTTTATGTTAGTAAATAGGTATACTTAAAAATTATGTTAGTAAATAAAGAATAAAATACACGCCACAATAATATTATTATAACCAAATTGAAAAATTTAAGTACCTATATAAAAACAAATTGTAAAATAAATTCACAAGCAAAACAAAAACCAAAATTATTTATAGCAAAACAATATTTTTATTTGTTGCATATTTTTTTTTCTACATTTTTGTACTTTTTGCTGCGGATTGCATGACGAATGTAGTAGCCTCCAAAAAATAGTTGATATTTTTCCACTTTAGCTGTGACGGCATGTCACATTATGATTTAAAATAATCGAGTAAGTACTCATAAGGGATTACTAGATCCATATTAATATTATAAATTCGAAAGTAACTCTGTCTGTCTGTATGTTACCTTTTCACGCCTAAACCACTGAACCGATTTAGATGAAATTTGGTATAGAGATAGTTTGAGTCCCGGGGAAGGACATAGGATACTTTTTATTCCAATATTCCCACGGGATCGACACTTATGCGGGTGAAACCGCGGGGCGCAGCTAGTACTAATATAAATTCGAAAGTAACTCTGTCATGTCTGTCTGTCTGTATGTTACCTTTTCACGCCTAAACCACTGAACCGATTTAGATGAAATTTGGTATAGAGATAGTTTGAGTCCCGGGGAAGGACATAGGATACTTTTTATTCCGATATTCCCACGGGATCGACACTTATGCGGGTGAAACCGCGGGGCGCAGCTAGTACTAATATAAATTCGAAAGTAACTCTGTCATGTCTGTCTGTCTGTATGTTACCTTTTCACGCCTAAACCACTGAACCGATTTAGATGAAATTTGGTATAGAGATAGTTTGAGTCCCGGGGAAGGACATAGGATACTTTTTATTCCGATATTCCCACGGGATCGACACTTATGCGGGTGAAACCGCGGGGCGCTGCTAGTTATTTTATAATATGATAAGTCAAAGGTGAGTTCGTTAACAACGTTATGTTCAAACATTTGAATCACTAGAATTTTAAATCATGATGTGGTTTTTCACAGGCCACAGCTGAATTGGAAAAATGTCAATTAACTTTTGAAGGCCACTGTAGATATATTTTTAGAAATTACCTACGTATAGAGGAGGTAAGTACAGGCGCCAGCACATCAAGCTACCTACTACAATCTGCCAAACATTAACAGATTTTCAACTTTATCGCTAAAGCACAAGGTTCAAAGTTTCGGGTAGCTTAATGTGCTGGCGTTCTGTACAATGTATTTCTTTTCTTACCTCTTTTAGTTTACCGGGCCTACTCCTTTTATCCTCAACTAGCTTCTGCCCGCGATTTCGTCCGCGTGAATTTTCTTGTTCCACGAGTCCGACCAACCCGTCGCATCGCATCACCTGACCGGGCTATCACTTCGGCGCGGGAGATATTTTATTGCACAAGTGTTTGTGCAGACACAGGTGCAATCTCTCTTTCCTCACTCTCATTGTCCGTTGGGGCGGCAATATTGACCAATACAAAATATAAGAACCTACCTTCAAGCCAGTCCGTTTCTTCATCGAACTCAAAGCCGTTGTAAATAGTCGCTTGCATATCAACCGAGAAGAACTCACACCGCACTAAACAAATTCTAACTACCAATAGATACTTATATCTGACCTATCCATCTCAACATTTATGGGAACAAAGGGTGCAAACATCTGACATAAGACCTCAGTAAATTACATAAACGCCACGGGTTTAATTAAACAAATTAATCTAAGTTTGTATGTCCTCTATACAGGCTGTTACGGAAAGGGTATATCAACACAAACGGGTTGAAGAGTGTATCTGGTCTAGAACCTCTGTACAAAATTTCAGCTCAAAAGCAGTAACTTTGAAAATGCTTATTTTTTTATTTCGATAGTTTATTAAATTGAAATCATAACAAACGTGTCACCGCACTACGAGGGTCATTATCCATTATCTGTAGTGTGTCTGTGCGCCTAGTACACGCACATCACGCCGCCGCGCGCCAGTGCAGCGCCGTGATGTCGAAATAAAAAAATATTAAGCATTTTCAAAGTTAATGCTTTTGAGCTGAAATTTTGTACAGAGATTCTAGACCAGATACACTCTTCAACGCGTTTGTATTGATATACCCTTTCCGTAACACCCTGTATACAAACTCACATTTTTTTTAAAGTACTCTTTGGAACTGCTGATCCGATGTTGAAAAATCTTTAACTATAGGCCGAATTTTTTGTTGAGGACAGTCCCGTGGTCCGTAACGGATGAAGAAGAGCGCACCTAAAAACAAATAACGCGCAACCGACCTCATTAGGCGATGTCAGAGAGGAGTCTGCCGATTTCACTCTGTAATATTTCATAGTTTACGTCCGCTTAAAAAAAATTCTGACAGTCGCGTTGGTCTAGTGGTCGCAAGCGCTATTACTGAGCATGAGGTGCTGTGTTCGATTCCCGGATCGGGCAAAGTGTTATTGGGCTCCAGCAGTGGACTGCGATAGGCTGAGTTGATTGGGTTTTACCACCCGCAATTTCTCAGTAGCAGTCCGGAGTCTGGAACATGCCCGGTTAATGGCAATAGGCTTGCTCCCTATTATATGAGACTTACACATAACTAGTGAAATCTAGGTGTACTATACACCTCTGCCTAACTTTCGCGATATAGGTACAAGCGTTATGTTACGTTATACAAACAAAATGAGTACAGAAAAGTGCGTTTTGAGATGTATAGCCGTGTCTGAGAGCATGTGTTGCCGCCTGCAAAGATGGCGTGGGACTGACGCAGTACGTACGCTGTCGCCCGAGCAAACCATGGGACTTTTACCAAAGAAAAAATCGGCCTATAGTGGGAAGCTAGGAAGCTACAGTATTGCCAAGTGTCATAGGATTAATATTTTATGTCAAAACAAGAAATTTCACGTGGACGAAGTCGCGGGCAGAAACTAGTCTTTTATAATGATTCTAACAATAATATTGTTATGTAGGTAGCTATAATTATTTCGTAAGTTGATCAATGATTGTACGTATTATAATAAAAATACTACCTACTGAAAAATACAGTATGTTAAATAACAGAGGGCGTTCCCTTAAACTCGTTAATCTATATCATTAATAGATTAAAATAAAAATATCAGCATAGAAAAATAAGCATAAAATAATCCGAATTCAAAAAAAATATTAATTGACAATAAATTCGAAACCTCCTGTTTAAAATCAAAACAGTAGCGCGGAATAGTACCTAGCGGATAGTGCATTGCCCAAACCGGCAACGTCGCAATGCGCACACGATGCCGAGCGTCTCACAGATACTCACGAATAACAAGAGTACAGAAGGTCCACTCACGGAACAAGTACGCGAATTTGTTTTACCTAGCCACTCAGACCGGTGGTACGACAGGCTTACAGTGTTATTATGAAAAATTAATTTTACCTAAAAAATAATGTACCGCTAATAAATAGTGTGCGGTTAAGTTTGGAGAAAGTTTCATTTATTTAAACCACAGTTTAGGCTAGGGTTTAAATGATAAATGACGGTATTACACGTTAGCAAGTGAATGTTTTCTTCAATAACAGAAATTTAAAAACTTTTACTTTTTGCAGTTGCCTTCGTAATACCTAAGTACTTGCGTTTATTCATAGCAATCGTGTAACGTCACAGTAGTAACACGTTCGTTGAACGGGTACCCCGTTCCATCCCTGAGTATAAAAGCAGTTTTAGGAAAGAGTGGGCCTTCTAAACTTATTAATTTTGTGGCACAGTCGTTTAGTGTTATTTTTTATTTCAATGTTTTAGGTATTATGATACATTTACTCGTAAATAACGTTAAAAACTTACCTAGATTTTGAACTGCTCAATATGCTGACCTCCTCTGTCTACACATTGTTGCATTGTTTAAAATTTTAAAGACTGCGACGTGACTCATGTTTAACAGGCGGCCGGCTCTTCTAATGCTTGAACCGGGCTCTTCCTCAAAATACCTTAGCACGTACTCTTCCTGCCGCACAGAGATCACGGGTCGGGGGCCACCAGAACGACGCGGCACTACCGGTTCATTGTTACGAATACGCACCAGGGCACTCACAATAACACGAGAATTCCGCGGTTGATGTGCATTGGGGTACCTCTCAACATAAATCCTCAGAGCACGTGCACCATCATAATTACACTCAGCATAAATGAGCACCATGTTCACATACACCTGAGCTGAACTGATAACGTGGCATTTTCCACACAAGAATGACGCAAGTTGTTGCAATGCGAAAATAATGCGCGTCCGGTCAGCGCGTGAGATAAATTCCGACTAAAATTAGGTGGACAGGACATTCGGGGGTAGCGGGCGGTTCCAGGTACATCACGCCGCACACGCAGCCCGTCATTCATAAAGAAATTGCGACGTTGCCGTCCTTCAAGTACGCGTGTACAGTATTGTGTACAGTGTGTTTCTTTTACGTATCAATTTTACATTTTTAGTGAATATTTTAATATTAAAAAAAATAAAAACATTTTGTTTTCGAATGGTAATATTTTTTTTAGCATGTATGGATGCTATACTATTGCGGGTTAACGGGAACGCCCTCTGTTAGTTAACATACTGTATAATAAATAACTCGTAATAATTACCTCTTCAACCAGTGCGTCCTGCGGTCCGGCCCGTCATGATATATGGTGCCGAAACGTGGACACTGACGGTCGGGCTGTTCCACAAATTCATGGTCGCTCAGCGTGCTATGGAGCGAGCTATGCTCGGAGTCTTTTTGAAGGATAAAATCAGGAATTCAATTATCCGGAAAAGAACCGGAGTTAACGACATAGCTTGCAGAGTAACCAAACTGAAGTGGCAGTGGGCTGGCCATGTTTTTCGAAATATCGATGGCCAGTGAAGCAGACGAGTCCTGGAGTGGAGACCGCGTATCGGCAAGCAGTGTGGGACGCCTCTAGCTAGATGGACGGACGACCTAAAGGTGGCTGGGACGGACTGGATGCGAAATGCGGAGGACAGTGTGTTGTGGCGCAGCCTGGGAGAGGCCTATGTCCAGCAGTGGACTGCAATAGAGTTGATTGAATAATTACCTCAATTTTTTTAATGAAAGTATTTTTTTTATAATTATAATATAATTATATGACAATAAAAAATATCGTCAGTCACTGGACGCCTGGGGAGGACATCGCAAACGAGGTAGACCACGGCGAAGGTGGTGCGACGATGTGGTAACATTCGCAGGGCCAACATGGCCAGAGATCGCACAAGATAGGGAGGTTTTATTTTTATTTTTTTTATTCATCGTAACTTAGCAAAACTCTTTACAAGAAAAATAAACACTCTGACCACAGAACAATATTTACTTTGACTGACTGACTCTGTGCCACAGTGCCATCTCTGTGCAACCAAACTAACCAACACGTAGAGACGCAGGACGCAGCCAACAAGTCCAGCCATAGACATTATTTTTTAGTTTCTTTTTATCAACTTAGGGGACAGGCAAAAGAATCATAGCCCATCCAGCCTTATTAGATGTACAGACGCCAGCACATCAACCTACCCGAAACTGTCACATTTTCCCAATCAACTTTGAACCTTATGCTTTAGTGATAAAGTTGAAAATCGATTAAAGAAATTTGACAGATTGTAGTAGGTTGATGTGCTGGCGTCTGTACATACAAGTATAAATTATATATTTATTGCATTTGGAGTATTAAATTCCCCTTTTATTCTTCTAACCCTTTTTTGCCCCTCACATACGTGAAATTCCCCCCAAAAAGGGGAATTCCCCCCAGATCGGCAACGCTGAATGAAAACTAAGTGTGCCACTTTTTGACTACCTACTATGACGTCACAAGCTCGCGCTCTCTCGCTCACGCTCACCCAGCCAGCAGTACGCAGGACTGAGCGCGAAAGTGGCGGCTTATGATTTTCGATCGTAAACTGGTGCGATTTTTGGCACGCGAAGTAGGTGCTCTTGCGTTATCTAGGTGTATCTATATTCTATATCTGTGGGGGCGACACGTAACTAGTAACTGCATATGCAAACACTATTGACTCTTGAACTCGAACGCTCGGTTTGCACGTGACGTGACTAGTCACACTGGACTGCAATTAAAACTATTAAATCGAATTTAATACCAAATCGTACACAAATTTTATGTTACACGTGAATCACGTGACGTGACAGTATAGATGATCCAGAAGTTCCAGAGCCTAGGAGAAATGTTTTTAGCACTTTAAAAAAGGAGGTTCTGTATTCGACCCGTATGTATGTATGTTTGTATGTCCGCGATTTTCTCAAAAACTAATGAACCGATTTTAATAATTCTTTCATAAATGTGATCTACATACTTTCAGGAAGGTTTAAGTGTATAATACATTAGGTAATTATTCTTATGTACGAAGTTATATACATAAATGTACTGCATCTCCAGCATTTCTATGCGAATTTTGATGATTCTTCTAGTTGGTGTCTTCAATTCTTCAATGCACTAGTGTTAATTGAATTTGTGTGGGGTAGGTACAAATAAAAAGTGAAAAAATAAAAACATTTTTACAAAAAAAAAACAACCGACTTCAAAATAAAACACTACAAAGTGAAAAATAACTTTGATTTCGGAAGTCGGTATCATAAACGAAAATGCGGAACCAACAACACCGACTTCCGAAATTAAAGTTATTTTTGATTTTGTAGTGTTTTTTTCTGAAGTCGGTTGTTTTTAAGTAAATATAGAAATATTGTAAACGCCTTTTGTACCCTTTTATAATTTTTAACGTGACAATATTATCGCGCCCGTCCACGTCCAAATGCCAGTTATAACGTTATCGTGGACGAAAAAGACCGCCTTTTTTTTATCACCATCCAAATTTTTACAGGGTGTTCTACCCATGAATATGAACAACTTTCACTGTGGGACCAACTCTGAAATCACGAAAAAAAAGTCAGCTGTTTTATACATTTTGGTCAAGTAGGTATTGAACTTTTGTATGAAACAGCTGATTTTTTTTCGTGATTTCAGAGTTGGTCCCATAGTGAATGTTGTTCATATCCATGAGTAGAACAGCCTGTAAAAATTTGGATGGTAATAAAAAAATAAGCCTGTATTTTCATACATTTTTCTTCCCTGTACCTACTATCGTGATGCCGTGACGTGGACGTCCACCATAATATCGTCACGTTAGAATTTATAAAAGCGCACAATAGATCTTATTTATTTATTTATTTATATATACTTTATTGTACACCACAAAAATACATAACATGAAATAAACACATTAAACACTACAAAATATACAATGGGCGGCCTTATCGCTTTCTGCGATCTCTTCCAGGCAACCTTGGAATGGACAGTGATTTCCCTGGACATAAAATGGGGCTGTCGTTGGTGCAAATATTATGCATACAATACAATAAAATAGATACACAGATAAATACATATCCAAAATTATAGATACTTAAATATATACATACTAAATTATATATAAGCACCGAAAATAAAATAAGACAGTAGATGATAGCAGTTAGGACAAAATCACAACGACAAGTAGTGCTCCTTTACAAGTCTTTTGAATACGTGTAACGACTGCGCGCGTTTTATTTCAACTGGCAACGCATTCCACAAACGAGCGGCCTGGACAGTAAAGGATTTATCAAGGAAAGTTGTGGAATGCGTTGGCATTTTGAGCTTTATGTTATCTGATGACCTTAACAATTTCGTGTGGGAGTAACAAAGAAACTGAAAACGTTTCTTGAGATAGAGAGGGGTGGAAGGGGAAAAGAGAACATTGTACAAAAGGGAAAGAATATGAGCATTCCGACGATCTTGTTTGATTGATAAAATTAATATTGCAAGTGAGTGGAGTTACCCACTTACCTACAGCTACAATCGACCGTTTTTGTCATGTAGAAAAAAAGAAAAATTGTATTGTGTAATTTTCCTAACAATGCTGTTTATTATACCAATACCGTAAAATAACATGAGAATTTTAATTTTATGAGCTTTAAATATAACGAAAATACGTTAATTTCGGTACCTAAACATGACGCAGAGAAAAAACACAAAACAATAACAAGTTGGGGGAAAATATGCGTCACATCAACGCAAAATGGCCATCGCTCAACATCAAATCATACCTAATTATTGCATTTTTATCACCAAAAAATTATGTGCATTTACTGCTAAATCTTTTAATTACTTTTTCTTTAATTTGAAGGAAGCTATTAAAAAAACAAATAGGTTTCCGCGAGTTCTTATTCATTATGTAAGTTTGAGAAGGAAAAATGTTTCATTTTTTAATCGTACTTTATGGTAAGATTCCTAACTTCTATTATTTTTAACCGACTTTAAAAAAGGAGGTTCTGTATTCGACCCGTATGTATGTATGTTTGTATGTCCGCGATTATCTCAAAAACTACTGAACCGATTTTGATAATTCTTTCATTAGTGTGATCTACATACTTTCAGGAAGGTTTTAGTATATAATATATTAGGTAATTATTCTTATGTACGAAGTTATATGCATAAATGTACTGCATCTCCGGCATTTCTATGCGAATTTTGATGATTCTTCGAGTTGTGTCTTCAATTCTTCAATGCACTAGTGTTAATTGAATTTTTCCTTCATGGATTTAATTGTGGGTTGTTTCCGATGGGCAGTCGCTCGATGGTAGGTACAGGTATTCAGCAGCATCCGGTTAGACTAGAAGCCGAACCCAACGTAGATGGGAAAAGGCGGCTGGGCAGATGATGATGATGATTTTTTAATTTAAAATTAAATAAAATGCAAAAACAAACCCAATCTAGTTAAGAGATCCTGCCACAGATTTTAATAAATCAATAATTTTTAAACAATAAGTAGTTATCGTAAGAAACAAATCTTTTGGTAACTTGGCAGAAGTTAAATCTGATACTCGCACAAATGTTTTTTCGATCTAACGTTTTCGTATGTTTTTGTAAACGGTTGCTAATGGTATCGCAACTTTGAAGCAGCACATAGGACCGTCCTCAAAAGACCCACAGTTCACCACTTTGCAGTGTTTGAGTTGGGAAGGTAGGGCCACACCCCGGACACTCCATACAACGCTCGCAAAATAATTACCTACTACTACTACATTAAAAAATGACGTTTGTATACGTATGTGTGCGTGAGGTACTTGTGTTTGCGAGCGCTCTTGTTAAAGAGCCGGCGACGAATACGCCGAAGTGCGGGGTGAGGTGCGGTAACTGATGTTAGTGCGGGGTAGGGAGTGTCCTTTCTGTACGTAGTACTTTAAGAATTCTGTGGTAGGGCAACAAACTGCAGCAACGCATTGTCTGTTTGGTAAGAAAATCCATCATCATCATTTCAGCCTAAAGACGTCCACTGCTGGACATAGGCCTCCCCCAAGCACCTCCATTTCGACCAGTTCTGTGCTTCTCGCATCTAACGGGTTCCTCCGGCCTTCAGAAGGTCGTCGGTCTACCTTGTGGGAGGCATTCCAACGCTACGTCTGAAAAAATCCATACTGATATTAAATTATAATGTCAGTACCTATGGATTTTTTATTTTTCTGTATGGCTTGACCTATTACCCGATTCCGGCTTGACGTCGACTTACGGGACATCGTGTATATAAATAAATATACTTGCGGCTCGGGTGGATATAAACGTCTCGGGGTTAATTTCCCGTGAGATAATTTCCGACCTCCATGCGGGCAAAGCCGTGGACAAAAGCTAGTCTATACTAATATTATAAAGAGGTAAAATATGTTTGTAAGTTTGTATGTATGGGGTAATCTCTGGAACTACCAGTCGGATTTGAAAAATTCTTCTTGCATTTGATAGCCCAATTTTTGAGGAAGGCTATAGGCTATTTAACGTCACGCTATGACGCGCTATAAAGCGCTATGGGGAAACAAAGTGATAGAGCAGGAGACGCGGGCAAGTGATGCAATACGACGAGATGGGTCGAGGGAATAAGAAATTTCACGCGAACGAAGTCACGGGCAGAAGCTAGTTAGTAATAAAAATAATCACCTTTATTGTTACTTCCAGGTCTATTACTAACCGAAGCGTACAACATCCAAATCACAGGTAAAATAGAGTTGGGGAAAGAACTGTCGCAGATTTTTCGAGAGCTGTGTTCTGGCAACACCGAATCGATAGGAAGTGCAGAGGATGCTGCCACCAGTAAAGTACCAACGGAATATAACAGTAATAAAATGAATAATAAGGAAGTCGAGACCGTGAAAGATTTGACAGTGTTGGATAAAATGGTACAAATTGAGCAGGAGAACGTTCACCTGTATGGGGATCATAAATTAAAAGGGGCCAATGATGGTGGACCTTTAAATAATATTCATTTAAGAACAGAGAAATAAAGACATTTCTGTTATACTGTTTCGTTACTGTAAAAGCAACTAATGCTATAGGCATCGACTTTAACCTATCAACCCAGTCGGATTTATACGACAAATGTTTTGATAACTCCACACGTTCCTGAGAACAAGGGTCTTTACAGACAGACAGACGGACGGACAACAAAGCAATCCTATAAAGTTTCCATTTTTACAATTTGAGGTACGGAACTCTAAAAAATCACATATTACTTTGCGATATCCATTGATAACCTTAATTGTTATGTTAATGAACTGTAGATGTTTTTCTCGCAGGCTGATCATTATCTCAGATTTATTCTGCAGAATAATGGAAAACATAAAGTAGGCAGTAAACATTTTCATAAATATTATCGTATAAGTCGTTTCCAGGTATTGTTAGCGTTACCTACTGACACTTATATAATATGCAATGGCGGTAGGTTCGCCCTCTTCGCCCGTACATCATCATCTGCCTACCCTAGGGTCGGCTTCCAATCTAACCGGATGCAGCTGAATACCAGAATTCAACATCCTCTCATCTGTGACGTTCATTTTTCGCGAATCGCCGCATCCGTGGCGGCCATATTGCGCGAATCGCCCCGTGTGTGACGGACTTCAGGGTGGTCGGGCGCGATATCGGCGCAGGCGAGTTTAGAAACGTCTAGTAACCGTTGTTCGGTCGTTTGAGAGGCATGACAAGTGATGGTATGCCATCCTTGTTCTTTCCCGTATACTTTGTGCAAGTTAGAGCAGTCACTTGTTTTGACGGACCATCTAATTTAGGACGGACTCGTATCTTCGCTGACGGACATAGAGAGTAAACCTCCCTCGTTTGCTCCACTAGCCATCGGTCCTAGTCTGCTCCACCGGCCATCGGTCCTTCGAGAACCATGGCCAGCGCACTGCCACTTCAGCTTGCAAGCTCTGCAAGCTATGTCGGTAACTCCAGTTCTTTTCCGGATCAATTCTTCCATTGCAGCAGTACCGTGGTACCCCGTCAAATCGAAAAACCGCCTCGGTTGAATTTATACCTATGACAAATGCTTTCACGCCTGGTTGGGAACTGATGTACATTTTTTCGATATATTTCATTGCAAGACTATTCATCGTAGGCATTTTTTATCGATTTATGAGCTGGGCGCACGGCAATTGATATAAAACCTAGCGGTCAAAAGAAAATCACACTATCACACTAATATTATAAAGGCGAAAGTTTGTGAGTGTATGTGTGATTATACATATGTTTGTTACTTCTTCACGCTTAAACGGCTGGACCAATTTTGATAAAATTTTGTATGGAGGTAGCTGATACCCTGGATTAACATATAGGCTACTTTTTATCCCGATATTCTCACGGAATCGAAACTTATGCGCGTGAAACCGCGGGGCGCAGCAAGTAGATGATAAAAAGTTTGATTGGATTCGCGGGTCATATCAGCCGCATGCCCGATGACCGCTAGGCAAGTCTACACACAATGGGTGCCTGAAGATAGACGGCACCGCCGAGGCCGGCCCAGAAAGAGATGACGAGATGATCTAGATGAGTACCGCGAGGGCTGGTTCGATGTGGCGCGGGAAAAGGAGTTCCTGGAAGGATTTCGGAGAGGCCTTTGCCCAGCAGTGGGGCAGTAGATGTAGGCTAAAAAAAATGTAAAGCACGTGGGTCGTCACTGACTCACATTGCTTTTTGAGACACCTAAAGTTCAATATTTTGTATGAAATCCCGGATATAGTCCTTGCAATTCACAACCGCGCGTCATGTAGCACTTATGTCATTGTAATACGGACTACGGTATACTCGTATTTTGCTATGAATGACGCGCGTTCGTGAAACGTAACAACTATACTGTGTGTGTAATTTTATTAACTCTAGGGAGAGGACAACAAAAACCATTCTTGTATTAACACTTTATTTTTACATTAAACGAATATCAGTGTGCCATACAATGCGATACATAACTGGCGTTGCTATGGTTACGGATAAATGCGAAACTTTAACTCTAGACTGTATTTTAGTATGCCACACCTAAGAGTATTTAGTTAAAATTAACTTATTTTGTGAAAGAAAAACCTTTTTTTAGAGATGCCTGTATTTTGACTACGATAGATGACATTACAGGCTTGCCTAGAAGTCTATATTATCTATTGTTTGGAAGAGGCTAGTAATAGTTCTAATAATAATAATCATATCATAAAGTCCATAATCATATAATACCTTATAATCATAATTTTAATGTTTTTTTTCCTACATATATAAACATTTTGTTAATAGATGTGGCACACTATACTATGTATTTACCAAAACTGTAAGCCTAACATGAAGGCGAATTTTAGACATATTCAGTGAACCCCTT
This sequence comes from Amphipoea oculea, assembly GCA_945859645.1. Taxonomy (NCBI): domain Eukaryota; kingdom Metazoa; phylum Arthropoda; class Insecta; order Lepidoptera; family Noctuidae; genus Amphipoea; species Amphipoea oculea. The sequence goes on from OX243883.1 coordinate 17,571,685, forward strand.
ACAATATGTAATTAAAAACCCAACTGTTTAATACCGCACGATTTTATCTAAAAATTATGCTCTCGCGACAAATCGCAAGTGCGTAAGTTACCTTAACTAATAAATTGGGAAGCCGCGAAATAAGGAACTGGATACATACTACGATTAGTTTTGCGATAACTTTGGCGACACATCACTAAAAAAAAAATTGTCGTTTCAAATCATGAGGGCCTGTCATGACTTTTCTGTCATTGACATAAGGGTTTGGGGTCCCCACATGTTCGGGTAAGCTGTATTTGTTGACCAAAAAAGCCCACAAGTAGTAATTACTACACATATTCGGCTTTCATTCGGCTCGTGCCAATCAGTAATCTTCATTCGGCATCTGCCCTCGCTTGCTAGCGTGTGCGCTTGTAAGTGTTATTATCGTGTTCGGTCTATCATTTTCGGGTGGGCTCGGCACAATTCGAGCCGAGCGGCTTTTCCCCGAACATACAGGCTTATTTTTTTATCACCATATAAATTTTTACAGGGCGTTCACTATGGGACCAACTCCGAAATTACGAAAAAAAAATCAGCTGTTTCATACATTTTGGTCAAGTAGGTATTGAACTTTTGTATGAAACAGCTGATTTTTTTGAGTTGATCCCATAGTGAAAGTTGTTCATATTCATGGGTAGAACACCCTGTAAAAATTTGGATAGTGATAAAAAAATAAGCCTGTATAGGATTAAATTTTCGTTTCGTTTCGTTAGTCGGGAGATACTTCGGCCACACTGCCCGCAGCGGTACCAAATCTAATGTTGACTGGAAAAATAGAGGGCAAAAGACTTAGAAGCCGAAGTCCAAAAAAGTGGTCGGATCAAATATGAAGACACCCATCAGCGCCACACTCCACTCGACTAATGATCATAACAGATGGAAAAAGACCGTTGACAAACTCAAACGGAGTCACGATCCTTAGCAGTGAGACAGTGATTGAGCAGATATACGATTTTGTCGCCCGACTGTGCCGAATCATGCCGACCCGAACATATGTGTAGGTAAATAAGGTTCATAACGTTCTAATATTATTGCAATCATTGACTGCGCTCATGAAATGGACCAGCTATCAGTGGCGAAGGTACTATACAACTCGATTCCCACCGGCTTCCCTTCGAAAATTCAGAACATAACCACACTTAGTCAATTCAAAATTGAAAATTTTTTCGCTTTTTTTTTTTGCGCCGGCTTACCTCTGTCATAAAATCACCCTTCGCCACTGCCAGCTATACAAATTCTTTAGTTGTTTCTCAACTGACCATAAAATCGCTAACGTACTCATAAATCGACATACTTATAAGTAGTAACGTTAATAAAAGGGTTTAGCCGTCCTTCCATAAGCAAACTGCCCCCGATAGGAACCTATATCGTAACCTATGTTATATTGTAGAGGGTACTAATAGTAGTTCATCGCGTAGATATTAGCTCTATATCTTAGGTAATTGAGGAGCTATTTGAAAAAAAGTGTCCGGAGACGACTTTTTTTCAAAGTGATATATCTCTGTTGATTTCAAAGCTAGAAAAATAAAACCAATTCCAGTGTTTATGGTACACTATACAGTTTATTTTATATAAATTTTCATGAGCCAAACTTAAATAAAAATGTAAAAAAAAATGCCAAATAATTTTTTTTTTATTGATTTCTATAAGTTCGAATTGAATTACCACTTTGAAAAAAATATATAATAATTGTCTATACCTTTCCTAACAGCATGCCAAGTTTCATTAAAATCCATAAGGTGCAACATGATGAAAAAAAAAAAAAAGTAAGTGGACCACCTTATGACCACTTTGTTGACGCTTTTAACTTTTCAATAATCTAGTATTTAATTAAATCGTATTGCGCATTTAAGCGTATTGGGCATGAAAGGTTTAAAAGAAAATAGAAGGATTTTTTCTCAGTAACAGTTAAATCCATATTAATAAAAAATAGCTTTTATATATAATATTTCTGCTGGGCGAACTATATGCGATTTATATCTTGCATTTGATAAATAATATATAATTGCTGCCACGTGAGAGCAACACCCAACTGTTCGATTTCTATTTGCACAGTTACAGCAGTAACGCCGAATATCTTCGCGGCTTTTTCCATTGGGGTTGTAGTCAATGTAACATCTGTAGGTTTTGCTATTAATGTGTCGCGATTGTACTTGCACTTTTAAGAGCTCTTACACACGAGCGGCATGTCCCAACGGCAGAGGTAACTGCAGCCGTCGACGCGCGTGGCGGCAACCGTCGACCTATAGCGACACTTGATCTTCGAAGTTGAAATGTCGACGGCTGCCGTCGACACGTCGACGGTTGCCGCCGACGCGCGTCGACGGCTGCAGTTACCTCTGCCATTGGGAACATGCCGCTCGTGTGTAAGAGCTCTTACTTAAAGCCACAATTATTACATTTTCCAGACATAGCCAATATATTTTTAGGTCACTGGTTTATTCACTGCTTATTCACTGCATTCACTTATTATATACATATTTTTAAACATGAACAAACAATACGTCCCTGAATTAAGAATTTGTAAAACTGCGCAAATAATAACAGCGAAAGCGTACTACGACTATGCACTGTGATCATGTAGGAACATGCACGCGCGAGTACTTTGATAATCTAGTCACTATAAAAGTAGATCGACAAAATATTGTGATAGGCTAATGACACTACCAATCGTTAATGTACTTTTTATAAACTGTCAAAACGCTACTTTGTTAAAGATTTTTAGAGGTACCTTTTCCCGCTTGCCAAGGCTTGGCAACGTCAACAAAGTGGTCATTAGGTGGTCCACTTACTTTTATTATTTTTTTTCATCATGTTGCACCTTATGGATTTTAATGAAACTTAGCATGCTGTTAGGCAAGGTATAGACAATTATTATATATTTTTTTCAAAGTGGTAATTCAATTCGATCTGATAGAAATCAATAAAAAAAAAATTATTTGCATTTTTTTTAATATTTTTATTTAAGCTTGGCTCATGAAAATTTATATACAATAAACTGTAAAGTGTACCATAAACACTGGAATTGGTTTTATTTTTCTAGCTTTGAAATCAACAGAGATATATCACTTTGAAAAAAAGTCGAATCCGGACACATTTTTTCAAATAGCTCCTCAATTACCTAAGATATAGAGCTAATATCTACGCGATGAACTACTATTAGTACCCTCTACAATATAACATAGGTTACGATATAGGTTCCTATCGGGGGCAGTTTGCTTATGGAAGTACGGCTAAACCCTTTTCTCCATGAATCGCTTATTCTAATCGTAGTACGAACACAGCCATCGGCAAAGACATACTTAGTTTTGTAAGACTCTTGCGATCTCTTCGATGCTTTGAAAAGTCACAACCAGAACCTCAATCACATGAAGATAATTTAAACGGTAAAGGACACTGAACGAGACACAGTAGAAGATTTATTGTTATTACGCCAGCACGCGTAGCACGGCCACCATAGAAACGGGTTTTGCCGGTGGAAGAACAAACAAAATGACAGGATTGTAGAAAGATTTCTACCGTCTTAAGCATGGCGATGAACAGAAGAAATGTAGCTATTCTTCAGTCGACTAAAGTCTACAATGTCACGCATGACGACCAATTATTCTCTACTTTTGACACTTGGGGGTAAAAACATTTCTTCTGAATAAGCGTCAAGTAGTCTACATCCACAGAAATAGATATACCTAGATAACGCAAGAGCACCTGCTTCGCGTGCCAAAAATCGCACCAGTTTACGATCGAAAATCAAAAGCCGCCACTTTCGTGCTCAGTCCTGCGTACTGCTGGCTGGGTGAGCGTGAGCGAGAGAGCACGAGCTTGTGACGTCATAGTAGGTAGTCAAAAAGTGGCACGCTTAGTTTTCATACAGTTCGTGATACTTGCGTTATCTAGGTATATCTATATCTGTCTACATCACATTGGACTTAGACAAGTCAATATTGATTTTAAAATTTGCTCCCCGTTAATATGGAAAGAATACATGTCTTTGTTTTCATAGAAACGCGAGTCTAAGGGTCGCTCCGTGCTCGGGGAAAAGAGATGTCGACTTCGATAGATAGGACTTTGTCTATTCTTGGTAGAATAGATATAGAATTGGTCATGCTACGCGAGCTGGGGGCGTTTAGTGTCCATAAATGCGTTAACATAGGCCCAAAATGGACGACAGACAATAGAGCACAGTTTTTGAGCCGTCATAATGAATATAATATGTAAAAAATTAAACACACACGACATAAATAAATCTTCTAGTGTACCTACCATAGACTAAAATGCACAAAATGACTATCGTCTATCATGGGCCTTAATATCATCTCCAAACATAACTATGTCTAAGCCTAAAAGAAAAAAAAGGGTAAAAAAAATAAAATCGAAATTAAAAATATAAAATTTATTAACGAAACAAGACATTATTTACAACAACAAAATAAATGTTATAAATATTATTATTAAATCTAAATGAGAATAGGCCCCATTACATATAACGTTCATGGGAAACAAAATTGACAAGTGGTAATGCCATCAATCTGTATATATTTTAATAGTAAAAAGAAATATAATCATTCGTGGCAAATCTGAGGAAATACGATGTAATCAAGTTGAATCATAAAGAAAAACAAATGAGAAATCTTAGGGCAGTTACAGACAATGCAAAGCAACAAGAATTTGCGCAAACGAATTGCTCGGCATACTGCCTAATGTATCTATCCAACTTTATGTAAAAAAATATTGGATAATATTCATAATTCACAAATTATGATCAACTGAATCACTCATTTCTAGATTGCAAGTAACAAAAATACGTCAGCAGAATATTTGAAACTGGCAATACCACTCAATCAAACAAAATTGTACAGGGACTTCCTTCTAACGCTATTTAAAAACAATAATATATACAATAAACGCCACGTCGGCTTCACAATAGGAAAAATATAAATACAAATAAAGAGTATATACTCAAATTAGTGTACTGCGTAACTTGGAACGTTTCAGTTTTAACATACAGATAAAAAACATTTTTCGATAATGGTTTTACTCCCGACTTATATTCTAGTTATACCGACTAAATCTTGAATACTAAATACTGCGTCTGTGAGACATTATTTGACAGTTCGAAACGTCAGAACTATTAAGGCAAGAAATAAAGAAAATAATTAAATTAAGTAGTTTGGATTCTAAATGCAACTTAGTTTAAACTTAAGTTTTATGATTCTTACTCTCGTGTTTATTTCGGGTTCATCCGAATAGTTTCGAACTCAACCGGACCTCTTTATAAAGTAGGTACGTCACGAGACGAGAAAGCGTTTAAATTTTAAAGACATACTGATAGAGTACATTTAAATCAATAAAGGGGAAGGGTTTTGCAAGTTTTGCTTACCTATGTATTTCGTTCAAAAATCAACACTCATCATTCAAGTTTCTGGTAACTACAACTACCAATTAGGGCCTTAGCAGACATCCTACCTTTACCATCGGCGTTTTTGCCACTTTATAATGTTGCTTCGCGTTTTGGGGACTCCCTGCATTCGGTCGTGAAATTAAAATCACGCATTATAGCGATTCTTTCGACGCTCAATGCGATTGAACGCGGTATCAAAATTGCGGCGTTTTCTATATGTTCCGCAGATGACATATTCTCACTAAACCGCTGAGACAGGCATTTGAATTTGTCCGGAGTATAGCGTTCAGTCGCTGCACCGAGCATCTGAGTATAAATTGTATATTTATTTTAATAGCTTTTAGTAATCAGTGATTTAGACGAATTACTAATTGCCGTTACTTGCAGTAGGATTACTGCTTACGCCCTTATCCACCACGAGAGCTTACTAAACCCTCATTTAATCGCTATCAGTCAACCTTTACATCAATTTACACTACCAAAGGAAAAATAACTTTAGAATCATCAATTAATGTCACACAGACACTGATTCGCCTAACTTGTTACAATGAAATAGGCATAATGAAGTATTCTACAGAGTTTATGATAAAAAAGGAAACATTATATCGCCCGTCGCCGCTCACCGTTATGCAAGCATCCATTGAGCATCAATTGCTTCGATCATCCATTTATACTCTATAGTAGTCTATAGACAATTTGGTCATGACAACGTCAAAGTGACAGTAAATGTCATGACTGGAACGTTACGAATGTCATTTCTTGATTAATGTTAAGTCGTATTTTGATTTTGACATGCCCATTTTTTAATAAGTTTTTTTTTAATATTTTTGTTTTTTTTTTAAACTTTGTTAACAGAAACTTGCATCAAAACCAACGAGTAATATTGATAGGTTAGCTAAATTACCAGCTGAGCATGCATTACGATTCTCATAAAAACGAATTCGATTCCTTGTCTATTAATTTATTATTATTGCGAAAACTACCGAGCGAGTAAAACCGCATTGCATGCTCAGCATAACTGTCTAAAACTGGAAGATTCTGATTTAAAAACAAAAAAAGAAGAAATCTCAAGTAAAATTGCCAATGGAAAAAGATATTTAGATTTTTGAATATGATAAGAATGAAGGAAAATAAGGGTTGCCACTCACGCTACGCACACGGTTGCGGCGGGCACGCACGCGCGACTCACTCAACGCAGGTCGGGGTTGTCGTTGATCTGTTTCTTGATGCGCACCAGCATCGTTGTATACCACTGATCCAGTCGAGATATGCTGTCGTAGTTTTTGACAGTTTCGGTAAAAGCGTCAATGTTCTGATCTTCCAAGTGTTCAATCAGTTCCTGGAAAGATTGGATACGAAGGATTGAAAATAAGCTTTACGACTCGTTAATCGTTACGGTCACATTCGACATAATATGGGCTTGTACACAAAACTGCGATGCGACGTCGCATCGTAAAAATCTGCGAGCTCTTTATAGTTCTAACCACAGATATAGATATACCTAGATAACGCAATTATCACGAATTGTATGAAAACTAAGCGTGCCACTTTTTGACTACCTACTATGACGTCACAAACTCGCGCTCTCTTGCTCACGCTCACTCAGCCAGCAGTACGCAGGACTGAGCGCGAAAGTGGCGGCTTATGATTTTTTATCGTAAACTGGTGCGATTTTTGGCACGCAAAGTAGGTGCTCTTGCGTTATCTAGGTGTATCTATATCTGTGGTTCTAACCTATATAACCTTTCTGTGTTGCGAAATCGCATCGCGCCGATTCGCAGTATTGTGTACAAGCCCTATTATTGGGTTCTTAAATTGAATGGAATTTGATTCGAATTATTGTCAAAATAAAATCTCAAGATCTCTTTATATATCTACTGACGTCACGCAACATCCTGTATCGCGCAAGCAGAGTTTACCACGCGACTTGCATATATGCAACGTCCCGTCATCAATCGTAGTGTAGTAGCCCAACAGACACAACACAGGATGAGTGAACTTTACACCCTGTTCCTCATACCCATACCTATATGAACTTCAGGCCAAAACTACTGGATAAATTTGAACGAACTTCAGCACAGAGGTAATAATATATACCCATTGACATTTCATACTTTTAGCCAGGTCAAGAAGCGATAATGCTAAGCCATTTTATGATTTATGGCAAACATATACCTTTCCCACATAGCGGGCGCTTATCACCTTTTCGAACTGTCATTTTCATATAAAATGTGGGAATTATTTTTACTTGCGCCTTATTATTCCTTGACTATAAATAAATAATTCATGGAATTATCGACTCGAAGATTGAAGAATAGATCCAGATTCGAATACAGATGCCAGCACATCAAGCTACCTGAAACTGTCAAAGTTTCCCAATCCACTTTGAACCTTATGTTTTAGCGGTAAAGTTGAAAATCTATTAAAAAAAATTGACAGATTGTAGTAGCTTGATGTGCTGGCGTTTGTACAAAGAAAAGATATTTGACTCACTTTAATCAGCTTACACTCCCGAGTGTCGGCGAAGGCGGGGTACAGTCCGCAGTACTTCTCCAGGGCGTGCTGAGCGTTCAGTATGTCCACACAGAGGTGGCACAGGGCGGCGCGGAACATGTACTCCTTGGCGCTGTATTTCAGGAGGCTGTTGTCTAGGGACGATTTGGCGATCTGAAAAAAGGGCGAACGTTTGATGTAAATTCCATAACCATGGCATATGAACAAAAATCGTCACTCATTGGCCGCCTGAGGACAACGCCGCCGTCGAGGTAGACCAAGACGAAGGTGGCGTGACGATCTAATATCATTCGCAGGGCCAACATGGCCAGAGATCGCACAAGACAGGGAGGTTTGGAAGAAAAAAGGGGAGGCCTTTGCCCAGCAGTGGGACACAAAAATAGGCTAACAAAAAAAAAACCAAGGCAATATTATTGCGATCTTTGAACCTACGAAATCTTTAGGCGACAGAAACTATCCGCATTAAATGTTACACAATTCAAATCAGTCTGAGATAGGTACTTGTTCAAGGCCAAAGGTTACAAAGACAGTTTTAGCCAGAAAGAAGAAGTGGCGCAACAAACTCCAGCCACACATCTCAGTCTGATTAGTTATAAGAACACACTAAACCTTGTAGAAACTGGCTATCAAACATGTGTGATGTGCCGACCCCAAATAACATGGGAGGAAGGCAGATAATGGGCTCACTCGCGAAATTATAAGGTCTTGTATCGCATTAGGTTCTAAAAGGAAAGTGCCAAAAGAAACTTTGCTTCTTTAGGAGAAAGACGAAATCAGGGTCACCAAGGAGACTCAGATTAAGGTAGACTTGATCATTATCAAAGATGAACTTCCAGAAGTAAAAGCAGTTATAATTATAATAATTCACGTACCTGCTCATAGATCTGTATAGCCTTGTCGTAGTGTTCGAGCTGGGCGGCATACTGCGCCAGCTTCAGCATGCACTTGTTGGCCGAGGAAGTGGACTCTTCGCCGCGGAAGTAGTCGGCCGCCTGCTCGTAGTGCTGCATCGCGCGGGAAAGGTCCACACATTCTGTCTCGTACAGTTCTGCTATGTTCTGTAATGACGACAGTTTTCTTAAGATTTAAGCCTCCGATATCGAGAATGCGACTCGTTTCTTGTAGTGTGACTGGCTTGCAATTGATATTTTTTCGAGTATCTTGCCAGAAGACTTCCGGTGACAACGAGGCAGACCTGAGGGAAGATGGCGGGACGAGCTAGACGCCTACAGACAGGATTAGTCCACACTAGCTCAAGACAGAGAGCAGTGGAAAAGAGAAAGGGAGGCCTTTGCCCTACATCGGGACAGCATAGGCTAAAAATAAATAATCTTCCCTAAACCATAAGGTTCTATGGCAACGCGCTACGTCCGCATCGTTAAAGCCGTTGAGAGAAAACAGGGCATGGAATGAAATTGCTTATTGAACAACTTGGATAAACATATCACTATGGCCTTTGGTGACCTACCCATGACCTATGACGACCCTATCCGACCACCTCTGCGAAGAATGTAAAAAAAAAAACTCAGGGTTCGGTGGCTCTTTTTGTTACATATTTTAAATGCACGATTGACTTGGCTACGACGCAATGTTATCGTAACTAGGACATTAGTTCAATGAAACATAATGTTGTATCGAGTCATTTTGACAATATGTAATAAAATCCACGTCATAATAGGTCACATTTCACGACAGACTAATTTGAATTTCAAGTTACGTCCTATTTATTTTAAAAATATTTACCTGATGCTGTTTAGCAGCTACCGTGAATCGTCCCATATCGGTGTAAATCTCAATCGCTTTCAGCAGACACGAGACAGCCTCTGCAACAAAACAATATCTAATCAAACATAGTTCACAGTGACGTCACGTGCGTGACGTCCAGTTTAGTGAAATTCAAAGTCAGGGAGCTAACTACTAGTAGGTTATAATCTATATCGGTCCACATAAGTTTTAGCCAAAGAACTTTGTGTACCTTTATTTTTGAAATAAAAACAACAGAAGGCCCAAGATAACTCCTTGTGGTACCAACACATTGTTTTGGGAGAAGTGATAAAGTAGAATATCGATCACATCAAAGTGTATGCTTAACAGTTTATTAATACATACTAAATTAGGAAATTGCGATTAAAACGTTTACATGTGAGTGTTAGCAAACGATGGCGTCATGTTGACCGTGTTGAATGCTTTAGAGAAATCGATTAACACCATTGTTTGGCATACTCCATTTCGGAGCAGACACCCTATATCCATAATGTCATACTTAATGGAACACTGAATATGCAAATATTATGATGTAGATAATATATTATCAAATTTTATTATTTCCGCATAATGATCTTTTTATGATATTATATTGGGAAATCCTGTGAACTATCATTAACAAGCTTATTCATACTGACTTGCCAGCTGACTTTCCTTCCTTTATAAAATGTCGTTGAATATTTCCAACAAAGAAATAAAAAACAATGAGTCTTATTTACTCGTAGTGTAAATTATTTATTACTAGCCTGCCCTGCGGTTTCACCCGCGTAAATGTCGATCCCGTGGAAATATCGGCATAATAAGGAGCCTATATGTTAATCCAGAATTTTATCAAAATTGGTCCAGCCGTTTGAGCGTGAAAAAATAACAAACATATAAACACACACACTCACAAACTTTCGCCTTTATTAGATACAGTAAGAAACCTCAGCTTTTTCGGACGTATTATGCGTTCACCTAAGCATGGTCTGGAAAGGCTTATGATACTGGGCTGGGAGGAAGGAAAAATGCACTAAGGCAGAGCACCGGCAAGATGGTCAGACCCGATCAAGAAAGCCGTTGAGGCCGAATGTACCGAGCGGTCCACATTGCAGAAGACCGCATAACTAGGAGGCGCGTTGTATGTGGCCGCGGTTTTAAAACAAAAACAAAATCAATATACATTAAGTTTTTGCAAGTTATTAGGCCCGAAATATCTAATGAGACTCGTTCTGTGTTATGTTGTACAAGTAAACTCAGATTACGGATAAGCTACCACTCGATATCCCCGACCTTGGTATACGATCATCCGTTATCAGTGACATTCGCACTGATAAGAGTACAATGAATGGTGTAATGGGTCGGATAGTGTTGTAAATGAGAATGTCGTATTAGATTTTTATTACACTATTGGACCATCATCAATTATCATTGACTAGCTGCGCCCCGCGGTTTCACCCGCATAAGCGTCAATCCCGTGGGAATATCGGGATAAAAACTATCCTATGTCTTTCCCCGGGACTCAAACTATCTCTATACCAAATTTCATCTAAATCGGTTCAGTGGTTTAGGCGTGAAAAGATAACATAGAGACAGACAGAGTTACTTTCGAATTTATAATATTAGTACGGATGATGGTCCATCCAACTTCGCAGATTACTAACTAAATAGGTATCCCAAGTTAATAAATCGAAGACGACAATTTTACATCGCATAGTTCTAATCTCAGCAATGTAATAAATGCTTTGATTCTAAACCACTGTCATGTAGAACTCTTGCTAAGTATTCAAAAGAATACTATCATCTCAATAGCAGACTTCCTTATAATAACAGCTACACACTAATAATGTTAGACGTTGTATACACGAGTGAATAATTTAATATTAACTTAAAAGTAAGATAACTGTCGAGAAAGAGAACTAAGATCCTTAACAGAGAAATGAAAAATTCAAAATGTAAATTCTTGATTCCAACGATGCGGAACGAACACTACTTATTAATAAATAATGGGAATGGAAAACAGAAAATTGTATAACAGCTGGATGGAGAAAAATAATTGGAACCACCCAGGGGGCAGGCACCCCACTGTGAGAAACATCGGAAGAATATTTCAGGAGTAATCACTTCAAAATTTAATGTGTGCAGCAAATCTTTATGTTGCCCCGGTTATGTTTAAATGCTGGAGTTATTAAAAGGTATGTTATCCTTGGATTTAACCTTTTGAACGCCATTGTCACATATATGTGACAAACGAAATCTTACCCTGAACGCCAACGTCACAAATATATGACAAAATACACGTCACACGGGTGATCACGGGTCGCACCATATTATGAAATAAACAATTTAATCATTACTTTTGTGTGTTTTTATTTATATAATTTAAAAGTTTAAGCTTCCGTCTATATTGTATTGCATGAAACTAATATAAATAAACCACCAATATCGAGAAATTTGTTGTTTTAAGTGTGTGTGTTGTTTTGTTAAAGTGGCCTGGCGTCAGGGGTACGGCGATACGTTTATACTCTGGCGTTTAAAAGGTTAAAGCCTTATATGACGGTAGAAATTGGATGAATTAAATCCTTTCTAAATGGTTTGTGTTAATGCCAGTACCCAGTACAATAATGTACGCCGCCAACTGGCACGGATATGTGATAGGCCTAATTTTATTACCACAATTGGCACTGCAAATCTGGCTACTGAATCCTTAACTTGCTTTAAACGAAATATGAATCGTCTATGACTTTTTATATTCCTTTGTAAACGGACTATTACTCCTGAAGATTGTCCACATCGAAAGAATCTTCTAATTCGTAAGTACTCTCTAATTTTGCCTTTATCTGACACTCATCTGTAAAAGCTTTTCTTAAAGTAAATAATTCGTCTAACTTTATCAGTTTTATTTGCGCGATAGTTGCCAGCTTTCCACGTGTAGATATCATTACTAGAACTCAAGCTAGGCAAATTTTAACATTGACAAGATGCGATGCGATACAATGAATACTAAATACGCATCTAAAACAATAATCACTGGATAGTGTAGTGTGGATATTGCTACACCGACAAATGCCCAGCAGATATATTTCCAAAGAGGTGCAGAGCAACAAGAAATACATGAAAAACTACCAATCTATACTAGGCTTGTAAAAAAGAGGTAAATTCACAACTAAAGGACAGTTTGGCGATCGTCCAACACGACATTGACTGTAGCTCTATATACGATAGTCTAGGCTTTACTTGGCCCGTTCAACGGAAGTCCGTATGCTGGACGAAATGTAGGCCTCGCCTAGAATGAGATGTCTCATATATGTAGTTAATGGGTGTATTACGAAAGACATAACTCGGTGGAAATTCGTGAAAACTCCATATACAGGGTTAAATTAAATTAGTTAGCGGAACTCTGCCGACGTGATGGCTATCTACATATACTTAAACACGATAAAATAAAAATATATATATTTTTTTTTTTTTTTTTTTTTATTAAAATATTCAGTTAATATTATGCTAACAATATGCTCTTTGATTATTTTCCCTCCCTTTTTATATACTTGTACATATTATTATTTTAAAATATAAAATATGTTTTTTTTTTGGGTCAACGGCGCTGGGAGTGTTGTTACTTAAAGTATGAGTTGGAAAAATCTTTTTACTTTTGTTTTATCAAGTTTAGAGACATCGATACTTCTGTTCTGCGAAGTATACACACAAAAAAAAACGATTTTTTAACTGATGTTTCACTAACTGCTGTCGATAACCCCCCAAAAAAGCCATCAAATTAATTTATTTTTCGATTTATTTTTCGTTTTTTTTTTTTTTTTTATTTTTTTTTATTTTTTTTTTTTTTTTTTTTTTTTTTTTTTTTTTTTTGATATCCATCTCGTCTGTGGAGTTTCGCTAGCTAATTTAACTTGATCCTGTAAAGTTACAAAATAATTATGTTCCTAACTATAGATGTCGCTTTCATGTTATCGCTCATCAAACTTTGCATCCGTTTCTTGCAACCTTCCTTGTTATTAAATTGATATTGTTACACTGGAAACTAAACTTGTGTAACAATAACCACACGAGCAGCGATATCGGATATATTTCTCACTAGCAGCGCCCCGCGGTTTCACCCGCATAAGTGTCGACAGATAGACACACTTTCGCATTTATAATATTAGTATGGATAGTATGTATAAACACTTTTTCTGGTGTGAATGGCCTCCTCAGATGTCAAACAAAGGCCGTACATTAGTTGATAGATTGATGTATGTTTAAGAATAGAAGAGGACCGCGTAAACTAACGTAACAGGCATCTTCTGGGCACGCTCGTTCCATCATAAACCTCATCCATCGCTTTCCATCAGGCGTGATCGAGGTCAAGAACAGGCCCATTTAGCAATAAAAAAATAAACTTCTTCGTATCTTGTCTTCGTCTAATCAAAAGTTAAAGCCTAATTGGGAGTTGCGCAGAGGTCTAAGTAGTCGTAAACGCTAGGATGACTATACTATGCATATAGACACGTAGTATCTTGGTGTGTGTGTTCGGTGTTTTCATCGAACACCTTAGGCCTCATTTACGGAGACGCGGGGCGTCACGCGTCGCGTTGAGCGGCGCGGCCCGCACTGAATTCAAATATATGGCGTTGTATGAGTGCGTTTACGGAGAAGCGATTTGAGACGCGTTTGTTTGAATTAGGGCGTTTTTTGCGACCGAGCCCGCGGATGGCACCGACGCGTCCCACGCGGCGTTTATCGCGGCGGCGCACGCAGCGGCAATTCTCGATGAAGCTATGTCCGAGGCGGAATCTTCTGTCAGTCTTATTTAGAAATCGCGCAACACAGACGTAGTCACCGTCGCAATGGAGTATGATATGATCATGCTGCAAGTTGCGACACGTGCGCTCCCATCTCTCGCCAACATAAAACTAGTCGATTTGATCGAGGCGAGCGTGCGCCGCCGCGATGCCCGCCGCGTGCTTCGCTACACGCTAGAGGACACGCCGCGGGCGCCGCGGCGGGCACCGCCACGCTCCCCGTCTCGCTTCTCTATGAACATGGTCGTATATTGCTATACGTTTGTGTTTGCGCGTGCGATGATGCGTGCCGCTTCACGCGCCGCCCCACCGTAAACAGAAAAAACGTCCGACGCGCCGCGAGACGCCACGCCACACGCGACGCGAGACGCCCCGCGTCTCCGTAAATGAGGCCTTAGTTTGCAGTATCGGCGTGACGCGCTGACCTAATTTTATTAAGTACTTAAGTAATAGAATATATTTTAAATATGACATGTAGTCACATGATTAGACAAACGGAACAGATACAAAGCTTCAAACAACCGCGCGAATCGGTTGCACTACTACAAGCACGCGGGGCATGTGTGCGTGACCACTGGCCGCTTGTCACGTACGCGGCGAGACTGGAAAAAACCGGTTTACGCTGGCACAGCTAGTTGACAATCACAGGGTCAGTGCGACGCACGTTGTTTGTTTGGTTAGTTCCAAGTTTGAATATTTTAATATAAAAACGTGGTATATTATTGTTAATAATGGAGGTTTATTGTACTGTGTGTATGAATAATACTAAAAAAAATAAAGATATATCATACTGCAACTATCCCAAGGAGTACAATAGGTAGGTAAATATTTGATTACTTCTTTTTCAAGTAAGTACCTTTTTGATAAGAAGACGGTTGTACACGGTGTTTATACCTTTTTATTATTATTAGGTACAAGTTTTTACCATATATTTGTAGGTACGTGGATGGGTTGGTATGTAGTAGGTATGTGTGTTAAGTTTAAATATTGCAAGTAAGGTTTGAACCACTTCCCGATGTCTGATTGAGCTGAAATTTTGTATACCTGCGTAACTTCGGTGATAATGCAATAATAAGATATAACCTGACGCTGCACCCAGGATTATCTCCTCACTAGGGAACTCGTTCAACGGTTAGTAGCACGATCACGAAATTTTTATGATAGATGAATTTTGATAATTCGACACGATATTTATCATGAACTGCTGCTGCAGCCAGCATTGTCTCCTTACGAGGGAACTCTTTAACGGTTAGTAGCATGGACTTGAAAGTGAAACTTTTTATTTAAATTTAATTTTGCTTGCTAAACATGATCTTCACCATAGACTGCTGCTGCAGACAGGTCTTCTCACGATGGAACTCCTCAACGGCCATAATAGCATGATCATGAAAGTTTAAATACGAGTTTAAAAAGCATTTTTAATCGAAACTTATTATTAATACCTACATCGTACTTATTTCTCGCTACTAGTAGGTCTTGAAATTAAATAAATATTTAAAAAATAGGTATACATAAATAATCTTTAAAATATAGGTCTACCTATGTCTTTTGTATAATAGTGTTCGGTTCGCATTTCCATTTTATTTTTGTTTCAGCTCAAAGCATTTACCACAGCATTAAAAGAAACAATAAATGATTAAAATACAAAAATTATAAAAAGAAAATTATTAGAGTAAGTAATTTGTAAATCATACTGAATAATAAAACTATTTAACAAATGTTTTGTTTAATTTGTATTAACCTATTGTGACAACCCTACCAAAATAGGTAACAATTTTGCACGTTCTTAAGAAGCTTTGCCTCTGTTCCGTTTGTCTACTCATGTGATGTAGTGCACTTTTGTCTCGTTAGAATGTGTGCTTATATCACTCACTTTTCCGAAGACCTTTGTAAGAGGCAGTCGATCCATGTTTTTAACCTATGTCTTTATTATATTGAGTGAAAGTATTATATACTAGCTTCAGCCCGCGACTTCGTTCGCGTGAAACTTCTTGTTTCCCCCGAGCCACCCCGTCGTGATCACCCGCCCGCGCTATCACTTAACGTTCTTTTTGACATTTTTTCTTTTTGCTCGGCTCCTAAGGGTCATAGCGTGATGTTAAATAGCCTATAGCCTTCCTCAAGAATTGGGCTATCAAATGCAAGAAGAATTTTTCAAATCCGACTGGTAGTTCCGGAGATTACTCCCTACATACAAACTTACAAACAAATTTTACCTCTTTATAATATTAGTATAGATATAGAAGTAGGTATAGATTGTTAAACTATAACGTGGTTTTAATTAATAGTTAGTGATATAAGCACACATTAAGTTAATATCATATCAGAAGTGGGATTCGATTTTAGTACTCGTAGCATTGAGAACAGTTTGAGAGTGAGTTAATAAAAAGGGTTCAACGTAAACATTTTGTTTCACCTCAAAAATACCAACACCTTGCTAAGTACCCCGACAAATATGAGCGTTTACGAATACTTAGACCGTTGCGCAACTCCTAATTAGTCTTTAACTTTTGATTGATTTATTGCCCAAGACGACAATGGTCTAAATCGTCCACTTTCTCCCGTATTTGTGACTATAATGCTGACATTAATTATAATCTGTTCACTAAATAAAGTAAGCAACTGTTTCCAACCTAAGCTTGAATATTTTATCCCTAGCGCATTGGTAATGTCTATAATTTCAGTCTAGACTAAAACGCCCAGTTGCTATTGATTTTGTAATATTATAATGGGTACTGTTATCTTATTATCGTCCACTTGAACATTCTCGCTGAAATATTACGTAATGGCTTTTTCTCGTCTTTTTTTTTAATACGATATTGTTTGTATATCCTTGGGGAATTATTTGATTTATCGAAGATAGAAGAATGTTTTCTTTGTTTGTGACTTTGGTTAGTTTTTTTTCTTGAATATTCGAAGCTTGATTCGGGATTCGTTTTTAAAACTTTCTCATCAACGACATTAGTTGCGATTTAAAAGAGTGTATTCTACACAGATATAGATAGACCTAGATAACGCAAGTATCACGAACTGTATGAAAACTAAGCGTGCCACTTTTTGACTACCTACTATGACGTCAAAAGCTCGCGCTCTCTTGCTCACGCTCACCCAGCCAGCAGTACGCAGGACTGAGCGCGAAAGTGGCGGCTTACGATTTTCGATCGTAAACTGGTGCGATTTTTGGCACGCGAAGTAGGTGCTCTTGCGTTATCTAGGTGTATCTATATCTGTGGTATTCTATTTTAGACGAGATGACCCGGTGAACTTCAAACCACGAGAAATCGATACCAAATTTAGCATTTTTTCGATTTTTCGGCTGGTCCTTTGGATTTTTCCAATATTTTGTTTCTAAAAACTTATACTATTCCACTTTGGTAAAATCAGCCCTTATGCGCACAACTTCTGTCATGTGCCGCCATCAAAGCCGTCAGTTTCAACACGTCATTAGCGGCGTAGAGCGAGTAAAAGGTGACATGCTTGGTTTGTATGGAATATGTTGATAATGCTGCCTCTAGCAGCGGCCGCCGAGGAGGCTCCGGGCCTCTGTATGCTCAATCATCCGAAAGCTTCTATAGACACTTGAGCGATGCGATGTATGAAAAAACCGGCCAAGTGCGAGTCGCACACGAAGGGTTCCGTACCACCGTACAGTATTTAACACTACATATATAAAAAAAATCACGTTTTTTGTATGGGAGCCCCCCTTAAATATTTATTTTATTTTAATTTTATTATTTAATATTAAAGTAAAAATACAACTGAGTATTTTGTGAATATTTCATGTGCCTACCTGTTGCCATTATTGATATCGAGCAAAATAGGGCAAAAAAAATCGCGTTTGTTGTATGGGAGCCCCCCTTAAATATTTATTTTATTTTGTTTCTAGTATTTGTTGTTATAGCGGCAACAGAAATACATAATTTGTGAAATTTTCAACTGTCTAGCTATCGCGGTTCTTGAGATACAGCCTGGTGACAGACAAACGGACAGACAGCGAAGTCCCTTTGGGTACGGAACCCTATAAGCGAAAAAATGAACACACTTTTTTTAAAAATCGAATAAAAGAATACTGAATTCTGTCAGGTGACATCCGAACAATGTAACAGATAATTTGTGTATCGATTTTACATTACGCGAATTCGTCTGAATCAACATTCTGTTTGGCCCAATACACAGGAGTGTGATAATTTTGTACGATAATAGCCAAGGTCTGTCTGGTGGAATGTTATTGTTACTATTAGACTAGCTGTGCCCGCGACTTGGTTCGCGTTCACGTCTGAAAACAAATTGGATTTCATGGGTTTTTTTTTTACGCGGAACCCTAATTATTTTTCTAAAATGAAAGTAAGTAGTAAGTTAGTACTCCTTATAACATCAGCTATCTGCCAGTGAAAGTCCCGTCAAAATCGGCCCCAGCCGTTTCGGAAATTAGACGGAACAAACGGACATACGGACAGACAAAAATGCATAAACTGTTTTTTTTTATGATAATTACTGTATTTATATTATATTACTATTATATATGTAGGTATAGTAAAAAGCTGTTATTTTGACATTACAAACAGACACATCAATTTTATTGTGGATTTTGAGGAAGCCCTTTTGTCGTCCTTTGTGACTTCCGAAATGTGCTGATTTTTAGTCCCATAAAATACATTATTTACTACTTGTCTGTGGAATACAAATAATGTATACTGATAATAAATCTGAAGAGTTTTGTTTCATTGAACGTGCTAATCTCTGGACGTACTAGTCGGATTTGATAGCCCGGTTCTTGAGGAAGGCTATTTATCATCACGCTAGGATCCTTAGCAGCCAAAATAAAGAAAACTAAGCGAAAACGAAGTAGGCCCGGACTCCACTGAAGCGGAGCTGGGCGGAGCGGAGCGGAGACGTGCAGGAATCGTCCAATCACAGATGAGACGAGTGACGCGATGAGGATTTTAACCATTGTGATTGGTCGATTCCTGCACGTCTCCGCTCCGCTCCGCTTCAGTGGAGTCTGGGCCTTAGCCCGGACGGGCGACGCGATGCGACGGGGTGGGTTGCGAGAACAAGTTTCTCGCAGATGAAAGCGCGGGCAAAAGTACAGAAAATGTAAGAATATGTAGGTAAAGCTGCAATAATTAAAATTCCACAGTAAATATCCTGTGAATATTCCACACAAAATATCCAACCCTATTACAATAAACAAAAAAACCACACTCGCACCCCCTTAATCTCAGCATCAATCTGGTTCACATCCACGCTCCCTCCGTACCAAAGACCTCATTCACAGTACTCAATAACGCATAGGCATACAGTTTGGCATTGATCAGCGAAGTATACATTAACAACAGTGCGATTCTGTGACCGTCTCACCGTGAAAACTTAGGCGAAGTGAGCGTGGAGTGAGCTATCAGTGTCATCCCACCTGATACTAGGGATTGACCAAGCATACATTTACAATCATAATCGAGATTTTAATAATAATTTTTATGCTAATTCTATTGATCATTTTATATAATTTCAAAGCTATTATTTTAGTGGCCAAAACAATATTTTGTGAGGATTAGCTTAAAAAATATTATTAAAATCTCGATTATGATTGTAAATGTTTGCTTGGTCAATCCCTAGCATCAGTGGGATCACACTGACAACTCACGCCACGCAAGTTTTCACGGTGAGATTTTTACAGAATCGACATGCAGGCCAAACAGTCCCCTGCTTCCAACCAACCCACAACGTTGCCAATTAGACCAATGCACTCGCTCACTCAATCAATCACGACCGCAAACCGTTCGAACTTTTCCGTTCAATCTCAATTTATTAGCGTTCGTTGGTTTTCGGTCCAAAGAGCCATTCATTTGTGCTGCATAAGATAAGATAATATTTATTTGCTTAAACATGTGTGATACATACAAGAAATTACATGCACACAGCATCATGCATACAGTCAACAGCAAAACTAGATGATGACAATCAAAAATTCAATACTAATGAACGGAGTTCCTGTCAGAACTGTGTGGCGTCGAAGTGATTCAAAAGTATGTGATTGTAAATTATACCAAACTACAGTACAGCTGCCATATATTCGTGATCAGTTTTGACTCCATAAGTTATAAACTCAATCATCATCTACTTTTGCTGTTGACTGTACAGTCACGAGCATAAATACACTTACGCAAGATTCAAGAGATTTTCCCCTAAAACATTGATCATGGTGTTACGAGCAAGATTTTCGAAACCATACTATCTTGAAGTAATTTCTCAAATTTGCAACCGTTATTTCACGAGAAAATCCTGCCGCTCTTAAATTATGCGTAAATTTAAGATATTTATTAAATAAAAGAAGGAAAGAAACTACGTTAATTTGCGTAAAACAAAGAATGAAAATATGCGTCAAAAATTTCGAACGGAGCAAAAATTCGGCCAATAGTGTCAGGTCACTTTTGGTGCGAGATAGATAGAATTTAATGCTTTATTGTACACCGAACTCCGGTCTAGTTTCGGTACTAGCAATACCAAAATATTTATTTCTCCTAACAAAGTTTATACAGGGTGACAGGAACACTGACGCGCACCCTGTTAACATGGACTCAGTACATGATTCTGAATCGTACCTACATTTTGGCCGAGTAAGAATTGCACTTTTCTATGGAAAGTGTGTCTGTCTATCTGTTACCTCTTCACGCTTAAATCGTTGAATCGATTTAGATGAAATTTGGTATAGAGATAGTTTGAGTCCCGGGAAAGGACATACGATAGTTTTATCCCGATATTCCCACGGGATCGAAACTTATGTGGGTGAAACCGCGGGGCGCTACTAGTTGTTTATAAGTATATCTATGTGTAAGTATTCTCGTAATTTTTTTTGTTAGCATCACGCTATCGTTCCCTCATGTTGCACCTGTCGTGTTTTGTCTCTGCATCACCCAAGGTTGACTAGTAGAAAATGCCTCAGGTATGAGGTCCGCCTTTGTACCTACAGTATTTTTTCTCGTGCATAAAATTAAAAAAAATATATACCTGTGGCCGCGGAAGTCGTTCAAAAATCATTATTATGGAAACAAAGCTATATTTAACTAACCGACTTCTAAAAAGGAAGTTTGCGATTCGTCATGTTTGTTTTTTACGAGTAACTGCATTAACAAGGTAACCGGTGATTCATCGGATTTCAACACAAGCTTATGCATATATTTTCCCGTCAGCGTTACTGTTACCGCGCAATGATAACAACCTGATAAGATCAGCATAATTTCGTATTTAACTCAGTTCGGAGCGTATACGTAAATAAACAGATTACTTTAACAAAGGTTTAACGTGAAAGTTAATGTTATCGCTGGCATGTATTAGTTATGGCTCTGTGGGTCATTTGCTGTTTGACTTTGACAGCATATAATTATAAGACGGTATTTGTTTGCATACAAAACACTAGGTATAGTACTACAAAAACTCCTAGGCGCTTGAATAAAATTGACAGAGGGGCGTAACGTTGTTGGTTAATACACACATCAAAAGTGTCTAGGGATCAACATATATTTTTGCAATAACTTTTCTCCTGATTGATATTAATTAAAATTTTCTTTAAGGATTCATCAAATAAAGTGTTTTCGTTTGTCACAGTAACGATAAACCAAGTCACCTTTGCATTAATAAAGAAATTTGCCATTTTCCTAATAAAGGGATTTTTGACATTTGAACCACTAACACAAAAGTTCGAAAAAAAGACTGAAATAACAGTTTTCTTTAAAATTTTATTGGGTAACTTAAACAATTAATAATCCGTGTTTCTACCGCGAACACTAACAACACAAGAACATCGGTTTGGCATACTCAAAATGAGTTCATCCAAATCACGCTGTGGAATGGCCGCCCATGTTCGTTGCAACAACAAAAAAAGGTCTTCTTGCGACTGGATACCCTCCATATTCGGCAGAGCTCTTCTCTGTAGCATATCCCATGCATGCTCAATCGGGTTCAAGTCTGGCGACTGAGCAGGCCAGGGCAGGACATTGATGTTAGCTGCGGCGAGAGTCTGTCTTACAACTCTTGCGGTGTGCGGTCGTGCATTATCATGCATTAACTGAAATAAGGGACCGATTTGCACTTGTAGAGGAACGATGACGTCTGATACAATCGTCTCAGCATAAATTTGAGCGTTGAGGTTGCCTCTGATCCAAATCAACTCAGTTCTTCCGCCGATCCAAATACCCGCCCATACCATGATGGTTCCACCACTATAAGGATGGACTTCCTGGCAGGATTTTAATCGCTGTTGGCGTCCAGGGGTTCTCCAGTGTCGTATACGTCTTGTATCCGGTCTCATACCAAAACGAGACTCATCAGAAAAGCACACGAAACGCCATTGTTCTTCTGCCCAATTTCTGTGTTCAAGAGCCCATTGATATCGAATCCTACGATTGTGCATTGCTATAGGTGGTACCCGTAGCGGTCTTCGGGAATGAAGGTTCACTTCATGCAAGCGGTTTCTGACTGTTTGGTCGCTAATTAAGTTCCCTGAAGAGTGATGAAGCCTCACGGCTAACATCATGGCGGTTATTGTTGGAGCTCTTCGAGTTAAGATTTGAATGTATCGGTCTTGTCTCCGTGTGGTGCAGCGATACCGTCCTCCATGGCGCTCAGCCACGGTACCAGTGCTTCGGTAACGTGTCCAAAGTCGACTGATAACACTCTGACTTGTATTCAGAGCTAAAGCCACAGTACGTTGCCGGGAACCAGCTTCTATCATTCCCACGGCTCTGAGCATTTCTTCCCTGCTTAAATGACGTCGCCGCTCCATAATAACGTTGGTTTTAATCAGTAGTAGGGAAACAGTAGCACTAATAATGTCTTCAATGCGTTGTATGTTTTTATAGGGCAAATATTGACAGCTGATTTTCATCTTTTACTCGAATTTGATTCACAGTTCCTGATTCAAATTATGAAATGCACCAAAAAGGATCCATATAAATTTATAAAATCATAAATTTATTACAAAGCCACATCTCAATCTCAAGAAATCCGCATAAAAATGCTTGATCCCTAGACACTTTTGATGTGTGTATTTGAAAAAAAAAGATGGCGTCTTTGTTCTGATTTTGGCCACGCGCCATAAGACTCTTGAACAGTTAAAGGTCTTAATAAAGCTGTCATCTAGCCGGTATTCCATGGATCTTGTTGGTCGGCTCGAGATATAATAAATGATGTGGAACAAAGCCGGACTGTACAATCCTTTTAAAATAAAATAATAGAAGTTTATTTTTCTGCTACGTCCACGAAAAACTTGGTACTTTACTGCGAGAAAACGTTTTAGAGTTGGCAACCCTAATTTTGAATGACATCAACACCTTTAACGGTCGACGTATGATTCGTCACCTGAAAAAGGTCTGTCAAATTGTCTAACCTTGGGAACACCTGAATCGCTCATGATTAGGTGGTATTGAGGTCAAATGACCATTGTGCTGTGTAAGACACTGATATTCAGCCACAATAAATTGGATAAGATGACTGCACTAATAACCCTGGTTTCTCTTCATGAATAAAAATCGCTTAGTTAATCTAGGCGGGTTTAATCAGCAAAATTACATAAGACAGTCCCTCAAATCGCCCGCCCTTCACCCACTTCCTAGTGCTTTAGCCCAGCAACACTCCAAACTCCCCAGCAATTTACTGCTGTCGGATTACTCTGTGGCATACCTTTGCCAGATAATAGAAAGGCTTATGTCTAGAATACAATACTCTTTATCATGTACACCATATAAAGGAGATGGATTTTTGTCCCATACAAGCTTGGTCCAGAATGGACACAAATAAAACAAAATGTATTATGAAGCAATAATAGTGTTTCAAAACCCTGTACGTTTTTGTTTATCGTAAAACTTGGTGAAGGGCTACAAGACCATTCCCAAATCTGATGATTTCAAACCTGTCAAAAAAATTAAATTCAAAGCTGTCGATCACGGAGTATTTCACGGTCTTCCAACAGATTGAATTTCACTCAAATCTAACGAATGTATCATAAATGATTCTTTCACAATGCCCCAGTTTACAGAACGTTGGATCTCCGTTGGAAACCAGGCAACATCAGAGTTGTCCGAGATGCGAGTTATAGGGATTGTTATTATAGCCAAGGTAAACTGCAATGTAAAAATCTATAGTCCATGAAAGGCGAAGTCACTAAGAAATGCAAAAAGATAACCAGAAACACAGCCAATTATTATATGTTTGAACAATTCACAAGAAATCACAACAAAACATTCATGATGTTGTCACACGCGGCACCATAGAGTTATAAATAAAATAGAAAGCACCAAACCCAGCTGACAAGAAGGGTTTGGTTGGTTTTGTTTTATGAGACGATTCCAAAAATATTACTTATGACCCTGGGGTCACCACGGTCATTTATTTATTTTTATTGGTTCACGAACAATTGTAAGCAATTGTTCAGTGTAAGCACTGATTTATGCTAAACGTGACATGCAAATGTGTGTATGAGACAGTGCAACAATCACTTACGGTCGTCATATAATTGGGATCGTCAAAAATAAATAATGGCATATATAAGCAGTAAAGGGTACTCTTTCTAACACACAGGATATTTCGTATAGAAAAAATAAAATATTGCGTAGAATTTTTTATCTTTCAATGCCCCCTCTACATTAGTTTTAACTCTATGTAAAGCATAATGACATTATGTCATACATGACAATGACAGTCAGTGACAATTATTATGAAAGATAAAGAAGGTGCTGCCATTACATACTTTAAAGACTGGACTTATCTATTTGTTTTAAAAATGAAATTGATACATTAATCAATTATTAAATATCATGTTCAGTTCAGTTCAGTTCAGTGTAATTATTATTCAATACGCTTTAAATACAGTTTTGATATTCTATATTTTAAAAATACTCGTGAAATCATATCAATTCTTACAATAAGCATGCCCCAATTACCATCTTATTTCCAAAACTGGCAACATAAAGACCTCCCCGAATACTTGAATCAAAATAATAATCTTTTAAATTGAAATATTTTCTGCAATTTTTTGCCAAGTAACGAAAGCTGTGGTGGGATTTCAAATATTATCAGTTATTTTTTAGATATTATTAACTTTTTGTCCGTACAAGGCCACAAAAAATCCATGTCCTTACAGACATAAATATAGAAACTTTACAATGGGTGACACTGGGCGGTCTTATTTATTTATTTTTCACCAACAGTTGCTACAGACATTATACAGTTCGCCGCAGTAGTTGTCTTATCGCTAAGAGTGATCTTTTAAAGACAACCTTTGGATGGATTAAAAAGGGGAAGGACAGACAAATACTGTAGGTAGAGTGGGTCTAGCAGTGGACTGTTATTGGCAGGCTTCTCCAATCGGCCGCCATTTAACTTAATCCTCGACCACTCTCATACAGCTGCTATTAGCCATGTTGCGAAGATCATGACCTATCCTGACGTCGTCCTACTCTGCATTTACACGCTAAGTCTCAACAAAAAATATCAACTTACCATTAGGATCGCATTTCTTGTAACAATTGGAAGCATCAACGAAGTTGGTAGCAGCGTCATGACGGACACCAGCCTTCAAATGCAGGTTCGCAGCGGCGCAGAACGCAGCACCAGCTTGCGCCCATTTCTTCGCCATTTTGAATAGGTTTGCCGCCCGAAGGTAGCAGTCTACTGCTTCTTCAACTTTCGATGAACCACTGCAAGGAAGCAACATTTTTAGTAAATATAATATATAGCCTGTGTGCCCAAAGAGTTAGCCAGAAGTTTTCTTATAGTAGGTACACCCGCATTTCAGCAGTTATGTCTAAGGCCCATGTAATAGGGGGAGAGCCTATTGCCATCAGCCGGGCTCGAATCTAGACTCCGGGATGCTACTAAGAAATTGCTAATGAAAAAAACCCAATAATACTTTGCCCGAACTGGAAATCGAAAACAGGACCTCATACTCGGCAGTAGCGCTTGCGAACACTAGACTAACGAGACAATTTTTCGTAAACGTTTACTGCCAAGTGCCAACGATGGCGTTGCCCAAAAGTCGAAACAGATTCTTGAGAATTTTGTTATATGCCCAATTGCCCAGGTTTGGCACATATATTGGCAACGGCAGGAAGATCCTACTGCGAATTCGCGCAAAATTGTTCTTCTCTAGTATCAGTACGAACTGTCTAAGAATAGGTCATGCCTCGGTACAAATATTGACGAGAGACGTAAGGCCCTTTGTGCACGGCAAGGTTTCAATACGGTACGGCATATAAACCGCGACTTAGAAAATATGTGTATGTTAACAAGCTTCCATTGTGATCCATACAACACTGACGACCGTGCCTACAAACGGCGAAACCGAAGTTTTTCACGGCAGGTAAAACGCGTGTGTCCAAAGGGCCTAAGGGTGCATTCCCACCGAAGCGGAGCGGAGACATGCAGGAATCTTCTAATCACAAACGAGACAGAGTGTCGCGATGAGGATTTCAACCATTGTGATTGGTCGATTCCTGCACGTCTCCGCTCCGCCCGCCCAGCTCCGCTTCAGTGGAAACGCACCCTAAAGGTGTTTGCGCTAATTATTGTCCAAGGTATGCACCTTGGTCAGTAATTCGCTTCCACAAGTGGCGGTAGTATGTACTACCGCCACTTGTGGAAGCAAAAAGGTTACGTGCTCTGTGGTGGAAGTTTTTCTAATGCTAATCCTTTAATCGCCTTTTACGACTACTGCGGCATTCATTCTACGCTCGCATTCTATGTGGTGTAGGTTCTCAACGTGTGGGCGACAACGCGCCCTCGTGGGCGTTTGAGACTTATAGGAGGGCAGTAGATGACCCAGAAAAAATTATAATATATCCTATCTTACGACTACATAATATTACTCGTTTAAATACAACTGTGGCAATACCTGTTTGAGATTCGCGACAGATAAGTAAAAAAAATGGGAGCGCTTTAGAAAAAAAAAAAATTTCTCAAAGTGGGCGGAGAGCAAAATAAGGTTGGGAACCTATGTTTAAACTATATTAGCTTAGTCAGGCACACCTTTCATTTTAATAAAAGCTGCCGGCGATTTCAGTCCGCGTGGAAGTCAACTATACCATAAAACATCCTATGCCACTCGATTAGGTATAGTGTAAGTTTAGCTTCCTATGAGTGACAGTAATCATAGTTTTTGTAATCACGTCAGCATAGCTATTTACAACCATTCGATACGCTTCCGTACCGTCTCGAACATCAATCAATGTTATCGTAGGAGTCTTCTAAGCGCTGTTCACAAGTCCAAAACCCGAAAATTTTGTCAGTTTAGTAGACGAACGCTATTCTTCCGACTGCTGTTTGCTGTCGGGGGCAAGGTAAATCAGGTTATTGAAATATGTCATTTTCGATACGATAGCCTGTCGGATGATTGTGAATAACCATGCAGTACTTCCATTACCTCTTACAAACAAACCACTTTACCTCTATAATATTAGCATACATGTTTAGATAAAACATAAAGAATGCTCATGCCTTAGTTGTATGAGTAAACGAATTTCTTTGCCCACCAGTGGGATAATAACAGACTGATATTTAAAAACAAGAAGGGATAAGGAGATTGGGGGCTCGTGGCTGAATAATATCAACCACACGTGTCGATCGAAGTTTAAGCTACACTTGCCGCGGGCGGTTATTGGATAGGTAACTATCCAATTTAAATCGCGACCCAGAGGCACGGAGGGTTCTGTGCTTCGTAAACACGTTAAGCCTTTGGGCCCGACCGGCTGTCATTTGTAGATCTTTGACAGTCGTAACAGATAGTCAGAAGCCCGAAAGTGTGACTACCAGTCTTACAAAAAAGTATACCCAGTAACTGTGTTGTGGAAGTCAGATAGGCATCCATGTAAAAGACTGGAAGTCGAGCCCATTTTAGTTAGGAAAAGGCTGGGCAGTTAGATTGATTTGAAAAGAAATAAAATTGTATAGAGATGCCTTACTTTAGAAGTTACAATCTCTATGTGAAATCCTCAAGAGGTATTATACTAACTCCATAAGGTACTAACAAAGAAAGCATTTACATACTGAATTTAGTCTCAAGGTTTGTTTGCTTACAAAGTACTGAATACTAATGTGTAACATTATTATGTTAATATATAAAAAAGGTTTCATGTGTATAAATTATTATGCAAAGACCTTCAGTACATGTTCAATGAAATTGTATAAAATTATATATTTAACAGACATTTGGCACGTTAAGCCGTCGGTCCCGGCTGTCATTTGTGGATCTTTGACAGTTGTTACCGGTGGTGAAGCTCAAAAGTCTGGCAACAAGTCTTACCTAGAGGTATAGTATTACCCAGTAACTGGGTTGTGGAGGTCAGATAGGCAGTCACTCCATGTAAAATACTGGTATTCAGCTGCATCCGGTTAGTCTAGAAGCCAACCCCAAAATAGTTGGGAAAAGGCTAGGCTGATGATTTTGCCCAACAGCGGGGTAGTATCAGCTAACCAAAAAAATAATAGGAAGACAGTGATGAAGCGATCAGCCATTGTTTAACTAATTTTATATAAACGATTTAATATTATAAAGAGCAAAGATTTGAGTTTTTGTATTTTTGTTTGTTACACTGAACGGATTTGGATGAAATTTGGCGCATGGGTAGACCATGACCAGGATTAGGACATAGGTAACTTTTATCCTGATATTTCCTGGGGATCGAGACTTATGCAGGTGAAACCATTGGATACAGCTAGTCATTAATATATCATGTCCTATCCTTTCTGGACTTGTCATTGTGGATAGTAATATTCACACAATTCTCCTATTCTTGTGGCATTGCTTCCTTAATATTGGAGATCATGGCACCTTAATAATCCAGATTTAGGTTTTTCCTACTAATGTGGTAGGTCAGGAAATTTTCCGACTATTATCTTGAACATGTATTGTAAAACTATTTTATAAATGAAATTAAATCATTGCTGTAAGTAAATCTTTTAAGACACTTTTACCAAATCAATTTGTTGGCCAATATTTGAAAAACTAGATGAAGCCGGCATTACCTAGCTGGCTGATCCCTAAGAAGAAATGCTGAAATAAATTCAGAGGTCATGGTCTCATTTAAAGTTAAAGGATCATAATTATATTTTATATCCATAATTATGTTGACAAAATCTCCAAGCTTGCTGGATTTAAAATCATTTAGTTAATGTTATGGAATGCAAATAAAGATATTAATATGAATATGAAAGTGATACAGTTAATCCACATGTCAGCTGATCCTGTGGGGTTTCTTTAAGATTTTATTGAAGAGGTAATATGTTCCTTATCTCAACATGTGACACAGAACAAATAACAAATACAGCAACTCAAAACCTGTTTGCATTATTTTAAAATTACATAAAATTAGTGTTTTTTCCTGATACCACCTAATGCCTTGTAAATGAATCATTCTCAATGGAATCTAGACTAGTTAACACTATTACTCATGGTTAGAACTCTACATACAAACGCGAAATTGTTATAATATCACCGTGCTGAATTGCGAACATAATTCACGGCACCACGGTACTTTCAATTAGAATATTCAGACAGCCAATGTGGTACACAATGAAATTTTCAATTTGCAAAACGTTTTAGGCAATTAAGTTTAATGCATGCATGAATTATGCATCCACTGCTTCCTAAGTTTTAAAGAAGCTTGTAATTAAATCAATTAACCCGTAATTAGGGCAATATCAACAAAATAATGATTAACTCATTGTCCTCACCCGAAAAGTGATCCAAAGAAAGTTTTCGAAGAACTCAGTTTCTTCTCCGCCTCGGCCATTAACTGCATAGCTTTCTGTTCATTGTCTGCCATCTTCGTGGCTTATTTAACACTATACACTACGAAACGTTTACGAAATTCTATTAAATTTTACAATTTATTGACAAAATGTCGTCAGCGACGATAGGGGAAAATCCGTCGCTGTCATCGATTGATTTTGTGTTGCCAGCTCTAAAAATGTCATAATTACGCTGCGTTCATAATAATTTTCTCTGTTTCACGAAACAAACTGAGAACATTTTGCCCATGGAATTGTTAAGTACTATTTTTTATCTTCTTCCATACATTTTTCACACTATCTTTACGTGTGATGTTTAGACTCAGCTTATATTTATTCTCACAAACACGATATTCAGACAAAGTAGTACTTTTATACCCTATTCTTTGTATAAAATAACCCCAGTAGATTTCAGTAGCCATACTCCTTTCCCATAGTTTCGGTTCAAAGTATGAATTTAATTTGTCACCCCGAGTCCCATTACACTTTTACAACTTATCAGGTTGGAGTCGGAGTAATAGTGTTCTGTGTATCAGGTTCAGCAGCAGGTACCTACAGTAGTTTTCTTGACCACAAGGTTGGAGCTGTTTTATTTCGTTAGTTGACTTTTTTTTCAAAAGGGATAAGAAGCTACAGAGTATCCTATCTCTTCGGAAATTAAAGTATGAATTTTAGAAATACATTAAGTACCTACGAAGGAAGGACCCATAACAGCAATAGACTACAGTCAACCCCACATCAGTTGCAGGGGCCCCATATTTTGTAAAATATCGGTCAGTGGGTCGTCTTAGCTGGGGCGGGCGGCCAAAACCTCAAAATCTTATTGATAAGAGGCCCGTAATGAATGAATACCCTATGAAAAAAGATAGGTAGGTACCATATATTTTCAATTTCCAACTCGGCCTATTGCAGTCCACTGCTGGACATAGGCCTCTACATGCTGCGCCACAACCTGTCCAGCGCCTTCCGCATCTAGTCTGTCCCAGCCACCTTGTCGTGTGAGGTCATCGGCACCATATATAATTGACGTAATTTGTTTATGCCTTACAAAGGCTTCAAGCTACAGACGCGGTCCAATTCTCAAGCTCTTGCATTCATTTAGTTAAGAGTATTATCACACATAGCATCTTACTTATCCGAGTAAGAAGGCTTCTAATTACGAGCTCGCTTCGCTCGTTTTTCCGAGACAGCTGCTCCAAGTCTCTCGCTCGCTCTTGCAATCTCGTTCTCTTATTACAATCACAAAGAAAACTTAACCTACCCTCGGATTTAGAATGCTCCAACTTAATGTATCCGACACAGGATGCTTTAATTTTCTAGCTCGCTTCGCTCGCTCTTGCATTCTCTTAGTAGGGCCACAAGGACAGCTCATGAAACCTTCCGAATCAGTCTGCTATTTAATTCATTTTGTACATTATGAATACCCTCCTTTCGAGCTACGCCGCTGTAAGGTAAAATACCTATGCCTCCAAATTATTGCTAGGTATAGTTTAACTTCGGTATTTGATATGGGTTCCTAACCTAAGCATTGCTGGTTGAATCTGTATGATATACGTACAGGTGTTCGGAGGGAGACAGTCATAATAAAGTCGGTCCTATGCTGTCCAGAAGTGAGTCAGAGTGAGATTAGAGTTAGGCTGTATGAACTTGTGTTAATTTATAATTTTAGTAAGTTTTAAAACCTGAACGAAACAGATAATTTGATTTAAATTAAGAGCAGTATTTTTTCAATTATTCTCACCGTAATATAACTTACGCTCAATTCTGTATGATGCTACCGTCGCGTCGGTATGTGACGTGACAGCGGTAAGAGGGTTTCCATGAGAATCCTTAAAGGTACCTCTCTAATATTTAGGGTCGGATTTAATTAACTAAAAAAACTTCGCTTAGCTAAACATGATAAAGTAATTAAAATAACATTTATGGGTACTTACTAGTGACCACTAGACGCACGTGGCAATCAGTAACTACAATATTTTTCATGAGGAAAAGCTTTTCGTGAAATAAAACACCAGTGGATAACTTTTATTAATTTATTGTGTTTATAGATAGATCAATCGCCCCACTATTTGAGAATCAACAAGATAAGTACACAACTTTCAAAAGCTATAAGTAGTCACAATGAAGAAACATTGTTACAATAAATTATTGTTCGTACGAGTAGAGAACACTTGGCTTCTAACAAAAATATATTTTCCGATAGGTAACGTTTTAATTACTAAATACATTCTGATATTATTATTACAATTGTTCTTGATTGACTAACTTACTGTAATAGGTTTACATGTAGTTTCGCTGGTTATCCCCGTCACAATACCAAATGGACACCACCGGTGGTGTCACATGGAATAAATGGAAGTTTATTCCACGTGTCACAGGGAGTAGTGATTCCTCCCTGTCACCCAACTATTAGGCGCCGTATCCAAGGGCGAGAAAATCGCCGCGATAGTCATGCGGTGTAATTGAATCAAATAATCGTCGCGATGATATTATCGCCGTGTGGATTCATAGTTTCTATTGAATTTGATGGCACGGCGAGATTATCGGTGCAATACTCTTACTCCTGGAAATGACGCCTTAAGCGATTATCAATCTGCGCGCGGGAGCGTATCCAACAAGCAGATTGTTTTCATACAAAGTGATCTGCCGCCCTGCGCTACGCAATAGAGCGCGGTGCAGTGTGATAATTGCCTCAGGGCGAATTTAACCAAGCTTTTATACCTAGGATAAGTCTTATCCTGAGAATAAATTTTGAATTTTTGACACTTCTTCCATACTAGAACTGTCAGATGTAACTTTTATTCCACGGATAAAAAATATCTGACTTTGGTGAAATCAGCCCTTAGTGATGTCCAGACAACTTATTTATAACATATATGACGTAATACAGTCCACTACACTTGGCGTATTTGTGCAAATATTGGCATTATTACGTCAATACAAAATGATCTTTATTCCATTTAAGCTAGGATATATTTTATATTGTCCAAGTAACGCGAATATTTGGAGAAATACGCCAAGTGACAGCATAACAATCATTTTTCGCACAATGCATGCAATAGTATTAGCTACCCAATCAATGTTCATGTTTAGAAGATATACAAGCGAATGTTACACAAAAATATGTATCTAGTAATTAAACAGTCACCTGAAAGTATTTATCGAGCTAATTGCTTTTAACAGCTATACAATAAGTTCTTATAGACACCTATGAAGTGCTACTTTAATACTGTGATCTTGAATATACGACTAGGTTCACCAACATTATGGACTGTCCTAGGACACGTGAACAACCGCGAACTGTGACAAAGCTTCAAGCATAGTTCTCTAGGACAGACCAACAATTTTCTTAGACACACACAGGCCGTTACATAATTTTATTGTATTGTCATAGGAGTAAGAGGTAAACAGACACGCAATATTCTAGTATATAGACAAATATATTCTTTGATCTATGGTAGCCGATCAACTATTCTATTTTAAATGAAATTCTAGGGCTTTTTGAACATATATCTCCATTTTTGGATAGGCTCGATCTGGACCCATGGGTTAAAGCAACATAAGGGTAAACAAAATAAAAAACGAAAAAATAATATTAATTGATTTATTTATTAATTTTCATAAATAAACTAAATTGAATATCTAAAGACAGAGCTAGTAAATAACATAGAAGGGATATTTACATAAAACGTAACTCAGTAGGTACATTAATAAAAATAAATGAATAAAATTTACAACTTAAAATTTTTAAAGGCCGCTATGAGTACTAAAAACTAATTCAAAAAATTGTGGTTTAACTAGTATTCTCTTATAAAAAGAAATGTATAGCGTTAACTAAGAGCGATTCCCACCTATCTCAAATAAGTCAGTCGAATTCACCTGACATCACAGCATCCCTCTAAGAAGTACAGTATGGCCAACTGAAAACATCTACCAAATCACTGGTCTTTGCCTGCCAAATATATTCAAATTATAATACTTCAAAAGCTATATGGATACGCTGTCGATAATGTGCTAAAAGCAGGTAATCTGCAGATTATTTCCATTCAAGCACACATTATTGACGACAACAGACTATACTAACATGAGTGTTGCCAAGAATAAAATTTACAAAAAAAATATTGCACAAAAATACTAGCAATCATTTCAACTGATGAAATAACCAACAGATCTCAAACATATTGCAAATGATATCATATATCATTAATTTGGATTATCAAATTACCCTAACATTTAGCACTATCATTGCTCACTAAAACACGCCTACAAAGCCAGCGATAGAACCGTGTAATACTGCTAAAATCAGCTGCATAGGGGACATATAAAACGTTTTAAGACATGCTAACAGTCCGTGTGGTGTTACCTGACTTTAGCAATACGACGAACGAACAGCAAAAAAAGTTGATATAATAACGAAATAAAGACAGTCACTGGCCTTTATAATGTGGAATAAGCTGGAGAAACCATTAGGATAAAGTAGCACTGTGTACTATGCAACACCTATATTTACATACATCATTGAACCACACGACTGCTGTTCAAACATTATCTCTTGCATCTATTCTACAATAATAATCATGTTTATACAGCTACATGTACCTGTGAATATATATTTTTATAAGTAACACTGATTATAGTGCAGCAACATTGACAGTGTTGCCATACGAAAATCACGGGTGATTTAATTATATCGTAATTTTATTATGAACGCGTTAACGATGGCAACAATTACACAATACTTTGTCCAAACGATAGACTTAAGAAACTCTCATAAAAATAAATCATATTTTAATACTTCAAAATATTGATTGCAGTCTTTAGAAATGAAATATCACAAGAAGCGAACGGTACTATTTTCTTCAACTATTACATTTGTACAAAGTATTGTTACTAACTGTTAAGACTATATAAAGTAAGGGCGTAGACTTAAGCTGAAAACAAATTATCGGACGCGGCTGACAGCCTCGACTTATAGGTATCTAGACAATGAATGTACAATGAGCTGTGCAAACTATCGGATGTAAGTCGTGGACGTAACCTTGGGCTGACCTTGAGCGTTCGGACGTCCGACAGAAATCTGGCGCGCTGGATGTTTTTGTCAGCCGAACACGTCTCAAAAGACTGTGCACACGTATCTGTCGCGGCTGTCAGCCGCATCCGTCAGCCGCGTCCGATAATTTGTTTTCAGCTTTAGGCTGCGTTTCCACTAGAAATAAGCGAGGATGCGTAGCGAGGGATTGGTTTGTTTCACACACATCCCTCGCTGGATGTGTGTGAAACAAACCAATTACAACGCTTCATTTTCGTAGCTTGAACTAAGGTAGACATGTTATTGGTTAGTTTTACACCATTCCTCGCTACGCATCGAAACGCAGCCTTATGTTCCAATATATTTGGCAATATCCAACTGTATTTTTAAGTCCATACTTTTGCATTGCCGTGAAACTTCATTTTATAACACCTAAAACGAGCATCATTTTAGAGCGTTAAACGAATATTCATAGCAGTTTTTGGGTCCCATCCACACAAGATCTTTGGATAATCTTTCATATTGCGGAAAATTTTGTATTCTTAATTTGCATCGTGAAATGGGGCCTTTAATAGAGCAAGCACCTAGTTCATATATTCACAACAGCCATACATTTATAATATACACCCGTAACATCTAATTTTATAACAATCTAATGCATAACCCTCTATACATAATATTCTATATGACAAATACAGTTTTTACATAAGATAACTGGAGGATATGGAAATAAGTATTTTTAATCGATTGTATTTATTACCCAAAAGCAGATATACTTTTAGCGCAAAAATTACATTCGTTGACAAAACACGTAGGCTTAGTATATGACTAAATATGTAAGTATTCATTTTTATACACATAATATAATTAGTATATAGTTCAAGTTATAGAATAGTATTATTAAGGGTACCTATGTGACATCTACCCGATATAACTATATGATTTTTAACTTTATTTATGCATCTGATGCTGAAAATAAATCTTACGTTTTCAGCTCAATGGTTACACGAAAGTGAATAAAAAATTATAAAAAAAAAAACTAGAACTCACTTCAATTCCAATTCATAAATACTGACTATGCCAAAGGTAGGAAATAATCTAAGTTAACAAGCACTTTATAATAAATTACTATTTTTCTCTTTGTACAAGTATGGAATGTGATGTGTATAATTTTGAAAAATAACATAAAACCTGCGCACCTTTTTCATAAGAAAATTTCATAATTTATCATAAGTCAAATAACGAAAAGTTAACTGAAAAAAGAAATCATCGAAATAAGATTAATTTCAAATTATTTAATTAGAATACATATCATAATTTTCAATCAAAACTAA
This sequence comes from Amphipoea oculea, assembly GCA_945859645.1. Taxonomy (NCBI): domain Eukaryota; kingdom Metazoa; phylum Arthropoda; class Insecta; order Lepidoptera; family Noctuidae; genus Amphipoea; species Amphipoea oculea. The sequence continues at coordinate 17,608,303 of OX243883.1, forward strand.
GTATTCATAATGTTATAATCATAATAATAGGGATTGGCAAATATATTCGTATAAAAAATTGCAAAAATGTTGCCTGCTAATTAATTCAATGTGATTCAAAAAAACAAAAAAAAAAAACATTACTGTATTTCTACCAAAGTCGTTACTTTAACAGGATGGAAAACAAATCATAAAAATCTGAAGCTAAAAAATCCATTCAATCGTTTCCCCATCAAACTATTAAATACAGGTAACTTTAAAAAATAACTAGTATTTTTTCGACTTGCAATCCTAACTTCATAATGAACGCATCCTTAATGAAATTATTATGTTCCGTTTAAAATAGCAACAAAACGGTGCACTTAAAAGGTAAGTGACCTACCAATTACACGTCAGCGAATGATGACATTTATGACCCGACTGCTTTTTTATCGTTTTACAAACATACTTGAAATTATCAAGTATTTTGTACAAGAAGATGTATAAAGAAGTTCATTTCAAGACAGAAATACATCGAAAGATTTGATTTACATAAATAATTAATATAATATTAGCATGAGTAGTGACAAAAGTCTTAAAACTAACGTTTTACAAATTTCCTCCGTCAAATAAATTTAAAAAAAATTGAGCTCGCAAACAAAACTATCATAATTTCAATTCCAACAAAACCTATTAGGTAAAAATCCTATACTTTCAAAAATTTTACTAAATAGAATACTTTTCGCTATTACATCAAAATAATCTTATCATTTAGACTTGAGGGTCTTTCTTGTCCTAAGTTTCTTCTTAATACATTACGTAGGATCGCCGTTGAATGAGCTTCATATACGGCGTTCAATACACTAAGCAGTCGGGTCGCCTTATAAACGTAAACCTCAAATTATAAAGGTGGTGCTTAACTGAATTGGTTGGTGGCAGGCTGCGGAGGAACGGCGGGCCGCATGGGCTGGGCCATGCCCATTGGCATCATTGGCGTGCCTTGCATCCCCATTACCATGCCTGGCTGTTGCTGTGGGTAGGAATTCAACTTTTTGTTATGATAACTATAGCTACAACATGACATTTCTTACACACTATAGATTTATGTAGGTGCTGACGTGTCAGCAATGCTGCCGTATATGCTGAACTAGTGTATAGAATACAAGAAGTCTTCTAGAAGAATGTACCTTACAAATCTTAAAATTGTAGACCAGAAGATATTGCAATTTTCTCAAAATCAGAAAAAAACAGCAAGAGAATGCGCTCATACAAAATTAATCACACTGAATGACAACACTTAACATTCTCAGAAAAAGTATGAGGTGACATGAGAACACTATTCATGCAAACGTTTCATACAATCATACAAAAGTTCATCCATACATGCAGGAAATCTTTCAATCTGAAAAAAACTATTTACCTATTGTAGAAATTTTAGATCAGATTTGTTTTATGATTTTGGCTCACTAAGTTGGAGGAAGCCTTTTCGTTAATTTTAAAATGTCACTGTGTAATATTCACGGAAAAAAAAATGTAACATATAGTCGTTTCAAGATTTTAAGATTTATTGTAGATTTCAAGATTTTGACCACAGCTTTTGGTCACAGTGACCTATAAGCTGTGGTCAAAATCTTGAAATCTCAAAAAACGGCACATAGCAAATTTGGGTTTGACAACGACGATATTAAAATACAAAGCAGTGAGCCAAGACCTTAATTTTGAAAACAAAAATTGGAATACAGAAAGAGATTGTCCTACTTAAGAATAGTTTATTTGTAGATTATACACCTTACATATTCACTAACAGGATAAGCAGATTGCGTTGTCAAAATAAATTTAAAACTCTTGGCCGAAAAAAGGGAAAAATTCTAAACTACGCGTGAAAACTACGCTAAGCGAAAAAGAAAAAAAAAACGAAACAAAAAAAAAGTAGCAAACTTACCATAATATAATGCGGGGGGTGATATGCATGGGGCATAGTATGGGGCATTGTTGGGAGTGTCATGCCTGGGCCCTGCAACGCAAAAAGGAAGGCATGCTACGGGAAGAAAGAACATAAAAGAGCGAGCTTTAAAAGCAAACAAGGTTTTAGCATAAAATGATGCGACATTTAAAGCAACAGAATCGCGCAGCGGTTGCTGTAATGCTGCCTGTTGTTTGTGCCTGTCATGGTCCTATGGTTCTCAAAGGATTGAATAGTCCGCTTTACTTTTCTTTAGACACAGCAGCTTAGTGTTGCCAGAATAAAAAAATTGATATAAGAATTCTTATATCTAATTCTCAAATCAATTTTTAATTCTTTCTTTTTTAATTTTGAATATTGAGATACCACGAACATTCCATGTAGTATTGTCAGAATCGTGCACTCCATCGCGATTTCTAAATGTGGGAGTGTATCTAATAGAGCTTGCGATGCCAAAATAACTATTAAAGCAAAAGTAACCGAATAATAAATACTATAAAGGCAATTCCCATGTTCTCCATTATAATTTTAGTTCTATTTGCCCATAAAAAAAAAACTCCACACTATCCTTCTTGATTTTGGCCCCAAAAATAATAATTTTGGACTAACTTAAACATAATTTAGGAAATTCTCTAAAATTTTACTCTATAAAAGCGAAAATATGGCGTGTACAATTCTGCCAAATATAAAACTACTTGTTTTAAGCGTTGTTCCTTACCATAGGTCTGTATCCGGCTCCCGTAGTCGCTTGCATGGGCTGCGGCGTCCACGTCTGGCCAGGTTTCGACGCGTTCTTCGGCGAATTCCACTGCATCGGTCTAGTCGACACCACAATGGTGTGAGTACGGACATGCGTACCATGGTAGGTGTGAAAGCATTACGTCACGAATTCGGAAAAAGAAAATTGTGAACGCATCTTTTTGGTTAAAACATTTTTTTTTGGTATGGCAACTTTTGTCTATATGTCAGTTTTGCGAATTTTGGCGGTAAATACGACAGTAATGCTTTCACTTCAAGTTGCCTTTCTATAATTAATTACCTAAGATAAATTCTTTACTCAGATAGTTTGATTGAATATGAAAAGGCAGCTTGTCTCATGATAGTTTTTTTTTTATTATTATAATTTAAAAGAAAATAAACAGGTGCTGCTGTCATTATATTTCCATGGAGATATCATGACATTGAACTAGCTATAATCACTCGACGGCACTCGGATTGAACGCGTTAAGTTTCAGTCAAAAAGTTTTTGTATAATGTAGAAGTCGATTTGTAGTGATAAATATGGGTTTAGTCTTGTGTTTCTCATATCCAATGAAGGAAAAGTAAATTAAATGTGAGTGTTTTGGCATAGGCGCAGTGATTTGCTTGATACAGCACTATGTAGGTGACAAGCATTAAAAAGTAAAGTCGCTTGCGCATTGATCGAGCAATATCGAATTTGGAACTGTTTTAAATGTAGAACTTTTGACTGAAACTTGACCAAACTACTTTTAGCACATGACAATGAGTGTAGGAATAAAAAAAAATGTTTTTTCAACAATAAGGGTATTCCACTTACTTTTGCGCCGTAGCTGTCTTGTTGATAGTAAGATTGTTGGCCAGTTGGGCAAGCGAAGAGTCCAGGTCACCTGTCAACACCTTGCCTTGCTGCTGCTGCGGTTGCTGACCTGTAATGCACCTTAATCAGTCGTGGTAAGGCTCATATTTGTTCGCAGTAGTGATTACTAGCAAAACTTATGTCTTATGAGAAATAAATGACGATTTTCAGCCGTGTTCGTTATTTATGATGAATAATAACAAAACAGAAAGCGAAATGTATGTATACGTTATAAATGCGGTGTTTAATGCTTTGGACTTAAATTTAAAATAGCATTATATGCAGTGAACATAGATGCCGTGGTTTTGATTTTTAACAAAGATGACGTGAGATTTTCATGCTATCATCAAGATTCAATTAAGGATTACGACAGTGGACGTGTTACAGCAAATACATAAGACAAAAAATTATAAACAATTAAACAAAATAAATGAAATAAACAGAAACACTGGCTTATTTACAAATTAATGCGACACAAAACCTGTGCAAAGGGTAACAACTAAAAACCAAAAGTCCTGTGAATTATAAATTAAAAGCACACACGACGTTGATTACTGGCAACTCTGCAAGCTATTAAAAAAAACAACAATGAAAACGGTCCATTTAAATGTTTGAATATCGAACCGGTCGCTCCCATCGGCATCATAGGTTGTCGTGCGGGCGATCCGAACATCATCGGCTGCGACATCGGCATGGACATGACGTCACTGAAAGGCTGCGCTGCCATTGGTTGAGGCTGTTGTGTGATTGGCTGCTGGGATTTGGCCGGGGAGCCTCCCAGAGACATGCGCATGACATCTTCGAGGTCGTCGAACGCGGACTTAGGCTGTGGGGGGATGGAGGGGGGAGTGGGGCGGGCCGGTGACGCGGAGATTGGCTGAGCGAGGTCTCCCATACCCATGAACGGATTAGCCGCGGCAGCTTGCACAAGAAATTTTTGACATTTAATTTTACAAAGAATATACATAGTATAGAATTTACATAGTATTCCCATCACCAGAAATAGATTTTTAATTAAAGCAAAGTTTGGGCTGCCGTGTTGTTTGATATTCACTTTCAATCATCTTCGTACACTGTAATATTTCTTATCGTATCTGAAATTAATTATTGATTTTATGATTTTTAATTAGACTGACCTTCAGTTTGAATTTAATCGCGCATAACATATTTTACTGGTGAATTTGCATCCAATTCCCGGAATTAGAATTCTCAATGTTTTTCTACCAAAATAGTAGAAATCACAAAAGAACACGGCAACCCCAGCACAATGACTACTAGTGAAAGCTCACCTGCCGAATCAGTGTTATCGAAAACATTAGAGAAGTTAGCCTCGGACACAAAGGAGTTGTTCTGTTGCTGAGGCGGGAAGGCCGCGAAGCCGTTGCTCGGCTGTTGTTGTTGTTGTTGTGGCCACATCGGCGCGCCCGTCGCAGGCGCCGCTAAAAGTGTTGCCGCACTTAATAACAATGCAGTACTACTAAAATGGTGGTTTAATTTATGGACGTGTTTTGTAGGTATGTGCAACTGGTAATATTATTTTATTGTATATTCTTGGACTATGAATAAACGAAGAATAACAAAAAGAAAAGATAACATCACGCCTGTATACCCCAAACGGATAAGCAGAGGTGTTATACATTATAATAATTACATTATTCGTTCAGTCTTTACCAGTTACTAATAACTCAACTAATTTGTTTCGAATATTATTTCATTGTATTGTGTACTGCATCGGTATTCAGTTTGTTGTGGCGACTTACCACTTTGAACCTTATGTATGTGTGAATAGAGTGTACAGTGCTTCAACCATCCCCATTAAGCTAAGGGATGTGCTTTTTATAATACAGTGTGAAGGGTTTTTGTGTAGTGCTTTCCCAATTCTCCTAGATTTCTACTAGCACCAGATTATTTACAACAGTGTTTCCATTTTATACATATTTTTAATACTGCCAACAACTTAAATGCTTTTCTTTGAAGTTAACTTTCAGGTCTCTTGACAGGTATAGGGTACATGAATCTGAACACCCCTGCTTCGAAATTTTAAGTAGGTTATTAAAAAAAATTGCTGTTCCATACATTTTGACCCTGTAGGTACTTTCCCATGAAACAGCAGATTTTTTTTTTTTGATAAGCGACTAGAAATATCTACGCTATAGTCTATGTCCATACGGGGATATGGACATGAACTATAGCGTAGATTGAGACCTAAAAAAAGGTATACAGGCCCAGGGGGCTGGGCCTGTAGACCTTTTGTTAGGTCTCAATTTCAAAAAATGTCTGATAATTATCATTTCCTACTGTTTTATACGTGTTCAAGTCCTGTTTATTGATATTTTAAAACAATTTTGTGTAATGATCTAATGATGATTGTGTGACATCAAAAATGTATACATATAATACTTCGTAAACATTATCATGTGTCCGACTAAAATTATTATGTAAGTAGTAAATTAATTATTAATTGACAATATTAACAATTACAAATATTTTAGTACTGTAAGCCATAATTTTAGTCAGTTAGGTTTTCATAGATTTTATTTTGTTACTTCATTATTAGTTTTAAAAATAATACATCGTCTTCATAGCCGAATTCATCCTGAATATAGTGTCTTTCTTGTCTGGCTTTTAATATTACAGGAATGGTAAACCTTCAAAACCTAAAAACTTACTATAGAACAAGGTTCATGTTTCAGTTTCACGTTGCCTGATTTTGGGTACAGACTGGGCTAACGAACAATCTACTATGCGCTGTATAAAATTTTGGTAAGTTTTGGTAGGTAATAAGCTCGAGGTTTGCCTGCGACCCATGGAGCACATAATCCTGGGGGGTTCAAATTTCTGACCGTATAAGGAACACAATATTGCGCGCCAAAACCATGATAACAGACGTTACCCAGAAAGCCGCTAAACTCAACGCCTCAAGCGTCAACTGTACATCAAGTTTACATAGGAAAAAGTGCTCGAAACGTCAACGGTACACCAAGTGTACACAACTATTGTCATTGTTCTATTATTATTGTCATTGCGAAAACAATGAGTTCACTGCGTCCATTCAACTACTCCGACACGTGGGTTGTGTCGACAGGTAGGCGGGCAAACGTGTGAGAGGTTAAGTGGGACTGGGCCGGACATGTCTGCCGCATGTCAGATGAAAATTGGGCTAAGAGAACCATCGATTGGGTCCTACAAACGCACGACGCCATCGGGGCAGGCGCAGGCCAAGACGAAGATGGCGGAACGAGCTTGATTCCTACCGTAGGCACTGGCCGGCACTCGCAATAGACAGAATTGTGGGGAAAAGGGAGAGGAAGGCCTTTGCCCTGCAGTGGGACAATACAGGCTAGTTAGATTAGATTGGTAATACGGGCTGGTGTTCGCAACTCCACGTCAACGTGCGTATTTTGCGTACGGGTGGGAAAATCGATTATTCGATCCACCCCAGCCCTTCAAAGAAGACCAGCAACGCCTTGATGTTACTGACCGTCTCACGGAGGTAAAGATTATGGTATATGGTACTCTAGGCTGGGAAGACCAAATGTCTAACAGAATAATAAACAGTGGAGTGTTAATTTTTACCCAACAAGAAAAGAGACACCGTCTGCCAAAATTTATCGGCGCGCATATTTCCAAGGCTAAGCGCGCACTACGAATTTTAATCGTTGCGGATAATAATCGCCAATCTGTGAACAGTACCAATATTCTAGAGACCGCGCACTGCGGTGAAAAATCGCTTCAGAATTCGCTTGAAAAATTATTTGTGTTTGCGATTTTATTACGCATGGACATGCGATTAAAAAAATCGCATCGCAGTGTGCGCTTAGCCTTATAGGCGCTGTACTGGTATGATTATACAGGGAGATTTTTTTATCACCATCCAAATTTTGACAGGGTGTTCTACCCATGAATATGAACAACTTTCACTATTGAAATCACGAAAAAAATCAGCTGTTTAATACAAAAGTTCAATACCTACTAGACCAAAATGTATGAAACAGCATTTTTTTTTCGTGATTTCAGAGTTGGTCTCATAGTGAAAGTTGTTCATATTCATGGGTAGAACAGAACACCCTGTAAAAATTTGGATGGTGATAGAAAAATCTTCCTGTATAAGATACATTTTTAACCAGTGCGCAAACTGTAACCATGAATTCGGCATACGATTCTAGACCCTCTGGCGTAGAAAGTTTTCGTCGGCTATCAAAAAGAAAAATTTGTTTTATAGAACGTTTTTTTTTGAAGTGAAAACTTCTTTAGCGGCGTTGAACACTTTTTGTAATGGGTAAAAAATGTTAAACTCGCGTCAGGGCATCGCGTCAGGACACGTGACCGTCAGGAGAGATTTCCCCCCACCCCGCCTCTCTTTCTACGGCGGCGCCAACCGAAGTGAACCAAGTTTAGTGACACACGACAATGAATGGATGGATGGATGGATTGGATGGAGTGAAAGTGGAAGTGGAAGTCGAAGTCAAAGTCAAAGTCGAAGTAGAAGTCGAAGTCGGAGTCGAAGTCGAAGTCGGATTCGAAGTCGAAGTCGGAGTCGAAGTCGGAGTCGAAGTCGGATTCGAAGTCGAAGTCGGAGTCGAAGTCGAAGTCAAAGTCGAAGTAGAAGTCGAAGTCGGAGTCGAAGTCGAAGTCCGAGTCGAAGTCAAAGTCGGAGTCGAAGTCGAAGTCGAAGTCGGAGTCGAAGTCAAAGTCGAAGTCGAAGTGGAAGTGGACGTGGACACACTGCTGTGTATTCGTAACATTCGTGTATATAAAGTGTTTAAAATATGGAAATTGAACAAAGTGCATCTATTAATGAAAAAAGGGACGCAGAAATAGTGAAAAAAATGAGTTATATTAATTCAATTAATAATTGATTTATTTCAACGTTAATATTCAAGTTTTCACTTCTGCCGGCACTCCCGGAGTGCAACCCGTCTTTTTTTTTACTTACGAAATATTTCTACGCTAGGATAGTCTAGAAACATATGCTTATTTCATGGTTACAGTTTGCACACTGGTTATTTTTTTTCTGAATATTATATAGTTATCTACGTATATTCGACATAGCAATTCTAGCTTTTTGACCACTCTATTTCATACATTAGACCAATCTGTACCCAAATTTTTTATTAACCCCCTCCCCACTTACCTCCAAACATATTATCAGCGAACGGGTTGCCAAGCGACAACAGATCATCTGAAGCCTTGCTGGTGGCACTAGAAGTGTCTGCAGGCGAAGGTCCAAACAAGTCCACTATAGACTGGTTCTGGTTGCTGGGAGCCGAAGAGAGGAACGGATTGTTGGCCGCGTTCGTCGGAGATTGGACTTTGTTCTGTGGGTGAGAAGGGTTGTTTTTGAATGGGTGGTTGGGGGGTTGTTTGGGCCGCCATCACCAAAGCATGTGGTACGAAATGAGGACACTGGACAGTACTATGTGATCAAAATTAGAAAAACGTTTTGGCTATTGCGACGTTTAGCAGCAAAAATAAATAAAGTCAAAGAATTTAATCCATACTAATATTATAAAGGCGAAAGTGTGTCTGTCTGTTTGTTACCTCTTCACGCTTAAACCGTTCAGCCGATTTAAATTAAATTTAGTATAGATATAGTCTGAGTCCCGGTATTCCCACGGGAAACTTACGCGGATGAAACCGCGGGGCGCAGCTAGTTGTTTATAAAATTCAAATTCAATTTAAATTGTCAAATCAAATCACAACTGTCATTCTTTGGCACAGTTGTATGAAATGGTTATAATACGATAAATTGACGGAGTGTGTTAGTTTGATAAACAATTAATTGGCCCGAATGGACTCATGTAATTTGGAATTATTACGATTGTAGTCAATAGTACTTCTTTTCTTTGATCTCATAGTATACGAAATAATGTTACCGTCAAACGGGGTGAATAGGGATGCAGGGGTGAATCGGGACAAAACTTTAAAATGGATTTTAACGTTGAAATAATAGTTTTTGCCGACAAGGGCACCTTATCGTTAATTATAATGCAGTAAGCACATCAGAGTCCTTTTTGGCAACAAACTATATTATTTCAATGTTAAAATCGCTTTTAAAGTTTCGTCCCGATTCACCCCTACATCCCTATTCGCCCCGTTTGACGGTACAGAGATTTTTTACAAACCAAAAGATTTGTTTTAGTTGCGACACTTCTAGTAATTTTTCAGTCAATGTAGAATGATGATGTAGATGAAAATAATGTAGTGTTGAAAGTCGTTGACAAATAAGTTCACTATCATACATACAATATATCAATACATCATACAACCAAATGTGTGACAAAGAAAACAGTGCAATGTATGAATGTGCGTGTGACTTCTCCCAAACACAAAAATGATGAAAATCTCCCCTTATAAAAACTGTAGCAAAAATATTATAACCCTTTGCTGACACGTAGCAAGAAATGGTGATTCATAATGATGGTTGGACATTTACAAATACATATAAGATACAGCATATAATATTCCTTTTATATCACGGATATCTTAATCCTAACTAATATTATAAATGCGAAAGTAAGTTTGTTACCTTATCACGCCTAAACCACTGAACCGGTCATCCTGAAAATTTGCTTACACACTGTCAGGAGTACAGAAACGGACATGGGGTACCTTTCATCTCGAAAAAAAGTGCTGTTCCCGAGGAAAACAACAATAACGTTACTATGACAATAGACGGCGCTACGTGTATTATTGTTTTCCACGGAAACAGCACTTTTTCGGGATGAAAGGTACCCTATGTCCGTTTCTGTACACCTGACAACGTATATGCAAAATTTCAAGGCGATCGGTTCAGTGGTTTAGGCGTGAAAAGGTAACAAACAAACTTACTTTCGCATTTGTAATATTAAGTTAGGATAGGATTTCACGCGGACGTAGACATAAATAAGTTGTCCGAAAATTGCTTATACACAGCAAAATATTCACAAACACTTTATGATTTTCGCTGCAATTATGACACACAGATATTCCTTGCTCCCAAAGCTGTACCCTAAGCAACACATATAACCCTGGGTTTATATCTTACTACTATCTCAGTAATCTCACTAATATCTTCCTCGCCCGTCCATTCTTCACCTTGGTATAAGCGAACCTGAAATGTTTTGTAGGTTATGTTTTTTTTTGTGTGTTATTAGGTGGTAATTATGGAAGCAGACCACCTGCTTGTAAGCGGTCAGTGGTCGCCGCGGCAGAGACAGCGCAGGTTTGTTGCCATTCCAGTAAAAAATTGAAATGTCTCATGTGCTTGTAATACCCTTAACATAACATAATCAGCCTTGACGTTCCCACTGCTAGGACACAGGCTCCTCTCTGTGAGAGGGAGTAGGCTATAATCTACCACGCGGACCCAGTCTTCGGTGTCTTCAGTCTTCGAATTTTTGGTTTCCTAACGATGTGTTCCTTCATCGTGTTGCTCTCAGTGGTGATTAAATAAATTATACAAAGTAACAATCCTGACTGTGTTTGAACGCACGACATACAACTCGTAAGTCGAGGCCGTTACTACCTTTACCACTGGAACACAGCAGCACTGCTTCGTGGCAAATAAATATAGGTATAGTGGTCGTACTACCGCGGACAAAATACTACTACTAACTCGAAAGGTTGGTGAAAAGTTATAGTCAATAATTGGTTAGAATCGAGTAAACGTGACGTTTAATAGTGGATTGTACAACTATGCCATAAAAGAAGCTATTTTACCCCGAGACGTTTATGTCCACCCGAGCCGCAATTTCCTCACCGGTTACAGTACCTACAAACGGGCTGAATAGGGTTGCAGGGGTGAATGGGGACGAAACTTTAAAATGGATTTTAGCATTGAAATTAAAATAATTTGTTGCCGACAAGGGCACTTAATCGTGAATTATAATACAGTAAACACATTGTCCTTTTTGGCAACAAACTATATTATTTCATGGTTAAAATCCCTTTTAAAGTTTCGTCCCGATTCACCCCTGCATCCCTATTCGCCCCGTTTGATGGTAGCTATTTGTGAGTTGATATGAATTCGAAAACACATGCTAAGATGTTGACTATTCTTGTTAATAATGTAGAAATGTGATCGTTACCAACCCTAGAATTAATCACAGAGGGTAGAAAAGACTCACTTTAGACGATTGGATGTTACATCTAGATAATATTCCTTTAGTTGTCCAAGCTCGTATGCCCTATAAATTACCGCTAGGTAAGCATAATTAGAATTAGAAGTATAGTTTGTTTAGGTTATTTTGTTTTATTGTAAAGGCTCTGTATTCATAAGCATGCTATTAGATTTATTATCTCATAGCTGTGTTAGTTAAAGATTTTAGGAAGGAGTTTGCAAACGACGAATCTGTTATTCATTGCGACTTCCTTTCATTATCTATATTCTATATTCATTGCCCATTCGCTGCGGCGGACGCCTTTTGGCGATTTTTGATTTAATATTTAGGTGCGAAATACGCCCATTGGCGTTTTTTTTAATTGCATTTAAAAACAAGTCACAAAAAACTATTCTTGCAATATACGCCAATCGGCGTTCGCGACGAAAACCGTCCCGCACTTGGCTAATAAGCGTAATTTTTATCGCCGCAGGGAATGGGTTAAAAGAATTCTAGCTATAAGTTAGATATTAGTCAACAGTTTAACCAGATTTAGCTAATATACCAGAGGCCGTATTACGAAGTATTAATGCGAACATGATTCCAGTACGAAAAAGGGATGGTGCTATAGGTCATGTATAGCTCCGTCTCTCTCTTACACTGGAATCATAATGGCATTAAACCGTCATAATACGGCACCTGATCAAATAACTGAACATCCTAGTCGATCTGGGAAGTCTAGATCAATTGAAACATACTTCTGTCAATTATTTTAGCAGGTTTTGAAACCACATTCAATTGCTGTCATATCACATGGTTGCAGACTTGTGTGAGTGAATAAAATGACGACAAGGGTTGATTTTTCCATCGCCAGATAACTTTTATTCGAGGAATAAAAATGGCGTTTGACAGTTTTGATGTGAAACTTCTTTACGCACGCTTGAATTGGGGAGTAAGCTGGCGAACGCGTTACGAAAAGTGTGATCGGGCGAGGCGAACGGGAGTTGAGTGGGGGATATAAGCAAGAGAAAGCAGTGCGCGCGCACATTTTCTTTCTCTCTTCCTCTCATAGCCAAATACGTTTGAAGTTTCACTTCAGTCGTGTGGTCATAAAAGCACACTCGGTTTTTTGTATAAAATACCTGTCAAAATTTCAAAATTATTCCTCGAATAAAGTTATCAGTTGATTGAAAAATCAGCCCGAAGAATCATATATAAGTTGCTACTATCGCATCACATAGCAGGAACAAGCAAGTGATATTGTCAGCAATTTACTTATCAAAACTCTTGATCTTTCAAAAACGAGGGCTTAATTTTCTCCATTGTTCTTCCAAACTTTCCTATTTTTCTATAGATTCTTAAAATCCTTACCTTATACTGATTCATAGCAGCCTCCTCTTCAGCCAACGCCTGTTGTCTGAGTGTGTCATCAATAAACAGCGGAGAAGCTCCATTAGGCTGGTTGTCGAGCCGAGTGGAAGCGGCCGCGTTGCCGAATGATGACGATGTTGAGGACAAGGCGCCCATCACGCTCGCCACGTTCTTTTGGGCACTGGAACGTAATTAATGACCATATGTAAATTTTTGAACTGTCAAAATGACAGCTGTCATTCTGAATGTGCTTCGCAATAATGGTGCTGCACGGGCGTGTAACGAGAAGGACAATTCCTCTAAACCAAAGCACACACGCTACTTTTAGCATCGGCGATCTGCGATTTTGCGACTGTATCGATGTATTTAGCTTCTAAAAAGCGGCTAAATCTCCGATCGCCGATGCTAAAAGTAGCGCGTGTGCTTTGGCCCTAAATAAAAAAAACATTCAAAATCTAGTCACAATTATTTCAGCAACAATCAAAGTCGAAAATGTGGGTAGATGCAAAACAATTTTCGATAAAGTGACGCTGTTTAATTTAGATTGTGAACGTTCTTAAAAATACAAGAATTGCCCCTTTTTATGTACAGACGCCAGCACATCAACCTACTACAATCTGTCAAATTTCTTTAATGGATTTTCAACTTCATCACCAAATCATAAGATTCATAGTTGATTGGGGAAATGTGACAGTTTCGGGTAGGTTGATGTGCTGGCGTCTGTACATATAAAGGCGGTCGAAGCAAAAGAAGTACAGATGCCAGCACATCAAGCTACCCGAAACTGTCAAGTTTTCCCAATCAACTTTGAACCTTATTCTTTAGCGATAAAGTTGAAAATCTATTAAAAGGAATTTGACAGATTGTAGTAGCTTGATGTGCTGGCGTCTATACATAAGTGTCGTAGCAGATGGTTTTCTGTAGCGTCTGCAACCGCAAGGGAAATGGGCGTGTCGATGTATGTATCAAGTGTTCAATAAATTGTTCAACTTTGTTCGTGTGTCAAGTGGCGTCCTTAGCAAAGCCAGTAGTGCGTGTTTGCCTAGTGCAAAAAAAAACATCCATTTTTCAGAGCATTTTTGACCTTGTAGGCAGATGAAACTGCCTGCTGTGTTTTGTCGATGCGTGGGAGTTCCAGTGCCTTAGGCATCTTCTGGGCACGCTCGTTCCATCATAGACCTCATCCATCGCTTTCCATCAGGCGAGATCGAGGTCAAGAGCGGGCCCATTCAACAATAATCAAAAAACCAAAAAAAAAAAACAGCTTTTTCTCTAAGTGACGGCCATGCCAGAGCTGGTTGAGGACCTAGGAGTGCTTTAGTTTGAACACGAAATAGAGTAAAGTAATAAAACATGCCTGCAAGTTGCCGTTTGCCTGCATATTTCACTCTTTTGCTGTGTGCATGACACCCTGCAAGTTGGTTAAGGCGCATCACAGACACATACGTACGTGTGCTGCAAGACATTTCAGTTGCATCACACACTTGTTATAAATTACAGGAAAGGAGTGTGCCGGTATTTTAGCGTACTGGTATTTAAATAAAGGTGTTTTGTGTGATGCACAATGTTGGACATTTTGTAGCGTATATTTCCTTACATGTCTTGTTTGGTAACCAACACAGGACGAAAAACGGTTTGCTTACTTAATGGTAGCATTTTTAATTGACAAACTGGGCATATAAATAGATTCATAAGGTAGCTAATTCCATATGAGAGGGTCTAGTATGCAAAGCTATGAGGTCTTTGCTTCATCTATACAAATAAATAAAATTGGAGTGTCTATTTGTAATATTAAAATAACCGCTTTTTACTAAATGCATATGGATGTATACACGGTACATAACACACAAAATAACATTTTTTACAATTTTTGTCTGTCTGTTTGTTCCGGCTAATCTCTGAAACGGCTGGACCGATTTTGACGGGACTTTCACTGACAGATAGCTGATGTAATAAATAAGGAGTAACTTAGGCTACTTTTATTTTAGAAAAAGAATTAGTCCTTTTTTCCGTCATGCACGCGAATGAAGTCGCGGGCACAGCTAGTTATTGGTAAAGTTACAAGTCTTAATTTTAATCAATAACGGTCTTTCAATTAGAGGAATCGAGATTAGGAACAATCATTAAGTTTGAATCTGTGGGGTTTGTAAGAACCACATGATCAATTATTATGGTATGCACATTAAAAGCTGCTTCGAATGATGAACAATTTACGCAAATTGTCAATCTAAAAATTAATATCATCGTACGTACATACTTCTTCAAAAAATAAGACTTGTAAAGAAATATACATTTCAATTTCTGTTGTGTGGTATAGACCCGAGGGGCAGTTCCCGTAATTTTAAGAACGTTCACAGTCTGATCTCAGTCCAATCTGTCAAAAGTACCTCTAATTTTCCCTACATTTTGACAAGTTTTTGAACATTTTAAATTACGAGAATTGCCCCTCTGTTTTGTTTTTTAATTCCAATTATCTTGAGGCAAATTCCCGTAATTAAACACTTTCTAAATCTAGTCGCAATCCCATATCAGCGACAATCGATGTCAAAAACTTGTCAAAAATTTAGGGAAACGAGGTATTTTTGGCAGATTGAGACCGAGATCAGACTGTGAACATTCTTAAGAGGAAATGCGGGTGGTCTTTTCTCCAAAGAAACGCTCTCGCCTATTTTCTTTCTGGTTAATGACCATAAAGCAATGATTTTTTACAGAATAATAAATATTAACTACTTGTATGTCCCTATGTTTTCCTCTTTGATGATACATTATTTTTATAAGCACTAGAACCCTCAAAAAATGCCGATTTAAACCGCTGTCAACAGAGGCTTAGTGTACAAATTTGACAACTATTAATGAAAAAAGAAAAACATAGGGACACAGCATATATCCTTCTTATTCAGTTTATGAAATATCTTATAAATTGGTCCAATATTGGAGGAGGAAATAGGCAAGAGCCAAACCTCGAATTACGACTTTTGACTTAGGTTTTTCCGCAAGTCTCTCCGACCGTATTTCCTCTTAAAATTACGAGAATTGCCCCTCTATTTTGTTTTTTTTTTTATTCCAATAATTGTCTTATCTTTATATGTGCACGTGTTTTTGTGACAAATAAACCTATTTTACTTTATTCTTTTTTTCTAGTTTGGTTAGTAAAGTGCGTGATCAATTCACATTTCAATAGTGATCAGACCCATGCTTACCTAGCCGTCTGTGTAGGAGTATTGGCCGCAGATCCCTTCTTGCCTTCAAGGGTGGCCAGATGTCCTTCCAAAGCATCTAGCAGACTGCTGGGGGCTTTAGTTAAGTCGGGGATGTCGCCCTTGTCGATACCCACGTTCTCTGCCACCTGGGGACCAAGTGATGGTGGTTATAAGGACTATTTTCCTTTGCACATTTTAATGACGATAAAGATGAGAGTGGTCGAGGATGGAATTTATCAACACATCAGGAGGATTGTCTCAATTTACTTAGGGTTGGCTCGGTAATGTCTTTTTCTTCCATACTTTTTATGTTGTACACTGGAAATGATGAAGTGATAGAGGAAATAGACTGTGTTGCCTGGGCCACACCAACGGGTAACGCCGTTGATTATCGCGATGATGTAACGCTATCATCGCAGGTGCAGCCACAACTTATCGTGATAATCAACGGCGTTTCCCGTTGGAGTGGCCCCGGCAGAACACCATTTTAGTAGTTTAATTTATGAATAAGTGCTGACTTTAATTATTTCAGAACCACGCTCTCCCTACGAGAGCGTCCAGTCTGGAGACGAGCTCAACAAAGCCGTACGGGGTGGAGTGCGGATCTTCCCCCTAAGGGGGAACCGACCTAAATACTGAGTACCTGAGTATGTAATCTGCGTACGCGATTTATTTGCCAAAAATGTAAACAAATATTGAATTAATAGAAATATAACTTTAATTCCTACACAATAAAGTTCAGTTTACGCTACAACTTCAATCATTTTTACAACTTTTTCAATAGTGCTAGTCACTTTGAAATAAACTTAATTTTCATAGAAATAAAGTTGATATTTGTTTAACTTGAAATAGGGTAGGGATTTGTAGAACTGCGCACTTTTACTTTAGATAGATTGTTATTCGTAAAGGACACAGTATGATTAATTCCCTTCCACATAACACTAAACAGAATCTTCAACGCTCATGGTAGATTCATATGTTTACTAGTTTGTACTAATTTTTACAGATTTTATAATGTAAAACGTAAAAACAAATACATAAAACAATTTTTCCCTTAAATACGTATTGCAGCTACATCCAAAAATTTAATACCGTTTCCGTAACCTTGGCTTGATTTTTTATACGATGTGTGTAAACAATTTTTTACAAAAACAAAAGTTGGCAACATTTTAGCACTCTGACGTCATTACAGCTATTTATACCGTATTAAAAAGGTCGGATAAGAGTTACGTGGCGCCCCACCTCTTTAGCTTTTAACAAATTAGTGTTTTTGTCCAAGTTTTTGTGTACCGTATGTTTCGGGAGTAATTGCCAAAAAAAATTAAAGGTCACGGTAGAAACTATGCTTAAGAATGATAGATGAGTTAATAAAATTATGTGTCTGCTAGCTTCTGCCGAGGTAGCGGGATTGTCCGAAAGAGTTACCGCTGCCCCGGAACATAAAGGGCTAAGGGAGGAACACGGATGGGTTTTAATCAGTAAGAGTCTGACACTCCCTTCCGCTCCACCCAGAGCGGGAGGGGTCATTTGATGATTTCCCACCAACAAAAAAAAAAAGTGTCTACTAGCTACTGGCCGCGGCGTCGCCCGTGTGGATGCCGAAAATACGCGATCTTTCTATGATCTAACACAGCTTATGGTCTACCCGTGTGCCAAACATTCAAATCCAATCAGCCTTTAAGACGGCGGAAACAGCTGTCAAATATTTCGCTGTTTTGATTACGTTATGTTTAGTAACGCCTGAAGTATTTTTTTTCTTGAATTGTATGTTACGACTCCCTACAAATAATAATAAGTCAAAGTCAAATCATTTATTTCAAATAAGCACATAAAAGGCACTTTTGAATGTAAAAAATTTTACAAGAAAATAGAATTGATTCTAGTCGCCCCTAGTTTTCTGAAAGCATGTCCATGAGATTTATAGATTTGTTTTGAAATGTCATGTCGTGTAATTTGATTGCCCGATGCTACTTTTGACAACCAATCCAGCGCACAATACTGTTATAACTAAGTTTGTTCTGTTTTTTTTTTTGTGTATACTGTACGGCTTGCATAATCAGCCTATAATGTTCCCACTGCTGGGACACAGGCCTCCTCTTTGTAAGAGGGAGTGGGCCATATTCCTCCACGCGGGCCCAGTACGGGTTGGTGGATGGCACAAGTCTTCGAATGTTTGGTTCTAAGACATGCCGGTTTCCTCACGATGTTTTCCTTCACTGTTTTGAGAGCCTTAGCCTGGGTCAGATACATTTTATTTTTTTTTCTTTCAATCACATCAACTGACGTAAGAGTTGACATTAAAGTTAGGAGACTTAATTGGCTTGCGAGAAACCGGGTATAAATTATTAACCTCTCACGTTTGCCCGCCTAAACGTCGAAACACCCCACGCGTCGGAGTAGTTGAATGGGCTCAGTAAAGTCATTGTTTTAACAATGACAATACAAAAATGTCACTGTTGTGTACACTTGAGGTACCGTTGATGTTTCGAGCACTTTCTCATATGTACACTTGGTGTACACGTGACGCTTGAGGGGTTAATTTGTAAAACGATGGTTTACCTTCAGAAACTCTCCGACCCTATCCATCCTGATGAGGAATTTTTTATAGAGGTCGAGAGCCTCGCGGCAGTTCTTCTTGTTCATGTCGAAGTACTTCTCCAGCAGGTTGATTATTCCGTCGTTGTAGCACGCGAATAATCTGGAATGTGAAGGGTTTCTGTTAAATATTTTATTCAAATAAATAGACTACATTTTTCTATGCGCAACTATTTATTTACTAGCTGTCCCGGCGAACTTCGTACCGCGTCAAAATCAATAAGAACGAATGTATGAGAAAAAGAATTACCAAAAAAAAAAAAATATTCATGAATTTTTCTCATGTTTTAATAGTTATTCTGCTATTCGAGGCAGAGACAAATCCAACAAATCAAAGATCTAAAAAATCGGTCCAGCCGTTCTTGAGTTATAATGGTGTAGCTGTGACTTTGTTTTATTTATATAAGGTGTTAAAAATTAACCCTAAAAACTTTAAGAGGTGCTTTAGACCATCGAACTGAACAACTTTCACTATGGGACCAACTCCGAAATCACGAAAAAAAAGTCAGCTGTTTAATACAAAAGTTCAATACATACTCGACCAAAATGTATGAAACAGCTCATTTTTTTTTTCGTGATTTCAGCGTTGGTACCATAGTGAAAGTTGTTCAGTTTGATGGTCTAAAGCACCTCTTAAAGTTTTCAAGGTTAATTTTTTAACACTTTGTGTAGATTTAATACTTCAAGCATAAAAATATACAGAGGCAGACTTTTAATGTCATAGGGATTTTGTACCAGTCAACCTTTGGGTGATAGAGAGACAAACAGTGGGAAATGCAATTACGAAAAGTTAGTATGTCTATCACATCTTAGGTAGGGTAGTCTTCTCCGCTTCCAAACCTAGTGGACTGGATAACTTTTTAACATGGGCCCACGGCATAACCTATTCTGGTAACGGGTTGGGTCGTCTCAGCATCTAGACAATTTTTCAATCCATACTAATATTATAAAAGCAAAAGTGCGTTTGTCTGTCTGTTACCTCACCTCTTCACGCTTAAACCGCTGAACCGATTTAGATGAAATTTGGTATAGAGATAGTTTGAGTCGGGGAAAGAACATACGATAGTTTTTATCCCAATATACCCACGGGATAGACACTTATGCGGGTGAAACCCCGGGGCGCTGCTAGTCCACAATAATAATATGTTATAGATTTTCTCGGAATTATTATCGGTTAGACAAAGAATTAATTGAATATAATTATGGTTACAGTTTGCGCGTCGTTGGCCTTGCCACCCTTTTTTTTTGGATGGGAAATCATCAAATGACCCCTCCCGCTCTGGGTGGAGTGGAAGGGAGTGTCAGACTCTTACTGACTTAAGCCCATCCGTGTTCCTTCCTTAGCCCTTTATGTTCCGGGGTAGCGGTAACCGTTTCGGACAATCCCGCACCCCGGCAGGCTTCGGCCCTGGCAGGCCCCTTCCTTTTTGCTGACATCTCTTTGAGGCGCGCGTGGAACACGTACGCGCCGTCCGGCACGGGCCTGGTCCTGATCGGACGGTGAGCTACCCATTACTCTCCGTCCGCAGGCCCGAGCCTTGCCACCCTGTATGGAAGACGTTAAAAGGCCGATGATTACCTGATGAGGTCTCGGAACAGCAACATGAAGCACATGTTGATGACGCCGTTTGTGAGATCGTTCGCTGTACAGTCGAACTCGAGCAGTCCGTCCAACTGCGCCTGCAAGACTGGTAGTGTCTTGAGGAGCTTCTCCGCGTTCATCATCCGGAGGGAGCCTTCTTCCTTACTGTGGAGTTAAAGAATGGAGATGATTAATTAATGCTACATCTTTGTAATGGTAAGCAGCAGTGGCGAAGGGTGAATTTATGACAGAGGAAAGCCGGAGCTAAAAAAAAATGCCAAAAAAAATTAAATTATGAATTGACTATAGTGTGGTTATGTTCTGAATTTTCGAAGGGAAGCCGGTGGGAATCGAGTTGTATGGTACCTTCGCCACTGGTAAGCAGTCTATTCTGGAGTGAGGAACAGAGATGGAGAAATTATGAGCATCGAACACGCGCTTGTTGTTACGTGTTTAATTCTATTATTATCTCATGAATCCGCTGGATGCGGGAAGCACAGCACCGGTTGAAGTGGAGGTGCTTGGGGGAGGCCTATGTCCAGCAGTGGACATCTTTCGGCTGAAATGATGATGATGATTGTCTCATGTCGTGGACTTTAGGTAACTTCAGGACTAATGGAGATCCATCAGTATGGTTATAATTATCATAAAATTTTGTGCAATATCAGCCTGTGACAAACCCAATGTATGAGCAGAGGCCTTTACCTCTTAAAACGAAAGCACGAACATTGATCACCATGCTTACAAGAGTCATAATCAGCCTATAATGTTCTCACTGCTAAGACACAGGCCTCCTCTATGCGAGAGGGAGTGGGCCGTAAGCCGTAATCTGCCAAGAGGGTCCAATGGAGGTTGGTAGATGTAACATGTCTTCCAATTTTTGGTTCTAAGACATGCCGATTTCCTCACGATGTTTTCCTTCACCGTTTTGAGAGCAGTGGTGCCTTATTGAGTGTTAGTACTTTATGACCATGTAATCTCCATTTAACAAAAGGCTATGATATGTAAGTAGTTCTTTTTACCCAACTACGGCGAAGCAAAAAAGAGGGTTATGATTTTGACCGGTATGTATGTATGTATGTTCATCTGTTCCCTCATAACTTAAAAAGTACTTATAATAATTTGAGAAATGAGGTATCGTTGGAAGCCTCTTGACCGTCCGCTGCTTATAGGCTATGTGACGTCACACTAAATTCAATATGGCGCCCTCTACAGGACATAAAGTAGTGAATGTAAAAATAAATATTTTGGGATGGAGCCTTGTTATAACAACTACCCTGCAAAAAAATAAAAACATATTATTACTCACCCCCTCTTAACCTTGCAGAAGTCAAAGGCCACAGTCCTGTAAGACAGCGCCTTCTCATTGAGGTACTTGGCATAACGCCGGATGAACGGAGACATGTCATATCCTGGACATATAGAGGTAAAATGAAACGTGTTCTAGGTGGGCAGTGGTGAGTGTGATGTAGCGGTCATGCATGGTGTTGACACATGTGTAGGGAGTTACAGCGAGTCAATATTTTGTGATTGGTTTAGTTACCAATCGTTCAGGTAGCTTGGCGTGAGCTAAAGTGAACTTTACGTATTACTTTTTTATTCAAGTAAGTACTTATGCCAATACAATCGTTTCCTTACTTAAATCAATTTAATCGCTTGAGACACAATTGATTTTCTATTGTATCGTACTACATAGGGTAGGTACGCGCGGGGCTGGACCGGTTAAGAGCCTATACTACCTCAGCTAAAATTCACTCTTTATCTCGCTCATACGATACTGCTCGCGGACTGAGTGAGAGCGAGACAGAGTGCGGTGCTGGGCGGCAGGCAGCGCCAATAGTTTAGGTATTTGCTTTTTTGCAGTGAAAATAATGGTAATTATAAAAAAGTAAATAACATAAGACCTGCTTTAAAGTAAGTTCAGTTAGTATGCAAAGTTTCATGATCTAATTTGAAGTATTTTTTGAATACCAGCGGTTTATTGTTCGGGTTAGAGGTAACTTTGGATTTTTTTTCTATCGAGAAAATTTTATGGAATCGTGTTTTCGTCTAACATAAGACAGCATTAATCCTCAACTTTACCGTAAGTACATTTATTTCAAAATTAATGGTGCAGTATTTTCGACATAACGGAGGATCACGCTAAGCCATTTGAGGTAGTATAGGCTCTTAAATGTGTTTAAATTTGCACTATGACAGATTGGTAAACATCACAAATTCGTATGTGGATTGATAATTTGACTCATTGTAACTACCCACACATGCTGTATGTGTGGCTTTTGTTGATCATGAATTGTGATGTTTAGTGACATGATTCAGTATGGCAGGTAATTTAACAGGCTCGTTAGACAAGCCAAAATCGGATTTAGTATCCATGCCTGGGTGCTTGCTCTCAGTTTCTAAAAGCCTTTTAATATGATCTGTTCTAAAATCCCATGTCAATGTTGGCTGGTTTTGTTACTTAGTCACATAAGATTTAATAACAGACTTACTGATCATGCTTCCAAAAACTGAGGGCCAGTGTTATTTTAATCCATCGAGCATTTAACGCATCATGGAAATAATCAAAGCATATGCTTTTTCTTATTTTTGTGAGATACAACAAATAAACAAAGCTAACATGGCAATAAGGCTTTTTGGGCCTTAACAACAAATGTGCTGCAAATGCAACGCTAAGCGTTTCAAAAGTCAAACAAAACCATGCAACGATTTACAGTGCATGTGCAATTTAGGGCAACACTCTTAGTTACTACTACAGTGACATGAGTCACGGAATTTTATGGAAAAGTGGATGAAATATAGGACATAAATGAGGCATATACAGGGTGAAATTGAATTCATGGGCATCCTTTTAAGGGGTCATTGTACTCATAATTATGAACAACTTTTACTATGGGAGCAAACCAGAAATCGCGAAAAAAAATCAGCTCTTCCCTACATTTTGACAAGTTATGTGAACATAAATGCAAGGAACAACTGATTTTTTTTCGCGATTTTAGGTTTAGTCCCATAGCAAAAGTTGTTCATAATTATGAGTACAATGACCCTTTAAAAGGATGCCCATGAATTTAATTTTAATCAAGCTAAGTGCCTCCATGTAAAATTTTCAGGAAGCGAAAAAAAGCGTTTTTACCCGACTGCGCGACGCAAAGGAGTGGTAATGTGTTTATCAGCCTATGTATGTATGTATGTATGTATGTATGTATGTTTGTATGTTCCTTTGAAGCACTATACAGACCAAACGCCTGGACCGATTTTTATGATTCACACGTCAATCGATTCCTATTAGTCCGGCGAGTGTCACTAAAGACATGACGTTAATGGAAATTCAATATGGCAACTACTAGACGCCATATTGTGAAAATGAAAAAAATGAAAGTCAAGAAACTATGTCAAGTGGGGTATCGTTGGATAGGTCTTTCAAAAATATCAGTGGTTTGGGGAGACCGTTTTTTGATTAAGTAAACTGTTCGTGACTTATCAAGCTTTAAAGTACCAATTTTCGTTAGAATCAAGTGTCCCCCCCCCCTACCAACTAAACGCGGCAGTAGTACCTATATATTACGAAGTTTAAAGGGAAACTATCACACTTAAGTGGGATTTACAACTCATAACTAAAAAGAATAAAATAAAAAATTAAATTTAAAAAATCAAAAAACCCGACTGCGGTAAAACACTTAAGTTAAAAAAAACTGAAAAGCTAAAAACAAGCCCATTTTAAATTAAATAAAAGTTGGAAGCAGGCGGGACCCATACCATTTTTCTATTTTCAAACTCAAATGGGTCCCGCCTGCTTCCAACTTTTATTTAATTTAAAATGGGCTTGTTTTTAGCTTTTCAGTTTTTTTTAACTTAAGTGTTTTACCGCAGTCGGGTTTTTTGATTTTTTAAATTTAATTTTTTTTTCTAATTTAAGATTCAGGGGTTTTCATTCTCTCTGAGTTTATTCTCCATACTTAGTTAATTTTTTGAAAGTGTGGCGCTTAGGTGCCTTTGATTCTATATGCCTCAAATATGTCTTCTAATGTACGATAGCCGTTTAGCTTTAGACATACATGCGATGGATGATTACGGGTCATTGACCCATTGTGTAAAGGCCAAGGAGTTGCAATAACACATAGTACGATTATCTTAATTCTCAATAGCCATTCAAATAATGGCCCAATCAAATAGATACCAAGAATGTCACCCCAACGTGTATTGAATGTACTTAGGTGCAATCATTACAATATTATCTGTGTCCTGTGACCTATACTTGAATGAGTTGATTCAACTACTTATTAATTGAGTCTATTATATGGCTATCGGGTGAGAATTAATTATTATTACGGTGATTTGTGGTATTAATTGCCCTTTTTTATTGCCTAATATTTATTAATTTGACAAAATATTGGGTAATAAAACAGAGTTTATAGGCAAAATGGAATAAGTCCAGATAAATGATTTTCGTGACGACAATACACAGTGCATTAACATTTACAAAAGCGTGAATTGTACCTAATTGTTACAAGTACGCTAATCTCTAGTTAAAAAATAATTCTAAAATAAAACGAACGAAAAAAATAAAACTCATGAGTTGGTCTAACCCAATTGGTCGGTATCGTGTTTTCTTGTAATACTGTATCCGAGGAATGAAATAGCAAGTACATACATGCCTATAAACAAAAAAAGAAATGTAATTTTAATGGTACCTAAAATTCCCTGAGCCTGTATTTTTAACCGACTTCAAAAAAGGAGGTTCTGTATTCGACCCGTATGTATGTATGTATGTATGTATGTATGTATGTATGTATGTATGTTTGTATGTCCGCGATTTTCTCAAAAACTAATGAACCGATTTTGATAATTCTTTCACTAACGTGATCTGCATACTTTCAGGAAGGTTTTAGTATATAATACATTAGGTAATTATTCTTATGTACGAACTTATATGCATAAATGTACTGCATCTCCGACATTTCGATGCGAATTTTGATGCAATGCACCTTAGCTTGACACCGCTTGGCTGTAATTGTGTATCTATGTATTGTTTACACCATTCCATAACATAACATTACGCCCGTATGGTTTCAGGAGGTAAACAGATGTGTACTATACAGTACACCCACATTTTTTTTTAAATATTTTTTTTTTATTTATTAACCGACTTCATGCCAGTTATTTTAGCTAATTAAATTTCCATAATATATGGCCATATTAAATTGTTGTATCTGATCGTAGGATCATAATGTATACAGGGTGAATTTTTCAAGTGGGCGTGGATGGCCAAATCCGAAACTATGAGGAATAGCGAAAAGTACTCAAAGGAGTCGCGGGCTCGATTTTGATGAAAACTAAAACTGCATCATTGGATTTTTGAAAAATCAGTATTTCTGGCCAGGAATCGAACCTGTTGATTTTGAAAAAAAAAACGCACGCTGTATTATTACACCATTCGATAGTGTCGCTAATAAGGATCATATTCTGGGAAGTAATGACATACGGTAAACTAAAGGAAAGAGCTCATTTTTATCAAAATACTTTTTTATTTTCTTATGCTACCTACCTATTAAACCTTAACTGATTAATTGTTCAAAATTATGACAATTGTTTTTGAATACATAGCTGGATTCGACGTCTCAAGGATTGTACTGCAATTAAAAATTTGAATTTAGAACATAATTTTGTGAAGGTGACTGCGCTACGAGTGTGTCGGGTGTAAAAATATTGAGCATCATTTCGAACAAGGTATGAATTAAAAAAGAAGCAGTTTATTAAAATTCAACATTTTCCTTAAGTTTGCCGTATGTCATTACTTCCCAGAATTTGATCCTTATTAGGGACACTATCGAATGGTGTAATAATACAGTGTGTGTTTTTTTTTTCAAAATCAACAGGTTCGATTCCTGGCTAGAAATATTGATTTTTCAAAAATCCAATGACGCAATTTTAGTTTTTATCAAAATCGAGCCCGCGACTCCTTTGAGTACTTTTCGCTATTCCTCATAGTTTAGAATTTGGCCATCCACGCCCACTTGGAAAATTCACCCTGTATATGATATATTATGTCACTGAATATTGAGACATTTTAAAAAAAAATATTGTAAGGAAAACCAACTTCAAACAAAAAACAAGAAAGGCTTGGTGATAGATCTAGACTGTTTTTTTTTTTTTTATATAATATAATTAACCGACTTCTTCGTCTGCCTCATATGCCCGTAATCTCTCCATTTCGGTTAAAGGCTTACTATCATGTGGATGATTCAATAACTTATTTGTGCTTAAGTCTGAGATAGCTATTCCATCCAATGACTTCACTCTACTGAGTGCCACGTAACATTGACCTTTCGCAAATACTTTAGCACCGAGGTCTATAACAGCTGCGTTGAGAGTGGTCCCTTGAAGTTTATGGACTGTTACCGCCCAACTGAGAATAACTGGCAACATTCTCCTTTCAATATCACCGTAACCACGGTTTCCTTGATAGGTAGCTGTAACTGGAGCGATAGAAACATACCCATTGTTGTCTTTAATCCGTGATCCTATCGTTGGATCGTCAAATAACAACAACACACATTCTGGGAGTTCGCCTTCTTCTAACTGGTCTCTACGTAGAGCAGGCCACTTAAAATCTTTAACTATACCCATTGCTCCATTAACCAAACCATCTGATATTGAAATATTCCTTCTCAACATAATTCGGGATCCTTTAGCCAACTGAATTTCTCGTAATAGACCTCCAGATTTGTTTGGGTCCGCTGGAATTGCATTATCGGGAGGTGTTCGCCCGTATGTTGCTGATTCACGAGATTCATCGACTGCTCGTATGGTATACATTTTAAGTCCTGTACTCATAATGTTTTCCGTCATCATTTCATTATATGAATCAACTTGCTTAATTGTAGGGAAAATTCTAATTGCAACACCATCGGCAAACCTTCCTGTTTTAGATATTTGTTTACGTTCCAAAAGCAATTCAAGTTGATTAGTAGTCAGTTGACCGACGCGCAAATTATTTAATATGTCTATAAATTCAGTATCGTCTCGCTGTCTCATATTATCAGTTAACTCACAAAGTCGAAATCGTCGCCATAAATGAACTTCAGCCTCACACCATTGTGGTTGATCAAAACACCAATGACCATTAACAGGTGGTAGTTGCATTAAGTCTCCAAAAAGTAAAATATTTATGCCACCAAACAATAGTTGGTTATTTTTGAATTCCTGCATGCGTAAATGAATTAACCTGAGATTTTCATATGAGACCATACTGATTTCATCAATAATTAACCATTTAATGTGTCGCCACTTTCGACGTTCTTGTTCAAGACGATGACCACTCATAGGACGAAAAGTCGAGGTTCTACCTTTTTCGACTGGTAAAGAAAATACAGAATGCAGTGTTTTTCCAAAAACAAGGCGAGCTGCAACGCCAGTTAGTGATGCGACTTCGACAAATCTCGCGTTAATCAGGCTGTCGACAGTTGGTTGATAGCAACGTTTAATTAGTTCAACTATTAATTTTAACACAAAAGATTTACCGCTGCCAGCTCCCCCTGTAATGAATAATAACAACTGCTGATTTTGACGGTTATGTAGATCATTGTCTATCGTTTCAGTAACAGTCTTAAACAAATTTCTTTGTTGAATATTTAAACAGTTAATATTGTTATGAAACAAGTCGTCGGTCATTAGATTCACGTTATGTTCAACATTTTCGTTATCGATATTGTCCATTTCCTCAAGCACAATATTATCACCATACACCTGATCTAAAATGTTTTGACTATTGTTATTCGGATTTACGTTAGTATTTATATTTCGGACTGCGTCCAATGCAGCAGCTTGAGCGAATGCTTCTTGAATTACCTGTTCTGCATGAAAAAAATTTTCCACGGAAACATTTGGCATTAGTGGCCGCAATTCGTATCTACATCTTAAGAAAGCTCTTTCAGCTGTTTCGTCTTCCAATAAAAGTTCTCTTTCATTACGGAAAGGTACGTGACATACAATTAAACTGTAAAAAAAGCCTTCACGATCAGAATTGATTGTGTAATATCGTGTTCTTAATACAGCTGGCCGGTTTCTGATCCGCATTCGTGATCCGTCTCTAAGTCGTATAAACCTCTGAATCGACACTTCCTCATTACGAAGCTCATAATCACCATCTTCTTCGGTCCAATTACTACCAGAAATAGTCTCATATCTAACTGCAAATTCTGCTAAAGATAATTCTT
This sequence comes from Amphipoea oculea, assembly GCA_945859645.1. Lineage (NCBI taxonomy): Eukaryota > Metazoa > Arthropoda > Insecta > Lepidoptera > Noctuidae > Amphipoea > Amphipoea oculea. Next base: position 17,636,866 of record OX243883.1, read on the forward strand.
CCAAATCATCCGGTCTATTTTGGTATTTATCAAAAATATTATTAAAAAAAGAATTATCATCGCCTTCCATGCGTAATAATCTGAATCTTAGCTCAGGACGGCAGCTGTTAACAAAAACAGCTTTCCTTGAGCTCATTTTTAATGGCAAATGACACAATCTGAAGGCACATTCCGGCGCACTAACCAATCGTTGCGATAAAATAGCCATAGACACAGAAAACAACTGTTTCCATGCGTCATTTGATCGTCGCCTGGCTCTGTTAACAGCATCCCTTACAATATTTCCGGCGTCGGTTGGCTCACTCTTAGCGACATATTTTGCCACGTAGTATGCGACTGCAGTCACACTACCACAAGGCTGGACATCCATGTTTCCTTGCCATAATTTTAATAAAACTGGGTTATAATTGTTGACCATTTTCTCCCTTTCGGTCCGTTTCAAATTGCAAAATCGGCCTTTGTTTGCAACAGTTTCTTCAGCACCTAAACATTCTATTTCGGGTCTGACAGGTCTTGGGAATCCAAATCGGCACACGAGTATTTCACGATCTTTATAACACGTGTTGCTGTGTTTGTGTTCCTGAACCATTGAAACAAGATCATTGAGGGACTGGTCTTCATTATTAATTGAGCAAGATACAACTTGTTCAATACATTTTTTACCAGCTTCCGTAAAAAAATCTGGCACTGATTCACACCACAGCAACATATGCAGATGTGGACTACCTCGGTTCTGAAATTCAATGCGGTACCACCAATCGACTACCTTTCCCCCAAAAACGTCATTGTCGTTCTTAATAAATCGCAATATAGCATTAACACGGAGCATAAACTGTCTAGCTACAACAACGGGATACTTTTCGACGAGACTTTGACGGTCTTGAAATGATAAATCTTCAGAGTTTTCATCAGGTCGATTATCAGCTATTAGTAGTGCTTTTTGCATATCTTTCCAATTTATATCATTACATGATAAAGTTACAAACCAAGTTGGTGGACCTATACTTCTTACCATTGCTATTAATTCTGAGCAAGCTCTACGCCAATAGGCTCCAGTTCCTCTTAAGTTCCGCATGGTAAGATGAATGTTATCGACCAAATTTTGAGGAGTATGTTCTCCTTGACGCATTCGGCAGGAAACACTTACGCTCGATTTAGCTTTAAAATATTCTACCATTGAAAGGGCAAAGAATAAATAGTCATTATTGTGGAACCGTTTGTCACTCCCCATAATTCGTGATTGATAATAATCTAATGGCGTTATAGGTATTGGCCTACTTTCGCCAAAACCGTTAATTCCGTGCGGATATAAATAAAACCATGCCAACTCCTCAACTCTACGTTCTCTATCTACACTCAAGGGTGGAGCAGTCTTTCTGCGAATGTTAACCAATGGTACAGGATTATCCTCATTGTGTAAATAACGTTCGGTAGAATTAATGTTAACCACCGTCTCAACTGCAGGAACATTGTCGTCAATTGCAATCAGCATACTTGTAGCCACCACACAATCATCGATATTACGTTGGTGTGAATTATTAATAATTTCGACATCATTTACCTGAGAAACTGCATTCGATGTTGTCCCTCCGACGGATTCGACCACATATACAGGAGTTAGTGTGAATTGGTTACCCATTATACTATCTTTATTGGTACGAATCAACAAATTTTTGAGTAAGACATCACAGAGAGAATTGTGTTGGTTAAATTTCATGCAGCATGCAGAACCATGGATAGGGGCATTGAAACCTTTAGGCCCACGAGCGTGGGAATCAAACAAAAAATAATCTTGTTCTAGTTTACAAACAGCTACACTTTTCAAGTTAGCAGTCAGAATTCCATATTTATTATTCTCAAAGAAATTTATTATTGCGTTTCTTATGTTAGGAAATCCTTCTGCAGAATTGTCTACTTCCAAATGACCACTAATGGAATTTATTTCGGAAAATGACAAATTAAATGAGCGGCCACCATATTCAATATTTGGCAAAAGCTCCCTAATGGCCAAAAAGTCAGTATTGTCCTCATTATTAGAAGGTATAATCCTAGTATTCATACACTCTCTATAAAAACGATCCCCAGATAACAGAATAAGATCGACGTCACTCGCAGTCCAATTATTTACTGGTGTACAAAAAAAAGCTACATTAGCTACCACTGCCACAGCAGTGCATTGCCGCCCTCTTGATTCTTCTGAAAATCTTATGTCGCCCTGGTGGAAAGAACCTCTTAAAATATAACTATTTTCGCCTAAAGTTCTAAACCCCCTTCGGGCGACACTTTCCCTTTGTCTTGGAAGTTCTGGTTGGTTGATTGGTGGTTCCAGTTCAACAATGTCTAAAATATTAATACCATTATCGGAAAATGCTGCTCTAACATTTCTATATAATGGATTGTTAGCTATAAGCCATGTCAACCCAGATTTTAAATTATCTATATTAATAGAAAACTGTCTTTGTGATCTAACATTTTCTAATGATTCAGCAATTATAACTATTCCCGCTCTTTCGATAGGAAGAGGTAACTGATCAGCCAGCTCTTCAATATCCTGGGCAAATAAAATTGCTTGACCTTTGCACCACTGTTGACTAAATCTGTTAGATAATTTTAATATTTTAAGAAATGGCACGACTCGCGATAACAACCTTTTTTCAAATATAGAAAGATTTTGTATTAAATCTGGAATTGGTGGTACATCCATCTTGTTCCAAAAAACTTGTGGGGGAGTTTTACCTTTTTTAAAGTTTGAATTACATCTACTGCAGGCAGTTACCTCCGAGACCAGATTAAATTCCTGTGGGAGCAGTAATTTGATTCTATCTGTTAATTTTAGATTGCATTTTTGAGGAGGATACAACATTTTCCTACAAAAAGTACACGGGAAAGTAGCAAAAAGCCAAATATTTGTCTCAAAATGTTGAACATTTTGGCATCGTCTATTTAAAGCAGCATTCTGTCGCATCCGAGATAGTCGGCTTGCTCGTTGTTCTTCATTTTCGGTAGATCGAATATGTCGAGCATGTCCGCTTAGTGAAGCAAGCCGATGCTGACTTTGCTCAGCAGTTTCGGCTGCTCTAGAATGACGAGCATGCTCGCATAGAGAGGTAAGCCGATGCTGACTTTGCTCAGCAGTTTCGGCTGCTCTCGAATGACGAGCATGCTCGCTTAGAGAGGCAAGCCGATGCTGACTTTTCTCAGCAGTTTCGGCTGCTCTCGAATGACGAGCATGCTCGCTTAGAGAGGCAAGCCGTTGCTGACTTTGTTCAGCAGTTTCGGCTGCTCTCGAATGGCGAGCATGCTCGCTTAGAGAGGTAAGCCGATGCTGACTTTGCTCAGCAGTTTCGGCTGCTCTCGAATAACGAGCATGCTCGCTTAGAGAGGCAAGCCGATGCTGACTTTGTTCAGCAGTTTCGGCTGCTCTCGAATGACGAGCATGCTCGCTTAGAGAGGCAAGCCGATACTGACTTTGCTCAGTAGTTTCGGCTGCTCTCGAATGACGAGCATGCTCGCATAGAGAGGCAAGCCGATGCTGACTTTGCTCAGCAGTTTCAACTGCTCTCGTATGACGAGCATGCTCTCGCAAAGAGGCAAGCCTATACTGACTTTGCTCGTTAGTTTCAGCTGCTCTCGAATTGCGAGCATGCTCGCGCAAAGAGGCTACTACTTTTTGCATTTGTTCCTTAGATAGCGCCTTTCTAGATGTACGTTCACGGTTACGTTGAGAGATTAAACGTTGTTTACGTTGTTCTGCATTCTCACGGCTACGAACAGTACGGGCATTTTCCCTAAGGTATTGGAGGCGTTGATTATTTTGATTTATATTTTCATTAACTCTATTTTTATTCTTGCGTATAGAATCCTTAGTTTTCCGTCCCAAACCCATATTTATCTCAATTAATAAAATAAAATACTAATACTAAAATGAGACACTAAAAAGCACAAAATAAAATGAAAGAAAAAAAATGAGAATAAAAAGCACAAAATAAAATGAAATTAAAAAATGAGTCTAAAAAGCACGAAATAAAATGAAAGAAAAAAAAACGAAATGAAAAATACAGATTTTACGTAAACTAATTCAGAAAATAAATTTTTTTCAAAGAAAAAAGAACCGCCTTCAAAAAAACACGAACTCAAAAGTGATAAATAATATTTTATTCACTTCACTTTGCATAACACCTTGTCTTAATTTTAAAACAATAATTTAGGATTCAATTACAAAACCCAAATCATACCTATTATTTTTTTTTTTTGAAGTCGGCGCCAAGTTAATTGACATTAATTAACTAATTTATACAAAAAAGTACTTGGGACAGTATTAAAACTATCAACAAAATCTAAACAATCACGAAATATTTACTATATCAACACCCTAATCTATACAAAAGAAAATACCTACGGCAGTACAAAACTATTAACAAAACCTAAAAAATCATGAACTATTTACAATAATGAAATCTGAAGCCCAAAAACTTAGAAATAGGTACATAAAATACCGTAACTTTACAAACTAGTACCTATAACGAAAAACTGAAATTTGAAATACTGTTTAACTAATAACAGTAAATACCTATCTGTAGATAAACTTAACGAAAATGTTTACAACAGTTAAACCTAATTATAATAATAAAAAAATAATATAACAATGTTCAATTGAATTTTTCCGGCAGCTAATGCGTTACAAAGAATTTTTAGAAATACAGAACCGTCAACGACGTCTGCCCTCAAGCGTCTGGCCGCTTTCGGGTTGCACACTCGAGAACGCCCCCACCCGGCGCCCGCGCGCGTCGGCCTTGAGCGACCGGCTCCGGCTCACCGGCTAGCGGCTGACAAATGTACTCACAAGTCACGCATACTGCATACGTGTCACAAGTCTCAACGCAAAGCGAACGCGAACGCGTAATTAAATAAGGGAATAGTTTATGGCGCCGACTTCACAAAAAAAAATAATAGGTATGATTTGGGTTTTGTAATTGAATCCTAAATTATTGTTTTAAAATTAAGACAAGGTGTTATGCAAAGTGAAGTGAATAAAATATTATTTATCACTTTTGAGTTCGTGTTTTTTTGAAGGCGGTTCTTTTTTCTTTGAAAAAAATTTATTTTCTGAATTAGTTTACGTAAAATCTGTATTTTTCATTTCGTTTTTTTTTCTTTCATTTTATTTCGTGCTTTTTAGACTCATTTTTTAATTTCATTTTTGTTTAACAATAACAAAACTAAGGTCATAGAATGGTGCTGCAAATTAAGTTTTTTCAACTCTCAACTCAAGCAGCGGTACAGTGCAAAATGAACAAAAAAAAAAAACGAAAAGTTGCACCCCATCCAAGCGTGTACCAGCTACACGTGAGCAGACGGACAGACATTTACAAAAAGCCGCCATTTTGTTTTTAAACTCACCAATCCGGGCACCGGCCGCGCCTTTGCAAGCATTAGGGAAAATTAAATTCAGTTAGACAGTAGAATTTTACGAAATAAATTACATAATATTTAGAACTATTAAATATTCTCGTGTATGGAAACCAGATAACAAGAGTAAATCGAAAGTCCCGAAAATTGTTTTTTTTATAACTACCCGCATTAAAAAAAAACAATTATTAAGAAATGCTGTTGTGTCATTCAGCAAGTGCAAACTGCGAAAAAGTGCTATGCAAAATGCGATAGACAATGTGCTCGAAACATACAACATTTATGTGATGTAAGATGCAGTTTATGATCAGATTCATCCATCTGGTCTGAAAGTCCATCATACTGCATGACCTGTGCACCTAATCCAAACATTTCTGAAGCATCTTAGACATAAGGCACTAGCCATATCCTTAGTTAGGCTATCAGTTCTATCTGATCTACTAATTACAGACAAAACCGGAAAGAGAAGGTCATTCTAGCTGCCTTATGAGGGAGAGTGTTTTAAATGACTTAACTAACGGGTACACCTTTTCTAAAATTTAAGGCAATTTGCAGGCCAGGATCAGGTTGTATGTTGAATAAAATATGACAGACATTTGCGACCGTAAAAAGTATATATTTACAGAATTATAATAACAAAGGTCATAAGGTCACATAACGTCTCTTAACGTCATATAAGGTTTGTGTTGAATTTAAAGTTGCGCCTAATTTAGTAGCTCTAATTATTTTGCATCTCTTTCTTATATTATCTGCAAGTAAAAGATAGCAACACTTTTATTCAGAGCCCCAACAATATCATCTGTCTAATAAGTAGATAGACATTTGCACCCATCAATTTGCAAAGCATGCAGTATTGTCTTTACAAAATAATCCATGTAGAAATAGTCCGTATTTCTGCCATGGCTGCCAATCTTAACGGAGACTACCCTTCTGTTCGGGAGATAGTATAGTGCACAAGCACAGAATACTTAATAGTACTAAGTAGTACAAGTGTGTGCGCAGGTAGGCGCGCAGGTGCACTCACTCTTTCCTCAATCTCATAGTCCAATGTAACGGCACGTAATCCGACACGACAGGAGAGAGATCAGAGGGGCAATTCTCGTAATTTTAAGAACGTTCACAGTCTGATCTGTCTCAATCTGCCAAATATACCTCTAATTTTCCTACATTTTTGACCAGTTTTTGACATTGGTTGTCGCTGAGATAGATTGCGACTAGATTTTGAACGTTTTTAACTACGGGAATTGGTCTTCAGGCGTAGGACCAAACGGCTAGAGGTGTTTTTCGGGGCACGGACGGGTATCATACCGCCAACTTATAAACTCACGCCCCCTTACAACAAAACAAGGTTTTTCTTTAGATTAGGTTTAAACCACTGAGCCAGTTAATGAATTAAGAACCTAAGGTTCTTTATACATAAATGACAGCTCAGTTTGGTGGGAAGTTGTCATTTTAGTATTAAGAACTTTGCCTAAATCGAAACAAAGTTCGAAATACAAACACTGGCTCAAAAGTTATGGCTGCGTTTTCACCAAAGATGATCGAGGATGCGTAGCGAGGAATATGTGTAAAACTAACCATTAACAACGCTAATTTAGTTCAATCTATGAAAATTTATTTATTTATTCATTAGCACACATACAATTGTTTTTACAGGTAAGACCCAAGCTAACAAAAGTAGTCATGGATTGCTAATTGTCCAGCCCCAAGTACCGGCAGGGCAATTGCGTAACACATTATCAATCGGAATCGGTTTCATTTTGACAGTTCAACAACATTCATTGCGTTTTTAGGTGCTGAGCAGACAAATTTTTCGAACTTATGAAGCAATGGATTAGCAATTTGCTTCAAAATGATTCAGATTCCGATTGATAGTGTGTTACGCAATTAGGGTGCGGGTCTGGGTAAAAGCACAAGTTACACAGTGGACAACATACCAAGTGTCACCCTCTGCAATTCCGCCAAAGAGCAAGAAAATATGTCCAAACGCCGAGAGACACTATTTAGTATTCTTACTAATTGGTTTGTTCACGCACACACACATCCCTCGCTACGCATCCTCGCTCATCTCTGGTCGAAGCGCAGCCTTTTTTTTTTGGGTAGGAAATTATGAAATAACTTCTCCCACTCTGGGCGGAGGGCGTGTCAGACTTTACTGACTAAAACCCACCCGTGTTCCTTCAGTTGCCTGTGCCAGGGGCCACGGTATCTCTTTCGAATAACCCGCGACCCTGGCAGGGTGGAAACGCAGCCTTAGGCTAGAATTAAACTTAGATTTTGTTTTGTGATGAGACGGCGGGAGTTTTCTTAGTATATACAAACACAGAGTAAAAATATAATCAACAATCAACGACTGGTTTCCTAACACATTCGTAATTATTAGCATACACCAGCAGGTTTTTATCAATGGATGCTTATAATCAATAATTCGCAGCAATAACAATAATTATTCAGATAAGGATAATTATGGTTTACCCAGACCTACATAGTTTTAGTCGTGTGTGTCATATACCAGAATTTATATACTGGTTTTATAATATTACATGCATTGGAGATTTGTAACTAGATATTTAAATACTGCAAATGAAATGTTTATCCTTAACTTTTGTATTTGTAGTTTGAGTCAGTCAATCCTTACATTCTCCTTTTCTGTCGTTTACGTTCATAATGTGGTTTGGTCAGCGGGGTAACTGCGTAACACACAACAATAGCAATGGCTTTTATTTCGACAGTTCAACAAGATTCATTGCGTTATTTACGTTGTTGAGCAGACACATTTTTCGAACATATGAAGCAATGGATTAGCAATGTCCTTCAAAATCATTCTGATTGATAGTGTGTTGCGCAATTAGGGTGCTGGTTTTCTCCTACTGCCTCGATTGTAATTTTATATTGTTACGAACATAGTATTTTGAAAATTTATTTCTAAGTTGCAATCGTTATAACACGAGAAAATCGCTTTTGAATTTTGCTGAGTGCACACAATTTGTGCTCGTCACTGTACGACCGAACAAACACAAGACATGGAGAGCAGACACCATTCTAATAAAACTTACATAAAGTAGTGCCATGCCGGGACATTTCGTCGCCATGAAGGACGTTTGAGAGGCAGACGATTTGAAGGGCACTGACTTCCTTATGCGTCATAGAAGATTGTATTTTGTTAGTCATACTCGTCCGAAGTCTATGGGAACCGACGTGTTAACTGTTTATGTGTACATTAGTTGTAAAGCCATAGATTAGATAATAGTTACTACGTAAGGAAATCTGCAGTTTATACTACTAATATTATAAACGCGAAAGTTTATGAGGAAGGATGGATGGATGGATGTTTGTTACTCTTTTACGCAAAAACTACTGAACGGATTTGGTTGAAAATTTGGCAACCAGGATTAACATAGGATAATTTTTATCCCGATATTCCCCCGGGGTCGAAACTTATGCGGGTGAAGCCGTGGGGGCACAGCTAGTACCACATATGAATACAGGGTAGCAGGGACACCAACCCGCAAACTGTAACCTCATAATTCGGCACAAGCTTCAAGACCCTCGGAGTAGAAATTGTTCGACGGTTATAAAAAAAAGTTGTTTAATAGCGGTGCAATTCCTACGATGCCAAAATTTATGGAACAGAAATTTCTTTTTTAAATATCCGGCGAGTAATTTTGAACAGGGGCGTTCAGAAATATGAACTAAATCTATCAGATGGCGCGTCGCTGACCCTGGCACCCCGTATTCGTATATTAGTTTAGGATATGCAGAAACTGTAGTAACGTTATTAACCTTTTGAACGCCATTGTCACATATATGTGACAAACGAAATCTTATCCTGAACGCCAACGTCACAAATATATGACAAAATACACGTCGGTCGTCGTCGTCGGATATTATGAAATAAACAATTTAATCATTACTTTTGTGTGTTTTTATTTATATAATTTAAAAGTTTAAGCTTCCGTCTATATTGTATTGCATGAAACTAATATAAATAAACCACCAATATCGAGAAATTTGTTGTTTTAAGTGTGTGTATGTTGTTGTGTTGTTAAAGTGGCCTGGCGTCAGGGGTAAGGCAATACGTTTATACTCTGGCGTTCAAAAGGTTAAGATATAAGTATGCAGAAACTGTAGCAGTTACGTGCCTGCGCCTCGTCCATGAAAGGATAATGTCGCGAGAAGTTTTCTGATGTACAGACGCCAGCACAACGCGCTACCCGAATCAGTCAAATTTCTTTGATAGCTTTTCAACTTTACTACAAAGTAATAAGGTTCATATTCAATTGGGAAAATTTGACAGATTGGGGTAGCTTGACTTGCTGGCCTCTGTACACAGTAACAAGATTACTCTAGCTGGGGCGTCACTTTGCTAGTTTAGTTTATTAGTGTATAGTCTCACTCCACGTGCTCTAGCTGTATAAACGAGGCTCTATACGATACCGGAACTCGATTCCCTCCAATAGAAAATCTTTTGCTAATTCTTCATTCATGCATCTCACCATCCGTGAAAATTCTACAACAGAATCCTTATTGAAGAAAGAAAGAAAATACGTTTATTTGCGGTGAAAATAAAGCAAAAAAAAAAAAAAGGTAGGGGGAAACATGCGTCACATCCACGAAAAACGGCTACAGCTCGCTAATTGGACTCTGTTGTAGAATTTTCACGGATTGCAGTCTTTGATGAACCCGTAGGCCGTATTCGCTAACTATTTATGCAACAGTGTTGCTTCTGTCCGTTACCCATAAGGTGACTAAGTAAGGTTAATGAGTAATAGAATCCACCTGTAAACCATTATCGTAGTGTCTACAGCCTCACCAAAGGGTCGCGGAGGTCACATACATCTGTAAGTAATTTGAGAAGATCGTGCCTTTGCTTCTAAGCAAGTAGCTGTACCTTTAAGAACGAGTTAAACAGCCAGGGTAACAATAGGACGATAAATACAACCTTTTACATATAATTTATTGCTAAAAAAATCGATACATTTATTTCTTTCTCGAAAGGAGCAAAATCTGTACAGTCTAGCAAGTTAACTTTTGCGCTTCGACCTTTGCCATTTTTTTTAGCGCGTCCTCATAAAATGCAACACTTATCCAAAATTAAATCGTCTCTTAACCTCATTCTGGGTTATCTTAAACGTATCTGCCTTTATAGGTTACCTACTAAAAGTCTGAACAACATCCGTAAAATTTGAGTACTTAACTGACCGTATTAAGATCATAACAATACAGTGAGGCACAAAGCTTAAATGTATTAAAGTTAGGAATTCGGAACTTTTAATTTTAAAAGGGCATATAAGCACCTTTATTGCTTTGTCCTTTACTGCAAGCATTCTACTTCGAATCTGATTTATGTTCCTTACGACTTTAGTTCTAAAGTTATAGTTTCAAACTGAGAATTGTGTTGCTAACAGCCATGCCTCTTGATGACTCAGAGTTCGATTGTTGAACCATAAGTATTGGAAGCAAAAAATGCATTAGCAAATAAAATTAATATTGACTGAATAATTTAACCGTCGGATAATGTTTGATGAGGACTAAAGTTCGATTTAAGAAATATATAAGTATGTTTATCAGTTGTCTAGTACCCATAACACAAGCTCTGCTTAGCTTGGGACTAGATGGCGTTGTGTGATAGTTGTGGAATATTATTATTTATGACTATTATACACTCGGCGTCACAAAAATCGCACCTCTTTAAAAATTCCCTTCAAAGTCATTTTAACCCTATTAATCAATGGTAGACATATGACTATAAGGTATCATTGGAAAGGCAATTTATTTAAATTTCAGAATAAATCAATGGATTTGGTTTTTTGTTTACCAGGGAATAAAAAAAAGCAAGCTAATGCAAATGATTAAAAAGTTAAATTTTATTTTATCAGAAAAAATTACAACAAAGTCCTTAAAAACAACTTAAAACCTAGTGTTACCCCTCTAGCCCTGATGACTGCTTCCATGCGTTCTCTCATGGACCTAATTAATGTGACAACAGTCTCTTGCGGAATGTTGTCCCATTCTGCAACGACGGCATCTTGGAGGTCTTGGAGAGTGGTAGGGGCAGGATCACGTGCCCGTACTCGCTGTTTCAGTTCATCCCAAAGGTGCTCAATAGGGTTTAGGTCTGGACTTCACGCCGGCCTGCGCATAACAGGGATTCCAACTTCTTGCAGGTAGTCTCTTACAATAAAAGCGGTGTGACAGCGGGCGTTGTTGTGCATTAACGTGAACCCACTGCCAACAAAACCCGCATAAGGGACAACCTTCTCCTCTAAGATCTCTGTTATGTACCGAGCAGCAGTCAGCGACCCTTGCCCGCGAGCACTTCCAGTCCGAGAAACACACACAAGGTTCGTTTTGCCGCCGATTGACATGCCGCCCCAGAACATGCACGAGCCACCCCCGAATTCCACTGTCTCTTGAATACAGGCTTGTGCAAATCGTTCCCCTTGCCTCCTATACACTCTTCGACGCCTGTCGTTGCAGAAAAGACACACCCTCGTCTCATCCGAGAAGAGCACAGCCCTCCATTGGTCTATTGTCCAATCCACATGGTCACGGGCTAATTGCAACCGGTCTCTCCTATGCTGTGCAGTCAATTTTGGCCCTGTAGCAGCCCTATGAGCTGCAATTTTCTTCTCTTGCAGTCTTCTTCTAATCGTGGAGACGCTTACAGAAGTTTTGCGAGCTGATCGCAGTTGTTGTTGCAGCTCAACAGCATTGGAGAACCGATTACGTAAACACGTCGAAACAATGAAGCGATCGTCTCTTTCGGATGTGCACCGTTGTCTTCCAGATCCACGTCTTCGGATATAGCCACCAGTCTCTTGGAAGCGTTGGAATACTCGTCGAACGGCAAAACGACTCAAGTTCAGTTGCCGAGCAACATCACATTGCCGCATCCCTGATTGCAGTAGTGCAATGACTTGAGCGGCTTCATCTGCAGTGGTATCCATCTTCTGGGGTATTTTTCTTGCTGTAGCTGTTCACGTGTGTTCACTTCAAAGGTTGAATAGCGAATGACCCACATTTAACCCGGGTCGCCCGTTTTATACCCTTGTAGGGAGGTGCAATTAGTGGCCGTTGTAATGCGTATTTTGACAACATTTTTTTTAACGTTACGTGCTAATGAGATCTGTTGTGTTTAGGAATTCTAACTGTTGTTAATTTAAAGGTCGTTAAACATACTTTCAATTGATACCAATATTAATTGGGTTTAATGTATTCGTTGCTGGCGGGATATGCTTTAAACTTATTTTCGAAGAGGTGCGATTTATGTGACGCCGAGTGTAGTAGCAGTCATGTAAAAGTCAGTCAAAATAAGGATATGCAAAGTATCTAGCTAGTAGCTTACATGATTTTTACCAGGTGCTTTTAACAAAACATTTATCCATACTATCCATTCTAATATAGTATTATAAATGCTAAAGTAACTCTGTCCATCTGTCTCTTAGGTTTTCACGCCTAAACCATTGAACCGAACGTTATGATATAGGTAGTCCAAAACCTGAAGATGAATTTAGGCTCCTTTTTATTTTGGATCGCACACGAGGTAGCGGGCAACAACTAATCCATTATAATTATAAATCCCGAGATTTTAATTTAAATAATTTCAAACTAAGCATGTAAATGATATTGATAACAGACCTCAATAAAAATAAATAGATTTGTTTTCAACTCCACGCAATAATAAAAGCTATCAAACTGAGCAAATATATTATCACAACAATTACTCTTTTCATAAACAGACTAATGCACTTCTATTATCCCAAAGCAATTCTTTATTTCTGCAATACAAGAAAACAAAAGAAAACATCAAAATGACTACACGTTCGTATTTCAAAAAATATTTGCGAGGGAAAAATCGGAGTTACGCAGCTGACCGAGGTTGTAATGTCATTGACCTATAAGGTCACCGGTCAACGTATAGTGCTCATACGTTAGGCGGAACGAAACCGATATGCCCACGAACTATGTGTGTATGTAGAAGGTTATAATAGCATTCCGGTGTTACGGCTAGATATGCATCAAAAGGGATTGTGGAATATTCGGACAACAGGTTAAATGGAGTATAAGATTGGGGGAAGACCATAGAAATTATACATGGACTTTGTGAAAGATGATATGGCTAGAAAGGAGGTGACTATCAAGATGACAACTAATAGAGAAATATGGAAGAAGAAGACATGTTGCGCCAACCTCCAATAAATTGGGATAATGGCAAGACACACTATCAGTAGCAATAACTGTCATTTTGACAGTTTAACAACATTCATTGCGTTATCTACGTTGTTGAGCAGTCAAATGTTTCGAACTTAAGAAGCAATGGATTAGCAATAAATAGCCATTGAAATTATTCACATTAAGATTGATAGTGTATTACGCAATTAGGGTGCTGTATTCATCGAAGGGGAAATCAGAGGTGTCCAAGGAGACTCAGGTTGTCTTTAAAAGATCGCTCTTAGAGATAAGACCGCCCATTGTGTCACCCATTGTAAAGTTTCTATATTTATGTCTGTAATTTATATGGTGTTCATAATAAAGAGTATTCTATTCTATTCTCACTCACAGTTTGCTAGCATTATTTCAAAACCCATGTAACAACGGACGAGCGTATTGCATCAAGCTGAGGACAAATGTATTCTCCGGGTTGCTACTTAGATTTTCTTAACGGAAGACTATAACAACACTTACAACGACATAATTTACGAGGCAGTAAGTAACAAAAAAAATGGAATATCCTTAATCCTAAGAGACACTGAATATAATGTATCAAATGGATTACCCAGTGTAAACGATATGGTTACACTCGTTTTTACCGTCGATCGCGTGATCTGTCTTCCTTTATCACTCCCAAAGGTTTCTTAGAACATTTCCGGGTAGAACGGGATATTATTACTCCAATATATACTAGAGAATAAGCCTATGAAGTAAAGAAAGAAGGAAAGAAAGAAAATACGTTTATTTGCAGCAAATTAGACGGAGAGATATAATGTTGCCTTATTTTGTACGTAGGCAACTAACCCGTCAGACTTAACCTAGCAGCCAGCGTCAGAATCTGGCGACGTTTTCTTCCAAATACAAATAAAGATGTAACAGACAAACTCTAAGAATAGTCAAAACTCTATAAAGCAGTAACACAATAAAATTAAAACCATTAACACCGCAGAGGCGCAGACAAAAAAAAATCCGCCAGTCATACGCCAGACACAAAACTTCCTAATATAGAGCAACGAACGTTTAATTCTAGTTTTGCGCCATATAAGCCAGTAGGGCGCCAAGATTACTTGGCACTGGCAAACGTACATAATGACGTGGAAATACTACGCTCCACTCGGCAGTTTGTGGATCCGTTGTATAATACCATCCACGACGACATTACTACTATGGATTCTCGAGTGTGATTCTGCGTTTGCAAATTAAGAGGACTACATGACCTAAAGCGCGGTCAATGTCGTACTGCATAGAAAAGAAAGACAAGCGCGATGAAACAACCCTGGTAATTTATTGCAAAAATATGAAGCAATTGTCTATTTACGAAAAATCTATTGTTTGATCTAAAAAATTAAAACACTAGAGTTTTAGTATGTTGCTTGTAGAATAATCTGACAAAAAATCATAATGATTGTATGTATATTAGTATGTTTTTTATTGTTAAAAGAAAGTTTTTAGAGGTATATTCATGATTTTTTTCTATCGTATCAAATTAGTTGTATTATGTTTTCAACACACTATCTACCTAGCATATATCCTAAAGAATGTCATATATTTTTTTTGATTTTGTTTACTGTAGTCGATCATATACTTTTATTGTTTCTAAAACTTGCGTTTTTTGAGTTTAGGTCCTGTAAGCCCCATAAGAGACTGTTGCGTTTAGAGCGGAAATGTGGTGTTGGGATTTTTATTAGCTACTAGCTTCTGCCCGCGACTTCGACTGCGTGAAATTTTTGTTCCCCCGACCCATCCCGTTTCATCGCATCGCCGTGCTATTGCTTCGTTTTCGCTTAGCGTTCTTTCAGACTTTTTTGTTTTTACTTAGCTCCTATGGGTGCCTACTGTTATGTAGGCTGTACCTTCCGCAAGAATTGGGCAATCAAATGCAAAGAGAATTTTATCCAACTGGTAGTTCCAGAGATTAGAGAGTTCTTCACAGCGGTCAATTTAAATAGTCAGCCCAGAATTTGGCTACGACTCTGGCACCTTCAGTAGAGTCCATCAGTTCCTGTATTTTGCAAGCAACGGGACACATTGGACACGATATTAAGTGTCCCGTTGTTTGTGGAACAGCACCCCACAGGTGATCTGATCTAATTTGCTTTGAATAATATATTGTTTGTCAAAATTGATTCGTAATTGCACTAAGCTGCTACTAAAGCGGAGAAAACTCCTATTCTATTACTTGTATTAACCACCAAAGAAATGATAACTTTTTAAAATCTTAGCGTATCGGTGGAAAAAAGTTCATGTTATTACGTGAACTTTTGGCCCGAAATTTTGCTACGCGAACTGCACTCTTATGACTGGGTCTTCATAAAGACATCAAGTGCACAGGTAACAGGGCGGGCATGCGGCGCAAGATGACAGGTGAGCCATTGTCTGTGGGAAGACGCCGCATTCGCGCTTGAGATCTGAGCCGTTCATGAACCTGTGGAGATTTTCTTTGCTCCGGCTGACTTCGGGTCAAAGTCTTTAGAAATTAAGTCAGCCATGGTGACGCGTGCTCACATTGTGCATTATAAGATCTCAAACTCAAAGCATTTATTTCAATTAAACCATGTACAGGCACTTTTGAATTTTCAAAATTAAATAGTCGGTCAGTTAGTCAGAAAGTTGAAGCTAGTTGCCCATTCCAAAACGTAGATCTCTATGGAGAAGAACGGGCAAGAAACTCCACGGACACTCTTTTAAATCAAGATATTACGAAATCCTGGGCACATTATTCTTGTTTCTTCTATATGTGAGAACAATGTAAAAAACACACTAATGAAGAAACAGTTAAAAAAATAAGATTAAAAATAAGCCTTGGCAGTTAAGAGATGACCAGTCTCAACCGACGGCGCCCGTTCACGAACATGACGCGTGGATCAGCACCATCCAGCTCAACCATTTTGCAGGGAACCGAATGATCCAACACACCTCCTCCGCAAACGAGGATACAAATCTTGCTGACCGGCTTATCTTTTGACCGCATATACATAGCATGTTCGTAAAGATCGTACGTACATGAAAGTAGATCATTCCTTTCAACAATTTCATTCAAAACTTCAAAATGAATAAAACTATAGGCAAAACAGTCGTCTATGTAATACATTTATTATTCTAAAACACGCTACCATTGTAGTTTTATCATCACGCAACCATCCTACGCATGAAAACTTTGCGTGTTTAAACCCCTTAAAATATGAGGTGTGATATTTACTAGTACTTGTCAAATGATAGGGGCTACTGAGTCCCATATCTGTAGCCAATATCTACGACATGTCCTAAGCTAACATTTTCGTTCGTATCGAATGAAGTTTACTTTGGATATTTCATCTTGGAGAGCTTTTACGGAGAAGGTTATTGCTTCCAGCATATGGGTTGACAAGAACTTATGTTTTTAGGAATATAGACATACGGTTGCCGCAAGGGGCAACCAACACCTACAGGATGCATCGGTCAGATGGGGCCGGGTTGTCAAAGAGTGGGTGCCTGAAGACAGACGTCGTCACCGAGGCAGGTCTAAGAAACGCTGGCGCGACGAACTAGCCTCGTTCTTGACCAGAAAAGGCAGTCAAAGATGAATGGAAAAGTATGGCGGAGATCTACGCCCATCAGTGGGACGGTATAGAAAAGACAACGCTAATATAATACGAAGGATTTGCTAAAACGTGTTTGGAATTTTCTCATAGAATTTTTTTCGACGCCCGACAAATCGTAGAAGGCTATCAGCGCCGAACACTCGGTATATAATACCGACTGTATATCTAAACTTGACCTTCGTAACCACAGCTGTCGGGTTAATAAGAAATGGCCTGTTGAATACAAATATAGGGATTATTGGAAATATACGGCATTACATAACATCAAGCCTGTGCATAAAGAGGCGACATTATATGTGGTACTACAAGTGTACAATGCTAATCTCGAGGACGGACGAGGCTAAAGTATAATTGGAAATATAGAGCATTACATAACATCAAGCCTGTGATGCCTGAAAAGTTAGGCAGTGGGGTACCTAGACCCACATTTTGCCAGTTATGTTAAAGTCCCATGTTTTAGGGGGCGAGCCTTAGGCCATATCAACCAGGCACAAATCCAGGCTCCGGGCTGCTACTGAGAAACTCCTGATGGAAAACCCCAATAAAATTTTGCACGACCTGGGAATTGTAACCAGGACCTCCTGCTCAGCAGTAGCTCTAGTGATCACTACACCAAAGAGGCAACAGGAAATATAGTCCGCATTGTTTTGAACAATTAGTTATGGTCATTATTACACATTCCTTATAAAGTAGGAAAGTTAATAATTAAATGACTGGTAATCGTATAGGTAATTAATTAGCGAACAATTTTGTTATTATTGTAGTCCTATAACTTAACAATGATAACATTTCATTTGCAGTATTTGAAATATAACGTTTTTAACAAGGAATAATTATAAAATAACTACAACACATACCTTGTACTCCGCTTTTGTCTAGAAAATTGCTAAGTTGAAATGTTGAATTACTCGATGCTAGATATTGTGTGAACCTCTGGAAATGGAGAAAAATACGTATTAGTACAAGTTTATTAACATTCTAAAATGTGCTGGGGTTTATTTATAAACGTTGCTTAAAGCTAAGTAGTAATGATAGGCGACTGTTTATTGTTTAACGATACATTTTTGATGTTTACACGTCTTTTAACTTTAAGAAACATTTATGAATAAAGGGGGATTCAATCGTACAAAACAGGGCAAAATTAATCTTCAGCCAGTGTTGACTCATAATTATTGGTATATACATATATGCATATGCAAACGGGCGTACCCATTAAAAAGGCTACAGACCAATATATCATACAGACTTTTTACACATTCCCCATTAACGTGTTAAACCTACGGCTTCCAGAAAGCCCCATTAAAAATTATACCAGATATGACTACAAAGGTTTCCCATAAACAGTCCAGTATCATAAACAAAAACATGGGCACGTTCACAGAACGTATGTAACGATGATATTTTTAGACGAGCTTACCAACAGCCCTATTTTCCGGAAACATTTTTAGGTCAAATGCATGTTCATGTCTTTAAAACGCTCTAAGAGAAATGGAGATATCATGAAAATATTTAAAGCCCTTCTTTTGTATACACATGGAATCCTAATGCTAATGGAAATGTGCATATTTGATTTATCCTTCATTCCTTTGTCAGCTTTGTGTCTAGGGAAATTCCTTTCCTATAATTTCGGTACTAAAAATTAATAAGTGAAGTTTTTAGGATATGACTGTGTATTCTATTTCAACCAGAATATCTTTCTCGAAAGCGCGGCCTCTTAATTGAATACACCCCGCGTCACCGAGGAGGTCAGAGCAAATCCAATTTTCCTAAATTTCGGATTAGCATTGCAGCCCAAACTCAGTGTGAACTGGTATTCCAAACACAGACAAATTCTCACCAGCTTTGATGGCATTACTACAGCAGGACCATTACATTGACAATATACACTCGCGAGCAACCAAATCGACTCAAGCCTTGTCGGCGCACACATACATTGATACAACTAAAATTATGAGTGGAAATTATAAAAATGATATGTCATTCAAAAGCTTAAGATGTCAGCTTTAATTTGATATCATTATCATTGAAATCCATCCATCATTTTTGAAATAAATGATGTCTGAACGCAAGAGAAGGAAAAACGGGAATTTAGGAAAAAGGGTATGGATCTCGTATTTTACAAATTGAACAAAAATTGTTATAAATAAAATTAATTTATTTAAATCAATACTTCGTATTGCCCCCTCTAGCCCTAATTACAGCCTGCAGTCTGTTTTTCATTGACCTTATCAATTTTTTGACATTTTCTTGAGGAATGCCGTCCCACTCCTCTAATAATGCTGTCTTTAGCTCGTCTACGCTTGAAGGGACTGGATTCCTGGCCCTAACTCTTCTTGCTCGTTCCATAAGTGCTCGATGGGATTCATGTCAGGACTGAGCGCAGGCCAGTCCATCGTGCGTAATTCGACCTCTTCCAGAAACTGTCGAGTGACTCGTGTCGTGTGGCAGCGCGCATTGTCGTGCATTAACACGAAGTCTTCACCGACAAACCCTGCGTAGGCCACAACATGATTGAGTAGAATGTCGGTGATGTACCGACCTAGCCCGCCTCCTTGGCCGCCCCCCCCCCCCCCCCCAGGCACGAAAACAAGTTCAGTTTTTCCCTCTAAAGAAATACCAGCCCACATCATGCAAGAACCGCCGCCATATGCCACTGTTTCAGCGAAATAACATTAGGCAAATCGTTCCCCCGGACGCCTGTTGACTCGGCCTCTCCTGTCACTGCCATGCAGACACGTTCTGCACTCATCAGTAAACAGGACCGATCGCCATTGCGCAACGATCCAATTGAGATGCTCTCGAGCAAATTGAAGGCGCGCTTGTCGGTGGCCTGCAGTCAATTTAGGGCCCGTCGCAAGTCATTTTGGCGTCAAGCTGGCTTCCTTCAAGCATCTTCTCACTGTCCACTCGCTGACAGCCACTTGTCGTACACGTCTCAGTTCTTGCTGCACATCAACGCCCGTAAGGTGTCGATTGCGCAGCGAGGTTGAGACAATGAAGCGGTCGTCTCTCTCTGAAGTGCACCGGTGGCGGCTTGTTCTTGGTCTCCGATTGAAGGCACCAGTCTCTTGGAACCGTCTGTATACTCGGGATACAGAAGACTGGCTCAAGTGGAGCTGGGCAGCGACTGCTCGCTGACTTAACCCTTGTTGCAACAAGGCAACAACTTGAGCGGCTTCTTCTGGTGTGGTATCCATGGGTTAGCGAAAACAAGGAATGCAATTTACGGAGATATGTGCCGGTTAACTTGTAATAAGGGACTGATAAGGTAAACCGGATATGGGGGGGTTTTATAGCGGGAGCAGGTAGCGCAAGTCGTGGATTCCTAATGAGGTAATTTACCCCGACGGCCAATTAAAATACGTCAATAAATCAGCGCTTAGTTTTTTTTTAAGGTATTTATGTTAATTGAAAGCACAATTCTTCAGCTTTCGAATGACATATCACTTTTATAATTACCATTTATCGTTTTAGAAAAATCAATGTGTATGTGCGCCGTCAAGGCTTGAGTCGATTTGGTTGCTCGCGAGTGTAGTTTGCTACTCAATTAAACTATTAAGTAATTTAAGTGTGGATCCTTGGTGTCTACAGTGTCTTGAATTCTTATAACAACAGAATACTATGTAAGGAAAATGATATATTCCGTGTATTTTTTTTTTAATTAGAAATGTTATTTACATATTAAAAAAGTTGATATGCACAAATAAGTATATAAAAAGAAGTGGAAATAATCAAAGGGCATCAACAGGACAAGTGCCCAAAAGGCTGGCAGCATTGCCAAGTCGTATGGCAATGCTGATTCTTTGGCCAAAAAATAGACCGCTTGGCGATGTCTCGAAGACCTAAATGGACAATGGGACCCCATGGCCCTAGTGCTTCAACTCTTTCAACCCCAAACGGCTCAAGCATATAGGTAAGTCCCAAAACTATATTGGAGCATTTGCGTCGTTTGAGGTTTTATACAAATATACGTATACAAATATATGTATACTCAGAAACCTACTCAAACATGTTTGTATTGTAATGGTAATGTATTTCATGTAGGCGGAAAATCTATCCCCTAAATAATCATCCCTTCCACGACACGAAAGAGATTGGGTCGCCTATTCCGAGCTCGGGTTGAAACGAATATATTTTCGTAGGTACCAAAATAATATGATTAGCCTCCGTCAAACCCCTGTCCCTTGAAAGGGCCTCAGCAATTTTCCAATCTCCTTCAATAATATAGATCAATTACTGATTCATCATCGACAAAAGTTACAGGGACATAATAATTGGCGTAGTTACTTCCACTATATTTTTCAAATGAAGAATGACATCTTATAAAACATATTAAGTATACTCATTGTTATTGGTTTGCAGTGGACCTTTTTTTATCTAGAAACTAGCTTCTGTTACAAGAATATCACGCGGACGAATTCGGGGGACTTCGTCCGCGTGAAATTCTTCCTCTTAATTTTTTTTATTTTATATAAAACGGCCCATAACTCTGAAACGGTGCGTCGTAGGGCCATACTTCTCAGACCCTAAATGGTTTCTATGGACAAGCTTAATCAGATGCTGCAATAAAAATGGTCGAATTCTATAAAAAAAAATCTTCGAATAATTGACGTCCCAAAAAATTTTTTTTAACAATTTTTTTTTTCTTTGCTGTTCATAGTGCCTCTAAGCGTATACTCCAACTCCTACACTCCGCCCCTAAGACGACCTACTGACCCCTGATGATAAAGAGCCTATATGGTTCCTCAAGAAAGAAGATATCATATATGCAAAAATATTTTTTCAAATCCGACTGGTAGTTCCAGAGATTACTCCCGACTTTCATTTTGACAGTTCAACAACATTCATTGCGTTATTAACGTTGTTGAGCAGACAAATTTTTCGAACATAATAAAGCAATGGATTTGCATTATCCTTCAAAATTATACAGATTGTAATTGATAGTGTATTACGTACGGTGCAGACTAGACCAGAGCCCTGATTCACAACCATACGACAGGCTATCGTATCGAAAACCTGACATTTCGATAATCTGATTTGACTTCCCCTCAACAGCAAATAGCTGTTGGAAGAATAGCGGGCGTCTATTTGATTTAAACTGACAAAATTTTCGGGTTTTGGACTTATGAACAGCATTGAGAAGACTCCTACTATAACAATGATTAATGTTCGATACGATACGGAAGCATATCGAGTGTTTGTGAATAAGGGGGCAGCTGTGCATGTACTTGTTTTCGATGAATCTTAGTTACACTGTATGAGGCATGTAGATATGTTATGTATACGTCACATTGGAATAGTCTCCGTTTATTGACACAAAACAAGAGGCCACATTGTAGACATTTTATTTGCAGTAGTCGTTACAGTAAATCCTTCTAGCAAAAAGTCGCTAACTAAAATATTTTGTATCATATTTGTAACATATGACACGTTTAAAACGTTTAGTACGACAAATGTGTTGTATCGGTCTTTTCCTTCTGATAAGATGATTAAATTTAACTTTTGTTAGGAGGGGTTCGCGGCTAAGTAATAACAGCCGCACGGGTTGATCGATCAGGTTAAGCTACGCTTGCCGCGGTTGCTCCGTGGATCGGTGACCATCTTTATATACCGAAACCCCCGGTGCGTCAGAATGCACGTTAAGCCATTGGACCCGGCTGTCATTCTTGGAGTCTTGACAGTCGT
The DNA here is from genome assembly GCA_945859645.1 of Amphipoea oculea. Lineage (NCBI taxonomy): Eukaryota > Metazoa > Arthropoda > Insecta > Lepidoptera > Noctuidae > Amphipoea > Amphipoea oculea. Next base: position 17,659,755 of record OX243883.1, read on the forward strand.
TACGGGTCGTCAGAAGCCCGAAAGTCTGACAACCAGTCTTACCAAGGGGTATCGTATTACACAGTAATTGGGTTGTGGAGATCAGATAGGGAGTCACTCCATGTAAAATACCGATTGCATCCGGTTAGACTGGAAGCCGACCCCAAGATAGTTAGGATAAGACTAGGCCACCTGCCTAGCCTTTTCCTAACTATGATGAGTTAACTTTTGTTTTTGAACACACGTGCAGCAGAATTTCCCTTCTAATTGTTATTATTCAATTAGGAAGCTAATACCTACACTATACGCCCCCAAGTTCCATAGCAACACGACATGATAAGATTACTAGCAAAACTTGATAGTTGAGATGACTAATAGAGAAGTATGGAAGAAAAAGACATGTTGGGCCGACCCCAAATAAACTGGGATATGGGCAGGAGACTAATGACGTGGTGGACACAGCAATAATACAGGGATATTTTTTTATCACCATCAAATTTTTACAGATTGTTCTACCCATGAATTTGAACAACTTTCACTATGGGACCAACTCTGAAATCACGAAAAAAAAATCAGCTGTTTCATACATTTTGGTCAAGTAGGTATTGAACTTTTGTATTAAACAGCTGTCTTTTTTTTTCGTGATTTCAGAGTTGGCCCCATAGTGAAAGTTGTTCATATTCATGGGTAGAACACCCTGTAAAAATTTGGATGGTGATAAAAAATCTGCCTGTATGTCTCTACAGACTGCATCTCTTCTCTGTCTGAACTACTGAAGCAGAATGCAGTCAGCATGATATCGTCTTCAAGTTTATTCAGGTACTAGCTTCTACCTGCGACTTCCTCCGCGTGGATGTCGCAAGAAATCACAATATACTAAAACAACAGCTTTTATAAACTTTCCTGTATATTACGTTTGTAGTTTTGGACTCAGCAGCCAAAATAAACAGAGAGTCAAGACTGGTGACACGGGAGCAAGCGACGAACAGTTGTCCTTGTGAGGAGCAGCTCGTCCTGAGGCTGACACCCGTAACCTTCAGTAGCAATTTGCTATTGCTTGCGAAGTTTCTTAAGGTATTGAAGAGCAAAATAACGCACAGTCCATAAGTATAAATAATAAGAGAGCAGTGGTGGACCAGTGGTAACTGCCGCGACTTACCGAGTTGTAGGTCGTAGGTTCGCTTTACTTTGTGTAAATTACTTCGTCACCACTGCTCTCAAAAACGGTGAAGGAAAACAACGTTAGGTAACCAAATATTCAAAGACATGTGACATCCACCTACCCGCACTGGGCCCGCGTGGTGGATAACGGCCCACACCCTCTCACAGAGACGATGCCTGTGTCCCTCTAGTAGGAACGTTGTAGGCTGATGATGCATAAGTATAAATAACATAGTACTTTAGATCCCTAGCATGATTATTAATAGAGTAACAAGTTGTGCGAAAGCTGCAATTGAAACCATAATCAATTATTCAATTAACGCGGCCTAGTGCAGTCCACAGTTGGACATTCGAAACCGCTTTTATCATAGCTATTTTTAGCCCAAAATCCTAACAACAATATTAGGAATATGACGATTGACTAACCCTACAATTCCCTCGATGCCAACTATTCATACCCATAATTTCGAGCAAATTAATTTTCTTTGTTATCGAAACATTACCAGTTACTATGTAGAAACCTTTTAATGAAATTCAGTTTGTAAATTCTTCATCAGTTCTCCGCTTTATGACGTACCTAGTTGGTTATAAAATATAACAGCATAAGTAGCCTATGACCATCCCACTGCTGGGGCACAGGTCTCCTTTCTGTGAGAGGTAGTGGACCGTAATCTATCACGCGGGCCCAGTGCGGGTTGGCGAATGACACGCCTTCATATTTTTGGTTCTAAGACATGTCGGTTACCTCACGATGTTTTCCTTTACCGTTTTGAGAGCAGTGGTGATGAAAAATCTAGAGAAAGGAACCGGGTACGAAACCACGACTTTAGTTAGATGATTAATTTTCAATCATTTTAGACCACGACCTACAACTCGTAAGTTAGGGCCACCACTGCTCCCTGCTAGTTAAAAGTGCAAGTTTTAATGACAGGGAACGAAGGTGGGAGTTCCAGATGAGGCTGGTTGAAAACCTCTTTAATTAGAGTCACTGTCACAATGCAACAAGTGAGTGCCAGTCAATGCACCGTGTGAATCGAGACTGATAATTTAAGGAAGATCAGACCCAAGAAAAGATGGATGGATTGTATTAAAGATGATATGGATAGGAAGGAAGTAAACAATCAGATCACGGCTAATAGAAGTGTACTAAAAAAAAGAGAGCCGGCCACAAAAAAAAAATTTGTACGCACAGAGAGGTAGAAGTGATGATGATTTTAAGGTAGATCCATTAGTAATTCCTTTAAATCGTGGATATTCCTCATTTTATTTCTGGTCGAGAAATAATCAAACAGCATCATCTTGTTGACTTTTGTAATCTGCGATCGATTATCCGCCTGTCAACCGAATGATTCGGGATTTCGAGCATTATCGTTTGAAAACCGTTTAATTAGAACATCTAAAACGGGTTGTTATTGAGACCTGATAATAATCTCGGCATTTTTTTTTAACAAAGGCATCGAAACTTTTAGCAACAGGTAACTAGGAGAACCGTTTCTAGGATACTTTCATATTTCTTCATATAAATAAGAAATTACGATACAGGTCGGGAGATAAAGGAATGCTGACATACTTGCCAAAATATCACCCGCAATAAATTACATAATGGTATTATGTATTTCGTTGCGCTTGCGCCGCTATTTGTACGGAAAATTAATAGCCGTAGCGTGACGCGGTAAATTAATATTTGATAAGGCACGAGTTAGGATAAAAAAAAAATTGTATAACTACAGCGAAAATAATTTCATCAACATGTTTCGGTTTGGCTCGTGTAACTATGAAAATAAATTTTCATACCGTTGACATAACTTATCTTAAAAAGTATGAGACGAAATACCGGTTATTGAATAAAATGACATTTAAAATTATGTCATTCCCAATATATGCAATTGCGAATGTGATCAATACACAATACGGTGTAGTAAACAGCTTCAACTGGTACAAAGTACAGATGCTGCCAATAAACATGTTACGTATATTTTATCACGTAAACAATCTCTCCTTTTTTATTCGCGACTAGATAAAGGAACTACCCATTCCTTTATCTAGTCGCGAATAAAAAAGGAGTTATAAAATAGAACACCGCTTTTCATATCTCTAACAATTCAAAAAAAGAAACAGCCGCGCGTGACGTGTTCATCCTTTCAGAAACACGTTAACGTTTTTTCGCACTTGGCAACACTGCAACTAACTGTCAGTGCTTCTGACGTCCGCGTATTTTTTTTGTGAAAAGATGTCGAGGTGCCTATTACGTACAAGCCCCACCTCTCGCTTGTCATTGTATTACGAAATACACGTCTGCGGTCGGCTGATTAACTACCTTGTATGGCAGGGGTCATGAGAAGCATCTGATTGATATAGAGAACATACTGCATCATTAAAGACGTTCTCTTTTACAAGTGTGTCAACTTTTTATCAAGGACTTAATGTGGTATTGGAATTTATATTTGTATCTCAAAGTATTGAAGTCTGGCTTGGATGAAAAAATTCAGACGGCAAAGAAAGTATGCTCGTTAAAAATGTACGACTCCTAGCAGGCAATACCGCCTCCCCGTTCCCCACATAAAAATAGGGCATCATGAGTGTAAGCTGAATCGATTCCAGCCGGTTTACTTTTTAATGAAAGAACTAATAACGACCTTTCTCGGTCCACTGCACTGGCTTCATCAATAGAATTTATTTCCCTTAGTAACAAAATTGATGAATGAAAACCGTCATTCCATAAAATAACGATTAATATTTTACGATATCCGGGGTTAGATAAGCAGTTTTGATTCATGGAATGCGCAGACGGCGATTTCATTAAAGTTTTTAGCTGTGGTTGTCAGCTGGTTTGTGACATTAAGATAAGGAGGCAAAACAAATAATTCTACGAAATGACGTTAAAAATTCCCCGTTTCTATTGACTTATAAACAAAACGATGATTCCCGAAGTGCTGATAAACGTCTTGACCTCCATCCGTGATTTGATAGGCGAGAAATTGAGTGATTCACATTAATTAGTATCGGGTTCACGGCCTATGCAGTGATCTACTCCTCTAGACGAGGTATTGATTATCTTCATTAAGGTATTGAGGTCAAGTGCATGGACTGATTGATAATACTTCAGTTCCTTTTAACGTAGATATTTCTCGCTAATGTGAGGAGAGCGTCCCTCGAGTGCCGTAGAGGGAGGATGAAATGGAATTACATTAGAATTATATATTATTATTTTGTGTTTTTTTTATGCGTCATGTTTGCCGCAAATAAACGTATTTTCTTTCTTTCTTCTTTCATATAGGCAGACGGGGGTATATCTCTTTGCGTACGAATATAATGTAGGTACTTAATATGTTACATCAAAGTTAGGTAATTACGGTTATGAAATCAAGAATCGAATCAGAAACGAGACCAATTTTGAATCAAGACACTCGGGATTCTATAAAGATGCAAAACCAAGAGTGTAGATCAAAAATGTTTGCTTTTTTTAACCGACTTTAAAAAAGGAGGTTCTGTATTCGACCCGTATGTATGTATGTATGTATGTATGTATGTATGTATGTATGTATGTTTGTATGTCCGCGATTATCTCAAAAACTACTGAACCGATTTTTGTAACTTTCTGGTATAAGTTCAAAATTAAATATCAGCGGGGTAGGTACTTAATTGCGTAACACACTAAAATGAAAGGCTTTAATTGACAGTTCAACAACATTCATTGCGTTAGTTACGTTGTTAAGCAGACAAATTTTTCGAACATAAATGATGATATGAAGCAATGGATTAGCAATATCTTTCAAAATTATTCAGATTTTGATTGATATTGTGTTACACAATTAGGATGCAGCTTGATGAGAGGCCGGAAATAGCTGTCTAGTTGTGTTTCTCTTCTTCAAAGCATATTTTTTTGCCTTCTTTAGAAGTGCTCACTCCATAAGTCTAAAACAGTCCGCTATGGTAAAATCGTGACTCATTGATAAATACCTGGTTTTATTCACAAAGTCCATACAGCTGTTCTACGTGGGAACAAACACGCACACATACTTACATAAATTAAGTGACAAACAATCAAACAATTGCGTTTACGTCCAAGAGAATAATAATCCACGTTTTGTGAAAATTATAGCCTTGAAAGATAGCCATAGAATTGTTGGGAAGTTTACGTACACACATCAAAAGTGTCTAGGGATCAAGCATTTTTATGCGGATTTCTTGAGATTGAGATGTGGCTTTGTAATGACCCCTTAAAAGGATGCCCATGAATTCAATTTCACCCTGTATAAAAAACTCTTCGTGCATGACCTCTCTCATGCCTACTTACCCTGAAGGGTAAGGGACCACTGGGAGTTCGTTATAGTGAAGGTCGGAATGATTTTATAAATTTATATGGATCCTTTTTGGTGCATTTCATAATTTGAATCAGGAACTGTGAATCAAGTTCGAGTAAAAGATGAAAATCAGCTGTCAATATTTTCCCTATAAAAACATACAACGCATTGAAGACATTATTAGTGCTACTGTTTCCCTACTACTGATTAAAACCAACGTTATTATGGAGCGGCGACGTCATTTAAGCAGGGAAGAAATGCTCAGAGCCGTGGGAATGATAGAAGCTGGTTCCCGGCAACGTACTGTGGCTTTAGCTCTGAATACAAGTCAGAGTGTTATCAGTCGACTTTGGACACGTTACCGAAGCACTGGTACCGTGGCTGAGCGCCATGGAGGACGGTATCGCTGCACCACACGGAGACAAGACCGATACATTCAAATCTTAACTCGAAGAGCTCCAACAATAACCGCCATGATGTTAGCCGTGAGGCTTCATCACTCTTCAGGGAACTTAATTAGCGACCAAACAGTCAGAAACCGCTTGCATGAAGTGAACCTTCATTCCCGAAGACCGCTACGGGTACCACCTATAGCAATGCACAATCGTAGGATTCGATATCAATGGGCTCTTGAATACAGAAATTGGGCAGAAGAACAATGGCGTTTCGTGTGCTTTTCTGATGAGTCTCGTTTTGGTATGAGACCGGATACAAGACGTATACGACACTGGAGAACCCCTGGACGCCAACAGCGATTGAAATCCTGCCAGGAAGTCCATCCTTATAGTGGTGGAACCATCATGGTATGGGCGGGTATTTGGATCGGCGGAAGAACTGAGTTGATTTGGATCAGAGGCAACCTCAACGCTCAAATTTATGCTGAGACGATTGTATCAGACGTCATCGTTCCTCTACAAGTGCAAATCGGTCCCTTATTTCAGTTAATGCATGATAATGCACGACCGCACACCGCAAGAGTTGTAAGACAGACTCTCGCCGCAGCTAACATCAATGTCCTGCCCTGGCCTGCTCAGTCGCCAGACTTGAACCCGATTGAGCATGCATGGGATATGCTACAGAGAAGAGCTCTGCCGAATATGGAGGGTATCCAGTCGCAAGAAGACCTTTTTTTGTTGTTGCAACGAACATGGGCGGCGATTCCACAGCGTGATTTGGATGAACTCATTTTGAGTATGCCAAACCGATGTTCTTGTGTTGTTAGTGTTCGCGGTAGAAACACGGATTATTAATTGTTTAAGTTACCCAATAAAATTTTAAAGAAAACTGTTATTTCAGTCTTTTTTTCGAACTTTTGTGTTAGTGGTTCAAATGTCAAAAATCCCTTTATTAGGAAAATGGCAAATTTCTTTATTAATGCAAAGGTGACTTGGTTTATCGTTACTGTGACAAACGAAAACACTTTATTTGATGAATCCTTAAAGAAAATTTTAATTAATATCAATCAGGAGAAAAGTTATTGCAAAAATATTAGGTCCTTACATATGAAATTGGCGTTTTTCGTACTGGCCACTTTAATCACGAATTTCTCCTCTTTGGTAAGGAATTCCAAATTCAAATTTGTACAGCTATTTACTCATGTATTTGTGCTTCGATGACCGTCATTCATTTGTTTTTTTTCTTCTGTTTTTTCTGTTTGCGTCACTCATTTTACAAAATGGAAAATTTAAAATATCGCATTATTTACGAGTACGAGTTCCGCCGTGGCACTAGTGCTGCGGAAACGACTCGAAGGGTGAATGATGTGTATGGCGGTCATGTTGCAAAAGAAAACACAGTTCGTTTTTGGTTCCAACGTTTTCGTTCTGGAAATTTCGACCTGCAGAACAAGCCCCGTGGACGGCCTGAGACCCAAGTTGATAATGGAGAATTGAAGGCTATTGTGGAAGCGGACCCATCGCAAACCACGTCCGAGTTAGCTGCAGGCTTCGATGTTAGTGATAAAACTGTTTTAATTCACTTGAAGCAAATTGGGAAGATTAAAAAGCTTGAAAGCACGACAACGCCAGACCACACACTGCGCAACAGACGGCTACCAAATTAGAAGAGCTTGAATTGGAATGTCTTAGACATCCTCCGTACTCCCCGGACCTTGCTCCAACAGATTACCATTTTTTTCGCAATTTGGATAACTTTTTGCAAGGGAAAAAATTCAACTCCGATGGGGCAGTCCAAATCGCCTTCAAAGATTTTATTGATTCCCGTCCGACTGGTTTTTTTAGTAAAGGGATCAATGAACTACCTATAAGATGGCAAAAGTGCATTGAAAACAATGGTTCATACTTTGATTAATTAAATATATTATATTAAAAAATATTCGACTTTTTGTTCCTTCCATACAAAACGCCAATTTCATATGTAAGGACCTAATATATGTTGATCCCTAGACACTTTTGATGTGTGTAGTTCCGTAATACAGACGCAACAAAATACACATCGAGATATTCAAATCAAAATCTCTCTTGTATTCGAGCGCACATCATCGATGGAAACTAAATTGGGTTATACACATATCTGACGGATGAATACCAACCCCCAATATAAGTACACCCTGTCAAACATGGGTTTTTCAGATTATACAGCCCTGGCAAGGACATCAAGGCGCAAACGTTACCTTACCATTAATTTAGCACATGATTCTAGACCCCTTAGAGTAGAAATAATTTTCCGGTAAAAAAAAAATCTGCTGTCTGATAGAAAAGTGCAATACCTACGAGTTCAAAATGTATAGAACAACATTTCTTTTTTAATAACCGACGAAATATTTCAACGCTACATTCAGAATTATATACTGAATCCAAGCGCATCGATGTCCCTGCTACAAGATATAAATCACTTAGTTTTACATGTTTAACAGTGCACATCCCAAGCCCAATAATTAGGTAGCCATAAAATGTACAGTTTGGAACTTTGGATGCATCATATCAACAGATGGCCCCATATAAGCGAAAGGCCTTTGAAATTCTTTGGAGAAAACGCGTGTTGATGCTAAAAAGAACACGTAAACTGTTTATGAACTGCATCGAGTTACCTGTCATATAAAAGACATTCATCTTCCGAATATCTCCTTCCTCTCATTGAGTCAAAACTCAATAGGAATTTCTTAAGCGCTTGAATTCAAAGACCGATTCTGGCAAAATTGCATTTGGGTTTTTTCCATTACTAAATTTCCCCGTAATGCATCGGGTACTAGGACTGTGACTCACAAAGGGTGAAACGTCCCTATCTGATTAGGGCCATTCAGCCATCGGAAATTATGGGGTACGATTGTAGGTAGTCTGTACCTTCCTCACGATATGACATAATTATTACGCTAAAACATTTAACTGGAAAAAAATTACTGTTTATTGACCTCTAAATTGAGAGAACCAGTTATTTTGTTTGAAACATCAAGTCCAAAAGACATTTACCGAACTTGTTACCACAAAAACCAGAGATTCTTCAATCTAATTTCCATAATGCTAATAGACGGTGCACACTGCACAGTGGCTAAAGCTTTGTACACAACTACCCGTTTGATGTGCACTCTGGCGGAAATTCGGCGTAACTCCAGTGAACAACATCATTGGAGTTACGATTTCGTTTGAGACAGTGCACACGTTTTAGCTGACGAGTAATGGCGTGACAGGCAGTTACAGGACTAGTTACGAAATAGCTATTTAAATTCGAATATTCCCAGCCCACATGGATTGCCACCAGGTAGCAAGACAGAGAATGATGAGGGGGGTTGGCGATCCTCGCCGCTGTGTACAGCGATTGAAGTGGGGACAATAACTTCCCAGTCGCCACCCGGTGGCAACTGGGAATTTTATTCCCGACTGCCACCTGGTGGCAATCCATGTGGGGGCGACTGGGACTATTCGGATATATTTATGGCAACAGGATCACAGTCAAAACAAAAATCGTAAATAAAGTTTTGGGTATGAATGTGGATGGCTACAAGAATAGGGGAAGACCGAAGAAACGATGGAGGGACTGTGTGAAGGGTGATATGGCTAGAAAAAGGGTGACTACTAATAGGGAAGTATTGAAAAAGAAAAGAGAATGAGTTTGCTGATGCGTTACCAACCATCATATTAGGTTTAAACCTCACATGTGCAACAAAGCAGTGCTGCTTTATGGCAGAGATAAATTCAGTGGAAGTACTTTCCTGACGTATCCTATTCCCAAAGTAATAAATACTATGCAAAAGTGTACTAGGCCAAGAGATGCTTACCTCATTCCCATATGCTAGTAGATGATGAACAGTTATTAGGGCTTTATACACCACCACCCAATTGGTGTTCTGTGTGCGCTCGACCAGCAAGTTGGCGAGCTGTGGTATCGACACGTTGGGCTCGTTTGTGCAGTGGACTAGATCTGGAAAAAAAGAAAGAAAAGACGCTTAACATTCTGGATTGGTGTAGAAGACCAGCCGGTCTATTCTGTAAAAATCTCACCGTGAAAACTTAGGAGAAGCGAGCTTGAAGTGAGGTGTCAATCAGCATCAGGTGGAATTTAAGCAGTGAGATTTTTAAAGAATAGTTTGCCAGAAATAGGTTATATCATTAAAGTTCTCCCGTATTGCGCATTTGTATCGACAAAAAGTTTCAGTACAAAATTCAATGAGCCGACACGAATAGAATACTCTTTATTATGTACACCATATAAATTACAGACATAATTATATAGAAATTTCCCAAAGGGTGAGACCATGTCTTATCGCTAAGAGCGATCTTTTAAATACAACCTTTGGATGGAAAAATATCAAGCATTAGCATAATCAGCTTATTATGTTCCCACTGCTGGGACACACACAGGCCTCCGTGAGAGGGAGTGGGCCCTCATCCACCACGTGTAAAATGTATTCGAATTTTCCGTTGTAGGGCATGCCAGTTTCCTCACGTTTTCCTTCACCGTTTTGAGAGCAGTGATGATGAAAATAAATTACACGAAGTAAAGTGCCTGCCTGGGTTCGAAGTCGAACTCACGACCTATACCCAACTGGTATGTCAGGACTGATACTATTGGGCCACCTCTGCTCTCAAGTATATGTACAGACGCCAGCACATCAAGCTACCAGAAACTGTCAAATTTTCCCAATCAACTTTGAAACTTATGCTTCAGCGAATAAGTTGAAAATCTATTAAAGAAATGTGACAGATTGTAGTAGCTTGATGTGCTGGCGACTGTACATGTGCCTGGGACAAAGCGCGAGACGTTAACCGCGAGGAACCGTGATTTGTGGTAAAGCGGGCAAAGATGGCCGGAAAAGTGATAGTGAAGGTGATCTCATCTCTTGTCGCCAAAACAAGGTCGCTAATCATAATTTAATAGTAAACTATCCGTCAGTGATAAATAAAACAGATGTAATTAATGTAATACGAGTCCAATAGCAATTCCAGACACAATTTGGACATGTCACATGATTATTTTATTAACAGCGGATAATTTTCCACATATCCACTCGTATCATTAAATATTTAACCTACTTTTATAATTAATTAATAAGTAGTGTCAGAAAAAAACGAACATCGGTTGACCATTGAGATAATTAATCGATTATTCTACTTGGAAACAGCTTCAAACATTTATGTGTTCAACTATGCTCAAACACCACTTCAAACTTCGCACAATATCGTTAGACACCAGAGATATTTGGAGTACCGAGAATAGACCAACAAACACCTGCGTTCTCTAATACTTCGATTGCCAATACTCCACCGCGGGCGTAGTAATTTAGCCCACATGGAATAACATCATAATTTCGCCTGAATGCCCTTTTTTTTTTTGGGTGGGAAATCATCAAATAACTTCTCCCGCTCTGGGCGGAGCGAGAGGGCGTGTCAGACTTTTACTGACTAAAACCCACCCGTGTTCCTTCAGTTGCCTGTGCCAGGGGCCACGGTATCTCTTTCGAACAACCCGCGACCCCGGCAGGCTTCGGTCCTGGTTGACCCCGTCAGTTAGTGCTGACATCTCTTTGAGGCGCGCGTGGAACACGACGCGCCGTCGACCCGGGCCTGGTCCTTACCGGACGGCGAGCTGCCCATTGCTCGCCGTCCGCAAGCCCGCGCCTACGGTGGCCGGGAATCGGCTATTGATTCCCGACGCCCAGGGCGTCTCCTGCGGCGACTAGGGGCGCGAGGGCGCCAAGATTGCCTCTCCCTCACGCGCTCCGCCTCCTCCTTCGCTAGCATTACTGCTTCGCAGAAGGAGGCAACGGCTTCCCATGTACTCTCGCTCCTTACCATGGCCTGAATCAGGGCCGGACGCGAGAGATCGCCACCGCCGATCGCCGCCGTGAGGACGCGGCGGTGCTCTGCCCAAGCTGGACAGACCTCCACCGTATGCTCCACCGTGTCCTCCGGGCGATCCACACAATGGTGACACCCGGGCGTTTCCTCTCGCCTGAATGCCCTCAAAATACGCCGAAAATGTTACGGGTCATCTAAAGCTCGTGTTTACAAGTAAACATCCACGGAGTTGGATAAATTAATTGTCACTTTATAGTTACTACACCACTTTATACTTTATAGTTGAGTGAAAACCAAAGTTATACACGTAGTAAAAGCCGTAATTGATATCCATTAGCGCCGCCATTGCGCCGTTGTGCGGTAATAACTCCAAAGCAACAGTGAACATTTTGTCGATTTGTTGTCTCTTGTAACTTTGGTAACATTCGAAAATGATGACAAAGCTGAACATTATATTCCACAGTAATTGGATGTTCTTTCTAATTAATTACTCGCAATCAAGTATTAAGCAAAGGAACAAAGCTAAATAAAAGAAACGTGATCTAGGGGGCGAGATATTCGCAAAATCCTTGGTTAATATTTTCATTATAAAGCTCCTGTAAATCGAGATGATCACTTAATCCAATTTTCGAGGTAGAGGCTCTTTCCCATTCAGTTGACATAATTATCAAGAAACGGTAAACCCTCACTGTATATTCAAGACTGGCGAAATCTAATATAAAATTGTTACCAGCCGGAAATTTGCAATACCTATAATATTATTATTATAGTGCAGATCACTGTTTACTGCCACAACTCCCAGACAAAAACCAACACAACTTTAAAAGTAACATATCAAGTTATTATAAACATTCAAAAACCCCATTGCATCACCTTTATAGAGACAAAATCAATAGTAGGTATAAGGAACCAGTTTTAGCGCAAAAAGTGGTTTTCTAACAATTAGCAAGATCTCGCATCTGACGCGACATTTTGACATGGCCTAGTCCATCCTTTTATGTAGTTTACAAATTATCTAAGTTATCCGATCTAAGAGAGGGTTCTTGACTGATATAATTTGATCCACGGTTTGAGGCCGTCGCCCTGGGTCCCCGGATGAGGTCCTTAAGTACTTGGCAACGTAAGTTACGAGAATCTTAGAATTTGTTTAAGAGTATTAAAGACGTTTGAGCAGTTTTAGAGAGTTCAAGGACAGCTGGCCGTGAAGACTTCATTAACGATTCTAATTCGATCGTGGTTTAGAGATAAAAGCAAACATTTTCAATGAAAATTTAGTAAGTAAATTTCGTGCCGAAAATAGGGACCAGGACATTTCCCGGGAGGCCGGGACCATTTAAATGATTAACTTTCACGCGAATACGCCTGTCTCCACCTACATCTGCTATTAGCAACACAAAACTATATTATGTACGCGAACCAGTTTCGAGTTTCGCCTCTATTTATCTCGTTCTCTGTGAAAACTGTCACGATGATAAAATTGTTTATGTACAAACATTATTCCGTGTAGCAATACCAAGGAAGATTGCCATCAGCGGTGTTTTCATTCAGATAATGGTGCTACAACTCGCGCTTTCATTGAAAATGTGAAATCAGACCATCAAGCGATATGGACGCATCGCAAAAGCGTGTTCAATTCTGCTCGTAATGATCAATCCTGATATTGGAAATCTACAATTCATTAGGCTACAATTTTCCGGGGGCGTAAACGACTCGAGAATATGATGAGATATCGTTTAATCACGAAACATTCTAATGACATCAACAAACGTACATAATATGTAAGGAAATCAGTGGACAGGGCACATTGTTCGAAGAACAGATGGCCGATGGGACCCAAAGGTCCTGGAGTGGCGACCTCGTACCGAAAGACGCCGAAGCGTTTGAAGGCCTCCCCCAAGGTGTTCCGATGACCTCGTGAAGGCCATAGGAATCCGCTGAATGCGGGAAGCACAGAACCGGTCGAAATGGCGGTGCTTGGTCCACTGCTGGACGTAGGCCTCCCGCCTACGTCCAGCAGTGGATGTTATTTTGCTGAAATGAAAAATTTATACGGGAGCTGAAAGCTTAAATGTCAGAAGATTCGGGCCTCTAGAGTGTTATTAGCACTTCAATAGTAGCACCAATTCGATTTCAATAGTTCTGTTCAGACAGACGCAAGTAACAACCAAAAAGGCACTCTAAAAGGTAAAATCAATAGAATAAAACGTTTGGCGTCTGCCAAGGAACTCATTAGACTGTCTCGGAGTTCGCAACGAAATTAATCGGAAGCGAAAACAGGAGGGGTGGGAAACAAATCGGTTTCCGCTTCCCTTCGTGGTCCTTAGCAAAGCGGTATACCTGAAGGGTTCAGTAATATTTTATAATAAGGAAGAAGCGTTGTTCCCACCATCGAAAGGTCATGAAATGGCCCTGTCATTGTTATCCCATCTAGTCACCTCGTGCGTGATGACACACAATGAAAACACTTTCGCATTTCAGCAACTGACAACAGGCATAGAAAAAAGACAATTACACGACTCGCAACGAAGGCCGGGTCGGACAGCGTAACAAAATTATTATTTACCGCACTTGACCTGATAATAAACCATTATTTTGTTACGAAACCCGCGGCGAAAACCGTAATCGAATATGTCGTGTCGTGAATTTACGATACTTTGTCATGAAAAATTACGTGACTTGTGACGTCATAAAATTCAGGTCAGGTTGGTTGGAGTGTCAGATGACGCGCAGAACATCTTATCCTTGTTTTTGTTTACGATCGATTAGTGATTCACTTCATACACGCTCGTCGTCAAGTGCGCCGACACCTGACCATACGTGTGCACAATAAATGTTTGATAAAGATAAGAACGACTCTAATTACTTATATTAATTATGTAGGTGTGTTTAGTTTCATAACATTTATTTTCCTCAATTAAATATAATATGAATACGATAACGGTTCACTCTTCAAGCCCATTCAGATAACCCAACACGTAATTTAATGAGAACTGTATTACGAAGCAATACGTAACAAACAATAGATTTCTTAGGCCCGAAAGAGTACCTCTGTCTGGGAAAGAATAAATAATTAAAATGAAACGGAAGACGCTCCCATAAAAATGACACACGACCGACTACAACAATTTTTATCAAGAACACAAACGCTTTTTTTATGGTAATCATGTGTACCAAGAAGTAGGGATGATGTCACAGCTTGGACAAATGCACCCTAAGCGCACAGCCAACAAAAGGAAGCTGGCTAAGGGAACCCTTTCAGATGGGTCCATTCCAAAAGCTGGAACGTGATTGCGGCGGAAAATTTCTTTTATTATATTGACTATCCTGAATTTAGCTCCCGAATTGGCTAAGCTGTTAGCTATTCAGTCTGGCGCTCCGACGACCTAGTCCGGACGGATCGATCGAGACACCTCATTTGTCAAAACGTTACAACAGTACAGGCGGAGAGCTAATCTTAAAGATATACAAACCATTATGGACCGCTTAATGACCATTCTGGGTAGATGATTACGGGTTTATTTACCGCTAAGAAAATCAATAACTCTCTGACCCTTTCGACAATAATAACGCTTCACCTCTGCGTGTGACCTTCAGCTAGTAGGTACAAGATTCCGGAATTGGTGGAGGTTACAAGTTTACAAAGGAATTTTCTACAAATCAAAACAATATGGCCTATAACAACGATTCGATCAGTTGACCCAGTAACTGCCACGGGTGCAGAGTGAAAATGACTATTCTAGGACAACAAACTAATTGACCTTTATTGTAATAAAAATAGCACGAAGCCGAGATAGTACCGAGTACTTAACGAGTTCTCAATAGATTCTGTCACCACATAAGAAATATGATACTGTTTGTCTCCTTACCCTATATCAGTTAAATCTTTGATTTTAGTTTAGTGGCTTTATAGATTTGGATCATATCTATAAATGCTTTAATTACTCCGCCTAATTGGCCTAATGTGTTAGTATTTCAGAGAATTGTGCAGCATGGGTCACTCTTAATTTGTGAAACAGTGACGTAAGATTTCGGTGTACCATTTAAAATGGTTTCTCGAACTCATTCGTCAGAGGAAATGGATATGCTGTGTGCTTAGAATAGGCTGGTGATATAAAAACCCGGACTGTACTGTAATCTGTTTTCCCATCATCTCATTTGACCTCAACGCTAGCTGCGAGACTGCGACCTCTAACAGCGAATGACATAAAAAACATACATTACAAAGTTAATATGGAGATTTAAATTACTATAAGCACATCTGATATTCTGAAGCAGAAGTTCTCACGATTTATATTCTAATATCATCGACCGAGATGCATAATTGTGTAGGTATTCAGAGTAGTATGACAATCCCGGCTTTGGTTATTACGAGATAATTTACAGTTGTTTATGGAATCTAAAACTGTAGTCTCTAGTTGCAATCTGATCAGTCTTTAGTCTACTTGTTCATTGTGATAATCTTTGGGAAAGGCATATCGTCCCCGTATTTGGAAAACTAAATAACTTCGTTTTTGGCGATTTTGTCTTTTCCCTATTTTTAAATAATCCAAAACATGACGCATGTTTGAGTCTTACAGGAATTTACTTATCTTATTCCGTTCCAAAAATATAGCCATTTTTGTCGTTCAGATGGAATAATGCATAATTATAAAATTACCGACAATAAAATTGTCTCAATTTTTTTAACAAATGAACATTAATTGAAAAAAAAACACTAAATCGCGTTTATCTCAAAACTAGAAAATCGGAGTTATTTAGTTTTCCAACTACGGGGACGATATGTTCAGCAGTGGTTGTATTTCGGCATCGCGAAGCATCATTTTGGGGTGTGCTGGTTTACGAAAAGAAGAACTATTTTTATTACAGACTAGCTGTGCCCCGCGGTTTTACCCGCATAAGTGTCGATCCCGTGGGAATATCGGGATAAAAACTATCTTATGTCCTTTTCCGGGACTCAAACTATCTCTATACCAAATTTCATCTAAATCGGTTCAGTGGTTTAGGCGTGAAGAAGTAACAAACATATAAACACACACACACACACACACACTCACAAACTTTCGCCTTTATAATATTAGTGTGATAGTGTGATTAGTGTGATATCCCAGTTTCATAGATTTTTACAACAGGTTTCGGTCTATAACGTAAAAACGGCTCAAGCATTAACTTAGTCAAAAACATCATACATGCTCGTTTAAATGAACCACACCTAACTAATCCTTTTAAAAGCGTAAAACAATGGGCATAGCGCTTAATCCCTAGAGAAAGAAATCCATTAGGAAAACATTGGAGTCGAATTGGAGTTTTACTTTAGCTTTTTTCTTAGAACTCCATGCAAAGGAAGCTTTTCATCCATCTGCTTGTATGCTATGAAAACACACAACAGTTTTTTTTAGTTCAGTAGTCTTTATCTTTATTGCGGTTTGGAGATTACAATTTTGCGGTTGCGTCTATCGTGATTAAAACTTCGGAAGGCAGATTAATGTCACTGCATATTATAAACAACAATATCAACAAATACTGTCCAATTCCGAAGCTTCCAGAGTACCTACAATGCGACGACAATTTGATATGATAGCTGGACAGGAAACGGGCCTGTCCTGTTTATCATATTTCACTCCAATCACACCAATTATCGTCCCGAACAGATAGAATACAGTATTGCTGCATCCAATTGTGATAGAAAGAGTATTACTAATACAAATATTAAAGTGTAGTTTTCGCTTCTTACATGTTTTATTTGGTAAACAAATATTAGGAATATAGTACGTATTCGTAATTTTCTTTTCAATGTTTGCATAACGAATGTTACCTTACATTAGCTAAGCAAACATTGAAAAGATTAAAAAAAAAACACATTTTACAGGGATCACAAAGTTTTGCAAACACTTTTATTTTAAGTACCTACTTTCTTGGCAAATAAAACGATTATGACTATACGCACACTTTATAAAATAGTATAGCTTTCACTTAGCAAACCTACTTCATAATAAAATTGGCTCGTTGATCTTTTGATAGCCTGGATTAGGGATGTTGGGTTGTGCAAAAAAGAATTTCGTTTGTTACAAATCCCTGTTGCGTCATGAGATTGAAAATGATTGAATATTTTTCCCTAAAAGGAAATGTGCGTACCTAATCCCAGAAGGTAAACATGAGTTAAATATAATGGACAGGTAGGTAATTGACTGGTATCATAATACATAGCATAATCAGCCTATAATGTTCCCACTGCTGGGACACAGGCTTTCTCTCTGTGAGAGGGAGTGGACTGCAATCTACCACGCGGGCCCAGTGCGGGTTGGTAGTTGTCACATGTCTTCGATTTGATTGTTCTCGTACATGCCCGTTTCCTCACGATATTTTCCTTCACCGTTTTGAGAGCAGTGGTGATGAAATTATTTACACAAAGTGAAGCGCCTGTCGAATGATTTAAGTACTTAATACTTCCAATTCCCATGGACAAATCCTGAAGTGTGAAAGTCGAAACGGTGTGTCTTATTAGTTTCGATCATCTGCCTAGCCTTTTCCCAACTACGTTGGGATCGGCTTCCAGTCTAACCGGATGCAGCTTAATATCAGTATTTTTACATGGAGCGACTGCCTATCTGTCCTCCACGACCCAGTTACTGGGTAATACGATACCCCTTGGTAAGACTGGTTATCAGACTTTCGGGCTTCTGAGTACCCGTAACGACTGTCAAAGATCCACGAATGACAGCCGGGACCAACGGCCTAACGTGCTTTCCGAGGCACGGAGGGGTCTCGGTATGTAAAGATCCCATCCACAGACCAACCGCGGCAAGCTGATCGATCGACCTGTGTGGCTGTTATTTAGCCTCGGGCACCTTTCGATATCATAGTTAAAAGCACGACGTTAGCAAGAGACCTAATAGTACTGTTGACATTCCGTTTACTTACGTTCGGTAAGGATGCGTTTTCATTGAGGCGGAGACGAGCGGAGCGGAGGAAACGTTCAGGAATCGCCTTATGTCATGGGCAGAAATTCACATCGCCACTTTCGTGTTGTCTGTGATTGGTCGATTATTGCACGTCTCCTGTCTGCACCGCTCGTGGGTCGCTCAGTGGAAACGCATCCTAACCGAACGTAAGTAATCGGAAAGTCAACAGAATGGTTGACGGCTGACTTGTCATACTTCACCAGACAATTAATAATTCTCACATAAAACATTGTCTATTCTCATCCGGTGCACACGACGTACCAAAAGCAGAGGCTACACAACTCTCATACAGTCATACTCATAACTAGGGTTACCAACCATTCGGATTTGTCCGGCATTTTGGCCCAGCAATCAGACTTTTCATTTGTCCGAACTTTTCGACTTACTTTTCTTAAATGAATACCAAAAAAAGAAAGATTTATAAGTAAACTAGCGACCCGGCGAACTTCGTACCGCCTAACAGTCGATTCTTTTAATTTTTTTTTTCTCTCCGTAAGAACCATCCTCGGAATATTATAAAAAAAGAATTAGCGAAATCGGTTCAGCTGCTCTCGAGATTTGCGCTTAGCAACACATTCACCGATTCATTTTTATATTATAGATTATCCAGACTGTTCCAAGACTTTTTTTAATGTCTGGCTTTATCACATGATATTTCAAATTTCGAAATGGCAACGCTACACATACATAATCAGCCTATAATGTTCCCACTGCTGGGACGCAGGCCCCGTCTCTTCGAGAGGGAGTGGGCTATAACCTACCACGCAGTCCCAGTGAGGGTTGGTAGATGTCAGGTTCGTCGAATTTTAAGTTCTAGAACATGCCGGCCGGTTTCCTCACAATGTTTTCCTTCACCGTTTTGAACGCTACACATATTAACACAAACATTTAATGCAGTGATCCACTATAACTATAGCTACCGTAAATGTAACATTTAGTAATCCTTTCACTGACCCGCTTATTGTTATTAGTCATACATAACAGGTACTTATTCGGAATGTTTTGTTGATATCCTGTTAATTAAATGGATCAAAGGGAGTTTCCACATTTTTCTCTGACTAAATACGTCAATTTGCAGGTATTATTATACGTTCGGGAAATCATGTGTGTGCATTACCTATAAACTTATTGTGAATTGTTGACTATTTGGGATAGTAGTTTATTTTGTTTTTATATATAATTTTTTATATAAATTTCAAGTGTTATGTGTGAGCTACCAAGAGCTCAACTCACTAATGAGACACTATTACTTTTTCATAAACATATTTCGCTATGAGCACCGAATAACGAATAGTACTTAGCACTTAATTTCTTGAAGCACTTTTTGAAGTTCTGATAAGATAATAATCTAGGCAACATTACAAGGAAAATTTCATTCTTACACAAAATGTATTATGTATGAGGGAATTTCTTGACTCAAACATTGCCATGAGAGAAATACATACTTTTAAATTATTTTATAACTAGCTTCCGCCCGCGCCGCGGCTTGGCGCATATGGTATGTCGATAAAAAGTACCTTCCCCAGGTTTCAAAATATCCCCATACCAAATTTCATGAAAATCGGTCCAGCCGTTTCGAAGATTAAAAGGAACAGACAGAAAAAAATTAAATTGGTTTTTTTTTTGTAAAAAGCTGTTGTTTTGACATTACAAACAGAGACACTTCAGTTTTATTTATTTGTTTAGATATAGATTAACATAATTTTATGTACCTAAGATTTATTATTTCAAGTTTATTACCATAGGCTTTTTTAATAACAGTTACTTGTTCCAAAAAATTCGGGAGCGAGAAAGACCAAATACGTTTTTAGATAATATCACAAAAAGATACCTTATTTTATTATCTTTACAAAATATTTGCAAACTGTAGGAACAATGATATAGTGACAGCTAATAAAAAGATGATTACAACTTCAGTCATTGATAAATTAAAAGTTCAACAACACATATTATTTTTATTGAAGTTGTTGACATGCTAACAGTGCATAAAACAAGGCATTAATTAATCTGCTGCACTCATTTGTCCCATTAATCAGTGTGTGAGCTAAAGCATATACAGGGTGTCCCTGGAAGTATGGATCAAATCGAATAGGGGCGTGGGCAAGGTCATTTCCAAACTTTTTAACCCTGAGAATGTCAGTGAATTTTTTTAGGGTTCAAAAGTTATAACCGATTTTAATTTTTTTTTTTCAATCACTTTGCTTAGTGTTCAAAGAAATTAACCATAAAAAAATACTAACAGGGCTATCTAAAAAAAAAATTGATAGCCCTGATAGTTTTCACGAATTCAATCTTTCTTCTCTTTTTTTATAGTATTTTTTTTTAGTATTTATTTAGTACCTATTGTTTTTTTGCTAAAACGTTTGGAAATGACCTTGCCCACGTCCCTATTCTATTTAATCCATACTTCCAGGGACACCCTGTATAAATGTTGTTGGACATTTAGTCAGAAAAATGTTCAGAGATGAGTCATGCATCACTGACAATAAAATGCAAATCCAAGAATATTTTAATAGAACATGTTTTATGAGTAGTATGTGCCATGTGGAGAATAATTTTGCCTGTTATGTCACCAAATAGTTGGACAATAGATGGTTGGTTGTTGAAATGAAATCATACGCGACATTATTTGGATGTATTGTGTGAGGAATACCCGAACCGCCGCCGCTTTGCCGCGTACCGGCAAGCGTAGTGCAGGACGCCCCCCAGCTGGATGGACGGACAACCTAAAGAAGGTGGCTGGGGTAGATTGGATGCGGAAGGCGGAGGACAGGGTGCTGTGGTGCAGTCTGGGAGAGGCCTATGTCCAGCAGTGGACTGCGATAGGCTGAGTAGATTGTGTGAGAAATGATTTGAATGAGAAGGGAGTGAATGATAGTCTGATGGTTGTCCGGGGAGAATGGAAGAAGAAAATGTGTTGCACCAACCCCAAGTAACATGGGACAAGGGCAGGAAGATAGCATAAGCACAATCAGCCTATAATGTTCCCACTGCTGGGACACACGCCTCCTTTCTTCGAGAGGGAGTGGGTAATCTACCAAGCCGGCCCAGTGCAGGTTAGTAGATGTCACTTGTTTTCGAATTGTTTGGTTTGACAGGAAGATGATGATTATTTCTGATATTCTTTTTAACTTAGAGAGGATATTGGTATAGAGTTTCTTCAAAGACATAATTATATGGATGTACTGGGATTATTCATGCTTTCAAATTGTAGGTAGTGTGGGTCTTGGGAAATCTCAAGAACAGAAGGCCAATTCTTGTAATTTAAAACATTCAAAATCTAGTCGCAGTCTCATCTCGGCGACAAACAAATGTCAAACACTTGTCAAAATGTAGGGTCAGTGGGTCATCTTAGAGGGTAGGGAAATTAGAAGTATTTTTTGACAGATTCAGACTGTGAATGTTTTTAAAATTACGAAAATTGCCCCTCTGATCTTCAGCACAATGAGTTTAAGTAGTACTAAGCTTGTAAGCTTGCCATATTTAACTTTGAATGAAGTTTTCTAATAAATTATGCCACTATTCCCAAAATAAAAATAATAGAGCAGTTTCTGCTGACTGGCATGAAAAAGAAAATTATTTTCCATAAAAGATTGGGTATTTTTAAAAGAAAGAAAAATACTTAAATATACTTGTATATCCTTAGGTACATACAGCTGATAATAACAAAGTTTTTTTTTACTGATAAAATAATCAGTCATACTGTTTATTTTTACTTGTAAGATAATTTCAGAAATCAGACTGACTAACAACATTTTCCAAATCGTTTTTTAAAGGAATTGATAATAGGTAGCAATATGTGGGAACATAATATGGGGTAGGCCTTTGCCTAGCAGTTATAAGTTAGGAAAAAAAATTATAAAGGTATAGGGGGTACCTTAATTTTTTTATGAAGGTTTTGGTTATCTTAGCTGTGATGTGGCAATTAGAGAAAACCTTTGGTGTAGCTAAAATATAAACATCTTTCCTTTTGTTCTTAGACTAAGAAATCAGAATGGTTTTGAGTTTTCGGATGGTGCTAATACTACGATAGGCGTCAGACGACCCTCGAACTCGTTTTTGGGCTTAACTGCCGTAGAAAATAAACTTGTAAAACTACGCCAGGAGGTAACATTAAACAGTTGTAACTACTCTAAAGTAACAGATCCTCACTAGTTAGATAGGTTCTTACATAAAATCAATAAGTAGGTAGACAGTTTTTTTTTTATTCGTTAACGAACACGTTATATCCAATGTAACATGACATAACATAAGTAATGTGTGTCAAGCAAGGCAAGCAACACAATCGTGAGAAACAACATTATGTAAAAATATTTCGACATTTTAAATACGAATTCAATTCCTATTATCTTATTATTGTTTTAATGAAAGAAAATAAGCATTCTATGAACTTGAATGCGGTCGTCACGGATCACATTCATTATCATAGAAATGTTATCGACCATTGGCAGAGTCGCTGTGGCGACGACGTCGTCTGATTATTGACCGAAAAAATAGTTGTGAGCATTGAGAATGACGCTCCAGTGGATAAATTTTACGGTAACCGTACTTACAATCTAAATGTTTCTTTTTGGGTGCTATCATTTCTTCTGTGGTGGCTTTGCAAACGGATTTAGCTAAACCCTGCCCGGCGATGCTGTGGCGGGCGGCCAAAAGCCTATCGTTTATAGTTTGACCCGCCATCCTCACGTTCAGTCCTGACATAAACTATTTACACGATGTAACGACACTTATTTTCGCGTTTTTCCAACAAATTCACAAAATTACGACGATGACGGGTAAAAATATGTCACCGCCCCCCCGACTGGCACAATACTAAATTCAAGATGGCGGACGGGAGTTGCCACAGAGTAAGTAACCTTTACCTTTACTACGGAATGTTGCTATACGCAAAAAAAACATCCTAGGGAGGCTATTATGTACAGACGCCAGAACATCAACCTACCAGAAACTGTCAGATTATCCCAATCAACTTTGAACCTTATTGTTTGGTGATAAAGTTGAAAATCTATTAAAGAAATTTGACAGATTGTAATAGGTTGATGTGCTGGCGTCTGTACATACACATCAAGTATCTTCACAACTAAGAGTTAAATAATTGATGTTCAAAAGCTTATAGGATATCGTGTTTCCAAGTAACTTGGTTGTGGAAGACGGATAGGCAGTCTTTGCACGTAAAACACTAGCTGCATCCGGTTAGACTGAAACTGGAAGCCCACCCCAATATAGCTGGGAAAAAGATGTCTCGCTAAGAAAAACATTACTTGTAATACGACGGTGGTTCTTTTAGTCAGTTGTATGTTTAGTATATTCGTAACAGATGGCATTCTATGGTTTTCGCCTACTCCCATGGGAAGAAGGCGTGAATTTATCTATTTTAGTTTTATTTAGTGGTAAATATGGTTATTTCATATCCTGCTACAAAAAGCCTATTAAAGTAGTACCTAAGTAAAAACTCTTTGCACTTCTAGACCTTCATAAAGTCACGTCATTAAAAAAACTAAACTAATACGCTGGTGACGTCTGTGTAGCGAGCAAACATCACGTTGATTTCTGATTTCCTGAAAATAAAAAATATGGAAAATGGGGCCACCACCTGGCAATGCTGAACAAGGAAAGAAAATCTTTAAGCAGCGATGTGCCCAATGCCACACTATTGAATCTGGAGGCAGAAACAAAGTTGGTCCCAACCTATCTGGTATATTCGGCCGGAAGGCTGGCCTGGCGGTCGGCTATACATATTCAGATGCCAATAAAAACAAAGGTGTTGTGTGGAATGAGGAAACGCTTTTCGAATATCTGGAGCATCCGAAGAAGTACATTCCCGGCACGAAGATGGTGTTCGCTGGTGTGAAAAAAGCATCAGAGCGCGCAGACCTCGTTGCCTACTTAAAAGAAGCTTCTAAGTTGTAGAGAAGTATTTTAAATGTAGAATTTATTGTATTACTTACGCATTAAAATATTTAAATAATATACGCATACGTCTTCTTCACATACGTCTTCGCCGGAATTCTCATGTATATCATGTTTCAGCTCTACAGTATTTTGTTTAATCCTAAAACCCCCACTTATCTAAAGAACGTTTCAAGTTCCTTCATGACACACATAATAGATATTTGAGGTCATCGGAAAACCTGAGACTAAAGATTAATGTAATAGATGCATACCACCAGTTTCTATGACAAATCTTTTACCGTTCAAGCAGTACGGGTATGGAATGACTTGCCCGTGTCGGTAAGGGGTGCTCAATGTTTGTCCACTTTTAAAATTATGATAAAAAAAGCACTTCCTCTCTCCTTAAACACCATCATTACGGGTACTCTACATTAATACGAAAAACTTTATCCCGAAAGTCACAAATCCGAATTTCAAAATACCGATTTTCATAATTCCGAATGGTTCAAAATTCCTTTTAAGTATAACAACTCCGATGTATCATTCATCCTATTTTAATAATAATTCCGAAATTTCAATATCCCTAACGTTTATAATTACTATTCTCAAAATATCGAGTTTCAATAGATCGAATAACAAAAAGTCCGACTTAATGATAATTTGAAACATCAAAAATACGAATTCCGATTATTAAAATACCGATCAATTAGAATTCCGAAATAATAACACTTTGTAAAACTGAATAGCAAGACAAACACACATTTCCAATTTTAAGAATATAGATGGCACAAAACCAACAATAGAGCCCCTATTTCTGAGTAAAGGGTTTAATTAAAGTAACCTAACCAAACCGAACCTCGGGGTGCCCTTCGCTCGTTCTTGCATCCTATGTCGACGGAGCCCCGCTTCGCGGGGCCCCTATTTCTGTGTAAAGGGTTTAAAGTAACCTAACCAAACCGAACCTCGGGGTGCCCTTAGCTCGCTCTTGCATCCTACGTCGTCTATTGCGTTCGTTGAATTCGGGTGCGGTAACGGTAACGGAAATAATTCGGAGTATTGAAAATCGGAACGTCGTTTTTCGGACCGAGAACCCATCGAGCATTTGATTCTTCGAATATATGAAAATCGGAAAACAAACAAGTCGCATTTATGACTTTCGGTAAAATAAATTTCGTGATTTCTAATAATAGACATTATGATTCTTAGGTATTATGAAATTCGGACTTTTGAAAATCGGAACATCGAAATTCGGAATAAAATATTTCGGAGTATTTGGGTGTTCCCCATCATTACATTTTCTTTGCTAACGTTTTATGTTTACTATTATATACAGGGTGGTCCAAATAGTGACGTCAATAAATTTTTTTTAGATTCCTCACACCGGGGGGTATCCAAAAATACCCCATGTATGTTCCGCGATTTGTTGTAGTTTTCGAGTTATAATTTTTTTTAGAGATTTTTTAATGTGTTCTGCCAGCGAGGTTTCAAAAATTCGTATCTTTTTATGTGGTAGGTATTTTGCATTTTTTTTTTTTTGTGACATGATTGCCTTGAATGTTGTTTTAATAAAAAAAATAATTCAGCTTCCTGAAATTACTTAAAGTTACCCAAAAAAGGCTTTACATTTAGAACTTTAGTTTTCAGTAGGATTCACTCAAACATTCAACTTCAATTTAAAAATACAAAAAGGACTTTTCGTAGCTTCGGACTAAATTTAAAAAATTTGCAGGGTCCTATACTATCTAAATCATCCAAAAAAAATAGTACTTTATTGGACTTTTTTTTTAGTAATCGGCCTTCGAAGGTGGATGGGCCAAAAATCATTGAAACACGTTTAAAGCATAAAAATTTCTTTTTTGTACTTTTTATCATTCTGATGGCAAATTGAACTTAGAAATGTAATTTTAAATTAATTTTAATTGAAATTTCTGTAGCTCATGATTTTTGGTCTCACCACTGATAAAAAATGTGAGCATTTGTCAAAATTGCTGCTTGTGAAATTACACGATTTTGGATAAGAAATAAAAGGCACAAATTACTGAAAAGTCATTATTATTATTATTATGATTACAGTTTTATTATTATTTATTACAATAAATTTTCGAAATACCTTCCTCCAACCTGAATACATAAACGACAACGTCTTAAAAAGATATCTTTTAACTGTCTGAAGCTACTCGAATATTCTTGTTTTATTTTTCTTTCCGCATTATTATTTATCACAATAAATTTTCGAAATACCTTCCTCCAACCTGAATACATAAACGACAACGTCTTAAAAAGATATCTTTTAACTGTCTGAAGCTACTCGAATATTCTTGTTTTATTTTTCTTTCCGCTTCTGTAAGTTTTTGTCTAAATTCTGTTTCATTGCTGCTTTCCGTCGCGTACACCAGCTCCTTGTAAAATCCCCAAATAAAAAAATCGATTCGAGGAAGGTATTTTGAAAATTTATTGTAATAAATAATAATAAATCTGTAATCATAATAATAATAATGATTTTTCAGTAATTTGTGCCTTTTATTTCTTAACCAAAATCGTGTAATTTCACAAGCAGCAATTTTCACAAATGCTCACATTTTTAATCAGTGGTGAGACCAAAAATCATGAGCTACAGAAAATTCAATTAAAATTAATTTAAAATTACACTTCTAAGTTCAATTTGCCATCAGAATGATAAAAAGTACAAAAAAGAAATTTTTATGCTTTAAACGTGTTTCAATGATTTTTGGCCCATCCACCTTCGAAGGCCGATTACTAAAAAAAAAGTCCAATAAAGTATTATTTTTTTTGGATGATTTAGATAGTATAGGACCCTGCAAATTTTTTAAATTTAGTCCGAAGCTAGGAAAAGTCCTTTTTGTATTTTTAAATTGAAGTTGAATGTTTGAGTGAATCCTAATGAAAACTAAAGTTCTAAATGTAAAGCCTTTTTTGGGTAGCTTTAAGTAATTTCAGGAAGCTGAATTATTTTTTTTATTAAAACAACATTCAAGGCAATCATGTCACAAAAAAAAATTATGCAAAATACCTACTATATAAAAAGATACGAATTTTTGAAACCTCGCTGGCAGAATACATTAAAAAATCTCTAAAAAAAATTATAACTCGAAAACTACAAAAAATCGCGGAACATACATGGGGTATTTTTGGATACCCCCCGGTGTGAGGAATCTAAAAAAAAATTATTGACGTCACTATTTGGACCACCCTGTACATATGGTTATTTCTTTAATTCTTATTATTTGTTAGGTAGGTATATTCTTTTTTTTCTTGAAAAAAAAAAAACCACTACCACCCACTACCGCTATTACCCGTTTTATTGATTATAATAAAAGTAAAAAATGTAAAACTACCGTTTGTAGTAATATTAAGGTAGAATCTTGTGGGGCGCATCTTAACGTGCTTATTTTCTGCATTTTCATTCAAGAATAAAATAAATAACAAAAAAAAAAACGATTAGGGCGCCACTGTGCGGTTGGCGCCGCCGACACTGGTACCTACCACAGCTAGGGGCCGTCTCCACTAGCGAGAGAATCGCGGCGATATTATCGTCGTGCCACGTATTTCTATACACTCTCTTAGAACGTGTCTCCACACGGCGATATCATCGCGGCGAAAATTTGATGGCACGGCGAGACTATCACCGCGATTCTCTCGTTCGTGGAGACGGCCCCTTACCTACTCGCTCTGATTCGATATTCAGTTTAGGTTATATAATAATAATACCAGCCTATTATTGCCCCACTGCAGGGCAAAGGCCTCTTCTCATAAAGAGGAGGCGCGAACATTGATCACCATGCTTTCTCAAGACGGGTTGGCGATTTCAGTCTTATACTTACTACTAGCTTCTGCTCGCGCCCATGCCACCTATGAGGTCCAATTATTATGAATCTATTTAAAACATCCAGGGACTCACTAAACACAAAAAATAATCATCAACATCAGTCCAGCCGCTTAGGTGGAGTTCTGTGAACTATACACATACAGAAGAATTATAATTATATATTTATTTGTGTATAAGTCCAGGTTTCCCTAAGATGTTTTCCTTCACCAATGTCAGTAATATCACATATAATTTTAATGTCTTTGGTAATATCCAAGATGAACTCGGAAAGTGCATGATATTATGTATTAAAAAAGTCACATTGGTAGGTACTTGCCCGGATTCTTAGAGCATTAATGCTCTAAGCTCGGATTTGAGCCCACACAACCTCGTTTATGACCCCTGTTCCATATATCCCCACTGATATATCTCCACTGGCCGAGCGGTGACGCCTTTATCACTCGGCCATTTAGTTTAGTATATTTTGTTTATTGATTTACTTCTTACTTACTTATTAAATACATTTTTAAATATTTTTATAAAAAAAACACTAGCTGCGCTTCGCGGTTTCATCCGCATAAGTATCGATCCCGAGGGAATATCGGGATAAAAACTATCCTATGTCCTTTCCATGGACTCAAAGTATGTCTATAACAAATTTCATCTAAGTCGGTTCAGCGGTTTAAGCGTGAAGAGGTAACAGACAGACAGACACACTTTCGCATTTATTATATTAGTTAGTACATAAATTAGTATGGATAACAAAAACATTTCAAAATATAATATATATTAAATATAATTTAGTATAATGACTCTTGTAAATACAAATACCCCTCATTTACAAGTCATTAAAAAAAAACCGAAAATATAATCATCAAATGATTTTTTTTGCAGTATATTCGAAGGCATGTCAAAGGTCGTTAAAAATAATGACCTCAAAGACGTTCATGGCCATAGCTTGTCAAAATGTCATCAAAAATACTATTGTTTATTTGTCTATGGTGCTATTTTGACTGGTTAGTGGTTATTGAATGACATTTTGACATTTCTTCCAGCCAGCCATGTTGTTCTAACTCTTGTTACAATTTGTTAGTACGGTGCAGTTTATGCTTCAAATGATTAAAATAATGAATGAAATTCATTTACTGTGCTGAAAGGAAATCTTAAAAGTGCAATTGAGGGTTTGTTTCCTTAGAACGTCACAACGTAAGAGTCCGTAAAGAGAAAAACTTGGTATCAAAATGGCCAAGAAAAAAGTGAAATCTAAGGCGAAACAACCTCCTAAATCTTCTATACCCGAGTCTATAAGTTCAGAAGTAATAGCCGAGGCGTACAGTGCTGTGACTCCACCAGTTTTCATGAAAGTTTGTCGATTGTGCGAAGGTAAAGATGGACCGTTTCTCAACATTTTCGATGCTGATAAAGTGACTGCGAAAAAGATCGACGAATTGATGCCTTTTGGGGTAAGATAAATTGGTTATGTATGTTATTTTTCCCAACTAGACGATCTTAACTTTATAATCCTGTTGTTCAATCTCTATACCTGTAATAATAATAATAATATGCACATTTCTTACTTCAAGGCTGTTTAGATTGTACCAATTGTTTTCAATCTGTGCTGTTGTCATTTTTTTAAGTATTTTGGAAACCCTTTTATTGTTGACCAGCCTGCTGTCAACACTGAGTTCTTTGAATTGTTTCTTGGGTGTTTACACTACCTAATACTTCTCTAAATATTATACAGTGTCCTCAAATAAACTTAATTTACTACATTTTGGAATTAATAATAGGAGCAGTGGTAGCCCAGTGGTAAAGGCCGGGGCTTACGAGTAGTAGGTCGTAGGTTCGATCCCAGACAGGCGCAATACTTTGTGTAAATTATTTAATCACCACTGCTCTTAAAACGGTGAAGGAAAACATTGTGAGGAAACCGGCATGTCCTAGAACCAAAAATTCGAAGACATGGGGTACAGCTACCAACTGGGCCCAAGTGGCGGATTACGGCCCTCTCACAGAGAGGAGGCCTGTGTCCCAGCAGTGGGAACTTAGGCTGATTATGTTATTTAATATCTAGAATCAATCCTATTTTCTTGTAAATTTTGACATTCAAAAGTGCTTTTTTGTGCCTATTTGAAATAAATGATGATTTGAATTGACTTACAGGCTACTGTAGCTGAAGCATCATTGTAATATTGCATACTCATTATGATTTTAGGCACATTACATTCCATAGGTATTAAGGAATGTGAAAGGCTACGAGCCAATTGGTTGTTACAAGAGAACAGTGTTAATCATACTTTGTCAATGCACTGCCTTTGAGTTTGTTTCTCCATTTCTTCCCAGGGATAGTCAGATAGGAAATGTCAATCCATCTAGTTTTTTTTTTTTGTGATATGACGTGTAAAAGTAATGCTAAAATCCTATTTACAGAATAAACAATTTCATTAATAGGCCACAGGCACATGAGAAGTCATGTATTATCATTATGTCTGGCCGTTACAAATAACATTTGATTAAGTTTTTAATCTGTAAACATGTTTAAACATGGTCACATGGTCATTGGATTTCGGACCATACACACTTTTCCTCTGTTTTCTACTTGGGTAATGAATAACACTAGGGCTAATAACCGGAAAAGAACCAGGGTTACCAAGATAGCTTGCAGAGTAAGCAAGCTGAAGTGGCAGTAGTGACCATATTTGTCAAAGGTCCGATGGCCAGTGGAGCAGACGAGTCCTGGAATGGAGACCGCATATCGACAAGCATAATGTGGGACGCTCCCAGGCTAGATGGACCGACAACCTAAAGAAGGTGGCTGGACTGAATGCGGAAGGCGGAGGAGGACAGGGTGCTGTGGCACAGCCTGGGAGAGGCCTAAGTCCAGCAGTGAACTGCAATAGGCTGAGTTGAGGGCAAATATTTGTTTACAAAACAAGTCTGCATCTAAGTGTACCATGGCCATGTTCTGATGTTCGCATCCTTGGTTTCCTTTTCCATATTTATTTTTTCTAAAATTCATTTAAGTATGCCATAAAACAAATCATAGGGATATAGCAGTGGTAGATAATTATATACATTATTATTATATCAATGTATTTGTTCAAGTATCATTAACTAGGGACAAAACAGAGGAATGCATTTGTATGGAATGAACACCAACAACATTGTTACGCACAATATTGTTGTTCTTACATTAAATTTAAGAAAAAAATGTTCTTTTCTGATGTTTTTTAATTCTTTACTTACCACCAACTTCATAGTTTAATCTTTGAAATAACTATCTGTGTATATGTATATGTGTATCAATATTGACTCTTCTTATCTACTTAGACCATTTCCTTACTTTGTAGTTAGACCATTTTCTATTTAAGTACTTGGTACTTGTTGACAGCTCTACACTGTCCTCCCATACCTATTAACTCTGTAATTTGAAAACATTGCAAAGCCAATTATTTTTAAAAGAGTAACCATGGAGTTTCTTGCCAGCTCCTTTCCATAGGAAACAACCAATTGGAATCGTGCACCTAGCTTTCTGATGCTTCATAAGTGACCATGTAGGTTTATGTGGAATAAAATATTTGGTTTTGTTTTTTGATTTTACTAACAATATTTTCAATGATTTACAAGCATAATGACTAAAGTCTACTGATTACTGAATCAGTAATTATTTAGGAAGTGTGAATTCCAAACAACAATCTCAACCTTAAAATTTAAATGATTAACAAAAATAAAAGATCAGTTGATCGCTAATTGTTTAGTGGTTTGTGGTGTTTTTGGTGGTTAACTACTTAAACGGTATCATGACAACTCGACCCCGAGACAACATGAATTCGACTACTTGACCCCGACAACTCGACGCCGAGTCAACTCGACCCTGACAATCGACTTCTACATCGGGATGGGAAAAATAGTAAGTAGGTACTAACAATGTCTTACCGCCATCAGTTTACATTCAGGACTGCCAGTGACACCACAAGTATGAACAGTTCACTCTCCATTTTTTTCCTCCATTTTATCCTCCATGAGAACTGATAGGTAGCGGTATATTAATGTTGGTAGGAGTTTAAATAACTATTATTTCAATTACTATGTCAGGAGTCAAATGGTCGGGGTCGAGATGTTGGGGTCGAGTTGTCGAAGAAAGATATATATCTATCTTCACCGCCTATTTGGAAACCAATCCTTAAATCTGTTGTTTTTTCTGCAGACTTCACTTTGTGATCAGTTGTCAAATCATAGGGGATTTGTTTCATGAAAGGCTTTATGGTGAAATAGCCATTACCAGGCCTCTTCCATGTGGAAGGTGGTTCTTCTTTAGAATTTTTGTCATCGCTCTTGGATTGAAAAATTGTACAACTAGTACCATCTCCTTATTTAAAGTACTGCATTTATAGTGGTTTAAGAGTGTTATTTCTTTACAGATCGCGGAAAATGATGACCTTCCACACAAAATATGCTTCCGGTGTTCAGCAAAATTGGAAGAACTTTACGAATTTATACACAAATGTATCAAAA
The DNA here is from genome assembly GCA_945859645.1 of Amphipoea oculea. Lineage (NCBI taxonomy): Eukaryota > Metazoa > Arthropoda > Insecta > Lepidoptera > Noctuidae > Amphipoea > Amphipoea oculea. The sequence goes on from OX243883.1 coordinate 17,692,648, forward strand.
CACAAGAAAGTTTACGGACGGCGGTAGGTAAGACTGGCCCATTTATCACTAAAACTAAAACTAGAAAAGCTTGGGAAGATAAGTTAAATAAAACGAATATGAGCAATGATGATATCTGTGATGCTTTGATAAAAAAAGCAATGGCGGGTATTAAAGATATCCCTCTTAAACCATTAGCTATAAAAGAAGATTCAACCCCACCAAATAAACGAGTTACTAGAAGAACTGATTCAAAACCAATTAAAAAAGAAATAATTGACAATGATAATGAAGAACTTAACCTTAAAGAAATAAAATTGACTCAAGAAAAGAATAACGGAAAAGTACCCTCAACGAAATCAGCTAAGTCTAGTAATAGTACCCCTTCTAATAGTAGTAACAGTTCTAACAATATTGAACCACCACAGCCTAGTATTAATAAAAATTCACAGAATGAGAAACAAAAAAGTGAAAACAAAGTGAAGAACAATATGCAGATAAATAATTTAAGCTTTGATTATGTTGAAGAAAAATCATCTAGTGATAACGATGTAGAAATTAAAGAGCCGGTTGATGAAAAACCATTTAACATCATGGATTATATCAGCATGATAAAAGTAAATGGAGTGGGTGTGCTATTTCAGTGTAAACTGTGCAATAGAAACTTCCTAAAAAAAGAAGTAGTTGAATCTCACAATTGTGCTAAAAATGGAATACCTAAAGTAGCTATTCCTAAGGCAGTACCGACGCCAGAACCCCCTAAAGTTTCTACGGTCAAATATATTACAATTGAAGGTAATATGAAAAAACCGCACTCATGGAAGTCTTATAAGTTTGATAATGACAACAGTCCAAATACTGATAGTAAAAACGATAAACCAAGTACAGATAATAATACATATAAAGTTGACAGTCCTATCACGGATATCAATCAAAAGCAAGAACACAGCATTCAATCTGCTCCACCAGTAAAACCAAAGCCAAAAGCTGGACCAGCTAGCAAAACAAGACGCACGGAAAATAATCCGGATCCAGGAACATCTCACAATTCTTCGGATTCTCAACAATCAGAGTCATCAAATTCTCAATCACCATCTGTGCATATTCCTTCCGCCCCTAATTTGAATGGTCGATTCAAATTAGTTCCAGGCCCAAATAACATATTCACTTTGGTTGAAGATACAACACCAGTTCCAGTTACAGAAAACCAAAAAACAGCTAAAAAGCGCAAATCTGAACCAGAACATGAAAAGTCAAAAGAACGAAAGAAAGATTCTCATGAAAAATCTTTCGGAAAAGAGTCGGAAGTAAAAGACATTGAGAATCAATCAAAGCCATACCCGGTTGGATTATTTCAAACTGTTGCCCATTCCGGACATCTTTACGAACCGCCAGTTGCAGCATCTCCAGCCCCATTCACTACGCCCGCCATGAAAAAGCAATCTTACACTATAGTTCAAACTGGAAATCCCAGCAAATTACTAATATCAACGAAGGCGATAGCTCCTCCTGCCGAAGTGCCTAAAAAACGCCAAAGAAAGTCTAAACCTGAACTGAGAGAGGATTTGGATGCTAAAGAGCCGTTCAGAGTCACGTTAGAGGACGTTGCCCATCCGAAGGACTCGGGTTTCTTTACATTCATCAATGTAGACCCTCTATTGCAACCGTCGTATGTTTTGCCTACTGATAATATCATCCAAGAATCGCAAATTTCGACGTCTACGGCAGCTATTCATAATGCCCCAGAAAGCAGTAAAGAAAGTAAAGAGAAAGAGAAGTACTCGTGTAACATGTGTGGAGAATCTTTCTCAAGGGAGAAAAAACTGTTGTCTCATATACAGTCACATTATACCAAGATGGACGAAGAAGATCAGATGAGGGCTGAAAAGATTTCAAAGAAAAAAGGGAGAAAATAATATTGGCGTTCTTCATGTATCAAGAGAAGATCTTAAGAACTGAAGTGGTTGATTTAAGGCAATGAGGATATGTCTTAAGCTTTTGCCAGAGAATCGTCTCCCGCAGTTCAATTTATTCGGCCTAGAAATTGGACTTCGCAAAAACATACACAGAAGGGTTTCTTTGCAGTCAGGTAGCAATATAACGTGGGGCATTGAGTTGAGATGATATACGGTTTTGTGCTCAGGGAGATTGATCAGAATAAAGTGGAACGAACTCAGTGGTCATTTGTTCAAAGGCTTTTAGTGAAACTCCATCAACATCACATATTTAACGAAATATAAATGAAGAAATAATATAACCAAAATTTTGGTTAAAACTAAAAAACGTTGCTAAGAGAGTGTGTAAATAGTATCTGAAAGGTTGTTAGGAAATATTGTTTTTTTTTTACAAACACTGTCCTGTAGGTTAACCGTTTTTTGACAGATGGAACTAGTGATTGCAGCAACGCGTTATACATAACACAGATTTCGGTAATTTCACTTTAATTTGTATGTAGTGTCAATTATCGGTTTTTTGCTGTCGAATAAAAAATAGTGCGGTTTCAATGCCTGTGTTTATTATTATTAAATACAAAATAATATAAATTAGCTGCTTTGTGCTGCAATATAAATTTCTTTAATTGAATGTTTGCAGGTTTTAGCGTAAAAATAAAGTACACACTGGTTTGCCGTAGCTAGGTATCAATGTGTTGTAGTGTATACACATAAATATGGGGTTTACTACATATTAAAACAACGTTTTTTATTCATAACATTACATGAAAGTTTTAAAATCGAAATAAAACATTACCATCTTGTTTATGGTGGCAAATCCGTATCCTGGCAAATAATTTAATATAATTTTGAAGTTGACATTTACGTAACCTGGAATAGTTACGTACTAACGCAACTGTCAAAAAGCGGTTAACCTAGTGGACAGAAAATAACTGCGCAATTGGTCGCGTTATTAATTATTTTATTCTTTGGATACGAGTAAGTTCGTTTAGGTTTATCAGAGGTTTATATGTAGTGTTTTCAATTTCAAAATAAATGGTTGAAATAAAAAAAAAACTGAAATTGCAACATTAGTTACAACCGCCTAGAGTATGTTCTAGAGAGGTCTTACGTGTTTTAAATAGTTTTTTTTAAATTAACGTTTTAGGTAAGCATTTACTTAAACATATAAATTCTTTAAATGGTAGGATATCCTTATTATACTTGTTGTTCTAAGATTAAGCTAGTTTGGAAGCTAAAACATGGTTAATTTGTAAATGCTGTAGGTACCTATTGAGATACTGATGTATCATTCCATACTGTACATTGTTTTTATCCATAGAATGATACCTATTTTTCCATGTCTGTCAAAAGTAATGTTAATTGACTGTTTGATTTTTTTGCAACTAAAGCGTGGAATTCATGGTTTTACCCGGCGGATACACCTGGCGAGTGTGTCCAGCCTCAGCCACACACGCGGTCATATCAGTCGCTTGTTGACCATTTCCTGCAATTTTCACCGCGAAATTAAAAGATTTTTTATTTCTCACAAAGGGGATTGAAGGTTTTTATATAGAGCCTGGCATACCTATATGTCCGCCATTTTGATTTTTTGTCAAAATGGCGGCTGCTCTTGAAACATATAAATCGATAGCTGACATCAGTGCAAAGAGAACACATAATAAGGACCAAACCCCGTAATGCGTCACGTTTTTGAGATATTAACGTTCAAAGTTGATCACGTGACATCCATATTTTTTTGAACTTGCTACCTACACCTTCTTGCAGAGTGATTATTTCAAACATCTATCCCAAGGACCTTTTAAGACCACTGTTTTATTAATGTTGTCACTCAATATTGTTGCGTATTTTTTACCCTGAATGCGCCAGGAGGGTTATATTTTCCGAGTGTATGTATGTATACCTATTTCTTTGGCACGGTCTGTAGCCTAAACGGCTTTATCGATTTCAGCCGTTAGATTCGTCTTAATTATGAGTGACACTGGGTATATCAAAATTGAAAAAAAAAATAATACTTATGTACGATTTTTGGCGCCATATATTATGTCTTCAAAAAATTTTTTTCTGGAAACCTATCGAAGGGGTATCAAAATAAAGGGTTTTAAAAGGTGATTACAAAAATATATACAACTTATATGGTTAAAAGTAATTCGAAATGACAAATCGTAAAAAACACGTACCAAGAACTAAATAATGATAATATTTAATTTACTAAATGACAATTAAAATCATCAATATAATTTGAATGTAGTGGGCTTTCTTGAAGGATCATTTGTGGTTGTGTCCTGGTGACTGATATAACGAGATGAAACTTTCCCAAAATAGTTTAATTATCATTAAAAGTCGTCATTCTGTTAATGTACTACAAACCCCCATACAAAAAAGTTACTGTACTCAACGTCATCCCGTTAGATATAATGGCATGGCCGGCGGCACATGCCTGCGCTTTCACTTACGAATCTACCAGAGCCCGGACCAAAACAATTTGGCTATATGGTTTAGGTAACGGATCGACAATCGACAGATCCTGCCCACTGCGCGCACTGTCGGATGTACCCGTCGTGTGCACCTACCGGGCAGCTACAGTGGGCAAGACCATGAGTGAATTCCACGCTTTGAAAATTTCGTTATTTCAAAAATATAACAATTTTTTTTGTTTTTCTTTATAAGCTTTATTTTTTCTTGTATAATTGTTATGAGCAAGTGAAATATAAATGAAAACTTGTGTTACCTAACACAAGCATTACTTATTACGAAGTATTACATTTTGTTTTATTTTTAGGTTCTATTTCAACACTGGTCACTGCTTCTATTGCTATTTAAAAATAAACCATATATATAAAAGTATTAAGTAATATATTTGCTAGAAACACAATACATAATGATGTTCATACTTACATATAAGAATAGGTCTATATGTTTAACCACTAACTGGTATATAAAAATAAACTGAAATTGTTTTGGCATAGTAAAATGCAAAGTTTGTAGTTATTGGTTATGTAAACATTGGGCATTGCTACCGAGTTCCTATGTTTGGGCAAGTGCAGACTTGACTTGGGCAATCTAATGATAGCGACCGTTTCAACGAATTCCCTCGCGTGTAGTAGGTACTTACATCATATGAAACCCTAAGAACACGTCAAATTTTGCAGCGGCTGTTCGATCTCAACATAGTTGGAAAAGGAAATTTTAACTTGGGAGTAGGTATTTGGTTTCCTAAAATGGTTTTGGTTTTCTCCAAGTTTTATAGAATATGGTGACATTACATTAGTAGTCTTTCTTATTGTCTTGATTATTGTCTTATGAACAGTCCGATTAGAAGCAAAAGAAACCTGAGATAATGTGCCGCGGAGTCAAGCAATCTGGGTTTTTCCCTGTCAACATCTCATAACGTCTTCACGGTATGAAAGTTGGTAATATTTGGTGCTAATATTATTATATTATTTATTACTAGCGACCCGCCCATGCTTCGCACAGAGTCTACGACTTGACAAACCATCGAGATTTCTTTATTATGTGTATGTTTAATGTATATCTAGTAGGTATACACGTAAACCTTCCGGAATAAATTCTCTAAATAATGGTAAAAACCGCATGAAAGTCCGTTGCGAAGTTTATAAGAACAAGGCGATCACACGGACAGATTCCAAAAGAGGTAATTTTTAATAGATATATCGCTCATTTGGAGAAATATCGACGTAAATGTATTTTTTTTTCCCAAAAATGAGTACCTATATGACAAAGCACTTAGAAATCATATACAAAATTAATAATTAATTTACTTTAAGAGAAACAAAGACGTAAAAAAAAGTAAAGTAGCAGTTACGTCGATGTTTCTCCAAATGAGCGTTATGTAGATAATAAATCCTGTCCGCAACTTCATCATATTAATAATAAGGAATGGAAACATGATCGTGTGACGTCATGGCAGTCTTATCCTCTCTTGCAAACTGTTGACGTTGGACAGCTACTGTGCTAAGGAGGAGTAAACCTTTACCTTATTGAGAGCCCATTCAGTTAAGTTTCGAAATAGAAATAAGATCATAAATAAAGTTTAATTTGTGTGGCTGTAAAGATACGATAGACATTATACCCCGAAGAAATCAAAATTATTTTTAGTTTCTTGTGATGTTTGATATTTCTCGGGACCCGGGGGTCTCGGACCTTTGGAAGGCGTACGAGGGACCGAAGCCAACTCGCAGAGGCCCATTAGACGTTTTTACTTTCATAATATTAGTAAACGTGTGCTGCCGAAATAATAATAATTCCATATTGAAATTATACAATGTTGTAACTTTTATAGTGATAGTTAAACCTTTGTAAATATTATGTAAGTCTAGTTAGTTAGTAGTCTACTTTCAAATACATAATTATAATTACATCATTTGATTCTTATTTCATCCACCACCACACCAACACCACCATTTTTTTGGTAGCACTATTATTCTTAGGCCCGGACTTAGTGACCCAGGACCCCTAATCACTTGACATTTGAGGCACTGTGATCTTTCTAAGAGAACTTTGGATGCAAGAGCAAGCGAAGGGAGCTCGATAAATACAAGCACATTGGATAGGTTAGGGTTTTTCTGACTATTCATACAGTAATAGGAGTAACTTTGTCGACCTACTAAGATGGTTAAGAATTAAGAGTAACTACGCAATAGAAGTTACTTTGTTGACTTATGCAAAATAGCAGAAGAAATAAGACTATAATGCAGGAGGGAGCGCAGCGAGCTCGATCCCTCCTTAGCTAGGCAAGCTACCTAGCTGGATGCGCAGGCAAGCCCGGTTAAGCAGACGACAACCTCATAGGTTGAACTGCGAGATGCCAATATAAAAAAAAAAAAAAAAAACGGCGAGCTGACTTGACCATTGGTTGGACATCGTATGGACAACATGTGCTCAGAAACTGTCTCGCGTTCCGTATCTCGTGTAGGTACCTATAGTGTGATTATATTGTTCGTGAAATTATAATCAGCACCCTAATTGCGTAACACACTATCAATCGGAATCTGAATCGTTTTGAAGCAAATTGCTAATCCATTGCTTCATAAGTTCGAAAAATGTGTCTGCTCAACACGTAAATAAAGCAATGAATGTTGTTAAACTACCGATTCCAATTGATAATGTGTTACGCAATTGCCCCGCTGATTTGAACTACAAACCGTTTTTCTATTGCGCAATAACCAACACTACCCACTGAATGCCCACTGTAATTAAAATATCCTGATAATAACGAGACACATTATACCTTTTCTGATATGTAAATAAATAGATAGTTGGAAGATATTCTATGTGCTATCATAGACAAAAACTTGCGTACAGTGTGCCCGGTATATTTGGTCAGTCGTCAACATGTGACACTAACCCGTGCCTCCAACTCTTAGTAACGTAAGTAACCATAGGGTTTTAAATGGTAAGTCAGACATGCGAAAAACGCTTCAAGGTTATATTTTTGCGCTTGAAAATCGAAAGTCATGCCGTCGCCGCCCTGGTTTCATCGTTTTACGAAACAATTGCAGAGCCCTGATTCACAACCATACGACAGGCTATCGTATCGAAAACCTGACATTTTGATAACCTGATTTTACTTCCCCTCAACAGCAAATAGCTGTTGGAAGAAAAGCGGGCGTCTATTTGATTTAAACTGACAAAATTTACGGGTTTTGGACTTGTGAACAGCGTTGAGAAGACTCCTACGATAGCAATGATTAATGTTCGATACGATACGGAAGCATATCGAGTGTTTGTGAATAAGGGGGCAGATATTATTATGGATAACCGATGGTTTGAATGACATTGACAGGGGCGCAGGGTCGTTGTTATCCAACGCCAAATAACGATCCTTGTCTTGTACCAGTGTAGCTGCTAAATTAGCTTGTCTCTTTTCAAGTGACGCCACCATGGTTGTGCGGAAGAGCTACAAAAAATATTTGTGAGATTGCTTCATTTTGCGTATAACACACAATGTAGCCTCGTTGGAAAAATATTAATTGATTGAAGTCTTTCTTTTTAAATTTTATTTTTCACGCTAAAGCGACGGGTCCAAGCGGAAGCGAAGCAGAGCTAAGTTGCATATAAGTCACCGACGCAGTAGTGGATGTATGCACACCTACACATCAAGCTCAGCGTTGCCAGAATGTTACTTTTGTAAAATTTTACGTTACTTTTGGCCCTGTTATGTTACTTCCATGGTACACGACACAAGATGTTACTTTTACGTTACATTTCGTACCTACTTGAAAAGTATTTCAAATTTTAAGAACGACCGATCAAAATATAAAAAAATATCTCTACATGTTGTACACACGGCGAAACATCGAGCTATACATTTAATTTTCTAGTTTTAACAGAACTCGCATTGTAAGGTTCTTCGTACAATCAGAAGTTAGCTTTTACTGGTTATGTATAGCTTGATGTGTTGCCGTGTCTACAGAATGCTTCATCGATCTTTTTGACTTTGACAGGGGGACGTTGTTTTGAAAAGGTATTGAAAAAACAAAACGACAGTTTTAGTTCCGATTTTGGCCACGTTTCAAAATACCCTTGTCGTTCTTTATTACCGTTTGCCAAGCAAATCTTCTGGATTACTGTACACGTCCATGCACAGCTTACTTCGCTACACCACATAATTTCATTATAATATACAGACTATGCAGGTGTTCCATGTGGAACCAGCTACATGGAACTACTGGGAATAAAGGATTCAAAACTGCCTCGTTGGTCTAGTGGGCGCAAGCGCTACTGCGGAGCATGAGTTCCTGGGTTTTTCCGTCAAGGACTTCTCAGTAGCAGCCCGGAATGTGGATTAGTGGTTGATGGCAATGGGCTCGCCCGCTGTTACATGAGACTTACATAATTGGCGAAATATAGGTGTACTTTAGGTACACGTCTGCCTAACCCTTTGGGGATTACAGGCGTGATGTTATGTCAGTATTAAAGACTAGCTTGAACCTCTAGCACTTTTGCAAACTAGAATCTCCAAGATTTGTTCAAAGGTTAAAAAAAAAAAAAATTTGAAATGAAACCCAAATTCAAGATGATTCATTTATTGGTTTGTTATATATAAGAACAATAAGCCATTTATACTTACTTCAAAACACATAATATCATCTAACAGAGTTCAAAGATCGCCAATTTTTGTTGAATATTTAAGAGGATCCGACGCAAGTTAAAATTAATCACCTATATTTCTAAAACCATTGATATTCATAAAAATTCACTTACGCTAACTACATGTAGTTAAAATAGTAATATGAATTTTAGATCTAACGGAGAGAGAATATATTTACTACTGATAGGTACACACTGAAACATTGTGATTGAGACTAAGATTTGGCGATTGAAATACTAGAAGATCTATTTAATTTTGGTATAAATAAACTTCTGGCAAATACAGGCTGCATATTAAATATTCGACCTGGCAACATTGCGTATTTATAACGGCCATCTTTCTTTTCATTCCCGCCATATTTTTGACTTTACATTGTGAGTTTAGAGCTTAAGTTTAAACTTGAAAGCAATACTGTGGTTGCACTGATCTTTGAAGTGCGTTATTATTTTTATCAGCAAGCGTTGTTTTTTAAACAAAATGCATTTGACTGTTTTCTATGTCAATAAACTCCCAATATTACATCGTGTACCTTACTCTTCTCATTAAAAATGAGACATTATCAATAATTCGTTGTCTTATTAGCCCGCATTTGACAAAAGTTCTATCATTACAACACCAATATGTAGATTTAAGATGTTAAAAATGAGTGACATAGAATTTGGACTCTAATGGGTTCAATTTTAATATCTACGATGTTAATTCATTTCTACGTCTTATTCTAGAATAAGTAACATACAATAAATCTAACATTTATTTAATAATCACATTAATTTTGATATGTATCTGGATTCAAGTGCAGCACCGTTATATCTAGATATGCTTTTTATATTGTTATATAGTTTTCTTTTCAATGACGAAAAAGTACATACTAAAAGGGTCTATAAAATGTCGTACACTACAATACCGATCATATTAAAATAATTGTACTTTATTCGCTACAGATTATAATCTATGATATGTATTTTTTACCTACAACTAAGTTTACAATGATATGTTTCCATGGTCCTATTCTGGATTTTTCCAAAAGCCAGATATAAAGCGTATGCATTCTTTCAACGATTCTTATATTTTTTTTATTAATCTAAGGACACACATTTTCATATCAACCAACTTTTAGCTTTATATCTCGCTTAGAATGGACGCTTGACGTTTCAATGGAGTCGCCTCTGATATAAGTCCAAGTTAGGGAGGATAAATTTGGGGGAAGGGGGGGGGGGGGCGACATTCAATAACCACAAACATTCTGTAATCGTTATCAGGGTCATCATGAAGTGGAATGCGATAATTAGCTTAACTTTGACTAGTTTTACACTAAAGTCACAGTCTTAGCCTCTTTTCATTTCATTTCACACTTAATGATAGACGCGAGTGTTGGGCCCTGATAATCTCTTCGAATATTAACCTAAAAAGGGTTTTTGGTTTATAACCTAGAGAAGCATTATGTTTATAAAAATATACCTATCCTATTCGAAAATTAATACCCTCTTTCTCTACCTAAAGTTCCACTGTAAGCTAGTGTTAGCCGAAAAAGAAATGATTTATGGAGTCAGAAAAGTCTACGTGGCCGGTTGTAGAAGTCAATTCTGAATTCCAAAATCATTTCTCGAAAGGTTTTTTTTTTGATTCTATAAATTTCAAACATTCAACAATCTCACAGGGTAGAAGATAAAGGTTTACTTTCTCCTATATTTAATGGAGTCGTAAGGAAGGTAGCTGTAAAAGGATGAGCTTATCGGGGCAAATTGGACGACGTGATAGTAATCAGAGGCAGACTCCGGTCCTATTCAATCCAGGAATCCTGTGTTAACCAGCTTCTCCAGGAAGAACTTGACATCGCCGAGTTCCGAGTCCTTGATGCCGAGAGATTTGAGCATGCCGAGGTCACCGTTCTCCACCGCCATGAATACCGAGCGAAGGTGTTCGAGGTCTGACCTCATCAGATGTAATGCGGCACCGAAGTCTTCAATCGTTTGGGATTCTGGAAATGAGATGTTGAATAGCATTAGATATTTTATTGTACCTACTGGTTTTTTTTCAGACATCAATCGTGAGGAAACCGGCATGTCCTAGAACCAAGAATTCAAAGACATGTGACATCTACCAACCCGCACTGGGCCCGCGTGGTGGATTACGGCCCACTCCCTCTCACAGAGAGGAGGCCTGTGTTCCAGCAGTGGGAACATTATAGGCTGATGATGATGATGATGATGACTGGTTTTTTTATATTTTTTTTTTTAGTAATGACTAATAAACGTATTAGGTATTATATCAGATGGACACACCGATTTCTCTCTTTCAGTCGTCAGTAATTTCACTTTCGAAAGAAGAAGACAAAGCATTGTGTAACTATACAGACGTTATACAACGTTTATTAGTAAGGGGGTAAGTAAACGAATTTTATATCACTGTATTGGCGCCCACCTGGAGTTACGGAGTCCCAGTTTGGGTGCCATTTATAAATTACGCTCAATATTTCAAGTAAAATGAAATTGTCCCAAAAATTTCATCCTTTTAGGATAAGAAGCGGAAAAAATATTTCTCTAGAATATAAAAATATTTTGAAGAGTCCTTTGTGGTCGTAAAACGAAGATATATTACCTGAGAGAGCAATGGCGACCTTTTCGACACCGCCCAGTGGTTCTAGAGCGTCCCGCGCCTTACTGCCGAACAATTTCTCCAGATAGTTGGGCCCGTGGGATGCCAGTAGCGATTGGAGAAAGGATGCCGTCTCTTCAACAGGTGGCCTTTTAGCTGTGGAATTGAAAGTAGGTATTTTATTGATACATTTATTATCGCGCAATGTGATGTAGATTCGTAATCGGGAGGACATTTTATTTGTTATTAATTTAGATATTTTCTTGCGCTGTTGTCAATTGAAACTAGCTTTAGCTGCTTAACATAGTTTTTCTTTGTGTTTTCGCCTGTGCATGTTCAATGTCATGCTTTATGGACATTAGCACTGCGAAGCGACTAAATGACGTCATTGAAACATAGTAGGTACCTACAGTGTAGCAATCGATAATGTTTCATTACTTTAGCTCAGTCTGACCAAATGGTTATTTATAGAAAGTTCAACCCTCGTAAAACTAAGTAAGTATCCTCCTTTTTACAGTATTGTGCGAACAAGTTGTCGTTTTCTATTATCTATATTAAGGTAGAACTTTCTACCTACAAACAGATAGATAACGATCAGTTTTGTCGATTGCTATTTCTATAACGGAACCTACTACGTAAATAAGAAAAGCTAAATCGGATCAGTACGTTCTTAAATGTCTACATATCCGTTTAATTTCTGACAAAGAAACGGTGTTTGATAAGAAACGTAGCTTCAAGAGCTTCGAGTTTTCAACGTTAGGGAAGTGAAAATAATCCCTTTAAATGTTCCTATCCTTTTGTTTTATAAATTGTTACAAATTGGCATAACTTTGTTATAATTTTTTGCGTTGTTTGCGCAAAAGCTTTGTCAGTTCCGCCAGTAAAAACATGTTTCGAATTACGATGTCTGTCATGTTGCTGCTTTTTCTAGTTTACCTACGTTTTAAAATCCTTTGTTGTTGTTATACAGGGTGTTTGGTAATTAATGAATAACTTCTTCATGGGTCATTGTATTTATCATTATGAACAATTACTGTTACTATGGGATCAAACCTGGAATCGCGAAAAAAGGTTTCTTTTCGTTTTTTTTTTTAATTCATTGTTAACCATTAGGTAGATACGTACGAGTTATCGTGACAGGAAAGGCACTGTTATGTTTTTCACGCTTATTTAAAGATCGTCTAGCGGGGTAATCGAGGTCACAGTAGCTATGGCTTTCATTTTGACAGTTCAACAACTTTCATTGCGTTATTTACGTTGCTGGGTAGACTTATGAAGCCATGGAATAACAATATCCTTCAAAATCATTCAAATTGTGAATGATCGTGTGTTACGCGTGAGGACTACGTGGGTCATTTCTTTTTTCTGTTTTCCTTCTTGGTTAGTTTTAATCTTGATCTGGCAGTTTGAGTAATTTGCGCGGCCTACCCAAATGTCATTTCTTTGGTAGGTACCTATTGTTCGTCGAATCGTTGTGCTCCTCAAGTTTTGAGTTGAGCTGCACGATTTTTGACAAAAATGCGTGCACTGACTGGACAGGTCCGCTCAATCTGTGTGGTTCTTTCCTCAAAAGACCATTTCAGACACCAATCTACATGGTCTTCACATGATCTGACCAAGATTTTGTCTGAACTTTAAAAGAGACTGTAACCTCTAAGTTTGTTTCGGCCTTCCTTCTCAGAGTAGTCAGATAGGAAACGCCGACCTCATCTAGCTTAAAAAAATATGAGTGAGCGTGTTTATACAAACCTACTTACAGAAAATAAATCATTTATCATTTACGCAATTAGGGTGCTGTTCTGATTCAGAAAAAAATTCAGAACTTCTGAATTTCTTTTACAATAATGTTTTTTTTTTTTTTCTATTAAGGATTGCTATACGCTTCAACTATTAAGTACCTGCCTATGAAGGTTAATCCACCAAGCCATTTAGGTACCTATAGGTATACAAATCTACACTGGCAGACTAACATTATGCATTCTACAAGGTCGCAGGTTCATTAAAATCACAAAAATAACTGTTTATGCTCTCTTCTATAACGGCAGGAAGTTTCCAGAGGTTTTCAAATGAAGCCTTTTGAAACCAGCTCGCGTCGCGTTGATTTGAAGTTTGAAGCGAGTCTCAAAGAGAAAATGTAGGCCACAAATGTGCGTTGCAAAGCAATGTTCCACGAAAGTCATTAAATTTTAATGTTTCTAATATGACATCAACATGAAAAGCATCGGAATGTAAATATTTCGCGGTTAATTTTAAAAGTCAAAGCATTTATTTCAAATAGGCACATTACAAATTACATTAAAATAGAATTGATTCTAGTCGCCCCTTCCAAAAGAGTTTTCGTATGGAGAAGAATGGGCAAGACACTCCACCGTTACTCTTTTAAAATGTTTTACAATATTTTGCATAGGTGCATTAATTATATAATAATATGTAAATAAAAGAATAGGTACTGATTCAGATCACATCCAGTTTCTGCACTGTTTCTGAATTTGAAGTTGAAAACTTGGCCAACTGTAGGTAAGTAGGTTTCTACTTTAGCATTACCTACGTAAGGTAAAAACCCACTAAATTCACTTTCCAAAACTTGTACTTACAAAAGATAATTTTGCGGGGTACATTGAAGGATATAAGTACTAATATACTTATAGGGTGTTTGGAAGCTGGATGCAAAGCCCTAAGGGATGATAGTTGACACCATTTAGAGCATTTTGAGCCATGTAACATGTCTTAGACGAAGTATGTTTTTTTTACTGCTAACTTACCTATAGTCAACCAATACCAACTTTGGAAAAAAATAAAAAAAAACATACTTCGTCTAAGACATGTATGGTTCAAAATGCTGTAAATGGTGTCAACTATCGCTCCCTTAAAGCTTTGCACTCAGCTTCTAAACACCCTGTATAAGTCCAAAAGCTAAAGTAGGATTTGACAAATTCTCAATTCAGAAACCTTACCAGAATCCGTCTTACCCATATCCTGAGTTTCCTTTTTAAATAACATACTTACATAGATAACGAAGTAAACATGGCCGGGGTGAAATAGGTACTTACTAATGGAAAATTGGAAGCGTCAGAACGAAATTCAATATTTCAAAACAAGGCATTGTTTGGAAAACCTTCGCAATGAGCTTGCTCAGACCATGGACTTATTATATTACCGTAATATAATAAGTCCATGGCTCAGACAGAATAAAATAAAATTTGTAGTAAAAGAAATGCTTTGTAAAAGTTATGACAAGTCAATATTAGACACAGAGTAGAATAAGTAATATATATTATACATGAGCACAGAATAACTAATAGTACTTACTTAGACATTAAAGACTGAATGAAGGAGGTCGGTCCCTAAGTATTTTTCTCGTTTCTATTAGAAGCGTCCATCTATGAAGGGTTAAAATCGAACACCAACAAAGACGGTTTTCAGTGAAAATCGTTTTTAATATTTAAATTTAAAATTTTAAATTAAATGTTCATTGATATTATAGTAGCATTTATATAATAGAAATTGTTTTAATTTATTTATGAATGTATAAAATTTTTGTTCTTCTTTAAATAACTCTGGTAATTTATTATATATTTTATAATTGTCATGACAAGCACCGTAATTGCGTAAAAAATATCAATGGAATTTGAATAATTTTGAAGGATATTCCTAATCCATTGCTTCATATGTTCGAAAAATGTGTCTGCTCAACAACGTAAATAACGCAGTGAATGTTGTTGAACTGTCAAAATGAAATCCATTGCTACTAATAGCGTGTTACGCAATTACCCCACAGTGTACTTGTTGGTTGGTTGGTCTTGTTGGAGTCGGTTGTAATTAGTGCTCTAGTGTTATTTTAGGACAAGGTAACCTTATAATAACCATCTAGGAGTACTTAATATGCACAGGCACCACTTCTATTTATTAAAAAGGTTTTAAGGTAGCTGGCCACTGTTTATTATACTACCCATTCAAAATGTGGTCCCATTCATGAACGAAAACTGTAGAAATTAAAATAGCATTTCCATTGTAGCCTAGGGTCGCGATTCTTTTTAACCTATTTTTAGCTTTCAGGTACAAAAGCAAAGGTGAACGTTTTCAGAATGATGTGAATATTTTTCTTTACGAGTCCAGATCAACCTAAAAAGGTATTTCAAGGGTTACCTAATAAAATGTTGGGTTTATTTGAGCATTTTACCTACCTTTGGGTACCTAAGTGCTTGTGTGTAATAACTAAATTAATGAAGTAAAAAAACGATATGAAATAATTCAGAGATATAAATGACCACTTATTTTTAACCGACTTCAAAAAAGGAGGTTCGCATATTGCAATTTTGTGCCTTTCTTTCTTTTTATTTGGGTGGATATTTATAAAAAGAGGGAATTGAAATAGTTTCGTTATCTACTTAACTGATATATCTCGAAGGATCTGTGAATCTCTTTGAGAAACTTAGGTAAAGTAGGTATAGTATTTTTATCTCTCATTCACAGCTTGTTTGTACACTTGGTTACTACAACCACAGAATACTTAAAGTACTACGTACAGAAAGGACACTCCCTTCCCCGCACTAACATCAGTTACCGCACCTCACCCCGCACTTCGCCGTATTCGTCGCAGTTCTTTAACAAGAGCGCTCGCAAACACAAGTACCTCACGCACACATTCGTACGTATACAAATGTAATTTTTTAATGTAGTAGTAGTAGGTAATTATTTTGCGAGCGTTGTATGTAGTGTCCGGGGTGTGCTACAAGCAAAGCGCTCGCCACTTCGCGAGATAAACATACTGTTTCTACAAAGCTACATGAAAACTTCAAATCAAACTGAACAAAGGAATCGTCAGACTAAGTTTAATGAAATAAGTTAGAATTATAGGTAGGTAGTAGGTACCTAACCATAAAGTAAAAGTCGCATCAAAAACTCGTTTCAGAAAACCTTATTATTAAAACCTAAAAACCTACCTACCTACCTATTAAAACCTTGTGGCGCAAAAGAAATTATCTTTTTCACGTTCGCATAAAAAATGTTCATGAATCATTCAGTACATACAGAATTCATTTCACATTAAGTAAATGAGGAAAATACCACATTTAAATTATTTATAATGCATCAAGTTCCTTGAATTTTAAACAAGGAAAACAGCCTTCATATTTACATCAAGTCGTAATGACTGAAATTAATGATTATCTAAAAACTTTTTTACAAAAAAAAAAACAACCGACTTCAAAACAAAAAAAAACTACAAAGTGATAAATAACTTTAATTTCGGAAGTCGGTGTCGTTGGGTTCGCATTTTCGTTTTTTGAACCATTTGAACCACAACATGAATCAGCATTGTCGCGTTGTATGGCAATTCTGATTCTTTAGCCAAGAAATAGGCCAGCCCTCTGGTGGTCACGTGAAAAGTCGACGAATGCTTGGCGATGTACTTAATTCAAAATAATTGATTTTGATTCCCTAAAACACTTTACCCCACGAAACACTTTGAGGCTTTTCCTTTCGTTTATTTTGACATATTATTGTCCTAGAAACACAATTATCTTCTCTAGAAATGGCAAAAGACAGACATGTATAAGGAAACTTATTACATCAAGAGGGTACTTGAAGATTAATCAAGTCGATGTCTTGTTTCTCTCTCATTTCATCTCTTCGTAATATAATACACACACATTGTAAGCTGTAGGGAGGGTAGAGAATCACTGACATGAGGATTCCCTTCCACTCGGTATAATAAATGATAAATGAAGGCTTCCTAATGAATGCTTTTAATGGAAAACGCCCACCTAAAAAGTAATAGGCAGTGGCTGATTTACACATTTGCCGCCAGTAGGCTATTCAAATTTTGCCGCCCCTACCGACCTCTACAATAATGTCCCATGTCTTTTGTATACAGCTTCGCCTTTACTTCAAAATACTTAAAATGTTCTCGTTCATCAGCTACGAAAAACTTGCAAAGAGATTTGTAAAGTTCGGCAACTGTGATAAAATCTACGGTAGAAGCCTGAATTTGAGCATTCACTTTGTTTATTCTTTCCAAAAAAAACATGGTAGTTATGTAAATATTAATCTTTTTAATTTCAGTACCTGAGACATTTAAAAAAATGTTAGTCCCAGCCGCCCCTAAAATCTGCCGCCCTAGGCTCCAGCTTACTCAGCCTATTGGTAAATCCGCCACTGGTAATAGGTACCCTACCTGTTATTAACGTTTAGGGATCGATGTATTTACATTTTTTTTGTAAACCCTAGAAGTTCCAATATTAGCGAAAGCACTAGGAAGTGGTGAGGGCCAGGCGTTTTGGAAGACTGTCTTATGTAATTTTGACGTTCGAAAAGTGATTCTCAGCCTTGTTTGAATATCAGACTTTTGATTTTGATTTCATTTAAAAAACCGGTCAAGTGCGGGTCGGACTTGCGCGCCGAGTGTTCCGTACAAATTTGTAGGTATGTAACTACTTTAAGGTTTTCAGATTTTTTCCTTTAATTGTGCTACATGACATTGCTTCTTGCCGAATTTCATGATTCTAGGTCAACGGGAAGTATCCGATAAATTTTGATTCCCTTGAGAGTGTCGAAATATACATTTTTTGTAGCATAAACAACCGTATCTTGTTTTTTACGTTAACTTAGAAGTTTGATTTTCACAGCTTTAAGGGACTGTAGACCTTAGTATATGGTTTTAAGAGCCTATACTACCTCAGCTAAAATTCACTCTTTATCTCGCTCATACGATACTGCTCGCTGACTGAGTGAGAGCGAGACAGAGTGCGGTGCTGGGCGGCAGGCAGCGCCAATAGTTAAGGTATTTGCTTTTTACAATGAAAATAATGGTAATTATAAAAAAGTAAATAACATAAGACCTGCCTTAAAGTAAGTTCAGTACGCAAAGTTTCATGATCTAATTTGAAGTATTTTTTGAATATCAGCGGTTTATTGTTCGGGTTAGAGGTAACTTTGGATTTATTTTCTATCGAGAAAATTTTATGGAATCGTGTTTTCGTCTAACATAAGACTTAGCATTAATCCTCAACTTTACCATATATTTATTTCAAAATTAATGGTGCAGTATTTTCGACATAGCAGAGGATCACGCTAAGCCATTTGAGGTAGTATAGGCTCTTAATTTCTACTCGATACCTTCACGCGTTCCCGTGATAAAGGGCCTTGGCAGACAGACAGACGGACAACAAATTGATCCTATAGGTACTTAAGGGTTCCGTTTTTTCCTTTTGAGGAACGGGGCAACTAGCTTCAACTTTCTGACTAACTGACCGACTACTTAATTTTGACAATTCAAAAGTGCCTGTAATGGTTTAATTGAAATAAATGGTTTGAGTTTGTAACCCTAAAAACGATGTGTTATTTAATACCGCATCCCACTTTTCTACGATTACTGTTTAAAGATGTCAGAAAACCATTGGCAAGAAAATGATCCCTTCACGACCTTCCGCATTGAGGAATAGTCTTAAAGAGAAGAAAGGTGTCTTACCAGCAGTGCAGAGCTTGGAGTCCTCGTCGTAGCCGTCGATGCAGTCCGGGGCTCCATCGCACAGGTACTGGATGGAGATGCAGTTGCCATCCACTGGACACTTGAACGGCTCGTAGGGATGGCAGTATTCTGGAAAATGGTGGAAAATAATGTGATTAATGGTGTGAATAATGTGACACAGACCAGGGAAGTATGGACAAAATGTGGAACAAGGCTACCAATGATGATGAATGTGATTAATTATAAGTAGTTATTTTCAGGCTGCAGGATCGGATTGCTAGCCATAATGGGTAGCTCAAGGTCCGATCAGGAACAGGCCCGTGCCGGACGGCGCGTATGTATTCTACGTGCGCCTCAAAGAGATGTCAGCATAAAGGAAGGGGCCTGTTAGGGTCGAAGCCTGCCGGGTGTAGCGGGATTTTCCGAAAGGGTTACCGCTACCCCGGAACACAAAGGGCTAAGGAAGGAACACGGATGGGTTTTAGTCAGTAAGAGTCTGACATAAGTCTGACATAAGGCGCCACTTAACGTGTGGCGTAATTTATAGATGCCCTACACCTCATAGGATTACCTATATCCACCACTAGGTGGAGGAGCCATTGATAAGACACAGGTTTTACATGATAAAGACTCTTTGAGTTCCCCGGGCTAAATGCTAGCATGAGGACAAAGTCATTTATTCCAACTTTGGATAGTAAATTAATCTGTTAAGCTCCGCTAATGAGACACAATTGATTTTCAATTGTTTCGTCGCCGATCGGCAAACCGCGCCCTTGACGGGTTAAACAAAAATCATTTATTGAATCGTGGTTAGATCCAATTTTAAATACTGAGAAAGTGGAACAAAAATAATTTATACGTAGACATAAACCCCTTTATTCATAAACGTTGCTTAAAGTTACCTTAGTATGATTAGCGACTGTTTAACACACACATGACATTTTTTTATGTTTAAACGTCACTTAACTTTAATCTAAAATATAAGTAGATAAGTACGGAGTGATACAAAAGAAAGCTCTATCGCATTTTCTAAGTCTTAATAAAAACAATTAGATAGTACTAATTTCAACCTTTCAGAGGCTAATCTTTATTGACGACCCCTAAGCAAACTTTTGAATTGCCTCCCAGAATCCTAATGGCCCACAGATTTCATTAAAAAGCAAATTCTAATAGCTAGAACAGCAATTAAGCATGTCCAACTCCGTAATGGTCGCATTTTCTCATTTACGAGATAAAGGTATCCCTCCATCCGGGGGAGTATTAATTCTAATGGCAACACTGCCGATTAGATCCGTTAATGTTATTAGGTCCGTTTTAGCGTAATCTGAGCAATTTCACACTGCAAGAAAATTTAGGAATGGGTCCATCTTTCAAATCTACGTAACTATATTGGGGTCGGCGTCCAGTTTAACCCGACGCAGCAGAATACCTCTATTTTACATGAAGCGATTCCCTATCTAACCTCCACAATCCAGTTACTGGGTAACACAATACCCCTTGGTAAGACTAATTGTAAGACTTTTGATAGATAGATAAAAAGTTTATTTAGTGCAACAAATGACACAATACAGGCATAAAAAAAAAACATAAAAAAAGGTGAAAAAACAAAGATTAAAAAGATAAATTGACCCATAGACACCTCATATGACATTTATAACGGTCGATAACGGCCTTGGGCACGGATTTGGGCTTCTGACTACTCGTAACGACTGTCAAAAATATATATTAAAAAGATTAAGTACCTAACCTGATTTTTCAGGATAAGCGCACCACCCATGAATTTGTAATCTTCTTTCGTAAAAACCTCGGCTTCTGTTTCGCCTTCGGCTTTAATCTGACTAAAATATTTTTTACCATGTAAGTACGAATATTATCGTAAGTACTTACATAAATTACAATGTTAGTGGATTAAAGAGTGGGTACCGCATTAAAATGCACGTTTATAAGCCCTTTCTTTTATGATCCTACGGATGCGGAGTTCGTATGAATGTTATATTTTTAGGAAGGATGTTACAATGTAATTTTATTTTCTTTATAAAAATCTTTATGCAAATTGTTGCTCATTTGTTTACATGTAGTAGATACGAGTATATACTCGTATCTTCTCTACTAGAAAGTGATATGTCTAGAAAGGGGGTAACTACCGAGGTGACGCGTAGTAGAGAAGCCTAGCCTTTTACCAACTATGTTGGGGTCGGCCTTCCAGTCTAACCGGATGAAGCTGAATACCAGTATTTTACATGGAGCGACTGCCTATCTGACCACCACAACCCAGTTACTGGGTAATACGAAACCCCTTGGTAAGACTGGTTGTCAGACTTTCGGACTTCTGACGACCCGTAACGACTGTCAAAGATCCACGAATGAGAGCCGGGACCAACGGCTTAACGTGCTTTCCGAGGCACGGGGAGGTCTTGGTATGTAAAGATGGTCACCCATCCATGGAGCAACCGCGGCAAGCGTAGCTTAACCTGATCGATCGACCCGTGCGGCTGTTATTACTTAGCCACACATTCCAGTAACATCTTCCTGTCCTTGTCTCAGGTACTCAGGATCGACGCAACACGTTTTCTTCTTCCATTCTTCCCGTTCAACCGTCACGCTATCATTCATTCCCTTTCATATTATTCTTCACATTATCCATCCGTCTTCCTCTCCATCCATCAACATGTATACTCATCATTCTTTTAGTCATATGCGTTTCCTTTCTCCTCATGACATGCTCATTTTAAACTTCATCAAAGATACAGGAGGGACCCAGATAATCTCGTCACTAAAGTCATCTATACCAGGTACAGGAATTTTTGTAATAAACTCCTAAAGGATTTAAAAAGAAGTTGCGATAAAAATGAATTAAATAGAGCGGGAAACAATAGCAAGCAACTTTGGAAACATATCAAAAACGTCACCTATATGTCAAAACAGCGTGAATCAAATTCGAGTTTACTGCTTACTAATCCTTGGGTCTTTGGTCAACTGGACCCACTCGAACTGGAACCGCGGGTCCAGTCGACCAAGTCAAATTTTGAATTGGTCGACTGGACCCGCTGTCAAATTTCATCATTAGTACAGTTAAGGAGTAAAGCCGAATCTTTGAATCTTCGGCTTGATTATATGTAACTCATTACTCTAAATAAAATAAAGGCTCGAGTTTATTTTCTCTCGATTTGCCACTTGATGTAGTAGTACTAGTCGGTAATAAACCAGGGAATAGATATTATATATTTCATGTGATACTGACTGAAATACCTAGGTACCAATATAGAACGGTTGCTTTATTCTGGATCTTGCTATTATTCTTTCCTTTAATTTTTTTTGTGTGCTTTTCAAACACACTGTTGCTAGGTTTGAATTTAAGGTAGGTACTGGAGGGAGGTATAGTACATGATATTTTAGATTCAACTTGAATTGAGTTTTCGAACTACATAATCGGGATGGGTATATAATTATGTTCTGTGATCGAGCCAATCGAGTGCCTGACCGTTAATTACAGAGTAACAACACTAGAGTCCAAACTGACAAGAAACCAAAAACTGCAATACGTTTCACGTTGATTTTTAAACAAATTTACGCGAGAGTAAGCAAACTTAAAAATGGGATTAAATACAGGAGGACCTACTGCAGCGTTAATGGTAAATTTTTCTACTTAATAAAAATAGTTTTGGTTACCACCTCGAACTGTAATTAGGTATAATTATAATTTGTTTTTTTATTTTTTATTATATAAAATCGTTAAATACGCTTCAATACACGTACTTATTACACTGACGACCTTATCGGGAATTGAATCAATTGAGTGCATTATCAAAACATTTTCTTTTTATTACGATTTCGTGATCCCGGTTAAACTTTATTTCAAAAATCGACCATTTTAAATGATAATATGTTTTTTTTTAGCTATAATACAACTTCATTAATAGATCAATACAGGGGGCCCTAAAATACTATCTCTCTGCAACCTGCAACCATTTTCCACATTAGTTTGCTATGCTCCCATGCTTATGGATTTGTTATACATATTTCAATTATTTCTCTAGGATCATTTAAGAACTCCCGGCGAAGCAGTTGGGTCATACCTCTTAATTCACCGATGGTGCTAAAATCGACACTCATGATGAAAAATTTGAAAAATTTTTCACATCCACCATCTTGGATTTTCAGTTTGACCTCACTATCGTTTTCAGTACCCTAGAAAACCAAGAAATCAACACCCATGATGGAAAATTTGAACATTTTTCACATCCGCCATCTTGGATTTTCAGTTTGACCTCACCATCGGTTTTAGCACCCTAGAAAACCAAGAAATCAACACCCATGATGAAAAATTTGAACATTTTTCACATCCGCCATCTTGGATTTTCAGTTTGACCTCACCATCGGTTTTAGCACCCTAGAAAACCAAGAAATCAACACCCATGATGAAAAATTTGAACATTTTTCACATCTGCCATCTTGGATTTTCAGTTTGACCTCACCACCAATTTACATATCTGGCGAGCGAACGCCTATTTACGGTGACCCAGAAGGGAGCGTGCTTGGATCTCTATTATTTATCCTATATATCAATGACCTGCCTGATGCTATTGACTACCACATGACCCTAATCTTACTAATCTTACTTTAGTCAACGGGTACATGGTGATATTGACATTAAAGCCCTCTACAATGACACAGTATTAAATAAAGTCGACGACACAAAATTTCTTGGTGTAATGATAGACGCAAAACTGAACTGGAAAGCGCACATTGAATATATAAACAAAAAACTGAGCTCAGTCACGTATGTCTTGTACAAACTGTCCTCAGAAGTTAACCCAGATGCTTTAGTGATGGCCTTTCATGGATTGGTGGCATCACTTCTACGCTATGGTATAATATTTTGGGTATATTACTTTGAATGGTGTTAACTTGTATAGGGTGTCGCAGTTTAAGTACCTTGGACATTACCTTACCGACGGCTTTAAGGATGATGTTGACATAGAGAGGGAGCGCAGGGCTCTGTCAGTCCGTGGCAACATGCTGGCCCGTAGATTCGCCCGCTGTACGGACCAAGTCAAGATCACACTATTTAAAGCGTATTGTCAGAGTCTGTACACGGGTAGCCTATGGGTTAGTTATACCAAAAAATCCCTCGACACACTGCGCGTCCAATACAATAATATTTTCAGGATGATGTTGGGACTTCCTCGTTTCTGCAATGCCTCCGAAATGTTCGCACAGGCTCACACTGACGGTTTTCATGCCGTCATTCGGAAAAAAGTCGTGTCTCTTGTGAGGAGGGTGCGGGGGAGTCACAACAGCATTCTGAAAACTATAGCTGAAGATGTGCGTGCACCTGTGTTGAGGCATTTCGTTCGTCTGATGATCTTGTAGGGAGGTATCTCCCTGTTGGTTATCTTGTCGGGGCGGGGTGTCTCAGCACAGGTGCCTTGTGTGTTTTTTTTTTTTGTGTGAATTGTGTTGTGATGTTTATTGATGGATGTGTGTTGTTCTTTGTTAGTGTCATTGATATAACTCAATGGTTATTGTATTTTAAGTACTAATAATAGTTTCTAAGTTATTGTATACTAACCGGTGGATCTAGTTGTCCCGAATAAATCATTTTGAATTTGAATTTGAAAAGCTTTTTTTGTATGGCCCCGAAAATATACAACAAAATACCACAGTCATATAAAGCCATGACAACAAAACAAATTAAAAATAAGATCCGAAATCTACTAACAGAAAAATGTTATGTAAGTTACGCATGTTTCACAAATAAATTATCTTTATCTTTTATCTTTAGATTTTGAGGTACTCGTAGATTCTGTACCAGATTCGTGCCATTGTCTTTTTGTTTCGACTGTATCCACGGGTAGCTTAAAACAAAAGATATTTGTCTAATTTTGACAGTGGGTCCAGTTGACCAATAAAAATATAGAAAATTTTTCCTTTGGTCAACTGGACCCGCGGGTCCAGTTCGAGTGGGTCCAGTTGACCAAAGACTCAATCCTTCACCTATCCTGTCAGCCAACGAAGTGAATAATTTTTTCGTAA
Source organism: Amphipoea oculea (assembly GCA_945859645.1). Taxonomy (NCBI): domain Eukaryota; kingdom Metazoa; phylum Arthropoda; class Insecta; order Lepidoptera; family Noctuidae; genus Amphipoea; species Amphipoea oculea. The sequence goes on from OX243883.1 coordinate 17,717,792, forward strand.
ATGTTGGGAAAACTCTTGCTGAGCAGATTCCAAAACCTGACTGTGTTCAACCTTCTTCCCAAAAGTGTGAAAACAGACGTACTCTAAAATCTTTTGCCTTGCTAGACACCGACGAAGAAGAAATTACCCGAATAATCTGTGGACTAAAAGATGACTGTGCTGTTGGATGGGATAACATTAGCAATAAGACCCTTAAACTCTTTAAGCATATCCTTGTACCTCCCTTAACCCATATTTTTCGTATGTGTTTTTCTGAAGGCATTTTCCCTAAATGTCTAAAAAAAGCAATTGTAATCCCTATATTTAAATCCGGAAACAAAGACCTAGTTAACAATTATCGGCCAATATCATTACTCCCCTCAATATCTAAAATACTAGAAAAAATTATTAACAGTAGACTAGTTAACTATCTAGAGAAAAATGAATTCTTATCATCTGCGCAATTTGGTTTTAGAGCCAAATTATCCACAGCCGATGCAGTGCACAGTCTAACAGATTTTGTCTCAGAAAAACTTGGTAAAGGAAACCAGACCCTGGGGATCTTCCTTGATCTGGCGAAGGCTTTTGATACAGTCTCCGTTTCGACCCTTTTGTACAAATTAGAGGCCTTAGGAATAAGGGGAACGCCGCTGAAACTTTTTGCTGACTACTTAGACGATCGATATCAATGTGTTAAAATTGTCAATATTAGTAGCGACGAGCAAAAAAACACATGTTTTGGTGTTCCCCAGGGAAGTATTTTAGGCCCCACCCTTTTCCTGATTTATATTAACGATTTATGTAATTTCAATATTGAACATGGCAAAATTATATCCTATGCAGATGACACGGCGTTAATATTCACCGCTAAAACAAATAACGAATTGTACGAATATGCTCAAATAGGTTTCAATACTGTGTCTAACTGGCTTCAAAGCAACTTACTAACACTAAATGCCGACAAGACAAAATATATTCACTTTTCTATCCGCAAACCGCACCTTAATATTACTAACTCTCATCTGTATGCCCATCATTGCGGACCCCGCTCAGTCAGCGTATGTAAGTGTCCTTGTATCCTCCAAACATGTAACATAAAATATCTCGGGGTACTAATAGACGAATCGCTCTCATTTAGACCACATATTGACAGTTTGGTTACAAGAGTGCGCAAATTAATATTTGTTTTTAAAAAGTTGCGAGCAATTGCAGATAGAAAACTAGTGTCACAAGTTTACTTGGCCCTAGGTCAATCTGTAATACAGTACTGTATTACTTCATGGGGTGGAGCACCAAAAACTTACTTACTGCCTCTTGAAAGAGCACAGAGAGCAATTTTAAAAGTAGCTAACTTCCATCCCTTTCTCTATCCCACAGACCTGCTATACAAATCCTGTAACGTGCTGACTGTTCGCCAGCTTTTCATAACGCACCTGGTTTTAAAACAGCACTCCATGCTTTCCTATAACATCCCAAGTACTAATAAGAGACGGTATGATATTGTATGTGAGTCAAATGCATCCTCTAAATACGTTTTTGTAAACAGATTCTATACATTTTTAGGCCCATTTCTATACAATAAATTAAATAGGAAATTAAGTATCTATAAATTAAATAATTACGACTGTAAAAAGATTATTCAGCAATTTTTACTTAGCATAACATACAATGAGACAGAGGATTTACTCGTTGTCTGTAAATAAAACATGTTAGTCTTTTAAGATAATATTAGTTTTTTAATTAGACTTCTTAGTTTTAATTTTGTATTTTTTATTTTTATATTATAAAATTCTAGGCACCTTTCTAGCCTGAAACACAGGTTCTACCTAGTTCAGGCAAATGAGCAACTGTGTCCTCTGCATATAATTGTTAAGTTATATTATTGTAAATCTGCACCATTTTTTTATGAATAAACGATATATTATTATTATTATTTTAAGCCAAACGATTTCCTTTCATCTTTCCTGTCACTGGAGCCACTTTCAAACTTCCCCTTATACTTATATCTTGCTTTTTTTGGATGGGAAATCATCAAATGACTCCTCCCGCTCTGTGTGGAGCGGAAGGGAGTGTCAGACTCCTACCGACTAAAACCCACCCGTGTTCCTTCCTTAACCCTTTGTGTTCCGGGGTAGCGGTAACCTTTTCGGACAATCCCGCTACCCCGGCAGGCTTCGGCCCTAACGGGCCCTTTCCCTTATGCTGACAACTCTTTGAGGCGCGCGTGGAATACATACGTGGTCCTGATCGGACGGTGAGCTACCCATTATTCTCCGTCCGCTGACGGCGTCTACGGCGGCCGGGAATCGTCACGCGGCTCCCGACGCCCGGAGCGTCTCCGCGGCGGCTGGGACGTGAGGCTCTCTCCCTCAACCATCCCGCCACCTCCTTCGCTAGCATGACTGCTTCGCAGAAGGAGGTGACTGCCTCCCACTCTCTCTCGCTCCAGACCATGGCTTGAACCAGGGCCGGACGCGAGAGGTCGCCTTAGACACGGAAGCGCGGTGCTCCGCCCAAAGAGTATATCCCCTCCACGGTATGCTCCGCCATGTCCTCTGGGCGATACTTATATCTTGCTTTATCCATCATTCAAGTATGTAGGTGTTAAAAAGATAAACCATGAGTGTTATACCTCAACTAACATCAAAATTAGGTACCTACCTATTAACTTATCTGGACAATTTTACCCAGTCACAGCCCAACGAAAGTTGCAAAGAAAAAAAAAAGCTAAATAAAGAAATAACAATACTTGGTAAGTTATCTACCAGGAACGATATTAATGTAACTAATTCATTTAGTGTCCCAACAGAGGAACAGGTGTTACGTTTACCAGACGACGGCGGTATGAGTTATAGGGAACATTAATCGTAAATTATTTTTATGATGTCTGTCTTATTTTTGTGCGTGGTTATTTGTTTAGGTAATGTGTCTAAATGGGCCTATTTTTATAGCAAAAAGAAAGAAATAAATACAGGTTTATTAGATACTAGCTGCGCCCCGCGGTTTCACCCGCGTAAATGTCGATCCCGTGGGAATATCGGGATAAAAAGTAGCCTATATGTTAATCCAGGGTGTCAGCTACCTCCATACAAAATTTTATCAAAATTGATCCAGCCGTTTGAGCGTGAAGAAGCAACAAACATATAAACACACACACACACATTCCCCCACACACACACCACGCACTCACAAACTTTAGCCTTTATAATATGAGTGTGATTGTGTGATTAGTATACACATATACCAGACAAGTTATTCTCGTAGGTATCTCTATATACTTACCCCCTTACTAATAAACGTATTATATCAGATGGATAGTTACACACCGATTTCTCTTTCAGTCGTCAGTAATTTGACTTTCGAAAGAAGAAGATAAAGCGTTGTGTAACTATACAGACGCTATACAACGTTTATTAGTAAGAGAGTAGGTATAAAACAACGTCGTTTTTCGGGTGTTCACTTTATTCTCCATCATATACTTAGATAGCTTTATTCGGGAAGGTTTACGTGTGTAATACCTACATTACCTAGAAAGTTTAGCGCTACTACTGTGCACGACGTCCTGCGGGGAAATTGCGTAACACATTATCAATCGGAATCGGTTTCATTTTGACAGTTCATCAACATTCATTGCGTTATTTACGTGTTGAGCAGACAAATTTTTCGAACTTATGAATCAACTAGCTGCGCCCCGCGGTTTCACCCGCATAAGTTTCGATCCCGTGGGAATATCGGGATAAAAAGTAGCCTATGTCATTTCCCGGGACTCAAACTATCTCTATACCAAATTTCATCTAAATCGGTTCAGCGGTTTGAGCGTGAAGAAGTAACAAACATATAAACACACACACACACACTTACACACTTACAAACTTTCGCCTTTATAATATTAGTGTGATGGATTAGCAATTTGCTTCAAAATGATTCAGATTCTGATTGATAGGGTGTTACGCAATTAGGGTGCCGGGTTCGATTCCTAGTTCGGGCTAAGTGTTATTGGGTTTTCCATCAGAAAAATTCTCAGTAGCAGCCGGAGTCTAGATCCGGTTGTTGGCAATAGGCTTGCGGCCTGCAACATGGGACTTAAGCATAACTGGTATAGAGGTATGAGGAACAGGGTGTAAAGTTCACTCAACCTCCATAGAAATGGGAGGATCCTCCGACCAGACGGGTGTTGTGTCTGGCGGGCAACTGCCCAATGAGTCATGTCGGGCTGTTGTATATATGCTAGTTGCGTGGTAAACTCTGCATGCGCGATGCAGGATTTGCGTGACGTCAGTATGACGCGTTGTTCGCATGTGGCGTTGTAGATACCGCTACACTGGCTAAATGTGGGCTTACTATAGGTACACCTCTGTCTGACCCCCTGACCCTAAGGGATTACGGACGTGAAGTTATGTTATGTAAGAGGTTCAGCAGTAATGGAGCTTCTCGTTAAAGAGTACGTCGAACGTAGGATATACCCTCATGACTACCTAAGTACCTGTACACGGTGGCATAGACAGCGAAGCGCAACCGTAAAAAAATGAGTTTATGGAAAAATAACTTTAAATCCTACACAATAGAGTTCAGTTTAAGCTACACAACTTCAAACATTTTTATAACTTTTTCAATAGTGCAAGTCACTCTGAAATCAACTTAATTATAATTAAGTTAAAGTTGATATTTGTTTAACTTGAAATAATATTAATTTGAAATATGTTTTAATAGGTCAGGTTATATTTGATTCTGTAGGAACATCAAGCACTGAATTATACATAACTGTGCTTCGGCTTGGACGTTTCTAGAGTGTTGAAGTGTCCATTGGAAACGGGCCCATCTAAGTATGTAAATAGTATTCGGTACTCGCGCAGCGACATTAGCCACTATGGAAGCGCTAGCTTTTTCTAAATCTCACATCTATGCACAGATTTTGAAACAAAACCTAGTTAGCTAGCATAATACCTCTACATCGATCGAACTCATTAAATTACTAACTAGATAGAGACGAACTCCGCAGCTCATTTTCATGCTATCTTTCTAATGGAATACATTAATATAAATCACTGATAATAATGGCTGTGAACTCTATCAACAACTAATTAATTTGACCCTAAAACCTCTTATCAATATTTAACTATAATCCCACTAGACAAATAACCTAGGATCACATATATAGATATACCTAGATAACGCAAGTTTCACGAACTGTATAAAAACTAAGCGTGCCACTTTTTGACTACCTACTATGACGTCACAAGCTCGCGCTCTCTCGCTCACGCTCACCCAGCTAGCAGTTCGCAGGACTGAGCGCGAAAGTGGCGGCTTATGATTTTCGATCGTAAACTGGTGCGATTTTTGGCACGCGAAGTAGGTGCTCTTGCGTTATCTAGGTGTATCTATATCTGTGCCTAGGATATAACTTTCTCAGTTATTATCCGAGCCCTCAGAACAAAAGAGCCCGTATTCCGTTTATTACGATACAATTTACTGACACAGCCATAAAATTCGTCGCATGACGCTCGTTAAGTTATACGTACGGGGTGTGCTAAAACATAATTTGGAGTTTACCCGTCTTGGTAATTACGTGAAGTGCCCGTTTGTTGGGTCAAGTGGAAAGTCTTTCAATAGCGAAAGATTTTGTGCAAAAGTTTTTAGTCATTGATGGAGTTTTAAATTGAATTTGTTGTTTTGAAAGTTGAAGAGTCAAGTGTTTTTATTAATGTTTTGAACTGCTGAACGAGACTGTTGTCTTACTCTGCGTTCTCAAACAATCCATACTTAATATTATAAATGCGAAAGTGTGTCTGTCTGTCTGTCCTCTTCCTCTTCACGCTTAAACCGCTGAACCGATTTAGATGAAATTTGGTATACAGGGTGTTACGGAAAGGGTATATCAATACAAACGGGTTGAAGAGTGTATCTGGTCTAGAATCTCTGTACAAAATTTCAGCTCAAAAACAGTAACTTTGAAAATGCTTAATATTTTTTTATTTCGATAGTTTATTAAATTGAAATCATAACAAACGTGTCACCGCACTACGAGGGTCATTATCCATTATCTGTAGTGTGTCTGTGCGCCTAGTACACGCACATCACGCCGCCGCGCGCCAGTGCAGCGCCGTGATGTCGAAATAAAAAAATATTAAGCATTTTCAAAGTTAATGCTTTTGAGCTGAAATTTTGTACAGAGATTCTAGACCAGATACACTCTTCAACCCGTTTGTATTGATATACCCTTTCCGTAACACCCTGTAGAGATAGTTTGAGTCCCGGGAAAGGACATAGGATACTTTTTATCCCGATATTCCCACGGGATCGAGACGTGAAACCGCGGGGCGCAGCTAGTCATCAATAAAAGTTAATCATATTTTTTTGTGTGTTTATTTCGTGAGATTTACTTGGCTTTTGACCACACTAATAAAATATAAAGAAAATTTAACGATGTCTATGTGTCTGCAGCCTTACTATTAACACTATACCTACCTACCTTCTACTTCATCAATAAAATTAGACATTTGTCAGGCATTTAAAACTACTTACTGTAAATGAGTCCGTTTAAAACCCCCTTTTTTTGTAGAGGGTCTGAAATCATCAAATGACTCCTCCCGCTCTGGGTGGAGCGGAAGGGAGTGTCAGACTCTTACTGACTAAAACCCACCCGTGTTCCTTTCTTGGCCCTTTATGTTCCGGGGCAGCGGTAACCCTTAAAACCCTCTCAGTCGACATAAATTGAAATCAAGAAGTAAGAAAAAAATAAAAAGGTACATTCAAGAAAAAGCTTAGCATAATAAAGAGTCTTGATTAAGCTTCCCTTCAGAAATGTTCCGAAACACTACACTTTATTGAAACGCTACTTTAAAAGGTTGCTCAGTACTTAACACGATTACGCACTCGACTATTCAACGAACACTTTGCGAAACGACCGGGTAAAGCGAGCGAAAAATTTTGTAAATGCCATCTTAAAATACGATGACATTTTACAGGGAATATTTTAAAATTTTCGTTTTATGAAGTTCGAAGGGCGTCGGTGTTAAAATATTTTATGTCAACGGGTTGTATTTAATATGTTTGTTAGGGATACTTATCAGTTTTGTGCAAAACAACCTAATTCAACAAATAATTTGTGATTTATTGTTTGTCTCAGACCAAACAAAAAAGTCAAGACATAGCGCTGCGAACAATACAGTGAAGCATGCCAAAACTACATCTCCGCTCTGTGCATACACGCTCGCACGCACACGAAACCAGCTTCACTTTGCTGTTGACAGCCCTCTGTCTTGGTTTTTTATTTGGTCTAGTTGTTTGTATTCATTGATGTCGGCGACGAGTGCCGTCACAGAGCCAGGCCTTAGAAACGCTGGCGTGACGATTTGGACTCGTTCCTAACCGATTGGACGGAGAAGGCACAGCAGAAAGAAAAAAGAGAAAATGTGGGGTAGACTTTTGCCCAGCAGTGGGACAAACAAAATCACTGTCGTCATGGCCGAGGCCCTAAATCTACAATTTAAGTTGGAAAGGGTTTTGGGTTCTGGGCAAGTACCAATATGACGTTTTCAATTCGTATGTATTTGTTGAGTTAAAAAAATCGTGAGTAAATCTGGACTTATAGTTAACTCGCTGTGCCCCGCGGTTTCATCCGCGTAAATGTCGATCCCGTGGGAATATCGGGATAAAAAGTAGCCTATATGTTAATCCAGGGTGTCAGCTACCTCCATACAAAATTTTATCGAAATTGGTCTAGCCGTTTGAGCGTGAAGAAGTAACAAACATATAAACACACAAACACACACACAATCACAAATTTTCGCCTTTATAATATTAGTGTGATAGTATGGATGTGTAAGTCTGAAATCGCCGACCCAACTTAAGCAATCGTGGTGATCAATGCTTGTGTCTTCTCTATTTGAGAAGAGGGATTTGTCCAGCAGTGGGACAACAAAAGGCTTGTAATAATTATGTAAATCATTCCTTATTGCAGACATTTAGAGGGTCTACAGGACTACCATGTCTAGTAAAATCCAGAAATTTCGGTGACTTTAATACCGTTTAGGTTCTAGGTACATAAAACTTAATTACTTCTGTAGTCTAATGTCGACGAAGCCTAATTGTAGCATTAAGTAGGTACTTATAACTTGAGTGCCAGACTCGACGTTAATGTACGAACTTGATTAAATTAGGATATGATTTAGATGAAAGCCCTTACTTACTCATAGACAAATCACGTCGGTATGTAACGTAAGGGGTGCTACACAGATGTTCGGGTCAGCGGCATGATTCGGCACAGCCGGGCAGCAAAATCTAATATTTCTAATAAACCAAGATGAATACAAAAAAAAAAAAACGATAATTTAAGTCTGCAGTTCGGGAGAAGCCCGAATTCTGCCAAGCTGACCCGAACTGCCGAACATGATCAAGTGAGGGTTGATGCCGAATCAAAGACCCTTTTAACCGTTTGTGTCGCATTTATGCGACACATATTTCCGTGCCTCTACCGCTCGTGTCGTATTTCTGCGACAGAGAATATGCGTGATTTTTTCATTCTATTTATGTCTTATTAACTGCGTGGTACAACTAAAACCATTATTAAATAGAGATAAAAACTTTTTGACTATTTTTTAATCAATACGACGATTCTTCCTCCTTATTTATTGTAGGTATTATTTTATCTTGATTTTATCGATTTGTAGTCGCGCGCTAGGGGCACGGCAATTGATATTTAGCCAAGCGCTTAAAAGGTTAAATATATTTACGTTAGACGGGATAAAGCGAACAACAATCAAATAAAAATCTATTTGCGATTACCTAAAGGTCGCACATTGCTCAGTTTAGTTATGTCATCATTCAGGTACTGTCGAGGGAAAAGTCTCCGAATAAATCTGATGAAATCTTAAAGGAGTTTGATTTAATAAAAAGGCTCCCATCTGGAGCACTACAGTACCTATGGTATGTCTCATGTCGTACGCACGCCCCACATCACATTGAATGTTAATAGAAAATTATTTTCGAAGAAAATATGCCGAATTGTGCCTTATGGCATTGCAGATCTCGTATTGATAAAACGACTGGTGTTAACTACGGTTTATTTTGAGTATTTAGATAAATAATTTACTTGTATGTATTAACCTACTTATGTGACGGTCGCTAATCACAGGTCGGTGTCGGTAAAACTGTAACGTCGAACTTGGATATGTAATTTTTCTATATAGCTATACTCCATTTACTATAGCATTAGACAGAAGTTAAAAAAGGCTCTTTTAGGGGCACACTTTGTAATAAAAGTACAACAAACATTATTACAGTCAAGATTGATGTGGAGTTAAATATAATCAACTTAAATAACAACAGCCACACTTAATTGTACTTATTTAACCTTTCTACCTTCTGAAATTACAAGGCTTTCATTTAATTTTATTTAGTTTTTACATAAAATATTGTCGTCTCAATGTTTAAAACCTAAAAGAAGCAGGGGCGGACAGTACCGGGAACGTTTTTCATGTCACTATAACTCTACCAAATCTAAAATGTTATCTACTTATTCCCTTCATAAGTTATGGCAGCAGGTGTTTTTTTTATTTTGTCGGTTTATATAGGTAAAGTTGATTTTAATAAACCGATTGTTACTAAAATTTGTTTCATTTCATGTACCTATCCTAGCATCGTGACGAGTAGATAGATAGAATATGCTTTATTGTATGCCATACATTGTTACTTACAAAAAAAGCACATACATTATTTATTAAAATTGTTTGAACTTATCTTGAAAATAAAAGGTTTCGTACTCCTGCTTCTGCGAGCCTCTTTTTTCTAATTTTATAATAAATGGAGTATAGATGGCGTCACTGAGACATACTTCTTTTTGCCGATTGTCAAGAGCCGAATATGTTAACTGAATTGCTTCGCGTCGGCGTCGTTGTTCATCAAATACAGCCGAATCGAATGTGGCGACGGGGACGTGTGTGTAGCACCCCTTACACCACGTTAACCCCAGTGATGGTTGAAAGGTCAGGGTGTGAGTAATGTCGTACCCTTACGTCGCGGTTTAAAGGTGTTAGGTGTCTAAAGTAATACAATAAGGTTGTAACTAATATCCTTTGTCAATTTAACTGACATGATAACGAGGTGGCGGAATATTTGGAATTTCTCGGTACCAGTTTTGGAGCAGAAATTTTCAAGTAAAACTTGTCAAATACAATGGCATTTGAAACCTGCTGTGGAGAGCAAAAGTCGTGATTACATAATCAGCCTATCATGTTCCCACTGCTGGGACAGGCCTCTTCTTTTTGAGATGGTGTGGGCTTATAACCCACCACGAGGCCAGTGCGGTTTGGTAGATGTCACATTTCTTCGAATTTTTAGTTCTAGGACATGCCGGTTTCCTCAAAATGTTTTCCTTCATCGTTTAAAGAGATGATGAAGGTGATGAAATTGTTTACACAAAGTAAAGCGTCTGTCTGAGTTTGAATCCACGACCTATAAACTCGTAAAGTCGGCACCATTGCCACATTGCCACTCGGCCACCATTGCTCTCATGTCGTGTCAAGTCGCGAAGTCCAGAAATAAATAATTAAAAAAAAAACAAGGTATAATGATCAGCTAGGCTTACTAATCAATGGTTCACTAATGTTTCACCAAAACTCCATTGACAAATTTTTAGTTTACAACCAACGTTTCGTACACTATTTATTTCACAAACAACTCATTTCGCAAATGTTTTATTGTATAAACACTCGCTTTACAAACATTTATTTAGCAAATATTTCTCTTTACAAATGTTACGGATGATATTTAATCATTTTTTCATTTTTCATTTAATATTTAGATTGTTTTGGAAAAATAACGTTTATACAAAATATCATTTTATAATATACTAGCAACTGCATTAAAATCCGTTGCGTAGTTTAAAAGATCTAAGCTTACAGACAGCGGGAGTGACTTTGTTTTATACTATGTAGATTTTCTAAACCAGTCACAAAGTGATTATGACGGTATTCTCCATTTGGGTTAAATAATTTTCAGTCAAGTATTTTTTTCTATATAATCCAGTCGTTTCTGGCACTCGCCGGCCGCTGCCGCGGCACCGCTCGCTTCGCTCGCTCGGCTCGTGCGTTGGGGGCCGCAGTTTTAACCTAACCTAACCGAATATTTTTTTAAAATAATTAACCTAATGTAACTAGTTCGGTTCCGGGTAGCCTGCTAAAAATAATCTCTTTTTTTCTTCTATTAGCGCAAGTCGTTTCTGGCACCCATATTTTGTGTAAAAGTAATTTTTTTCAATAATCTAGTCGTTTCTGGCACTCGCCGGTCGCTGCCGTTGCACCGCTCGCTTCGCTCGCTCGGCTCGTGCGTAGGGGTCACAGTTTTAACCTAACCTAACCTGAATTTTTTTTTAATAATTAACCTAATCTAACTAGTATCCGGGTAGCCTACTAAAAATAACCTCTTTTTTCTATTATAGCAAGTCGATGAAAGGATGAGTTTAATTTTTAGGAAATTGCGTAATGATAAGTCAATATGTAAAACGTTTTTATTCCAAACGTTGTTTTATGAGATAAAATAAATAAAAAATGAATTGTTTGTCAAATAACACGTTATTAAACAAGAGTTTATAGGGTGATTATTTTGTAAAGTGAATTATTTGGCAAACTTTTTGTTGTATAATGATGAAATGACAAATCATGTTTTTGCCAGTCGTTGGTGGTCAAGTAAAAATTTGTAAATTAATTTTTGGTGAACTGACAGGGCACCACTAATCAATGCCAGTTCTCTCTACAAATTAAACTGAATTAACACTATATGCTATGCTTCCATAGACGTGACGTTTTACAAAAATAAGTACCTCTTGTTCTCCAGTGACTTATAATAATAATAACATCTATCGAGGCTCTCGTTAGGCGGTTGGATCAAGGGCCTGATTCAGAAGGCAGTATCCTCGATACGGCTTGCATTGTGAGGAGGTTCCTGTCTCTGGAGCCCTAACCACCGGTAGCTTGAACCCTGCTCCCGACACCGTCGGACTACTATTTTTTTTTTATATTTTTAAATGTTTTTACTTATTTTTTTATATTTTAAGAAATATTTAAAAATGTAGACCGATATTTCGGTCATGGCGGCCAATCTCAACGAAGACTAGCCTTCGGCTCGGGAGATATTATAGTGCACACGTGTTTGCGGACACAGGTGCACTCTCTCTTCCCTCTGTTTTATAGTCCGATGGGACAGCAATCCAACACGACCGGAGAGAGATCAGGCGCAGGACCAACGGCTTAACATGCTTTTCAAGGCACGGGGGTATCACACCGTCAACTTCCAAACTTCGGGCTGTTGACTGAGAAATTGAAGACCTTGCAGCAAAAGGGAGGCAGATCCAAATTTTTGTCGTTACTGTTTTTTTCACCAACAATTTCAAGAAAAATTAGGAGTATCGTTTGATGCACGTACGAGGCACATTTCTTAAACTTGGACTTGCCTCCCTTTTGCTGCAAGTTCTTCAATTCCTACCCCATGGACACAATATATCTTGTACCGTTCATAACGTGATCCTTTGCATACAAGTGCCGTAACTTGTTTCTAAGTACGCAGCTTTATTGTAGACATTCCACGGCATATAGCATGCGAAATTCATGTTCTTGCTAAATATGCATGAATGTACGTGTTGCTTAAAGATTTACGAGTTACATACACTTATAATATTACTGCGCTGTGGCAGGTACATTTCGTACATAATTTACCTGCCATAGCTTCATGATCATAAAGTTCCAAGTGTGTGTGAAGTTTATTTCCCAAGATTGTTATCGGTGAAAGTTGCAAAAATTAAATGGAGTTTTGGTTGGTTCCTGCGGAATAATGTGCCACCTGGGTGTACTTACCAAAAGGTAATAAAGAGATTACGATTTTGCGTTTGGCTGTTAATCAGAACAAAATACAACCAATTATGTGCATCTATGGCAACTGTAATGATTCATCATCTGCCTAGCCTTTCGTCAACTATGTTGGGGTCGACTTGCAGTCTAACCGGATCACGCTGAATACCAGTATTTTACAGGGAGCGACTTTCTATCTGACCTCTACAATCCAGTTACTGGGTAAAACGATACCCCTTGGTAAGACTGGTTGTCTGACTTTCGCGCTTCTGACGACCTGTAACGACTATCAAAGATCCACATATGACAGCCGGGACCAACGGCATAACGTGCTTTCCGAGGCACGCAGAGGTCTTGGGATGTAAAGATGGTCACCCATCCACGGACCAACCTCGGCAAGCGTAGCTTAACCTGATCGATTGAGCCGTGCGGCTGTTGTTACTTAGCCTTATGCCAGCTGTAGTGATTATGAACATTAATTTTTTTCACACTTGAAATTTAGATAATTTCACCAAATTTTTTTATTAAACCACAAACAAATTGCTTTTATATTAGTTACCTATGCGTGCTATAAAGTAGATATTTCAACTCAGGTACACCGATAGCTTCGACCTCCGTAATAAACTGGAGCAAGTCGTATCATTGAACACAATGCGTGGGATGAACAAAGTGTCTTGTCATTGCAATTGATTAGCGTTGACATACACCATGAGGAATAGGACACCGTGACAAATGAACATGGTATCTAACACGATACTGTACCATTATGGTAATTGGAGTGTAATTTAACATTAATGGCTTTTGGCAGAAATTAGGCCCAATCACGTTAAACACACACGCTACTTTTAGCATTGGCGATTAGCGATTTAGTTGCTTTTTAGAAGCTAAATGCAGCGACCAAGCATTCCACACCGCACACTTAAAACGCCAAACGCGGCGATTCAGTCGCTTTTCGGAAACTCGACACAGCGGCTGAACGCTACACTCCGCACATATTTGGATGCCGGTCGCAGGGATTTGGCATTTGCGCCAGCATCGGAGCAGTCGCTAAAACGCGAGATTCCGATACTGCGTCTGAACGCAGAGAGTCGCGAAAACGCGATGCAGCGTCGATCCAGCATCTGAGCAGTTGCTAAAACGCGCGATTCCGATACAGCGTCCGAACGCAGAGAGTCGCCAAAACGCGATGCAGCATCGATACAGCAGTAAAATCGCCGATCGCCGATGCTAAAAGTAGCGTGTGTGCTTTGGCCCTAAGAGCAACCATGGGACTGCAGTCCTGCCTATAAAAAATGCAGTACCAGAGGAATCGCAGATGCGTTACTATCCCAGAGACCAAGCTGCTAGATGTCCAATTTGCCTGTAATTACACCGGCACCACATCAAATACTGTTGCGCGCCACAATTAATGCCTACCACTAGCACCATCTGGTATCGAGTAGCAGAACTAGAACTATCGACATTTGGTCAGTCGGGGCCGGTATGTACTCGAACATTCTAGATGTTTCTACAGACAAGGTTCTGGAACTATCCGAGGCCCTATATAAGCCCGGTATGGACCGCGACCGGATCAGTATTGGTTAAGCGATGCAAGCGAAAACATTAAGTGTAGTGCGATTGTGTGTGTTTAAAGTTGTAATTGATGTTTTTTTATTAAAGTGTCTATTTTTGGTTATTAAATCGGCAGTTTTTATTGTCACGAACCCCAAGCTCGTAACAATACCTTCAAACTGGAATACAGTGACGCAAGCAGCATTGCTCTAATCCAGTTTCAGGCAGATAGAAATAAGAAGGTAGGAATCAGGCACTTCCCCAGATTCTTTTGATTTAAAAGAGTGTCCCTGGAGTTCCTCGCCCAATCTTCTCCATAGCAACCTACTACACTTAGGACTGGGTAACTAACTTTATCTTTCTGACTGAACGACTCCTTGACAATTGAAAAGTGCCTGTAAATGTTTTTGAAGTGAAAATATCTAGAGATGGGAAAAAACGATTGAACTCGCGCCACTGTTACCATAATCGACACCGCTTCGGATGTGTTCGGCTGTACTCGGTTTTAATATGTCAGTGAGCGATGGCAAAGTATTCTGTTTGTGTTTTTTTTTTTACTTCGGTCGGCACTCCCGGAGTGCCACTGTTTTTTTTTTTTTAGTCAGCCTTAATTGTCCCACTGCTGAACAAATGCCTCCCCCAAATCCCTTCAGGTAAATGGTTTAATTGAAATAAAGGCTTTTAGTTTGAGCCGAGCTCCTTCACAAACAGCTGTACTACTAAGAAAGAATAAAAATGAAGAAGGGTAAAAATGAGCCTAACTTTCCTTAACACGCAGTTCAGTTTTATTATTATAACCTTAATGCCTGGAATATTAACGAAAGCTGAAGCAAACTCCAATTTCAATTCCTTTTATTCTTACCTCGTAACACAAGACCGCACGCCATATTCTCTGTGCAAATCTTTCAACGCTAGATATATTACATGCTGTTATCTACGTGCACCTATATAAATATATTCCAGCGAGGAAACGTTTCGTATCCGTAGAATATTTACATATCGTGTTGAATTTTACACTCCAACTATCTCTCAAGTTCTCAACGCTTCCTCATTTTGAGTTTCGTGTTTCCGCGGTGAGGCACGTGCGTAGAATGTTATTGTTTTATATACAAGTACCTTACCTGACGGTATTACTTCAAGGATATTAGTTATGTTTCATATTGTGTACTATCATGTTATTATAGTTTGTTAATAGTTTTAGTAGCGTGCAGACGCCCGACTTACAAGTCGTTAAGTCGTGAGTTCGAACCCAGGCAGGCATTTACTTGTGTATTTAATCTCATCATTACTGCTCTTATTGTTAGAACGGTGAAGGAAAACATCTTGAGGAAACCAGCAAGTCCTAGAACCAAAAAATCGAAGACGTGTCTTCTACCAACCCGCACTGGGCCCGCATGGTGGATTATGGCCAACACAGGACAGCTCACAGAGAGGAGGCCGGTGTCCCAGCAGTGGGTCAAGTTTAGGACTTTAAAGGCTGGTTATGGTAATAGTTTTAGTTAAGTTAGGATATTTAATTGTTATTAAAGCAGTTTCAAGCAGTATTGTTTTTTTTTTCAGTAGCATCCCGATGTTTGGATTTGTGCCCGGTTGATGGGACATAAACACAACTGGCTAAATGTTGTTCTGGAGGTACACCACTGTCTAAACCTTCAGGGAAAAGTGTCATAATAAATATTTTTTTTTAATATTATTTAAATCGTTCCCTATCCCTTTGCATAAAAATTTAAGACCTAATATAACTTAGCATACTTTTGTTTTTCCTAATTATATTTTCGCATAACATTATTTACGCATATAACAGCTTACGCATATTTTTTATAAGCATCATTTCTCTAATCATAATAATGATTAAGCATAACATTCTAAAGCATAAATATAGCATGCTCGTTTCATTTCCAACGAGGTCAGGTCGACGGTGCCCCGCTGTGTGGGGCTCCTTTTTCTGTCTGCAGGGTTTAAAGGAACCTAACCAAACCGAACCTCGGGGTGCCACTGACGTCGTTTAATATTATGCGAATTAAATTGATGCCAAAAAAAAAATGCCTTCAAGATAATAATACCAACATAACCATTATGGCAAAAAAATATGGCAAAGTATTAAGTATTAAAATAGTTATGCCAAAGTATATTAGGAAAAAGAACATTATGCGAAAAGAAGAGATCTATATTTAAATATTTTGTGAAAAGAGGCCTGTAAACGTGCTACAAAAATTGCATCTTGTTGGCAATTTTGTTGACCAATATAGCTCAGTATATTTGCAACTTATAAATACCTTGGCTGTAATTTAATTGTGCAATACATAGAAATAGGGATACATTTAATAAAATTAAATTGATCCCTATTTCTATGAACATTACTGACTGGGAATTCTTTTGAAAGATCTTAGATGTTACCTATATTTTTATAAGGGAAAGAGTGACATGGATACCAGGTTAGTCTGAACTGAAATCAAAGAAAATGTGATAAAAATGTAGTGTTCTAAATGAGTGTATTTCGAAGTGCTACGGCGTAGTTCATCATGTGCTACGGCGTAGCAACTTCTGTGCTACGGCGTAGCTAACTTTGTGCTACGATTGCATTTTGAGAAGTTTTCTTTGTGAGCTCAATTCAAATACCTATCAGTTTATTTCAATGTTATCGTTGAAGACATCAACTTGAATTAAATATCCCACAGAGATGTCCAAGGTCACTTTTACAACATTCAAACATATTCGCTCATAAAAACCCACTGCTGAATAATAAACGTATTAACTGCCACAAATAAGTAATTGCTGTCATAATGTTCACCCATGCGTCTTTTCCCTTTTATTAAGGTCCTGGTTAGGTACCCACACAGGTACTATTAAGTACTCCATATGTGTTCCTATTATAGGGGTGTCGTATCTCAAACGGCTGTGTATGTTTAAGACTAAACACTCCATGGTGATGACGTGTAATTATGGCTAGGGCTGAGCCATTGGTACAAATTATGGGAGACTCCTGAAGGCCAATTCTCGTAATTTAAAACGTTCAAAATCTAGTCGCAGTCTCATCTCAGTGACACAAACAAATGTCATAAACTTTGTCAAAATTTAGGGAAATTAGAGGTATTTTTGACAGATTGAGACTGAGATCAGTGTTGCAGTCCCTGGTAAATCGGGGCTATTTATATAACAATAGAATGATGTGATGATTCCCCGTTCTTCGCCATAGGAATCTACTACGCTTTGAAATGGGCAACTAGCTTCATCTTTTTGAATGACATACTCTTTCGACAGTTAAAAAGTGCCTGTAAATGGTATAATTGAAATAAATGCTTTAAGTTTGAGTTTGATGTAACATAATTATTATTATGTATTGCCAACTAGATCATCATCATCAAATGTCTAGCCTTCTCCCAACTATGTTGGGGTCGGCTTCCAGTTTAACCGGATGCAGCTGAATATCAGTATTTTACATGGAGCGACTACCTATCTGACCTCCACAACCCAGTTACTGGGTAATACGATACCCCTTGAAAAGACTGGTTGTCAGACTTTCGGGTTTCTGACGACCCGTAACGACTGTCACAGATTTACAAATGACAGCCGGGACCAACGGCTTAACGTGCTTTCCGAGGCACGGAGGGGTTTCGGTATGTACAGATGGTTACCCATCCACAGACCAATCGCGGCAAGCGTAGCTTAACCTGATCGATCGACCTGTGCGGCTGTTATTATTTAGCCACGGGCCCCTCGTATTGCCAATTAGATATTAGCGGAAATCGGATACTTATTCATCCTTACGTACTCATGGTAAACGCTATGTCTTTTTTCAATTGGAAGCACTCGAAAACCACTTCTCCGATTTACATATTTCTTTATTATATTCAGTGTTATAGAACAGTTTTTCAAGCGCGAGGATCTGTGATAGTATTACACTGTATAGCTATTGTGAAATACTCTCATCATGTCATCTCTTTGCTGCCATGGCTTATTTTATTTGAATTGTTGTTTTTTCTCATCTTTTCATTATGGACGCTTTTAACGTTCTGCATCGTTCTCACATGTATAATTTTTAACATGAATGATGTAACCAAGACTTTGTAACCATATTATTTTAATTTAAAAGAGTGTCCATGGAGGTTCTTGCCCGTTCTTCTCCATAGGTACCTACGCTTTGGAATGGGCAACTAGCTTCATCTTTCTGACTGACCGACCCCTTGACAATTCAAAAGTGCCTGTAATTGGTTTAATTGAAATAGGTAAATGCTTTGAGTTTGAGTTTGACTCCATAACAACCACTATTTCATCAAATCACAACCCGTAAAATTAAAAAAAGTACGTATAAAGTAAGCATGGAAACTCAAATATTAATCGAAAATGAAAACTAAAATATGAAATATGCTAACAAGTAACGGAGCTAACAAAACAAAACATAGATTCGTTCCTCTCCCAATGTTCGGGAAATAAAATGAAAACAATACTTCCTATAACTGAAACCTTTCGACAACGTTTTCAAATAACTACGTAGTTTCAGGAACTCTGGCACCCTTTTGTT
This sequence comes from Amphipoea oculea, assembly GCA_945859645.1. Taxonomy (NCBI): domain Eukaryota; kingdom Metazoa; phylum Arthropoda; class Insecta; order Lepidoptera; family Noctuidae; genus Amphipoea; species Amphipoea oculea. Next base: position 17,736,686 of record OX243883.1, read on the forward strand.
CCGTTTTCCTTAGTTACAGTAATTGTGAATTTGCCAATTACCAAAATTATTGTTGCGAGAGCGAGGGTGTACACGAGTCAAGCAACAAAAGAGTTTGGTGAATATCAAGCATCTCTTATCTGTCTGGATGTTAGGCGCGTCGCCCACACGAGCTAGAGCCTATACATACATACCTATATTTATTCCTATAGAAAACGTGCGCCCGCGCCTCGTCGCCGCCTCGACTCGACTCTAGCTCGTGTGGGCGACGCGCCTTATAGTAATAAATCGTAATCAGCCTATAATGTTCCCACTGCTGGGACACAGGCCTCCTCTCTGTGAGAGGGAGTGGGCCGTAATCCACCACGCGGGCCCGTGCGGGTTGGTAGATGCCACATGTCTTCGAATTTTTGGTTCTAGGACATGCCGGTTTCCTCACGATATTTTCTTCCACTGTTTTTGAGAGCAGTGGTGATGATTACACAAAGTAAAGCGCCTCTCTGGGTTCGAACCTACGATCTACAACTCGTAAGTCGCAGCCGTTACCACTGGGCCACCACCACCACTGGTCTACTCTTGTTTCTGGAACAGCACCACATTTACTCTGCAGGGCGGCATCATCCCAGCAGTGGGACCATGCCCAGGATTTTGTAATATCTTGTTTTTAAAGAGTGTCCATGGAGTTTCTTGCCCGTTCTTCTCCATAGAGATCTACGTTTTGAAATGGGCATCTAGCTTCAACTTTCTGACTAACTGACCGACTGTTTTAAAATTTAGACAATTCAAAAGTGTCTGTAGATGGTTTAATTGAAATAAATGCTTTGATTTCGAGTTTATTAGCCTTCATGATTCTATTGCGAAAAAGGGATGGTGCTATCGGTCATGTATCGGTCTCTCTCTTATACTTGATTCAAGATGGCATTAAACCGTCGTATTACGGCACCAGACAACCAATTCCCGTAAATAAAAACTGTGACGGTGTTCAGACTGTGAACGTTCCTAAAATTCCTCTAATTCCATCATCATCCCCCTCCAATCATCCACCAACATCATCTCCATCATCTCCTCTAATTTCATTTCATTTCCTTTAATTCCTCTTAGATCCTTATCGTTAGGCAGGATTCGCTAAGTGCAGGTGGGGTTTCAACATTTCAGGAAACTGGGGAAATTATTATCTGTGTTCACTGAGGTACTACTACTACGCGTAATAATATACAGGGTGTCCCTGGAAGTATGGATCAAATCGAATAGGGGCGTGGGCAAGGTCATTTCCAAACTTTTTAATCCTGAGAATGTCGGTGAATTTTTTTACAGTTCAATAGTTATGACCGATTTTTATTTTTTTTTCAATCACTTCGCACAATGCTCAAAGAAAATAATCATAAAAAAATGCTATCAGGGCTATCTAAAAAAAAAAAATTGATAGCTCTAATAGTTTTTTTTTTGAGATTTTTTAACACGATTCGATTTCTCTTCTCATTTTTTTTTTGTTAAAACATTTGCCCACGCCCCTATTCGATTTGATCCATACTTCCAGGGACACCCTGTATAGTGCAATGTCTGTGTTCAACTGATTTAGTAATTCCAGTTAGCAAACGTTGGAGCTACCAATTGCTTTGGAAGACAGAGTGTCTGGTGCAAGTGGAAGAGGTTAGCGATGAATGGTATGGCAATTATTTAGACTGGCAGGGACATTGACGTACAACCCGTTACCGTGGATTTAGTACAGACAGCGTCAGAGAAAAGGAACCACCCCAAGACTTCTTGATGTCATTACCAAAGGGGGTTCCTTTTCTCTGAAGCTGACTGTACATGATTCTGGACTACAGCGTTGTTTTTCGTCAGGTATTATAAAAAAAATTTGCTGTTCCATACATTTTGACCGCGAAGGTAAAATTGCCCTTTTGTAGGAAACAGCAGATTTAAAAAAAATAACCGACGAAAAATTTAAACGCGGCGAGGTCCAGAATCATAAATACTGAGTGGTGACGGGTTATGCATTATTTTTTTTTTAATTTTGAATTTTGTGTTTCACGAACTAAACTTCCAAATAAACTCTTTTCTCTCTTTCTTTCTGCGTCGATGTCCCTGCCACCTTGTATATTCTCTAGTTATCGCGTCAGATTAATTCATATTCATATTCAGACAGGCCTGATGGTCTAGTGGTTAGTGACCCTGACTGCTATGCCGGAGGTCGTGGGTTCGATTCCCACCCAGGACAAATGTTTGTGTGATGAGCACGATCATTTGTTCTGTGTCTGGGTGTAATTTATCTATAATATGTATGTATTTAGAAATATATAAGTATGTTTATCAGTTGTCTAGTACCCATAACACAAGCTCTGCTTAGCTTGGGACTAGATGGCGTTGTGTGATAGTTGTGGAATATTATTATTATTATTATTATATTGTATACAGGGTGAAATTGAACACATGCGACAAACCGAAATGGGAGATTATACTCATCATTATGAACAACTTTTACTATGGGACCAAACCTGAAATCGCGAAAAAAAAATCATCTGTTCCCTACATTTTGGCGAGTTATGCGAACATAAATGTAGGGAACAGCTGATTTTTTTTTCGCGATTTCAGGTTTGGTCCCATAGTAAAAGTTGTTCATAATGATGAGTATAATCTCCCATTTCGGTTTGTCGCATGTGTTCAATTTCACCCTGTATATGTTGAACGTTTAGGCGTAAAGTGCTACAAGGATATTTTGCCACTGCAGACTTTGACAAAAACAACTACGACGATGAAAATCATTTGTGAAATTGTTTTGTGAATGTATTGAAAAAAAAACAAGATGGCGTTAGTTCCGATTACGCTCATGCGCAAAAAGTCTTAGGTGCAAAAAAAAAAAAACAACGGTGGATTGTGGTAGGTAATCATTGTGTTTTTGATAAAAGAAACCGCTCAGAGGGTTACCTGAATTCACGTTTTCATTAAATGATAAAAATGCAGATTTATGAAAACTAATTAACAACAGAATAATTAAAACATTTTTTATTTGATTAAATTAACATCAAATTACCTTGTAAAGTTAAAGCAAAAATAAACTTCACGTTTCATTGGACAAGGGTCCTCTTTTATTTGGGTTCTGCGCCGAACGTTTAAATGTCAAAACAAAATGGCGACCTCTCAACAGTATCCAAGCGTTTATTTTTACTGCAAACATAATTTAATCTAGTCACCTTAATTTAATTAACAAGAGGACAGTACTTTCATTTGATGGCTTCAGGTAAATTATAAAATAAACTTATTTTGCTTATTGTTAATTACGACAATTTTTTCGGGTGTTTTTTTTTTTCGGCTGAACTTTGCGAAGTCTCTTCAAAATGATAAGCGTCGACTGTGAGAAGAATAATAAATGGGTAAAAGTAACCCGTAACCTTTTTCATTGTTCTGGAAAGTTCGACTTACAAAATACTTTATTCATTGGATTTATTTGGAAAGTCTTTGTTGTTAATGAGTTTAGTTTCCAACTTTACAGTTGAACGATTTGGATTCGATAAGTCTAGACTAGGCATAATCAGCCTTTAATATTCCCACTGCTGGGACACAGGCCTCCTTTCTGTGAGATAGAGTGGGCCATAATCTACCACGTGGGCCCGGTTGGTACATGTCTTCGAATTTTTGTTACGGACCGGTTTCTTTAGGATGTTTTCCCTCACCATATTGAGAGCATTGGTGATAAAATAATTGTAGATATCACAGATATAGACACACCTAGATAACGCAAGAGCAACTACTTCGCGTGCCAAAAATCGCACTAGCTTTCGTTCAAAAATCGTAAGCCGCCACATTCGCTCTCAGTCCTGTGTACTGCTGGCTGGGTGAGCGTGAGCGAGAGCGCGAGCTTGTGACATCGTAGTAGGTAGTCAAAAAATGGCACGCTTGGTTTCCATACAGTTTGTGATACTTGCGTTATCTAGGTCTATCTATATCTGTGGTAGATATAGTGTAGACTAGAATGGCTTCATTGTGAAATAAGGCTGTTTTGCATGAAACCAGAGTTGTGCTTTAAATGCTTAGAAATAAGTTGAGTACTTACCACTGAGCGCATGACCTAGGATAAAAAACAAAATTGATAAATTGAAGATAGTCTTAAGTTAAAAATAAACAATTAATATTCAGGACTTTTTCTGTTTTGGGACAGGTAGTAAGGACAAAAAGAAGTGAAAAATAATAATAATATTATTAGCCTATTATTGTCCTAATGCACGGCAAAGGCCTCTTGCCATGCAGTAGGTTAATCTTCTCTCATAGAGAAAAGGCACGGGCATTTTATACATACATATATTAGAACAAATTACAGCTTTCTTCACAATGTTTTCCTTTACCGATGTCAATGATGTCCAAGGTAAACTTAGAAAGTGAATTAATATGAATTGAATAAGTCAAATTGGTGTGTGGCCCGGACTTTAACCCAAACAAACCAAACCACTAAAACCATTAAAACACCACCGCCATTAATTATACTTAAACCAATCCTTATCTTAATTAAAATTATAAATGCGAAACTGAGTTTGTTTGTTTGTTACAATCACGCGAAAACGGCTGGATGGATTTGGATGAAATTTGGCAAAAAGATAGACCAAGACTTAGGTGAGGAAATAGGCTATTTTCCATCCTCGATTGTAAACGAAGCCGCAGGCAACAGTTAGTAATATTTTAAAACCTACATATTACCGCTACCGTCTCTAACTTGACCCAAAGACACAGATTACTCCAGATACAGTTAGCAAGATAATGGGGACAGCCCCTTGAGATGTCAGTAATGAGACACAGGTGTTTCTTTAACTTTTATAACGATTTTAGACTCTATTCCCTTGAGTTAAGGACGATAGCGGAGTTGGTAAAGTATCCCGTAGAGAAATGAATTTGTTCTTGATTTTTGAGAGAGCTGTGTAATTGGTAGTCGGTCTGTGTCGGCTATGGTATTTAGGTTTGACATTTTGTGTGTCGTTATAACATAATATACTTTTTTGAAGTGAAACTTCTTTACACACGCTTGACTTGGGGAGTAAGCTGGCGAACGCGTGACGTAAGCGTTACGAAAAGTGTGATCGGGCGAGGCGAACGGGAGTTGAGTGGGGGATATAAGCAAGTGAAAGCAGTGCGCGCGCACATTTTCTTTCTCACTTCCTCTCATAGCCAAATACGTTTGAAGTTTCACTTCAGTCGTGTGGTCATAAGCACACTCAGGTTTTTTTTTTTTAATTTAAGACCTTTTGTCTCGGATTTTAGAGAGAAAAAGGTCTCTTCTGTTTTCTGTGTGTCTTCTTTTCTGTCTCTTTTATTTATTGAAATAGAGGTAACGTTTTGTCAACTAGAGTTTTCTAGAGTTTTTTTGTAGTAGTAGGTGGAAATAAATGCCCTATTGGCGCAGCCGTGAGACACATACTTTTGTTTCTTTTTACCCTTTTTTAACCGACTTCAAAAAGGAGGAGGTTCTCAATTCGACTATATGTTATTTTTTATTTTGTTATTTGTATTTTATGTTTAATGAACTGTGTCCAAATAATCGATATTCTTACATTCTTAATATAAAAAAAAATGTCCTGTTGCTGTATCATATATCATGCAAGGTTCATAATTTGTACCTGGCTATAAGCCTTTTTGTAATACATATCCATCGTTTATACATTATGGAAAACAATAAATGAATATACATATCTACATATGAAGTAGGTTTTGTGGCGAACAAGTGAGACTTGATCTAACTTAATTTAAAGTTTGAAATTCCATATCATGATCTATTTGCCCCATTTTGTCGGGCCGATTAAAACGCTTGTTGTCTAAAACAGATTATATTTTATTTAAGGTGCCATAACGATGTATCATATTAGGTACTAAACCCATGGGGGTCCATCTCAAAGTTCAAAGGACCTCGTTCTAATCGGTATGATGGTATTTAAGTCTCGTTTGTAGGGGCCTCATGATGGTCCTTATGGTTTGGAACTATACATTTACTTACAAAATTACACACATTACAGCCGCAACTGCCAGCAGCGCAACACATTTTCATACAAAAAGTGTGGTCCAGCCCGCCTGTGGTACGTTGGTTACGTGACGACTCCCGGCCACCGTAGGCGCGGGCCTGCGGACGGAGAGTAATGGGTAGCTCACCGTCCGATCAGGACGGCACGTACGTGTTCCACGCGCGCCTCAAAGAGAAGTCACCAAAAAGGTAGAGGCCTGCCAGGGCCGAAGCCTGCCGGGGGTGCGGGATTGTCCGAAAGGGTTACCGCTACCCCGGAACATAAAGGGCTAAGGAAGGAACACGGATGGGTTTTAGTCAGTAAGAGTCTGACACTCCCTTCCGCCCCACCCAGAGCGGGAGGAGTAATTTGATGATTTCCCTTCCATAAAAAAAAAAAAAATAAGCCCGCCTGTAGTGTACGTTGGGTCGTTAAGGAAAATGAATGAAGGTGATGAAGAAGAATTATTGCAATGATTTTAAAATTGTTTAGTGAGTATTGATTTTAAGGCTCCAATACGAGCGAAGAAGAATAGACAAGCAACATTTTGTCGATTCTACCTTTGATGGTAAAGTATACAACTGTCTTTCTGTATTAATGTTCCAAGGAAAATACTATAAGAAATATGATACAAGAATGTAACTGGCGTTTCGAAAATATTATAAGAGAAAGGCTTGAATTTATTGAAGCGAAATAAAGGTTGTATATATATATTTTTCTAAATATCTTTTGAACTCTTTACCTGCCATTAATAATTTTCTTTCTAACCCTTCATCCGCCATATTTACCTTTTATCTTTTCTTTGAAACAAGTCTCGTTCATCTTAGTCTCGGAAGAAAAGTAATTTCCGCAAATTTTTCAGGTAAACAAGTACTTAACAAATTAATCTTTTATCTAAGAGAAGGCGGTAATTAATGATCTTTCCTATTTCTAAAGAAAGATTAAAGAATCTTTCCGCTCTATTAAATAAAACAATAGAACTTTTTGTTATCATTTCTCTTTCAATCCTACACAGATTCCCAGCTGTTTTATTTCTCACGCTGCCGCTGATTGTAAGATTACATTATGAGAAACTAGCAGCGCCCCGCAGTTTCACCCGCATTAGTCACGATCCTGGGGGAATATCGGGATAAAAAGTATCCAATGTCCTTTCCTGGAACTCAAACTATCTCTATACCAAATTTCATCTAAATCGGTTCAGTGGTTTAGGCGTGAAGAAGTAACAAACATATAAACACACACACACTCACAAACTTTCGCCATTATAATATTAGTGTGATAGTGTGACTAGCTGCGCCCCGCGGTTTCACCCACATAAGTTTCGATCCCGTGGGAATATCGGATAAAAAGAATCCAATGTCCTCTCCCGGAACTCAAACTATCTCTATACCAAATTTCATCTAAATTGGTTGAGCAGTTTAAGCGTGAAAAGGTAACATACAAACAGACAGACAGAGTTACTTTCGAATTAATAATATTATAGTAGTATTAGTATGGATAGTATGGATGAGTCTCGGCTGTCTAAATCCTTAAACACCTATTATTGTTTCTTTGAAATTCTGGAAAAGGGATTCCTAGGTTTTTTTTTGTCGAATGATACTAACTTTTAATGTACAAAAGTGAATTATCAGATTGACGTTGCTTAACTACGTTCAGCAAACCTTGGGGACATGTGTCCTGTTATCTAACTTGCTGATTTGGGTAAACAAACAAGCGATACACGTCAACGGAACAGGCAACCGCAGCCGTCGATAACATGCAAGGAATGAAGCACCGTGGAACCAGACAACCCTAGTCTCATAACATATTCAGCGAAATTAACGTTCAAACAAAAAAAATGGGTAGGCTCATTCCTACTAGCTTTGTGAAACTTATAAGTTTCACAAAGCTAGTAGGAATGAGCCTACCCATTTTTTAGTGACCTATAGGTCACTAAGATTATAGACGACTCCGCCTTGGAGTGTAAATGTGGTGCTGTTCGTGTCCTGCGTGTCCTGTCAGCTGCACGTTACAGGAACTGATGGACGCTAGTGATGGCGCCAAATAAGTAGCCGGATTCTGGGCCGAGTCCATTTAGATTGCTATCGACACGCTAAGAAGAAAAAGGTCACTAAGAAAAACGTTGCAAATCACACTAATATTATAAAGGCGAAAGTTTGTGAGTATGTGTGTGTGTTTATATGTTTGTTACTTCTTCTCGCCTAAACCACTGAACCGATTTAGATGAAATTTGGTATAGAGATAGTTTGAGTCCCGGAAAAGGACATAGGATAGTTTTTATCCCGATATTCCCACGGGATCGACATTTACGCGGGTGAAACCGCGGGGCGCAGCTAGTTAATCATATATCATCTGCTTTATAACGCATAAAACTTGTCCTTGCCATAGAACCTATAACAGTCGGGGTAGACGTATTCTTGAGTGGAGACCGCGAATCGGCAAATGTAAGGTAGGATGCCCTCAGGCTAGGTGGAGCGACGATCTTCGCCATAATGACTGGTGGCAGCTAGGTGAGGGTTGCCGAAAATCGAGTTGAATGGTGTGCAAAGGAGAAGCCTTGCTGTGAAGATGACAACACTTGTGATACAACCATATTATTAGTTATCTTAATCACTCAGCTTATCGCAGTCCACTGCTGGACATAGGCCTCGCCCAGGCTGTACCACAATACCCTGTCCACCGCCTTCTGCATCCAGTCTGTCCCAGCCACCTTCTTAAGGTCGTCGGTCCATCTAGCTGGGGGGCGACCCACACTACGCTTGCCGAAACGCGGTCACAACTCCAGGACTCGTCTGCTCCACCGGTCATCGGTGTTTTGACAAACAAGGCCAGCTTACTAGACAGCTCATTAGTTATCTTGTTGTCTAGAAAGTATGACCGAGGAAATTATTGCGTTTAACACGGCACGGACCGCTGACCTCGCGGTACACAATTCTTTTCATGCTTACTCGAAGGGCGTCGGTGCGGTGTGCAAATCTCGTTACACTTCTGTATACAGGGTGTTACGGGAAGGGTATATCAATACAAACGGGTTGAAGAGTGTATCTGGTCTAGAATCTCTGTACAAAATTTCAGCTCAAAAGCAGTAACTTTGAAAATGCTTAATATTTTTTTATTTCGATAGTTTATTTAATTGAAATCATAACAAACGTGTCACCGCACTACGAGGGTCATTATCCATTATCTGTAGTGTGTCTGTGCGCCTAATACACGCACATCACGCCGCCGCGCGCCAGTGCAGCGCCGTGATGTCGAAATAAAAAAATATTAAGCATTTTCAAAGTTAATGCTTTTGAGCTGAAATTTTGTACAGAGATTCTAGACCAGATACACTCTTCAACCCGTTTGTATTGATATACCCTTTCCGTAACACCCTGTAGATCTGTTCACTCTCTCAAACGTCGAAATGAGTTCGCAGTCTAATCAGTATTCAGAATATATTATGTTATCTCGGTCTGACTCGAAATGATTCACAAATTAACACCGTGTTTCGGAGTGTGTTGAAAGCTCAGATGAAATGGCTGCGTATTTCCTTTGTGTTTTACCAAGTTCTAAATATTTAAGCAACATTTTCATTTGTATTTTACAACGTGGTTTTGTTTCTTCAGTTTTGAGTCACGTAGATAAGAAAATCAGACAATAAGAAGAAGTTATAGATAAAATCGAAGAGCATTTCTAAAACCTATTGTTGTAAACTTTGTAACCATAGACGTTTAAACAAGCTTGTTTTGAAGGGTGTAGTTTTACGTACATTTTCCCATTTGATTGGTAGCAAAGTGATTGGTAAACTGATTCCCGCACAATATGAGCTTTTAGCGATCGATAGCTTTGATTACCAATCACGCCGTTGAAACATGAACGAGTGCACTTCGCGGCAATCGGGTAAAACAACATGGCTACTTTTTTTGAAATTGGAACGCTTTGAAAATAAATGGACTGGTGGAACAGAGTGATAAAATAACAAAAATGTTTAGGATTTATCTTCGTGGAACGTTGTCGTTTTTTGGTAAAAATGCTATTGTTTTTTAGGCATATTTTTTGTTATTCATTTGATACTTTTTCATTGTGACGATGTTTGTTTTGAATTGTGTAAATTTTTAACAAATATTTGATGGCGGATTGTGTCCAATGTTTTTGCTCGATATTTGATTAATACTGGATCAAAATTGAGTAGGATTTTTTAAACGGTAGTATCCTGATATCTAGTTTGCATTTATAAGGAGTATTTACAAGTCAGTATTTATAAGGTCGAATTTATTATCGCTATCATGAAAATTAATCGTAAAGTGAGAATAGGTACCTATTTTCCAAAACCGTTATAGTTTAATATTTTGTCCATCGGAACCAAGAGGACAAACCTTAATCAACATTAACCAGTTCAATGCCGTAATTGCAGAAACAATTAAAAAGCCATTGTGTCTGGCGTCGATCCACGTTCCAGAGCGTATACGAAGGGTTAAATGTTTCAATGAATACAAAACCAACAACCCAAATTATCACCACCCTTCAAAAGTTCAATTAGCGAATGAAACAAGAGAACAATTGGAAAGGCTAACAAGAGACTAACAATTGGAATCCGTTTGGTCCCTGTCTTCTTTGACATTATTCGAAATAAAACGGACTTTTCCAATGTCCCGGGTTTTCAATTATATTTTAATTGGGTGCGTGGTATTTTGAAAGCTTTCAGGAAGGTGAGAAAGATAAATTCAGTTTTATGTTTCGACAAATTAATCGGTTGCCGGTATCCGTACAGTCTGTGTGTGTTTTTATTTTTAAATAGCTCCGCCCCGCAGTTTCACCCGCGTAAAAGTCGATCCCGTAGGAATATCGGGATAAAAAGTAGCCTATATGTTAATCCAGGGTGTCAGCTACCTCCATACAAAATTTTATCAAAATTGGTCTAGCCGTTTGAGCGTGAAGAAGTAACAAATGATGTACAGAGAATCAGCCTATAGGTAATTTTCCCACTGCTGGGACACAGGCCTCCTCTCTTCGAGAGGGAGTGGGCTAATAATCTACCACGTAGGCCCAGTGCGGGTTGGTAGATGTCACAACATGTCTTCGAATTTTTATTTCTTGGAAATGCCGGTTTCCTCGCGATGTTTTTCTTCGCCGTTTTGAGAGCAGTGGTGATGAAATTACACAAAGTAAAGCGCCTGTCTGGGTTCGAACCCACGACTAGTAAGTCCGCCATTACCGTAGACCGTAGTTAACGTACCGAAAGTGCTATTTATCTTAAGTTATTGGCAATCAGGCTGGCTGGCTTCCTAGTGGTAAATGGTCAGTGGCGTGCATTGGTTTTCAGAATAGGTAGGCACTAGGCCGGGTCTAGTCTAGACAAACGCGGTCACTAATCAGAAAAAAATTGAGGTCAAAAGTGTGGTTATTTGAGTAGGTAATAGGCATGCCTACTTAAGGGTGATAAATTGCGAAGGTCGACCGTCATGCTATTACGCGTGCGACGTACGTATTTTTAATTTTGTCGCATTAACTTGAACGAGTAAGACCCATGACAATGTGCGAATAGTACCTACGGGAGCCGAGTAGGCCGTCCGGCGACTGCCTACTGCCGCGCGTGTTTGTATGAAGATTTAGTTATCTGTTCGGTATGATAATTTAGTGAGTTTCTTAATGGGGCACACACACTAAAATGTAATTGACATGCTTATGTTGATATATCGAGGTAGACACTGCTTATATGCCTATATGCAATGCACGCCACTGTAAATGGTCATCGTTACCTATTTGGACATCTGCAATGCCAGAAGCTATGTATAGTAAAAGTGCGCAGTGTTACACACCTCCACCCTATTTCAAGTTAAACAAATATATAAACTTTATTTCAATGACGATTAAGTTGATTTCAGAGTGACTAGCACTATTGAAAAAGTTATAAAAATGTTTGAAGTTGCAGCGTAAACTGAACTTTATTGTGTAGGAATTAAAGTTTTTTAGGCGCGTTATGGCGCCCTTGTTTATATAAATGAAATTAGATCCAGTTCTTGTAGATGTAGATCCAAGGGGTAGCGAAGGAATAGGTACACGTTTACTTAATTGCTAGGTAATAACATCGTAATAAGTCCTGTGGAGAGGAGTATAGTGGTTTTCAAATTCAGACCAACTAGCTACTTTTTGTGCCATAGACATCTGCTATAGATCCGCGTAGTGTTGTCTTTATAATGTGAACCATAAACAATTAGTTTGGTTCGCCACAGTTTTTTTTTTTCATAAATACATTGTTTACATTTTTGGCAAATAAATGGCGAACGCAGATTAGATGCGTTGTCATTCGGGAGACAAAGATTAAACGTGTAATGAGCCTGTAAATACCTACATTAGAAACCAATCCAATCAAATGGAAACACAGCAGAAACACTTGTCTACAGAAATAGGTTTATTGTGGTATTGTTTTTTATTATCTCACGAACCGACGCGCACTTTAGTTGTGTTTATAAAGAGTACAAACAGATTAAATCCCATAGATATGAATACGAATTATGTAAAAATATTATGCACGAAACGAGTATTTTTTTAATATATATTTTTATATATAGTTCACGTAACGTTTACTCTGCACGTTCGTGATAGGAGCCTATTGTATTACTTTATACTATTGCGTTACCATTACTGCATATGACCTTGCAGTCTGACCTTGCATTAGCATCAAATGATCGTTGAATGCAAAAGGCACAGAGTCGGTCGTTAGGGCGATGCTTGGGGAGGAATACGCGGGGTGATTGCGTCACACCTTACAGTAGCAATGCTTTTCATTTTGACAGTTCGACAACATCCATTGCGTTTTTTACTTTGCTGAGCAGACAATTTTTACGAACATATGAAGCAATGGATTAGCAATATCCTTCAAAATTATTCAGATTGTGACTGAAAGTTTATTACACAATTAGGGTGATTGTTAGCTGTAAATATCCTTCGGCTGAATATTGATGTTGGTAGTGGATTAGTGGTACTCACCGGAGCGCTTAGTATGGTGTCCATAGAGCCTGTTGAGGTCCAGCGCGAGGACAGTGTGCGGCAGCGCGCAGCTCACCGCCGCAAGCGCAGCCACGCATGCCGCGACACGGCACGACGACATCGCTGTAACAATGGAGATGTACCGAGTGAGATAGGTATCATTAGAGTCCGCGTATCACTGGTCAGTTTCCCTCAGTCGTCAGTTTCTTTAATTCGCCAGTTTCATTGATTAGTTAGTTGCAATGATTCGTCAGTTTTACCGATTAGATAGTTGAGTTTGCCAGCTTGCCAGTTTTCGTCGATTCGGGCCACACGTCGGGCCGCAGTGCATCGTATTTCAATACAAAAAAGTGCAGTGCGGCCCGCCCGCAGTATGCAATGGTTTGATCATTGCGTTGCGGTGTGCCCGCTTAATGTACAGAGGCCAGCACATCAAGCCACCCCAATCTGTCAAATCCCAATTGAATATGAACCTTATTCCTTTGTAGTAAAGTTGAAAATCTATTGCTTGCTGCACTTGACTCGGTGGAACGCAGAGCTAAAAAGCTTATAGGCGACGAGACGTTGGTAGCTACGCTTCCCAGCCTGGCTCATCGGCGTAATGTCGCTTGCCTGACGGTCTTCTATAGACTGTACTACGGAGAGCGTGCGCAGGAGCTCCACGACCTGATCCCACCATCGCCCTTTTACCACCGGACAACCAGACGTACTGCAGCGTACCATCCGCACTTGATTGATATCCCGATGAGTCGTACTCGGCGCTTCTCCTCCACTTTTATTATGCGCACAGCCAAGGTGTGGAACTCTCTGCCGGTTGTCTGTGTTCCCTCCCACATTTAACCCGTCTGCCTTCAAATCAAGAGTGAACAGGCATCTTCTGGGCACGCTCGTTCCATCATAGACCTCATCTATCGCTTTCCATCAGGCGTGATCGGGGTCAAGAGTGCGCCCATTTAGCAATAAAAAAAAAAAAAAAAAAGAAATTTGACAGATTGGGGTAGTTTGATGTGCTGGCGTTTGTACGTCAGTCATAAGAGTCATAATTAACAAAATGAGAGAGCTATTGGCAGCTTTGTTATACTCTCTTGTTGTGAGCTTGTTCTGGAGAATTTAGTTAGTAAGCTATTTTGTTTTTTCTTTTTTACTAGCCCTTGATGTCTCACTGTTGGGCAAAGGCCTCCCAACTGTCCTTCCACATCTCTCTGTCCAGAGCTGCCAAGGACCTATCTTTTTTAACCTTTTAACCGCCCGACTTTATATCCGTTGTCGTGCCCCCAGCGCCCGAAAAAAAAAAAAAAAAACGAAAAATAAATACCGATGAAACGAGCTGTGATGATGTAATAATAATACAGATTAAACGAGCTGTGTTATTTGGTCGTATATATACGACTCTGGCGGAATGGACACGAAAATATTTGTTAGATTAATCCGACGTAAGCGGTTAAAAAGTTAAAGGGGTCTAGCTCATCCCACCATCTCCGTCTGGGCCTGCCCCGATGTCGTTTGCCACTATGCGGGACCCACTGAGTAGTAAGTTTGGTCCATTGATCGTCTGACATGCGGCAGATAAGAAGTGAATACAAAAATAAAAAAACAGCATCACACTAATATTATAAAGACGAAAGTTTGTGAGTTAGGGTGTGTGAGGGTGTGTTTATATGTTTGTTACTTCTTCACGCTCAAACAGCTGGACCAATTTTGATAAAATTTTGTATGGGGGTAGCTGTCACCCTGGATTAACATATAGGCTACTTTATATCCCGATATTACCACAGGATCGAAACTTATGCAGGTAAAACCGCGGGGCGCAGCTAGTTATTAAAAAGAAACTGTATTGCAGTCGGTACCAAATCAATAATCAAACAAAATCATGGCCTACCAACCTGCAACAATGCGATTTGTTGCTACGGCGTAGCGCTACGATGGCGTGGTAAGCTACGATTTCGTAGAAGGCTACGTTTGATTGTATCATATGACGTGTGTTTGGCTGATCCAATAAATAATTCAGTGAATGTGTAGTTTTTACCCGACTACTGCGAAGGAAAAAGGAGGGTTGCCGGCTGTACTAACATATCTACATATAAGCTATGGTAGCATGCGACCACGGGAAGGTTTCATCTTTCTTGTTTCATCCTCTTCAGTAGTCGGATTTTAGTTTATAAACTTATTTTTTATTTAATTGTGTTGGGGCTTATTTCAGTAATATTTATATTTTTGAAATGTGCTAATTAGGCCCTTTTATTTGAAACCCAACATGGCATGATAAAAAAATATTTTTTTTTAGGTCATGCCTTTATTTCCGCTAGAGGGCGCCATATTCAATTTAATGTGACGTCACATAGCCTATAACCAGCGGACAATCAAGATACTTCCAACGATACTTCATTTGTCAAATTATGATAAGGGGTTTAGAAGTTATGAGGGTACAGATGAACATACATACATACCGGTCAAAATCATTATGCAAATAAATAAATAAATAAAGTATAGTATAGTATACAAGGTGGAGACTACAATACGACAATAAATTAAACTGCGTATATCTAATGCCCTTCCCAATCTGCATACGAAAATTTAATCAAATATATGCGATAGTTTATCAATCTAGTTAAAGATTGGCAAAACCCATAGTCGGCGGCCCATCACTATAGTCCTTGCGGAACTAGTTGGCCGCGCCTTAGGTCCGTGAGCGGTGGGACGGAGGGGCGGGGGCGCATTACTCAGTATAGTCCGGCGTTTCTAAATTTGCCAAAGATGTAAACAACAATGGCCACTCGAAAAGGAATAAAATCGATATACAAGAACATTTATTTTAAGTAATGTTTTTTTCGTCTAGTTAGCTCGGAGATTTAGACGTAGCGCATACATGTATATTATATGCATTTACCCCTTGACCAAAAATACATTGACTTGTAAAGGAAATGTATGTTGCGTTACATATTCCATGCATGTTCAATTCTGTTCAAAACACATACGAATTCATCATTAACCATCGAACAAAACATCAATTTTAGCTTCACCAAGGTAACTATGTAACAAGGAAGGTAAACCATTTATTTTAATTATCAAACCGAGGTCTTTCGCCTCAAAACTTTACTGAAACCTGTTACTTGGCGAACGATACTTGGCCGAAGAAACTTAAAGTTCTGACGATTTGGCATAGTTAATTAATTGATAACATGCTGGGTTGATGTTCGGATAATGGTAGGATCATAATTCACTAACTATTTTTATTATACATAATATATTTGATGGTTAAACGAACTTACCTTAAGTGATGTTCGACAATAATTATACGAGACGTCACATCCGAAATATTTATTTGATTCACTTGGTAGTAGTCCGAATGCGCGATTCCTTATCTCCGTGTCTTCGTTTACCCATTATAGTAAGCCAGAAATCACAGTTTTCACTAAATCACACGCGAGTTGTACACGAAATATTACAGATGTTGCGATGTCCGCACAAAAAAGCGAATGACAAGAGTTATGGCGGCGCGGGCGCAGGTAACATAGTGGGGGAAGGTACTACGTCATAACCGATTTACTTACTTTTAATATATTTTTTTTAAGCTCTAAAAATTGTGTGATGCCTAGTATACATTAAAAAGTGGACTACCAAGTGAATCAAATAAATCTGAAGGATGTGACGTCGTAGTATAATAATATAATAAAATCTAAAGAGTTTGTTTGAACGCGCTAATCTTTGAAACTATCCATGTCGGATTTGAACGATTCTTGTTGCATTTGAAAGAATATAAAAATTGTTATTGCAATTCTTGAGGAAGGTTGTAAGCTTTACGTCACGCTACGACCCTAAGGTATCGAGCAAAACGGAAAAGGGTCAGAAAGAACGCTAAACTAAAACGAAGTAATAACGCGGGCGGGAAATGTGGCTGTTATTTCACGTTAATCCCTGGAACTACCAGTCGGATTTGAAAAATTCTTCTTGCATTTGATAGCCCAATTCTTGAGGAAGGTTAAAGGCTATAAGAGCCTTAGGCCACAGACACGAAGCCAGCGGCGTCGGTGCGGGCCGCTCCCCGCGCCGCGGCGACGCAGACCCGATCTCGAAGCGAGCGGGCAGGTCACGCGGCGCTAGAGCGGCGTAGTGTTGTGTTATGAGAAAGAGAAAGAGAGAACACTACGTCAATGCAGACGCGCGGGCACCGCTAGACTGGTGCGCACCGCTCGCATGCCGCTCGCCGCGCCGCGCCGCGCTGCCTTCGAGGCCTGTTCCATATAAATCTATGCATTGAAACGCGCCGTGGCCCGCGCCGCCGCCGCGCCGCGCCCGCTGACTTCGTGTCCGTGGCCTTAGGAGCCGAGCACAAAGAGACAAAATCGGAAAGAAAAATTAGACGGTGGGTAAAACCGTGAGTACAGCTAGTAGTCTAAATAAAATGGCGGAGGTATTTCTTTCAGTATAGTTTCACGAAAGATTCTGCAAGAAAAAAGGTTCTTCATGTTTTAGATTAAGGTTTAATGAAAGGTGTTTATTAAGTATTAATTATGCTTTTAGCTGTCTGTCTTAATTAAAGCTTCTTTTCTTTAGGCATTTCTTTTTTTTACTGATCAATGTGGATATAAGAATCTTTAATAAGTTTTATCGAGGCCTCGTTCTATTTTACTGGCGTCTACATTTTCTGACTGACAGACAGCCTTATTGTCGTCATGCCACGTATTTCTATGCACTCTCTTAGAACGTGTCTCCACACGGCGATATCATCGCGGCGATGGCACGGCGAGACTCGCCGCAATTCTCTGGCTCATGGAGACGGCCTCTAAGTATGCGTGTGACGCCGTTGGTCCGGCGCCTGATCTCTCTCCGGTCGTGTCGGATTGCCGTCCCATCGGACTATGAGAGTGAGGGAAGAGGGATTGCACCTATGTCTGCGCACACACTTGTGCATTATAATATCTCCCGCGCAGAAGGCTAGTCTCCGTTGCTCACAGCCAAATTACGCTCTGGAGGACTATTATTGTGTAATGAATATGGTATTTATTTTTCTTTCTACGTTAACATGTTACATGACATTACATTTTTGATATTCTAAGGTAATGAATAAGGTTGTCATTACCAGACATTCCTAGCTTCCTAATTACGCATTTTCTCAAGAAAAATATTTATCTTTTAAAATATACAATCTAGTATTCATGTAATTTCAGATTCCTTCTTAACATTTGCATCTCATTAGCTCGCTGTCTGCTTAACCTAATCCGCGATTCAGTAGCGAGCTTATTCAAAGAAGTCTAATTAGGGATTACGTAAACCTACTTGTCGTGATAGAAGCGTCTTTTTTAATATTTCGTGTACATTTAAGTACTTGTACTTGGGGAAAAGTTTAAGGTACCTTAGTCGGTGAATACATTTCAAGGTAATAAATAAAATGTTAACTTATATCTTAAGAATGTTTGGTATTAGAAAGATTACATCATACAAGATTTTTGAGTGAAAGTCCTCCAGTATTCAGGCGGTATTCCATTCAGAGTACCGATTTCAACAGCACTTGACAGAACTGCTCTTGAGCACTTCCACTAACTGCACTGAAACAAAATTTTGAATCGTGCGGTTTGGAGGAACAGTTCATCACACTAATATTATAAAGGTGAATGTTTGTGAGTGCGTGTGTTTATATGTTTGTTACTTCTTCACGCTCAAACGGCTGGACCAATTTTGATAAAATTTTCTATGAAGGTAGCTGACACCTTGTTAATAATATTTTCAGTCCCCGCACAGGACTTCAGTTTGTAGTGATGGGACGTTAGTAGGTATGTGTTCTTTGTTCAGGACTGTTTAGTTCCAGAAAAGCACGCGTAGTTTCTTGCCGGCTCTTCTACATAGGAAAAGAACAATTGGAACCGGCCCCTAGTTTTTAACTTTTCATAAGTGCCCATGTAGGTTTATGTAAAACTAGCTGCGCCCCGCGGTGTCACCCGCATAAGTTTCGATTTCGTGGGAATATCGGGATAAAAACTATCCTATGTCCTTTCCCAGGACTCTAACTATCTCTATACCAAATTGCTTCTAAATTGGTTTCGTGGTTTAGGCGTGAAAAGGCAACATACAGACAAACAGACAGAGTTACTTTCGAATTTATAATATTATAGTATATTAACCCCCTTATTCATAATCCTATTTTATCTCTATTTTAGCTAAAATAGGTTTATAGAACGTTTGTCTTTATCTGTCACGTTGTCATTTCTGTGTGTAAGAAAGAGACAAACCCCATTTTAACTAAAATAGGTTTGATAAGTTTTATGAATAAGGGGGATATAGTATAATAGTATATAGTATGGATTTTGATTTTAACACAATGTCAAGGACATGACTTAAAATGCGTTATTCAATTTTTATTCCAAGCATTTTACCGGACCTTCTACTAAAAACTTTGTTTTTCTCTCAAAACCTCCAAATACTAAAATCAAAATGAGAAAACAACCAACAAAAAAAAAAAAAACAACACCACCTCCATTTTATCTTTTACACGTAAAACACAAACAAAAACAAAAGACGCTGTAACATAAATCTCCAACAGCTCTCATTAATAAGAGTAGCTTTACAAAAGTAATTATAAGTTGTTGCACTAACATCGCGATGCTGCGAGGACATCTCTTGAGAGATGAGGAAGCCCCGTGCCTACTTGTAGGAGTTACTCGAGTGATGTTTATGTTTAAAGTTCAGACATATTGTTTGAAGTATTACCACACCCCGGACACTCCATACAACGCTCGCAAAATAATTACCTACTACTACTACATTAAAAAATGACGTTTGTATACGTATGAATGTGTGCGTGAGGTACTTGTGTTTGCGAGCGCTCTTGTTAAAGAACTGCGACGAATACGCCGAAGTGCGGGGTGAGGTGCGGTAACTGATGTTAGTGCGGGGAAGGGAGTGTCCTTTCTGTACGTAGTACTTTAAGTATTCTGTGGTATTACGTTTAAAGGCTTTGTTACTGAGTTTTTTTTTATGATGATGGCTAAACGTAGTGTTAGTGCATAAGCTGAATGTACCTGAGTTGCAGTACTTACCTACCTAAGTTTTTAGTAGGCTATGGGATGGATGGATTGTATAAAGTATCAGAATTTACCTTTGTTATCGCCCTTTTGAAAACCAAATCGTTTTGGAGGACTGTTTTATTATGTAGGTACATAGTGTGTTTTTGAACGTAAAAAACGACGTTCAAAAATGCTGATTTGTAACCTTATTTGAATAAATGATTTGTGTGAAATGTGTAAGACGGTAATGGTGTATCGTTGTTATTAAGGACTTATAACACTGACGCTCTGACGCGTGCACTCATTATCTATGTTAACTTTAAATTGAAAATTAGTTCACTCATTAAAAAAACCATGAAAACGAGACCGTCGTTTTTTTTTATTCCAATGCGTCTGAAACCTAGAAACTTCGCCCTGCTGGCGCACTACAAGTCATTAACAAAAACACTGACTCACTTCTTATGAAAATGTCTTCATCATTTAAAAACAATTTTGATGAAATAATTTTCAGAAGTTGAAACCAAGAACTCTATCCACAAGGTAAATCGCGGCACACAAATACTTACATTCAAAATCCACTTTGACTATAGATTAACCTACGAACAGCTCAGTCACGAAGAGCCAATCTTGCAAAGATCCCAGAAATTCACAGTCAGTTCCTCAAATCCAATTTCCAGCAGTCGTAAACTAATGCAGTGCTGCGGCGCACTTCAATCGATCGGCGGTCTGCCGGATTTAGGAGCTCCCCAAGCTACGTATTTGTGAAGATTTGTTACTTTAGCTAACTTGCAAAGAGGGGTAATTAAACTTACTGTAGAGATTAGTTTTAAAGACTGCTTGGTTCTCTATATTTATTGCTTTCACATGTGAACTTAGGTGGCAGGTTTTACAGAAATCATCATTGTGGACCCTGTCGGGCACAGCAAACGTAGGAGAGAGGAAGAGGGCTTTTATTTGACTACTTTGTAGTTATAATAAATATTGTAATTATAAATTTCATAAAAAAATAAAATATTAAAATTTTTCGTTTTAATATTCATTGATATTATAATAGCATTTATATAATAGAAATTATTTAAATTTATTTATGAATGTATACAATTTTTGTTCTTCTTTAATTTTTTCTGGTAATTTATTATATATTTTAATTCTTTTTAACCGACTTTAAAAAAGGATTAGGTGAATATTTTGTTAGAAGGATTAGCTTTTTTTTAAGTTAATATGAAACCTTTCACCGGTTGTATGGTGTAATTAGAAAAACCAGGTTTCTCGCGTGGGCAAGGGACATTTGTGAGTAGATTATTTAGTAGGTAATAAATACTTCAAAGGAAGTAATCAGAAAACGCTACTGATAAGGAAAATGTGTTCAACAAGTGTTTTTGGCAGGATAATCAAAAAATTCTGATTACATCGTATTATAACATCTCGTGAGAGAGCAGTGGTGGCCAAGTGGTAACGGCCGTGACTTACGAGGTGTATGTAGGTCGTAGGTTCGAACCCAGACAAGCGCTTTACTTTGTGTAAATTATTTCATCACCACTGCTCTCAAAAACGGTGAAGGGAAACATCGTGAGGAAACCGGCATGTCCTAGAACCAATTTTGTCTACACAAAGTAAAGCGCCTGCTTGGGTTTGAACCCACGACCTACCTCTCTTATGTCGGGGCCGTTTATACCTCTAAGCCACCACTGTTCTTCACCACTTTGTTTTAATTCAATTTTTTTTGTATGGGTGGCTTCTCAATGAGAATTGGCCTTAGCCCGAAACCCGGGACATTACAGGCTATGAACGAGTCGTAAAAAATCTAAAATTAACAGTATCATGCATATATCATACCAATATTATAAAGGCGAAAGCTTGTGACTGTGTTTGTATGTTTGGTAATTCTTCATGCAGAAACGGCTGAAAGAATTTGGATGAAATATGGCATACAGATAGTTTATAACCAGGATTAACACATATGATACTTTTTATCCCGATATTCAAACGGGATCGACACTTATGAGGGGAAACCGCGGGGTTCAGCTAGTATTACAGATGATTTCTGGGATAAAAACTATCCTATGTCCTTTCCCGGGACTATCTCTACACCAAATCGATTCAGCGGTTTAAGCGTGAAGAGGTAACAGACAGACACTTTCGCGTTTATAATATTAGTAATGGATTCAGGGACCAACAACCATTTTTTGTCGGCCAAAAATTTGTAAATTCGCTTCCGTGTAGCCGACAAGCCCTTTTAACAAATGGTGCCAGATGCCTACATATTTTACCTTTTACACGTGTTTGCTTAACTTGATAAAACAGAAAAGGCTCATTCATTTGAATTATTAAGTGGTTTAGGTGGCAGTCTCGAGTAACACATTTTTTACAATTTTCCGTCTGGCATGTAATTTATTTGAGTGCGCCTGTCACCCTCGAACTTAGGCCCTAAGGGCCCAGGAGCCCAGAGGCCCTGGGGTCTGGCTCGAGACTTAGTTTGATTCCTGTAACATGTACTTATGTGACAAGTTTGTCCCAGGATGCCATTAAGTCTTGTGTGTGTACGACAAAGAGATTTATTTATGGTCTTGGAGTAGAAGTAAATTCTTTGATAGTTCAGTGACGTCTGTGGTTTTGAGTAAAGTACTTTTTATAGACTTCGATATTTCTGAAATCTTTGTGAATTTTAAACACGAAAATGCTTAAAGTCTATTCAAACTTATATTTCAAATTAATATTATTTCAAGTTAAACAAATATCAACTTTACTTTAATGGTAATTAAGTTGATTTCAGAGCGACTACCACTATTGAAACAGTTACAAAAATGTTTGAAGTCGTAGCGTAAATTAAACTATTGTTATTTTTCCATGACCTCATATTTGTTTACATATTTGGCAACTAAACCGCGAATGCAGATTAGACAATTTGGTTACTGTTTGGTTTGTTTACTGTCTGTATGGTCATTATAAAAAAAATACTAATTACTATTTTGTAGACATTTTAACATTTTATACGAGGACGATGGTTACTTGTTTGAACAGGATGGCAGGGGCGTTGACGCACAAATTGTAACCATATTTTGAGCACATGATTCAAGACCTCCGTAGATTTTTTAGTCGGTTATCAAGAAAAAGAACTGCTGTTTTTTTATTTTTTTATTGCTGAATAGGCACGCTCTTGACCTCGATCACGCCTGATGGAAAGCGATGGATGAGGGCTTCATAGAAAAGTGAAATACCTACGGGGTCAAAATGTATGGACCAGTTTTTTTTTAATGTCACTGTATACAGGGTGTCCGGTAATTATTGGATAACCTCTTCAAGGGTTATTGTACTTATCATTATGAACAACTATTACTATGGGACCAAACCTGAAATCGCGAAAAAAGAATCGGCAGTTTCCTACATTTTGACTAGTTATGCGAACACAAATGTAGGGAACAGCTGTTTTTTTTCGCGTTATATACATACAGAAATATTTCCAAGTAAGGGTGGATTCCGAATACAAAGAGTATTTGGAATCCACCCTTCACAAAAGCGCCAAAGAATATTCAGTTAATAACGGTTTATAATAATTTTGTACTCTCTATATTTTCTACCTCGTAATAATATACTGCAATAACAAGACCATATTTCTCGGGAAAATATAACGCTGTTGCGGTAACATACAGTGTGTGTTGTGTTTTGTTTTTAGGGTTCCGTACCCAAAGTGTGCTAACGGGACCTTATTACTAATGCTCCGAAGTCCGTCCGTCCGTCTGTCTGTCTGTCACAGGGTTGTAAGTTACATACAACTCTCGCCTATTTCCCATGCGTGTAGGCAGAAATTACAGAACGCCACCTGGTATGATGCTTACATACTTACACCGGCACTCTAATTGCGTAACACATTATCAATCGGAATCTGAATCATTTTGAAGCAAATTGCCAATCCATTGCTTCATAAGTTCGAAATTTTTTTCTGCTCAACACGTAATAACGCAATGAATGTAACAACATTCATGAACTGAACTGTTGTTGAACTGTCAAAATGAAACCGATTCCGATTGTTAATGTGTTACGCAATTGCCCCGCTGGGCTGTTACTTTTGAACCGCAAAAAAGAAAGTGAAAATTTCAGGTATCTACACACATGAAATTTTCTCATTTTTTTGTTATAGCAGTCATAGTAGTACGCACTGAGTGTTACCGCTATAACAACATATCGCTCATTTGGAGAAACATCGACGTAACTGCTACATTTTTTTTAAAGTCTTAAATACGCTTTCTAAGTGCTCTGTCATATTTAACACATTTTTGGAAAAAAAAAATCATTTACGTCGATGTTTCTCTAAATGAGCGATATAATCAAAATAAAATTAAATAAAAAAATAAACGGGTTCCCTACAGAAGAAACGTGTTTAAAAAAATAATATGTACCTACCTAGTGTTAAATATTGTACGGTGGCACGGAACCCTTAGTGTGCGAGTCCGGCTCACACTTGGCCGCTGTTGTCATTGTTTTTCCTCACACAAATAATGAGCTGTCAGATAGTGGGTTCTTGAGTTCATTTTACCCAGAAAAAGCGTTGAGTTATAAGTAGTTGGAATGTCAAATGTTTTGCTCGGTAACTTGGATAGTGTTAAAATAACATTGTTTGTGCTTGAAAAATACTATTTTTTAACCGACGAAAAACGGAGGAGGTTATCAATTCGACGCGTATATTTTTTTTTTTTTTTTTTTTTTTATGTATGATCACGCATAACTTTTTACAGAGCAGTCCGATTTTGATAATTCTTTTTTGATTAGAAAGGATATACCCCGAAGGTGGTCCCATATAAATTTGGAAAAAAAATTCCAACCCTAAGGGTAGGAAAACAGGGGATGATTGATAGTTCACTCACTGATTGTAATGTATGACCACGCATAACTTTTTACAGATTAGTCCGATTTTGTTAATTCTTTTTTTAATGGATAGGACATACCTCGAAGTTGTTTCCATGTTAATTTGGAAAAAAAATTCCTACCCTAAGGGTGGGAAAATAGGGGTGATTTATTGTTCATTCACAGATTTTAATGCTGAGCTGTGTATTACAATTAAAATTAAAGGCCTATCTATGTTGGTATGTAAAGCCTGTTTTTTTAAGTATTTTACTATACAAAAAATAATAGTTAAAGTAGGATTATATAACAGTTAATATCTAAAGTAAGGTAGGTAGCCATTTTAAAAGTAATCAAAATTAAGCATGCAGTAATAAGTAAATTATAGCCTCAAAAAATTATAAAATAAAAACTTTTTAACAAAAAATTAAACCTCCGAAAAAACTGAAAAGCAAAAAATAAAAACCTTTTTTATTTTACCTTAATAAATAAGTTCTTAAACTAATGCAAGTATACCTAAAAAATTTTGAGTCGGCGCCAAACAATCAATGAACAAAGATCACTAAATTACCTTATAGAAATAGCCAAATCAAATTACTATTGCAACGTGAAATCTCCAGCGCTAAATATTAACATTCCAAACAAAAAGTGCGCTCTCCGCACGACCACTCGCAACGATATTAAGTTGCTTGTTTGGCGCCGACTCAAAATTAGTTAGGTTTACTTGCATTAGTTTAAGAACTTATTTATTAAGGTAAAATAAAAAAGGTTTTTATTTTTTGCTTTTCAGTTTTTTCGGAGGTTTAATTTTTTGTTAAAAAGTTTTTTAATGTTGAGATTGAATCTGGAATATTGCTATTTGAGAGGTAAAATAAATATAAAAGAAGCAGTTGTAATGGCCAGCTCACCACTGCTCTCAAAACAGTGAAGGAAAACATCGTGAGGAAACCGGCATGTCCTAGAACCAAAAATTCGAAGACATGTGTCGCACAACCCGCACTGGGCCCGCGTGGTGGATTATGGCACTCCCTCTCTCAGAGAGCAGGTCTGTGTCCCAGCATTGGGAACATTATAGGCCGATTATGCTATGTATTACAAAGTGTAATATTTAAAAAACCGACGATAAGAGTTAAAACCTCTATTTCGAAAAGAAAAAAAAAAAACAAGTTTATCTTGCAAAAGAAACGGATATAATATGGGTTATGAAAGGAAAGCCACCTGTGCCTATCAATACCCACTCTTGCTTGAACAAACCCTGAAAATAAATGTTATTGTTAAAGATAGCAAAGTTAAACAACAGTTAGGCTTATTTTCATTACTATCGCTCGCCCCTGCTAACACGGTTTTTACGACTTAACAAAATATCGAGATTTCTAAGTTTACTATATTATTATAACCGCCGGAATAAATTTTCTAAGACGACTCACACACTAAATCGCGCCACGCAAAGTATCGCGGGAGACGGAGGCAAACTCCGCGCGGTTTTATTGAATTCGTATGTAAAAATCACGCGCGGGAGCGCGTTTTCTATGCCCTGTTGCGTGGCGCGTACGCCAAAAATGCATCGATATATGTAGGTAATTAGAAGTAGTTAGAAGGTTCAACGCGGTCACACCGAGAGACACGAAATAATGTCGTCGGTAGATTGTATGATTCATCATTACATGTTTTGAGTTGAGCTGCACGATTTTTGACAAATGCGTGCACTGACTGGACAGGTCCGCTGAGTCTATGTGGTTCTTTCCTCAAAAGACCGTTTCAGACACCAATCTACATGGTCTTCACATGATCTGACCAAGATTTTGTCTGGACTTTAAAAGAGACTGTGACCCCTGAGTTTGTTTCGGCCTTTCTTCTCAGAGTAGTCAGATAGGAAACGCCGACCTCATCTAGCTTAAAAAAATATGATAGACGTGTAAAAGTGTTTGTACAAATTTACTTACAGAAAATAAATCATTTATCATTTACAGGATTATGTATCAAGTGGAAGGGTATGAAAAAAAGCATGTTCACATTTGGTTTTATACAGGGTGAAATTGAAAACATGCGACAAATCGAAATGGGAGATTGTACTCATCATTATGAACAACTTTTACTATGGGACCAAACCTGAAATCGCGAAAAAAATATCAGCTGTTCCATACATTTATGTTCGCATAACTCGTCAAAATGTAGGGAACAGCTGATTTTTTTTTTGAGATTTCAGGTTTGGTCCCATAGTAAAAGTTGTTCATAATGTATGTGAGTACAATCTCCCATTTCGATTTGTCGCATGTTTTCAATTTGAACCTGTATAACCGTGTTCACCGACAACGGCTTTTCAAAGGTCAGTCAGTAGCAGCTTGTATCGTGTGCAACTGAGGTTGACGTTTTGTCACGTAACACGTTGCTCCGTTCCCTTTTACAAAATCAACCATTTTCACTGTCCCAACGAAGCACTCGACGTTGGTGCTAGTATCGTGTTATGTTGTGGCACATGCGAACTACGCATCACACTGACGTCACGGAAAAATCCTGCATCTCGCAAGCAGAGTTTTTATCGTGCGACTGTCATATACAGGCTGTTACGGAAAGGGTATAACAATACAAACGGGTTGAAGAGTGTATCTGGTCTAGAATCTCTGTACAAAATTTCAGCTCAAAAGCAGTAACTTTGAAAATGCTTAATATTTTTTTATTTCGATACTTTATTAAATTGAAATCATAACAAACGTGTCACCGCACTACGAGGGTCATTATCCATTACCTATCTGTAGTGTGTCTGTGCGCCTAGTACACGCACATCACGCCGCCGCGCGTCAGTGCAGCGCCGTGATGTCGAAATAAAAAAATATTAAGCATTTTCAAAGTTAATGCTTTTGAGCTGAAATTTTGTACAGAGATTCTAGACGAGATACACTGTTCAACCCGTTTGTATTGATATACCTTTTCCGTAACACCCTGTATGTTGCAGATGGATTGTAGAATCCGCTGTTTTAAAAAACCGCTAGCCGTTTTAATTATGTAAAACAATTGCACAACGTTCTTCTGGATTGTCATTGCACTACGTTTAACGAAACTGCTACCAACGCGACGTTTAGACGTAATACAGAATGGCTTATCTGCAGTCACTTTTATTCTAACAAAAAACGCCAAAATAAATAAAATAAATAACGCCTTCTCAAGCTAAAATAGAAGCTTTTATGTAAATATTATTTATTTATTTTAAATGTTAAGGCGTTAATTGAAATATAACGCCTATAGACGATAGGAAAGTATTTATATAAGACAGTGCTACAAATAATATATTTGGAGATATTTTTTAGGAAAATAAAGCATAATAAAGTTAATTCGAAAATTTCTCGCGCTGTTTTTTGATTGTAGGTTATCGAAATCACGATCGATAAATGTGATAATATGAAAAGGCCTAAAAGTAAAGTTACGGCTTTTCAAGTCAGTAAACTGACGGCGGAATTGATGGAAGTTATTTTTTATAATCTAAATTTTCATCAATGATTTTCAATTACAATTGAATAAACTTATTCAAACAATAATTTTTGGTGAGATTTAAAATTGAAACCTTCGAAATACAGACTATGATCCGATGAATCCGTATTATTTTGAAAGGCCAAAAAGATTAACTACAATTTCCACAGGATTACTTATACTCATAGATCAGTTTTACTTATACTGCGACATACTTTGGCCACGATTTTAATTAAATTATAATCTTTCATAACAGCTGCCCGGCTTTTTACAAATTGAAAGTATCTAAATATCTTTTTCGTATTATATTACATTCTGTAGAAAACTTTTGTTATGAAGGTAGATGTCACATGTCTTCGAATTTTTGGTTCTTGGAAATGCCGGTGTCTTCAAGATCTTTTCCTTCACCGTTTTTGAGAGCAGTGGTGATGAAATTATTTACACAAAGTAAAGCGTTACTGTTGTGTGTACTGTTTGTCGTGTATTAAACTGGATTAACATTACGAAACTATGTACAGACGCCAGCACATCAAGCTACTACAATCTGTCAAATTTCTGTAATAGATTTTCAACTTTATCTCTAAAACATAAGGTTCAGAGTTGATTGGGAAACTTTGACAGTTTCGGGTAGCTTGATGTACTGGCGTCTGTACATAGTTGAGCAACTTAGTTATTCATTGATAGTTTCACCGCGCTTACATAGTTATATAATTATTTACTTACACGTGAAACTATCAATGAATAACTAAGTTTGCGTAACTAGTTTTACAATGAAAATCCGGCTTTATCCTTGAAGACATTCCTACTTCTTCAAATATTGGCGAAGCAACATTTATTGGGTATTAGAATTGCATAGCAAAAGCATTAATATTTATATCGCAATCCTATTCAAACCGCAAATATACATATACATTGTCTTCGCCTGGCTTTACAGTAATCCCAACAAGACAAAAGGCGGTGTGTAGACCGCAGGATCGCGTGGGATGAACGCGAGTGTGTACGTGGGGCAAATAAATTGCGTGGCTCAGTGTGGGCGGATACGTGTTCGTTTGTTTCAAAAGTACGTTAAAAAGACGCCCTGGCTGTGTTAATTAAAACTTGTAAAATATTCAGATGGACTCACGACCAAAGGGAATTATTTCATGTAGTATAAAAAGTCGCATTGTGTTAATTTAGGACTTAGTCTACTTTAAAATGCTTTTAGAAATAGTATATTCCTTATACACCCCTATCAAAAATAATGTTACAATACAAAACCAAGAAATAAAGACGAAATTCTCGAGTTTCCATTATAGTTGGATACCTGCAAAAGATATTTAAAGGTTATACTTGAAATAAAATATCCAAAATTGATGACAATAGGAGAGAATTTACTTCTATTGTATGTCTCAATACCTACATGGCTGGCGGTTTATGGACGAATTTCAGAAACTTTGGTTGCTAATTATTGTTTGGGCTCAAGCACTAGGTTACGTTCTTATTCTGTTCTCGGTAAAGGAAGATAATACGGTTACGGTAAAACATGATGTAAAGTAAAGACACAAAAAAAAACAAACAAGTCTAACAACAAGTATTTGATTTTTTTTTTAATTTTGAAGTTTGTTTGCAGGTTACCAGCAGAATATCAGCGTCAGGTATATTTGCCTGACACGTGCTGAGCTGGACTCCCATTTGGTGCAACCTTGAGACGTACGCCGCACTTTGTTCGTTGATTAATTTAAAGTAAGTATGTCATAGTATCATTTTAGATTTTTCAATCGTCAGATAACTGTTATCTTAAGAATAAATATGGCTTGGCAGCTTTTGTATAGAAATATTATATTTCAAACCGCCATTTTTATTCTTAAGTTAAAAGTTATCTGGCGATTGAAAAATCGACCGTTGGTATGTTTGTCTTATATTTTTTTCTTTTTGTATATTGTATTATCTATCTAAGTTGGAGTAACCATGCTTCACATATCTACCCTGTGCGAGACAGAGTCACAGCACTGGTTTTCAGCGACAGCCGGCGTTGGTGGATGACGTTGTAGCGACACTAGCGAGGCGATTTGCTGATTCGCATTTTTGATATCGTAAAGAGACGTCAGAGCCAGGCTCGCCAGTCGCTTACTTACCTCCGCCCAGCCACGTCCTATTTATTGTAATAATAATATAATATAACCGTGTAATTGTGAACATTTATTAAACTTCCATAGTATTCAGTATAAACCAAAGCATATCATTTCTGGACCCGAATAACACGCACAACAAGTGGTGACCCCGAACGTTTGAGGAAATAGTTTAGTGTTTTGTTTTTTGCGACGTAAGCGACTCAGTGACGGCGTGGCAAGGGCGTGTTAAGAAACTGCGTGTGTGCAAGTAACGGTGAATAGACTCTAACTTGGTCAAGATGACTTCAACGACACCCGGAGTGGCAGCGGTGTCGGTGCAGACAAGGATACCAGATTTTTGGACAGATTTGCCGAAATCATGGTTCTGTCAGTTCGAGGCTATATTGGCACCACAAAAGCTGGGAGACGCGCAGTTGTTCGACATAGCAATCGCCAGGTTGACCCAAGACACAGTGCGGCAAGTTACCGATATAATCGAAGCCCCGCCAGAGTCAGGCAAGTACGCAGCATTGAAAAAACGTTTATTGGCGATTTATGAAGAGAGTGCGGACAAGCAATTCCAGAGGCTAATGGGAGAGACGGACCTGGGAACACAGAAGCCATCGCAGCTATGTAGAGCGATGGCGGCCCTAGCTAAGAATTGCAACGTGACAGACGAGCCACTAAAAAGGTTGTGGCTGAACCGATTACCCCCGGGCGTGCGGGCGGTCCTGGCAGTGACCAGAGACACGAAGCTTGAGGACCTTGCAGCAACGGCAGACAGAGTCATGGAGAACATAGGTACCGGTGAGGTTGCGTCAATATCACCGAGCACATCGGAGGTGACAGGCGACACGAAAACGGAGTTGGTGAAGCAGCTCAGCGCATTAACGGTGGAAATGAAGGAGTTACGCGGAGAAATAGATGACATAAGGAAACGAGACGGAAATTCATTACAAGATCAGAGGGGGCGGCGTTGGCAGCCGAGGGGCTACAGGCCCAGAAGTCAGTCGAGACCGCGACGCACACCTAGTTCCTCGGATTGGCTATGCAGACACCATTTTCGTTACCGGGAAAACGCGCGAACGTGCGAGTCACCGTGCAATTGGTCCAGGAAGCAGCAGGGCGCGGGAAACTAGAGGCGGTGCAGTCATCATCGGTGGGAGATTGTACCGCGGGAAACCACCGGCTCTGCGTGCGAGATTTAAAAAGCGGAATTGTATATCTAGTGGACACAGGAGCTAACGTATCAGTGATACCAGTGGGAAGAGTGAGAGCCACCAAGGTCAAACGTGAGTGTTCGTATAAGCTGTTCGCCGCGAATAACACTGAAATAAAAACTTATGGGGTAACTAACATAGAGCTTAACCTAGGTTTAAGAAGGAGTTTTAAATGGACATTCATTATTTGTGATGTAAAACAACCTATATTAGGGGCAGATTTCCTAGAGGCGCACCAACTTATAGTAGATTTACATAAAAAGCGGTTGATTGACGGTTGTACTAAAATAAGTAGGGAAGCATCCGTCGTAAAGTATACGGAACCGTCGGTTTCAAGCATACAGTTAGATAACCCATACCGAGAAATACTAAAAGAATTCCCGGGCATAACAAAACCAGTATCTTACACAGAGCCATCTAGTCACAATGTTTACCACCATATAGAGACAACAGGCCCACCAGTTTTCACGCGCGCTAGGCCATTACCACCGCATAGATATAAATTAGTACAGGAGGAGTTTAAGTTAATGCAAGAGTTAGGTATTTGCAGACCATCCAGCAGTCCTTGGGCGAGCGCTCTACACGTCGTGCCAAAGAAGGACGGACAGATCAGACCCTGTGGTGACTATCGTGCACTCAACGCGATCACGAAGCCAGACAGGTACCCCATACCAAGACTGCAGGATTTCACATATGGTTTAGCAGGTAAGACAATTTTCGGGAAAATAGACATAAACAGGGCCTACCATAATATTAGTGTAGCACCGCAAGATATCGAAAAGACGGCAATCATTACTCCGTTCGGGCTATTCGAATTTCCGCGAATGACGTTTGGTTTGCGAAACGCAGCGCAAACGTTCCAAAGATTTATGAATAACACAGTGTTGCAAAACATAGAATATCTCAAGGACGGCCAAGAAAGCTCATATTTATTCAATTATATCGATGACCTTGTCATAGCTAGCACCAACGAACGACTTTTCAAGAAACACTTAAAACTAATTTTCAGTAGGTTCGAGCAGTACGGAATAACAATCAATTTAGCGAAATGTGATTTAGGAAAAACCGAAATAGAATTTTTAGGCTACAGCGTAAATAGGGACGGAATTAAGCCACTACAGAATAAGGTTGAGGCTATACAAAATTATCCGCGGCCGGAAACGATCGAACAATTGCGACGGTTTCTGGGTATGGTAAATTTTTATAGGTCACATTTAAAAGGGGCGGCCGAAAGCCAGGCGGAGTTAAATAAATATTTGCACGGAGCCAAAAAGAAGGACAAGTCGAAAATAGAGTGGACCGATACAGCATTGGCTGCGTTTGAGCAGTGTAAGGCAAGCCTAAAAAGCGCCATTACACTAGCATACCCGGGCGAATCAGGCAAATTAGCATTAATGTGTGATGCATCGAACACTTGCGTGGGCGCGGTGTTACAACAAGAAACAAACGGAAAGTGGAAACCGCTAGGATATTTTTCAAAACGGCTATCAGCGGCACAACAAAAATACAGCACATACGATCGCGAGCTAACAGCAGTTTATTTGGCAATTGTTCATTTCAGGAACATGGTAGAAGGTCGGGAATTAACCATCTATACCGATCATAGGCCTTTAACATACGCGTTTACTAAAATAGGTACGGATCGAGAAACATCCATGCGCACACGGCAGTTATTGTACATCAGCGAATTCACGAGCGACATACAATACGTCACCGGCGCCAAGAATGCGGTTGCTGACGCGCTATCACGGGTAGAGTCCATAGTTTGTAACACAAACATCGATTACGACGAAATCGCGCGAGCACAGGAAACAGACCCTCAAATGTCGCACATGTTAGCAAATTCGCGAGGCAACATTGTTCTAGAACAGATTCAATCACCATTATGTAAAAGAAAAATCTATTGTAATATAATAAAAAACCAGGTAAGGCCATACATCCCATTACAGTTTAGAAAAACAGTTTTCGACAAAATCCATAACATAAGCCATCCAGGTGTTAGGGCCACGCGAAGGATGATCACAACACGTTATTTTTGGCCGGACATGAATAAGGACATCGCCACATGGGCGAGAGCGTGTATTCAATGTCAGAAAGCAAAGGTACACAGACACACAGTTTCAAAATTAGGTACATTTCCAATAACAGAACGATTCGAACACATACACGTTGACATAGTAGGGCCACTACCAACTACACAAGAAGGTTATCGATACTGCGTCACCATCATAGACAGATTTACACGGTGGCCGGAGGCATTTCCAGTCTCAGACATTACTGCTGACACGGTAGCTAAGGCGGTCTATGAAGGATGGATATGTAGATTTGGGTGTCCAAAAACTTTAACCAGCGATCAAGGTAGACAGTTCGAGAGCGAGATTTTCAGCAGTTTGATGAATATGTTAGGTATAAAGAAATTACGTACGACAGCATACCACCCACAGGGGAATGGTATGGTAGAAAGAATGCATCGCTCACTTAAGGCAGCAATAAAGGCTAGGCTATTAGAAAATAGATCATGGGTTGACGAATTACCTACGGTATTGTTGGGACTTCGTGCAGTCTGCAAAAGCGATCAAAATGTAAGTTCAGCAGAATTGGTTTTAGGACACACGTTGCGTTTACCTGGCGACTTTTATCACGAGGCAGAAAAAACGCAAATTGGACTTTTACCGACATTTGTAAGCAAGCTTAGGAATATTATAAACAACATGCGGCCACAGTCACGAGCGGATAGCGGTTCGCGAAAAATATTCGTTCATAAGGATTTGAGCACCTGTACACATGTATTTATTAGGAACGTGCAGACAAACCGTGGAAGTGGTGACCCCGAACGTTTGAGGAAATAGTTTAGTGTTTTGTTTTTTGCGACGTAAGCGACTCAGTGACGGCGTGGCAAGGGCGTGTTAAGAAACTGCGTGTGTGCAAGTAACGGTGAATAGACTCTAACTTGGTCAAGATGACTTCAACGACACCCGGAGTGGCAGCGGTATCGGTGCAGACAAGGATACCAGATTTTTGGACAGATTTGCCGAAATCATGGTTCTGTCAGTTCGAGGCTATATTGGCACCACAAAAGCTGGGAGACGCGCAGTTGTTCGACATAGCAATCGCCAGGTTGACCCAAGACACAGTGCGGCAAGTTACCGATATAATCGAAGCCCCGCCAGAGTCAGGCAAGTACGCAGCATTGAAAAAGCGTTTATTGGCGATTTATGAAGAGAGTGCGGACAAGCAATTCCAGAGGCTAATGGGAGAGACGGACCTGGGAACACAGAAACCATCGCAGCTATGTAGAGCGATGGCGGCCCTAGCTAAGAATTGCAACGTGACAGACGAGCCACTAAAAAGGTTGTGGCTGAACCGATTACCCCCGGGCGTGCGGGCGGTCCTGGCAGTGACCAGAGACACGAAGCTTGAGGACCTTGCAGCAACGGCAGACAGAGTCATGGAGAACATAGGTACCGGTGAGGTTGCGTCAATATCACCGAGCACATCGGAGGTGACAGGCGACACGAAAACGGAGTTGGTGAAGCAGCTCAGCGCATTAACGGTGGAAATGAAGGAGTTACGCGGAGAAATAGATGACATAAGGAAACGAGACGGAAATTCATTACAAGATCAGAGGGGGCGGCGTTGGCAGCCGAGGGGCTACAGGCCCAGAAGTCAGTCGAGACCGCGACGCACACCTAGTTCCTCGGATTGGCTATGCAGACACCATTTTCGTTACCGGGAAAACGCGCGAACGTGCGAGTCACCGTGCAATTGGTCCAGGAAGCAGCAGGGCGCGGGAAACTAGAGGCGGTGCAGTCATCATCGGTGGGAGATTGTACCGCGGGAAACCACCGGCTCTGCGTGCGAGATTTAAGAAGCGGAATTGTATATCTAGTGGACACAGGAGCTAACGTATCAGTGATACCAGTGGGAAGAGTGAGAGCCACCAAGGTTAAACGTGAGTGTTCGTATAAGCTGTTCGCGGCGAATAACACTGAAATAAAAACTTATGGGGTAACTAACATAGAGCTTAACTTAGGTTTAAGAAGGAGTTTTAAATGGACATTCATTATTTGTGATGTAAAACAACCTATATTAGGGGCAGATTTCCTAGAGGCGCACCAACTTATAGTAGATTTACATAAAAAGCGGTTGATTGACGGTTGTACTAAAATAAGTAGGGAAGCATCCGTCGTAAAGTATACGGAACCGTCGGTTTCAAGCATACAGTTAGATAACCCATACCGAGAAATACTAAAAGAATTCCCGGGCATAACAAAACCAGTATCTTACACAGAGCCATCTAGTCACAGTGTTTACCACCATATAGAGACAACAGGCCCACCAGTTTTCACGCGCGCTAGGCCATTACCACCGCATAGATATAAATTAGTACAGGAGGAGTTTAAGTTAATGCAAGAGTTAGGTATTTGCAGACCATCCAGCAGTCCTTGGGCGAGCGCTCTACACGTCGTGCCAAAGAAGGACGGACAGATCAGACCCTGTGGTGACTATCGTGCACTCAACGCGATCACGAAGCCAGACAGGTACCCCATACCAAGACTGCAGGATTTCACATATGGTTTAGCAGGTAAGACAATTTTCGGGAAAATAGACATAAACAGGGCCTACCATAATATTAGTGTAGCACCGCAAGATATCGAAAAGACGGCAATCATTACTCCGTTCGGGCTATTCGAATTTCCGCGAATGACGTTTGGTTTGCGAAACGCAGCGCAAACGTTCCAAAGATTTATGAATAACACAGTGTTGCAAAACATAGAATATCTCAAGGACGGCCAAGAAAGCTCATATTTATTCAATTATATCGATGACCTTGTCATAGCTAGCACCAACGAACGACTTTTCAAAAAACACTTAAAACTAATTTTCAGTAGGTTCGAGCAGTACGGAATAACAATCAATTTAGCGAAATGTGATTTAGGAAAAACCGAAATAGAATTTTTAGGCTACAGCGTAAATAGGGACGGAATTAAGCCACTACAGAATAAGGTTGAGGCTATACAAAATTATCCGCGGCCGGAAACGATCGAACAATTGCGACGGTTTCTGGGTATGGTAAATTTTTATAGGTCACATTTAAAAGGGGCGGCCGAAAGCCAGGCGGAGTTAAATAAATATTTGCACGGAGCCAAAAAGAAGGACAAGTCGAAAATAGAGTGGACCGATACAGCATTGGCTGCGTTTGAGCAGTGTAAGGCAAGCCTAAAAAGCGCCATTACACTAGCATACCCGGGCGAATCAGGCAAATTAGCATTAATGTGTGATGCATCGAACACTTGCGTGGGCGCGGTGTTACAACAAGAAACAAACGGAAAGTGGAAACCGCTAGGATATTAAACACGTTTCACGTGGGGACACACAACCAGTGCAGCATGAAGTGAGGAAAAACCAAAGCCGAAGCTAATGCCGTGGTTAAAACAAAGGTCAATGGTAATGGTCGTGGTTCATTCACTCAGCAAAGTGGTAGCGGATCACACTGGCTATATTAACTATAGGTATTTGTGAAGGCTATTTTAGTGCAGTTCCACCGAACGCCGAACGGAGTAGAAATAGATCATAAAACTCGATATATTCTGTGCTTAAGCTTCCTCTATTTCCAAACTAACAGACGTCACGATTCTGCAAACAGAAACTCGAAGCATAAGATATTTCGATCCCAAGGCACTGACGTTATTTATCGGGACCTCGGACTAAATAACTTTGAAGCCACAACCGAAAGCTTTCTATCTTTCTGGCTATTATTATGAAAATTAAGCATTTGAGGTCAAAAAGATTTTTTATAAATGTTTTTCCCCCTATGTCGTGTGAGTAGTGTAAATACTAAAAAGAGTGAGTGTACACACCTCGTATAAGGCGTTTCCATGGCTTGCGTAAATGTGTGTGGCAGAAGTGTCAAAACGAAAAAAAACGCAACCATTTTTAGACGAGGTAGGGCGAATCTAACGATCTAAATCTTTGAGCTGACACCGTAATATTGAATTCATGTAACATGACATGGGATGCATGAAGAAGCCTCCTCGTGTAGCGCAGTTTGTTCGGCCACTCAACTGAACCGAGCGCTCGGCGTATCCTGGACAGTCACACCCAACACCTTATTTGACTGGCCAATTCTTCCCTTGCGGTGGTAGGGCTAACGCCCGCCTAGTTTGCGACCACCCTCCCGTCGGAGTCCGGCGTCAAGCAGCCTGTTGTGTCATCGACGCGTGGGAGTTCCAGTGCCTTAGGCATCTTCTGGGCACGCTCGTTCCATCATAGACCTCATCCATCGCTTTCCATCAGGCGTGATCGAGGTCAAGAGCGGCCCCTTCAGCAATAAAAAACAAAAAAAAATTGAACATGACTGAAACACTTTGCCGCGGGGATATTCTCGCAATACTTCAACCTTTAGGCGTTGATTATACCATTTCGTGAACAAAAATATCGTGTCAGTTTCTTTGACGATAAAAATATGTCCTTTGTCCGTCCGTCAAATTGTGTGAGGGTGCAAAAAGAAAAATAGAATCAACTTTTTCTTTGTGTTGGGGAAATGTCACCCAAAAATAGAATGTGTGTCCATTTTTTGGGCTCCATGGACTAGTTATATTTTGGTACGAGTATACTATGTATTTACGTTGTAGCATACTACTTATTGCGTTGGGCTTCGCCAGTGTGAAGGTCGGAAATTATCCCACGGGGACGTCAACCATCAACATGTTATCAACATTTTACAAACTTTGGCTCCGTCGACCTGACGTCGTTAGAAATAAAACGAGCATGCTTTTATGCTTGAGAATGTTATGCTTAATCATTATTATGATTAGGGAAATTATGATTAAAAAATTATGCGTAGCTTACGCATAATTTTTTTAATGTCATGCGTACATAATGTTATGCGAAAATATGATTAGAAGAAACAAAAGTATGCCAAGTTATTTTAGGTCTTAAAATTTTATGCAAATGGATAGGGAACCAAATTTTATTCTACGGATAAAAGTTATCTGACTTTGGTAGAATCAGCCCTAAGTAAGGGTTATGATGTTATTATTACATTCAGCTGTAATCCAATTGTCTGCCAAACAATCAGATTAGTAAGTTAACCTAGTCGGGCTTGCGTCTCCTGTCTCTATCCTAGGCCTACCATCTTAAAGCAATCCAAACTCAAACTCAAAGCATTTATTTCAATTAAATCAATTACAGGCACTTTTGAATTGTCAAGGGGTCGGTCAGTCAAAAAGATGTAGCTAGTTGCCCATTCCAAAGCGTAGGTACCTATGGAGAAGAACGGGCAAGAAACTCCATGGACACTCTTTTAAATCAAAATAATATGGTTACAAAGTCTTGGTTGCATCATTCATGTTAAAAATTATACATGTGAGAACGATGCAGAATGTTAAAAGCGTCCATAATGAAAACATGAGAAAAAACCACAATTCAAATATTAAATTAAAATAAAATAAGCCATGGCAGCAAAGAGATGACCAGTCCCTACTGACGGCGCCCGTTCACGAACATGACGCATGTATTACGAAAGTGACGAAGTAAGACTTATGTGCCTATTACTGTTACTGTAACTGTTAGCCTTCATGATCCCACTGTTGGGTAAAGGCCTCTCTCCATAAATTCCAGCACTTTCGATCAAGTATGTACTTATTTTCGACCCAAAACTCCGAATATAAAGTGAACAAAGTCCCAATTATTTCTAGTCATCATTTTAAAAGTCCAGCCCATTAAATAAATTAGAAAATTCACTTTAATACATTACTTATATGACACAGGATCATAATTTAATTAGAACCCATTAGTGTTCGGCATTTTAATTAACTTAATATTGTGGATAAATTAACTTGATTAAATTACTCACAAAACATGTACCTAACTTGTAAAAAATAGCTATTGTTACGAGCTTGGGGTTCGTGACATTAAAAACTGCCGATTTAATAACCAAAAATAGACACTTTAATTAAAAACAGCAATTACAACTTTAACACACTAACAATAAAACACAATCGCACTACAAGATCACTTGAAAGTCGCACTTGAAGATCGCTTCGATGTTTTCGCTTGTATCGCTTATCCAACACTGATCCCGGCTCGCAGGCACACCGGCCTTATATAGGCCTCGGATAGTTCCAGAACCTTCTACCGTAGAAACATCTAGAATGTTCGAGTACATATCGACCCCGGTCGACCAGACGTCGATAGTTCTGGAAAGTTCTAGCATCGAAGTTTCTAGAAGGGACCCGAATAATTATTAGTTCTGCTACTCGATACTAGATGGCGCTAGTAGTAGCTAATGTCGCCATCAAGTGTGGCGCGTAACACTATCATAAAATAAGTCAAAAACAAATATATTTGTTTCATTTTATTTAACGATGAGCGATAAAAATGGTGAAATTGATAGCATTGTTTCACAAAGGACTAATACACTTATTATTTATTCAAAAAGATATCCTTTGATGAAGGAAATGAAATTGCGCGGCGGCCATTTTGTGATGCTATATTTATACGACACATGTCTCTTTTATATTTGTAATTGAAGCTACTCGTACATCTATATCCATACATATTATAAATTAGAGTCGCTTTTCGTTTCTGTCTGTGTGACCACATTGTTCTTCTAAACGCAACTCTACGCAATGGATTTGATAGAAAGAAAGAAAGAAAATACGTTTATTTGCGGTGAAAATGACGCAAAAAAGAACATAAACACAAAAAATAAAATAAAAAGGTACAGAATACTGATACGGTTTTCCCCATCATTTAGAGAATTTGTTCCGAAATGTTTATATGAATAATAATTTAATATAAATGTCACAGAAATAGGTAGGTATTAAAGAAATCTCTTTGTTTTATTAAGTCGTAAAAACCGTGCGAGCAGCGCATGCGAAGCAGAGGCGGATCGCTATTCAATTAATAAATCGTTAATTCATTTAATTTAAGCTTCAAGTAGTAAAATATAGTGGAGAGATGATTGGATTACCTAAGTATTAATTTTGATGATAATAGACTCTGTTATATTCAATTTAGGGCTGATTTTTCAAAGAACAGATAATTTTTATTCGTGGAAGAAAATGACGTCTGAAAGTTTTTGTATGGAACAATACTGTCAAAAATTCAAAATTATTCCTCCTATATAAAATTATCTGGTGTTAGAAAAATCAGCCCTATCACACTAATATTATAAAGACGAAACTTTGTGTGTGTGTTTATATGTTTGTTACTTCTTCACGCTCAAACGGCTGGACCAATTTTGATAAAATTTTGTATGGAGGTAGCTGACACCCTGGATTACCATAATAATATAGGCTACTTTCTATCCCGATATTCCCACGGAATCGACATTTACGCGGGTGAAACCGCGGGGCGCAGCTAGTAATAAAAAGAAAAAATAAGTAAATATTTCGGTACTATAAAAAGTTAAATATAGGTAGCTTTTATTCAGAGGTGAGCGGTCTATTTTATTTTATGATATAAATTGCTTAACACATAAGGGTGAATTTCACCAATGAAACTAAAACGCAATCGCATACCTAAACCGCATTCAAGAGAATAAGCATTGCCATCCAACGTGGTAATGCTGCCAGCCTTTTGGACACTTATCCCATTGACAGCGATGCGGACGATTATTTTGATGCCCAATGAGCTCCTGTCTCTTTTTTATTTTTAATATACATTTGAGGTATATACTCGTAGTATATATATTTTAGTTTGTGTGTACATAAATGGGAAAATAAAATAAATATATTGCCTGCTTGTGATTAAAATGATTTACAGAGTTCTCAGTGTCAATATTCCACATCAATAACGATACTGGCAGTTCTTGAATGCGGATTAGATGTGATGTGCTGATAGTGTTCAGTTTCACTAGTGAAATTCGCCCTTATTGGCAAAGCATGTAAAAAATAAGTGCGCAAATCCAGAATGTAATCTTTCACAACACGGAATCCTATTCACCCTGAAATGCAAGCTGCTTGAAGATGTAATTTCCTGTCGCTTTACACTCTCACAGTAGAATAACATTAATTAATCAACACGGCAAGCACAAGACTGCGTAGTGAACGAGAGACTCTTGACAACCATGGAGTATGAGAAAAATGGAGTACTCGACTACAGGCGGTCTATTCTGTAAAAAACTCATAGTGAAATGAGCTCGAAGTGAGCTGTCATTCCACCCAATAAATAAATAATAACTTTATTTTAAATTTTACAATAAAATTACCATAAAGGCGATAGGTTAATACTATAACACTATTGTTTTTAATTTGCATGATAATATCTCCACACAAGTAACTTAAAGATGACAATGTTGATACAACTAAAAATAAATTCTTAAAACTAACATGCGAGAGTGCATAACTAGTGTATGCAGTTTTAAAACTAAACTAAATCTTATTAATAATTAATACTGAACAGTGTGAGATGGCTAATGGCCAGTAGTTCTCCAGTTATTATTTCCTCTGTGACTCGTACCACCACAAAATTAGTTTACCCGCCTTGACGTGCTCTAGTCGCAGTTCTAGTTTCGTAGTTACAAAGTTTACGTAGTTAAGGAAATTGTAACGTTTGACGCAGTGATGATGAAAGGAAGCTAATTTTGCGTTTTAAAATTAGTTTTGTTCGTAGAATTTCATTATTAGAGCGATTAGTTTTAAAAAGTTTGTTTTCGAGTGTATTTTTGGTTTGGGGAAAGTTAGATTAATAGAATTGA
The DNA here is from genome assembly GCA_945859645.1 of Amphipoea oculea. NCBI lineage: Eukaryota > Metazoa > Arthropoda > Insecta > Lepidoptera > Noctuidae > Amphipoea > Amphipoea oculea. The sequence goes on from OX243883.1 coordinate 17,778,941, forward strand.
AGCATTAAATCAGTTTAATTTATCAAAAGTTTGGTAGTTTTAAAATCCTGGCTTAGCATTTTAACACAAAATATACTTACATTAAAATTATATCGATAAAATTCATTCTGCGCGAGATGTTTGCAATAAAGTAATTTAATCTAGGCAGGCATTATAATTTAGGTACCAAAAGTTTTAGATTGTAATTTTAATCAGAGTAAAAATATTATCTCCCGCAATTTTAAGTTCATTTTATTAGTTTAACTTAAGTGTTTTGATCAAAATTAATGACCAAACTTTGTATTAATTTCACGTACTCTTAAATACTTATTTCGTCTGAGATAAACATAGATATTATTTTTATAGCATATCATAATCAGCCTATAATGTTCCCACTGTTGGGACACAGGCCTCCTCTCGGTGAGAGGGAGTGGGCCGTCATCCACCATGAAGGGCTCAGTGCGGGTTGGTAGATGTCACATGACTTCGAATGTTTGGTTCTAGGACATACCGGTTTCCTCACGATGTTTTCCTTCATCGTTTTGAGAGCAGTGGTGATGAAATAATTTACACAAAGTAAAGCGCCTGTCTGGATTCGAACCTACGACCTACAATTCGTAAGTCGGGGCGTTACCACGAGGATACCACTGCTCTATTATTTTAAAAGTCTAAACCAAAAATGTTGATATATGTACCTATCATTCATGATCATGACACATGTTATGTTTATACTGTGTGCGGTTTTGTTAACCTTTTAACATATTCCGGGTAAATAAATACATAAGCAAAATCATAAACTTATCATAACACATTGTACGTTGTGAAGTTTTGACAGCGGTAATTTCGCGTTAAACCAGAATTTTGTGGGTAAAGTCCGAAACAACAACGTGTCAGTCGCCGCAGGCAACATAATTGATTTTTTAAGCGTAATTTTGAGTCCGCAATACGGAGCGCAAAAACCAAGCTCGATAATGTTAATCGTTCCATGTATTAATAATCTATTAACCCCGTATACTGTGTTCGCAATTTAATTTCCAAACCTTTAAACAAATATTGTCTTTTTGATAAATTATGAAAAAGTAATAATCTATAGGGTCAAATTAATTAGCTAGCAAAACTTTTGCTAGCTAATTTTATTTGATCCCGTATACTGTGTTCGCAATTTAATTTCCAAACATGTAAACAAATATTGTCTTTTTGATAAATTATGAAAAAGGAGTACCTATCTAATAATCGTAGCAGGTGGCGTTCTGTATATTCTGCCTACTGCCATGGAAAGAAGGCGTGAGCTTATGTAAATCACTTTAAATCACATAAAGTTCAGTTTGCGTTACAACTTTATAATTTGAAGACTTTTTCAATAGTACTAGTCATTCGAAAATCAACTTAATTTACATCTTGAAAAAGTTCATATTTGCTTAAATGAAAATGCGAAAGTACTTATAAGAATGGTGTAAGACTAAAGATAATGCCCTTTATCTATCTTATCATCAGCTTACACTCACTTAAAGTCAATTCAAGACACAGCTAAAAACCTTTTCCGATCTTCATTTGATGCATTTAAACGACCTAATTAGAGGCACGAGGCGGGGATAGTATCGATATCTTTGTCGTTTTCTTTTTGTTTTCCTTAGAGTAGGGGTATGGTGTAGAATTAATAGTATCGATACTTATGTATCGAGTAGGTATTTACTAATCTATTATCATCATTATGGTAGGATGATATATGATAGGATGTCTCATTTATAATCTATGTAACTGTTTTGGGACAAATAAACATTTTTCATTTTCTTTTTTTTTTCTTTTTCATTATGTATAAAAAAAATGAAAAGCCTTTTCGTCCAATTTATACAGTATGTAGGCACCTATAACTATTTCAGGATAGTTTGAATTATAGGTTCGCTTGATTGAATTGATAGATGCAGTGAATGAAAATGTTTTTATGGGCTTTTTATGTCCTTTTTGAGTACCTATGATGCGAGGTATTAAGTTTAAAATTGATACAATAAAATTACAAATGAAAAATAAAAAAAAAAAAACAATTAATTTATTTTAAAATAGATATAAAACCTACCACCACCGAGAGTCTAATAAGCCACCGAGTAGGTACAAAGCCAACTACCAACCCGCACTGTGTCCGCGTGGTGGATTAGAGCCCACTCCCGCTCACGAGAGAGAGGCATGTGTCCCAGCAGTGGGAACATTATAGGCTGATTCTGCTAGGTACAAAATATTCACAACTCAAATTCAAAGAATTTTTCAATTAAACCATTACACGTACTTTTGAATTGTCAAAATTAAATAGTCGGTCAGTCAGTCAGAAGTGAAGCTAGTTGCCCATTCCAAAGCGTAGATCTCTATGGAGAAGAACGGGCAAGAAACTCCATGGACACTCTTTTAAATCAAGATATTACAAAATCCTGGGTACATTATTCTTGTTGCTTCTATATGTGAGAACAATGTAAAAAAAAACACAAATGAAGAAATAATTAAAAAAATAAGATTAAAAATAAGCCTTGGCAGTTAAGAGATGACCAGTCTCAACCGACGGCGCCCGTTCACGAACATGACGCGTGGATCAGCACCATCCAGCTCAACCATTTTGTAATATTGAACTTACTATAAATATCGATAGTATTTTTCGAATCCCTACTTACGATGTCTACATAAGTCGTAATGAAGTGTTCGAGTCTGTTTTACGTGATCCTCATTTGGTATAAGAATGCTTGTAATGAGTTCTGATTGGATTTCGTGAGTCCATTTGTGTTCCATTGGCAAAGTCACTAATTGGATTGCTATAGTACCTAATAGATGGCTTATTGATGCTTGGGTTGGGAAGGCATTTTTAGTAGGTATTAATGTTATTTTTCGTCGTTTTAGTTAGATGTACAATTAATAATTATGTTTCTAAACTGCGTCGCGAGGGTGAGAACTACTTATGTATTAAAACATCGATATTTCTGTGCTTTAAATAAGTTAAATATTAAGTATCTTTTAAATTTATCATTTAAAGTGAAGGCACGTGAACATATTCGGCAGAAGTTGGCCGTAACATCCCAGCGCTGATTTGCTGGATTCGTTTTCTCCTCTACCGATCATTTTTCCCCTAAGAGTTCATTTGGTTTATATGTCTGTATCTATGTATCTATGTTTATATTCTTGTATTTTATAGTCATTTCCTAGCTAGTTATCCTGTATGTTGCACCTGCCATGTTTTGTCTCTGCATCACCCTAAGGTTGACTGGTAGAAAATGCCTCAGGCATTAAGTCCGCCTTTGTACAGTATTTTTTTACTTGTGCATAAAGTTTTTGATAAGTAAATAAGTAATGTGTTATCTATGCGCTTAAATCTTTCCAAATAAACTCTCTAAACGATGGTGAAAACTGCATCATAATCCGTTGTGTTGTTTAGAAGAACTAAGAATACATGTATGTACATATGTACTTTGGACTCCCTTGTGCACACTAAGACTCTCATTCGGTCGGTGGGCTTAGCATACATACAGATTCACACGAAAGCGAGCTTTCTTTTATACTATTCATGCATAGAGGGCGAAATTGAAAACATGCGACAAATCAAAATGGGAGATTTTACTCATCATTACGAACAACTTTTACTATGGGACCCAACCCGAAATCGCGAAACAAAAATCAGCTGTTCCCTACATGTATGTTCGCATAACTCATCAAAATTTAGGGAACAGCTGATTTTTTTTCGCGATTTCAGGTTTGGTCCCATAATAAAAGTTGTTCATAATGATGCGTACAATCTCCCATTTCGATTTGTCGCATGTTTTCAATTTCAACCTGTAGAGATTATATTTAAATTAAAAAAATAATTTGAAACGTCTGCTAAACTGGATAAAAAAGCTGATTAGGACGACGATAGAAACTATAGCACTAAAAATAAATTGTATTCTATTTTAATTAGGACAGTAACACCATATCGCACTGCTAACACAAGACTGTATCAACTCAAAATGAAGCTTTTTTCAGAAATGATGGAAAACTGATTACTCGGTTCAACGATTGTAAAAAGTGAACACTGTTTTAAAATTAGTGATAATATAGAGGTATGAGGAACAGGGTGTAAAGTTCACTAAACCTCCATAGAAAAGGGAGGATCCTCCGACCAGACGGGTGTTGTGTCTGGCGGGCAACTGCCCAATGATTCATGTCGGGCTGTTGTATATAGGTATGCTAGTTGCGCGGTAAACTCTGCTTGCGCGATGCAGGATTTGCGTGACGTCAATATGACGCGTTGTTCGCATGTGGCGTTGTAGATACCGCTACAATAAAATTAAGGGGTTTCTTTAATTATGAGTAATTTCAGAGATTGCTGGTTATCAAGTTATTAATGAAGATGAGTTATCTCGAATTTCTCTTTTTTTGAGTTGATACAGTCTTGTTGTGTTAGCAGTGCGATATGTTAAAAGCCCCGCTGTCACATCAAAAGCTAAATTCTATTCACCGACCGCAGCCACGTTTCAACTAAAACTAAAATATAAATGAAAACCTAATCACTAGCTTCTCTACTGAAATTAATCTAAATTAAAGCGTGTTCCCGTCACTTTATACTATTTTCAATTTGCATCGCAACTTTGAACGCGTTTAGCGAGCGCTTCATTAAGGAGTTTCTAAAGCGCAGTAAAGCGCTGCGGTTCGTGAGAATTAATGTTTGAAGGAAAATGGGAAAGACTTGGATTTTGTGTAGTTTTAGTGTTGCTAAATGTTTTTGTCAGAAGCCCCGAAAGTCTGACAAACAAAAAAGTGCTGTTCCCGAGGAAAACAACAATAAAGTTATTGTTATAATAGATGGCACCACGTGTATTGTTGTTTTCCTCGGGAACAGCACCTTTTTTCGAGATGAAAGGGGTTTTGTCCGTTTCTATACACCTGACAACGTATATGCAAAATTTCAAGATTATCGGTTCAGTGGTTTAGGCTTGAAAAGGTAACAAACAAACTTACGTTTAGTTAGGACAGGATTTCACGCGGACGAAGTTGCGGGCAGCAGTTAGTGTTTTTATGATTGCATTTCCAAATGAAACACGTATTTTGTTTCACAAATAAATTATCTTTCTCTTTAGATTTTGAGGTACTCGTAGATTCTGTACCAGATTCGTGCCATTGTCTTTTTATTACGACTGCATCCACGGGTAGCTTAAAACAATAGATGTTTTTTTAATTTTGACTGTGGGTCCAGTTGACCAATAAAAATATAGAAAATTATTGCTTCGGTCAACTGGACCCGCGGGTCCAGTTCGAGTGGGTCCAGTTGACCAAAGACTCACAGTTATCTTTAAAACTGTATAATATAATGAAGGTCAGTATTTACCGCAACCTTTTTCGATTATCTATTTGTGTTACGAGTCTTATATATTCTAATGGTAGCTATAGTAATATGTTAGAGTACGTGCTAGATTTTTCCACCTGCGACTGAAAACACAACCCGACGGAATCGATAATAAAAATAAACGATGATTACCTCCATCTAAACAAATAGCTCTATCAAAGGAGCTATAAAAACTTAGAAAACAGATGATGCCGAGCACTGAAAAAGTGAAAAGTTTGGTGAAAATACAGGGTAAAGAAAGAAAGAAAGAAAATACATTTATTTAGCACAGACTAAAAGGCACACAATACACCAGATACATACATCAGATAAAAACAAAAAGTAAAGATTAAAGTATAAAGTCCCAATATAAAAAAAAAAAAAATATAAGCAGGAAAGTGTGCCTCACGCCTGCGCTAAAAAAGGGCAAAAAAAAAGAAGAAGAAAATTAAATTAGCTAGCAAAGCTTCGCAGTTTTATAGGGTCATCCACCGCAGTTAGTTTTTTGTTTGGTGAAACTTTACATACGTGATGGGTATCAATATCCTAACGATTAAAAATGAAGAAAGTAGATTTTCTCAGCTCATGCTTTAAGTAACACTACTAGCGGTCGTTGAACCCAAAAAATCATACTTATGTTTTATTTTATTGTGTTTAGGTACCAATACCCATCACGTCTCCAAAGTCTAGCTAGCTAAGTTGATTTGACCTGTAACCTTCGAAACTATATGTTAGCGTTCGAGTAAATATTTTAAGCTACAATTTCTAAATGACCTTAATTTTCCAGGTGGAGGGCAACATTGCAAAGAAAACTTTACTTAGATAATGGTCTTAAATTACACCACCCGTAAGTATCCCCACACCAAATTTCATCAAAATCGGTTCAGCCGTTTCGGAGATTAGCCCAAACAAACAATAAAATATAAAAAAAAACTGTTATTACAGGATGCAATTAAATTCATGGGCATCCTTTTAAGAGGTCATTGTACTCATCATTATGAACAACTCTTACTATGGGACCAAACTTGACATTGCGAAAAAAAAATCAGCCGTTCCTTACGTTTTGACGAGTTATGCGAACATAAATGTAGGGAGCAGCTGATTTTTTTGGCGACTTCAGGTTTGGCCCCATAGTAAAAGTTGTTCATAATGAGGAGTACATCGACCCCTTAAAAGGATGCCCATGAATTCAATTTCACCCTGTATAGGCACCGTATATGCATATAGTAAAAATCTGTTACTTTGAAATTAAAAACAGACAATTTTATTTATCAATTTATTTATTTGTATAGGTGCATAGATAAGGAATGTAACACTGGCCCGTGCGTAGTTTACAGAAATTAATTGGAAACAAGCTGATGATGGTTTCTATTTGAACTATACTACTCACCACCGTGCTAAAGTAAATTTATAGGGTATATACTGCTAGGGAAAGATTCAATTAAACAAGTACCTTCTTACACAATACAAGTTTATTGGAATTAATACAAAATTAAGGCACACATACAAACAAAGTGGCGAGCCACTAAAATAATGCCTCTTTCCCTGCTACTATGGCATTCACCCACACAACTAGTCTCCGTACCTAGTGGTATGGGTGAAAACCTGCATGAGACAAATAGCAGTTTCTCAGAGTCGCTATGCGAGTCCGCGAGGGAACAGATCAATAACCTTACTAGCTCACGTACATGTGTCGACCTATTTGGACTGTGCTCATATGGGGAAAATAACTAATATGCTAAGCAAACCCGAGACACAATATCTTTACGAACAACTGGTCTTAACACCTAGCCTTTTTACAAAAGGCCTAACTCTCTCATAGGTTAAATTATAATCTTACACAATAACCTCTCAGTTTTGAACTCAGTTAATACCAATCAGTTAAAGTCTCTCAGTTGACCACATTCAGTTAGTTCTGACCTCAGTCAGTTGACGGATCATCGGTCCTTGGCTTCGCTCACAGGAGGTTCCTGTGAGCACACGCGAACGCGGCCTACGGACGAGATGGTGACGCTTTCGTTACCTGGAGTGGCGTACTTCCCTCATAACCGGGAACCGGCTAAGTAAGGCCTTCCTGAACGTCGGATGACCACACCGCAAGGGATAACCTTAAAGCCGCCTGCGCTCTGATGAATTCCAAATCATCACACAACGGCGCAACATCCAGGCATCAATTTAGCTGCGCATAGCACCAATCAAAATGAAGGCTAGCATAACAAGCCAGACCTGTAACAACGTCCTCGTGTCAGAACATACATGCAAGAGACCTGGGCTATAGGCTGTCCAGCAAGAATAAAGCAAATGGTTTAATACTCACAGGATTCTGCTCTTACTGGATTATATTAAAACCCCATCGGGTTATTTGGGCACATCCCGTTCCTCTCGGGATATAAAGTCCCTCTCAAACAGCCCCCAGGCTCGTGTTCTTGGTCGTAAAAGACCGGACACGGAACACCGTTTTTTTCCAAACCAATCTGACCGTTTCTCGAATAATCTTCCACAGACTATATAAGATTATTATCGATTTTTATCCTTAATACAATCGACTATGGTTTTAATTAAAAATATGGTGAATTATGTATGTTTGTTTATTTGTTTTAATTAACTGTTAAACTGCAATTAATTTACTAAACACAAAAAACCGTCTTTGCGTAACGTAAACCACCATGTCAATCGCTATTCCACGACAGGTGTCGCTAGTATTAGTTTTGCAACGTCACAATGCCCCTCTTCCCACAATAAGGTTTTTGTGTACGCAAAAACCAACACCGCCCTCGGTGTTACAACACTGGAGTGGGTAAACAAATTCTCATAGAAAGCTAAGTGGAAGAGTACAAATCTTTATAATCTGATGATTCTGAAACGACAGATATAATAATTTTTAAGATGGAATATAAATAATTTCCTTAATTTCTCCTACTGTAAGTAAATGACCAACCTTATAAAATCCAAACTGCCAGGAAACTTATTCTGCTTACAAATCTTCCTACATTCCGGGCATAACCCCCCCCATTCTTTCATACTTCCCTAAATTTTCCTCTCTTTCAATCCTGTAGCAACCTGCATTCATATCGCAGGAAGCCACCTCTTGCATACTCCCGAATTCCGTCTGTATACCAGTGGAACTCTGCATTGTTTAATACAAATCTAAACGATCCTCCTGGTGAATATGTTCAGCGAGCTGATACATATATAGGGCAACCAATGTGCATAACTCACCAGGCAAGACGTATACAGCGTTCCCAGAAATAAAACTTCTGAAAACATAATGGTGGTTTGGCTTATTTTAAGAGTCACCGGCCGCTCGTAACTAGATAAGCACTAGTGCTATCTAAAGTCTCACCGAAGCAAGAATGCTATCTCGGCAAAACAAAACATTAGTGAAGGCCTATTTTAGAAGTCACAATCCGCTTCATAAAAAAAATACAACCAAGCAAACTTGGATATAAACAACGTGTAGGCTTATTTTAGAAGTCACTATCCGCTTCAGTCAAGGCCTATTTTAGGAGTTACTACCCGCTCCATATGAAAACCCAACCAAGCAGATTGATTATAAATATCGTGAAGGCTTATTTTAGAAGTCACTATCCGCTTCAGTCAAGGCCTATTTTAGGAGTTACTACCCGCTCCATAAGAAAACCAACCAAACTTGGTTACAAAAGTTATGGTCCGAGCCTAAAAATAAGTTTGTTACTAAACGCAAGGCATGCAAAAGGGCAAAATTATCGTATACAATTTTGAACGATACCCAAAACTCACGTTCATAATATAATAAACAAAACAATGTACTTATAAACAAAGTATAACATGCATATGCCTTGTCGTCGTTGTTGGAGTAAATTTCCAAACAACACGTGAACACACGGACTACGGCTAATAAACCCCCGGCTAAGACGACTGTAAAATAATTTTCGATTAACTAAAGATTATGTTAATAGATTTTCATATCTTTTATATGCCAAGAGCCTAACGGTTTACCATTTAACCCTATAAGCTCATATACTAAGGGTGAAAGCTTCTTTTTCACTATGCACTGTTGATATTTAGGAGCCAACTTAGATGCCTTATACTTTTCCGCATCACTTTGGATGTATGTCTTACGCCAAACCACCTGGCCTTCACGTAAAGTGACGTGGCGCCTACGCAAGTTATAATATTTCGCGTTTGTGGCATGAGCCTTAACAATATTGGCGCGCACCTTTTCGAAAATCTCCTTTAGGACACCTAATTCTCCTGCATACTCTTCACGAGGCATAGCTACTTCATAATCGCAGTCGTCTGTGTTCTTATAAAACGTGCCGTTTATAATGGGTTCTCGGCCATGGACCAAGAAAAATGGAGTAAATCCAGTTGTTTCATTCACTGCGCTATTTAAAGCAAATTGTATTTTTGTTAAATTGAGATCCCAAGTCCTATGATCTTCCTTTACATAAGAAGAAACTGCAGTCATTACTGTTTTATTGTACCTTTCAACCATGTTAATTTGTGGGGTGTATCTAGGCCCATAATGCACTCGAGGTATGTTATACTTCTTTAAAAGGTTACAAAATTCCGATCCCGTGAATTGAACCCCATTGTCGGTAATTACGGTTTCAGGAATCCCGTGAGCCAGAAGAACATAATTCTCAAAGTTTTTGGCTACCAAAGCACTAGTTGCACGGCGAAGTGGAAACAATAACGTATATTTTGAAAAACAGCAAGAAACTACAAGTAAATGTACAAAACCCGAGCGTGATTTCGGTAGTGGTCCAACTAAATCTATAGATACAGCTTGAAATGGTCTATAACATTGTTTAGGCTGACCCATGAGACCCGGAGTAAGAGTAGTCGTATGTTTATAAGCCGCACAAATACTACAGCCCTTGACGAACTCAACTACGTCACGATACATTCCTGGCCAAAAATACCTCAAACTTAACCTTCGGTGTGTCTTAAAAACACCCAGGTGACCTGAAGTAGGAGGTTCATGGTTTTCGGACATGACCTGTGAACGCAGTGTTTTGGGTACTACTTCTTTCCAGTCGAACTCTTGTGTTAACGCATATTTACCTTTAGTGTACCTATATAGCAAACCTTTATCTACGCGATAGTTGGGGTAATTTTTCGGGCATGACGAACAACCAGCCAAAATTTTATCATACCATTCGTCACCAGTCGGTGTAGGCGTAATAGGAGTATTAGTTACAGCCTCAACCTTTAGTAACCTTGATAAGGCGTCTGGAACAACATTGTCTTTACCCTTCCTATGCTCGATGGTATAGTTGTACTGAGATAAACGACAACCCCAGCGTGCTAAGCGACCTGTTGGGTTTTCTAAATTTTTAAACCACTTAAGTGAAGCATGGTCAGTAATAACTGTAAAATGTCTGCTGCCTAAGTATGGTTCAAACTTTTCAACCGCATAAATGACAGCTAACGCTTCACGTTCCGTTGCACTATAATTACGCTCGGTTTTACTTAGGGATCTACTAATATAAGCAATAGGATGGTCATTCCCGTCAATATTCTGGGTTAACATACCACCTATGCCATAACTGGATGCATCGCAGTGAACAGTAAACGGTTTTTCAAAATCGGGACAAGCTAAAACTGGAGCAGAAACTAAAATATTTTTTAACGAGTTAAAAGCGTCGTCTGCATCTGGATTCCATTTAAATTTAACCTTGGTGCTGGTGAGTGCATTTAATGGTGCTGCGATGGTAGAAAAATTCCTAATAAATCTTCGGTACCATGAACAAGTACCCAAGAACATTTTTACTTCTTTCGCAGTCTTTGGAACTGGAAAGTCTAAAATAGCGCGCACTTTTTCAGGATCAGTCCTGAGGCCGCACTCATCCACCACATAGCCCAAGTATTTTAAGGATTTTCTAAAGAATTTACTTTTACTGAAATTTATTGTTAAATTTGCACTTTTAATCCGTTCGTGAAGTCTTTTTAACAGAAGTATATGGGTTTCTAAATCTTCTGAAACTACGCAGATGTCATCGACATAACAGAATATTAACCCCTTGGTAATATCGCTACAAAATGGATGACCAAACAACCTATCCATTAATCTTTGCTGTCGAGCAGGAGCTCCGCAAAGTCCAAAGGGCATTACTTTAAATTCAAAAAGTCCTCTACCTGGAACAGTGAAGCTGGTTTTCTCCCGTGAGGTTTCCTCTAGCGGAATTTGCCAAAAACTAGATTTAAAATCTACAGAGCTAATATATTTTGCGTTTTTGAGACTATCTAAGATTTGTGGTATATATGGTATTGCATAAGCATCCCCTTTTGTAACCGCATTAAGCTTCCTACAATCTAGACAGAACCGCAATGTACCATCTGATTTCGGGACCATAAGGACTGGATTGTTCCATGGACTTTCACTTGGCACGACCACATCGAGCTTCAACATGTTGTCCAATTCCTTATGAAGTTCCTTTAACTTTTCTGGTGACATTGGATATGGTCTGGACTTAATGGGCAACGCGTCGCCTGTGTCTATCGCGTGTTCAATTAACTGTGTTCTACCCAAACCTTTTGACTCAAACGATATGTTATGAAATTGTTGGACTATTAATTCTGCTATTGTTTTATGTTCCGGACTCAAATTATCAAATGACTCTACTGTGTTTACTAATGTTTCACCGGTATTATTTTTAAATTGCAAAAATTGTTTAGGTGTCTCAATATAACTAATGTGTTTAAACATTTGAGGCATCAAACTAAAAGCTATCCAAAAATCCACCCCAAATATTATATTTGATGTTATGGATGGAATTACATAAAAATTAATAATCCTTGTCTCACCATTAAATGTAATAGGTAACCTTAAAATACCTATTGGATTGCTTTCGGATCCATTTGCAACGAGAATCTTTTGCTTTAACTCAACCGAGGTATCTAATGAGTAACCTAAGTTAATAAACTGTTCATGAGCTCCATTACCTATAATTGAGATATCTGCCCCTGAATCTAACAAACCGTATAATACTACATCATATAAATATACACTTAAATATGGCCGAATATCTTTATTCCTGTCTGGCTTAAACAGTGCTGACACCGATCTATTATATTTGTAAAAATTAGATACAAATTCTAACCAAGATTTCCATTCACCTGGATCGACCGGTTCCGGTGGTTGATGACAGACTGTTGATACTAGTTTTTTGCATCCTTTTTGCAAACTGGACAAGTCTTTACTGTGAAACCTAACTTTCCACATTTGAAACATTTTGTTTCCTTTGGTTTATCTTTACAACTGGGACAATTTTTAATAGTAAACCCTTTGGTTCCACACCTAAAACATTTCATCTCCTTCCCGTGAAATTGAGGTTTGGGCTTGTTTTTAGCTTGTCTATACCTAAATTTGTTCCTATTGTCATGGTGGTTTACGCTGGCTACTTTTGGTTTCTGGTTTTGTTCTGTTGATTCAGACTGTGCAGTTGATTTATTGTAATTTTTTGACTTTATATCCTCTGCCTCCAGAAGTCGAGCAAAATCCTTTAGTTCTGCCACTGATTCCGGTTTCACTAAAACTAAACCCCTAGAGATGGATGGTTTGACGTTCTTTTTTAGTATTTTTATCTTCTCTGGTTCCGTTAAAGGTGTCTTCAAACAAGAGAATAAACCATTCATGACAGCAAAATACATATGAACGGGTTCATCTTTTCCCTGAATCCGTTTCTTGGCCTCATCCAGTAAATTATCCTCATAATCAATGGCATGAAACTCACTAAGGAGCAGATCTGTCAACTCCTTCCAAGTTGTCGCTTGACATTTTGCACTCCTGTACCATATTAAAGCGTCACCTTTAAAAAACGCAAAAGCCGAATCAAACAACACAGAATCCCCTATTCTAAAAGCCTTGGCACGTTCAGCAATTGAATCTAAAAACAAGAATGGACACGACTTGCCATCAAATGTGACATTCCATTTGCAAATATTTTTACTAACTGCATACTGAGTACTATTATTATCAAAGTTGTCCTCAGCCTCTGGCTTTTCCGACTCAGAGTGTTTATTCCCTACATCAGAACGACTGTATAATTTGTCGAGTGTTGCTTCACAACCCTTTAAGATGACCTTAAGCTTCTCCTGCAAAACACAGTGTTTCTCCGTCTTACAAGTTAATCTATGCAGACGATGGAATAAATGGCAATACAATGCCCTAGCACGAGCAAGACTATACCTGTCCCGAGTCTTTTCGGCACTTTCCACCTTTGCTTGCAACTCCTTCTGCTTAACCTGAATCGTATCCAGTTCCTTGCTAATGTCCGACTCTTCATCTACAAACTCGGAGGGACTAAAGCCTAAACAGAGTGATTTCAGTTGTTTTCTAAGCTTAAAAACTGTATCTGCTGGTGTCTCTGAACGAACAGCAACCTCATATGACAATTCGTCACGTAGAAGGGAATGTATGTATACTGTCTCTAAATCCATAGTGAAAGCTTATTTATGTTATTTGTAAAGTAATATTCCAATTGAATATAAGCAAAACTAATCGCAAAACCAGTAACAAAACTAAACGCAAATCGTGTATAACGAGTTTCCGAACGCACCGTAATATTTCAAAACGTCAAACGTCAAATGTCACCAATGTCAATGTGTTTTATAGGTTAAGTTCCAATGTATGAAAACGAACGTCGATAATAAACAATGCTGTTTTATGGAATGCCGGTTGTATTATAAATCTGGGTTTAATGATGAGTGTTTTAACGTTAAACGTCTAAGTGACCGACCAGTTGTCATAAAAATTCCAAGTGTTTCGTTTCAAAGAAAGTTGACTGTTATTGTTCAATAATTTCGACAAATTTCAGCTCCCTGTATTGCACAATCCAATTAATAATAGTGAAGTTTGCCTGTAGTGTTATTATCTTACTACTGAAATCCTCTATAACAAAGAAGAGACCGCTAGAACACTACTGAGAACTGCGTCATAGAAACTTTACAATTTTTAAGTTTACCCCCAAATTAATTTATTACTGTTACAGAAATTTATATAGGGTTTATTGAGTTATAATACAATGTTTCACTTTATAAATGCAATACAGTTTATCTGAACATGAACTGAAACAAACACATGAACATAAACCAAACTGTTATGTTTTATATTGTAAACTAATTATCTTCCAGTTATAATAATTATTACTTGTACCTGTGTGTTGCAATAAATAAACTTTTCCACAAATGCAAACTAGTATGTTACAAAAACTTCCAAATTATAGATAATATTAAGTCATCAACCACCAAACAAACATTTGGTACATAAAATAGTCCCAAAGTAATAAACAGAATGCAACTTGTTCAACTTGTGAGTTGAGCATACATACAAATAAGTTATTGACCTTTATCAACACTCTGCAGCTTACCGGTCTTACAAAGAAATGGTTAGATTGTGGTGTATTGACCACTTTATATTTAAAACTTATAAACTAGCCTTAAACTAAAACGAGAATCCGCCAACTGAAAGGACTGAGAGAACTGAGAGAGAGAGAGATACCGTTATCAATCTGTTCACCTTATACAATTAAATAATTATATACCGTTGGGCGCCAACTGTACCAAACTTATCATCAATTGGGTCGACCCAATTGGTACGACGCTCATAAGGGGGGAATAACTAATATGCTAAGCAAACCCGAGACACAATATCTTTACGAACAACTGGTCTTAACACCTAGCCTTTTTACAAAAGGCCTAACTCTCTCATAGGTTAAATTATAATCTTACACAATAACCTCTCAGTTTTGAACTCAGTTAATACCAATCAGTTAAAGTCTCTCAGTTGACCACATTCAGTTAGTTCTGACCTCAGTCAGTTGACGGATCATCGGTCCTTGGCTTCGCTCACAGGAGGTTCCTGTGAGCACACGCGAACGCGGCCTACGGACGAGATGGTGACGCTTTCGTTACCTGGAGTGGCGTACTTCCCTCATAACCGGGAACCGGCTAAGTAAGGCCTTCCTGAACGTCGGATGACCACACCGCAAGGGATAACCTTAAAGCCGCCTGCGCTCTGATGAATTCCAAATCATCACACAACGGCGCAACATCCAGGCATCAATTTAGCTGCGCATAGCACCAATCAAAATGAAGGCTAGCATAACAAGCCAGACCTGTAACAACGTCCTCGTGTCAGAACATACATGCAAGAGACCTGGGCTATAGGCTGTCCAGCAAGAATAAAGCAAATGGTTTAATACTCACAGGATTCTGCTCTTACTGGATTATATTAAAACCCCATCGGGTTATTTGGGCACATCCCGTTCCTCTCGGGATATAAAGTCCCTCTCAAACAGCCCCCAGGCTCGTGTTCTTGGTCGTAAAAGACCGGACACGGAACACCGTTTTTTTCCAAACCAATCTGACCGTTTCTCGAATAATCTTCCACAGACTATATAAGATTATTATCGATTTTTATCCTTAATACAATCGACTATGGTTTTAATTAAAAATATGGTGAATTATGTATGTTTGTTTATTTGTTTTAATTAACTGTTAAACTGCAATTAATTTACTAAACACAAAAAACCGTCTTTGCGTAACGTAAACCACCATGTCAATCGCTATTCCACGACAGGTGTCGCTAGTATTAGTTTTGCAACGTCACAGGAACTTTCCACGCTGTTTCTCGTGCCTCTAAAAGGATGTTGTATTTTAATTTGGATACCAGCTAGGCACCACGGAAAAGCTAATGAAATAACCTTCTTATTCAACATGAAATATTACCATGTCTGGAAGGAATAGGGAAGATATTAGACACGATTGAAGACCTTTTTACACTGGAAATCACACTAATATTATAAAGGCGAAAGTTTGTGAGTGTGTGTTTATAAGTGTTTGTTACTTCTTCACGCTCAAACGACTAGACGCTCAAATTTTGTATGGACGTAGCTGACACCATTTTTTTTTTCTCGCGGTGGACATCCTCATGGATTTCCTCTATCGTGGGGATGACAGAGGGGCATGCCGGACTCTTACCGGCTAAATTCACCGCGGTGTTCCACCTCCACCTATGGCCGGGGGTGCGGGATTCGCATAAGCATTCACCGCTCCCCCAGCAGGCCTCGACCCGATGTTCCTCAGCGGGTCCCACCTCCCCGTGCACCCATTCCTACAATGGCCGCACCCACTCTCGAGTGGCGTGCGTGGAACACTGCAGCGCCAACTTGGGCCTGTGTGGTTGGTCGACGGACGCCCCTAGTCCGGATTAACATATAGGCTACTTTTATCCCGATATTCCTACGGAATCGACACTTACGCGGGTAAAACCGCGGGGCGCAGCTAGTATATCATAAGTCATAAAGTATTCGTCACTCCACGCGAGTCGTCACCCCTGTGGCACAAAAGTCGTCACCTCCGTCGTGCGAATTCTATATACGAGCATTTGACGCTGATACACGGCGGTCTGGGACGTGACTAGAATTATATGAAGTTAAATCTACCGCTATTTGTACGTGACACTCTTGAGGGGTGACGTTTCTAGAACTGAAAATGGAAAACAAGAAATTGCTGTAGGAAGTTTTGGAATTTAAATTTATGGAAGGAAGAATAGTTAGGAAGATGCTTATATGTATAGATTTATAACCAAAGTATATCATGATGAAAATTACCATCACACTATATAAGGCGAAAGTTTGTGAGTGTGTGTATGTGTGTTTATATGTTTGTTACTTCTTTGACGAAACGTCTGGACCAATTTTGATAAAATTTCGTAAGGAGGTAGCTGACACCCTGGATTAACATATAGGCTACTTTTTATCCCGATATTCCCATGGGATCGACATTTACGCGGGTAAAACCGCAGGGCGCAGCTAGTTTAGCGTAAAGGAGTTTTGTAGGAAAACTTTTAGCAACACTTCGCCCTTCCCTGAAGTAAAGACCTCCCGTAGAGCTTTCGGAATACCTATTACAAAGCTTCTATGCACATTTACTCAGCGCTCTAAAAAGGGGTTCGAACTACAGTGAAAAAAACTGCAAGCTACCTCTGAAAATACCGTTTAGGAAATTATTTTTCGCTCAATTGCGAACGGTGCAAAAAACACGCATGAAAAATATTTATATTGCGTATATACCTATACATAGCCTTGTTCTGTACGGACTAGTGAACATGTTTTTTTAATTTATTTTTTTTAGGAAATTTTTATATGGATTTTTTTTTTTATATGGAGGAGCAGTGGCGCAGTGGCAACGGCGCGGCTCCGATTAACGAGTTATAAGTCTTGGGTTCGAACCCAGCCAGGCACTTTACTTTGTGTAAATAATTTCATCACCACTGCTCTCAAAATGGTGAAGGAAAACATTGTGAGGAAACCGGCATTTCCTAGAACCAAAAACTCGAAGACATGTGACATCTACAAACCCGGATTGAGCCTGCGTGATGGATTAAAGCCCACTCCCTCTCGAAGAGAGGAGGCCTGTGTCCCAGCAGTGGTAACATTATAGGCTAAAATACTTTACTAAATTGACACTTTTATCTACACATAGAAAAAATATCACGAATAAAATAATCTAATAAATATATACTATATATTCATAATCCTATTTTATCTCTATTTTAGCTAAAATAGGTTTACCTATAGAACGTTTGTCTTTATCTGTCACGTTGTCATTTCTGTGTGTAAGAAAGAGACAAACCCCATTTTAACTAAAATAGGTTTGATAAGTTTTATGAATAAGGGGGTTAGTATATAAATCTCTAATAAAATAATCAAGGGTAATTTTCGTTAACCACCGCTACTTTTGAAAGGGTAATTTTCATTAACATCTAAAGTTTTTAGAACACCTCTCATTAAGAGAAACAAACCACATGACTTGACAATAAATGGCAATACATACAACGAAATAGAAGCACATTACCTTAATTATCGTAGGTAACTTATTAAAGCACCCGTCATACCCGTGGGTGTTACGCTAAACTCATTAGTGTAACGACGAATGACCAGCCTTCATATTTTGTGTTCTAAATAAACAGAGCGCCTGGTTTTGCCCGTGACTTTGCGCAACATATTTTTTTCTATTGCAGGTATAGTATAAGGGAAGCCAGGGGTTTATGGCTAAGTATTAACAGCCACACGGGTTGACCGATCAGGTTAATCTACGCTTGCAGCGGTTGATCTGTCGATGGGTGACCATCTTTACATACAGAGACCCCTCCGTGTCTCGAAAAGCACTTTAAGCCGTTTGGTCTCGGCTGTCATTCATAGATCTTTGACAGTCGTTACGGGTAGTCAGAAGTCCGGAAGTCTGACAACCAAGGGGTAACGTATTACCGAGTAACTGGGTTGTAGAGGTCAGATAGGCAGGTCGCTCCATGTAAAATACTGGTATCCAGCTGCATCCTGTTAGACTGGAAGCCGACCCCAGCATATTTGGGAAAAGGTTAGGCAGATGATGAAAAGAGAACACTGGAAACTGTCGAGTTAACGCAACTGTCTAATCGGTAAAACTGACGAATCAGTTTAACTGACTAATCAACGAAACCGGTGAATTAAATAAACTGACGACTGAGGGAAACTGACCAGTGATATGCGGACTCTTAAAAATAAAACCAAAAAATCAATATCAGTTCAGCCGTTTGGAAGCTACGATGGTACAGATAGACACATAGATATACAGACACATGATACACGTTGACCTTATAACACGCCTTTGTTTCTGTCGGGGTTTAAAAATAAAGCAAAAAAATTAAAGGCTAAAAAATATGCTGAGTTCAATGTTGTAAGGTGGTCCGGACTTTACTTTCTGCAGTACCTACAAAGGCAAAAAAACTCTTCTTCAATTAAAAAAGTTTGACAGGCACGTGTCAATTAGGGGGCTAATTAGTACAAAAGACGTTTGTTTACTAGAGTAAAGTCTAGGAGTCGTTAGCTTAAGCTTTCCTGCAATCCATACTAATATTATAAATGCGAAAGTGTGTCTGTCTGTTTGTCTGTTACCTCTTCACGCTTAAATCGCTGAACCGATTTAGATGAAATTTGGTATACTTAGATATATATAGAGAGAGAGAGAGAAACAAACAAACAAACTAACAACAGCAAACTAGAGAGTAAGCAAACTGAAGTGGCAGTGGGCTGGCCATGTCTGTCGAAGGACTGATGGCCGGTGGAGCAGGCGAGTCCTGGAGTGGAGACCGCGTACCGGCAAGCGTAGTGTGGGACGCCCCCCAGCTAGATGGACGGACGACCTAAAGAAGGATTCTTGATTTACTAAAGTCGTATCTAAAAGATAGAAAGCTTAAAGTTCAAGTAAACGGCGTAAACTCATTGGGGTCTGAAATGGCAATGGGCGTTCCTCAAGGTTCGATATTGGGTCCATTCCTCTTTTTAGTTTACATTAATGATTTACCACAATTACTTCAAAATCAACCGAAGATGGTGTTATTTGCAGATGACACATCATTGATCTTTAAGATAGACAGACGGGCACAAAATCTTGACGACGTGAATAACTCTATTCTTCAGGTCCAAGATTGGTTTACGGTAAATAATTTGGTACTAAATGAAAAGAAAACCAAATGCATTAGATTTAAATTACCAAATGTTAGAAGTAGCGAATGTGACATCATACTGAATGGAGAAAAACTAGAATTTGTTGATCAAACGGTTTTCCTGGGAATCACGCTAGACGAGAAATTACAATGGGGACCTCACATAACATCTCTTGCGGGGCGGCTTAGCTCGGCCGCTTATGCTGTTAGGAAGATACGACAGTTAACAGATGTAGAAACCGCGCGTTTAGTCTATTTTAGCTACTTTCACAGCATTATGTCGTACGGCATTTTACTATGGGGTCGAGCTGCTGACATTGAATCCATCTTTATTTTGCAAAAGAGAGCTGTCAGAGCCATTTATAATCTACGTCGCCGCGAATCTCTCAGGGAACTATTTAAAAGGATTAATATTATGACGGTACCTTGCCAATTCATTTATGAAAATATTATGTATGTAAGAAAAAATCTACATCTTTTTAACAAAATAAGTGATAGACATAACTTTAATACAAGAAATAAAGATAAAATACATCAACCATTTTTCAGATTAGCCAAAGTACATACATCTTTTATGGGGTACTGTGTTAAATGTTACAATAAAATACCTTGTGATATATTGCAATTAAATGAAAGAAAATTTAAAACTCACATTAAACGTACACTTTGTAAACAAGCATACTATAAATTAGAAGATTATATCCAAGATAAGAACGCTTGGAAACATGCTGGTCCTGCTCCATAGGACAATCTAGAGTCTAGACAAAATCAAACTGGTTGCTAATTTAATTGTAAATTTTTTTTATTCTTTTTTTTTACATTTATTACTCACACCCTGACTTATTACTTGTATTTTGTTTTTTAATTAAAATCGTTTTGCTTGTACCATGTTTGTAAATATGTGAGCACCATGTATCTATCAGATAATTAATTTATATGTCATGGTTTCGTTTTTAATTCTTTTACCTATTGTGGTATAGTAATTTTATTGTAGGTGCATCGTCCTCACATGTTATTATATAATTAATGTACCCATGCAAAATATTGTACCTAAACATTTTAAAAGAGTAACGGTGGAGTTTCTTGCCCGTTCTTCTCCATACGAAAACTACCTTTTGGAATGGGCGACTAGAATCAATTCTATTTTAAGATAATTTTTGACGTTCAAAAGTGCCTTTTATGTGCCTATTTGAAATAAATGCTTTGACTTTGACTTTGACTTTGACTTTGAAAGGTGGCTGGGGTAGACTGGATGCGGAAGGCGGAGGACAGGGTGCTGTGGCGCAGTCTGGGAGAGGCCTATGTCCAGCAGTGGACTGCGATAGGCTGAGTTGATGTTGAGATATAGTTTGAGTCCCTGGAAAGGACATAGGATAGTTTATATCTCGATATTTCCACGGAATCGAAACATTATATGCAGGTGAAACTGCGGGGCCCTGCTAGTTATTAATAAATCTTCATTCCTGCTTTTATTGCAACATAATCAGATCCGATAAATAACACAACAAAACAGCCAAACATACGTCCAATATTGAACTAATAAACAAAACTCAAATTACTGTCCAATTACAATAGAAATTGTACAAAATCATTCCTCCGGGGACAGTGATAACGTCATAACAAACCCGATTGCGACGTAATGTCGTCATTAAGTACAAACCTATGTAACTGGAAACTACATACACATTTTTACTGGATAAAAGGAAACAAATCATTTAAAAGGGAGTTAGAATGTGCGTAGTTATTGGTTTAGGCTTTGCACAGACTGCTGATTTTTAAACGACTTCAAAAAAGGAGGTTCTGTATTCGACCCGTATGTATGTTTGTATGTCCGCGATTTTCTCAAAAACTAATGATCCAATTTTGATAATTCTTTCACTATTGTGATCTACATACTTTCAGGAAGGTTTTAGTATATAATACGTCAGGTAATTATTCTTATGTACGAAGTTATATACATAAATGTACTGCATCTCCGGCATTTCTATGCGAATTTTGATGAGTCTTCAAAGCACTAGTGTTAATTGAATTTGTGTGGGATAGGTACAACTAAAAAGTGAAAAAGAAAAACTTTTTACAAAAAAATAACCGACTTCAAAAAAAAACAAGCACTACAAACTGATAAATAACTTTAATTTCGGAAGTCTGTGTGAAAAAACGAAAATACGGAACTTACGACACCGACTTCCGAAATTAAAGTTATTTATCAGTTTGTAGTGTTTTTTTGAAGTCGGTTGTTTTTTTTGTAAGAAAGTTTTTATATCGGTCACTGATTTTTGTTCGTAGGGGAGGGGCCCGTGGCTAAATTAACAGCCGTACAGGTCGATCGATCAGGTTAAGCTAGGTTTGTCGCGGTTGATCTCTGGACGGGTGACCAACTTTACATACCGAGACCTCTCCGTGCCTCGGAAAGCACGTTAAGTTATAATTGATCTAAAGAAGAATTTTGCTTTAATAACACACAAAATACTCAACCATGAACATCGATTTTGTAGAAGCTACTGAGTCAATAGAGACGTCGTTACGAGTTAAACATCCTACCTATCTATTCCATAAAAACGTAGGGTGAAGTGAGCTGTCATCTAAGTTTTTTTACCCGACTACGGCGAAGCAAAAAGGAGGGTTATGATTTTGACCGGTATGTATATATGTATGTTCATCTGTTCCCTCATAACTTCTAAAATACTTGTTATAATTGGACAAATGAGGTATCGCTGGAAGAGTCTTGATCGTCCGCTGGTTATAGGCTATGTGACGTCACATTAAATTCAATATGGCGCCATCTAGCGGGCATAAAGTCATGATCTAAAAAAAATTTGCATGTAGTGTTGGGTATCAAATGAAAGGGCTTAATTAGCACATTTCAAAAATATAAATATTACTGATATAAGCCCCAAAATAATTAAATAAAAAATAATTTTAAAAACTAAAACCCAACTACTGAAAAGGATGAAACAAGAAAGTAACTTCCCGTGGTCGCATGCCGCTGTACTAACATACTTACAAGCTATGGTAGCATGCGACCACGGGAAGGTACTTTCTTGTTTCATCCTTTTCAGTAGTCGGGTTTTAGTTTTTAAACTTATTTTTTATTGTTTATAGAAGAGACTGGTTGTTTTCACCGATAATTGGTACCCAATTGTCGGAAATCTGGTCGGTCGTCTGTGTACCGATTCCTTCGTGTCGCACGCCTACTTGGAAAATGTTATTGTTTGTCAGAATAACTTGTTATTCTTCTGCTTGTTCTACTTCAGTAATTGGCAAGATGGTTCCACTCGTAACGCTATGTTTTATTACGTTTTCTGTTGGTATTGTTGTGGATATTGAAGTGGTACTTACTGTTATTGTTTGGTAGGGATTCTCTTTTTAACCGACTTCAAAAAAGAACGTTCTGTGTTCGACCCGTATGTATGTATGTATGTATGTTTGTATGTCCGCGATTTTCTTAAAAACAAATGAACCAATTTTGATAATGTTTTCACTAATGTGATCTACATACTTTCAGGAAGGTTTTAGTATATAATATATTAGGTAATTATTCTTATGTACGAAGTTATATGCATAATTGTACTGCATCTCCGGCATTTCAATGCGAATTTTGACGATTCTTCTAGTCGGTGTCTTCAATTCTTCAATGCACTAGTATTTATTGAATTTGTGTGGGGTAGGTACAACTAAAAAGTAAAAAATAAAAACTTTTTTACAAAAAAAAACAACCGCCTTAAAAAAAAATACTATAAAGTGATAAATAACTTTAATTTCGGAAGTCGGTGTCTAAAAATGAAAATGCGTAACCAACGACACCGACTTCCGAAATTAAAGTTATTTATCACTTTATAGTATATTTTTTTGAAGTCGGTTGTTTTTTTGTAAAAAGTTTTTTATTGTTTATCTTTCAACATAATATAGGTTTTAGTTTGCAATAGTTACACATGGCTAGACACCAAGATTTGATTTCCAGTTTTATCTGATCTCGCATTGTATAGGTTTTTCGTACAATCAGCTGTCAGCTTATATCGGTTATGTATAGCTTGATGTGTAGACGTGCGCACCAAGTGGTTTATCCTCATATCCATATCTCTTTTTGTGTTACCAAGAAAATATGTTGTATTTATTTAGTCAAAATAAAAAAAAAACTAAGCTAAGAATCAGCGCTTTTTAAACGTCAATCTTATAAACATATACAGGGTGTTACGGAAAGGGTATATCCATACAAACGGGTTGAAGAGTGTATCTGGTCTAGAATCTCTGTACAAAATTTCAGCTCAAAAGCATTAACTTTGAAAATGCTTAATATTTTTTTATTTCGACATCACGGCGCTGCACTGGCGCGCGCCTGTGTGATGTGCATGTACTAGGCGCATAGACACACTACAGATAATGGATAATGACCCTCGTAGTGCGGTGACACGTTTGTTATGATTTCAATTTAATAAACTATCGAAATAAAAAAAATATTAAGCATTTTCAAAGTTACTGCTTTTGAGCTAAAATTTTGTACAGAGATTCTAGACCAGATACACTCTTCAACTCGTTTGTATTGATATACCCTTTCCGTAACACCCTGTATAATAATACACAGAGTACACAACACAGTACACACGATAGAGCTCTCAATTAATCCAGCTGGTATGACACCCACGATTTCATTTGCATACAAATTGTTTTTCAAACAAGGGACTGATATTCCTGTGTTCTGATTTATTGAGTAAATATCCCGTTTGTTTTCAATTAATTGAAACCGTGGTGCACGCTTCAGCGTTTTGAAAGGCTGACTAATTGAATATTGAGTGCTGAAATTATTTAGTTAAATAATTGATTTGATTGGAAATGAATGTTGGGTTGTTGTATTTGAAAATTTCTTCTTTTGAGGAGCTGTTAGCTAGTGTGTTAAACTATATAATATTGATTTGTAGGTAATGTTAGTGGTGTGTGGTACTGGCATCAAAATATCTAGAAAGAAAACAAAAAGAAAATTAATCTGCACAAACAAAACGCGATTTACAAAAAAAAGACATAATATATAGACATACAAAGTAGTCAAAAGCCACTCAAGCATATAAAAAGTTGTAAATTTGTTCCATTGCTTGCTTGGGCCAGGGACCAAAGACAACACACAATAAATGACATTGGCAATACAATACAATCTAACCAATCAAATTGCTTGATCTAGCTACGCAACAAAGAAAATACTCTAAAAATATTTTTGCTTCTCTCCGGGTAGTAAACCAGCATAAAATACAATCCAACTAAACAGAACATAACTTTTCGATTAAGAACCGTATTTTACCGCTATAACCGTAAAACATCTATAATCTGATACGCCATCCATTCTAGAGCACTACATAAAAATAATAAACAACGCTATGTATCTCGTAGCACTTTGCTACGAGAGAAACGTAAACAGTCGCTACGAGTGCTACGCTGCTACGAGCTACTACGAGGCTACGAGAATTAATTTTCTCTGGAATATGTTGAATCTACTCGAAGTAATAAAATAATGTTATATTATGATATGTATATTTTTACTAAAATGTAGGTAGGTGTAGGAAAATCTAATTAAATCGAATTTAATTTGCGTCTTAATTAATATTCTTTGAAAATATCTCTAAAATGAAAGATAAATAACTTCTGAAAATTATTCCTAAGATCCAAGAAAATCGTTGTACAAATATATCTTATTCAGAACCAAAGAATTGAGACTGAAAATATTTTCTTTGAAAGGAAATTATACAGGGTGACTGGAAATTAGTGGCGGAGCCGTTAAGGGGAGGTAGTCTAGGGTTTTTCCGACAGATATCACTATGAGACCTACCGTCCTTACTTAACCCTTTCCAAGATATTCCTACTTAAAGAGATAGTAATAAATCCTAAAAAAAAGTGATTTTGGCCTACTTTTTTTTGTTTTGCAACAAAGATATTCTAAATAAGTAATATTAATTGTAAAATTTCCGCTACTGTCATTATTTTATGCAAAAACTGCTAAACAAAAAGTAGGAATATCTTGGAAAGGGTTAAGTAAGGACGGTAGGTCTCATAGTGATATCTGTCGGAATAACCCTAGACTACCTCCCCTTAACGGCTCCGCCACTAATTTCCAGTCACCCTGTATTGTCATTCTTGCTTAAAATAATAATTTGAAAGATGTAGGTTTAATGAAACGATTCTTTGTTCTTAAATGTATAAGAACAGAAGAATTAAGTTTAGAGAATGAAGTTTTTAAGCCTAATTTATTTGGAAAATCTCTTTTAAAATACATAATATTCTGAACACATTACAAAAGCTTATTTCAGCAGTCAAAGTTTTGTAAGTGGATTATAATTCCCGGGGAAAATGCTTTCACATAACCCCGGGGGTTACGAGCACGTAGTTTCCCGGGGAACGTTCTGCGAACTTTCTGTAAGACAATAAAACTATTACAGCGGAAAATGATTGTGGGTTTATTTGAGAAAAGGAGTTTTCATTTGAATATTTGGGTTAACTTGGGTTTTGTTTTATATTTTTATCCTACTGTATTTTTGGCTCAAAATGCTGCTCAACTTAAATAGGACTGGGCAGGACATGTCTGCCGCACGCCGGACAAACTGTGGGCCCAAATAGCGCAGAATAGGTGCCCTGAGACAGTGACACGGGGTCGCGGCAGACCACATAGGAGATAATAATAATAATAATGATTTATTTTCGATGGAGATGGCGGGACGAGCTGGATAGGTTCCGTCAAAACAGGAAGGAGGACGCGCGGGCTCGCGAGGGATGGAAGGAGCGAAGGGCGGCCTTTGCCCAGGAGTGGGACAGCGCAGGCTAGATAAAAAAAACTGTGTTTTTATTTTATTTATTTATTAAAACTTTATGCAGAAGTAAAAAAAAATATTGTACAAAGGCGGACTTAATGCCTGAGGCATTTTCTACCAGTCAACCTTAGGGTGATGCAGAGACAAAACATGGCAGGTGCAACATACAGAATAACTAGCTTGGAAATGACTATAAAATACAAAACTATATACATAGATACATATAAACCAAATGAACTCTCAGGGGAAAAATGATCGGTAGAGGAGAAAACGAATCCAGCAAATCAGCGCTGGTATGTTACGGCCAACTTCTGCCGAATATGTTCACGTGCCTTCACTTTAAAAGATAACCGACTGGTTGTCGTCCTGATGTTCAGAGGGAGCGCATTCCATAGAAAGACCGCCTGGACAAAGAAAGAAGAATGAATGAAGCCAGAACGGTGAGAAGGACATCGTAGAAGGCGATTGTTGGCGGACCGAAGATTTTTAGCATGGGCAGAGCATAAATATTGAATTTGGGAAGTCATGTAAGAAGGAGCAGTGGGTTTGTCAAGAATAGAGAACAACGTAGTCAGCGCCCTCAACTCTCTGCGCTTTTATAGGATGTATAAAGACAGAAGAATTTCTCACCTTTGCACTGACGGACTTGTAAATTAAAAATTAAATAAATAAATTATTTATTTCACCGAAAGCCATCACATTACAATATCCATAGACTAAGAGCATATAAGGCTTATAACTGGGTCACAATAATTTTAATACTCTCACTCCTAAACTAGGTATAGGTGCCTGTATCTTAGGAGTCAGTGATTCTTTGTTACATACAAAACCATATTATACTAAATCGGGACGTTTCAACAATAAGCAAATGGTGTAAAAGAAAACAGGATTATAATTTATGTAAAGTCTTGTCAATTTCATGAAAATCTACGATTGACAATTTCGCTTTATGCCTGCTCCTTCATCACTCATGCTTTAGTGTTGAGATGACCTCGTCAGCACGGTTATTAACGAGAGTAATTGCTCAAAGCCTAGTCTGCAAATTAGGTACTCACTCAGGCATGTACTATAATAATTATCTTGCGGTAAGCAATTAATGCTCTCATGCATACATAACTAAGTTCAAGTTAGTCAAGGAGTTTAACTTGTGTGGGGTAAGGACCATCCCAGTGACCTTTAAGGTATGTTATTATCCTCCTTTATTGTTAAGATGAATGTCTAAGTTATCCCATCCTTCCTTCTGCACCCAAAAACGATAATGCAAATAGTCTATTTTTCAATTATTAATTTGATTGTAATACTATCGCGTCCGGTCAATCTACAGCGTGGCATCCCAAACATCGACACGCAAAATGTTACCATGAATTCAGCGCTTGATTCTAGACTCCATAGAAAATATATTCGTCAGTTACCTATTAAAAAAATCTGCTGTTTAATAGAAAAAAGCAATAACTAGCTGCGCTCCGCGGCCTTTCACCCGCATAAGTCTCGATCCCGTGGGAATATTGGGATAAAAAGTATCCTATGTCCTTTCCCGGGACTCAAACTATCTCTATACCAAATTTCATCTAAATTGGTTCAGCGGTTTAGGCGTGAAAAGGTAACAGACAGACGGTTCACCCTTGTTTGATAGAACAACGTTTGATATAATATTACTAAATCGAATTTTAGTTGCAATAAAGTCATTTCGAAGAATTATTCATTTGACCGAATAATTCATTGGTAAATTTTTATTTACCATATTTATTTCTTTGAAACAATGTCATTTGACCGAATTTTCAAATGCGCTAGTTTTATTTAAACTAATGTTTCACTAGACTAACTAGAACCCAGTTCCGGGTAGCCTACTAAGAATAATCTCTTTTTTTCTTCTATTAGCGCAAGTCGTTTCTGGCACCCATATTTTGTGTAAAACTAATTGTTTTCTATATAATCTAGTATTTTCTGGCACTCGCCGGCCGCTGCCGCGGCACCGCTCGCTTCGCTCGCTCGGCTCGTGCGTAGGGGTCGCAGTTTTAACCTAACCTAACCTAACCTAACATTTTTTTTTTAATAATTAACCTAATCTAACTACAAAAATACATACAAAATACATACATGTTCTACTAAAATACATGTTATGATACCTGAATATTACATCAAATGAACATTATACCTTTTGATCATTAGCGCAAATGTTGTTATAGCAAATAAATATTCGATGAACTGAAAATTCTGTCAAACGATATTATACAAAGTGATGATTTGCTTAAACGTTGTTCGATTTAGTAATATTATATCAAACGTTGTTCTATCAAACAAGGGTGAACCCAGACAAACAGAGTTGCTTTCGAATTTATAATATTAGTATGGATAAACCAATTACAGGAACTTTTGAATTGTCAAAGGGTCGGTCAGTCAGAAAGATAAAGCTATTTGCCCATTCCGAAGAGTAATAGGTATCTATGGAGAAGAACGGGCA
Organism: Amphipoea oculea; assembly: GCA_945859645.1. Lineage (NCBI taxonomy): Eukaryota > Metazoa > Arthropoda > Insecta > Lepidoptera > Noctuidae > Amphipoea > Amphipoea oculea. Next base: position 17,807,983 of record OX243883.1, read on the forward strand.
AGAAAACCTTCTTGCCCGTTCTTCTGCCCGTGTGTCGATGTCCCTGCTACCCGACCCTACAGGGTGGCTATCTACGAGTATCTATATTCTATTATATATCTTACATTTTCCAAAAAAGTCGCTTTTCACCTCTGTACGCGTTGTAAACTAAACTGGGCAACGGATTTTGATGCAGTTTTCACCATAATTTACAGAATTTATTCTGGAAACACAAACACGTATACACATTCATATTAAACATACATAAAAAATCTCGATGTTTTTACGAAGTCGTATAAGCAGTTCAAAGCACGGGTTCGCTAGTAAGGAATGATCTAAACAGCTTATTAAAAACATTCATTATTTAATTACCAATCCTAAACACCAAATACAATTTACAATCAAAACCATTACCCAAGCAGTTCACATTACTATTTCAATTAAAATACAACTCTCTAACAGTTTATGTCTGTATTGTATTTAAGCTTACCTATGTCTGTATTGTATTAAAGTTAACGAGTATATTTCATATATTAACAAGAGTACTGTATATACAGGGTGAAATTGAATTCATGGGCATCCTTTTAAGGGGTCATAGTAATCATCATTATGAAAAACTTTTAGTATGGGACTAAACCTCAAATCGCGAAAAAAAATCAGCTCTTCCCTACATTTTGACGAGTTATGTGAACATAAATGCAAGGAACAGCAGATTTTTTAACCGACTTCAAAAAAGGAGGAGGTTCTCAATTCGACGGTATGTCATTTTTTTGTATGTTTGTTACGCGATTACTCCGTCAATTGTGGACCGATTTTCAAAATTATTTTTTTGTTCGAAAGGAGATACTTCTGAAGAGGTCCCATAGTCACCAAATCAGGATCTGATGATTGGATCCTGGAGAAATCGAAGGAACTCTTCAAATATTATAGGCACACCTATAGGGATTTGGGTATTTTTTATAGTAACTCGTGCATTTGCTCTCGGAAAGCACCATTTGGTGAAGTGGAACTGATGATGAAGACCACAGATGGACACCGGAACTACTCAATAATATCTAAGTATTTCACGGGTTGCGATTCGATTACTTTAATATGATTGCTAAGCAATTTATGCTCACCACGATGTGAATGGTAATATGGAGCTGATGGTGGACCAGGAGAACTCCTCAACAATTAACTTCCCTGCATCGGGAAAAGCAATATTTTGTAAAAGGCGATGAGCATGTTGACACTGGCTATTGTAACTTAGATAAATTATAAGCAGACCCACTAAAAATCGTGAAATAAAAACTTTTTAACAAAAATACAACCGACTTCCAAAAGAAACACTACAAAGTGAAAAATAACTTTAATTTCGGAAGTCGGTGGCAAAAAACGTAAACACAAAACCAAAGACACCGACTTTCGAAATTAAAGTTATTTTTCACTTTGTAGTGTTTCTTTTGGAAGTCGGTTGTATTTTTGTTAAAAAGTTTTTATTTTTCGTGATTTTAGGTTTAGTCCCATAGTAAAAGTTGTTCATAATGATGATTACAATGACCCCCTAAAAGGATGCCCATGAATTCAATTTCACCCTGTATTAACGAGTGTACTGTATAGTGGCGCTAATTACAAACAGTGCTTTACAAAGTAGTTGCGAAGTGTTCTCGTGTGTGCGAACGTTCTCTAATTAGGATTAAAAGCTTGAAGGGCTTAACGTGAGTTATGACTTGAGGACTTCTTAGATTATGTGTGTTGGAGCTCATTAGTGAAGGCTGCGGGTATTTTAATTACCGTTTGCTGTAGTAATATTACCTGAGTAGTAAAAAACCGGCCAAGTGCGAGTCGGACTCGGAAACGAAGGGTTCCGTACCACAAGGAAAAAAAACGGCAAAAAAAATCACGTCTGTTGCATCGGAGCCCCCCTTAAATATTTATTTTATTTTGTTTTTAGTATTTGTTGTTATAGCAGCAACAGAAATACATATTTTGTGAAAATTTCAACTGTCTAGCTATCGCGGTTCTTGAGATACAGCCTGGTGACAGACAGACGGACGGACAGACAGCGAAGTCTTAGTAATAGGGTCCCGTTTTTATTACCCTTTGGGTACGGAACCATAAAAAGGGATCGTGAGCACTTTGTTCTGCAGGGGTACAAAAAGACTGAAAAAAATAGCTATTCAACAAGGATACCCCACTTGACATAGTTTGTTGACGTTCATTTTTTTTCATTTTCACAATATGGCGTCCAGTAGTCGCCATATTGAATTTTCACTAACGCCATGTCTTTAGTGACACTCGCCGGACTAAGAGGAATCGATTGACGAGTGAATCATAAAAATCGGCCCAGGCGTTTGGTCTGTATAGTGCTTCAAAGGAACATACAAACATACATTGCTCCTTTGCGTCGCGCAGTCGGGTAAAAAGACAGAGAGAGACAGTCGGACTCGAATACGAAGTAGTACGACAAGGCAAAAAACGCCGAAAAAAACACGTTTCAAGATGGAGACCCCTTTCATTCTTAACTTTATTTTATTTTTCTTTATATTCGTTGTTGTAGCGGCAATAAAAATGCACACTCTGTGTTTTTTTTTTTAATTTGGAAATTTCAACTGTCTACCTATTTCGGTTCATGAGATACAGCTCGCTGACAGACAGACGGACTAACAGCGGAGGCTTATTAACCGACTAAAACCACGATTTTATTTACATATTGTCGGCTTAGGATTATGTAAATTTTTAACCAAATCATACAAAATAGCCGTTTTGTAAAGAAGAAATGCTCCTTGATTTTGTTACATATATATGTTTTGCTCATGTTCTATATTTTGAAAACATTATCTATACTAATATTATAAATGCGAAAGTGTGTCTGTATGTATGTCGTCTTCATGCTTAAACCACTGAACTCATTTAGATGAATTTTAATATAGAGATAGTTTGAGTCCCGGGAAAGGACATAGGGTAGTTTTTATCCCGCTATTCTCACGGGGTCGACACTTATGCGCGTGAAACCGCGGGGCGCTGCTAGTAAGTCATAGGACTTAGACTACCGTTCTGTAAATGTGTTTATTTATATTGTTTTGTACATAAAAAATAAGTAATATACCCAATATAAAATATACATAATATAAGTCAATATATGTATTGAAATATTGCTTAATCCGCAGCAAAACTAGCGTGGCAACGCTATTATAAGTTACTGCTGACCCTTACGTCATAAGTTAAAAACCGCGGCAAATTGGTTGCACACAGTGAGAGTTATAACTTCACAAAATGAACTTTAAACTTTCCACACGTGTCTGTTTGAGGTTCTAGGTCAAAGGATAAGCTTACGTCATATGGAACTCGATACAAGCGCCAATTTAGGTGGAAGGTCAAAAGCTTAATGGGTTTCTAGTGAGTTTCTTTGGAAATACGTTACCATAGATAACATTTGGGCTTTGAAGGTCCGTCGCATACCTATCTGTCCGGCTTTTTTTTTTTCAAAATGGCAGACACGCATGATACCTATATAAATCGATAGTTGCCATCAATGCAAATAGAAAACACTAGAACCAAACCCCATAAAGTGTCACGTTTTCGAGATATTAACGGTCAAAGTTGATCACGTGACATAGGTACAGTCAGTATCAAAAGTCGATTAACACTATCATTTTTACATGTTATTAATTAAATTGACAACAACTTTTTTCAATAAACTGTTTTTAGCTTTTCACATAATAGACAAGAGTATAATTATATTCTAAAAAAATTTCTTCTGCTGCAATTTTGAACAAATATTTTGCTCAATAACTAAGATTAAAAAAACTGAAGTGTTAATCACCTTTTGATGCTGACCGTACATATTTTTGAACTTGCTTACATCTGGTTGCATAGATGTTTGATTACTTTTACTTTCAGAGTGATTATTTCAAACATCTAAGCAACAAGATATCATGTGATCAACTTTGAACGTTATGTTACGTTGTTATATAGATCTCATGCGTTGCCGCCATTTTGAATAAATATCAAAATGGCGCGGCAGTAGGTATGCCAAGACTCCATATAAAAATCTTCGATCCCTTCTTCTATTTTGTTTGTTAATATGAGTACGTTGTAGGCCTTGTAGACGGTTCGTATTGTTGGCCATTTTCTATTTTGTTAAGTACCTACCTTGTACTTGTTGGCAAGCCTACACTGGCCTCCCATACCTATTAACACTGTAATTTGCAAATATTGTAAAAGTCAACTATTTCTAAAAGAGTAGGTAACCGTGGAGTTTCTTGCCGTTTCTTCTTCGTAGGAAACGATCAATTGGAACCTTGCACTTAGCTTCTTCTGTTTTATAAGTGCCCTTGTAGCTTTATATGAAATATTTTTAAAATTTTGAAAACTCAGGGTATTTATTTTATTTTCACCAATAACGATTGAGGGCATATGAATGAACATTAGTTACATTCGCAGAGAAATTTTCAGAATCATTCCTTTGATACAATGCACCTTTTGAACGAACAGTTTCTTACATTCTTAAAATTTCTAATGATAGATACGTAATCACACATTCTTATAAATTATTCAGTCTCTCAGAATTCCCTTGTATTAAAATAGATTATCAGCTAAAGCGATCGCTTTGAAATTCGGTAGCCTCATTAATATGCTAGCGGGAATTAGCGATGCTGTGTTAGGGTTCGACCAGGCTGCGGAACTGGCGCAGGCGTGATGTATCAAAGATTTGTAAGAAAACTGCCGTTTGCGCATATACTGAAGTGACTGTGGCAGGACGGAATTGAGCAAACTATAATCACACTTTACACTATCACACTAATATTATAAAGGCGAAAGTTTGTGAGTGTGTGTGTGTGTGTGTTTATATGTTTGTTACATCTTCACGCTCAAACAGCTGGACCAATTTTGATGAAATTTTGTATGGAGGTAGCTGACACCCTGGATTAACATATAGGCTACTTTTTATCCCGATATTCCCACGGGATTGACATTTACGCGGGTGAAACCGCGGGGCGCAGCTAGTCTGTTCTAAAAGTATCTGAAGAAAATGTAAACAAACCCTGATAAAGTTAAATTCTCATGCAATCACTCACTAAAGAGAATTAGTAACAATATCTCACCACTTTTTCCAACAATTATCGTTTGAATAACATAATTCAATTGAAAAATCATCGACGAATATCGAGGTTATAAAATGAACCACAATTGTCAAATGAAAAACATCTTTAAGTTGATTACAAATTAAAATTTCAGGATTCAATATTCAAATAATCAAATCAAAGCGCTCCACTAGTGTGTGTGTTTATAATATGTTTGTCAGTGGCTCTACAGCCTACCTCCTCAAGAAGAGAGAAGGCCTGCGTCCCAGCAGTGGGAACATTATAGGCTGCTACAAATTGGCATCCGACTGGAACGTTTTCTGATCTATTTATTTACATTTTATTGAGATACTTTTGGAACAGACAATAGCTATCAAGCGACCGTCTATTATTTTGCCCTGTGTAAATACTTTTACCATACTCTACAACAACACGTGGTATGCTGTAGCCACCAAATCGCGCCCGCCACCGCGCCCGCTACCGCCCGAATAACAATGGTCGAGGCCTTAGTCTCTCGTCGGATTGGACATGAGGATTTCTTGTGATTAGTTTCAAGGTTTTCCTTGCGTAAGCTGTATATCCTAGGGTAGGTACGTAGTGATGTGTGTCGTGTTTTATGAAATATTAGCTGCGCCCCGCGGTTTCACCCGCATAAGTGTCGATCCCGTGAGAATATCGGGATAAAAAGTAGCCTTTATGTTAATCCAAGGTGTCAGCTACCTCCATACATAATTTTATCAAAATTGGTCCAGCCGTTTGAGCATGAAGAAGTCACAAACATATAAACACACACACACACACACTCACAAACTTTCGCCTTTATAATATTAGTGTGATGTGATTTACGCATAATTTCAGAGCGGCAGGATTTTCTCGTGAAATAACGGTTGCAAAGAAGACGGATCACAATCCTTACAAAATTACCCCACGTCCTATAACAAAGTGACGTATCTCAAAAAAAAGATAAAAATGTATTAAAAATATGGCATACTCCCTAACTTCATTTTTTTACACCTTCATATAGAAAAATCTCAAACTCACAAACTTTCGCCTTTATAATATTATTGTGATGTAATGAGATTTTGATGTTAACTTTATCGTGGTGTTGCTATATTATAGTGGGTAGTTGGTGAAGGATGACGGCTTACACCAAGGAAAGTAATATGGACAAGACTAGATAGAGGGATTTCCTTTGAAATCTTGCATCTAACCAAATCGCGTTTGCAAATTGTTTGCCATTATAGGGAGAAACGCCGAAGTAGTCCGTAAGATTAAAATTTTCTTACGTTTTATTCAATTGATCTTAGTTTCTCCTGTAGATGGTCAAGTTGAGATTGCAAGTCCTGTGTGTCAATGTTGTATTTCCTAGTACTTTGCTCCAAATGAAAAGAATACATATCTAACTGTTTAAGCAAATTTAACCGATCTCTATTAAGTTTAACATTTTTGATAAAGAACTTTTGTCTTTTTACCATTTTTTTGGGATTTTATTTGCAGGCCAGTGTCAGGTTATACAGGGTGTTACGGAAAGGGTATATCAATACAAACGGGTTGAAGAGTGTATCTGGTCTAGAATCTCTGTACAAAATTTCAGCTCAAAAGCATTAACTTTGAAAATGCTTAATATTTTTTTATTTCGACATCACGGCGCTGCACTGGCGCGCGGCGGCGTGATGTGCGTGTACTAGGCGCACAGACACACTACAGATAATGGATAATGACCCTCGTAGTGCGGTGACACGTTTGTTATGATTTCAATTTAATAAACTATCGAAATAAAAAAATATTAAGCAATTTCAAAGTTACTGCTTTTGAGCTGAAATTTTGTACAGAGATTCTAGACCAGATACACTCTTCAACCCGTTTGTATTGATATACCCTTTCTGTAACACCCTGTATATTAAACAAAATATGATTAGCTACCATAAAAAATACGTATTTACAGAATTATAATCATTCAATTCATCAATACAACCCGCTAAAGTTCATATGACCCTAATCAAAGACTATTTCAATATCAATCAATACAGAAAAAGTTGAAGAGTCACACAGGGGCTGCAATTTCACAGGCAACCAGAAAGCTACACACAGCAAAGGTTTTCAAAGCAGAAATTGGTGTAGGTAGGTATATAGCTGTATGCCGATTCCCGACTACCGTAGGCGCGGGCTTGCGGACGGCGAACAATGGACAACTTGGCGTCCGGTAAGGACCAGGCCCGGGTCGACGGCGCGTTGTGTACGACGCGCGCCTCAAAGAGATGTCAACACTAACTGACGGGGTCCGCTAGGGCCGATGCTTGCCGGGGTCGCGGGTTGTTCTGAAGAGATACCGTGGCCCCTGGCAGGCTGGCACAGGCAACTGAAGGAACACGGTTGGGTTTTAGTCAGTAAAAGTCTGACACGTCCTCTCGCTCCGCCCAGAGCGGGAGAAGTTATTTGATAATTTCCCACCCAAAAAAAGGGTGTTTAGCTGTATTACTTGGTGACAATGGAACTTCCATCTCTTTCACGAGGTGCTGTGACTGTAATCCCTAATACTTATGAAGAAGTCATCCAAAGGGCAATAGATAGGGCTATGCTTGGCGATTTGGCGTTTCCCTATCGAATCAGAAATGAAGAGATCCGTAGGTGAACCAAGGTAAGTGTAAGTGTGGGCAGGACACGTTGCTTACAGAAGATGGCCGATGGGGCCGAAAGGTTCTGGAGTGGCGACCGCGTACCGGGAGACGTAGCCTTGGAAGGTCTACCACAAGGTGCACCGATGGCCGCAGGAATCCGCTGGATGTGAGAACGAGAAGTACAGAACGGATCGATGTGTGAGTGGACTTTTTCGGCTGAAATCATGATGATGATGACGAATATTTATGATAGGAATGGATAACGCATGAAGGAAATAAAGCGATAGCAACGGAAAAATACAAAAGAGTATTTTAATTAAAGTATATATTTGGAATATATTATTTAAATTCTGTTGGAACTGTAAACGATAAAAGATATAAACTTCCAAAAACATAAATTAATGTTTTTTTACAGGTCTGAATTTTTATAAAAAGGGACCAAAAGTTTCCGGTAGAAAGGGTAAATATAATTTCTGGGAAATTCTATATTTCTGAGGTCAAAAGGGATTAAATTATTCCCTTTGTGTTTTGCATAATAAATACTTTGTTAATTTATTGTATCGGCGTCAAAATGTTTGTAGGTAGGTACACTTAATTAAAGTAAATATTTAAGACAATGGCGTAATATTGCGTCAGTTATTTAGACCTTTTAACTTTTAAGTCAGTGCGTAGCACGAACGCTTTTAATAATTATAAACGAAATTTTAATTAGAATTACCTACTCGTTTCGTACAGACGCCAGCACATCAAGCTACTACAATCTTCTTAAATAGATTTTCAACTTTATCGCTGAAGAATAAGGTCCAAAGTTGATTGGGAAAATTTGACAGTTTCGGGTAGCTTGATGTGCTGGCGTCTGTATATAACCATCCGTAATTTGTCCGCGAAAATGTCTTGTTTTAACAAAAAATATATTCTTTGACACTTGGCAATACTGTAGGTTCTCACTAGTGATAGAATTTTGGATTCCGATCAGCAGTTTCAAAGTTTATCCCCTATATGCAAACTCAAAAATGTTACCTCTTTATTATACATGCATACATACAAAAAAAAAGAAGATATTTTGACAAAATTCGAATGTTTTATAGCGAATGTGCGCGCTATCATTGTATTCATATACAGGGTGTTACGGAAAGGGTATAACAATACAAACGGGTTGAAGAGTGTATCTGGTCTAGAATCTCTATACAAAATTTCAGCTCAAAAGCAGTAACTTTGAAAATGCTTAATATTTTTTATTTTGATAGTTTATTAAATTGAAATCATAACAAACGTGTCACCGCACTACGAGGGTCATTATCCATTATCTGTAGTGTGTCTGTGCGCCTAGTACACGCACATTACGCCGCCGCGCGCCAGTGCAACGCCGTGATGCCGAAATAAAAAAATATTAAGCATTTTCAAAGTTAATGCTTTTGAGCTGAAATTTTGTACAGAGATTCTAGACGAGATACACTCTTCAACCCGTTTGTATTGATATACCCTTTCCGTAACACCCTGTAGAGTTAGCCTGCCTGAAACCAGGTTTGCGCAAATCCTTGTGTTATAAACTTTACATTTACTATTGTCTTAATGCCTAAGTCTTTCTGAACTGGTATAGCCGCATTGCAGATACAACGAAAGAATAAAGTTATAACAAAAGTTTGCAAGTTAGAACTTAACAGTTGGGGCTACGTGCGAATGTCAGACGAACGTTAAGTTTTATAAAGTTGGTAAATGGTCATGATTTTGTTCAGTAGGTATTTATTTATTTGGAAAATGTTATATTGGAACGTAGACGTATTTGTTTTGCCTTTTAGTTTGACATTTTGAGAATTGGACATTTTGACACCGTTGGACATGTTGAGAATTGGACATTTTGCCCCTGAATGTTTTTTTAGCCTACACGCAGCAAATTAAAATAGGTAAGTACAACCAAAAGTTTTACTACGGCTTTCTTATTTCTGTCTCGGATTTATTTTTTCCTGTCAAGTTTGTCTTCAATATGAATGTGGGCTTCACACAGGTGAGTATAGCCGTACTATTTTCGGCGCAGGGTGAAAATCGTCCCGGGTGTCACCATTGCGAGGATCGCCCAGAGGACACGGTAGAGCATACGGTGGAGGTCTGCCCCGCTTGGGCGGAGCACCGCCGTGTCCTCGTAGAGGCGATCGACAGCGGCGGCGACCTCTCGCGTCCGGCCCTGGTTCAAGCCATGGTCCGGAGCGACAGGGAGTAGGAGGCTGGCCTCAAAGAGATATTAGCATAATGGGGCCTGTTAGGGCCGAAGCCTGCCGGGTTACCGCTACCCCGGAACACAAAGAGCTAAGGAAGGAACACGGGTGGGTTTTAGTCAGTAAGAGTCTGACACTCCCTTCCGCTCTACCCAGAGCGGAGTCATTTGATGATTTCCCAAACACAATAAAAGGGTGTAAATCGTCTATCTAAATAGCAATTCGGCAAGGCCGCAGGTGATTTAAGATCGCAAGTTCCAAAGTAGAACGAAAAGTGAAACTGAAAGTGGAACTTTTGACGTGTGGCGACAGGTCGCATATGGCGGGTTTCTTAATTCGACAGTGAAAATGCTCAGTCGCAGGCGATAGACGAGGTTAGTAGCAGATAGCCCCCATTAAGGTGAAGGAACGCAGCAAAATGTAAAAACAAAACATAAAAAAGATATTCTACCATTTTAGTAGAATAGCCAAAAAATAAAACGACTCAATGCGACTTTCATATTTATTTTCATATCTTTATTTGCATTCCATAATGTGTAAATATATGACAATGGCTTAAAGTCTAGGTACAATTAAGAACCCTGTAGGCACAGCAAGAAGTAAAAAAAAAAAAAAATACTGTCGATTACCGACCGACCGACTTACCGACTTTAGATACCTCACCTAGCTACAGTACACATCACTCATCATCATAACAGTGGTAACAATTTGACATTCACAGGACCTTTATGTGTTAGCAGTAAGGGCGGTTTTCGTAGAGCAAGTGTTGTGTGGTTGACTATACCTAAATGCGACGTTCACAAACTAACATATAAAAGTTATATAGCATAATCAGCCTATAATGTTCCCACTGGTGGAACACTGAACTCCTCTCTTCTAGAGGGAGTGGGCTTTAATCTACCACGCGGGTCCAGTGCGGGTTGGTAGATGTCACATGTCTTCGAATTTTTGGTTCAAAAAATGGAATTGGATGTTGTGATTTCTAGGACATTCCGGTTTCCTCACAATGTTATCCTTCACCGTTTTTTGAGAGCCGTGGTGATGAAATAAATTACATAAAGTAAAGTGCTTGTCTGGGTTCAAACTTACGACCTACAACTGGTAAGTCCGGGCCGTTACCACTGAGCCACCACTGCTCCTCCTAAATGTGACTTTCATAAACTAACATGTAAGAGTTGTAGCCGTATCTACAATGCCACATGCGAAATACGCGTCATACTGACGTCACGCAAAATCCTGCATCGCGCAAGCAAAGTTTACCGCGCAACTATATAGTATGTATACAAAGGGCAGTTGCCCGCCAGACACAACACCCGTCTGGTTGAAGGACGAGACCCTTTTCTATAGAGTATCAGTGAACTTTACACCCAGTTCCTCATACCTCTATACTATAATACTATATTTTCCCTAATGGTTCCTTAGAAAACCAGCGTCAGACAGCATCTGTCTGGCATTAATGCTGAAATGAACCTTTTTGGCGCAGCCGTGAGTGAGGCACACACTAATAATTGTTGTCTGAAACATAATTTTTTTTTATTAATTTTGTATTTTGTGCTTCACGAACTGTGTCCAAATAAACATTTTTCTTTCTTTCTTTCTTTCTATAAGTATCTATGCTTGTAGCCTAACCCCATGTAGGTATTATATTCAATAATAAATTAACGATCTTAGATAATACGACGTATTCTCCTGTGAAGTTACCTCGCGATGCTGGGATTGTAAACTATGCGTGAAAGCTCTCATTGTCAACTAGTATCATTGAGTTCTTGGTTTCAATTACTATTCCTATAGAAAAATAGATTGGCTTGAAGCATTTTTAATGTTCCTAATGAATTGTGAAATGTGCTGTAGATCTTTTTTAAAAACCCCCTGTTTTTGATACCTCTATAGAGTTATATAACTTCAGTATGTATTAAGAAATAAATTTCCTAAATTGGAAATTGTCCTACTTTTATTTTGCCAATTTCTTGAAGAGTTTCTTAAGCTGTTTGTGTTTTAGATTTTCGTTTTGTTGCGACGCGAGCGGAATTCTAAGTGGCTTTTAATGTGTTGTCCGTAATACAAGAGAAGTCTAGCTTATTATTGTTAAAGTTTCTGGAAAATTGCTAGAAAGAAATGAGCCAATTATTGAAACTAGCTTTTGTCCGTGGCTTCGCCCGCTTGAAGAACGGAAATTATACCACGGGAACGTACTTCCGGATTAAAAAGTATCCCATGTCCTAACACAGGTAAATAAATGAATAAATGATTAATTTGTTTCAACACTTTTACACGTCGATCATATTTTAAAAACTAGATGAGGTCGGCGTTTCCTCTCTGACTATTCTGAGAAGAAAGGCTGAAGTAAACTCAGAGGTCACAGTCTCTTTTAAAGTCCAGACAAAATCTTGGTCAGATCGTGTCAAGACCATGACGTAGATTGGTGTCTGAAATGGTCTTTTGAGAAAAGAACCACACAGATTGGCGCATTTGTCAGTAATCGTGCAGCGCAACTCAACGATTCGATGAACAATACCAAAGAAAGGACATTTGGGAAGGCCGCATAAATTACTCAAAATGTCAGATCTACCTGTGCGAAATTTCATAGAAATCTGTTCAGCTGTTCAGGCGTGAAAAGGTAACAACATATAGACGGAGCAACTTTCACATGTAATAATGTATTAGGTACAGATGCCAGAACATTAAGCTACCCGAAACTGTCAAATTTTCTCAATCAACTTTGAACTTTATGCTTTAGCGACAAAGTAGAAAATCTATTTAAGAAATTTGACAGATTGTAGTAGCTTGATGTGCTGGCGTCTGTACTTAGTAGGTAATGTAATGTATTAACAAAACGGTAGAATATAGTACTTTACAGTTGTACGTACCTATATTTTTGGTTCAAGCTTAATAGTTTTCACCGAAAATATTTTTGCAAACCGATTTTACATCCGCCATATTTCACTACGACCCACTTCGCTACGACTCACACTTCGCTCCCGTATAAAATTTTCAATTTTCAGAAATGAAAATGAAACGTGGCGTTTTATTTACTTAAATTTCTGCATAAAATCGGTTCGGTATTTCCGTCGAAAACTGGCACAAAAATCCTTGAAGCACTTTCAGTATTAAAAATCCAATCATTTTTTTCCTAAACCAAACATCGAACATATCGTCGGCTTATTGCAAGAACTCATTAACTGTAAAAATCACTAAATACGTTTTTATCTATAGTGGACTTCTTTTGACACATTCTATAAAAGGCAAAAACTCACTAATTTCTGACTTACCAAGTGAACTTCGACAAACTTTAATACGACAAGATTTTAATTCGACACTACGGAACTCCGACACGTCTTCATTTCGACAGTACTTTAGTTCGAAATACCTTAAGTCCGACTCTACTGTCTAGTCTAGGATAATATGGGCAAATCAACATAACCACTAACTAAATCGAACTAAAATACCGTTTATCTCAGAATAGTGAATATGTCACATAATTACTTCTTGCAATAAGCCGACGATATGTAAAACTTCACACTAAGTGGTCCGCTTCACCACCTTAAAATACGTACATATGAAGCAGAATTTTGTACAAATTCCGTTCCATTTTTTAAGTCACTCGCTAGATACAAGAACACAACACAACCGATCCGTGAAAAGGGCGCCGTCGACAAGTGCTTAGTGTACGATGTGGTCATGAACGTCGACTTGAACCGGTACGAGGACATGAAACTAAATTATTGGATTGTTGATAGTTGCTAATACAAAGTTTAAGTATACCTGAACATTGATAAACCCCGAGACGAGCCACACATACTCGTACATACACAATCAGCCTATAATGTTCCCACTGCTGAGCCACAGGCCTCCTCTCTGTGAGAGGGAGTGGGCCGTAAAAGTGGGACGAGTTGCCCCCTTAGAACCCTGGTCCCAGTTTCGAAGTGGGACGAGTTGCCCCCTAATCAAATTAGAAAGGTGCAATTGGTCCCTGGTCCCAGTTTCGAAGTGGGACGAGTTGCCCCCTAAACAAATTAGAAAGGTGCAATTGGTCCCTGGTCCCAGTTTCGAAGTGGACGAGTTGCCCACTAACCCAATCCACCATGGGGCCTAGTGCGGGTTGGTAGACGTCACATGTCTACGTTGCATGTTTATGCAAATGTCAGTAATATACAAGATAAACTCACAATGTCGATCAAAAACATGCAAATAACCCCTTGCAAATTCACACCGCAAAAGATAAATGTATGTCTAACCGATCCCTTTACCCTCGCCCTTGCCATTACAACGTTATAACCTACGTAACAATGTTATAACCTATTTACGTAACACAATAGACCAACGACAATAGGTTTAGGATTACACCAAGATATCAATCATACATCGCCTTTTGTATGGTTTGAAAGATATTAAATGTATGGCTTTAATTATGAATGGAAGTCGTTTTTGTGAGACATGTCTTGAATTGTCCTGTATGGAAGTCTTTTTATGTTGGAGCTTAAGATGTAAAGCGTCGGTTGTCTATTCAAAGTGTGTATAAAAATATGTGAAATTACAGGCAAAGGCGACAGTCTTACTATGCCTTTCAGCGAACCCGTTGGTGTTAAATGGTTTTTTTTTTTTTTATTAACCGACTTTATTAACCGAATTTAAAAAAGGAGGTTCTGTATTCGACCCGTATGTATGTATGTTTGTATGTCCGCGATTATCTCAAAAACTTCTGAACCGATTTTGATAATTCTTTCATTTGTGTGATCTACATACTTTCAGGAAGGTTTTAATATATAATACATTAGGTAATTATTCTTATGTACGAAGTTATATGCATAAATGTACTGCATCTCCGGCATTTCTATGCGAATTTTGATGATTCTTCGACTTGTGTCTTCAATTCTTCAATGCACTAGTGTTAATTGAATTTGTGTGGGGTAGGTACAACTAAAAAGTGAAAAATAAAAACTTTTTTACAAAAAAAACAACCGACTTCAAAAAACAACACTACAAAGTGAAAAATAACTTTAATTTCGGAAGTCGGTGTCAAAAAACGAAAATGCGGAACCAAAGACACCGACTTCCGAAATTAAAGTTATTTTTCACTTTGTAGTGTTTTTTTTTTGAAGTCGGTTGTTCATTAAAATTTTTCACGATTATCTGACAGTTTGAGTACTTAGGCTTGTCCTTTTTCTGGTATTGTTTGTCGAATCGTTTTGAGTTGAGCTACACGTTTACTGACAAATGCTTGCACTGACTGGACAAGTCCACTCAGATCTCTGTGGTTCTTTCTACAAAAGACCATCTCAGACACTAAATTGTTATTTTGTAAGTGGCTTTTTTATTTAGAAGGAACTATAAAGGAATAACACTTATTAGTACTTAGAGAATCCCCAGCATAGGGGATCGTAGTGGAACGTTGAGTGCTGTGTAGTCCCCTAGGGGACTGGTCTAGGGGATTTTAGTGGAACGAGCGAATCTGAATGGCTTTACCAGGATTATGTTTGGTTTGTTTGGTCAGGTTTGTTTCAGTCTTTATTCTTAGAGTAGCCTATAATGAAAATGAAGCTCATATTCTTGTAATCATGAAAAAAATAAAATCAGCCATTAAATTATCCGGAAAAGAACCGGAGTTACCGACATAGCTTGCTGAGTAAGCAAGCTGAAATGGCAGTGGGCTGGCCATGTTTGTCGAACGACCGATGGCCGGTGGAGCAGACGAGTCCTGGAGTGGAGACTGGGTATCGGCAAGCGTAGTGATGCCCCCCAGCTGGATGGACCGACGACTTTAAAAAGGACGCTGGGACAGACTGGATGCGGAAAGCGGAGGACATAGAGTTACGGCGCAACCTGGGAGAGGACTATGTTCCGCAGTGGACTGCGATAGACTGAGTTGATTCTTCTAATTACTCTTTTAACCGGTTGAATGCCGTAATTTCAGACACAATTAAAAAGCCATTGTGTCTCGCGTGGATCCACGTTTAAGCATACGAAGGGTTAAGTAGGTGTACAGGGTGTTACGGAAAGGGTATATCAATACAAACGAGTTGAAGAGTGTATCTGGTCTAGAATCTCTGTACAAAATTTCAGTTCAAAAGCAATGCTTAATATTTTTTTATTTTGACATCATGGCGCTGCACTGGCGCGCGGCGGCGTGATGTGCGTGTACTAGGCGCACAGACACACTACAGATAATGGATAATGACCCTCGTAGTACGGTGACACGTTTGTTATGATTTCAATTTAATAAACTATCGAAATAAAAAAATATTAAGCAATTTCAAAGTTACTGCTTTTGAGCTGAAATTTTGTACAGAGATTCTAGACCAGATACACTCTTCAACCCGTTTGTATTGATATACCCTTTCCGTAACATCCTGCATACATACAGACTTTTCTCACACTGTTATTGGTAGGTACAATTAAAATGTCGATATGACTGTACCTACTTAAAACACTGTGATAACTCGATGATTCAAAGTTTATCGGAATCAGAGAACAATCACTCAATCAACACGACATGTCATTTCAGGATGAATGAATGAATGCACTATGAGCAATTAATGCACGGTTGACATAATGGGGGACTGATTTCCATATCGTAAAGGGTCCCCCGAGGGGCGCGAACTATGATATGTGTCTATAAATAGTGGTTACAGGTTTGGGCGTTTCTGCAGAGAATGAGATCAATTTTTGTGCTTGTAAAAGCAGCTGCGATAAAAAAAACCGGCCAAGTGCGAGTCGGACTCGCCGAGGGTTCCGTACAAACCTGTAGGTAGGTACATAAGTAAACGTTCACCCAGCACGACAGTCGAGACCTGAGTATTTGACATGAATTTAAATTTAACGCTACGCGTTCATGAGGAGGGTAGTAAATTTAAAATTATTAAAAATATTTTTATTATATGATGTAACTAAAAATTTACGGTTTTCGCAATTTTTCCTTTATCTGTGCTATAAGACGTTGCTTCGTAGCAAATTTCAAGATTCTGAGTTCACGGGACCATGTAGGTTTTGATTCCCTTGCGAGTGTCGAAAATTTGCGGCATTTAAACGGCTGTATCTTTTGATTGCGTTGGCTTAGAAGATTGATTTTTTCGCATCTCTAAGAGACAGTAGACCTGAGTATTTGATATAAATTCCAGCTTGATACCTCCATGCGTTCCTGAGAAAAAGGGTCTTTACAGACAGACGGACGGACAACAAAGTGATCCCATAAGGGTTCCGCTTTTTCCATTCGAGGTACGGAACCCTAAAAACTCATGAAAAATGGTATCTTTTTAAAATCCACTTTTCTGCATTTTCAGACTAAAAGCATTAACATAATTATCTAATCGGGTCATCTTTAGTCTAATGGTTAGTCAAAATGGCCGCCCCAGGTTACAAACTTATTCCATCTTATCTCGTTACTTTTACACCGAGATCAAAGTTAGGGAGGAGTTTGAAAAGAATAAGTTGTTGAGTAGTTTTAAACTAACGTTGTGGAGAGGAAATTTAAAAGTAAGTACTTTCAAGACTTTATATTGAATTTTGGTCGTGTGGTCGTTAGCGCGACTGCTGACAGTGGGGTCCTGGGTTCGATTCCCGGGTCGGACAAAGTGTTATTGGGTTTGTAACAGCATTGTAACAGCCCGGAGTTTGGAAGTTGGCGGTGTGATATCCCCGTGCCTCGGAAAGCACGTTAAGCCGTTGGTCCTGCGCCTGATCTCTCTCCGGTCGTGGTGGATTGCCGTCCCATTGGACAATGAGAATAAGGGAAGAGAGAGGTGCACCTAAATCTGCGCACACACTTGTGCACTATAATATCTCTCGCGCCGAAGGCTGGTCTCCGCTAAGAATTGCCGCCATAGCCGAAACTCGGTCTGGAGGACTTTTTATTGGATGTTTAAGGGGAACGCCGCGCCGGGGTAGCCCGCGAACGCGCCTTTTCCCTACTATTTTTGGGGTCGTTCTCCAGTCTAAGCGAATACAGCTTAATACCAGTATTTACCGGGTAAGACTATACCCCTTGGTAAGACTAGTTGTCAGACTTTCTGGCTTCTGACGACCCGTCTGCGAAGATCCGAACGACTGTCAAAGATCCACGAATGGCAGCCAAAGCTTAAAGTGCTTTCCGAGGCACGGAGGGGTCTTGGTATATAAAGATACGCGGCAAACTGTCAATGGGTATTCAAGTGTTGTAATACAATATTTATATGAAAATATTTATAGGCATTTATTTAAATTACTAGCTGCCCCCTAAGACGACCCACTGACCGCACCCCGCGGTTGCACCCGCATAAGTGTCGATCCCGTGGGAATATCGGGATAAAAGTAGCCTACCTATATGTTAATCTAGGGTGTCTACCATACAAAATTTTATTGAAATTGGTCCAGCCGTTTGAGCGTGAAGAAGTAACAAACATATAAACACACACACACACACAAACTTTGCCTTTATAATATTAGTGTGATAGTATACAGGGTGAATTTTTCAAGTGGGCGTGAATGGCCAAATTCTAAACTATGAGGAATAGCGAAAAGTACTCAAAGGAGTCGCGGGCTTGATTTTGATGAAAACTAAAACTGCATCAAGGATTTTTGAAAAACCAATATTTTTATTAAAATTCAACATTTTCCCTACGTTTGCCGTATGTCATTACTTCCCAGAATTTGATCCTCATTAGGGACACTATCGAATGGTGTAATAATACAGTGTGTGTTTTTTTTTTTTTCCAAAATCAACAGGTTCGATTCCTGGCTAGAAATATTAATTTTTCAAAAATCCAATGATGCAGTTTTAGTTTTCATCAAAATCAAGCCCGCGACTCCTTTAAGTACTTTTCGCTATTCCTCATAGTTTAGAATTTGGCCATCCACGCCCACTTGGAAAATTCACCATGTATAAT
This sequence comes from Amphipoea oculea, assembly GCA_945859645.1. NCBI lineage: Eukaryota > Metazoa > Arthropoda > Insecta > Lepidoptera > Noctuidae > Amphipoea > Amphipoea oculea. Next base: position 17,826,717 of record OX243883.1, read on the forward strand.
ATTTCCCATCCACTTCGAATAGGGGGGGGGGGGGGGGTTGTAGGGTTTCTTATTTATGTCTCATAACTATGTCTATATATATATATATTGTTGTACATATGTATGTATCTATGTATTTATTATTATATCTATTCTTATATCTTAGTTATAAATATTTTCTTATCTTTTCTTTCTGTTATTGCACCTACTGTGTATTGTCTCTGCATCACCCTAAGGTAGACTGGTAGAAAATGCCTAAGGCATTAAGTCCGCCTTTGTACAGTTTTTACTTGTGCATAAAGTTTTAGTAAATAAATAAATAAATATAACCATTTCTATTCATCCCCATTCCTCTGTCCAATTACTCATCACGCAACACAAACAAAAACTCCTAATAAATCATTCAACTAATCACTACGTACAGTACGTATTAATTAATTATTCTGCGCCCATCCGACGTAGCTAAACAAAGCCGAGGGGCCGAACGACGTCAGTCCACAGTTAACTAAAATCAATACACGCGGCTAGCTCACTCTGTGGCCCGCTAGTTTAATTACCGTTGAGTAGTGCCGAAAAAAAGTATCGATGTTTGTATTTTTTTATGTTTGATATACTTTTTGGAACGAAGTCCTTTGTCGCATTTTATACTTTTCACAATGACTTGGCGAACCCATACTAATCACACTATCACACTTCACACTAATATTATAAAGGCGAAAGTTTGTGAGTGTGTGTGTGTGTTTATATGTTTGTTACTTCTTCACGCTCAAACGGCTAGACCAATTTTGATGAAATTTGGTATAGAGATAGCTTGAGTCCCGAGAAAGGACATCGGGTACTTTTTATCCCGATATTCCCACGGGATCGAGACTTATGCGGGTAAAACCGCGGGGCGCAGCTAGTATTATATATTCGAAAGTAACTCTGTATGTATGTTACCTTTTCACGCCTTAACCACTGAACGGATTAAGATGAAATTTGGCAGAGAGATAGATTGCATTTCGGGGAAGGACATAGGATAGTTTCTATCCCAGAAATTATCCTTCAAGGGGGTGAAAAGGGCGGTGGAAGTTTGTATGGGGAATCAATAACCGCTGAACCGATTTAGATGAAATTTGGTATGGAGATAGTTTGAGTTGTGGGGAAGGATATAGAATAGGTTTTATCTCCGAAATTATTCCTTATAGGTCTAAAAAGGGGGGTGGAGATTTGTAAAGGAAATCTATAAAAAAGGACTATAATACTTTTATCGCAGGTGAAACTGCGGGGCACAGCTAGTGATAAATATACCGAAAAAGTGTTACATTTGACTTGGCCCAGTGGTATCAGCCTCAACTTACGAGTCGAAGGTCTAGTGTACGAACCCGGGCAGGCTCTTTATTTTTTGTATTTAATTTCATTACTTCTGCTCTCAAAACGGTGAAGGAAAACATCGTGACAAAACCGGCGTGCTCTAGAACCAAAAATTCAAAGACATGTGACATCCACCAACCCGCACCAGCCTCACGAGGTGGATTATGGCCCACTTCCTCTCACAGGGAGGAGGCCCGTGTCCCAACGTTTTGGAGGCCAGATAACAACGTTGGGAAAAGGCTAGGCAGATGAAGATGAGTTACTTTGACATCAAGGATATTTTTCCGGTGCTCCGACCAAGAAAGTAAATCGGTACTTTTATTACAATACTAGCTGCGCCCCGCGGTTTCACCCGGGTAAATGTCGATCCCGTGGGAATATCAGTATAAAAAGTAGCCTATATGTTAATCCAGGGTGTCAGCTATCTCCATACAAAATTTTATCAAAATTGGTCCAGCCGTTTGAGCGTGAAGAAGTAACAAACATATAAACACACACACACTCACAAACTTTCGCCTTTATAATATTAGTGTGATTAAGGCCGAAGTTAGAAATATTCCTGTCACTATCATACAACAGCTGTCAAAGATACAGACGGGAACATATCTAAGCCATGCGTGCTAAAGTACGTGCTACATTAAATTAACTTAACCGGTCAAGCGGCGCGGTTCGCCGATCGGCGACGAAACAATAGAAAATCAATTGTGTCTCATTAGCGGAGCTTGACAGATTAAACCTAAATCAACGAACAGGGCATCGATACATTTGATTCGATATCACATCACTAGTGCCGCCTTGTTAGCACGGGCTATTCGACCGTTATGGTCAATTCACTTCCATACAACTAGAGAGGTGCGAAGTGGTGCGAACTCTTTTGGCTCGCCCAGTCAATTTTGTGGTTGGTATTTTCCACGTTATATTTTAAACTAGCTGACGGGACAGACGTTGTCCTGTTCCCGGGTCTAATTGTAAATCTAAAACAGGGACCCACTTAAACACACACAAACACTTTCATCAAAATCGGTCCAGCCGTTTAGTTCAGTGACATATTTAATGTACAGAAGAATTATATAAAACGAGTATAAAGATTAGCGACCCACCCCTACATCATGATTTTTACGAATAAACAAAGCATCTAGATTTCTTTGTTGTGAAGACCGCATTAAAACCTGTTGTGTAATATGTAATTGAAAGAAAGAAAAAGTATTTATTGCAACTCGTACAGGAAGATCACAAACTAAACTAAAAACAGTAAAAAATTAAAACCAAGTTATATAAAAAAAAAAACAAAAGTAACAAAGAAAAATGAGACAGAAACTCCTATACGAGGCCAAAAGGCTCCTATCTCAGCATGATGCTGCGACATTTAAAAAATAAATGTCGCAGCGCTGGTATTCTGATAGGGCCAGGAATTGTAATTAATTATAATTGTATTGTAATTGTAATATTATGTTTTAGTAAATTATCTGGTATACCACTACTTACGCCACACCCTGTATATAGCTGCCCAATAGACAACAGAGTACTAGTATACATGTAGCTACTTCGTGTTGCTTATTTTATCTAGTTTCATCATAGTTTCACTTAGTTTGTTACTTTTCTCTTTTAATGTTTATTTTCTAGCAAATGTTAACTTTTACTGTATTACGTAGACAGGTACGAAGAAGACGAGAATAATAAAAAACGGTCAAGTGCGAGTCGGACTCGCACAGGAAGGGTTCCACACCACAAGCCAAAACACGCCGAAAAAATAACGTTTCTTGTATGAGAGACCTTTTTAAAAAAAATATTGTATTTTTATTATTTGTTGTTATAGCAGTAATAGAAATACACACTGTGAAAATTTCAAATGTCTACCTATTACGGTTCATGAGATACAGCCCGCTGACTGACAGACGGACCGACGGACAGCGGAGTCTTAGTAACTTAGTCCTGTTGTTACGAAACCCTAAAAAGTACTTACTTTGACTTAAAGGTACTCAAATTAAACGAAGGTAGGCTCAAAAGAACAGCTTAGATAAATTGTCCTTAGCGAAATTATATATTATAGTACGGTCTGTTAACTATTGCCAGATAAAAAAAAAACAAATTGAATATTTAAATTGGCCATCATCTTATTTCTTTTGAACTCCTAAGAGGGTACTTATGTTGTATCGACGGACCGTAATCGAGGAGCCTTGATCTTGAATGTTTAAAGAAACCTTTTTTCAGCAAAAAAGGTTTTAACGGAAAATTCACACTGACGTATTTTTTTTTATAAGGACGGTTTTAAGTTTTTTTTTGTGCGGTGTTTGTAGGATGTTTTAGTAGATATCATGCTTTTAATTAAAAAAAATCACGGTATAAACTTAGGTATTTGAACTGTAAGCTAAGTGTTATTATGTAAATTGTTTTGTATACTAAGAAATTACTACTTACTAATTTTTTCAAGGCACGGGGTGTCAAACCGCCAACTTCCAAATTCCTGGCTGTTCGTAAGAAATTTCCTATGGAAAAACCAAATAACAGTTTGCCGGATCTGGTAATCGAACTCAGGACCCCACGCTCAACAGTCGCACTTGCGACCACGAGACCAACCGGACAGGTCTTTATGAAACGTAAGTACCCACACAAAACCGTTAATTCTTCAACATCATAAAAGTTTACACCCTTTCAGCTGTTAAATTGTTAAAAAACTGGTTCCGTACGAATTCGTAACTATTTACGGTTTTCGGATTTTACCTTTACTTGTGCTACATGAAATTGTTTCTTGCCAAATTTCATGATTCCAGGTCAACGCGAAGTACCCTATAGGTTTTGATTCCCTTGCGAGCGTCAAAATATGCGGCACAAACTGAACACAAACGCCAAAATCGTTTGATTGCGTTGACTTAGAAGTTTGATTTTTTCACTGCTTTAAGAAATTACAGCTCTGAGTACGTGATATTAATTTCAACTTGATAACTCCACACGTTCTTGAGAAAAACGGTCTTGACAGACGGATAATGAAGTGATAAGGGTTTCGTTTTTCCTTCTGAGGTACAGAACCCTAAAAACGACAAAAAATCATAATATTAACACGTTTGTCGTGAAATTACATACGTGTGAACCTTTTTGAGGACCGTAAAAATGTATGATATACATAAAATTATGTTTTACTATGAGATTTTATTTCTAGCGACAAAAAGGATGTACAAGGGCTAAAGACTTGTTTTTTTTGTTCCTTGCTACGGGGTAAGTAAGTGATGTTGATGGGTTTTATGAGCAATATTTCCTCATTGTCCCGGGCTAAAATAGGTTACTGACCTTTATCGGGTGTAGTCATAATTGACTACGGGTATCATTTAAGCTATCACCAATTTAATTAGTTTTGTGTTTCTTAAATAATAGGGTTTGTCCTCCAAATAGTAGATCTGTCACCAAAATGTAGTCACCAAACAATGCAAGTGACCTAACCAAACCGAACCTCGGGGTGCCCTTCGCTCGCTCTTGCATCCTATGTCGACGGAGCCCCGCTTCGCGGGGCCCCTATTTCTGTGTAAAGGGTTTAAAGTAACCTAACCAAACCGAACCTCGGGGTGCCCTTCGCTCGTTCTTGCATCCTATGTCGACGGAGCCCCGCTATCTGAGAACGAAAATATTTCGTGGCGATAGATCTATTTATTAGGTGATACAAATATTTCGTGGCGATAGATCTATTTATTAGGTGATACAACTTGATGACAAATATAAATTTTGGTGATAGAAAATATAGTTCCCATTGACTACATTAAATAAAGGTGCAAACCTGTAAACATTTATTTTATTTTTCCAGGAAGAGCTCATTGGGCTACAAAAGAATCATCCGCATCGTTGTCTGTAGGAAACGTGCCCCAAAGGCTGGCAGCATTGCCACGTTGCATGGCAATGCTGATTCTTTGGCCCAAAAAATAGGCTAGCCCTCTTGTCACGTCATGAGATATTATCAAATCAAATCAAAATCGTTTATTTGCATAAAATGTGGTAAGTACAATTTTTTTTACATAAAACAGCGCAAAGACACATTCCGACATGATATGATTTCTATCATATCATGGCGGAATGTGTCTTTGCACTGAAATTAAATTAAATACTAAGTTATTTTCCGCCATCGTGGCGGAAAATAATTTACATCAAGTGAAGCGCATGGCTGGGTTCGAATCTATGACCCAAATCGCGGCTGTTTCCACCAGTGATCCCCAAACTCCAAAGTATCTACCTATACTAGGCACTAAAATTATTTATATTTAACTTGGAACTATGCAGGGTTATTGGTAAAACATTAACAACCTCTCAGGAATATATTACTAACATAATAAACAACAACTTTTGTTCTGTGACTTTTATTAATTCATCAGACTTTCATACAAAAATAAAAAAAAATCAATTAAGCGAATTGAAATATTTGATTTTCTGTTACGAACTCTACGCGAAGCAGAGAAAGCGCTAGTTAGGTAAACAAGCTTCCATGTCTAGTACAAAATGCAGCGGAGGGAACCGGGGGTTAGACTATAGACAACGAAATCTTAAAGGTTTTATGTTTGTTTTTGGTGAATGTAAATTTATGTTTTCTAAAAATTCATAGAACAAAAAACAAAACCCGACTACTGAAAAGGATGAAACAAGAAAGCTAATTCTCGTGGTCGCATGCCGCTGTACTAACATATTATAAGCTATGGTAGCATGCGACCACGGGAAGGTACTTTCTTGTTTCATCCTTTTCAGCAGTCGGGTTTTAGTGTTAAAACTTATTTTTTATTTAATTATTTTGGGGCTTATTTCAGTACTTAATATTTATATTTTTGAAATGTGCTAATTAAGCCCTTTCATTTCATATCCCACACGGCATGATTAATTTTTTTTTCACGACATGACTTTATGTCCGCTAGAGGGCGCCATATGCAATTTAATGTGACGTCTCATAGCCTATAACCAGCGGACAATCAAGATGCTTCCAACGATACCTTATTTGTCTAATTCTGACCTTTAATTTAGAAGTTAGGAGGGAACAGATGTACATACATACATACCTACCTACCGGTCAAAATCATAACCCTCCTTTTTGCTTCGCCGTAGTCGGTTAAAAAGTTGTTGTTTATGATGTTAGTAATCCAGTCCTGCAAGGTTGTTAGTGTTTTACCAATAACCCTGTAGATCCTTGTTACGTAATACCCAATAAAGCCTGGTCTACAAGTGCTAACAATTTGTAATGGTTGCTATAAACTTTATCACTGGCTATACTAAAGTTTTACACTCGGTTTACAGCGGTTTAGAGCTTAATTTTAACGTTTATTGTTTTAGACTATGTTGTGGTATTGGGTTTAGAACTAGGATTTATTTACTGTGTTATTGTTGAGGGAAATCTGACAAAGAGTTACTGCAATTACGATTATTTCAGTGATCAAATCGCAAGAATGCTGAGATAGGAGCCTTTTTGGCTTCGCACAGGTCTTTTTATTGTTTTTTTTTTTTGGTTGTTTTTAATGTCACTTCGTTAGATACTTAGTCCGTTTTTGAAGTAAAACTTCTTTACGCACGCTTGACTTGGGGAGTAAGCTGGCGAACGCTTGACGTAAGCGTTACGACAAGTGTGATCGGGCGAGGCGAACGGGAGTTTAGTGGGGAATATAAGCAAGAGAAAGCAGTGCGCGCGCACATTTTCTTTCTCTCTTCTTCTCATAGCCAAATACGTCTGAAGTTTCACTTCAGTCGTGTGGTCATAAGCACACTCGGTTTTTTATTTACTATTTGCGTGTCCCAAATAAAATGTTTTTCTTGCATTTCTTTCAAACTCGCAGTGAGCAAGTGTGGTAATCAATGATTCTTCTCTGTTTCAGAAGAAGCATTTACTAAGACACAGACACAGTAAGGTGTAGCGTACCGACGTTTTCGTGGAAGGTTACGCGACACCACGCAGCGCAACACGACGCCGACACTTCGTGCACAATAGTTAGTTTTTATAATTAAAATATGTATGTTTAGGATAAGGTATTTATCTATGGGCCTGCGTCGCCTGAAATAAATGGATTATTATTATTTAGAGAGTGTATCTTTTTTCTCAGCTTTTAGCTGGATGGCTTTTAGGCTGGTTTAAGCTACATTTACGGGCCAAAGCCAAGTAAATGCAGCGTGTGGTGTGTATTAGGGTGTGTTTTCTTCCTCCAACTGCATGAATTTCCTAACTATTCTGCAGGTGTTTAAGATGGCAGCTTTCTGTAGGTTGATATAGACGGATTCTTCTAAGTCTATTAGTTTTAGGCTTATTATTATTATTATTTGCCTGATTTCAAGATGAATACACTGTGTGAATATTATAATAATTGAATGCAGACTTTTTGTATCTCATAAACCGAAATAGGTAGACAGTTGAAATTTCAAAATTTAAAAAAAAAATCACAAAGTGTGTATTTTTATCGCCGCTACAACAACGAATATAAAGAAAAATAAAATAAAGTTAAGAATGAAAGGGGTCTTCATCTTGAAACGTGTTTTTTTTTCGGCGTTTTTTGCCTTGTCGTACTACTTCGTATTCGAGTCCGACTGTCTTTCTCACTGTCTTTTTTTGTACCAAAGGGTGTTAACGGGACTCTATCACTAAAGCTCCGCTGTCCGTTCCGTATGTCTGTCACAGGGCTGTATCTCTTGAATTGTAATAAGTAGATACTTGAAAATTTCAAAGAGTGTAATACTGTGTCCGCTTTAACAAAAAATAATAACAATAAAATTAGGTCAACAATTAAAGGGTCTCTCCATACAAGAAACATGTTTAAAAAAAATGGTATTAAATATTGTACGGTGTTACGGAACCTTTCCTGTGCGAGTCTGGCTAGTTTCGATAAAGGAAAAATACTTTGAATGTTCTATAAAATTTCATCACAGATTATATTGTTCTCGTAAGTCACACGTATTACACGTGATTCATGTTTAATAAAACCTATTCCATTAAAAAATGAATCTTCATAATATTCACGCTGCCCTTATCAGTAACCAGTAAAACCAAATTTAAAGAAAAAAGCGATTTAGCTGTCAGTTAAATCAACTGACAGTTACACAAACAAGTCAGGACTTATTCAGAACATAAAAATTTCAGCGTCTAAATAAATTCCTGAAATAATATTTTAACATTAAAACTTTTTTTCAGAACTTAGGATATTATAATTCAAATGTCAACCTAATGTCAAATCCGACAAAAGTTCTCCATTTCGAGTTTGACGTTTGACCTCAATTTGGTCTTAGTTTGATATTTATTCCTAGTTGGACTGATTTTTCCAACGCCAGATTATTTTATTCGAGGAATAATTTTGAATTTTTGACAGTTCTTCCATGCAAAATCTGTCAGATGTCAATTTTATTCCACGAATTAAAATTATCTGTCGATTGAAAAATCAGCCCTAAATCATGTACAGACGTCAGCACATCAAGCTACTACAATCTGTCAAATTTATTTAGTAGATTTTTAACTCTATCGCTATAGCACAAGGTTCAAAGTTGATTGGGAAAATTTGACAGTTTTGGGTAGCTTGATGTGCTAGCGTCAGAACCTATAAAACATATTGCGCTACTAGTTTTTGATTGATTCTGTTTAGTATCCAACAAAAAAAAAAACAAAGATAAAATAAGTACTTAAGTATAATTTTGAATATGGGGAATAACAACTTGGTTTTCATCTGCTTCTGATGTTACAAAAACAAGTTTCCAAAGAATTTGAGTATGTTCATTATTGTTTCTTGTGCCTAATCAAAAGTTTTGATTTTTATGTTATGAAACATTGTTTTAGGTACTTGTTCATTTCTATGACCTTTGTAAGTCACTGAGTACATTTATTATATACCTATACATATTTACCTAAACTGATGCTTGGATACAAATTAATATGATTAATTTCCGCTTGTAACGAAATCAAATAAGATTAAAAGACTTCCTGACTTGGAATGTACTCGTATGAATGAAGTCAAAGGAGTATATCGGAATTGTAGGATTATACAGGCCAAAATCACTTTTTTTTAGGATTTATTACTATCTCTTTAAGTAGGAATATCTTGGAAAGGGTTAAGTAAGGACGGTAGGTCTCATAGTGATATCTGTCGGAAAAACCCTAGACTACCTCCCCTTAACGGCTCCGCCACTAATTTCCAGTCACCCTGTATATCAGTGGTCATCGGCAAACTTAGACTAGAGATGCCGATCGATGCATTCCACCAGTTTCTATGATAAATCTTTCACTGTTCAAGCAGTACGGGTATGGAATGACTTGCCCGTGTCGGTAAGGCGTACTCAATCTTTGTCCACTTTTAAAATTATGATAAAAAAGCACTTCCTCTCTTCTTAAACATCACACTATATTACACTTAACACTTATATATAATAAAATATTATAATTCTTAATATCACACTATATTACACTTATCACACTAATATTATAAAGGCGAGAGTTTGTGAGTGTGTTTATATGTTTGTTACTTTTTCAGATTAGCCAAAGTACATACATCTTTTATGGGGTACTGTGTTAAATGTTACAATAAAATACCTTGTGATATATTGCAATTAAATGAAAGAAAATTTAAAACTCACATTAAACGTACACTTTGTAAACAAGCATACTATAAATTAGAAGATTATATCCAAGATAAGAACGCTTGGAAACATGCTGGTCCTGCTCCATAGGACAATCTAGAGTCTAGACAAAATCAAACTGGTTGCTAATTTAATTGTAAATTTTTTTATTCTTTTTTTTACATTTATTACTCACACCCTGACTTATTACTTGTATTTTGTTTTTTAATTAAAATCGTTTTGCTTGTACCATGTTTGTAAATATGTGAGCACCATGTATCTATCAGATAATTAATTTATATGTCATGGTTTCGTTTTTAATTCTTTTACCTATTGTGGTATAGTAATTTTATTGTAGGTGCATCGTCCTCACATGTTATTATATAATTAATGTACCCATGCAAAATATTGTACCTAAACATTTTAAAAGAGTAACGGTGGAGTTTCTTGCCCGTTCTTCTCCATACGAAAACTACCTTTTGGAATGGGCGACTAGAATCAATTCTATTTTAAGATAATTTTTGACGTTCAAAAGTGCCTTTTATGTGCCTATTTGAAATAAATGCTTTGACTTTGACTTCTTCACGCTCAAACGACTGGAACAATTTTGATAAAATTTTGTATGGAGGTAGCTGACACCCTGGATTAACATATAGGCTACTCTTTATCCCGATATTCCCACGGGATCGACATTTACGCGGGTGAAATCGCAGGGGCGCAGCTAGCATTATATTTTTTTGGTACTGTTTCTCTTGTTTCTATTCTATTCTATTATAACCCATGGCTTGGTGTTTTCTGTCTGCCCCTGTGGAAAGCAGGCATGAGTTTATAGCTGCTGTTTATGGCGGGTGACATGTGGGTGTACTATAGGGACAGCCCTGCCTAACCCTCTGGGGATACACGGCGTTATATTATGCTATAGTATGACGTACAAACCTATGTTTTATTCTCCAATAGCTGCGCCCCGCGGTTTCACCCGCATAAGTGTCGATCCCGTGGGAATATCTGGATAAAAGTATCTTATGTGTAAATTCTGGTTATAAGCTATCTGTGTGCCCAATTTAATCCAAATACGCTTAGCCGTTTGTGCGTGAAGAAGTAACAAACATACGAACACACTAACAAACTTTCGCCTTTATACCTGAACTGAAAGGAACGAAAAAGAATATTCACAGTAATTAATGATGACTGAAACCACCACAAGGATTAATACCAAGTGTTCACCTACGGTACAAAATATAGTAATTTATTATCGAACGGTTTTAATTAAAAATTCGTCAAAGTGGAGCGTGCTTCCCTCGCGGGCTGAACAATAACATATGGGCTCATTAATATGGATGTAATAATAATTATCGATTGGTTGATGATGCTTGCTGGGTTAATTGTGAATCCCGTGATGTGTTTCATGTATAATGTTGTAGGTGTGTATGTAGAGGGTTTCTAGCCCATTTTTCTTTATAGGGTAAGTCTTCAAAGACCAGCCTTTAAGGGTGTCCATCAAACTGAACAACTTTAAAGATAAGATAAAGATAATTTTATTTTGCAAATATGGGTAAGATATAACGATGACAAAAAAAACATATAATAGTACAGCCATATTTTACCACGTAGGCATGCAAAAGATTTAACATCGACTTATAACTAGATAAATAAAATTTTAAAGTATTACACACAAAGTACAATTTTAAAATATTAATTAATTATACATTATGCACTAGCTTAAGAACTCTTTCTCAGTTAGGAACTCCTTAATAGTATAATATGCTTTCGCCACTAAAAAGCTTCGGAGTCTCTTTTTAAATAATGATTGCGGAAGCTCTTACCATGTCTTCGGCAATTTGTTATAAATGACTGGCGCCATGCAGTAGACACTTTTGCGCATAAGTGCTGTCTTGGCTGGCTCCAGACATAGCACACTATTATCACGTCTATTGCGCGGTACTACATCTGATAGTCGTCTAAATCGACTCGGATTTGTCTTTACAAACACAGCTACTTCCAATATGTACAAACAAGGTAATGTTAATATTTTGTAATTTCTAAAGTACGGTGCACAACTGTCAGTGGATTTTAGTCTAAACATTGCTCTAATGCATTTTTTTTTAACTTTCTCTATGAGACCAACATCGTAATCCATACTAATATTATAAATTCGAAAGTAACCTGCCTGTCTGTTACCTTTTCACGCCTAAGAACTGAACTGATTTGGATGAAATTTGATATAAAGATAGTTTGAGTTCCGGGAAAGGACATAGGATGGTTTTTATCCCGATATTCCCACGGGATCGAAACTTATGCGGGTGAAACCGCAGGGCGCAGCTAGTCGCGAATAAAATTTCAGCCGTTGTAGAATCCTGTTGATTCCGTATTTATGTTGAACATATCACTTCACTGGCTCACTACCACACCAAGCGCCTTCGTATATAGCCTGCTTCACTTTGTCTGTTTCCCGCCATTCCTCGTAACTGACAGATGACATAAGTGACAGCAGCTACCCCGCTTGTGTGAATGAGACAGTGTTTACATATCGCACTGCTAACACAAGACTGTATCAACTCAAAAAAAGACAAATTCGAGATAACTCATTCTTCATATGTAAAATGAAATAACTTGATAACCTGCAATCTCTGAAATTACTCATAATTAAAGAAACCCCTTAATTTTATCACTAATTTTAAAACAGTGTTCACTTTTTACAATCGTTAACAGAAAGCCAGTAATCAGTTTTCCATCATTTCTGAAAAAAGCTTAATTTTGAGTTGTTTAGGTCGAGTAGGTATTGAAGTTTTCTATGAGACAGTTGATACATTTTTCGCGATTTATCTAGGTATGCGCTTAACACCGTTTCGCACGTTATTTTGGCACCTCGTAGACACGTTGACGAATGTATAATTAAGCTGAGTGAATTGTGTCGTTACATGTAAAAGCTTTCATACTTACCCACTTCACTACGGGATTTCCATTGCCACCACTATTCGGAATGTGTAAAAAGAGGCTTACACGTGTCGCGAATTGCGCCCGGCACGTGTCCATTTGGATACATTTTTTTATTTTATTCCTGATGTTTTCGGCTTGAGTTGCTACGAGGTCGTAGCAGCTACGCTCGTAGAGGTCTACGAGAGTAGCGCGTAGGCCACTTCGTAGCACCACAGTTGTTATTCGTAGCAAATTAAATTGCGTTGTCAGTTTAAGGTATCCGAATACCTTAAAAATATTCTTAATGTATGTAATTCTATCATAATGTCCTAACTATTATTATTTATAAATGAGAAAGTAAGTTGGTTTGTTACCTTTTCACGCCTAAACCAATGAACTGATCATCCTGAAATGCATATACGTTGTCAGGTGTACAGAAACGGACATAGGGTACCTTTCATCCCGAAAAAAAGTGCTGTTTCCGAGGGAAACAAAAATAACGTAATTATGATAATAGATGGCGCTTCGTGTCTATTAACTTTATCACATTATTTAACTCTGAGGCAGTATGAAGTTCGCCGGATACGCTAGTAATATTATAAACACGAAATTTTGTGAGGATGGATGGATGTTTGTAACCCTTTCACGCAAAAACTACTGAACGGATTTGGATGAAATTTGGCACACAGAAAGTTTATAACCGGGATTAACACATAGAATACTTTTTATTCCATTATTCCAACGGAATCGAAATTTATGCAGGTGAAACCGCGGAGCGCTGCTAGTTCAAAATAAATCATAACTTATACTTATTCATTACACTTTTGAAAGTCAACAATTTCAAAGAAAAGAGAATTAATAATGTGAGGATTGGGAGGTACCTACTGTATAGGTAGTAGATAGGTATATAATTTTCTAAGCGAATGTCTAACTTTTATATTCAAATGTCTCATTGTGTCCTTTGTTTCGACGTGACCTTTTTCTTCGAGCTAGAACAATAGCCCCGTTTAAGTATTCTGTAGAATTACACGGCAAGGAATTACTAGAAACAATTATCTTTTGTGTTCTAGAGTATTTATCATTACTTCTGAGTAATAATAGTATTTATTTATATTTAAGTGAGGCGCCGAGGCTAAATAATAAAAGCCGCACAGGTCGATCGATCAGGTTAAGCTACGCATGCCGCGGTTGGTCTGTGGATGGGTGACCATCTTTACATACAAAGACCCCGCCGTGCCTCGGAAAGCACGTTAAGCCGTTGGTCCTGGCTGTCATTCGTGGATCCTTGGCAGTCGTTACGGGTATTACCCAGTCACTGTTACGGGTATTACCCAGTAACTGTTGCGAGTATTACCAGTAACTGTTGCGGGTATTACCCAGTAACTATAACGAGTATTACCCAGTAACTGTTACGGGTATTACCCAGTAACTAAGTTGTGGACGTCAGATAGGCAGTCGCTCCATGTAAAATACTGGTATTCAGCTGCATCCGGTTAGACTGGAAGCCGACCCCAACATAGTTGGGAAAAGGCTAGGCAGATGATGAATTAATAAAGTCCAAAATATAGCTCTCATTTCAGCGACAATCAATATCAAAATCTTGTCAAAATGTTGGGAAGTTAGGGCCTGTACACACTAGCTTTCTTGCCTTGAAAAACTACGGTTTATTCGCCGTGTGTAGGCACGGTCGTCAGTGTTGTATGGATTACTAGAGAAGCTTGTTGACGGACACGTTTTTGCTACGGCGCGGTTGATACCGATGTAGAAACCGCGCCGTGTACAGACGCCAGCACATCAAGCTACCCGAAACTGTCAAATTTTCCCAATCAATTTTGAACCTAATGATTTAGCGATAAAGTTGAAAATCTATTAAAGAAATTTGACAGATTGTAGTAGCTTGATGTGCCGTACAAAGGGCCTTAGAGAGAATTGAAGCTTGTGATAAATAGATCACTTTAACTAAATCTATCACTCCTTATGATTGTACTTTTACTGTCGAAAAAAAAATCTGGCGAAACGAAAATCCGACGAAATAAAAATCTGCCGAAACGAAAATCTCGTCGGTGCTCCATGGACCAATTGGAATTTGACCAATTGGTGTCTAAACGGAAACAACCCAGATTTTTGACAGATTGAGACGAAGATTACTTAGAATGTAAAATTTCTTAGAAATACGGCAATTGCTCCTTAGATTTACAGCTTTAAATTCTTAGTAACGGAGATTGTGTTACCGACTTTTCTAAAATATTTTTTTTTACCTAACATTGAATTCCAATTTGTGTACATCAATATCGAATATTTCATAAAAACCGTGAACAAAACAACCAAATAACTAAATCCCGTATCAATGTTTTGAGCAATAAAACAATAAGGCTTCCATTGTTAACGTTTAAAACAAACACTGATCCCGGTTATTCCGATTGAGATCGTAAAATTGTCACCAAGCAATTAACTCGGAATATTCACAGACCGTTTGTATTTGAAATTCAAATCGCTTTTATGTTCATATATTTTTTTTAGGTTTATGTACGAATATATGTATAAATTATTATTTTTTATTAGGGTTCCGTACCTCAAAAGGAAAAAAACAGAACCCTTATAGGATCACTTTGTTGTCCGTCCGTCTGTCTGTCTGTCAAGACCCTTTTTCTCAGAAACGCGTACAGGTAATCAGCTGGAATCTTTATCATATACTCAGGTCTACCGTCCCTTGGAGCTGTAAAAAAATCAAACTTCTAAGCCAACGCAATAAAAAAATACGGCCATTTCGCAAATTTTCAACACTCGCAAGGGAATCAAAACCTACAGGGTACTTCCCGTGAACTCAGAATCTTGAAATTTGGTATGAAGCAATGTCTTATAGCATAGATAAAGGAAAAAACCCTAAAACCGTAAATTTGTAGTTCTGTGCGCACAAATTTGCACGGAACCCTCGGTGCGCGAGCTCGACTCGCACTTGACCGGTTTTTCATTTGATATAGGTTTGCAAATAGGACAACATTGGACCATAATAAATGTATATACAGCTAAGTACTACGTGCTGTTAATGAAATTGAGATTGTGGCGGCATCTACATCGCCACACGGGAACTACGTAGCACACTGACGTCACTCAAAATCCTAAATCGCGCAAGCAGAGTTTACCGCGCAACTAGCATTACAACTTGGCGACATCAATCGGTGGGCAGTTGCTTACCACACACAACACCCGTCTGGTCATAGGATTCTCCCTTTTCTATGGAGGATGAGTGGAATTTATACCCTGTTCCTCATAATATTATGTAAAGTAAAATCCTACTCCGACTATAATCACACTATTCACACTAATATTATAAAGGCGAATGTTTGTGAGGATGTTTGTTACTCTTTCACGCAAAAACTACTGAACGTATTTTGATGGAACTTTGCATTAATATAGCTTATACGTCAGAATAACATATAGAATACTTTTATCCCGATATTCCTACGGGATCGACACTTATGAGGGCGAAACCGTGGGGCGCTGCTATTAAAATAATAAAAACATTAAACAGGTATCTACTTATCAGTTTCAAAGACCCTATCATTATTGTAATATTATAGTCACTATTGTTACAAATATGACATAGTTAAACATGTATATCGGACCAATAACACTTAATAGCTCTGCCCTTTACAGTTTAGGTACTTATACAGGGTGAAATTGAATTCATGGGCATCCTTTTAAGGGGTCATTGTAATCATCATTATGAACAACTTTTACTATGGGACCAAGACTGAAATTGTTGATTTGAATTGTTCATAACGATGAGTACAATGACCCCTTAAAAGGATGCCCATGAATTTAATGTCACCCTGTATATAGATATAATTAATTTGACGTACGATCGTTAAGTTCAAGGTTGGGTCTAGTCATGATACATGTTCGTTCTAGGTATCGTTAAATAATAAATAGGTCTACGAATTATATATTTCATGATACCTGCCCTGTAATTTATTGTAATACTGTAGCCAAGGGAATTTCGACGGCGACCTTTAGTAAGAAAATCGTACTGCTCTTTATAATTTTCTTTATCCGAAGATTGTTTGTACAGAAGAATTTGCTTTTAGAGGTAAACCACCGTTCGAAGTGTTATCAACATGACATGACACCACGTCTTGTTACCTCGAAGTGTTAGACTGAGGTGCATCTATAGTACGGTCAGCATCAAAAGTTGATTAACACTTCAGTTTTTTTAATCTTAGTTATTGAGCAAAATATTTGTTCAAAATTGCAGCAGAAGATTTTTTTTTAGAATAATACTCTTGTCTATTATGTGAAAAGCTAAAAATCAGTTTATTGAAATAAATTGTTGTCAATTTAATAACATGTAAAAATGATAGTGTTAATCGACTTTTGATGCTGACTGTACTTCCTACATTTCGTCAGTTAAAAACCCATGTATTGGTGCCGATTCCCTTCTTCACAAATTAAACTAGATTTAAGTTCAGTGCATATTTTTCTTTCTATTTCATTAAGAAAAGGACAGGAGATAAATTTTAGTTTAGTCCTGTCAAATTAATCAGCGCCTGACACTACTCCATACAAGTTAAGACGTGATTAAAAACTTGCCTACTAAAATTACGTCAATTTATGTCAGGTGCTGATTACCGACCGAGCTACTGAATCTCATTAAAAACTGTATTGTCATTTATTAATTAGGACATACCTAAGTAGTACACTCAAAGAAAACCCTAAACTTTATCCTTATAAAGTTAGAAATATTTAAATAAATAGATCAAAGCTATGAAGTATTCAGAATTAAAATGATAAATGTACAGTCAACAAAAGAGATAAGTATGCAGGATCGTCGGATATACATACTTAGTTGAAGTTTAGTAAGAAACCGATGGATATTCTCGAATAAAATTTAATTTTATTAATAGATAACAAGCAGCTTATTTATCAAATTAAATTTTAATCTACAACATCTATCGGTTTCTTACTAAACTTCAACTATATCCGACGATCCTGCATACTTATCTCTTTTGTTGACTGTACATAAATAACAACGTACACCTAATTAATTAATAAAAATGACAATACTGTATGTATTACAATCGTAAAAACCTTACACACCAAAAGTAATAACAAACACAAAAATGTTTTCGTTCCCACTTACAAACAACAAGTAGAAAATCCCTAGAGAAATCCGACTGACATCTATTAAAACTGTTGTACTACCTTCATTTAGACGAAACACGCCAATTTCCCGACATTACCTACCTACAAATAAAATTGTAAAAGTTTTCGGCAGGCGATGACAACCAACAAGCAGTTTGCAACGAAAATTGAAGGAAAAAAATGGTAAAACCTGGCAACATTCACGGTCAAAATGTCAACGGGGATTCCGACCTAATTGGCGGAAATAATTGGAAAACTGTAAAAAAATATTTTTTGTGTGGGTGTATGTCGTTTGTGACGAGTTTTTGAGCTTCACTTTTGTTGTTGTAACTATATTTTGCGCATGCCTTGTTATTGAACGTTTCGCTTGTTAGCTGAACTCCAAACAGCATTTCTGTGTCCAATTTGTGACGCTTGAGTAACAATTTGGTTGTCATGTACATTCAAGGAAATGTTTGATTAGCAGATTGTCAAACTCCGTAATGGCATGTTAGGCTTTTTGTACAGACAGCGTCAGAGAAAAGGAACCACCCCAAGACTTCTTGATGTCATTACCAAAGGGGGTTCCTTTTCTCTGAAGCTGACTGTACACGGCGCAGTTTTTTTACGGTACGGCGTATAAACCGCGCCGTAGAAAAAATGTGTCCGTCAACAAGCTTCCATAGTGATCCATACACCACTGACGACCGTGCCTACACACGGCGAATAAACCGTAGTTTTTCACGTCAAGAAAAACGTGTGACAGTAATTGAGATTTGTTGCTAAGCAGTCATTTTCCCTGATTCAATTTTGTCTTAGACGATCCATTTCTTAGACACTGGATCGCACTCTACATCTCAATTTGATGTTGGTTGTTGTACAGACGCCAGCACATCAACCTACTACAATCTGTCAAATTTCTTTAATAGATTTTCAACTTTATCACTAAAGCATAAGGTTCAAAGTTGATTGGGAAAATCTGACAGTTTCGGGTAGGTTGATGTGCTGGCGTCTGTACGTCGTTCTTCATCTTCTTATTCAGTATAACAGGTCTAAAAATACACTTAACGATGCCGAGGGTCGCTTGTACTGGGATATCGTTGTAATATTTTTTTTTTGTACTGGACCATACCTGGGAACCTTCCAGAAGGCTCCGCATTGCACCTACCACAGTTTGTCTCTGCATCACCCAAAGGTTGACTGGTAGAAAATGCCTATGTCATTAAGTCCGCCTCTGTACAGTCAACAGCAAAAGTAGATGATGAAAATCAGAAATTCAATACTAATGAACGGAGTTCGCGTCAGAGCTGTGTGGCGTCGAAGTGATTCAAAAGTATGTGATTGTAAATTATACCAAACATTTAAGTACTACTAATACAGCTCCCATATATGACGCGAACTCCGTTCATTAGTATTGAATTCCTGATTTTCATCATCTACTTTTGCTGTTGACTGTACATACTTTATGTGCTTGAAGTATTAAATAAATATACTGGAATATCAACCACATTTTATAAAACTCCCTCGGCCCTCGACCCACCGCGCGTCGCATCGCATCGTACGCCCGCGCTTTTACTTCGTTTTCGCTTAGCGTGACCCGTAGTTTGGTTTTAAATAGCCTATAGCCGTCCTCAAAAATTGCGCTATCAAATGCAAAAATAAATTTTTAAATCCGACTGGAAACAGTTCCAGCGTTCAAACAAAAAAAAAAAAACCGAGTGTGCTTATGACCACACACGACTGAAGTGAAACTTCAAACATATTTGGCTATGAGAGGAAGAGAGAAAGAAAATGTGCGCGCGCACTGCTTTCTCTTGCTTATATCCCCCAATCAACTCCCGTTCGCCTCGCCCGATCACACTTTTCGTAACGCGTTCGCCAGCTTACTCCCCAAGTCAAGCGTGCGTAAAGAAGTTTCACTTCAAAAACCGAGTGTGCTTATGACCACACGACTGAAGTGAAACTTCAAACGTATTTGGCTCGCTCTTAGCGATAAGACCGCCCATTGTGTCACCCATTGTAAAGTTTTCTATATTTATGTCTGTAATTTATATGGTGTACATAATAAAGAGTATTCTATTCTATTCTATGAGAGTAAGAGAGAAAGAAAATGTGCGCGCGCACTGCTTTCTCTTACTTATATCCCGCACCCAACTCCCGTTCGCCTCGCCCGATCACACTTTTCGTAACGCGTTCGCCAGCTTACTCCCCAAGTCAAGCGTGCGTAAAGAAGTTTCACTTCAAAAAACAAACCAATAAATTTTGCAGCTTTATTATATTAGAATAGATGAATAGGTAAGATAACCTTTCATAGCCAAACCCATATGTCAAAAAGCAGGCCAATAAATTAGCGAAAGAGGCTCAGTGACGACGCGCGACGCCTTATCTCCAATCGCTCAGCGCGCAGTGGGACCTGCCCCTACCTCGATGAAACACTCCGTTTAATGAAAAATGTTCTCGCTATTAGTTTGAGTGGTTCATAATCTAATTTATTTCGTGTCGTCCACCTTACTCATGTTGTAATATTGCTTTTGTTATTGTTTCCGTGTTTTTATTTAAGTTTATGTGGTACTTAACTGGCTGAATGCCGTAATTTCAGAAACAATTAAAAAGCCATTATGCCTCGCGTGGATCCACGTTCGAATTCAACTAGGTAATTAATGTTTTAGGAAAGTTATGATTACAAAACGAAAATAATGTTGGCTGTTGTAAATTTCTATATTTATGTCTGTAATTTATATGGTGTACACCGGTTTAGGGCACGACTACCAACATGACAAAAAAAAATAAAAATCTACACTCTTATCTCTCAAAATACAGTGCTATGTGGTGAATCCTGGGTGATACTAGACAAGCGGAGGTTTAGGGCACGACTACCAACATGGCAAAAAAAAATCTACACTCTTATCTCTCAAAATACAGTGCTATGTGGTGAATCCTGGGTGATACTAGTGTACACCATATAGCGGTTGTAATAGCAATCATGTAATTTGGTTTGAATATGTGAAATGTTGATCTCATAAGAATATCGGGATTTAAAGTAGCCTATATGTTAATCCAGGGTCTGCCACCTCCATACAAAATTTTATCAAAATTGGCCCAGCCCTTTGAGCGTGAAGAAGTAACAAACATATAAACACACACACAAACTTTCGCCTTTGTAATATTAATGTGATAAAGACAAATGTTACTCACTTGAGAACAATACTAAAACATATATTACAGTATATAAATTACACAAACTTCACCGTCATCAGATACTTTGGGAGTAAATCGCTCTTGGGTGGTAATCAAGTGTAAGATATTTTATATGCTCGTGACTTTACCAACTACAACTACATTTGCACGATCATAATTATCATATCATATTGTGTCGTCTCATTTGCCTATTTTTGGAATGTTATTCAACTCACACTATTTATGTAGGTATCTACTTATTCGTTACTATTTTTTTTGTCTTACATTTATTTTATTTAAGTATGCATACACACATCACGTTGCATTGTAAAACTGATTTACATTCGTCACCTCACACACCAGGTCCAGTTGAAAACCAGCGTCAGGCACTAGCTGTCTGGCATTATTGCTGAACTGGGCCTTTTTGGCGCAGCCGTGAGGCACACTTTCCTGCCAATTACTTACATCGGACTTTACGCTTTTTTATTTGATCTTTGTTTTGTTTTTTTTTTTTATCTGATGTATCTGGTGTAATGTGTGTCTTTTAGTCTGTGCTAAATAAATGTATTTTCTTTCTTTCTTTCTTTACTGTAAGTATATGAATATAAACATTTCTCAAGGAACTGTTTGACACTCATGTCAGTGAATATATTGTAGATATAGCGATGTTTCTGACTTGAAATAACATGATCGTAGCTTATAATAATATTGTGTCTGTATTTGAATTTATTTGCTGAAGTATGTAAGTATGCTTTTGAACGAATATCGAAGTTATTGAGCTTATTTATACAGGGTGGAACATTTACAGTGGTCCATTTATTTATTACTATCTGCGCTCCGCGGTTTCACCCGCATAAGTGTCGATCCCGCGGGAATATTGGAATAAAAAGTATTTGGTCGGGATGCCCTAGCTTAGTTATTGCGACTAATGCGGCTCGCGCGTGATTGGTTACAGTTTCAACCTGAACTATAATTGAATATCATTCAGGCCGTTAGTTGAACGGCCGCCGTTTAGTTAAAGGCTACGCGGTTAACTGGCTGCGACATATATATACCTAGCTAAATACCTAGCTACACACATAAATATATAATATGTACAAACAAACGAATGTAACCACACAACAAAAAACAGAATTTGAATAATAAACAAAGGCACAATTTTACTGATTGCACGCACTCGGTAATCAGCAAATACGTTCTCATTTGTTCAGTAAATGTTTATGTGTTTATTGTATTAAAGTAATGAATTGTCAAATAATGTTGTGAAAACAATTACTTAGTTGTATATTTATGGTGTAGAGTCGGGCAAAGTGTTATTTTAGATTTTCCATTAGGAATTTTCAGCCAGGAGTTTGGAGGTTTGTGGTGTAAATACTCCGGTGCCTCGCCAAGTACGGTATGTCGTTTGTCCTGCGCCTATTCTCTTTTTTTTTCATTGATAAATAGGCCCGCTCTTGACTTCGATCACGCCTGATAGAAAGCGATGCATGAGGTCTATGATAGAACGAGCGTGCCCAGAAGATGCCTAAGGCACTGGAACTCCCACGCATCGACGAAACACAGCAAGCTGCTTGACGCCGGACTCCGGTGGGAGGGTGGTCGCAAACCAGGCAGGCGTTAGCCCTATCACTGCAAGGGAAGAATTGGCTAGTCAAATAAGGTGTTGGGTGTGACTGTCGAGGATGCGCCGAGCGCGAGCGTTCAGTTGAGTAACTGGCGGAACAAACTTTTAAAAACTCTCTCCGGTCGTGTCGGATTGCCGTCCCATCGGACTATGAGAGTGAGGGAAGAGGGAGTGCACCTGTGTCTGCGCACACACTTGTACACTATAATATCTCCCACACCGAAGCTTAGTCTCGGTTGAGTTTGGCTGTCATGGCCGAAATTCGGTCTGGGGACCTATTTTTTTATTATTATTAATAAAAATTGAGCTTCATCATCACTGCTCTCAAAAACTGTGAAGGAAAACATCGTAAGGAAACTGTCCTAGAACCAAAATTCGGAGACATCGACATCTACCAACCCGCACTGGGCCCGCGTGGTGGATTACGGTCCATTCCCTCTCACCGAGAGGAGGCCTGTGTCCCAGCAGTGGGAACATTAAAGGCTGACTATGCGATTGATAAAAAAGTGTTTCAGGAAAATAAAAAGGCAAAAATTTGACTTTTTGGCAAGAGCGCTTTCCTTATTCTATGATATTATGTTATGTTAGTACTAGCTTCTGCCCGCGACTTCGTCCGCGTGAAATTTCACCCTCCCCCCATTCACCCTCTTAGGGGTGGAATTTCGAAAAACCCTTTCTTAATGGATACCTACTCATCACAAAGAACACACCCTCTAAATTCCGTGTCTCTAGGACCAGCGGTTTAGGCTATACGTTGATATATCAGTCAGTCAGGGCTTTGAATTTTATATATACATATATGTCGCATCCGGTCATTCCTTCGACTATTCGGAACGCCAGCGCCATCTGGCGGCGCTTGACAGAGTCTAGCCTGAGTTCGTGTGGGGTCGACGACAGCGCGACAGAACGATGTGGAGCCCTCTTGGACATCGGACATCAAACGAGCAACGTGTGCTCAGAAACTGTCCCGCGTTCCGTATCTGATTGTATCGTGTACCTATAGTGTGTAATTTGCTAGTGTGATTAATTTGTTCGTGAAATTATAATCTGATTTGAACTGCAAACCGTTTTTCTATTGCGCAATAACCAACACTATACCCACATAGTTCGCCCACAGTAGTTCAAATATGGCTGATAATAACGAGACACACATGCCTTCTCCGTTATATAGATAATATTTAGGTAGGAAGGAAAGCTACAAACCTTTACTAAAACATGAATAAATCTTCATAACTAACATAATTCCTCATATACAACTAAATTGGTCCGAAGAGGGAATGGATTCCGTCATTTCGGACCTAACTTTGACCCTAATTTATCAAATTTTACGCTCTACGGATCTGCAGGAGGCTGGTTAAGGTTCCGTAGTCACTTAGTTCTGTCGTCATTCATCACTTATGAGTATTAAGTAAGTAGATGCACCTTTTGATAGTTGTTTCAGGTAATTTTACATAAGTATTTAGCATAAGCATGACCCTCACTGTTGGGACACAGGCATTCTAGGGAGGAGGCGTAAGTGAGAGGGAATGGGCCGTAATCCACCACGCGGGCTCAGTGCGGGTTGATAGATGTTACATGTCTTCAAATTTTTGGTTCTAGTATTCACTGTGCGCGTCAATATCTGCCACCTTGTATTTATAACTCGTGCCAATATGAAAGTTGATGAGATTAGTGAATATCATCAACTCTCATACTGGCTTTAGTGATCGTAACGTTTCTAAAAAAATCTCTCGAAAAAAAAGTAAAGTAGGTTTAGAGGTTGGGTGTGTTGCGAATAAGTAGGCGAATAACGATCTGTATGATTTATTGGTAAGCGCTGCTTATATACAATTCTAGTTGGAGAAAATCAAAATATAAAGGGTACATCTATAAAACTTAAAACTAACACAATTTAGAATGACGGTAGAATCTGCCGCGCTCCCTTCGACGTGCGAGCGCGATGATACGGACGGCCGGTCGGCTAGCTCAGTATGCGCGGGCGCGCGATGACGAAAGGCCGTCTGCGTTCCTCCAAATTGTGTATGACCATACGTAAGTATGAGCTGCTACATCATTCCCCCGCTAGTGAAACGTACACAGGGCTTCGAAGTCCTTCCTGATTTTGTGACGTATGCGTACGTATCTGTGACTGGTGCATCTGACTCGGTGTTGATCCGGAAAGCAGGCTTTAGTCTGTCAACAGTGATGTTGGAACATCTATTGCGTAACTGGATAGTGAAGTACTTGTCCTTACGACTGATCACTTTGTACGGGCCTGTGTAGGTCGGCGTCAGAGGTTTTCTTGATGCGTCATTGCGTAGATATACATGCGTACATTTATATAGGTCATCATGAATAAATGTCGCTCGCGATTGGTTAGATTTCCGTTGCGCCTGGGCCTTCTTTAACGCTCCATTCAACTTATTCATGAAGTTTGATATCGTATCGCGATGTCTTGTTGATTCTTCATAGAATTCTCCGGGTAATCGTA
The DNA here is from genome assembly GCA_945859645.1 of Amphipoea oculea. Taxonomy (NCBI): domain Eukaryota; kingdom Metazoa; phylum Arthropoda; class Insecta; order Lepidoptera; family Noctuidae; genus Amphipoea; species Amphipoea oculea. Next base: position 17,851,907 of record OX243883.1, read on the forward strand.
GCGTTTGGCCATATAGTAGTTCAGCAGTACTGGCACCGACATCTTCTTTTATCGAAGCGCGCAGTCCCAGTAGCACTGTAGGTAGCTCATGCGACCATGTTGTAGATTTGAGTCTTGCGGTGAGTGACGTCTTGAGTGAGCGGTGCCATCGTTCTATCACGCCGTTACACTGCGGGTGGTAGGCAGTGGTGCGGGTGCGGTGAATTCCCATGCGTTGCGTCAATTTGTGAAACAGGTCAGACTCAAATTGCCTCCCTTGGTCGGTGGTTATGGTTACTGGGCAACCAAATCTCGCGATCCAACCCTCGTAGAATGCGTTAGCAACCTTTTCTGCGGTTATGTCTTCCAATGGGCAGGCTTCTGGCCATTTGGTAGCCCTATCTATCATGGTCAGTAGATAACGATAGCCGTCAGAAATAGGTAACGGGCCAACGATATCCATGTGTACATGCTCTAGTCTGTTTGCTTGTTCGAAACTCGCAATAGGTGTCTTCGTGTGTTGTTGCACCTTAGCGCGCTGGCACGCGTCGCACGCCCGAGTCCACTCATTTACGTCACTATTCATGGAGGGCCACCAGTAGCGGGCAGTGACTAGCTTCCTTGTCGCCCTTATGCCGGGGTGACTAAGGTCGTGAATCGCTTGAAAAGCTGCTTTTCGAAAATCTGGTGGTAGGTATGGACGAGCAGTGTTTGATGACATCTCGCAGGTAACAGGTTTGGCGGTTGAGTTGGGCATAGCGATCTTCCTGAATATGTACTTCCCTTTGTTTGCTAGCGTTTTGTATTCTTCGTCTTGATCTTGTTGTCTTGCTAACTCGGTGTAATCCAATGGTGTCGGGCATGTTATTGTTTCGACTCGCGATAGTGCATCTGCGACTTTGTTGTCCTGGCCGATTACGTGTTGAATATTCGACGTGAACTGTCCGATATATTCAAGGTATCTTGTTCGGCGGGGCGTCTCAGACTTGCTGTTCGAAGTTATTGCATTACACAGCGGTTTGTGGTCCGTGTATACAATTAACTCTCGTCCTTCAAACACACGGCGGAAATGACGTATTGCCATGTAGATTGATAGCAACTCACGGTCGTACGTGCTGTATTTTTGTTGTGCGTCACTGAACTTCTTTGAGAAAAATCCCAGTGGTCTCCACCTGCCGTTGATCTTTTGTTGTATAACGGCACCAGCACATGTGTTTGAGGCATCTGTCATCAGTGCGAAAGGTTCGCTCAGTGATGGGTAGGACAATAATGCGCAGTTCTTGATATCTTGTTTACATTGATTGAATGCTTCTTTTGCCTCTTCGGTCCATTGTATGTTTGTTTTATCGTTTTTCTTGGCGTTGTGAAAGTATTTGCTCAATTCTTTTTGATTTTCAGCCGCATGGGGTATACTTGAACGATAAAAGTTCAGCATTCCGACGAAACGGCGTAGATCTTGGATCGTATTTGGCAATGGATAGGACTGGATTGCTTGCACCTTATCTTCCGTCGGTGTAATGCCTTCAGGGCTTAACGTGTATCCCAGGAAATTAAGTTTCGACTGGCCGAAGATACACTTAGCGACGTTTATTTTTAAACCGCTGTCGTTAAGTCGCTTAAACACTTCTTGAAGCTCTCTTCTGTGTTCTTCTTCGTTCTCAGAAGCTACCAGAACGTCATCGACGAATGGAAAAACAGGTAGGCCGCGTAGCACGTTGTCCATGTGGCGTTGAAATGTCTGGCCTGCATTCATCAAACCAAAACACATCCTAGTGAACTCGTACAATCCAAAAGGAGTAATCACGGCTGTCTTCTTCACGTCTTCTTCTCTGTTTTTGATCTGGTAGTAGGCTTTCTGCAGATCAATTTTTGAGAAAACCTTCTTGCCTTGGAGGTTATGTGTGAAGTCATGAAGTCGTGGTATCGGGTATCGATCGGGTGTGGTTACTGAATTTAGTCTACGGTAATCACCACAGGATCTGTAGGTACCATCCTTTTTTAAAACCATGTGTAATGGACTAGCCCATGGGCTATTAGATGGTCGACAAATTCCTTGGCTCATCATGAGTTGGAATTCTTGTTTTGCGGCGTTGTATTTATGTGGCGGTAGTGGTCTCGCTTTTGTAAATATCGGCGGGCCGGTGGTTTCAATGTAGTGTTCGACTTCACTGTTTCCCAGTTTCTCTAAGTTTGGTCTCGTGATGTCTGGGTACTTGGCCAACAGGTCGTGGTATGGAAGCTTGTCGTCGATGGTTCGGATGCTTCCTTCGGCTGTGGGTGACAGGAACCCTCGTGCCGATAAATTGGTACTTTTATCTACCAATCGTCGTCCGTGGAGATCCACCATAAGTGCGTGGTGGTGTAAAAAATCAGCGCCTAATATCGGCCGACTGACTGTTGCAACCATAAATCGCCAACTGTAGGGACGCCGCAGTCCGATGTTGAGCACGATGGTTCGCTCGCCATATGTGGGTATTTGTGTACCATTTGCTGCATACAAGTAGTTGGTTGGAGTTCGCTGTTTATCACGTGCAGTAGCGGGTAATACTGATACATTCGCACCCGTGTCGATTAGGAATTTTGTTCCGGTTGATTTGTCGTGTAAAAATAGGCGGTAGGTGGATAAATCGTCGACTTCGGCCACCGCCACGGCTTGAGTCTCCTTTAGTTTTCCGGCTTCTCACTCGTAATTCCCTTAAAACTGCACGGACTTCTACATCGGTATGCTGCCTTGCCGAATTTCTGATGAAAATAGCACACGGCGTTTTTTCTGTCCCGAGATTTCGAGCTGGAACGGCTTCTGAAATTGTGGGATCGGCGTTGAAATTTGCGAGATCGATTCGTTTTCAGCGCTGCAACTTCCTTGGTCAGGGCTTCAATCATGCTGTAAAGCTTCTTGTCTGCTGGTTCAGATGTCGCCGCTATTTCGGCTGGCGCCGCTGTCGCTGGGGCCTTTGACGTGGAAGGTTGACACTGGCAGGAACACACGGCGTTCACCTCTTTCAGCTGTTCTTGCATCCTGTCTGCCATGGCAGCTAACGAGTCCAGCTTAGATTCTTCACTCACGGCTAACACAGTGCGGGTAGAAGCGGGTAGGTGGCCTTGCCACAACATTTTGAGGGTGTCATCTGGCATCTTTTTCCCAGCGAGGTTCCTCATTCGGCGAAGCAACTGTGATGGTCGTTGATCGCCAAGCTCCATTTCATTCAGTAGTTTTTGTAACTGACTACCCTCGCTATCTTCGTAAACCTCCAACAGTCTTCTCTTCGCTGCTTCATATCGGCCGGAGTTGGGCGGTGACAAGATGATATCGCTGATTTGGTCCACATCTTTGATCTCCAGCTGAGCCACAACCAGTGCGAACTTGCCTTCATCGCCGAGCTTCTGGTTGTAGATAATGACCTCAAATTGGGCGAACCAAAGCTTAGGTCTGTTGCACCAGAATTTAGGGATGCGTGACTGGACGCTAATTGCTTCGACGTCTTCAGGCGTAGTAGTCTTGTCTTCCTTTGTTACGGGCGTAGTCATTTTGAACGCGGGGTCACCACTTTAGAGGTTGGGTGTGTTGCGAATAAGTAGGCGAATAACGATCTGTATGATTTATTGGTAAGCGCTGCTTATATACAATTCTAGTTGGAGAAAATCAAAATATAAAGGGTACATCTATAAAACTTAAAACTAACACAATTTAGAATGACGGTAGAATCTGCCGCGCTCCCTTCGACGTGCGAGCGCGATGATACGGACGGCCGGTCGGCTAGCTCAGTATGCGCGGGCGCGCGATGACGAAAGGCCGTCTGCGTTCCTCCAAATTGTGTATGACCATACGTAAGTATGAGCTGCTACATAGGCAATTAAAATCCAAACAAATGATAATTTCCTTCAAGTTTCATCAAAAGACTTTTTCAAAGTTGCCCTGTCAGATCTCAAGAAAAGCACAACTTTCCAAGTTGTATGTAAAACACGAATTATGACAACACTGGCTGTTATGTCAAAGTTCATGATAAGAAGTGCTGGCAACTTCGCGCTAGTTACAAGAAGTTTATCTTTTGTAAAGAAAACTTGGTATTCTTGTTGGTTGTTATCATTTCTTACAGTGGTTGGGCAAACTTGGTGATGCGTGACAGTTTTTAATAGACTTCAAAAAAGGAGGTTCTGTATTCGATCCGTATGTATGTATATATGTTTGTATGTCCGCAATTTTCTCAAAAACGAATGAACCGATTTTGATAATTCTTTCACTAAAGTGATCTACATACTTTCAAAAAGGTTTTAGTATATAATACATTAGGTAATTATTCTTATGTACGAAGTTATATGCATAAAAGTACTGCCTCTCCGGCATTTCTATGCGAATTTTGATGATACTTCTAGTCGGTGTCTTCAATTCTTCAGTGCACTAGTGTTAATTGAATTTGTGCGGGGTAGGTACAACTTAAAAGTGAAAAATAAAAACTTTTTTACAAAAAAAAACAACCGACTTCAAAAAATACACTAAGTACAAAGTGATAAATAACTATAATTTCAGAAGTCAGTGTCGAAGAACAAAAATGCAGAACCAACGACACCGACTTCCGAAATTAAAGTTATTTATCACTTTGTAGTGTCTTTTTTTATGTCAGTTGTTTTTAAAATAATATTGACGTGTAAAAGTGTTTGTACAAACCTACTTCAGACATAAAATCTTTTATCAGGTTGTGCATAGTAGTAATTCATTGTGAAAAAGCTTGTCCTGTGCTGACAGAAAAAATAATTGTTATGCAAATTGACACCCTACGTCAATTTGCAGTCACTTCATACAACTGTCAAAGAATGACAGTTATTAGTCAAAGTCAAAAGTCAAAGCATTTATTTCAAATAGGCACATAAAAGGCACTTTTGAACGTCAAAAATTATCTCAAAAATAGAATTGATTCTAGTCGCCCATTCCAAAAGGTAGTTTTCGTATGGAGAAGAATGGGCAAGAAACTCCACCGTTACTCTTTTAAAATGTTTTAGGTACAATATTTTGCATGGGTACATTAATTATATGACATGTGAGGACGATGCACCTACAATAAAATTACTATACCACAATAGGTAATAGAATTAAAAACGAAACCATGACATATAAATTAATTATCTGATAGATACATGGTGCTCACATATTTACAAACATGGTACAAGCAAAACGATTTTAATAAAAAAAAAATTCAAATAATAAGTCAGGGTGTGAGTAATGAATGTAAAAAAAGAATAAAAAAATTTACAATTAAATTAGCTACCAGTTTGATTTTGTCTAGTCAATTTGCTTAACAATAGTTTCCCCGACTTTACCATAACTTTATACATCAGCATAACCCTTTTCAATGTGTCAGGCCAAATGGTGTGGTTATCGCCGTCTTCGGAATGTCGTCTGGGCTGACAGGTATCTGATTATAGGCTTTCACTATGTCTATTTTGCTGAATATTTTGCAACCACAGATGCTGACCCTGAAGAAGTCACTCCACCTAACAGCAGCAAGGAGTATACCACTCGCTTTAATCGTCATGTCAGGTTTCCTGATTTTTATCGCCCTTGACGGTCTCTGGAGGGGGGTGGTGTACGGTACATACCCATTACCATACATACCATTCATATTCTAATCTGTCGGTTGCTGTGGAGCTTCTTTCTGTTTTGTCAAAAGTGTGACATGTAAAATATTATTTAAGTTTCTGGAATTTTTATTCATTATAATTTTTACTCCTTCTGATTCTTTTCCTCCTTTACATTACCTTTCTAAATGTACTAGTTATATCAGCCTATAATGTTCCTAGAGCTGGGACAGAGGCACTGACTCAGTGCAGGTTGGTAAATGTCACATGACTTCGAATTTGGACAAAGAGATTTATCCAAACTAATATTATAAATGCGAAAGTAACTCTGTCTGTCTGTCTTTTCTTCACGCCTAAACTACTGAACCGATTTGTGTGAAATTTGGTACAGACATAGTTTGAGTCCCGGGAAAGGACATAGGATAGTTTTTATCCCGATATTCCCACGGGATCGAAACTTCTGCGGGTGAAACCGCGGGGCGCAGCTAGTTGTAAATAAATAATTTAATGTCTTTGTATTTGAACGTGTCGATTTCCTTACGATGGTGTCGCGTTCAGCGTCCTTCAAAGAGTGACTTTCAAGCCCTCCACTTAAAACTCACTACAATATGTATTACCAACACAAAAGCTGGCTCCAACCTTCCGGAGCTGATTAGGCTATTATTGTCGTGGTACGACGGTTTCCGGTCACCGATCAAAGCCGATTGAACCGGACATGGCGTAACGAACCAATCGGAAGCGGACTCTGTGAAGCGCTCAGAGAATATTGCACAGCGCTGAAATGTCTGCTGAAATGTTTTATAAGATCGTGGATTGGAAAAATCTTCAATCTTTATGAAAGATAATTTCATCAAGCTTTTTAGACCAGTTTTCTAGGACAATTTATTCTGCTTAACTGGTCATCATTATCTGCCTAGTCTTTTCCCAACTATGTTGAGGTCGGCTTCCAGTCTAAACAGATGCAGCTTACATGGAGCGACTGCCTATCTGAGCTCTATAACCCAGTAACTGGGTAATGCGATACCCCTTGGGAAGACTGGTTGTCAGACTTTCGGGCTTCTGACGACCCGTAACGACTGTCAAATATGCACGAATGACAACCGAGACCAGCGGCTTTACGTGCTTTTCGAGTCACGGAGGGGTTGGTCTTAGTATGTAGAATATAGATGGTGATTCTGCTTATTCGGACTGTCTATCCAGTGCACACCAGACGTCCATTGAAGATTGTGTTACAATTATGGAGTACAGTCTACGTTTGGTGATCACATTAACAAGTTTTCTACCACCGAATATATATTCAGGGAACGTAAACTAGACAAAGGCTGAATTTATATTCTGTACGTTTAAACAAAATCTATAAAAAAGGGGACTAGCAGGTGTAGCCAACAAATCTGCATACATATGTTACCGTTCGCATCGAAACCTATTTCAGACCTCAATTCTAAGTGGAGTTCCTTGGAATACTGATCAGAGACGATTCTTGTAAGGTTGGCTTAAAAAGACAACAAAAAACATAAAATGTTGGTTTAGGGTCAACACCTGGAAGTAAATAAACTTTGTCTATTTGTGTGAATTCAATCTACCTAGCCTTTTCCCAACTATGTTGGGGTCGGCTTCCAGTCTAACTGGCTGCAGCTGAATAGTGATTACCAGTATTTTAAATGCAGCGACTGCCTATCTGAACACAACCCAGTTACTGGGTAACACGATACCCCTTGGTAAGACTGGTTGTCAGACCTTCGGGCTTAACTACCCGTAGATAACGACTGTGATAAATGACAGCGAGGACCCGAGCCACGGATATGTAAATCCACAAACCTTTAATCTACCCTTGCGGCTGTTATCGTTTATTATTATTTATTTATTCATTTATTTCAGGCGACGCAGGCCCATAGATAAATACCTTAACCTAAACATACATATTTTTATTATAAAACTAGTTCACTAGCTAGTTCTTGTACTGCTCTGTGGTACTTGTCCGCGGAAGCGACGGAACACCACGTCCTGTGGCCAGAAGTCTTGAAGGCTCCTCATTCGTTCGTTTACTGTTACTGTTAGCCTGCATCATCCTACTGCTGGGCAAAAGCCTCTCCCCATGACTTCCAGCTCATTCGATCCAGGGCTAAAGTGGACCACTGGTCGTTTGTTTTTTCCAACTCGTCCCGCCATCTACGGGGTCTGCCGCGACGCCTTCTAGCTGTATTCCTGACGACGACGTTTAAATAATGAACGTAATTATAAATATCACTCATCGAACTTTAAAAAGTGGCTGTCCACAGGCATGGGAAAGAGACAGTGCTTTACAAAGCCGTACTTTTTCTAAAGATTTTGTTATATTAATAGCCTGCCTACACTGTACAGTACACAGACTTATATGTGGTGCAGTACGTTCACAGTTATTTAACCTATGACAGCAGCAACCTAACATCAACCATATTTTGAGGAGAATAAAGATCACAATGATGTTGACAGATTTGTCAGTGGCAGCAACCTAACAGAAACCTTATTGCAAATGTTGATAGTGGTACAAAATATCTGTAAAAGGAATGTAGGTCAAAATCACCCTTTATTGTCCTGCTGGGACAATAAAGGGTGATTTGTGAATAAAGGGTGATGAAGGGTGAGGGTGGGCTGCTTATACAGGTGTCCTCTTTCTTTGGCAGGGAGTGGGCCATAATCTACCACGTGGGCTCAGTGTGGGTTGGTGGATGTCACATGTCTTCGAATGTACTGCAGGTACGTAAGCATTATAGGGTCCGTGGCTTAGGCCCCCAGTGGTCGAGGCACCTGTGGCCGACGCCCCCGATTCGATTAATTTAATATCTTCTTTTTTTTTGTGCTTTTTCATTTAGTACAGTAAATGAGAAAAGCGTTTCATCATAATGATAAAGATTTTTTCCTTGCTAAACGAAATTTATCTATCAAATAGCAGGGAGAATAGATCGCCACTTAACCTCATTCTTACACACCTTTTCCCCATTAAAAGCATATTTATTATGTACAAACATAAAAAGAAATACTTCTATAAAATGTTGTTATTATTAATATACATTTATAATAAATTACCATATGGAAATTTTATCTTTCAACTTTAACCAACTCGTCAAGTAACTGAGCCAAACCAGTTAATGGTAACAATAAAAAGTCCGTCTTTTTGTCACCAAAAATGTCTATCTCTTTCATACCAGAGTCAAGTTATTGAATATTGCAATATGCAACAGATAAGAAAGATAAGTGTGTCTGCTCACAATGACGAGGCTATTGCGAAATAATTACAATATAGTTAAAAATAGACTCCTTGAAAAAATGTTTGTGCCTGACAGTAGGTACATTTGATAAAAAATTACTTTGAATTAAATTAATCGAATCGGGGGCGTCGGCCACAGGTGCCTCGAGCACTGGGGGCCTAAGCCACGGACCCGCATTATATCCCATGGTCCACCGTAAGTACCTATATTCACGGACGACCTGTTTTCATCCCTATAAATTTTATTTAAAAGATCGACCGCTTCGCCAAACAGTTTTTTCTGCCCGCTGAACAAATACCTACCTACCCATGTTACTTCGCCGACCGCCAGTGTAATCATGTGTACCTTTTGAGTCAAGCCAAGTCGGTAAAATATTCATAGAAAACCGGCTCTAAAGCGGTTTAACACGCATTAGTTTAAATGCGTTCTGCGTTTAGGCGACACTAATATTATATGCTCTGTTTGTCTAATACTTTTACCTACTAAATTGAAATATTATGATGTTTGTAGTTTCTTTGGTATTGTTCGTTGAATCGTTCAGCTCCTTAAGTTCTGAGTTGAGCTTCACGGTTAATGACAAATGCGTACACTGACTGGACAGGTCCACACAATCTGTATGGTTCTTTCCTCAAAATACCATTTCAGACACCAATCTAGAGGGCCTTCACATGATCTGACCAAGATTATGTCTGGACTTTAAAAGAGACTGTGACCTCTGAGTTTGTTTCGATCTTTCTTCTCAGAGTAGTCAGATAAGAAACGCCGACCTCATCTAGTTAAAAAAAATATGATTGACGTGTAAAAGTGTTTGTACAAACCTACTTATACAGAAATAAAATCATTTATCATTTAGCTGGTCAATAACATAGAAAAGGATGTGATAGATTGGTTTGTGACTCGCTGGCAAGTAATATCTATTTTGCATTCTTGCTGTAGGTACTTAATAATTATTAAAGCTACTAATGTTGCCTTATACTGTGTTGTATCTATGTTCCTTGTGTGTGTGAAAGTTGCGCTAATCTACTTTCATTTATATATTTATCAGGCACAACAACTTACAAATAATGTTGTATTTATCCTAGCATAATATACGAACAGTTTTCAGAGAAATATTACTTAAAACAATGGATGTTTGAACCGAAAACTGGGTCAAAATTTTCGTCAGACTCTTCACATTATTGCAGGGTAAAAATATAAACGTCTTTTTAAAACAATGAACCTCATGGAATATGCATTTCAAAGTGATCTTTCACCGTTTCAAACACTTCTCTCATTTCCTCGTGGCAAACAAAAGATTTAGACATTATTCGTTTAACACTCGTTTCGTGAACACAATGGTGAAATTCCTTATTCGAGTCTTACGTCCCCATAAAAGGATTTTATGGAGGAATTACGTAAGCTCCTTTTTTTTTTTGTCACAATGGTACCATTAGATACCATTTTCCTTCCAAAAGTGATTTTAACTTCTAAGAGATTATTCGAGGCATGGGCCAATTTACATAAGTAGGTATTAAGAATGGTTGCTCTAACGAAGTGTTTTCATAACCAAAAAGATGCCTCATTTGCAGTATGCAACAAGCTACCAAATCAGCGTATTCAATCTGTCGCCTCGATTTTTTCCTGAAGATTTCCTCTATTTTTTTGTGTATTTTTGAACAAAGGTATGTTGCCATGCAACGCAAGATCCAAAAATGCCAAAATATGACATCGGCCAGTTCCTCTTCAGTCAATCTATTCTGTAAATAAAGTCAACGCAAAAATTTGGACGAAATGAGCAGTCAATGCAGGCTGGCGCTATGGAGCGAGCTATGCTCGGAGTCTCTTTGGAGGACAAAATCAGGAAAGAAATTATCAGGAAAAGAACCGGAGTTACCGACATAGCTTGAAGAGTAAGCAAACTGAAGTGGCAGTGGGCTGGCCATGTCTGTCAAAGGACCGATGGCCGGTGGAGCAGACGAGTCTTGGAGTGAAGACCGCGTACGCAAGCGTAGTGTGGGACGCCCCCCCCCAGCTAGATGGACGGACGACCTAAAGAAGGTGGCTGGGGTAGACTGGATGCGGAAGGGGTTGGACAGGGTGCTGTGGCGCAGTCTGGGAGCGGCCTATGTCCAGCAGTGGACTGTGATAGCCTGAGTTGATTCATTGAGCAGTCAATAATGTAAATTCTTAGCATCAGCAGAGGTGTAATGGCAGCTCAGTTCACCTACGTTTTCACGGTGAGGTTTTTCCAAGACCAGGAGGTAATGAACCATGAACAACCATTAGGACCCTTTCAAACCATATACACGCAATTTACTCATCCTACTGATAAACATTTTCCTTCATACCCTCTTTAAACAAACACAAATACATTTACAAGACAAACAAAAAATAGCAATCTCTTGGAGAAATCTACAGGAAACAATGTGAAATCCCTGCCAAGGGACTTGCAAGTCCCATAAAAAGGGTTTGCTTACATTAAATTGACTGTAGATATATGGGATATTTTGTGACACAATTGTGATATAGGGATAGGGGGGTACGCAAGGATAACGTGCTGACGACGGGGGATTTCTTGATGAAAAATGCTTGAGATATTGTTTACAGGAAAGTGGTTTTAAGAGAGGGAAGGTCGTGTGTGCGGTTGTGCCCGTGTACAAAGTAAGTATTGTTTTGTGTGAGGTAATGTGTTTATGCTGGTTTTAAAGATAAGCATCAAAATCTTATCTCCCTTATCAGTGTAGCCACGAAAGCGTAGCTTGTAAACAAGACGACTTGTGTTTATAATATTAGTCAGGAGAAGTGCACCCTAGGCAATACTGGTATTTTACATGGAGAGTATGCCTATCTGACCGCCATAACCCAGTGACTTTCGGACTTTTGGCAACCAGTAGCGACTGTCCAGGATCCACGAATAGCGGCCGGGACGTATGTAAAAATAGTCTCCCATCCACTGACCGACTTCGGCAAGCAAGTGATCGACCCGTGCGGATGTTATACTTCAAGCACAATTTTTTTTTGTTTTTTTAATTGTAAAGTATCACAGTCGGTGGCAGTGGCGGATTTACCAATAGGCTGAGTAGGCTGGAGCCTAGGGCGGCAGATTTTAGGGGCGGCAAATTTGGAGCTAACATTTTTTTTAAATGTCTTACTGAAATTAAAAAGATTAATATTTATATACCTACCATGTTTTTTTGGAAAGAATAAACAAAGTGAATGCTCAAATTCAGGCTTCTACCGTAGATTTTATCACAGTTGCCGTTCTTTACAAATCTCTTTGCAAGTTTTTCGTCGCTGATGAACGAGAACATTTTAAGTATTTTGAAGAAAAGGCGAAGCAGTATACAAAAGACATGGAAAATTATTGTAGAGGTCTGTAAGGGCGGCAAAATTTGAATAGCTTACTGGCGGCAAATGTGTAAATCCGCCACTGGTCGGTGGTACTTTATCCACATTACAATCTAGCCTATTTTAGCTAATAAGTAATTTAAATGTAACTTAAACTGCTAAGTAACTATAATCCCTCCCACCGCAGCCCGGCGTCAAGCAGCCTGCTGTGTTTCGTCGATGCGTGGGAGTTCCAGTGCCTTAGGCATCTTCAGGGCACGCTCGTTCCATCATAGAATTCATCCATCGCTTTCCATCAGGCGTGATCGAGGTCAAGAGCGTGCCCAATTCAGCAATAAAAAAAGAGCCCAAATAAATAAAAGTATGAGGCATCGAAGCATGACGAATTGGATATTACATGTAAACTATCAAAGTTTAAAAAAGACCTAAAAGTCCACTAGGACTTTTAGGTCTTTTTTAAACGATTACTACTAATCCAAGTAAACATATTTTTTATTTCTGTTGATCTATGGTTATTCTTTAATTTTCGTTTATTTTATTAGAACTAGTTTGTAATATTTTATTTTGTGCCTGTACTGTTTTGCTTTAGCTTTTAATTTTGTTTTCTTTCTATAATTTTCGTGTATTGTATTGTGATTTATTTTAATGTGTCCGTCCTTGTCAAACTTAATGTACCTACCAAAATGTTAAGTGAATGATGTGGTCGCCTATAATTGGAAGCGCACACTTTTATTTGTCCCTGTTCATGTTAACATGCATGTAACTGTGTAGCCTCTGCTGGCGATCCAATAAATAAATAAATAAAAGTAATTACATCAAATAAATCCTCTAATTCTTCTTTCTCCAACTACAAATGAAGGACCCAATAAGAATGCCTGTCACGTAACTAATGAATACTGATCAGCTCACCTGGAGTTAATTTAATTGAAGAGAGAGTTTTATCATTCATTTTATTTTAGCCTCTGTGAGTCTGATTAAGTAAAGGCAGCTTTGCAGATTGGAATTCTATTTAAAGCTAATTTAAAGTTGTTTTTGCGATTGAAAATAAAATGGGACTTCTTTGCAATAGGCTTGTAATAAATTCAGCGCGCGCAACTTTTATTTGTAATGATATGTACAGTCACGTCTATAAGTATGTATACACTTGGCTTTATTCAAAGGCGATTTTCTCCTTTATTTTTGAATGAAATTTTATGTTATTACGAACATAGTATTTTCAAAACCATAGGTTTATGTTAAGTGTCGTATTTCAACGTTGCATTCGTTATTTCACGAAAAAATCGCAATTGAAAATTGCCAAGTGTTGACATATTGGTGCTCGTGACTGTACGTGATTACTAGTTTATTTATTTATTTATAAGTATGTATTAGGTATGTTGAAACTGTGTGTACTCCCTGTCACATTTCCCTAAGGGTTCATTAGAAAACCAGCGTCAGACAGCATCTGTCTGGCATTAATGCTGAAATGAACCTTTTTGGAGCAGTCATGAGGGACACTCTATTGTTGTCTGAAACATTATTTTTTATTTTATTAATTTTGTATTTTGTGTTTCACGAACTGCGTCCAAATAAACATTTTTCTTTCTTTCTTTCTTACTTATTATTACTCCGTTAGCAGCTCGAGGTCTAGCACTCAAATTGCATAAAACACTCAATCACAATCTGAATCATTTTGAAGGTCTTGAAGGATATTGCTAATCCATTGCTTCATTTGTTCGAAAAATTTGTCTGCTCAACAACATAAATAACGCAATGAATGTTGTTGAACTGTCAAAATGAAAGCTTTTGCTACTGTTAGGGTGTTAGGCATTTACCTCGTTGATTTGGGCCCGCTTGATAGAAATAAGCTCGCCCCCTATGTGGGGGTCCTTAAGGTACACATCTGCCTAACCTTTCGGGATTACTGGCGTGAAGTTATGTTATTATTACTAACGTTACTAAAACCACTCCCACTAAAAAAGGGGTTATTCAAACAATCACAGCAATTTATAATTTGTGAGTTAAAAACCCAACACGTTAATGACCCACATTTACTGGGAAATACAGAAGTAGGAGCACCTACATAAATACACAAAAACCGGTCAAGTGCGAGTCGGACTCCGTACTTTGTAGGTATGTAAATAGTTATATTTTTTTTTTGTACTGTACTTATTTACAAAATTACGGTTTTCGGATTTTTTTCCTTTACTTGTGCTACATAACATTGCTTTGTTATATTTCATTTGTTTTACGTTTAGTATCAGTCAAGGAGGTTTAATATAAAACCTCCTTGGTATCAGTTTAAAAGTGATATATTTTGTCTGTGGTTTTTTTCATGTGAGTTGAGAAAAAGTAAATGGCGGGAATCGGGTTTCAGACGTGGGAACTGGAAGATTTATGTAAGAACGAATACGAAATATAACGAAGAAATAAGTACCTAATACCGTGCTTTATTTTGCCTCCTTACTTCTGAACCTAATAGCTTCTTGCCAAATGTATGATTCTAGGTCAACAGTAGGTAAGTGCCCTATAGGTTTTGATTTCGGAACATATACGCCCGTATCTTGTGATTGCGTTGACTTAGAAGTTTGTTTTTTTCACTGCTTCAAGGGATTGCAGCCTTGAGTATTTAATATTAATTTCAACTTGATAACTCCACGCGTTCCTGAGAAAAATGGGCTTGACTGACGGACAGACAAACGGACAACGAAGTGATCTTATAAGAGTTCCGTTTTTCCTTTTGAGTTACGGAACACTAAAAAACATGTTTGTACCCAGACCCCTTAGATGCTCTACGAAATGAAGATGAAAATACGACTAAATAAATACATGGCAGGGTCTCCTGGGATTGTGGAGAGGGAAACAAATGGTTCATAGAGATACATTAGGCCTTCCTCCTTAGAGGGTGGAACTTGTGGCGTTGGGGAAAGTCTGAAGTATTGCAGGGTTAATAATGAAATATAGCAACTGTGGGAGCTTTGATTTTTTGTTAGAACAAATGGGTATCGTCAACCACAGGGTTTTGATTAACGTGGTTACGATTTATTTCCGTTGGATCCCGCTTTTCAATCCCATTTTAATATTTTTGGCGTTGGATCCCGCAAAACATTATTATGTATTTCCGTTGGATCCCGAATTTAAAAAATGCAAGATAATTACGTTTTATTGTCGTTGAATCCCGAAAAGTATTTCCGTTGGATCCCGAATGCTTAAAAAAATCTGAATGCGGGTACTTTCAACAACAAAATTGTTTATAATAAAATGAATGGTTCACTAATGTTTCACCAAAACTCCATTAAATTTTTTAGTTTACAACCAACGTTTCGTATACTATTTATTTCACAAACAACTCATTTTCTATATAATCTAGTCGTTTCTGGCACTCGCCGGCCGCTGCCGCGGCACCGCTCGCTTCGCTCGCTCGGCTCGTGCGTAGGGGTCACAGTTTTAACCTAACCTAACCTAACATTGTTTTTTTTTTAATAATTAACCAAATCTAACTAGTTCGGTTCCGGGTAACCCTCTAAAAATAATCTCTTTTTAGTGTTTGATAAAGGTAAATCACTTTTCTTCTGAAATGTACACATGTTGTTATAATATGGGATTCAACGGAAATAGCAAGCGGGATCCATCGTTAATACCTAAAAAATGGGATTCAAAAGTGGGATCCAACGAAAATAAACGGTGGTTACGGATAGTTCATCTATGTAAAATAGTAATCAGCCTATAATGTTCCCACTGCTGAGACACAGGCAGTTTCACACTGATAGGGAGTGGGCCGTAATCCACCACGCGGGCCCAGTACGGGTTGGTAGATGTCAAATGTCTTAAAATTTTTGGTTCTAAGATATGCCGTTTTCTTCACCATGTTTTGCTTCACCGTTTTAAGAGCATAAAAATGCTTAAATAAATTACACAAAGTAAAGCGCCTGTCTGGGTTCGAGTCTATGACCTACAACTCGTAAGACGCGGCCGTTACCACTGGGCTACCACTGCTCGAAGTAAGGTCCGGCGTTTCTAAATTCGCCAAAGATGTAAACAACAATGGCCGCTCGAAATTGAATAAAATCGATATACAAGAACATTTATTTTAAGTAATGTTTGTTTTCGTCTAGTTAGCTCGGAGGTTTAGACGAAAACAAACATTACTTAAAATTAATGTATCGGTTTTATTCAATTTCCAGCGGCCATTGTTGTTTACTTTTTTGGCAAATTTAGAAACTAGACTAGACTATAGAAGTAATAGATACCGCATTTCCTTAAAGTCACTATCAAATACGTATAAGTTAAAAGCTAGTTAATAACAAGATGTCTAAAACCCTGCCAAAGCACCTACAATTTGGCAACGCGCCGAGATAACACAATACTTGGCTGTACAAACTGCTCTGAGACCGTAAATATTTCTAATCGGACTATTGTTTCGTACCAACAAAACTAAGTGGCCGTTTCCACGAGTGAGAGAATCGCGGCGATATTATCGTCGTGCCACGTATTTTTATACACTCTCTTAGAACGTGCCTCCACATGGAGATATCATCGCAGCGAAAATTTGATGGCACGGCAAGACTATCGCCGCGATTCTCTCGCTCGTGGAGACGTACGGCCCCTAAGATCTAGATATAAATCAATGTAAATATATAGAGTGGGCTGAACCTTGACTTTCAGAACTAAGGATCGCGGTATTGAGTTAGGTGTTGGTAGATACAGCTATAGGAATAGAAGCGTCTGTCTGTAACGTTTACTAAACGCATAATTATGATAGCATATGCGGTACTTATAAATAAAAATTAATATGTTTTGTTTATCTGTCTGTCTGTTTGTTCCGGTTAATCTCCGAATCGGGTGGACCGATTTTGACAGGACGTTCACTGGCAGATGTCACAGGCTACTTTTATTTTAAAATAGGAAAAGAATTAGGGTTCAACGCAAAAAAAAGATTGTTCGTTTTCATTGGAGGAGTGGTATCTACACGACACATTGTTGATACCCGACATTTTTATATGAGGGGCCGTGGCTAAATAATAACAGCCGTACAGGTCGATCGATCGGGTTAAGCTACGCTTGCCGCGGTTGCTCTGTGGATGGGTGACCATCTTTACATACCATGACCCCTCCGTGCCTCGGAAAGCACGTTAAGTCTTTGATCCCAGCTGTCATTCGTGGATCTTTGACAGTCGTTACGGGTAGTCAGAAGCCCGAAAGTCTGACAACCAGTCTTACCAATAGGGGTATCGTATTACCCAGTAACTGGGTTGTGGAGGTCAGATAGGCAGTCGCTCCATGTAAAATACTGGTATACAGCCGCATCCGGTTAGACTGGAAGCCGACCCCAACATAGTTGGGTTTTCCCAACTATATAAAAATCATCTGCCTAGCCTTTTGGCTACGTAGATGATTTTTATATGATAGGTTGGTTGGCTAAGCAGTCCGACGGTCCACCTAATGAAAATTGGCCAAAGACGACTATTATGGTCATCGGCAACACCAGGGAATTGCCGAGGCATTGTCAACCAACAATAGATAATAATGTTAAATTGTCTTAGAATTTTTGGACCCAGGACATGCCGGTTTCCTCTTGATGTTTTCGGAAATGCGTCACTGCCAAAGTCTTTTAAGCTAGTATTTTTCTTACGTAGCTTAATTTATGTGTTCGCATATATCTTTGAAAGTCGCTACGTTCCTTTCGTTGCCAAATAGTGCCGTATTTCCACCGAATTCCCATCGAAACCTCTATTTGCGCAGTAGAATTGCTTCCTCGCATTCAAAGGAAACACCTGCTCAGAAAAATATAGGTATCTGGAAACACTACGCCTTAAAGACGATTCAATCGAATCAGAATATAAATTGAATCATTTTGTTCGTGCAAGATGAATGTGCCAGCCCTAGCGAGTATGCTGACGTAAGTACTTTAGCAGTCAGTTTTATTTCTGTAAGGATCTCCCCACATTTATCGACGCGGAATCGGCTGACACCGGTCAAAAAAGCCTTTATGTTTACGTAATAAGGTTGTTACTAATACCATTCGCATCGGCTCGGCTCGGACGACGCGGCGCGAGGCCGATCGACGTCGAAACGAGCCGTTTGCCTATTAGCTCGGCGATAAGTCGAGTGGTTTGGTGATACGCACTCGGCTTAAGCCGATTCCGCGTCGATAAATGTGGGAACACCCTATTAATGGTCTTCAATCTTGCAGAATGCCATGAAAAGCTTGTAGGCTTGTCTCGCTAAACATTAAGCTAAGATTTTTTTTACATCTACTTTACTCCGGTCAAGCTCCGCGCGTACCCTATGTAGCACGACACATTAGAAAATCAATCGTGTCTCATTTTATTTGTATATTTGAGAACTTTACTTTTATTTAAGCTATAAACTAATTAATTTTTCACGATTTTTGTTTTGTACAATCAATTGAATGCTTTTAAATAAACTGTTCAGACGACAAATCGAAACTCAGTATGAAATGCTCTTTGTATTAGAACACATATTAATTATCACATACCTACCTGATTTAACGTAGGTTGTCCAGGAATCGTTTTTATTGTTACATGTAACTTACCTACGAGATATGCAAATAAATGAATAACTTTTCTTAACACTTCTTAATTTTCAAAAAGTCGGATAACATGAAAGATTTCTTAATGTTTATTAAAAAAAATAGCTGCGCCCGCGGTTTCACCCGCATAAGTTTCGATCCCGTGGGAATATCGGGATAAAATTTATCCTATGTCCTTTCCCGGGACTCAAACTATCTCTATACCAAATTTCATCTAAATCGGTTCAGTGGTTTAGGCGTGAAGAGGTAACAAACATATAAACAGACACACACACAAACTTTCGCCTTTATAATATTAGTGTGATAATAGTATGGACTAGCCAGTTACACAATGTAGGTACCTGCAGTCAACCCTGGGCTTATTTTCTTCTAGTACCTAGCTTTTGAAACTCATTTATATTATTTAATACGTTTTAAACGCACTGAGCAGTAACATTCGCTTTATTGTTCACTAGCTACGCCCCGCGGTTTCAACCATAAGTCTTGATCCCGTGGGAGTACCCGAATAAAAAGTATCATATGTCCTAATCCAGGTCACGGTCTACCCATGTGCAAAGTTTCATCCAAATCCTTTCAGCCGTTTTAGAGTGAAAGCGTAACAAATGAAGATACAAAAAATAAAAACTTTTCTCTTTATAATATTAATTTTAGATAGTAACGTCCCTATAATCTGCTGTTAGCGTAGGCATCCGTACCTTACATAGTGTTATGAAACGAGTTTCGTACAAAACACCAGTCTTTTACGATTTAACTTTTATCACTTTACTTTATTGTATAAGTTTATAACACCTAAAGTTATGAATATAAAAACTTCTTGGTATTGTTGCTTAGGCGGCTCACACAATACATCGCGCCACGCGACGAGGCGCGGGAAACGGAGTCAAATGCGGCGTAGAAACGTATGCGTACGCGAATGCATGTAAAAATTGTGTATGTATCAATAAAATATTCTGGCAACATTATGAACACTATGGTTAAGTGTCTATGACCTTTTTTTCTGTGCTATGGCGTGTAACTATGGCGGACGCTCATCATATATAAAAATGTAATCTGCAAGTTACTCTCTAATAAAGTTCCTTATATATATTGTGTTATCCTTCCAAGACCTTTAAAACAAAAATCACGCGCATTTCCCGCGCCCCATCGCGAGACACGTTGTAGTGTGAGATCCGCACTAAGTGTCAGATAATTAGGCTGCGTGCAGACCTAAATAAAACTGTCCTAAGCCAGACTATCACAATATACAGGGTGTTACGGAAAGGGTATATCAATACAAACTGGTTGAAGAGTGTATCAGGAATCTCTGTACAAAATTTCAGCTCAAAAGCATTAACTTTGAAAATGCTTAATATTTTTTTATTTCGACATCACGGCGCTGCACTGGCGCGCGGCGGCGTAATGTGCGTGTACTAGGCGCACAGACACACTACAGATAATGGATAATGACCCTCGTAGTGCGGTGACACGTTTGTTATGATTTCAATTTAGTAAACTATCGAAATAAAACATATTAAGCATTTTCAAAGTTACTGCTTTTGAGCTGAAATTTTGTACAGAGATTCTAGACCAGATATACTCTTCAACCCGTTTGTATTGATATACCCTTTCCGTAACACCCTGTAGAAACAATGATAGTGCACACGCCGTAATAAAACAGTTTCAGGAATAAAACAGTGATTTTTCTACGACAACACTGTCTTATCAAGATCTTTGAAAAACCTTAGGACAACTACAAAAACTGTGAGTAGCCAAAGTTTGTATCAAATTCACAGAAAAGAATGACACAAGGATGAAAAATGCATGCCTAGTGCGATCCTCAAGAGACCACTGAGATATAATCTCAGACATCTCAGAACTAATTTTGATATTCTACACACGATGAAGTTAGGACGGCAGTCCATTCATGTGTTAATATACAGGGTGTCCCTGGAAGTATGGATCAAATCGAATAGGGACGTAGGCAAGGTCATTTCCAAACATTTTAGCAAAAAAAAAAAATACTAAAAAAATACAAAAAAAATAACTAAAAAAAAAAATACAAAAAAAAAAAGAAGAAAGATCGAATTCGTGAAAACTATCAGGGCTATTAATTTTTTTTTTTAGATAGCCCTGATAGTATTTTTTTATGATTAATTTCTTTGAACAGTAAGCGAAGTGATTGAAAAAAAAATTAAAATCGGTCATAACTTTTGAACCGTAAAAAATTCTCTGACATTCTCAGGGTTAAAAAGTTTGGAAATGACCTTGCCGACGCCCCTATTCGATTTGATCCATACTTCCAGGGACACCCTGTATATGTAGGTATGCACTCGCGCAAAGCGGAACTTGGTCCTATTCCGTCGCAAAGGGAACAGTATATTAATGGCTGGCAATGTGTAGTTGGATAACAGCTTAGGGCAGTTTTAAGCGTAGGGTAGGGTGCCAATGAGCCTGTAACTAAAGCTACGCTGTCCGTCCGTCCGTCCGTCCGTCTCAGGTACTTACCGTAATAGGTAGACACTTGAAATTTTCAGAGTATGTATCAATATGGCCGCTATATAGCAACAAAAACAACAAATATAATAAACTAGCTGTTGCCCGCGACTTTGTCTGCGATCCAGAATGAAAAGTAGCTTATGTCCTTCTCCAGGTCATGGTCTACCCATGTGCCACATTTAATCCAAATCCGTTGAGCCGTTTTAGTGTGAAAGTGTAACAAAGAAACTTACTTTCGCATTTATAATATTAGTTAGGATTTAAAAATTAAAGTGGGGTCGTACAAGAAACGTGGTAATGAAATATGTAGTGTTAAATATAGTACGGTGTTACGGAACCCTTCGTGTGTAAGTGCGACTCAAACTTGGCTGCTTTTTACATAATATACATTGGATATCTCTCGTTTGATCATTTTCTCTGTTCGTATGTAGTACCCTGTACCTAGTACTTGTTGACAAGCCCACATTGACCTCTTTCCCATACTTATTAACCGTGTAATTTGAAAACATTGCAAACGCGATTTACTTTTAAAAGAGTAACCTGGGAGTTTCTTGCCGGCTCCTTTCCATACAAAACGACCAATTTCCGACTTCATAGGTAGGAACCGTGCACCTTGCTTCTGACGTTTCATAAGTCCTCATGTCGGTTCATATGAACTCAAAATAATTTGAATTTGAGCCTAGAAATAAATAATTCACTTGAGATTACAAATATCTCTGGTAGTTATAGATCCCGGCAGAGTTCCACTTCTTAGCTGTTTGTAACCAAATTTCAAAACGTCATCATAATCAAAACATAACTGCGTAAAATAAAAAAAATAAAACAGCAAATTGCACAACTTAATTTTATAATACCGCTGCACTCATAAAGAAAATTGCATCATAATTGACCCATAACCATCACGTTTAAAAACCTCTATAACACAGTTTTAAACTTTAATAACCCTATTTTACACTTGACCCTACCAACCCCATTTTACAATCGACCCTCCAACCCTATTTTATACTCAACCCTAACAATGCAGTCGGACAAAATAAACCTATCAAGGTAAGTAATCGCGTTGCAGGTACTCTGTCTACATCTCATTAATTTAATGCAAACTTTTCAATACTGTGGCAGTCGGGCAGTGGGCCAAGGGCGGGTATTGTGGGCCATTGTCAAAATTAACAATCGATAGAGATTCGAGGGTTGAGGTTTATGCGAGGGAATGGTGTGTCTATGGTTCAGTGAAGTTACTTTATTCATCGTTTTTTTTTTTCTAATTATCTATCGTATTGTTTTTTACTAATTTTTCTGTCATAATTTTAATCTAATTAAGATTTATAAGATTCTTTTTATAATGTTACCTTTTGCTTATGTTTTTATATTATAATGTTGTGGCTATCTATAATTGTTGCAGCCCAACGATCCTTTAAATAATATTTTTTTCTGTTAGTTTGAAATAGGGATGTGATTTTTTTAATTTGTATAATATGTCTTGTAATTATAATATTATTAGTAGGACGTAGGATAGGATTTTTGAGTTCGTTCTGAGTACCTACTTACTATTAATTAACTTACGGCTAAATAAATCATGTAAACTCTGATTTTTAATTTGCTAGACCAAAATGACAGCTTTATCACACTAATATTATCAAGGCGAAAGTTAGTGAGTGTGTGTGTGTGTGTGTTTATATGTTTGTTACTTCTTCACGCGCAAACGGCTGGACCAATTTTCATAAAATTTCGTATGGAGATAGCCGACACCCTGGATTAACATGTAAGCTACTTTTTATCCCGATATTCCCACGGGATCGACATTTACGCGGGTGAAACCGCGGGGCGCAGCTAGTACTAAATAATATCATGTTGTCAAAAAAGGTCGATCGCAGCTGTCATTTTAGCCTAACAAATAAAAAAGCAGAGCGTAGTTGCATTATTTTCCGTTATCTTTATAAAAAGAGGCATTTTCCGACCAGTGAACTATGCATGTCGGAATTCCTATTATAAAATTAATAATTAAATAAGTTGCCGTGCATACTTTCAAGACATTCATGCATAATAATTACTTACTCGCTGTAACTTGTTACTAGTTTCAAGCAAGTTTTTCCTGAAGTCGTTTTTCTATGTAACAGTTGACCGCAAATAACCTCAATGACGTCAGAAAGAAGGTTAGTTCTTGACAGTAAGTGCTTTAAACAAAAGATTCTTTTTTAAACTGTTCTGTTTTTAAAGTATTCTTTTTACAAAGTGTTTTTAAGACCTAGAGTGGCCGGTTCAAGAGCCCCTAGGCTGAATATTTTATTGTTTGCCTTTGCCGGGAGCTCTAGTTATGAACACGAAGTGTTGATTTTGAATATGGAACGAAATGGCCGCTTTTATTTGTCGGTGTAAACATGGCTGATCTGGGCAATCATTTTGTTTGGTTTATTTTGTAGCCTGGAGGTTTTAGTGCCCATTTTTCGGGTTAGAATCATAGCAAGTAGAAAAGTGGCTTTCATTTTCAACAAAGGGCCATTACTATATCCTAACGGATTCCCCACTGCTGGCCCATGGATGCTAACATAAAATGCTACTAGGGATTATAATGCATTTATTAGGGACTAGCAGTGCCCCGCGGTTTCACCCACATAAGTGTCGATCCCGTAAGGATATCGGGATAAAAAGTATCCTATATTTTATTCTGATTTATAAGCTATATTACTGTAAAGTTTAATCAAAATCCGTCCAGTAGTTTTTGCGTGAAAGAGTAACAAACATCCTCACAAGCTTTCACATTTATAATATTAGTAGGAAGTAGGATAGGATAGGATAGTAGGAAGTAGTAGGATTAGTAGGATATTAGGATTGGATATAGGATAGTAGGAAGTAGGATAGGATAGTAGGAAGTAGGATATTAGTAGGATTAGTAGGATAGTAGGATTGGATATAGGATAGTAGGAAGTAGGATAGGATAGTAGGAAGTAGGATAGTAGGATTGGATATAGGATAGTAGGAAGTAGGATTGTGATACATTACATTTATTTTTATTTTTTTAATAGCCTATAATGTCCCATTGCTGGGCAAAGGCCTCCCTACTCTCTTTCCACCTCTCTTTGTCCAGAGCTGCCAAGGACCAATCTTTATTAAAGGAGTCCAGCTCATCCCGCCAGTACATTACATTGGGTCAGTCACTACCACAACAACAATACGTCATGTTTTGTCCCTATTTTAATATAATTACATCCCTCTCTAAATAATCATGTCTTTCATCATCATGTCTTTTATCCAGCGTTGGGGCTCTGTCTTGCATAGGGTCGCAGCATTATGCTGAGCGGTAGCCGTTTTGCGTGGATGTGACGCATGTTTCCCTTACCTTCTTTTTTTTTGTGTTTTTGTTCTTTTTTGCGTCATGTTCACCGCAAATAAACGTACTTATTTTCTTTCTTTACTACCGTAAACCGGGGTTACTTTGAATCACGGGGTTAATTTGATAGAAACTTCTTATCGACATAAAATTGCAAATTGCGTAAAACGGAACAACTTTTGGTAGATTTTTTTTTCGGATGACTACACTGGTAAACTGTCACAATCCTTTTTGCGGGTGCGCTGGTGATGTCACGTTGTTTCATGCAAAAAAAGGTAAGTTTTTTATCAATACCGATTTTTACCAGATAAAATGATTTATTGGGGCTACTTTCAGATTCTATGTTAAAAACGGGGGGTTCCAAAGTAACCCCAGAATCATTTTAACTTTTATCACTTTGTTTTATTTTTTTTAATGAAAAACTAATCGATTTTTTTGTTTTTTTTTTGCTTTTACAGAGAGAACTATAAAAACCGATACTTACATTTTTTTATAATTTTTTTAGAACCACACATTCAAAAATTACAGTCAATTAAAGTTCAAAATTGATCAAAGTAACCCCAGTTTACCGGTACTTATTAAGATCAATTTCCATGAGTCGACAATCTATTCCGGCTTGTAACACATGAACAGACACAACTTATTACCTATAACTTATGTATTCAATACGGGGATATGTTCATAAAATATGTAGGTGAGTGTCAGGTGTTGGAATACCGGTAGGTAGATGTAAAAAAGACAAAGAAAAGAAAATACATTTGCGGTTTTTTTGAAGTGAAACTTCTTTACGCACGCTTGACTTGGGGAGTAAGCTGGCGAACGCGTGACGTAAGCGTTACGAAAAGTGTGATCGGGCGAGGCGAACGGGAGTTGAGTGGGGGATATAAGCAAGAGGAAGCAGTGCGCGCGCACATTTTCTTTCTCTCTTCCTCTCATAGCCAAATACGTTCAATACAGATGGAGCGAAAGATGTTTCACTTCAGTCGTGTGGTCATAAGCACACTCGTTTTTATTTAAGACATGACGCAAAGAAAAATTAAAAGTCAAAAGTCGCAAAAACCTACTCCCATACATTTTATATAGGAAAGAAACTCCAACTTACTACCACCCATTTAGATATTTTAGTTCCAGTTATTCAGGCAAAAGAATTCTACTGAAAAAGAAAGTTGACAACCTGGCTTGCCTTGTTTTTCATACGAGAGAGTTGTTTTAAGCGAAACCCAAAAATACAATTTTGATAGACATAATAAATTGTCTTTGAAACTGTTCCTTCAAGCTGAAAATTGTTCTGACAACCATTTCTTTTCAGTGTAAGCTATAAGCTTACCCAAATTCAACAGTACTTTGCCAAATGCCGCCTACAGAATGCCAACTATGCTTGAACAACAACGATTTTATCGCAAAAAAAAAAACAGTTTTATTTATAAAATATCTAAACTGCTAACCGAAAAGGGTCGCCTCTTTCAATTTCTTCGTGTTATTTTTGTATTTATGGCCCACTGACCGGGCCGGGCCCCCGGGCCCCACCGGCCGCTCGAATTGGGTCCCTCTGCCCGAATTATATTTTCATTACACTACAGAGGCGACAAAGTAGACGTTTCTTTTAATATTTTTTATGTAAAGTGTGGTTTGCGTTTGAGGGTTGTGTTAAAAGGAAAGAAATAAAAGATATTATCTCAATGAAGTGCTTTTTGTCTCTGTTAGGGTCCAAATGAAACTAGTCTGCTAATAGATCACTGAAAACGCTGCTTGTTGGGTTATCTTTTAACCCTTCGTATGCTAAAACGTGGATCCACGAGAGACACAATGGCTTTTTAATTGTGTCTGTAATTTTTTTAATTTTTTTTATTGCTGAATGGGCCCGCTCTTGACCTCGATCACGCCTGATGGAAAGCGATGGATGAGGTCTATGATGGAACGAGCGTGCCCAGAAGATGCCTAAGGCACTGGAACTCCCACGCATCGACGAAATTACAGCAATCAACCGGTTAAAGTGAACGCACGTGAACATATCCGTCAGAAGTTGGCCGTAACATCCCAGCGTTAATTTGCTGGATTCGTTTTCTCCTCTACCGATTATTATTTCTTTTGATATAGATAGTGCCATCCACGAAGACGCGCCCCACTCTTCTTACTAATCGTTGGTGGTTATCGCTAGATAATTCCGCTAGTGTTTTAGTTTTTTGATACACACTAATTACCCACTAATAAGTAATTACTGTGTATCGACAAAACTAAAACACTAGCGGAATGTTGCACACTTGTACTGTAAGCGATTAGGAAGAAGAGTGGGGCGCGTCTTCGTGGATGGCGCTATCTATAGTTCATTTTGTTTGTATGTATGTATATATCTATGTATTATTATTTATTTTTGTATTTTATAGTAATTTCCGAGCTATTTATCCTGTATGTTTCACCTGCCATGTTTTGTCTCTGCATCACCCTAAGATTGATTAGTAGAAAATGCCTCATACATTAAGTCCGACTTTGTACAATATTTTTTTGTGCATAAAGTTTTAATACATAAATGGCTGGAATCAGAATCTAAAATTCCGGTTTCAACAAACCCAAGTTATCGTTTACACCTGACCAAAACTACTCCTCAGTATTCAAGGCATACCGTATTTAGAACGATCAATAGACTATTTCTATTCTGTAAGTCTAGACCGCTACGGCTAGCAAAATCTAGGCTTATATTCAAAGTTTCGACCTAGATTGAGGCTAGGATAAAATGTTTAAAAGGTGATTTATTCAGGCTTTGGAAACTTTTAAAAGTGATTATCTACAGCTTTTAGTTATTCACGAAGGTAGCATGAAGTAGTCTAAATCCAATTCCAATCCAATCCAATTTCCAATTTCTTAATAATCAAATTTTCATGAACGTTGAGAATTTTTGCTATAAGCAGTAAATCCTAGCTAATATTATAAATAGGAAAGTAAGTTTGTTTGTTACCTTTTCACGCCTAATCCACTAAACCGATCAACCTGAAATTTTGCATATACGTTGTCAGGTGTACAGAAACGGACATCGAGTACCTTTCATCCCGAAAAAAGTGCTGTTCTTGAGAAAAACAACAATAACGTTATTATGACTATTAACTACCAAATTAAAAGGCGCTGGTTCTGGCAGTAAAACAAAGTATATAATATGTGAATCAAAAGTAAAGACCAAAAGGTAGAAAAAGCATAAACAAAAGGTACAAAAAGGTAAAATATCAAAAAGAAGAGAAAAGACTTGCACAATGACAATAGATGGCGCCACGTGTCTTTCGAAACATGATTGAATTATATTAGATAGATATTAATAAATAAGTCATTAATTATTCAGTCATTAATTCATGTATTTAGTTATAATAATATTATTGTGGCATGTATTTTATTCTTTGGTTGCTAACATAATTTCTAAGTATACTAACATACTTAAATATGGATTACTGTGTCTGACTTAAATAAATTATTATTATTATTAACTTCAAGAAGTTTCGTATCTTCAAGATCTGCCTAGTTTTTCCCATGTTGGGGTCAGCTTCCAGTCTAACATGATCCTGCTGAATCCCAGTATTTTACAAATAGTGACTGCCTATCTGACCTCCACAACCCTCTCGTAACTCCATGATCCAACCTCGCATATTTACATAATTAAAGCGATACATATACGTATATATTCATAAACTAATCACAAGATTAGACTATACATAACTTAACACACAGATAATTGAATCCCATTGGAACCTCAAGCGAACTAATCAATCATTTCACAAAGACATCCTTCTATCTACCTAGGTACGTACTAATAACTATATGTGTGATTAGATTGCCACACTACGGCAATTTACCGTGTTATAGGTATTTCATACTACGGTCAAAGAATGACAGTCTGTTGTGATTTGAATATAATGGAAAATTGATGTTGGTAGGCAATTTGATAAACAATTCATTCCCCTGAAATTACATATACAGGGTTTTACGGAAAGGGTATATCAATACAAACGGGTTGAAGAGTGTATCTGGTCTAGAATCTCTGTACAAAATTTCAGCTCAAAAGCATTAACTTTGAAAATGCTTAATATTTTTTTATTTCGACATCACGGCGCTGCACTGGCGCGCGGTGGCGTGATGTGCGTGTACTAGGCGCACAGACACACTACAGATAATGGATAACGACCCTCGTAGTGCGGTGACACATTTGTTATGATTTCAATTTAATAAACTATCGAAATAAATAAATCGAAATAAACGGGCCCCCAGCCAGAAGGAGCCCCCGGGCTGAGAGGGCCATGAGCACAAGAGGATCCTAACATAAGTTTATAAAAGAAAACTTTTTTGAAAATATGCAACAAAGGACATCATTCAGATTTCGAAAATTTTGTACCTTTTCCCAATTGTTTATCTAATTTTTTGGGCAGGACCTCATGCTCAGCAGTAGCGCTTGTGACCACTAGACCACTGACCAACGGAGCAGTCAGGTGTTAAATTTTGTAGGGGAGAATATGAAATCTACGCGGGAGAAGTACTAGTAAAAAAAAACTATTACGTTGGTTGAGGCCCCCATCCCTTGAATATGCCGCGGGCCTCAAACGGTATAGTTACGCCCCTACTCTAGGTATTACTTCTTTTTCTCCCGTCGTGTCGGATTGCCGTCCTGTTGGACTATGTGAGTGAGGGAAGATAGAGTGCACCTGTGCCTACGCACACACGCATGCGCTATATTATTACTAAAAGAATGACACAGGAGTGCCATATTTAACCTCCACAACGTATGCAATCCCCATGCAATTTTACAGGGCGATATAATCCCCTTATTATAATAGTTTCTCCCCCATGGAACTTAAACATAACTGGCGAAATGTGTATGTAATATAGGTAGGTACATATCTGCCTTACCTTTTACGAAAAATAGGCGTGATGTTACACCATAGGGATATAATTAACAAACCTAATTAAAACTGCAAGCCATACGCACTCATCAAATAACTTCAACAAACTGCTGTTTCAACTAACATTAACAAAACTAGGCAAAAGTTCTGCCTTCCCCATCACTAAATACAGCCTTCATAATACCTCCCCATGAATTTTATAATTATTCAAGCCTAGCGTGTCGGGTCAGGCCATAGCGGCTCGCCATACAATTTATATTACGACGCTAAATATTTTATACTGACAACCGTGAAATATAGCCACAACAACATGGTATTTTTCACGTAAAGAAATATTGCTGTTATTACACAAATACCAAATCAACCAAATGAGTCAAATGCCTGCGTAATATCGCCTGAAAATAGCTGCTTTCAGTTACATATTTCAATTAAAATTTTAGCCATTCTCTATTTTGTTAATCTGTCAAGCTCCGCTAATGAGACACAATTGATTTTCAATTGGTTCGTCACCGATCGGTAACGCGCGGGGCTTGACCCCTTAAGTAAGTACCTGGTACTCGTTGACAGTCCCACACTATCCTCCCTTAACATTGTAATTTGAAAATATTGTATAAGCCAATTATTAAATAAAAAAAAAAAGTAACCGCGAAGTTTCTTGCCGGCTCCTCTCCATAGGAAACGACCAACGGAGCCATGCTCCTAGCTTCTGACGTGTCGTATATTCCATGTACATAGGTTTTTGTGAAATAAAATATTTTAAATATTTATTTCAAATCGGCATTTATAAAGGCACTGCTGGACAAAGGCATCTCCGAAGTTGAGCCACGACACGAGTACTTCGCGCACTGAATCCGGTGTATCGCTCTAGTGCCTTACGAAATTATCTAGGTAGTTCTAAGAATAGCCTAGTAACCTTAGTCCGTAGAATCGATTATGCAGTCTACGAAATGATTCGAAAAAAAAACAACAAAAAAAATGAGTACAGTTGTGAATGACCGAAAAAACAATTTGTACATTTGTGAATCTGCCATTTCAGCAGGGTGCGTTTTCTTTTCAATTATTCTGAACTACCCGACAGACGTTGTCCTGTCCAAATCCTACTGAGAAAAGCGCCGTCGGTTCTACTCGAAATTTCCAATTTTCCGAGTAAATTTTCTACAAAACTTATTCGGACTAACACGAACATTTACAAAAATAACCCAATCGGTCCAGCTATTCTTCAGTGATGCGCTTACCAAGGAAAAGCATTTAATTTTTATTTATATATAGATTGATTGATTCAAAACTGTTTTTTGTTTGTCAAAGATCTAGGTAAATATCACTTGCACCCTAACTGCGTAACGCATTATCAATCACAATCATTTTAAAGGATATTGCTAATCCATTGCTTCATATGTTCGAAAAATTTGTCTGCTCAACAACGTAAATAACACTATGAATGTTAGTGAACTGTCAAAATGAAAGTTTTCATTCCTACTGCTAGTGTAGTACGCAAATACCCCAAAGGGCGGTAAACTCCTTCAAGCGTCAACTTTCTGGAAAGACTATGTAAAACACGCTTTATTGGTTCAATTTCCAATAGAGGCAGGCTTTTTCCAAGGAAGCTGGTCAAAAGCACATGAATCAAAGTAAATGTGGCATCACTACTTCTAAATTTCTTCGTAAAAAAGAAATCGTGATAAACAAGTGGGTACTCGAGCCCATCTTCTTAATAAATATCCTTAATCGCACCTTCTGGCAGCTCCAGCAAGTGATAAAGTGATTTGGGTGGCTGAGTACCATAAAACAAGGAAAAAAATATCTTATTTTTATTATCTCATTTTGCTTCCGCGGTGTTTTTATTACCTCTGGAGATAAATCGGCGAGATTAACTGGATACCTTTGGAATGAAGTATGTTTGAGCTGAAGGTATTTAAATGTCGCAAATAATAGTTACTTATTCTTATAGGTAACTATGCTGCGCGTAAATGTCGATCGCGTGGAAATATCGGGATAAAAAGTAGCCTATATGTTAATCCAGGGTGTCAGCTACCTCCATACAAAATTTTATCAAAATTGTTACAGCCGTTTGAGCGTGAAGAAGTTACAAACATATAAACACACACACAGAATTACAAACTTGTGATATCGAGTATCTAGAAAAATATAGTTCGAAAAGTGAAAGAAAGAAAGAAAATGTATTTATTGCGTCTCGTACAGGAAGATCACAAACTAAACTAAACACAGTCAAAAATAAAAAACTAAATTGCCAAGTGCTGATTAATGTATACGTAAGTTTATTGAAATAGATATTTGACTCCAAAATAGATTTTCTTCTTCTTGTTCTCGTTTCGACGGTACATCTAGGTGGCCACGTTAATAGCGGCGTCAAAGGCGTAGTTCAAATCGTCAAGGGTGCAGCTGAACGGACAATAGGGTAGTTTCCTGGGTAAAAAAATAATAATTCTAATTAGTCCGTCAGTTAGATTATCGAAAAATAATGGACCCTTATTTTTTCTTTTGTCAATCAAACAAAAAATGAAAAAGATAAAGCGCGTCAAAATTTGGGAGTGGGGGGTCGTGACGTCACGCCGTGCTAAAAAGTGTCGCACGGCGTGACGTCACGCGGAATCTTAACAGGCGATATCTTCATCATTTTTTATATAATTGACAAAAGAAAAAATATGGTTCCAATATTTTTTGATAATCTAACTGACGGACTAATTAGAATTTTTTAGGAAACTAGCCTATTGGGATACTTTAGCAGATGGGACGTAGTTTGTTCAGGACTATGCCTAATACGCCTAGACGCCTAAATATAGTTATGTAGGTACGAAAAAACGGCATAACGACGTCTTACATTTTGTATGAGTTTCTATTTTCAGCATAACTACTGTAGAGGTTATCTATGTTGCCTTAACTTATATAATGCAGGCTGGTTATAATTTAGCGCGGGTTCCATTCGAACATTCAAGCAAGTGTCAAATATTTTTATTACTTAGGTATTTTTGTTTAGATAAGTCAGTGCTAAGTCGTGAATGTGTAAATATATTTTATCAATATTTTAAAGAAGTTCTATCGTTGTTTAATTACTTTAAGTGGATCTTTAAGTCCCTTACAGTACCTACTACGGCTCAATTTAGAAACATACCCACACATATTTCATCAATTTTATGATTCATGCCTTGCTGTGGGACAACACAGGCTTATAATAATAATAAATAATTAGGTAAAGATGTAGCCGACCAAAAAAAAGGTGTTAGATATGGTGTCCCTTAGATATTCTAGGTCTAGGCTAGGTTAAGGTTGTCAACTGAGATATATCGAATTTAATATTTGACTACCTACTCACATAATCTGTCTATAGTTATCTCTTTCTTTTTAATTATTTAATTTATTTAGATTTATTGGGATGCAACGTGTGTCGACACCCTTGCGCCATCCCATCTTCCAAGCACGGTAAGATGTGCTGGGGCGGCTACTGCAGGTGCGGAAAACCTCAAACGGCGCAAATACTCCAATCTCTTTGGAACTTACATATTTGAGCCGTTTGGGGTTGAAACACTAGGGCCATGGGGCCCGAGTGCCCACTTAGTATTCCGAGACATCGCCAAGCGGTTGGTCGACTCATCACGTGACCAGAGGGCTGGCCTATTTTTTGGCCAAAGAATCAGCATTGCCATACAACGTGGCAATGCTGCCAGCCTTTTGGGCACGTTTCCCGTTGACAGTGATGCGGACGAATTTTTTGATGCCCTTTGATTATTTTCCCTCCCTTTTTATATACTTGTACATATTATTATTTTAAGATTGTTAGCATAATTTATTTAGTATTTTATGTTTCTATGTAGGTATATCAAAATGTCCAGTAGTCGTGGCTTGGTTGTTCTTTATTTGAATTTAAGTCTGCTATAATTGACAGTGACACTTTCCTTTTTTATAAAGTTTTTTTTTTGTATATTGGCGCCTTGTATTTCTTTTTTATATTCATTTCCCTACTTACTAATCATTTAATTGTGCTTTTATGGGTTGTGCTAATCATTTGGTGTGCCCTAAATGTATTTTTAGACGTAATCAAGTTCTGGAGGGAGGACCGACGGCCGTCATGGCCCACGCACAATGTTCCGCCTGAAGGATTAAGTGCGGAAATCAAACCCTCTATCATAGAACATAGAAATAAATTATTTATCTATATAAGGGCGAATTCCACCAAACTTTTATACCTTTTTATTTGAATTTTTGACAGCTTTTCCATTCAAAAACCTCATATGTCAATTTTATTCCACGGATAAAAGATATCTGATTTTGGTGAAATCAGCCCTAAGTGTTTTAAAGCATCTGTGAAAGAATAACGAAATTAGCTTCAATAAAATTAAAGCCCGTGATTTCTCACCTTTAAACTCTATAGATAATGATTATGACATCAGCACAAAATCAATGCTGATGTCATAATCATTATAGAGTTTAAGAACTCATTAAAGTTCACAAAAAACGAAAATATACCTAAAACAATGCTTCCATTCCGCTTTGAACGGTGTAAGATAATGTTTCGCCAACCCGCGCAGGGCGGCAACGCCGTCACGATCCATTCTTCTTGAAAACCTTCAAATACCTTTTGTTTCAGCTTCAAACAACATAAAGAACAATCAGAAGTTAAGATAAAGAGTCTTTTCTTCTGCACAGTGTAACAAAATACGTGTTTTATGGACGAAATCCCGAAGTTTTCCCTACTTGTTGATTATCGCGCAACAGTTTTATTAGGTTCCTTTGTTATCAGTCGACGGAAAAACGACTTTTTTTTGCTGCAATTTTCCTTTGGTTTATTTGTGTGAATTGTTCAAGTGTATTGTTTAGGATTTTCTTTTGTTTATCCTTGAATATAACGTCAAAGAAGAACGTTTTGGGAAAAGTGGGATTAAATTGTAAAAAATGCTGTGAATAAGCACGCCCCTGATAGAGTTTTTTTTTTTTACAAAATACATCTATGTTCGTAGAAAAATAATGCACATTTTCCAAAATAATAAAATTGGCGCCTCTTCTCCACGTATAATTGAAAAATATATATTGGTATTTACATTCTAAGACTTACCTCGAAAATTCAGGCACCAAAACTCGCACGGACCGCTATCGTACACAATGTTTTTTTAAAACATGCAAAGCCAAAAAATATTTTTGTAATATTTTTCTCCCGAAAGCGCGACCGTGCCTGTGGGCTGTCGGAGCGTAACTGCAAAGACAGACTGACTACAGTTGCTAGTACCTTTACCTGTTACATGCTAGGGGCGGCCTAGGGGTGGGAACTTTCACGTAACGTAGCTGTTATTTTTACTCGGAGCTGAAAAATGAAGAAACCGATACTTTGTAATACTATTTTAATTTAAAAGAGTGCCGAAGGATGTGTCCAGGAAGTGGTGAAGGGCGGGTGTTCTGAGGGTCTGGATTATGTAATTTTGACGTTCGAAAAGTGCTGATTTTCAGCCTAATTTATATAAATAACTTTTGATTTGTCCACGGAGTTTCTCGCTCATTCTTTTCCATAGGAACTTACTACGCTTTAGAATGGGCAACTAGCTTCATCTTTCTGACTGACCTAGTTCTTGATAAAGTAAAAGTGCCTGTAGTTGGTTTAATTGAATGCTTTGAGTTTGTTTGATAATTGGATGTGTTGATTTATTATGAAAATTGTAGATGTAGAGCGCAGTGTTACTGTGTTTTTAATTTGGCGTAGCTCAACCTGCATAATATAATGGTATAAATGGTATTAAATATGTTTTTGAAGGTACCAGGTAGTATATTAAATTACCATTTAATTACAACGGTTCAAAAAAACGAATAATAAATAACCGGTATTTATTTATTTTTGAAGGTAAAACAAAGTACCACGAAAGCATCGCAAACATGTTATAATTTTCACGTTTTTGGGAAAAACAAAATGTTTCATTTCGTTTGAATTAGATTTTTATTAACAAAAGACCCGTGATAAAATAACAGTTCCGAAATACTCGCGCAACAACGTAACGTTTTCATTAATTCCTCGATTCCATCATTGTACGCGGTATGCTGCCCTGGCCATAAATTTTTATTCCGTTCACGTCACACTTTCCCACCCTATAACATAATTTAACCTATTGCTATCCTTCTCTCGCGCGGTACCGCAGAGTGAAGCTTTAATGGGAGGGAAAGAGATGGGTATAGTTCATTAATGTTGTCGTTAACAGCCGGGAGCGTGAGTCAGGTCTTGTTAGGGCTGGTACGCGGCGGTTTTTCCGTCGCCGCGTCTGGTCTGGTTTCCAAATTATATTAAAGTTTTGATATTATGCTTTAAATTACTTATTTTCCTGTGGGATTTGTTTATTTCTAGGAAGTTTAGGTTTTCGAGTTTCCCTGCCCACGCTTTTCCGTTAACTTTGCAAACACGATGTCGAAGTTGTTATTGAATTATTGTGACATTTAATATTTAAAGTGTATGTACAGTGATGTTTTCTGAGAATTTATGGATATTTGTCATTATTGTTGTGCGTGTTATATTCTTAGAACAAAGTAATGTCATAATATTTAAAACGTTCGCATCTTAAGTAGTAAAAGGACTGAGAAAATCGTGCATTTTAATTGTAGTGATAGTATTTTTATTTCACGAAGCGACAAAGCGCTTTACTTATTTTTACCGCGTTCACAAACATGCTGGGAATGTGTGTGTAAGCGCGGCTCTCGGTACCGTCCGAAACAATGTCTTAGTCGGAAGACTCGGATATGTGCGTGCGTGTGTGGTATGTGCTGACGCTACTCGACTTCACGCACTCATTCACAGCGTGTTTCTACACTTAGTTACCACAAGTAAACCGCGCGTCGCCTCGTGAGTTAAAAATATTGTAACAGATATTGATGAAAGGATAACTCTTTTTTTGTGTTCACTTTTTTTTTTCTCATAAACAAATGTAAAAAAAAACATCCGATTTAAAAAAAAAAACACTACAAAGCGCTAAATAACTTTAATTTTAGAAGTCGGTGTCGTTGGTTCCGCATTTTCGTTTTTTGACAGCGACTTCCGAAATTAAATTTATTTATCGCTTTGTAGTGTTTTTTTTGAAGTCTGTTGTTTTTTTTTTTGGAAAAAAGTTTTTATGTTTCACTCTTTAGTTGTACCTACCCCACACAAATTAAATTAACACTAGTGCACTGAAGAATTGAAGACACCGACTAGAAGAATCATCAAAATTCGCATAGAAATGCCGGAGATGCAGTACATTTATGCATATAACTTCATACATAAGAATAATTACCTAATGTATTATATACTAAAACCTTGCTGAAAGTATGTCAATCACTTTAGTGAAAGAATTATTAAAATCGGTTTATTAGTTTTTGAGAAAATGGCAGACATACAAACATACATACATACGGGTCGAATACAGAACCTCCTTTTTTGAAGTCGGTTAAAAAGGCACATTGTTTTTTCTGAAACTTCCAGCCCTAGCCATACTCCGACATATGTCGATTGGGCAGGGCGGGCATAACAGTTTCCTCTTTATGAACATCAGATTAGCTAATTAAACAAGTATAACACCTTCAGTTGCGGAAACAACACCAACGTTTGATCGTGACTAAGGTTTTATACGAAGCGTGTATGAACGTAATTTTTTACTGTTCTGCTAATTGGTACAATTGTAGGAAAAATGATAAGGTTAATTTTTTCGGTAATTTAATTTTGTTTTTTTTTTCTGAGAAACTTTGTGAGTGAGACCACTCTGTTTTATTGCGGGGGATTTTTTTGTTATGAAACTGACTGGAAAATTGGTGGAATAGTTTATTAGGCTATGGAAAAATTGTTCTGAAAATCAGGGTTTTATGACTATGAAAAGATTCAGGCTTATGTTATATCGTTATGTCGATATTTTCGATTTCTATAGAATAATAATACTGTGCTTGTATTTTTATTGTGTAGCTTACAACTCGTGAGCCCCGTGGGATTTCCAATCTGCAAAAATGACGAACTTCCATAACATTTCAGACTCCAATCTACATGGTCTTCACATGATCTGACCAAGATTTTGTCTGGACTTTAAAAGAGACTGTGACCTCTGAGTTTGTTTCGGCATTTTTTCTCAGAGTAGTCAGATAGGAAACGCCGACCTCATCTAGCTTTCAAACAATATGATTGACGTGTAAAAGTGTTTGTACAAACCTACTTACAGAAATAAATCATTTATCATTTAACAAGTTTCATCCCCATTTAACCGCTTAGGGCCCTTTATACACGGCACGGTTTCTTTACGCTACGGCGTATAAACCGCGCCGTAGAAAAAACGTGTCCGCGTACAAGCTTTCATAGTGATCCATACAACACTGACAACCGTGCCTACACACGGTGAATAAGCCGTAGTTTTTCACGTCAAGAAAAACGTGTCAAAAATCGTTCCTTTATTGCTCACTTTCGATAATAACTATATGGAACTCTTGTGCAAAATTGCATGCTTCTAAACTGAGCGCCCAGAAGCATGCAATTTTGCACAAGATTTAGGCTGTGCGTTTTTTGTCAGTGAATGAATGAATGAATTTAAGAATTTTGATTAAATAAAAAAAAAATTGTGAATTTTTTTGAGAAAATGTAGTTAACTATTTACACTAGATACTAAATGAAATGACTAACAAACTTACTATACAAATAAATACAAAAACAAAGGACACTTAGGCGTCGAAGTACTCGTCAGCATCGCTGTCATCCGGAAACTTTCCCAGAAGACTGGCAGCATTGCCACGTTGAATGGCAATGCTAATTCTTTGGCCAAAGAACGACCTAGCCCTCTGGTCACGTGAAGTTTCGACCAGCTGGCGAGAAATGAAAAAAGATGTTTGTAACATAATTTACTTACTTAGAATTGTTGAACGTTGTTACCAGCCTGAATCGCGGACTTATCAAAAGCCATTGAACGATACTGAACGAGACACAATTGAAGTTTTATTGTTATTACGTCGAGGGGCGTTTAGTCTTACCAAGGGGTATCGTATTACCCAGTAACTGGGTTGTGGAGGTCAGATAGGCAGTCGCTTCATGTGAAATACTGTTATTTAGCTTCATCCGGTTAGACTGAGTTGGAGAGCAGTGGTGGCCCAGTGATAACGACTGCGACTTACGAGTTGTAGGTCGTAGGTTCGAACCCAGACAGGCGCTTTACTTTGTGTAAACTATTTCATCACCACTGCTCTCAAAACGGTGAAGGAAAACATCGTGAGGAAACCGGCATGTCCTAGAA
The DNA here is from genome assembly GCA_945859645.1 of Amphipoea oculea. NCBI lineage: Eukaryota > Metazoa > Arthropoda > Insecta > Lepidoptera > Noctuidae > Amphipoea > Amphipoea oculea. The sequence continues at coordinate 17,890,474 of OX243883.1, forward strand.
CCAAAAATTCGAAGACATGTGACATCTACCAATCCGCACTGGGCCCGCGTGGCATTCCCTCTTACCGAAAGGAGGCCTGCGTCCCAGCAGTGGGAACATTATAGGCTGATTATGTATGTTTAGACTGGAAGCCGACCCCAACATATTTGCGAAAAGGCTAGGCAGATGATGATGATGAAGTCGAGGGGCGTTCAGTGTCCCACAAAGTGTTAAGGAAAAAGGAAACAGAGCATAAAAATGAGTGCTACATTAAAATAACTTGCAAGTAACAAGAAAACTAACCGCTGAAAGTTTATGAATTCCACTCAGAATCCCCCCCACGCTCGCCCCCGCACCCGCCCACGTATTCTTAGAAAAACAAAAAGGCTGTTATTCCTAAAATTTCTAGGAAAAGTGATGCATTGTTGTACAAACAGTTCAATATTTTAATGGAATACCTACGCACTGAAATATTTTTTTTATTCTTTCTTTCCAAGATCATCTATCTTGTGGAAATGTTTGAAACTTGGAAAGCAATTTGCCATGTGGTTCTTCACAAAAAGAACAACTTCGAATGCACTCAAATCTGTGTGGTTCTTTTCTCAAAAGACCATTTCAGGCACTAATCTACATTGTTCTCACATGCACTGAAAAAAATCTTTTTTAACTACAGCATATTAAAGCGATTTCATTAAGACTTACTGACTTTATACAGTAAGAAGAAATGTTTGTAAAACAGTAAAAGACAAAACAGTAACTTTTAATTCTTTAATGATTGAACTATATTACTACGATACTACTTATTTACTGAAAAAAAAAAAACAAAAAAGAAGGAACCACCATTACTGTTATTTGAACGATATCACTAAATGAATAAAACAGTTAATTTTGTGACCTTTTAGCTACTTAAAAATTTAAAGTTTATTTAGTTTATTATTCTCAGCAAGCCTTTCATTTGATACCCATATTGTAGGAGTGCATTAAAAATAACTAGTCCGCCATCTTGGGTGTTCCGCCATGTTGGATTTAGAATGACATCACACAGCTAACCATGCATTGTCATCCAAACTAAACGTGTATAAAAAACTTCAGCTCAATCGGTTGAAAAAATCTGCTTCAAAATTGAGTTGCAAGAGTCCACCCGAACGATCATATTTATATACATTGCATGTTAAATAAAACCTTGTAAAAGGGCCGTGTATGCCGCAAAAAACGTATATTTCAACACTCTCAAGGGAATCATTTATAGTGTACTTCCCGTTGACCTAGAATCATGAAATTTGGCAGGAAGCAAGGTCACGTAGTACAAGTAAAAGTAAAAAATCCGAAAACCGTAAATTTGTAAGTAGTTACCGTAAAAATAAATCCCGTGATAAACTATTTACATACCTACTTTTTACGAAACCCTCGATGCGCGAGTCCGACTCGCTCTTGGCCGGTTTTTTTCCTATATGCACGTGTTTCTGTGACAATAATACACACATATGCTATTTATAAACTTTGTAAGGAACAGAAACATAAAATGCTGTATTTCCTCTCTTAATTAGTTTCACACCCACGAGAGGCGGTTTTCTTTTGTTTCCTGAGATCATCAAACAAACTTTTTAAACCTACTAAAATGAGCACAGCACTGAATTGTTCTAGCCGGTTCGGCTCGTGTAGACTCTGAACATTTTCTGTTTGAACAAGGTGTTCTAATTAAGCATTGAGTTTAAGGTTTCGAGTTAAAGCTGGGAACTTTAAATTGGACACAGATGTTCTAAAGGCAAACCTACCAAAATCCTTCAGTTATCTTTAGTTTATTTATCTGCTTGTAAAGTCTGGGAAATTAATTGTTACCTAAACAAATTAAATTGTCCATATATACAATTAATCATTAATGATTGCCTCGTGGGTCGAGTGGTCGCACTACTGCTGAGCATGAGGTCCTGGATTCGAATCCCGGGTCAGTATTATAGACGATATATAACACATACTAGCAATGCCTTTTATTGTTTTTCAATCCAACAACATTCAACGCATTATTACCTCCTGACAGAACACCCGTCTGGTCGGAGGATCCTCCCTTTTCTATAGAGGATGAGTGAGATCTACTTCCTGTTCCTCATGCCTGTTGCCTAGCCTTTTCCCAACTATATTGGGGCCGACTTCTAGTCTTATTATTATTTTACATGGAGCGACTGCCTGTCTGACCTCCACAACCCAGTTATTGGGTACGATACCCCTTTTTTGACCGACTGTCAAAGATCTACGAATGACAGTCGGGACTAATGGCTTAACATGCTTCCAGAGACGCGGGGAAGTGTTTCGATATGTAATGAAGTGTCACTCATCCAAGCACCGACCTCGGCTTGCGTTGCTTAACCTTGAAGATCGACCCGAGTGGCTGTTATTTTTAGCCACGAGCCCCCTTTTATGAACTTGGCTAAATTCAAAATTGTCTGTCCACAGAGCAACATCCCAGGCCCGGCCCCCCTAGGTTCGCGTGCTCACGTACGGATCCCACTCCCTCGAAGAGATGAGGCCTGTGTCCCAGCAGTGGGACTAGGCTGATTATGGATAGCATTATTTACGTTGTTGAGCAGACGTATTTTTCAAACATATGAACAATGTCCTTCAAAATCCTTCGGATTGTGATCGAAATTGTGTTACGCAATCGGAGTTCCGGGTTGAATGCCCAGGGTACACCCAAAGCTCACCGTCCGATCAGGACCAGGCCCGTGCCTGACAGCGCGTATGTGTTCCACGCGGGCCTCAAAGAGATGTCAGCATAAAGGAAGGGCTGTTAGGGCCGAAGCCTGCCGGGGTTGCGGGATTGTACGAAAGAGTTACCGCTACCCCGAAACCCAAAGGGCTAAGGAAGGAACAAGGGTGGGTTTTAGTCAGTAAGATTCTGACACTCCCTTCCACTCCACCCAGAGCGGGAGGGGTCATTTGATGATTTCCAATCAACAAAAAAAAGGATACACCCAACATAGGTACAATTAAGTAGCACTACGATCCAAGTTGAAAACTTTCTAGACACACTCCTAACACTAAAACACTTAGTTCTATCTACAAGTTGGTAACTACAATAGAAATTTACTGAAGTGCTCGAAGTGCTCATGTTTTGGTAATTTTAGAACTGTTAGATTAGTTCAATTGCTTCTAACTTAGTTAGTTATATGATTTTCATATCAGAGGGACTTTAACCTTAAAGTTATAAGTAGTTTAATGGCTCTGCCATTATATTGCATCAATATAAATATTGTAGACTAAAGTGATTTCATTTTTCAAAATTCAGCGTTTTAATGTTAAAACAATGTATTTTTGAATTATTTATTGTACTCAGAACAGTGAAGGAAAACATCGTGAGGAAACCGGCATGTCCTAAAGCCAAAAATTCGAAGACATGTGACATCTACCAACCCGCTCTGGGCCCGCGTGGTGGATTATAGCCCAGTCTCAAAGAGAGGAGGCCTGTGTCCCAGCAGTGGGAACATTATAGGCATTGTAGCGGTATCTACAACGCCACATGTGAACAACGCGTCATACTGACGTCACGCAAATCCTGCATCTCGCAAGCAGAGTTTACCGCGCAACTAGCATAGATACAACAGCCCGACATGAATCATCGGGCAGTTGCCCGCCAGACACAACACCCGTCTGGTTGGAGGATCCTCCCTTTTCTATAGAGTATGAGTGAACTTTACACCCTGTTCCTCATACCTCTATAGCATTTTTATTTCTGTATTATAATCCATTTTGCTGTACCAACCTATCCAAAAATTATACCAAAAACAAAAAACTGATCCAAGTAATGTCTGTTTTATCCGATGTAAATGTAAACAAATCCTGTTGCCGTAAAGACATGACAGTTAAATTAATTATGTGATAGAAACGAGTACATGTTGCTCACATATTTACAAACAATGTAAAAGTAGACGATTTTCATTAAACAAATAACAAGTAAGTGACTTACCAACTGAATTTCGACAAACAGTAATACGACAAGATTTTATTTCGACACTATGGAACTCCGACACGTCTTCATTTCGACAATACTTTAGTTCGAAATGCCTTAAGTCCGACACATAGACTTTTAGATTGTCCTACGGAGCAGGACCAGCACGTTTCCAAGCGTTCTTATCTTGGATATTGTCCTCTAATTTGTAGGAGGCTTGTTTACAGAGTGTACACCGTGTCTAAACACAAATTGGCATCTACAGGACGTTTTCTGATCTATTTGTTGACATTTCCATTAGATTTCTATGAAACCGACTATAGGTACAAAATGTACAAAGGGGCTTGAAAGTTTTGGCCCTAAAATCAGCCGCCATTTTGATTTTTTTTCAGAATCGCGGTGCACAACAAAAGTTATATATTTAGATAGAGGACATTAATACAAACAAAAAATGTAATATAACATAATATATCCTAAAGCGTCAGGTTTCGGAGTTATTCACCAAAATATAAGTCGAAAACAACAAGGATTTTTTTGTTTTTTTCCCTCTAGGTAAGCATATTGAACTATTGAGGTAATAGAAACGTTATGAAACCTTTATGGAGAAGAAACAAAAGAAGAATAGACATTTTTCAAATAAATAATTAAACACTGCAATTTATAGTTCGTTTTTTAATCCCAGAGACTATTCTGACAAGTGTAATGTCAAACTTCTATACTAAAGAAACGAAAACACAAAAGACTTAAATGTCAGATTAGTCTCTAGGATTAAAAAACGAAATATAAATTGCCGTGTTTAATTATTTATTTAAAAAATGTCTATTCTTTATTTGTTTCTTCTCCATAAAGGTTTCATAACGTTTCTATTACCTCATTAGTTCAATATGCTTACCTGGAGCCTGGAGGGAAAAAAAAAAACAATAAAATCCTTGTTGTTTTCGACTTATATTTTGGTGAATAACTCCGAAACCTGACGCTTTAGGATATTATGTTATATTACATTTTTGTTTGTATAAGTGTCCTCTATCTAAATATATAACTTTTGTTGTGCACCGCGATTCTGAAAAAAAATCAAAATGGCGACCGACCTTAGGGCCACCCTCCATACAAAAATCTTCAAACCCCTTTACAAGGGGTAGTCTTATCGCTAAGAGCAATCTTTTAAAGACAACCTTTGGATGGATTTAAAAAAGGAAAAGAGACAATACTGTAGTCTGTGGTGTAACATTTACATAATACAATAAACACATAAACAAATCATATTCGGAACGCCAGTGCCATCTAGCAGCGCTTGACAGAGTCTAGCCTGAGATCGTGGGGGGTCGAAGACAACGCGAGAGAACGATGTGGAGCTCTCTTGGACATCGGACATCATACGAACAACATGTGCTCAGAAATTGTCCGCGTTCCGTATCTGGTTGTATCGTTTAGGTACCTATAGTGTGTGATTTGCTAGTGTGATTATTTTGTTCGTGAAATTATAATCTGATTTGAACTGCAAACCGTTTTTCTATTGCGCAATAACCAACACTATACTTACAGTATTCGCCCATAGTAGTTAAAATATGGCTGATAATAACGAGACACACATGCCTTCTCCGTTATATTAATATCATCAATCATAAAACGGGAGCAATGAAAATATAATGATTATATTTAAAGGAGAGAGGAAGTGTTTTTGATGATATTTTTTCCTGTAGGGGGGAGTCCCTGGTGTCCTGAAATACAAGTCACGGCTTAGTTTAGGCACCAGTCTCCCACAAATGAACATTGTCCCTCATCATAATTATTCTTTTTTCCATTGTAAGTTTTGTTAATAAGTGTTATTTGTGGAAGAAAATAAATAAAAACATTTATTATTTAGTGTTTCTTATCCTAATTTTAAAAGTAGACAAAGGTAAAGGTACCTACTTAGCTTAAAGTTTCATAAGTCCTAATCTTTCGAGCACTTCCAATTAACTAGTAAGGGATCAAGCCTTCGCATAACTTATTAAGTTAACATGAAGCGGGTTCAATTATATCTTAGAAAGCCCACGAGCGCGACTTAACTTTGAAACTTTGCAATTTACTAAAAGTAACTTGTAAGGTATCTGAACTGTTTAAAACAATCTTAACTCGGGTAATGTGATGTAACCATACAGCCTTCGCCAGGAATGTTGAGGTGAAAATTATAAAGGACTTGTGAGCCCCGTCTCCTTCGCACGGTTTATAAATTTCATCCCCCATTCGTTCCCATCGTTCCAATTGTGCGCGACAATTCTAGTAGCTTATAAAGATCAAATTCGCAAAACACGTATTCGTTTGTATGAAACTGACAGGTCTCAAGAACGCATTCTCTCGTCGGCCGCACTGGAATAAATTCATACTTCCATACTTAATATTATAAATTCGAAAGTAATCTGTCTGTCTGTCTGTCTGTTACCTTTTCACGCCTAAACCACTGATTTCGATAGATAGATTGCATCCCGGGGAAGGACATAGGATAGTCACTTCTGCAGGTGAAACCGCGGGGCGCAGCTAGTTCTCTATATGACTTTGAAAACCGCATAAAAATCCGTTGCATGGTTTAGAAGACCAACACAACAGACATAAAAAGCGTTTTCAATTTATAAAATGTATGTTTTTTTTTTGCGAAAAGCACAAACCCGGTCGAAGTGGAGGTGCTTGGTGGAGTCCTATGTCCAGCAGTGGACGTCTTTCGGCTGTATGATGATCATTTATATCAATATCAAAATATTTTATTTCACATAAACCTACATAGGCACTTATGAATACGTCAAAAGCAAGGTGCACGGTTCCAATTAGTCGTCCTATGGAGAAGAGCCGGCCAGAAACCCCACGGTTAGGAACTCTTTAAAAAATAATTGGATTTTCCAATGTTTTCAAATCACAGTGTAAAATTATGTATGAGAGAATACTGTAGGTAGGTCTGTAAACAAGTAGAGGTACCCGACACAATAGAAAAAGGTCTACAAATCTAAAGCCAACAAGGCTTAATATCGATCTCGTAGATCTATCTATACCTACTAATAATAAACCTGAAGTGTTTATTTGAACGCGTTAATCTATGGAAACAGTTACAAGTCGGATCGGAAAAAATATTTTTTGTATTTGATGGCACAATTCTTGAGGGAGGCTATTTATCATCACGCTGCGGCCCCTAGGAGCCGAGCAAAATGAAAAAAGTCAGAATGAATGCTAAGTGAAAACGATGTAATAGCGCGGGTGGGCGATGGGGTGGGTCGGAGGAACAAGAAATTTCACGCGGACGAAGTCGTGTGCAGAAGCTAGTAGATATGAGGGGTCTAGATTCAAAACCGCTTCTGTCACAAATTATCGTCATGCGATGTTTTCATGTGGCAACATTCTTTATTATTTCATTTTGCATTGTACTAAAACAGAAGTGAGCAAAGTCGCCTCTATCCTATACAAAAAGTCCCTTGAAATACTTGCTTAAGTGCAAAACCGACTCTATTCAAAACATTGGATGCAAAAGCAACACTGTCGAGGCTCGACCAATGACAGCATAGCATGTTGTTGAGAGATTTAATGGCGCCCGGCTATAACAATGAAAGCACCTGGTCAATACCACTTCCGTTTTGCAGAATGCAATAGGTACTATTTGTCGAGAGTTAAAAACAGGTCAGGCCGTTTTTTATTGCGAGGTGAAGTAAACTATAAAACAGGTCTTGGTGTTGCAAAAAGTGTAATGAAACGAGGTGTGGTGTGACCACATTATCTGATTACAATATTCGAGATGTACCTTTACAGGTGAATGTCAGTGCATTGAAGCTCAATGACGTTGATAAGTTGTTACCGAAACATTTTAGTGATAACTGGAAAGCAGAGGAACAACTTTCATTCTATAAAAACGCTCTTGAAAAAATTCCCGATGTTGGTGGCGATGAGCAAAACGAGGACATATGTGAACACTTAGAAGAAGTAGGCATGAGTATTTGATTTTAATGATTAAATAAGTGACACTTCCTTATTTGTATGAATCTTTCGTTTTATTTCAATATACCTACCATATAAGCTAATAAAATATTTTGCATGTCTCCCTTTTACATAATATTGCATGAAGTTTCAATTAACTGCAAAAGCGCTTCTATTAAGAACACTGAGTGACAGAAGCGCCTCTATCCAAGGATGAATTTCAAAACCGCCTCTATCCAATTTTCGAACTTGATTAAATAACATTACGTTCCACGTATTGGAAAATACTCTTAAATTTTACTACAAACTACAGTAGTTAGTTGGTAAATTTAGATTGTACATTAAGCAATTCTACTAGAAACTATAGCGTTTGGGTCTCTAGCTCAAAATCGCAAAAAGTGAACAGAGGCGGTTTTGCATCTATACCCCTCATATACAAGGTGAATTAAATTAAACTGCGTATATCTAAGAACGTTCCTAGTCTGTATACAAAAATTCGACAAAATATATTCAATAGTTTAGTCACTATAGCGTCTATAGCTAGTCAAAGATTGGCAAAACCGATAGTCGGCCCACTGCTAGGTATTTCAACTCAGCCTATCGCAGTCCACTGCTGGACATAGGCCTCTCCGAGACTGCGCCACAACACCCTGTCCTCCGCCTTCCGCATCCAGTCTACCCCAGTCACCTTCTTTAGGTCGTCCGTCCATCTAGCTGGGGGGCGTCCCACATTACGCTTGCCGGTACGCGGTCTCCACTCCAGGACTCGTCTGCTCCACCGGCCATCAGTTATTCGACAGACATGGCCAGCCCACTGCCACTTCAGTTTGCTTACTCTGCAAGCTACATAGCTTGCAGAGTAAGCAAACTGAAGTGGCAGTGGGCGGTAACTCCGGTTCTTTTCCGGATAATTTCATTCCTGATTTTATCCTTCAAAGAGACTCCGAGCATAGCTTGCTCCATAGCGCGCTGAGCGACCTTGAATGTGTAGACCAGCCCGACCGTCAGTGTCCACGTTTCAGCACCGTATGTCATGACGGGCAGGAGGCACTGGTTGAAGACCTTAGTCTTCAAACACTGCGGTATAGGCGACGAGAAGACTTGACGGAGTTTTCCAAATGCTGGCCAACCCAACTGGATCCTTCTAGGTAGGTTACTGGGTATTTAGTTTCTTTAAAAATTACTTTTGTAATTTCAATTTTATGATTTATTTGTTACGTGCTATAGATATCGAAGTACACAATTCAGTCTTAAGAGGCCAATTACTTTCTATTCCCTCTATATTTTAAAATCAAAGCAGCTGTGAACCTTCTTTGATTACCAAAACTACTTAAATAAAAAATTCAACCCTTTCAACTGAAGCTTTCAACAGTTTCACCCGCAACTATAAAATGAAAAGCGAATTCAAAATGAATCAAAACACCAGCGGCATTTACATCACTCTGAAAATTAGACGAATTTGCAAAATGCATAATGCATTTATTTGACCACCCTATTTCACCCCCACTGCGAATTTTACTATGCAATTCTCAACCTTGTCTCTAACAACTAGAGTTAATTTTACTTTGAATTGTGGCGGGGGTTTATTATGTTTTAAAGGGTTGAAAACGTGTTTTACATCAGAATCTGAATGGGGTTTTATTCGCCGTTCTGTTATTACAAACTCGTTTACAAATGAACATACTTAGAAACTAAGTTTATTCTTAACATGCCTCTAATTCATGTTCGCAGTGATTGGAGCGTGTTCAAAAATGGCTGTGGTGATCTATTTATGACTAGCTGCTGCCCGCGACTTCGTCCGCGTGAAATGCTTTTTTTTTCTAAAATAAAAGTAGTCTAAGTTACGCCTTACTACTTTAGCTATCTGCCAGTGAAACTCCCGTCAAAATCGGACCAGCCGTTTCAGAGATTAACCGGAACAAACAGACAGACAAAAATTGTAAAAAATGTTATTTTGGTATATAAAGTACCTACTGTGTATATGTTGCAGTCAAAACTCATAACCAGTCAAAAGTACTTTTAACTGAAAAAATCAGGCAAAAGTAATTTTGACTGAACACGTTGGTCAAAAGCAGTTTTGTCTGAAAATCGGTAGTCAATAGTGATTTTAACTGACAATATTTGGTTAAAAGTGATTTTGGCTAAAACTCTTAGTCAAAACTAGTTTTAACCAATAGAGCATCAGTCAAAATAACTATAATCAGTTAGTAGGATGTAATAATAGATTTCATGTTGTAAATTCGTTTATTACGAAGATTTAGTTTAAGGTTTAGATAAGTAATACAAAATATGAGCAGCATCAATTACTTATGTCGTAGATTTCTTCAGCCGGTAAAAAATATTTGATAGGTTCTGTGTTTGTAACTAACTTTATAATACTACAGACTTCAATTATGTTAAAGCTTTTTAATCTACTGTACTGTAACGGCGTTTTCTTTTCTGCAAATTTTGCGTCTTCCACTTCTATTGTAAATTTTTCAAATTGTTCTTTTGTCACTAAATGACTATCTTTCATATCTTCTATCGCTAAAATACTTCCTAAAAAACGTTATTTCTTTTCGTGCTCACTCATTTTTAACTAATATATTCTATTGATTTTCTAATTACTTATATTTAGTTTTAAAAAACTTTATAAGCGCGTTTCTTCGTAATTTATGTTGCCCACCTTAACTTTTTAAGAGTTTTGACTGATAGAACCAGTCAAAACTACTTTTAACGAAATTAGTCAGTCAAAACTACTTTTAACCAGCTCCATTGGGCAAACCTAGTTTTGACTATTATTTCAGTCAATAGTACTATTGTCGAGAGCTTCCAGTCAAAAGTACTTTTGACTGATTTTGTTAGTTAAAAGTACTTTTGACTGGTTATGAGTTTTGACTGCAACATATACATCTTAGCGTTCCACCAAAAGCATCAGTGGAGATAATATATCAGTAGGGATATAAGGAACAGGGGAAGCATTTTATGTAAATTAGGTTGCTAGACTCATAATAACCCTCAACGTTAAAAAGTTATCTAAAGACCGATTCCCGTAATTAAGAGTGAGGCCACACGATGCGTTAACGGTGCAGTGCGGCGCCGGAGCGGTGCCGCACCGTCATCCTACATACAAATCACTATGCCATGTCACACGATGCGTTGAGCCGCCGTGCGGCGTCGCATCGTGGCGCGCCGCGCTTGTGACCTGCGAGACGAGGCGGGGAGGGGTGATGCGCTGCGGCGCGCACCACGGTTAACAGCGTTCTACTGCGGTGCCGCACCGCCCGTGTGGCACCCTATAGCTCGAATTAATTGCGTTCAAAATCTTGTCGCAATCTCATCTTAGCTGTCAAGTTTGACAACATTAAAGACTTCGACAAGAGAAGAAGAAACTTGTCAAAAATGTTTGGAAATCATAGGTATTTTTGACAGATTGAGACTGAGATCAGACTGTGAACGTTCTTAAAATTACGGGGATTGCCCGTCAGATCTAATGTAGTGCCAAGATCCTTACCTCTACAAACCTTACATCTTGGTCAAAATGTACGGCTTGTCCGTTTCGCGGCCGTCGCACAGACACTCCTATGGGCTTATGGTAAGAAATTAAGTCACTGGGCTTTAATGTTGTGTCATTCAATAGTAATGGAACGATCAGGCTTAAAGTTATGGCGAATTAGGCTCCTTGTTGCTGCGTCCGGTTAGGCTGGAAGCCGACCCTGTATAGTTGGGAAAAGGCTAGGCAGATGATGATGAGTGCTGACTTTCGTCATACAAGGAGGTTTTCAGCAAAATTGTATGCTTCTAAGCCCAACGGTTTAAGCTGTGCGTTGTCTGTCAGTGTAAGAATCATCATCATGTGCCTAGCCATTTCCCCACTATCTTGGGGTCGGCTTCCATTCTAACCGGATTCAGCTGAATACCAGTATTTTACATGGAGCGACTGCCTATCTAACCTCCACAATCCAGTTACTGGGTAATACGATACCCCTTGGTAAGACTGGTTGTCAGACTTTCCGGCTTCTGAAGACCCGCAACGACTGTAAATGATCCAAGAATGACAGCCGGGTCCAACGGCTTTACGTACTTTCCGAGGCAGTTTCACTATCGATGAAAGAATAAGAATTTTATACATAGAAGATACTTACTTATTCTTCACTCGGCTCGACACGAGAACGATGAATATGGCTTATCTGTTTATCGTGATGTCAGTTACATAATCAGCCTATAACGTTCCCACTGCTGGGACACAGGCCTCCTCACTGTGAGAGGGAGTGGGCCGTAATCCACCACGCGGGCCCAGTGCGGGTTGGTGGATGCCACATGTCTTCGAATTTTTTGGTTCTAGGACATGCCGGTTTCCTCACGATGTTTTCCTTCACCGTTTTGAGAGCAGTGGTGATGAAATAATTTACACAAAGTAAAGCGCCTGTCCGGGTTCGAACCTACGACCTACAACTTGTAAGTCGCGGCTGATACCACTTGGCCACCACTGCTCTGCTGTCAGTTAGCGCTCTTCAATATTTTATTGTATAGACGCCAAGCACATCAAGGTACTACAATCTGTCAAATTTCTTTAATAGATTCTCAACTTTATCGCTAAATTATAAGGTTCAAAGTTGATTGGGTAAATTTGACAGTTTCGGGTCGCTTGATATGCTGGCGTCTGTACCACCAGCACCAATATGTTTTCTTTGTGTTTATCAGAAAGGTCAGGTGCGTATAATCCCAACAGTGCGTGTATGACAAGTGGGGTAATGGGTTTCATTTTGACAGTTCAACAACATTCATTGCGTTATTTACGCTGTTGAGCAGACACATTTTTCGAACATATGAAGCAATGGATTAGCAATATCCTTCAAAATGATCCTGATTGAAATTGATAGTGTATAACGCGATTGGGGTGTGGAATAATAAAACACAATCCAAAAATTTACATCATACATTAATCATTCCGAACTAAGAAAACAATATTGTCCGTTTTCACACATTAATACCAATCACAAATAAACCTTGTAGTGTTTCAATAGAGTTCAATTTACAACTCCGTGTGGGTCGAGGGGAATTTCTTGAGGACTGCATGGTAAAGGTTGTAAAAGGCGTATACTGATACACTGATGATCACGAATAGTGATCCTCCGAAAACGAAACTGAGGAAGTTTCCATCAATCATAGTGGTACCCTGGAGACTGGAAGCCTGGCCTTGGAACAGCTCTTTGGGGTTAGAGCCTTGAGCCTTCCGCTCCTCCATCATTTTCTTCATGACTGACAGCCTTTCTTTAAGCTCGTCTATCGATTCCACCATGTCTTCTGAAACTGTAAAATTTGTATTTTAACAGCGTTTTTTACAAATCACCATTTTTTTTTAAGTCGATGGGTACGGAGATGGAGTTGGCAGGAGCAAAGACAGTACTGTCCATTTACAGCTATTTTACCTCAAACAGCAACCTTATATTAATGACAATAAAGAGCACTGATATTGATGTTCCCACTGCTGGGACACAGGCCTCCTCTCGGTGAGAGGGAGGGGCCGTCATCCACCACGCGTGCCCAGTGCGGGTTGGTAGATGTCACATGTCTTCGAATTTTTGTTTCTAGAACATGCCGGTTTCCTCACGATGTTTTCCTTCACCGTTTTGAGAGCAGTGGAGATAAAGTACGACCTACATACAAGTTGTAGGTCATAGGTTCGGACCCGTTACCACTGGGCCACTGCTCGTCTCCTTCTAATCATATTAAAATACTAGGTGCGCCCCGCGGTTTCACCGGCATAAGTTTCGATCCCGTAGGAATATCGGGATAAAAACTGTCCCATGTCCTTTCCCGGGACTCAAACTATCTCTATACCAAATTTCATCTAAATCGGTTCAGCGGTTTAGGCGTAAAAAGGTAACATACAGACAGACAGACAGAGTTACTTTCGAATTTATAATATTAGACAACATAACCACAAAATTCCAACCAACCATTGGCGATAAGACCGCCCATTGTGTCACCCATTGTAAAGTTTCTTTATTTATCTCTGTAATTTATGTTGTACATAATAAAGAGTATTCTATTCTATTCTAAATTCTAAAGCCTGTGTAAATCAGAACATTTCGAAAGTTATGTAGGTACTTATAGTTAGTTTTAATATTTCATTCCTATTCAGTTGACACACAAAGACTAACACTAAGCCACGATAGAGCACGGCCTGTTTAGTTAATTAATCAAAGTCTAAAATTTTGCCAGACTAACTGGTCGAGCTTAACCAATACGAACTAACTTTGTCTTGAACTTTCTGATTTATTGAAGACAAGATTGACTAATTCTCAAACCAAAATGGTTAGAGTATGAAGTATGAAGCTGTATACACCCTGTTATTGAATAAACGCAAAAACCTCTCAAGGGGTCATTGCACTCATCATTATGAACAACTTTTAATATGGGAACAAACCTGAAATCGCAAAAAAAATCAGCTGTTCCCTACATTTTGACGAGTTCTGCGAACATAAATGTAGGGTACAGCTGATTTCTTTTTTCGCGATTTTACAGGGTGTTACTACGAAACTACATATTTTGTTGGAAAACTTAATAATAGGTACTTATAACCATAATCAGTCTATAATGTTCCCACTGCTGGGACACAGGCCTCCTCTCTTCGTGAGGGAGCGGGCTGTAATCTACCACGCAGGCCCAGTGCGGGCAGAAAGATGTCACATGTCACATGTTTTAGAATTTTTGGTTCTCACGATGATTTCCTTTACCGTTTTGAGAGCAGAGGTGATGAAATTATTTAAGTAGGTACACATAATAAAGTGCTTGCCTGGGCTAGACCCACGACCTATTTACTCGTAAGTTGGGTCCGATACCACTGGAAGTACTTATCTAACTACCTACGTAAGGAGATAGTTGGGCAAAATATAGACGTATTTTTCATGTGCTGGGAGATTTTGATACACGCAGAGAGTTAGACATTTGAACTATTAAACTTAGCCATAACAGTTCCTATTTTATTCATACTAAGTTTAGGTAAGAAAGCAAAAATAAAAACGACAAAAAAATAAACTGAGAACCGCAAACCAAAAAACTATATGCTCATAAATAGAGATCGGATATTCGGATGCATATTCACCTAAAGTGGAGAAGTTGGCTAATATGGAATGAGCTTTTGTATCGATTGTACAAATCCCCAGATTCCGGAATTTTGTATTTTTTTTCTGAATATAAAATTGGATGCCTAATATTGCAAAGTAGCTAGGTAGGTAGATACCAAAATGCAATAGCAAACAACGTCAAGATAAGATATCGGACTACATATATTTAGAAGAATTTTATTTATGTAGTTCCTTCCTTCCATACTATACACCCGACTAGCTATGCATTCCCGGTGCTGGTATCCCGGGAATTTTTCAGAAAAAAAATTTTAAAAAGCCGCTCCCATACTTTCATTGCTAAAAATTCACTTAAGATAAATATGCATCCGAATATCCGATCTCTACTTATAAATCAAAGTAAGTTACTAATTTTTCGCCAAAAAAAAAAAAGAACAATCAACGAAGATCAATGAAACTGCCCCCTCCTGTTTTCGTCATTTAAAAATATTGGAACTGTATGAAGAACAAAGAACACATAAACAAAGGATTGATTGAACGAACAATCTAAGCTAACTCACTCAAGGGTCATGTACACATTGGCCCACGTTAGACCATGGCATCTTCAACCACTTCTATTCGCAATCTACAGGTTAACATTAAAAACCCGTAAGAAATCAAGATTAAGATATTTTAACACTAAGGTAAACTGATAAGCCTCTGAATAAAAATCTCCAAACATAAATATTTAACTAAAATTAGGGTCTAGTTTAATAGAAACACCTTCTTTCAACACAAAGATGACTCTTTTGTCCGAAAATCCCTCAAAAACACACAAAAATCCTCATTTCCACACAAATACAAATAAATCTACAGTTTTAAACATAAAAAGTTTTATTCCTTACCTTCAGGATCCCTGTCTGAGTTACCTTTGCCCATTTTATAAGATATTTTGCACGCACTGAGTCTGTGTTTTGTTTTGACTGTTGCAATCTATCCCGATTTTCCGACTTGTTTAAGGGAGCTAAAATGGCGGCCGCGCATGCGTAGTCCGGGTCGGGATAGGCGGGAACTATTGATCGAGTGCCTGGGAGAGTTACCTGGAATTTGAGTCTAGATTCGAGATCCTTTGTTTGAAATTATTTGTATTGAAAGGTATTGTACAGTATTCGGATTTAAAATATATTTCCTACAAGACATTTTTTTGAATAAATACTTTTTTTTATATGACTTTGTTGTAAAAGGGGTTGGTCCAGAGAGAATGTCATTGATTTCATAATTTTATAAATAGACGGGTTGCGTGCGAACTCGGCCGCTTATTCAAACAATCGACCACAACCACAAAAAGCCGCATGGGAAACCTTTGCCCAACAGTGGGACAGTTTGAGCTGATATAAGAATAATAAGAATAATATTGAAGTTATCAAACAGCCGGGTAATTGCGCTACACACTAAGAGTAGAAATGGCTTTAATTTTGACAGTTCAACAACATTCATTGCGTTATTTACGTTCTTGAGCAGAATTTTATTAAACATATGAAGCAATGGATTAGCAATGAAATATCCTTCAAATGAATTAGATTGTGATTGTAAATGTGTTACGCAATTAAAGGTGCAGAGATTAATTAAATGAATAGTCACTACAGCAGTCTACTCCTGTCTTCTAATAACAAATCAATGTATTTATTACTCTGTTCATACCTTATGCCAATCCAATTATTTTTTTCAATAGATATTAAAGGGATATGGGGTATATATATACTATCATATATCGGGATAGCCTCAGAAGTGTTACAGAAATAAAATCCAGTGATAACTCCACAGCAATTTAATCACAAAATTCACCTTTTTTTGTATTTTACAACGGTTGCGCGATGTCTGTCTGTCACAACGACTGTCAGTTATGACATTAACTTCGATTATAAATACACTATCTTAAATTAATATAATGGCTATTAACAAACAATTATTCATCTACAATTAGTTGATAATTAATAATACATTTAATTATTATCATTTAGATTAGCAATGAAATATATTTCACTATAAATTAAAAATGTTTAAACTTTAACATCTGCCTCCCTGATGCTACTTAATACAGTCAATACAACATCTATTAAAGGTATAATAATTCCCGGATTATATAGAATAATATTAATCAGACGTACATTATACTAATTAGGCTTACAGCTCGGCCTTCCTGTGAAAGCGAGTCCCTTCGCGAAAAAGAATGACGTTACTATTATCGGGATAAACAGTGTATTATTATTATATATTTTTTTTTAATACGTTTATTACGAAATGATTGAATTGAGACAGGAATCATTACTGTTATTATTATACCACAGTAACAATTCATAATGAAATAATTATTGTCATGGTCATAGAATCCAAACCAAACAGAACCTGTAGCTTGTAAGTGCTACAGACTGATACTCAAACATTAATAATGTATTATGTTCTGACATAAACATCTACACGGATGTGACATCTAGACACAACAAGCACTTGAAATGCTGATCGAGGCTTATAATTGTATGAAACACTAATCTAATATAATCGAAATAATTTTATTTAATCATAGTGCATTAAATTTGATAGTAATTTATTTATATTAAATTAATATAAATAAACACTTTAACGAACAAGAACATAGCTTTTATTTAGTTTTTATTTTATAAATTTATTTTTACTCATTATCTGAACCACTTTCTTCACAACTACTTTCCAGGTTTCTACTAAAATTTAACCAGGGCTGCATTTTGTCGATTGCTACGACGGCTTCGTAACAACGATTATTTTTGCGCGATAGGGGAGTGTCTTCGATGACATATCTATCGTTGGGAAGTACTTTTATTACTCGGTACGGACCCTGATATTTGACAGCCGGTTTTTGTGATTGACCGTCGTTAGGAACCTGTCGCTCTACACGTACTAAGTCTCCTACTGAATAATTCTTCGCTGGTTTCCTACGACGATTAAACCTTTCCCTATCTTTAATCCGAGTCTCACTTATTTTCTTTCCAGCTGCGTCCCTTACTTCTGCTAATTTCTCCGCCGATGTTACGGTCACGGTATCGTCTAAAATCTCACTCAATATGCTTTCACTCCTACACTTAATGTTGAATCCGAAAAGTAACTCTGATGGAGTCTTTTGCGTCGTCTTATGAGTCGTAGTATTTAAACCTAATTGTATATCGAGAATTTGTTCATCCCAAGATTTTTCGTCTTTACCGTGGGCTGAAGTAGAAAGGGCGTCTAATATGGTCCTGTTGAATCTTTCAACTTGACCATTCGCCCTGGGAGTTGCCACGGCATTCATAATGTGCTTGATGCCGTATATCATTACAAACTCCCTAAAAACCCCGCTAGTGAATCTGGTGCCCCTGTCGGTGATAAGGCGTGTTGGGACACCAAAATAGCTGATATGGTCTTTGAGTACTTTTATTGTGGTTGCCGATTTGGTGTCTCTAACCGGCTTTACGATAACATATTTTGTAAAGCCGTCGACCAAAACGAGTAAATAACAATTGCCTTTTTTACTCCTTATAAATGGACCCAAGTGGTCAGCATGAACCGTATGAAACGGTACGCTTGGCCTTTCTATAGGGTGCAGTTCACCTTCACGCTTACCGCCAGGTGTTTTGTGGTGTGAGCATTCGAGACAGGATGAAAACGTCGTTTTGGGATTCACAGATTGTGACATTGCACGAGTTTAAGATATTTTCCAAATTCTCAAGATACTTATATTGTACTCGTGTCAAAAGGGTTCCTTTCTCAAGTGTGATTGAACTGGGTGATGCATTGTGAATCAGTAGCGCGCTACGCCCACCCTTTACCTCATATTCTCCAGGGAGGAGGTAGTATTCCTTCCCTTCTGGACCCCGCAATGAACCATTAACAAAAACTCGTGCATCTACGCTAGGATCAGTAGAAACTTGCACAGCGCGTAAAGTATTCGACGGGATTTCAGTATCGTCGCTAGTTGCAAGACGCATTTTAACACTCGGAATTTTGTTAAATATCACAGCGGTAGGGGTTTTTGTAATAACGATATCTGGTTTCTCGGTAAAGGAATGTCCTAATAGAACTGACTGGTTGATTACGAAATCATTTACTACATATAAATTTATCGTCTCCTTTATGCCTTGTACTTCGACGGAAACAATCGTCATACCTACTGGCGAGATTAGGTTAGCGCCTATACCCCTAACAACAGGTAAATCTTCTGGTACTACAATATCTAAGTTGAGTTCCCTAGCTTTTGTTAGCTTTATAAGAGAACATTGACTCCCTAAATCTAGATGACAATCTAAATTATGGTTATTGACTTTGATCTCAAGCATGTACTTAGCAGTCAAGTCTTCAGATAAACATAATTGGGACACTTGTTTTTCGGTTTTGTTATTATTCAGACTAGTTTCGTTTTCGCGATCTTTATTCAGGCGTTTGTTTTTAAAGCAGTGAATTGACAAATGACCCGATTTATCGCAAGTGACGCACTTAGCTGGGGGTTTATCACAACGGAAACTTGGATGACCAATTTGATCGCAATTATAGCACGTCATTTTCAAACCCTCTGGTTTTGATAAAATAGTTGTATCTTTACGTTCGTTTCGGGATTTAAAACTAGAATCAGGATTTTCCCGACCATGCCCTATTTTCACAGTTCTGAAATATTTCAACACTTGCTCTGGCTCAGAGAATTGTGCAGCCTGCGCACCTATTTTAACAGCCCTATCTTCAACGCCGTATAGCAAGCAGTCCACAGCCTGACGCCCATAGATCTTACATCTATTTAACAAATTAATTTTGGCATAATAGTAATGTTCAAGTGACTCTCCATATTTAACCCTTTTGCCCAGCATTTCAGTCAAGAGTTCAGCATAGTCTTCGCGAACAGGAAACGATTCAATCAACTTCTTTTTCCACTCACTCCACGTATACATCATTGTCGGCAAACTTTGATACCAAGTCTTCGCTACACCTATCAACTTTGGCAGGGCATAGTGAATTATTTCTCTATCTTCCCAGCCATAAATTTCTGAACATTCTTCTACCTTTGTCAACCAAGTCAAAATAGTTTGCTCCTTTGTCATAGGATCAAACTCGGGGACAATATTAGTATTAAAAGGCAACTTCGACTTATCTGAACTCTTAACTGATTGCAAAATTGACAAAAATTTATCTAAAATAATCTCAGTGGAGTCTACAATCCTAGGTTTCTTAGAAGTAGATGACATTTGTTGTTCACCCTCGTCTCCTTGCTCAAGATGATGGCTCCTCTTCCGGTCGCGTATAGAACCCGACCGTGAATCCTTATCGTCCTCCGGTCTCCTATCTCGTCGACTCGTACTTCTCTCTCTGGTACCCTCACGGCTATAGGATCCAGCGCTCGACGAACGGCTACGCCTTGACCTCAAAGGCGTACGAAGAAATCTCTCCTTAACCCTTTGTGGACGAAGCACCCTTCGTCCTTGACGCTCTCCGTCAATATTGTCATAATTATTATCAACCTCAGTATCACGCACCCGTGATACCCCTGGTTGTTCCGAAAGTGTCCTCCTAGCCTGACCCTCATACATGGGTACTCTTGGCCAAGTAGCGTGGCTACACTCACGCCTCAAGTCTACCGATTCCCGACCCTGACCCTCAAACCTGGGTACTCCTGGGTCCGGACTAAGAGTCCTATAATCTCGGGTTTGACTCATCTCTCTCTCCATGTCGAGCACTGAAACTGACAGACGACAGCTTAGTAAACCATTATTTTTAACATCATTAACATAGATTAAGTTTATGCAGCTATATGTGTAGTTGTTTAATATTTTTCGGTAATAGTGACTTAATCACTCCTGATTAAGCTTGATTTTTATCACATAGTACTGCTACTAACACCGTAGCACACCACACAATGTTCATCTCGAAATACGCAATCATTACAGAAACGGAGAAAAAAAAGAACATTTACCATAGACCGCCCATTATGTCACCCATTGTAAAGTTTCTATATTTATGTCTGTAATTTATATGGTGTACATAATAAAGAGCATTCTATTCTATTCTATTTATTTACTCTTTTCGATTGCAAGAATCGACCCCAGTACCCTTGCCAATCTTATTTATAGTGATCTTTCTTACCAACTAGCAACCCGTTACAATTATCACTTTAAACAGGAGATAAATAACCTCAATTCGATTTCGTCGTAATTACGTTGTGTTAATATTTGATTTACATACTTTTTTTTTCAAAAGAAGACAACAGTCATACATTTTTCACGTTATAAAATTCGAATCAAACAATTAAGTTGTTGGTACAATACAAATAAACGTACTCACGTTTTTCTCGTAGGCGTAAGTCCAAAAGAGTAATACTTTTCGTGTATCCCACTTCTGAAGCTATCGGGATAGCCTCAGAAGTGTTACAGAAATAAAATCCAGTGATAACTCCACAGCAATTTAATCACAAAATTCACCTTTTTTTGTATTTTACAACGGTTGCGCGATGTCTGTCTGTCACAACGACTGTCAGTTATGACATTAACTTCGATTATAAATACACTATCTTAAATTAATATAATGGCTATTAACAAACAATTATTCATCTACAATTAGTTGATAATTAATAATACATTTAATTATTATCATTTAGATTAGCAATGAAATATATTTCACTATAAATTAAAAATGTTTAAACTTTAACATCTGCCTCCCTGATGCTACTTAATACAGTCAATACAACATCTATTAAAGGTATAATAATTCCCGGATTATATAGAATAATATTAATCAGACGTACATTATACTAATTAGGCTTACACATACTAACAGGAAAGCTGGAAAGTTTGTTTGTTTGAACGCGTTAATCTAGTAGGCACACAAAATGTATCTACATGCAGAGGCTGAATTAATGCCATGGGGATTTTGTACCAGTCAACCTTTGGGTGATGCAGAGACAAACAGTGGTAGGTGCAATAACGAAAATTGTGAAATAATATTTATTTGTCGCAGTCATTTGTTTGACTGATCGGAACGCTAGCGCCATCTGGTGGCGTTCGAAAAAGTCTAGCCCAAGTTCGTGAGAGTCCAGGAGAGCGAGCAGCAAGGTGGAGCGGCTCTCGTGACCATTGGACATCGTGCGGACAACATGAACTCAGAAACTGTCTCGCGTTCCGTATCGTTGAGTTGTGTTGTGTACCTACAGTGTGAGATTCGCTAGTAAGATTAATTTGTTCGTAAAATTATAATCTGATTTGAACTGCAAACGGTTTTTCTATTGCGCAATAACACTCACAAAAACTTTAAAACTCACATTAAACGTACCTACACTTTGTAAACAAGCATACTATAAATTAGAAGATTATATCCAAGATAAGAACGCTTGGAAACATGCTGGTCCTGCTCCATAGGACAATCTAGAGTCTAGACAAAATCAAACCGGTTGCTAATTTGATTGTAATATTTTATTCTTTTTTTACATTGATTTACATTCATTACACACACCCTGAATTATTACTTGTATTTTTTTTTTAACTTTTACCATGTTTGTAATTATGTGAGCACCATGTATCTATCAGATAATTTATAATTAATTTATATGTCATGGTTTCGTTTTTAATTCTTTTACCTATTGTGGTATACTTAGTCATTTTATTTTAGGTGCATCGTCCTCACATATTCAAAATATTGTAAAACATTTTAAAAGAGTAACGGTGGAGTTTGTTGCCCATTCTTCTCCATACGAAAACTAACTTTTGGAAGGGGCGACTAGAATCAATTCTATTTTAAGGTAATTTTTGACGTTCAAAAGTGCTTTTTATGTGCCTGTTTGAAATAAATGACTGACTTTGACTTTTAACTAACACTATCCATACTGCCCCCGATAGTTAAAAAGACGTATCTAACAAAAAGTAAAAACGAAGAAATAAATGTTTTAATGAATGAAACGGGAAATTAATAATATTTTTTTTTGCTAAAACCGCACTGGAGGAAGTTAGAAAACTATTAAAAATACAGACAGATGTGCCTTTTTTTCTGATTCCGGCAATGTATGTAACTCAAATCTGAAAAAAATGTTAGATGCGTCTTTTTTCCTATCGGGGGCAGCATAGTACGCCCCCATAGTCAAAATATGGCTGATGATAACGAGCCAGTCTCTTACCAAAGGGTATCGTATTACCTAGTAACTGGGCCCCTAAGACGACCCACTGACCGGGTTGTGGAAGTCAGATCGTATGCTGCACCGGTTCATGTCATCACGTCAATGCCGGCTGTCACTGAAAACCTGCGCTGTGGCTCTGTCTCGCATAGGGCCGTAGCATTATGCTGAGCGATGGGTGTTTTGCGTGGATGTGACGCATTTATTTTCCCCCAACCTGTTCTTTTTTGTGTTTGTATCTACGTCCTCAAGCAGTTTTCAGCAGGTGGTGATGGCAACTTTGGACCGGAGTAGATGGAGGCAGATTGTCCGCTTGAAAGGGTCCAGTGACCACGATCCTCAGTAATGAGGGACCGATTGAAGAAGAAGTAGAAGTTACCGTAGTGAAACTACGAAAATAGTTTCTTTCGTTCTTCCGAGATAGGCGGTCGCTCGATGTAAAATACTGGTATCCGGTTAGACTAGAAGCCGGCTCTAACATAGTTGGGAAAAGGCTACTCAGATTGATTGATATACAGGGTGTTACGGAAAGGGTATATCAATACAAACGGGTTGAAGAGTGTATCTGGTCTAGAATCTCTGTACAAAATGTCAGCTCAAAAGCAGTAACTTTGAAAATGCTTAATAAAAAAATATTAAGCATTTTCAAAGTTACTGCTTTTGCTTTACTCTTCAACCCGTTTGTATTGATATACCCTTTCCGTAACACCCTGTATACCTAATTATCTATATCTATACTTATAATAAATCTGTAGAGAGGTCAATTCTGTACATGAAATATATTTTCAAAATAACAATCAGGGGGTGATTAGTGATCGATACTGATGCCAAAAATGCAATCAGTAAAATTTTTGTTTGTCTGTCTGTCTTTCTGTCTGTCTGTCTGTCTGTATGTTCCTTATAGAAACAAAAACTACTCGACAGATTTTAACGAAACTTGGTACAATTATTCTTCATACTCCTGGGCAGGTTATAGTATACTTTTCATCACGCTACAATCAATAGGAGCAGAGTAGTGAAGGGAAATGTTGGGAAAACGGGAGAAGTTACTCCATTTTTTAAGCTTCCGTCGCGTGTGCAGCCTTAATGGTTAAAGTTACATAAAAATCATGTATGACGGAAATATTTTACATAAAATTGTCTAAAAAATATCCCTCAACAGCATATGTCTATCTTTTATGGTTGACTCACAATAACACGTGTAACTCCTGATAGCTTAGCAGTTCGGAGCAATCTGATTATATTTGTTTACTCTTACGTTTATAATACTCTCACTCATCCCTAATTTAAAAAAGTTAACATTATTACCTATTCAATAAAAAAAGAATCATAGAAATCGGTATAGAAACACCAAACTTATACATGAAATAAGCCATCCTTATAGCATGATTCAGTATTTACGTGCGACGTATTTTTGTGTAACGATTGCCGCACTCGACACGGGCCGCGGGCGGCGGCGGCGGCGGTAGGGTATAAAAAGGCGGGAGGTCCGAGAGCGAGCCATAGACTACACTATTTTAAACTAGAGAGAGCGAGCTTCATTCAATATTTGGCTGTTGATGCGTTCAGAGCGTTCGACCTTATTGACAGACAATAATTGATATTGAGAAACCGTGCTTATCAGCGCGACTTTTAGTCTTTAAATAGTTTATTTGAATTTCTTTTGTTGTTATTTTGTAAAATAGGTATGAGTTGTTTTGGTAGTGTTTAAATATTCGTTCAAATTAAAAATTGTTAAGCGTAGGTACTTTTATTAATTAAAGTAGTTATAAGTATTTATTTTTAAGTGAAGTAGGCATAGGTAGATAGTATTGCACAGGCGTTTCAGCTTTATTTTCATTTCTTTTTTGTTGTGAGTTGTATATATTTCTGGTTATAATTCTATAAGAATATTTTAGTTTAAATAGTCTCTTAGATTTTAAGTGTAAGGTAGCTAAAGTTAGGACCACGTATTAGTTGTTTTGGTAGTGTTTAAATATTCGTTAAAATAACAAATTATTAAGCGTAGGTACTTTTATTAATTAAAGTAGTTATAGGTATTTATTTTAAAGTGAAGTAGGTATAGGTAGATAGTATTGCACAGGCGTTTCAGCTTCAGAGCAGTGGTGGCCCAGTGATAACGACTGCGACTTACGAGTTGTAGGTCGTAGGTTCGAACCCAGACAGGCGCATTACTTTGTGTAAATTATTTCATCACCACTGCTCTCAAAACGGTGAAGGCAAACATCGTGAGGAAACCGGCATGTCCTAGAACCAAAAATTCGAAGACATGTGACATCTACCAATCCGCACTGGGCCCGCGTGGTAGATTACGGCCCATTCCCTCTTACCGAGAGGAGGCCTGCGTCCCAGCAGTGGGAACATTATAGGCTTTTTATGTATGTATGTTTCAGCTTTATTTTCATTTCTTTTTTATTGTGAGTTGTATATATTTCTGGGTATAATTCTATTAGAATATTTTAGTGTAAATAGTCATTAAGATTTTAAGTGTAAGGTAGCTAAAGTTAGGACCTCTAACGTAGGTTATTTTGTTAGGTAACTGACAGCCTTTTCGTTACCGTAGATTATTACACAATGCCACCTAAAAAAACATTATCTTTATCTCGAACTTCGAGTAAAGCTAAGAGAATGAGAATTACGCGATCTCAACAATCGGCAGAGGAAAGAGCAAATCGGTTAAACTCTATGAGAGTTAGAGCCTCAACTTCTTGAGCCAATGTCATAAACGATTTTTCAAAATTCCACCCCTGTCGGGGTGAAAAGCGGGGATACAGTTTATTTGAAAAATCTGATTCCTTTGTTCTATAAACTTAAAAATTGGCCCGAATACTTATTTATCTAAAATAATTATAAAGATCATACCAACATACATTTTCGAAACTTTTAGAGGAAAGTACGAATTTCGCGCGGACGAAGTCGCGGGCAGAAGCTAGTACCTAATATTATTTAAGTTGAGTGGCTACTACAGCTGTAAATATTTGTTGTTGAAGCATTTGTTGTGTTCAATTTTAAGTTGTGATAACACAAAGTTTGAATATTCAAAGGTAACATGTCACTTGGAAATCTCATCATATCATCATCATTTCAGCCGAAAGACGTCCACTGCTGGACATAGGCCTCCCCCTAGCACCTCCACTTCGACCGGTTTTGTGCTTCTCGCATCCAACGAGTTCCTGCGGCCTTCACAAGGTCGTCGGTTCACCTTGTGGGAGGCCTTCCAACGCTACGTCTTCCGGTACGCGGTCGTCAAACCAGAACCTTTCGACCCCATCGGCCAATAAATGCTTTGATTTTGACACATGTCTTCGAATATTTGATTCTACTCGTATGACATGTCGGTTTCCTCACGATGTTTCCTTCACCGTTTTGAGGCAGTGGTGAGATAAAATTATTTACAAAAAGTAAAGCGTCCGCCTGGCTTCGAACTCACGACCTACAACTCGTATGACGGGGCCTATGACCAGCAGTGGACTGGTATTGGCTGATGATAACAGAATAAAAATGCCTCGGTTGCAGTTGAAAAAAAGTTGCAATTGGAAATACATTTATGTTATGTTGTAAGTTCCCACATTGCTACTATTATAATGATAGGCGTTATTGTTTATAGTCCGCGCGAAACTAGTTGCCCGCGCCTTAGGTGAGGACGGGTGGTTCTAGTCAGTAAGTCTGACACTCCCTTCCGCTCCACGCAGAGCGGCAGGGGTCATTTGATGAATTACCATGTACAAAAAAAAAAATGTGGGGACGAGTATGAGGCGGCGGGTTGCCTAGTGTTCGCAACGCACGTACTGAGTAATGACAGCAATCGCCTCCGTTCCTCCGTCCCACCGCTCACATACCTAAGGCGCGGCCAACTAGTACCGCGCGAACTATAGTCCTAGTTCTAAGAGCGACCACATTTCACCTCGCCTGATAAACATCTTTTCTCTTCTTAATATATTTTCTAGATAAGTAAATTGACTATTAGCGAGAGCAGGTATGTACAAAATAAGCAATTTTTTATTTTGAATCTACGGAGGAAATAAAAAGAATCCATAAGCGATCAGTTTCCACTAACTTGTTTAATGGTTTTGAGCAACATCTACTTAGTGAGTTTTAATTAATCAAAAGATCACGGCTGTTTTCCTCGAAGGGTAAGGCAGAGCTTATTTGTATGATATACAAACGGCAAACATGACGCATAAAAAAAAACAAAATAACATTTTGGGAGAAAACATGCGTCACATCTACGCAAAACGGCCAATGCTCAGCATAATGGTGATACTTTTCAGGATGAAAAGTCGCATAATTATGTCCTTTTCCAGGTAGGTAGGTATGTTAATTTTTCAAAATATGTCGTAACGATCGGTTCAGTGGCGTAGGCGTGAAAAGGGAACATAGAGAATTACTTTCACCTTTTCAATATTCATAAGCAAGAGGGATGAGAAACAAGTTCACTCATCCTCCATAGAAAACGAAGGATAGTTCAACCAGGCGGGTGTCGTGTCTGGTAGGCAAATGCCCAACGATTGATGTCGGGACATTGTATAATTACGTATAAGTACAGTGGCGTGCATTGGTGTTCAGAATAGGTAGGCACTGAGCCAGGTCTAGTCTAGGCAAACGCGGTCACTAATCAGAAAAAAAAGTGAGGTCAAAAGTGTGGTTATTTGAGTAGGCATGCCTACTTAAGGGTGATAAATTGTGAAGGTCGAACATCATGGTATTATGTGTGAGACGCACGTATTTTTGATTTTGTCGTATTAACTTGAACGAGTAAAGACCAATGACAATGTGCGAATAGTACGGGAGTCGAGTAGGCCGGCCGGCGACTGCCTACTGCCGCGCGTGTTTGTATGAAGATTTTGTTTTTTGTTAGGTATGATAATTTAGTGAGTTTCTTAATTGTGGGGCACACACACTAAAATATAATTGGCAGGCTTATGTTGCTATATCGAGGCAGGCACTGCTTATATGCCTATATACAATGCACCACCACTGTATAAGTATATCCATATTGATCTTTTACTTTGTAATACCATCTATGTAATACATAAGAAATGCAATAAAGAATTAAGTATTGAGTATGCTTATCGCGCGGTAAACTCTGCTATAAATGCAGAATGAGAGAATGATGAGTTTGATCCGTAGATCGCATATGGCGATGTAGATGCCGCCACCATACTTTCATTACCAGACTCAAGCATTGAACCGAATACCCTACCCTCAGTAGTGGCACTTACGACCACTAGATTAATGCGGCAGTTCATTGATTACTTATCAATATTTTATATGTTTATATCTTTTGAGGTCAATGTATATCGGTGTCAAGAGACGATGCGGAATGACCATAATGCCTTGGAAATTAGGTGATGATGCAGTTAGGTGAAGTTGGGATACAACATGTGTTGACACCCTTGCGCCATCCCTGCACCCCTAGCACGGCGGGCTGTGCTGTAGCCCATACTACATGGCAATTCTGCCAGCCTTTTGGGCACTTTTTAGGGTTCCGTAGTCAACTAGGAACCCTTATAGTTTCGCCATGTCTGTCTGTCCGTCCGTCCGTCCGTCCGTCTGTCCGTCCTCGCTTAATCTCTGTGACCGTTAGCACTAGAAAGCTAAAATTTGGTACCAATATGTATATCAATCACGCCGACAAAGTGGTAAAATAAAAATTGGAAAAAAATGTTTTATTAGGGTAGCCCCCCAATATGTAAAGTGGGAAGTGATTTTTTTTTTAATTTCATCCCTAACGTGTGATATATTGTTGGAAAGGTATTTAAAAATGAATAGGGGTTTACTAAAATCATTTTTTGATAATGTCAATAATTTCGGAAATAATCGCTCCAAAAGTAAAAAACAATGTGTCCCCCCCCCTCTAACTTTTGAACCATGGGTTTAGAAAATATGAAAAAAATCTGAAAAGTAGAACTTTATAAGGACTTTCTAGGAAAATTATTTTGAACTTAATAGAAACAACAGTTTTTGTACAAAAAAGACAAAAAGTTGTAAAAAATCATTTCTGGACTAAGTTCGTAGTATAATCGTATATGCAAGCAAAAAAAGAATTATTAAAATCGGTTCTCGCAATCCAAAATTACCACCGAAAACTTCTGGCACGTCTATGTATTAATTAGTAACCCAATTCCTCGAGAGATGGCGCTGTAGGTACTTATTACATTGGGTCGGGTATTATAGAATTGTATTAGTAGACTTATTGTGACGGACGGGAAACTACGGAACCCTACACTGAGCGTGGCCCGACACGCTCTTGGCCGGTTTTTTGTTTGACAACGATGTGGACGAATTTTTAGTCACGGAGTTTCAAAGGATAGATCTGTAACTCTTTATTCAGTAGGTTGTATAAGCGAGAAGATTGCCTTTTATACTGCCTCTCAGAAAAACAGATCTAACTGGGATAGTTGGAGCGACTAAGTAGTTTTTCCTGCTACTGATACTCATCTTTGTGGGATCATACGGAAGGGTTTCGTGCTTTCTCAGGATAAGATGGAGTAGGTAAAGTTTCCTTACAGACAGAAGGTCGGAGGTAAGGTAAAGGCTATGGGTTCGGAAACTAAAGTAAACGTACCAATACTCGTCGGTTTTTGATATTCACTGACTTTGAAGAACTGCTGCGTGAGAAATATTTCGTTTAGAATTAAACTTTTTGCATGAAGAAATAGAAAAGTTATCCGTTATTCTAAATAAGTTGTTAATTTTTGTATAGTGATAAATTGATAATAAATATTTATTTAAGCAAATGTGAAAAAGGGGCGATATGTACCAATACTCGCCAGATTTGTACTATTACTCATCAACAGGACCCAGTAGTCGTCAATTTTTGATGCTAATATGAACTTTCTGGTCTTGAACATAGAGTTCAAGATGATTAAACATTTAAAATTAATTTAAGAGCAGTGGTGGCCCAGTGGTATAAGAGCAGTGGTGGCCCAGTGGTATCAACCGCGACTTACGAGTTGTAGGTCGTAGGTTGGAACCCAGACAGGCGCTTTACTTTGTGTATATTATTTCATCACCACTGCTCTCAAAACGGTGAAGGAAAACATCGTGAGGAAACCGGCATGTCCTAGAACCAAAAATTCGAAGACATGTGACATCTACCAACCCGCACTGGGCCCACGTGGTGGATTACGGCCCACTCCCTCTCACAGAGAGGAGGCCTGTGTCCCAGCAGTGGGAACATTATAGGCTGATTATGTATGTATGTACGAGTATGTAGGTACACATTTAAAACATATTGTGATTGTCTTTCATATGAGTGGCAAGTATAAGAAACAAAAGGTAGGTAGAAAACCAAATCGCAAAAAATTACGAAGGGTTTTAGTTTTAGGCCTATACTGTCCCACTGCTGGGCAAAGGCCTCCCCCAAGTCCTTCTAGGAACTCCTTTCCCGCGCCACCTCGAACCAGTCCTTGCGGTACGCGTCCAGGTCATCTCGCCACCGCTTTTTGGGCCGACCTCGGCGGTTTTCATAAACAAAAACACAAAAAAATAAAATGTAACACTTCTAATTACAATTTCTAAAATAAATAACAACAAAACACAATCATATTCAGACGGCTGTAGCCACGATCCAGTCAGTATAGGAGGAGGTGGCAGCGCTCACTCCAGGATAAAAGGCGTCAGCACAGCCGCGGCCCCAGGAAACTATTCCAACAAGAATGTCTTGGTAGTACAGGGGACCACCAGAGTCTCCCTGGCAGGCATCCTTGCCTCCCTCATCGAGGATACCAGCGCAAATCATGTTGTCTGTAACTCTTTGAGGAATGAACAGGCTGGCGTAGCGGGAGGTGCAGAGGTCCCGGTCGATGGTGAAGATCGTCACGTCACGTAAGATAGCAGAAGCAGCGCCTCCTGCCTGGTGGTAGAAAAGGGATAATTTAAATTCACTTCAAAGAGTTCAAAATAAAATAATTAAAACTTTGTTCCATTATCATTATCTTACTTCAACAAATACCATATACAGAAAAACTAAACTATTAAATATGAGACAGCTATACATTTACTACACCTGCATTCTTATTAAAAACATAACTACAAACTCAATACAAACTAACATACAACTAAAGAAACAAACAATGTCACATAACCTGAGAAATAGATATAAAAACAAACTTGAAGTCATCAGCGCACGCACTAATTACGTTAGAAAGACAATATTGTTTGAAGGAGTTAATCTATTCAATGAGTTGCCGGACGATATTAAAGAGTGCGATAACGTGAATACATTTAAAAATAAACTTAAGGAACATGTATGTACATTATAACTTCTAATAATCTAATAACTTCTAATGGGCGACTAGAATCAATTCTATTTTAAGACTAGCTTCTGCCCGCGACTTCGTCCGCGTGAAATTCGTACTTTCCTCTAAAAGTTTCGAAAATGTATGTTGGTATGATCTTTATAATAATTAACTTAAATAAATAAGTATTCGGGCCAATTTTTAAGTTTATAGAACAAAGGAATCAGATTTTTTAAAGAAACTATCCCCGCTTTTGACCCCCACAGGGGTAGAATTTTGAAAAATCGTTTAAGATGTGTTCATAACTTGACTCAAAGTTTATTTATACCAATTTTCGAGCTAATCAAGCCAGGCAGTAAAATCCTCCCCTTTAAAATTAACTACCTCTTTTCATACAGTTAGGGGTAGATTTTCGAAAAACCCTGATACATGTTATTAATTATTTTTAGTCCTTAGTATAAATACTGAGTTTCAAGTTAATCGGACAGGGCGTTAAAATTCTTCCATACAAATTTTAACACCCCCCCATTACCTCTTTAGGGGGTATTTTAGAAAAACGAAAAATTCCAAACTTCATAATTTACTTAGATAAGTATTCGTGCCAAGTTTCAAGGTTATTAACTCAATAAATAAGATTTTTCATACAAACAAAATCCCCCCTTTTGACCCCCTTAAAGGTTGAATTTCCAAAAACCCCTTCTTATTTGATACCTACTCTGCACAAAGAACACAACCTCCAAAACTCATGTCCCTAGGACCAGCGGTTTAGACTGTGCGTTGATATTCCAGTCAGTTCGTTCATCCCCCTTTGGGGGAGAAATTATCAAAAACGCTGAGACACGTATAAATTAATTTTCAATCGTTAGCCTAAACACAAAATTTGAAGATCCTAACTTTAAAACTGACGGACTTTCATACAAACTTTCATCCCCTATTTAACTCCCTTAGGGGTTGAATAAAAAAAATTCCTTCCTAATTCCTTGTCTACATTATAAAGGGAACCATTGTGTAAAATTTCAAAATAAATACCTATAACTACTTTAATTAATAAAAGTACCTACGCTTAATAATTTGTAATTTGAACGAATATTTAAACACTACCAAAACAACTAATACGTGGTCCTAACTTTAGCTACCTTACACTTAAATCTAAGTGACTATTTAAACTAAAATATTCTTATAGAATTATAACCAGAAATATATACAACTCACAACAAAAAAGAAATGAAAATAAAGCTGAAACGCCTGTGCAATACTATCTACCTATACCTACTTCACTTAAAAATAAATACTTATAACTACTTTAATCAATAAAAGTACCTACGCTTAATAATTTTTAATTTGAACGAATATTTAAACACTACCAAAACAACTCATACCTATTGTACAAAATAACAACAAAAGAAATTCAAATAAACTATTTACCTAAAGACTAAAAGTCGCGCTGATAAGCACGGTTTCTCAATATCAATTATTGTCTGTCGATAAGGTCGAACGCTCTGAACGCATCAACAGCCAAATATTGAATGAAGCTTTTTTTTTTTTTTTTTTTTTTTTTTTATAGAAATGGCATCTCGTAGTTGACCTTGAGAGGTCGTGACTACTTAACCGGACTATCCTGTGGTTGCCTTAAGAAAACTCAAAGCCTCCAGCCAGGGCGAATATCTACTATATTAAGCGACTACACGCTAAGGGCACCCCCTGTGGGGTACGAACCTCGGCTTAGGGCGTCGCTGGAGAGGGCAGCAAGTTGGGACAGGCTGGATCAGATTTTTATTATTTAAGCTTGATGAGGCCGGCATTTCCTATCTGACTGCTCTGAGAAGAAATGCCGAAACAAACTCAGAGGTCACAGTCGGGAGTTTAAAGCTACAGGCTCAGCTGCGGCGCGGGCTGGCACTTCATCGAGCAAGGGTCGGGGTGGGCTCGCTCTCGGACCCATACACTAATATATATAATATGAGACTCGGACCTCCCGCCTTTTTATACCCTACCGCCGCCGCGACCCGTGTCGAGCGCGGCAACCGTTACACAAAAATAATCCTTATAGCATGATTTAGTATTCACGATGGCGATGCGCGATGGCTTATTTCATGTATCAGTTTGGTGTTTCTTTACCGATTTCTATGATCTTTTTTTATTGAATAGGTAATAATGTTAACTTTTTTAAATTAGGGATGAGTGAGAGTATTATAAACGTAAGAGTAAACAAATATAATCAGAATGCTCCGAACTGCTAAGCTATAAGGAGTTACACATATTATTGTGAGTCAACCATAAAAGATAGACATATGCTGTTGCGGGATATTTTTTAGACAATTTTATGTAGAATATTTCCGTCATACATGATTTCTATGTAACTTTAACCATTAAGGCTGCACACGCGACGGAAGCTTAAAAAATGGAGTAACTTCTCCCGTTTTCCCAACATTTCCCTTCACTACTCTGCTCCTATTGATTGTAGCGTGATGAAAGTATACTATAACCTGCCCAGGAGTATGAAGAATAATTGTACCAAGTTTCGTTAAAATCAGTCCATTAGTTTTTGTTTCTATAAGGAACATACAGACAGACAGACAGACAGACAAAAATTTTCCTGATTGCATTTTTGGCATCAGTATCGATCACTAATCACCCCCTGATAGTTATTTTGAAAATATATTTCATGTACAGAATTGACCTCTCTACAGATTTATTATAAGTATAGATATAGATAATTTTTGACGTTCAAAATTGCCTTTGATGTGCCTATTTGAAATAAATGCTTTGACTTTGACTTTTGACTTTGAATACCCTGGAGGAAATTGTATTGTACTGTATTATCATACTTATTACTTTGTATCTCATTATAAGCGGACTGTATGTTCTTATGAGAAATAAATTTCTTTAAACCGATAAGGGATGGTGGTGACACTTCTCATACAAAAATAAATATTTTAATGGGATGTATATGTTGGGTTCACCCTTTATAGCAGAACTTTTTATGTCATAATATTATTTTGCATAACAGCGGATAGCATATATTCGTTTAAAGAAGATTATGCCAAGTGTATTATGCCAAATAAATTTCGGAGCATCAAGATTCTGCCAGATAGAGGGAACCCGAATATGTTACGACCGAAAACGGTCACTGCGCGAAAAAACAACGCGTTATGGTCACTGTAAAACGTCCATATCACAACATTCGTGGTATGGCTCTTATAAAAACGCTCACGACGCGTTGTGGCAATTGCAGAAAGACTAATAGCCCAATTCGTGTCGTGGCTATCATGTCATACGACCACAACGTGTCGTCACAATAAAGAAAAGCCGTGAGTGTTGTGAGCTGTTTTTGCGCTCAATGTGCGTTTTCGATCTTTGAGCGTAACACATAATTACTAATGATGCTTGCTAGCTTGGAACTTAAATTCTATGATACTTCATTTATAATAACATCTTTAATAACTATTTAATTGAGATAGCTTATGAACTTATTGATAGATCCTAATTAAATACTATTGTTATAATTGAAGCTGTTCGCCCGCGTGCATATCGGTAATTAACTAACCTAACTCAAAAAATTCTGGGTTTCCCATACTTCATTCCCATATCACCCCTACAGGAATATTTTTGAGACAAAAAGTAGCCTATGTCCAGTGGCGGATTTACACATTTGCCGCCAGTAGGCTATTCAAATTTTGCCACCCCTGCCGACCTCTACAATAATGTCCCATGTCTTTTGTATACTGCTTCGCGTTTTCTTCAAAATACTTAAAATGTTCTCGTTCATCAGCTACGAAAAACTTGCAAAGAGATTTGTAAAGATAGGCAACTGTGATAAAATCTACGGTAGAAGCCTGAATTTGAGCATTCACTTTTTTTATTCTTTCCATAAAAACATGGTAGGTATATAAATATTAATCTTTTTTAATTTCAGTAAGACATTTAAAAATAATGTTAGCCCTTAATTTGCCGCCCCTAAATCTGCCGCTCTAGGCTCCAGCCTACTCAGCCTATTGGTAAATCCGCCACTGCCTATGTCCTTTCCCAGGATACCATGTATCCTTGTCGAAATCCGTTCAGTAGTTCAGGCGTGAAAAGGTAATACTATATTATAGACAGACAAAGTTACTTTCGAAATTATAATATTAGTATCTGTGGATAAATCCCGGGTTTTTTTAAATGGTTACTTACAGAAGTCGTGCCCCATCCAGCATGAGTAACAGGTAGATTGTTTGGCAACTGGAAACCTTGAGGAGGGATAGAAACTGCCTTGATCGCTGAACTGTACACCAGATTTGTGTCCAGCTGGATCACGCTAATGTCTCCATCCATACCGAGACGGCCATAGGATGGGTGGTTGACGACTCGGCTGAGGGTAATGACGACACCTCCGGAACCACGTCTATCGGTACCAGCGCGGATACGACGATTGCGAAGGTTGAAAAATCTGGAAAATGGAAGTGATTTTGTGAAGAACTGTAGGTACATGATGTAGGGACAGTGGCGTGTATTGGTTTTCAAAAAAGGTAGGCACTAGGCCGGGTCTAGTCTAGGCAAACGCGGTCACTAATCAGAAAAAAAAGTGAGGTCAAAAGTGTGGTTATTTGAGTAGGTATGCCTACTTAAGGGTGATAATTTGCGAAGGTCGGACGTCATGGTATTACGCGGGAGACGTACGTATTTTTATTTTGTCGTATTAACTTGAACGAGTAAAGACCAATGACAATGTGCGAATAGTACGGGAGTCGAGTAGGCCGCCCGGCGACTGCCTACTGCCGCGCGAGTTTGTATGAAGATTTTGTTTTTTGTTAGAAATAGAAATCATTTATTTGCCAATTCAATTAGGTATGATATAGTGATATGGTATAGTGAGTTTCTTAATTGTGGGGCACACACACTAAAATGTAATTGACAGGCCTATGTTGATATATCAAGGTAGGCACTGCTTATATGCCTATATGCAATGCACGCCACTGTGTTGGGACCAGGGGGCACGCCTGCTATTTTAAATGATTCGTCATTACGACAACCATACGAACGGCCGGAAAAATAAAACGATAAATAATGTTGTTGTCTTGGTTTGCAACATAGTTTTTTCAACCTTATTGCTTAGAAATTATGCTTTATATTTCCATGAATAATTTTGTTGTTAGTTTAAAAATACGTTTACTTTTCAATCAAAGTAGTAAACGATAATTATACAGATCGGACTAACTTACCTAGTGACGTCCGATCCTTAATTATGTGAAGTAATCTAATCCTCATTGTATACTATGTAGTCGCACCATTTCGTGCGCACACGTCACAATATTTAAAGATGAAATTCAAATTTTTTCATCCTAAAGAAAAACAAATGTTGTCTGTGGTCCAGTCGTTGGCGCGGTCTCCTGACATCTGTCAATCATTCTTTCAAAGCATAAGAACGGGACTTCATGATGACCTACATGGGCATCGTATAGTCCCGGCATACAGCACAACACAACCTCTAGAAGGGGTTTAATAAGGCAATCCAATATACCTAAAGTATAGGATGATTATCTGGGAAGGGTTGGGATACAATGAGGATTAGATTACTTCACATAATTAAGGATCGGACGTCACTAGGTAAGTTAGTCCGATCTGTATAATTATGCTTCGTAATCTAATCCTCATTGTATACTATGTAGATGTTCAAAGAATAAAGTTGTGTTGGTCATCATAGGTACATAAAATGAGCATTGTTCAATAATTGAACATTGTAACTTAACATGCTATTCTATGTTTGTTAGGTACTTACTAATTGTAATGCATTTCTATTAAGAATCAGTGTACCATTAAGGTAAATAGTTACCTAACTTAATTTATAATTCTCTAATTACTATTAGATTCTGGAAATATAATCAGTTTTGAATACACTAGTTTAATTAATAATCCCATATGGCACACATCAATTTCTTATAATCAGACAATTAACATTGACATGTAATAAGTTCTATGTACAACCACTCTATAGAGCACACAGCTGGTGCAAAAGCATTAGAATCACTAATAAAAAGGTCTCTTATAAAACCGAGTAAGGGTTGAGAAATTTGTGGTCCAACCAGCATAATGACACCTTCTTCAGAGCCCTTTGCTAGCATCGCGTGATAGCTCATGTGGTGTCGTTCTTATGTAAGTATACAGCACAGTTACGTTCTCATGGTTGACCTCACAGTGAAAACTAGAGACTGCTGTGTGTATTACGGCATCCTATGTCGGCCAAAGATCCTCCGAACACTGAACGTATATGGGTAGTTCTTCAGGGACAAAATTTTCGATGTCTGTGGGTATATTTCTGTAACCGACTAACAAAACGGCATGTAATATTTTTTTTGGACAGTTTAGCTTTATCCCTTACTAGGACAAATGATATTTTTTAAATATTTGCTGTCTAGGTACAAAATAAAAATATTTGAAGTTCGTTCTTCTGATTCATATAAGGCGTCCGTTTGCCATTTTCCGGAACAAAATGGTCGATGTCGCATTTTCCCTTTGATTCATCAATATAAATTATAATTATATCGAAAGGAAATGAGTTGTCCTCTTACAAAAAAAAATGTGTATTAGTTATAACTACGTTAGTGTGTTTATAAATAAGTAAATAAGAAGTGTCCGGCGTATAATACTGATTAATGTGGCGTAAGCTGCACTTGACCGTACTTGATCGGGTAATAATAATGAGAGTCTGGCTTCCCGCGCGGGGGGAGCCAGTGGTGCAACGGACAAGCTAGAAGGCGGACGTGCGGCTGGTTGGCTTAGATCCCGGAGTTACGAAGGAAAACATCTGATTCTTCTGTGTTTGGTTCAGGTGGCACTCTGATTACAATGCCTACCTTATAAAATTTATTTAATTGTTTTAAAACTTTAATCTATGTTTCGTGTGATGCTTTTGGGTTATAGATTCGTGTAGTAAAATGACAATAATGAAGTCTGTATGTATGATGAGTTATGCATGATTGTAGGCAAAATTCTGATACAACTGTGCCTGATTCGTATGGTCAATGCCCCATATAAATAATAAAATAAATTAGATTTCCCCTCTCCAGCACGAAAATAGTGCTTTTATTGCATTATAACGTCCAATTTTTGACCGTGTACAAGTCTAGTCTAGTCTAGAGTTCTAGTCTTATTTATTATTATTTACCCTTTTGAATAATTAAAAAATGACAGGAGTATAAACTTGTTCTAAATATGGCACTTTTGATATGTCTTAGTCTTAGTTAAGAATTAATAATTATTATTTAGAATTAACAATCATCACTAACGGTGTATTTATTACTTTTTATTTCTGTTTCTGATTCATCTGGGCACAAAATATTCGAACGTCGATATCTTGAAAACTACTTTATAAAAACGAGTCCCTCATACAAACATATGTTATTTGGTATACCTATTTTTATATGAACATGTGTTACAGAGCTGAAAGTGAAATTAAATTTTGGCCATATGGATCAGTCGAAGAATCAAATTTCGAAGAACTACCCATATACCATCGGCTAGCATCGCGTGGTAGCTCATGTGGTATCGTTCTTGTGTAAGTATACGGCACAGTTACGTTCTCATGGTTGACCTCACAGTGAAAACTCTAGAGACTGCTGTGCGTATAACGGCATCCCTTTAATAGGGAGCATGATTTCAATAGTCTTTGATTTCAATTGCCGACAACTGAGTTTCGATGACGGCTCCGCTTTGCTTTTTCAAGCGATTTTCCAGTTCTCGCAGGCGTACGGTCAGCTCCTACATTCCATCGTCTCGTTTTCTTCTGTTTTCCCATCTTGTTAAAACTTTTCTGAACTTTTATATACGAAAACGTGATCAGTGCGCGGCACAAAAAAGTACAATGATTGACAGATGTCAGGAGACCGCGCCAACGACTGGACCACAGACAACATTTGTTTTTCTTTAGGATGAAAAAATTTGAATTTCATCTTTAAATATTGTGACGTGTGCGCACGAAATGGTGCGACTACATAGTATACAATGAGGATTAGATTACGAAGCATAATAAACTTTATGTTTAAAAGTTAAGGTTCATAATCATGCAATCGCGGCCACTTCAGTGATGTTTTTTTTTCCAGATCCTAAAGGCCTGCGCAGACAAGGGACTTTTGTCTGCGGAGAAATTGTCCGCAAAGATAGAATGTATGGAAATCCCAGCAGTCTACTTGTCCTTCGTGTGCGTTATTGCATAGATTTCCATACGTTCTATCGCCGCGCACTAAATTCCGTCTTCTGCGCAGGCTATTAATCTAATGCTATTGTTTATCGATGTTTACAGGGGATTAAGACAAGCCGTTCGCGCATCAAATAAACGGATAAAAATTTTTTTGTCGATAAAAATATTAGATTGCTTACGTGGATAGAAATCCAAGTCATAAAACCGTTATAAGATTAATACGTTTTTTTCGTGAGTTTAAACCATATTGGAAATAAAACCCAGGCAGTTTTACCAAGAGGTTTCGTTTTGCCACTGGGTTATGAAGGTCAGATAGACAGTCGCTCCATTAATCTATCAAGCTCCGCTAATGAGGCACAATTGATTTTCTATTGTTTCGTCGCCGATCGGCGATCCGCGCCGCTTGACCGGTTAAACAACAAACAATCTATTCTGTAAAGAAGTGCATGAGCTTGTAAGGTGCATAACCTAACATAAAAGTGGATAAGTCATAGATTAAGACAGAAGAAAAACTAGCAGGGGATCGAGGAGGGGGGGAGGGGGGGGGGGGGGGGAGGGGGGGGGGAGGGGGGGGCTCGGGGATTAGCGGTGCTATTCTGTAAAAATCTCACCGTGATAACTTAGGTGAAGTGACCTTAAAGTGAGCTATCATTCCACCTCATGCTAGGGATTGACGCTATTGAGAACTCACTCTAAGCTCACTTCACTTATGTTTTCACGGTGAGATAAATTGCAAAATAGCAGTACTGACCGGAATAAATCGACCTGATGATATAGTGACTGCCACTATTGATGGCTCACTTCACCAAAGTTCTCTCGGTAAGATTTTTACGGAATCGCTCGGCTGGTATTCAGCTGCATCTGGTTAGACTGGAAGCCGACCCCCACTTTATGGAAAAGGCTGGGCAGACTATGATAAAGATGGTACTCACAGTCCGTCGAAGCAATGTGCGGCAGACACGACGTGTCTGGTGGTGAGGATATTAGCTGCGCATGATTGTCCCCACAGGATTCCAGAGCGGAACTCAACCTGGACGATGCTAGGGTACCGTTCGATGGTGGTGGGGTTTCCACCCACGATGCGGTTAGCGTGGGTGGTGCAGGCTGCAGCTGAAATGGTCGTTACAATGATTTTAGCAAGGTTAGCAAGGGAGATCGAGGAGCTCGTGGCTAAGTAATAACAGCCGCCTAGCCACGGTTGGTCCGTGGATAGTTAATCATGACCCCTCCGTGCCTCGGAAAGCACGTTAAGTAGTTGGTCCCGGCTGTCATTCATGGATCTTTGACAGTCGTTACGCGACTTCAGAAGCCCGGAATTCTGACAACCAGTCTTACCGAGGGGTATCGTATTACCCATTAACTGGGTTGTAGAGGTCAGATAGGCAGTCGTTCCATGTAAAATACTGGTATTCAGCTGCATCCGGTCAGACTGGAAGGTGATCCCAACATAGTTGGGAAAAGGCTAGGCAGATGATTACGATGATGGTAATGGGATCTTTATTCTAGTACAAATCATCATAAATATGGAGAATTAATACTGAGGAAAATTCATAAAATATTATT
This sequence comes from Amphipoea oculea, assembly GCA_945859645.1. Classification (NCBI taxonomy): domain Eukaryota; kingdom Metazoa; phylum Arthropoda; class Insecta; order Lepidoptera; family Noctuidae; genus Amphipoea; species Amphipoea oculea. The sequence continues at coordinate 17,931,518 of OX243883.1, forward strand.
TTATAATATACAGTGATTATTCACCACTTAGATCTTATTTCCTTTTTAGCACAAGTCCGTTCTCTTAAGCACGAGGTTGTTGGTTCAAATCCGGGCAAGTACAGACGACAGCACATCAACCTACCCGAAACTGTCAAATTTTCCAAATCAACTTTGAACCTTATGCTTTAGTAATAAAGTTGAAAATCTATTAAAGAAATTTGACAGATTGTAGTAGGTGGATGTGCTGGCATCTGTACCTACCAATGTATTTTTTTTTCAATTCATTATGTACTTTCTAAGTTTATCTAGGACATTATTGACATCGGTGAAGGTAAAACATCGTGAAGAAATTTGGACTTAACTCAGCAGTCGCGCTTGCGACCACGAGACCAAGACGGGGCAGTCAAAAAAAAAAGAAACAAAAATAACTTACCTGCTACCAACAGGAGTACACAAGCCAGCTTCGCCATTTTTTATTGACAAACTTATTGTAATAATTTACGTGAATGAGTTTTTATATCACTTTAAACTAATTTTAGGGTTCCGTCACTCCGTTCGCCGTTGGTAAAAATGAAACCATTTTGATTTCGTCATGTCATTGTAATCATTTTTAGTATTTTTATCTTACTAAGCGACACGCTCTTTACTTGTGGTTACCAAGTCTACGTAGACGCTGTGAATGTGTGTGTAAGCGCAGGAGCTCTCAGTATCGTCCGAGACAGTTGAAAATGACGAAGTCGGAAGTGTGGGGGTGAGTGCGTGGGTGTGCTATATGCTGACGCTACTCGTCATTCCGCGTGTTTGTACCTACACTTGGTTATTAAACTTTTTTGTAAACTTAAGCAGGCAAATCGCACACATTTGGACGCAAATTCATACTGTACTTGTAAAGCTTTTCAACAAATATTACCTAAAGTCTATTCAAATGTTACAAATTATATTATTTCAAGTTAAACAAATATGAGCTTTATTTTAATTTTAATTAAGTTGGTTTCACAGAGTGACTAGCACTATTAAAACAGCAATAAAAATGTTTGAAGTTGTAGCGTAAACAGAACTTTATTGTTTAGGATTTACAGTTATTTTCCTTCAACTCATATTTGTTTACATTTTTGGCAAATGAGAAAAAAATTTGAATTTGAATTTTTGGTGAATGAGATTAATGTGTTTGTGTTGCTGACAATATTACTATTCTTATTAGGTACACAGGTTTGGCAGGATAGGTACAGGTATACTTGTAGTACGCCCACATTTCGCCAGTTATGTGTAAGGCATTGTTCAGACCAAACGTATTTACGCTTTATCGCTTTTCCATATACATTGTGTCCCAAAATTCAACGATAAGCGGGTACCAGAGGGTGGACCTGATCATGACTACTCGAGAAAAAATAATGAAAAAATCTTACGTATTTCATTTGCGGTCGGCTCTCCTTGTTTTTCACCAAACGAGTCTGTAATAGGTTTGGGCTTGCTTCAGCATCCTAAATGCGTAATACAATCTGCATCATTTTGAAGGATATTGCCAATCCATTGCTTCATATGTTCGATAAATTTGTCTGCTCAACAACGTAAATAACGCAATTAATGTTGTAGAATTTAAGCCGTTGTTACTGTTAGTGTGTTTCGCAATTACCGTAGTTGGTGACGGTGTTAATATGCACAGTGGCCCTACCACCACCTCTTATAGCAGTATGATTTTAATCTTATTTCAGTGTGGAAAAGAGATGGACCTATACAGAACGTAAAGCTATCTCCTTCCACTCCAGTTTCAGGTCTTTTCATTACATGACTACGATGTCCAACTCAATTATTATGGATACTTATTATTCTACGGAACCTCGTCAGTGTATTCTGAAAACTGTGTTTCCATTTATTCAGGTAATCTTTGTATCAAAACACTAAAATTTACAACTTGGATTTGCGGCTTACTACTAGTTTAAGCTAATTAATTTATTACTAGAAAAGATAATACATTTGTTTTTTCTTAGATAAAAGAGGAACAGTTAGGCAAAAGGAATATGTAAGGATCGTACACGTGGCGTCTTGTAGTTTCGTCTGCCTACCCAAGTGGGAAAAAGACTGTGTTCCTGTAAAGAGGGTATCTGGTATTTACTTAGATTTAAGCGCGGCCTTCGAAACCATTGACCACAAACTACTCATCACAAAAATGGAGCACTATGGCGTATGAGGTAAACAACAACTTATAACTCTTCTTATCATGAAATAGGAAAATGTTTGTCGAACTTGATTCTACACAACCAAACGGTTATAAAACCAACTATAGTTCATCTATGTTAAACAATACAGCCGGTGTGCCTCAAGGATCAGTTTTAGGCCCTTTACTAAATATATTATTCACTAATGACCTAATCAATTTCTTACATAAACTTTTACGGGACATACTTTGCGGATGACACAAACGCTTAAGATAAAGCTAACGAACGACATCCAAACCCTTACTGTTAAGGTAGCTCTAGAGGTCTTTCATTCTAGGTTTTTAATGTGAGTATGCTACGCCTAAAACCAACAGACTTTCGGGCTTCAGTCTACCCGTAACAACTGTCAAATATCTACGAATGACAGCTGGGCTTTCCGTGTTTTCCGAGGCACGGAGAGGTCTCGATATATAGTAATGGATGGTCACCCATCCATGAACTGATCGCGGCAAGCGTAGCATAACTTTCGCACGACCCATGCGGCTGTTATTAGAGTAATAAACGGGCTTCGACCCACGGAGTAAATACAAAGTTCACCTAAAAGCTTGGCTTTATTACCGCTACCGTCTCTTTACTATATGAAACACTAGCTGCGCCCCGCGGTTTCACCCGCATAAATGTCGATCCCGTGAGAATATAGGGATAAAAAGTAGCCTATATGTTAATCCAGGGTATCAGCTACCTCCATATAAAATTTGATCAGAATTGGTCCAGCCGTTTGAACGTGAAGAAGTAACAAACATATAAACACACATACACACACTCATAAACTTTCGCCTTTATAATATTCGTGTGATATATGTTTGTGAGGAAGCATAAGGAATTATTTAGAGATGCAGATGATTTATATCCTTGTAACCGACGAGACCAACACAGACTCGTACTGGATATCTTTCCGAGACTTGCTAAATATAATATAAGTTGTATATCTGTATGTTTGTTGTTTGAATTTTAAGGGTTTTTCGATATAATTACAAATAAAAAAAAAACTACATATTGAATGTGTACCATTAAAAAGTGATATTGTAACTGGTACTTCAAAAAAGCTATGAACATAATTAAAAGTACTTAATTCAACAAAATAATTAAAATGATGAGCGATTTAAGAATTTTATCTTACCAATATTTTCATTTTACGCTTCAAAAATGTTTCAAATATCTCGAAAGCTATTGAACTTCGGCCATACATAAGGGGGGTTCAATTTGTTGCATTTTGGCCCCCCTATCAGCTCCTGACGGATATACGTCGAATTACAAGTAATCCTGTATAATAAGATACCAAGTAATCTCAAGGTTGATTATTCAAAAATAAATTGCATGAATGGACAACCAATCATGCACTATGACTACACAAGTAGTCATAGTTTTTATAGTGTCAAAGACTTCTTTGACAATAAATGTTAAATATGCTTGTGAAAATTTGTACGCTTATAACTGTTAAGCAAAAACATTTATGCTCTTGTTATTTTGTATTTTACCACCTTTTTATACCTTGTTTTTAAGCAAATAAATATTATTCTTATTTTTAAATTATTTAGCCCCTCTAAGTACGCTCAACCTACCAAAACGGAATTAACATTATTTTGTTTTTCTGTAAAAGCTGTCAGTTTTTCCCGAAACTAGATAGTTACAAAGTGCCGTCCAAATCCCGGGAGGCTGTATTTTCCACCCCCGTCCTGACGTGAACGGATCTAATATAAATTGTATTGCCGATTACATGTACAGCTGTTTGTATCAAATGGGAAAATACAATTGCTATAGGATTATCGTATTGATATCTGGTTTAGTTTTTGATTAAAAACGTTAATCTATTCTATTCAAGTAGGTATTGTCACACGTGTACACGTGTGACGTGACGGTACTCGTGGCTAGATGATAACAGCCGCACGGTCGATCGAAGGTTAGGCTACTCTTGCAGCGGTCGGTTCGTGGATGGGTTACCATCAATGAATGTAATAAAAGTCCTCCAGACCGTACTTTGGCAGATGCAATGTGCGAACTTATAACATGACATACATTATTTTATCACACGCATAGCATTTAAGCATTATCAGCGTTTATTGTCTCACTGCTCCTTTCTTCGAGAGGGAGTGGGCTGTAATCTACCACGCGGGCCCAGTGCGGGTTTTTAGTTGTCAAAAACATTTTAAAAGAATAATGGTAGAGTTTCTTGCCCATTCTTCTCCATACGAAAACTACCTTTTGGAAGGGGCGACTAGAATCAATTGTATTTTATTGTAATTTTTGACTTTTAAAAGTGCCTTTTATGCGCCTATTTTGAAATAAATTACAAAGCATGATGAATAACATCATTTAAAGTGGTAGCGCAAACTTAACTTTAAGTGTGGGTACTAAAGTTGTTTTTCCAAAAAACTTATATTTGTTTACATATTAGGAATCTAAGTGGCGAACGCAGTTTAGAGTTGTAAAGAGATATGGTCAGTCGGAAGACTCGCAAGCGCGACTGTCGAGTGTCTTCTGGGTTTGATTCCTGGGTCACCGTGTTACTAAGTTACCGCCTTTCAAAGACACAAAATAATGTAAGCCAACAATGGCTTGCTGCAAAGTCGTGAGAGGAATGGTAGTAATGGTATTGGTGTGATGTCATCATCACGCCTGTCAGTGTCAATGACACTTGATTCGACATGGGATTAATCGAACCCAGGACCTCATTGCTCAGCAGTAGCGCCAGCGACCACTATACTAACGAGGGAATTGTATTGTATATAGTAGGTATTACCAAATATTCAAAAAAAAAAAATCTATGAGAAGAGATTGCAGAGAAAGTCTTTTCTTGGTATGCATGGTGCTACTATGAATACAGCAGTTTTACATTACTTTAAAAACTTTTTTACAAAAAAAAAAAACATCCGACTTCAAAAAAACACTACAAAGTGATAAATAACTTTAATTTCGGAAGTCGGTGTCAAAAAACGAAAATGCGAAACCAACGACACCAACAAAGACGACACTAAAAAAGTTTTTATTTTTCACTTTTTAGTTGTACCTATCCCACACAAATTCAATTAATACTAGGGCATTGAAGAATTGAATACACCGACTAGAAGAATCATCAAAATTCGCATAGAAATGACGGAGATGCAGTACATTTATGTACATAACTTCATACGTAAGACTAATTACCTAATGTATTATATAATAAAACCTTCCTAAAAGTATGTAGATCACATTAGTGAAAGAATTATCAAAATTGGTTAATTAGTTTTTGAGAAAATCGCGGACATACATACATACGGATCGAATACAATACCTCCTTTTTTGAAGTCGGTTAAAAATAGTAAGTAATGTTATGTTGACTAATAGTTGTAAGTTAATAAGTAGCATTCATTACATAATTCGTGTCAGTTGTAGTAGTTCACCCATTTGGCATTTGTGCTGTTGTATTTAACAGAATACCCTTAGCCATGTGCTATTAGTAAAAATTAATTAAACTCAAAGGCAAAATAAAAACAAAAACTTATGAAAATGAAATAAATATATTAATAAATTAGACTGTCATAATCAACTTAGTAGTGTGCATTTGCGACGATCCAGTCGGAGTAAGGAGAGACGGCGGTGGCGAGCAAGGGGTAGTCAGCGTCAGCACCTCTGGGGCTACCGAAAGCAAGGAAACCGACCAGTACATCGCCGTAGATGACCGGAGAGCCGCCATCCCTGATTCCCCAGTTGGCCCCATCGGTACCGGGAATGGTGGCGCAGATCATGTTGTTGGTGACCTCGATAGAAATGAGCAGCTCATCATATTTCGTGACGCAGTTGCTGTGGTCACTTGTGTAGAGCTGGGCGCTGTACAGGTCGCGGTCGGACCAGAGCACTTCTTGCTGTTGAAAGTAAAACGGCTATTAGTGACGCATAATATGATATATGGATGCCAGACTTGGGCACTCACTAAATCTCAACAAGCCAAACTTCGAACTTGCCAGCGAAGTATGGAACTGTTATATTTGCGGGGGGGGGGGAAAGGTAGCCGAATGACACAACCGGTACGTTCAAGCTCGTTTATTCGACTGCGCAACAGTCGGACTAACACACAAAAGTACATTACCCACATTGTTGGAATATCAATGTGTTACCATAACATTCCTCCACCTTTATTTAAAAAACTTCCTATAATCTACAGGGGTTCTTTGGCGTTTAGATCTAGCAGTCGACTCATTCTGGAGTGTCCTTGGCTTATCGCTATCAGTGATCACGGGTGGTGTCTGCGTGTGTGTCCGCGCCTCATTTGTCCTGGAGTCAGTGTCTTCGGAAGCGTGTGCTGGCCCCACAGTTGCGACCTCTCCCGGTGACTGGTTGGCAGCTGAAGACTGCTCGTGACTAATGCCAGTTGCAGCGTCTGATGCCGGCACTATGAATGCAGGAACGATATCTTCCTCTCCCTTATATTTCAACAACTGATTGGCGTGCCTTTTCACCGTTTGATCACTGTTACATATTTGTATTATATAAATTGAGTTCCCTATTTTCTTGACTACTGAACCCCGAGACCAGTAATGTCTTTGTTGTTTGTACTGCTTCACCAATACGTTATCACCGATACTGAACGACACTTTTCGATTCCCGCGGTAATGCTTACTCTGCAAACACTGTTTATATTTAACAACTTTATCAAGTGCCGGGTCGGATGGTGCTGAAATGGTAGGTTTCAATAAATCCAACCTACACCTTAATTTGCGGCCAAAAAGTACCTCAGCAGGTGATCTGTTCGTAGTGGAATGAATTGAATTCCTGTAGCATAATAGAAATTCTAATAATCTAATATTTATGTCACGAGTATTTACACCTGTTAGTAAAATTGATTTTATTGCTTTCTTAATTATTTTCACATAACTCTCTGCTTGGCCATTACTGGCTGGATTATACGTTGGTGATGTTAGATGAGTTATGTTATTACGCAAACAAAATTGTTTGAATTCGTGAGACACAAAAGCCGTACCATTATCTGAGCATATTGTATGAAACAATCCAAATCTAGCCATTACTTCACACAGTTTTTCTATGACAATACGTGAACTAGATCCTGACGACACATCAAAACATTCGACCCACTTTGAATATGCGTCGACCACAACTAAATATGTTCGACCATTAATTGGGCCCAGAAAATCTACATGCACGCGATACCAAGGCTGTGTCGGATAGGGCCACGGAGTTAGTGGGGCGCGCGGGGGTGAGGCACGCAGCGATGCACACACAGCGCACGCGCCGACGTAATGCTCGATCGCGACAGACATACCCGGCCACCAAAATCTGTTTCGAGCCTCTTCTTTCATTTTGATTTCCCCTAAATGACCTTTGTGCAATTCATCTAATACTATTTTTTGTAGGCTTCTGGGTATAATTAATTTATGGCCTCTTAATAGGCAACCGTTTTCTACCGATAATTCCATACGGTGGCTATAAAAAACTCGAATTAAAGGGTCGCATATTTTACGTGGCCATCCTTTTAAAACATAGTTGACGACTATTGATATTACGTCATCACGCGTAACAGCCTCTTTTACGCCGTCTAAGGAAAGAAACTGTTCTCCTTCGTAAACAAAATGTACATAACTCGACATATCCATTGATGAATCATTACTCGCTCGATCCGGCCGTGCAGCGGCCGGCTCGCCACTTGCCTCCCTCACTGATCGACTTAGATAATCTGCGCTATTATGTACACTACTAACGTATTCGATTTTATAATTGTATGCTGACAGGAAGATCGCATATCTCTGTAACCGGTTCGCAGATATTTCTGGAATGCCTTTGTCTGGACTAAATATTGATAATAATGGCTTATGATCAGTTCTTAGGGTAAATGGTACCGTTCGTCCATACAAATATTGGTGAAATTTTTTTATACCAAAGATTATAGCTGTAGCTTCCTTCTGGATCTGGCTATACCGTTTCTCAGCTGCGTTAAGTGAACGCGACATAAACGCGATAGGCTTCTCTACGTCGTTTTCAATTTGTGACAAAATTGCACCAAGACCGGTCGGTGAAGCATCTACCGTTAAAATCAGCTGTGCCTCGGGGTTGAAATGCGCTAACGTCGTGTCTGAGGCCAGCTCACGCTTAATAAGCGACACGGCCTTTACGTGTTCTTTGGTCCATTGCCACGGCTCATTTTTTTGCAACAGGTTATGGAGTGGCTGTAATATAGATGATGCGTTACGAATAAAATTCCGGTAATAGTTTACCATACCCAAAAAAGATTTTAACTCTGAAACATTTGTGGGAACTCGGGATTGTAAAATCGCATCAACTTTTTCTGGGGATTTGTGAATACCATTGCGGTCTATTACAAATCCTAAATAAGAAACAGATTCTTGAAAGAATGAACATTTATCCATTTTTAGGACTAGCCCCGCGTTTTGTAATCTGTTAAATACCTCTTGTAACCTTTTTAATAATTGATTTTTGTCTACCCCACAAACTAAAATATCATCTAGAAATAGGAGTGTTCCATCTAACCCTGCAAGAAGAGACTCCATAGTCCTTTGAAAAATCGCCGGTGCGCTAGCCAGACCAAACACTAACCTTGTAAACTTATATAACCCCTTATGGGTGTTGATACACGTAAGCATTTGTGATGACTCATTTAGGCATAACTGATTATAAGCCTGAGACAGATCCAATTTGCTAAAATATTTACCACCATGAAGTTTAGTAAATAACTCCTCATATCTAGGTAAGGGATATGTATCAACAAGCAACTGTTTGTTGATAGTTACCGAATAATCGGCACAAAGACGAATAGACCCGTCACGCTTCAGTACCGGTACAATTGGACTTGCGTAGTCCGAATACTTAACAGGCTCAAGAATACCTAAATTTACTAATCGGTTTAGCTCATTCTCCACCCGATCACGAAGCGCAAACGGTAGCGGTCTTGCTTTGTAATAAATTGGCTTTGCATTAGGTTTAAGAGTTAAACTGACGTCTACCCCCTTAAAACAACCTAATTGGTCGGAAAACAGTTTAGGATATTTTGAAATGAGGGTTTGTCCGAAATCATCGCAACTGTTTACCGAACAGATTTGCATATTAAAACGGGAGAAAAAATCTCTTCCTAATAACGGGGGCCCCCCACTTCGCACGACATATACATTGATGTAGTTCGACTTACCGTTATAAGCAAAAAGCAGCTTTAATTTACCCATGATGTTTAATCTGTCGCCACTGTAACTATGCAATATGAGATCACTGGCTTCTAATGTGATATTTGAAAAATATTGTTTATACATTTGCTCAGAGATAACAGTAACTGGCGAACCCGTGTCTATTTCAAAAGTTAACTTTATTTTATTGACTACGACAGATTCCTGCATCGGTTCGCCGCGCTCGGTGCGAATATTACAACATAAACACTCACCATCATCATCATCCGCACAGCACTCGATAAAATGTTGTACTTTATGCGTTTTCTTATTACACATTCGTTTTAAGTGTCCTTGAATGCCACACTTCTTGCATTTATATCGCGCAAAACGACACGATGATGCTTGATGCCCGGTGTAGCCGCACGCCGAGCAGCCGTTGTCACTGCTGGTACGCTCCGCGCTCGCAGACTGTGAGCTCGCTGCGCTCGCCGCTGCTGAGCGGCGCTGCGAAGGTGCCCCGCGCGCTGCTGCTCCCTTAGCCTCTGCCGTCGTTACCTTCATCACGTGTGATTGTGTAGCTTCCGGACGCTGTACTGTCTCCTGGGCCCCGATGCGGGCGCTGCGTACTCCTTCAGCTATTTCTATAGCTTTGTTTAAGGTCAGCTCCGACAAGTCTTTGGTGAAAAGCTTGTCCCTGTCTGGTCCGGGTTCCATTCCCAATACAAAACGATCGCGAAGCTGCTCATCCAGATGTTGAGCCACGAATCCGCAGTGCATTGCTAGACCGCGAACTCGCGCCGCCCACTCAGCTAATCCTTCGCCAGCATGCTGAGTCGCGCTGTAGAATCTGTATCGTTCCGCAAAGGTGCACTTCTTTGGCTTAAAGTGCCCGTCCAGTAGCTCGACCACCGCATCATAGTTAAATGTACCGACTTGACGTGGTAAAGCTAGATCACGAACTAATTTATACGAAGATTCGGCGAGATTGCTGAGTAATATAGCTCGACGTTTACAACCGGCTTTGTCCGAATCCACCCCAATGTCGTTAGCTAGAAACCATTGTTCTAATCTTTCCTTGTATACGGACCACTCCTGCACTTCGTGGTTGAAAGTCGATAAGGTGCCGACCGTTAATTTTGCCATCTTGAATTTTTCTCGTCGCCACTGTTATATTTGCGGGGGGGGGGGGAAAGGTAGCCGAATGACACAACCGGTACGTTCAAGCTCGTTTATTCGACTGCGCAACAGTCGGACTAACACACAAAAGTACATTACCCACATTGTTGGAATATCAATGTGTTACCATAACAGGAACAAAGCATGATGGAGAAAAGGAAAATAGATAAAATCAACCACAGCAAAATTAGGAAAGCTACAAAGACCCAAGATGTGGTGTTGAAATTAAGAACGCTAAAGTGGAAATGGGCTGGCCATGTAATGAGAGGAGAAGAGAAATGGAACAAAGTAGTAACATTGTGGTACCCAAGAGAGGGAAAAAGAAAAAAGGGAAAACCATTCAGAAGATAGGAAGATGATGTGGTTAAAACAGCTGGAAAAACCTGGACTAGACTGGCGCAAGAGAGAGAAGATCGGAAAGTGTTGAAGGAGGCCTTTGCCAAAGGGCACACAGAATAAAAACAAACTTATATATATATATAAAAATATGTATACTTATGTCTGATAAAGGCTATAAATAAATAAATAAAAATATGATGGAAGTACAGTTTAGTTGGTGAACGAAAAAATATAAAGAATCAAAGAGCTTAGCTCATCTCGAAAGCAAAAAGTGAAAAATTTGGAAACAATGCCATATGCCATAATTTGAATATAACTAGATTTAAAAGAGTGTCGCTTTGGAAGGGGCTTCAAAATTCTGAATGGATAACTCTTTAACAATTCAAAAGTGTATGTAAAGGGCTTTATTTAAACATGAATGTTTTAAGTTTTTGTTTATGATCTGCTTGAAAATCATCCTGGGATATCTATCAGTACTATATATTATCTTCTATACTTATAATAAACCTGAAGAGTTTGTTTGTTTGACGCGCTAATCTCTGAAACTACCAGTCGGAATTAAAAAATATGTATGCATTTGATAGCCCAATTCTTGAGGGAGGTTAGTTAACCTTTTGAACGTCATTGTCACATATATGTGACAAACGAAATCTTACCCTGAACGCCAACGTCACAAATATATGACAAAATACACGTCGCACGGGTCGCACCATATTATGAAATAAACAATTTAATCATTACTTTTGTGTGTTTTTATTTATATAATTTAAAAGTTTAAGCTTCCGTCTATATTGTATTACATGAAACTAATATAAATAAACCACCAATATCGAGAAATTTGTTGTTTTAAGTGTGTGTTGTTTTGTTAAAGTGGCCTGGCGTCACGGGTACGGCGATACGTGTTCAAAAGGTTAATGAGGAAGGCTGTAGGCTACTAGACATCAAGCTAGGACCGTTAGGTGCCGAACAAATTCAAAAAATTAAAACAGAAATAACGTTAAACAAAAACGAAGTAATAGCGCGGATGGGCGAGGGAATTTTACAAAAATGTAGCTGTTATTCTAGTATATTGTGTATCTTACGACTTCCATGCAGTCGCAGGCAGAAACTAGTAAATTAGCAATAAAATTCAACTTACAGCAGTACGTCCCCAACCAGCAATAGTTACAGGAACGTTAGCGGGGAAGACGACTCCTCCAGCCGCTATGGCACTCTGCTGGACTGTGGAGCCGAAGGCCAGGTAGGACAGCAAGTGAATGATGCCCACGTTACCATCGAAGCTCTTGAAGGTGTAGGAGGGATGCCTGATGGCGTTCTGTGCGGCCACGATCTGACCATCACGACCGCGCTGTGAGGCGCCTGCCCTCACTCGGCAGATACGGGGAGTAAGGACTCTGAAAATAGACATTAATACGATAAGATATTCAGGTAAATCCGATAACTTGAAAAGGACTCAATTTGGCAAAATCGACTTATAACCAAGTCTGTATTGGAAATTTAGTTTCCGTGAGCTGAACCTGAGACAAGTGCCAATACATTAGCAGGACATCTAGGGAGTTTCGCGTAACCCCCCCCCCCCAAGGTGCAGGGAGATTCAGGGAAATCGTAATATGTAGGTACTTACGCTCCACTAAGGCAGTGAGCGGCGGTCAGGACATGACGAGGGGTCACGATGGTGCCGACACAGGTTTGTAGCCACACGGGGCCGAAACCTGTCTCCACCTGGACTGTGCTGGGAAAGTCCTCGATCTTCGCTGGGGAAGCGGCGAACACGGTGGCACAGCCTAGAAAATATAAACAAGTGGATACAGGGTTATTGACGAGTTATACGAACATAAATGTAAGGAACAGTTTCGCGATTTCAGTTTTGGTCCCATAGTAAAAGTTGTTCATAATGATAAGTACAAAGACCTCTTAAGAGGTTGTTGGTGTTTTTCCAATAACCCTGTATAGGTAAGCGTTAAAAATATTTGAAAGAGATGGAGTTCAGGATGTTCATCTCCACCTCTTTCCCACATTGAAGTAAGATTAAAATAATACTGCATTAAGAGGTGGTGGCAAGCCCCCAAACCTATTGAAAAGGGTAATTCATCATAATAATAAGAAAAATACTTAAAATGGATTCATTTGGAAAGGGTAATTCATCATAATAATAAGATAAATACTTAAAATGGATTAATAGCCAAGAGCCTCGACCAACACCTAAGGAGGCTCTCGTTGGGCAGCTGGATCAAGGGCTTGATTCAGAAAGCTGTACTTCTGGACACGGCCCGCATTGTTAGGAGGTTCCTCTTTCTGGAGCCCTGACTGCCGATAGCTTGGACCCTGTTCCTGATACCGGTGGGCTACTATTTTTTATATTTTTAAATGTTTTTATATATTTTTTTATATTCTAATATTTAAAAATATAATTTATATGTATATAGTGAAATAAAGAAAAATACTAACAACCTATAGTCCAATATCTTTGTTTCCATGTCCTGCAATAGTCCTACACCAACCGGGGGTTGTTCTTGGGTGCACTTGCATAGTGCGTACAGGGATAGACGTCGGTTGGTGTCTCATTTTATTTACTCATTTTTTTTTATTGCTAAGTGGGCGCGCTCTTGACCCCGATCACGCCATTTATTTTATTAAAAAACTTTAACAGGCCTCTGCGAGTTTCCTTCGGCCCGTTATATGCCTTCCGAAGGTCCGGGGCCCTAGTGTCCCGAGAAATGTCAAGAGAAGTAAAAATATGGACAATAATATAGGTATGTGACAGAATAAAATAAATAACTAACAAATATAAAACTGAAGAAGATGAATTGGCTAGAAATGAAGGTAGAAGGCATAATTGGGAACAAAAGCTTACATTTGCTGAAAACCGGGGGTAGATATGAAAACAAAAAAAAAATTGAAATAATTATGTATCTACTGGTTATTCCTTGATTACACTAAAGATTTTTAACAATAAGAAACCGGGACTTTTTATGGGGTCAAAGTTTTGAAAAGTGGGCTGATTTCCTGTAGAAAAAAAAGGGCACAAAATTTTTAAATCTGCAGAAAAGATCCCCATTCTTTGTGGATACTAGATTAGTATGTTATTATGGTCAGCTTAGTCAAATAAAACAAAATCCTAGGGAGAATCTATTTTTTTTTTAATCTATACTATTATAAAAGTAAAAGTAAAAGTAAGTTTGTATGTTTGTAAGTTTGTATGTAGGGGGTAATCTCTGGAACTACCAGTCGGATTTGAAAAATTCTTCTTGCATTTGATAGCCCAATTCTCTAGGACGGCTATAGGCTATGTAACATCACGCTATGACCCTTAGGAGCCGAGCAAAACGAAAAAAAGTCAAAAAGAACGTTAAGCGACAGCGCGGGCGGGTGATGCGATACGACGGGGTGGCTCGGGGGAAACAAGAAGTTTCACGCGAACGAAGTCGTGGGCTGAAGCTAGTTTATTATAATATTAAAAGAGGTAAAATTTGTTTGTAAGTTTGTATGTAGGGGGTAATCTCTGGAACTACCAGTCGGATTTGAAAAATTCTTCTTGCATTTGATAGTCCAATTCTTGAGGAAGGCTATAGGCTATTTAACGTCACGCTATGACCCTCAGGAGCCGAGCAAAAGCGCTATGGGGAAACAAAGTGATAGAGCAGGAGACGCGGGCAAGTGATGCAATACGACGAGATGGGTCGAGGGAATAAGAAATTTCACGCGAAGGAAGTCGCAGGCAAAAGCTAGTTATTAATAAAGGTACTTTGTATACTTTACCTGCAACCAGGAGAGTGAAGCTAGCGAGGGAAACCATGGTTTCTGTTTCTGACTTTCAAGTCGACGTCTCGAATGAACTGTGCCAAAGAATCTTCAGAGCGAATATTTATACCAAAACAGCTGCATTTGATATCATCATTATCTTTTACATCGTCACCTATACTGTAGGTATTCGTTATGTCTTTTTTATATGAAAGGCTTATGGATAGATTATACCTAGATTGATGCAGGTGTTGTGCATTTCAAATATTTTAATCGAATTTCAATTTATTAAACTTCTAAGTGTCTAAACACACTATGCCGAAGGTACTACGCGACCGAAGTTCGGCATGATTACGCCTGCAATGCTATTTGAATTACTGACGACACATTATTCCGAAATTACGTTGTGTTATAGCGTACAGCCGAAATTCAGTCGGACGTAAGTTCAGCGGCAATTCGGCGGCAACTTATTCTGTAGAGCACACATTATACGCGACCGAAGTTCGGTTCGATTGCCAAAGAAGATCCGGGGCGGGGAGTAGCGGGAGGCAGGCATGTCCGTTGTACACACAAAGTTACGCAATTGAATTTCTGTCGCGTATGTTCGGCACTTATGGTGTGTCATATCAGCCGAATACGTCGGAACGTAAAATCAGCCGCGGAATTTCGGTCACGTTCCTTCGGCATAGTGTGTTTGGACACTAATTTGAAGTTGAAGATGCATGGAGTTTCTTCTCCAAATGTGCCTACTACCCTTTGCAATGGGCAACTACCTTCTGTTTTGTGACTGGCCGACTCCTTGAAAATTTTAGACGAATTGGCGGAATGTCATTTCGGCCGCTAGTTGAACGGCGCCGTTTAGTTTCATATGGGCTCCGCATGAAGCTAAATATAGTCTCATGCTGGAGCGTATACAAAATAAATTTACTAGGTTTCTGTACCTAAGGTGGTATGGTGTATATCCATTTTATCCATTGATGTATCCCACTTTGTTTGTTATAGGCATGGTGGGATACAATAAATTGGAAACAAGGAGGGACATGGCTCTTGCTACCTATATTTTTAAATTATTACGTGGCAAGACTTCAAACCCAGGTATATTAAAAGAAAGAAACCTGTGTGTGCCCGACAATTATGTATGGCGAAGGCGACAGCCGCGGCTATTGGCGGTGCCCAGTAGTAGGACCAATCTACCCCTATAACGCGTACCTTGGGCGCTGGCCACACAGAAAGGACGTAAGACGCAGACGGGGCGCGGGCATTTGTCTTTACCGCGTCTCTTTCATACAAAATGTATAGAAGCGTCGCGACTCAAAACATACAGAACAGACAGGGCGCGGGCGCAACGCTGGTACTTTTGCGCCTGTCCGCGACGCGCCCTCGTCTTACGTCTCTTCTGTCTGGCCTGCCCCTTGCGTATACTCAATGACGTAGCAGACAGCATAGATATTTTTACTTGTTCTCTGAGTGAGTTCACAAAAACCACGATGTATAAAATATGTTATACGAGTAGTAAATGATGAAACTGTAACTATGGCCACACTATTGAATTAGGAAATTCCTGTCATGATAGTGATGTTGGGTTAATAAATAAATAAATAGTTAAAAGGCTAGGCAGTTAACTGAACGGCTAATTTAACCAATTGGCTGCAACATACAGTTAATACTCTTACTTAATAATAATAATGATTTATTTGCTTAGTAATTTAATCTAACAGCGCCGTCTAGCAAACTGAACCTGCGGTGTCTAACTTATGAATATGTTATTACATTTCCTTTCGTTTATTTTCAGGTAATAGGTACCAGGTGGAAATATTATTATGTTGGCATTATATTTATGACCTCATTTTGTGAAGGTATTGCTTCGGGCTGTACGTTACAGCTGAGGTTATACACATGTACTTACATATGTGTTTAACCATTTAACAAACAATATTACTTAACTTTGTGAGATATGCTTTCTTGTGGCTAAGTAATAACAGCCGCACGGGTCGATCGATCAGGTTAAGCTACGCTTGCCGTGGTTGGTCCGTGGATGGGTGACCATCTTTACACCATTTTTACCTTTCTGTTCCTCGGAAGGTCCCGGCTGTCATTTGTGGATCTTTGACAGTCGTTACGGGTCGTCAGAAGCCCGAAAGTGTGACAAGCAGTCCTACCAAGGGGTTTCGTACTTCCCATTAACTGGGTTGTGTAGGTCAAATAGGCAGTCGCTCCATGTAAAATACTGGTATTCATCTGCATCCAGTTAGACTGGAAGCCGACCCCAATATAGTTGGGAAAAGGCTAGGCAGATGATGATTAGAAATTCCTTTAAAAATGAATGTGCATGTTTATGGTTGCGAAGTAACCATAAGTTGAGTTCGATTTGTTGCAAATAAGTCACGCCTGTATTACTCAAAAGGTACTCAATTAAAGGCGCTAGAAAAAAAACTATTTAATTTATTTTACATCAAAACGAGCGCTGGCAGCTCGCTGAGCTGACTCTCGAATCTTTCCCCTTTCTTTGTAATAGCGTTTAACCTATTGACAGTTACGCTGCTCCAAAAATTCAAGGTCGCTCAACGCGCTATGGAGCGGGCTACGCTCGGAGTTTCTTTGAAGGATAAAATCAGGAATGAAATTATCCGGAAAGGAACCAGAGTTACCGTTATAGCTTGCAGAGTAAAAAGCTGAAGTGGCAGTGGGCTGGCCATGTTTGTTGAAGGACCGATGACCGGTGGAGCAGACGAGCCCTGGAGTGGAAATCACGTACCGGCAAGCGTAGTGTGGAAGCCCCCCAGCTAGATTCATGATATAGGGTTTTTTTTTTTTGTGGATGGGAGATCGTCAAAAGACCCCTCCCGCTCTGGGTGGAGCGGAAGGCAGTGTCAGACTCTTACTGACTGAAACCCACCCGTGTTTCTAACTTAGCCCTTTATGTTCCGGGGTAGCCAAAAGTTCGAAGACATGTGACATCTGCCAACCCGCACTGGGCCCGCGTGGTGGATTACGGCCCACTCCCTCTCACTGAGAGGAGGCGTCTGTCCCAGCAATGGGAAAATTATAGGCTGATTCCCAGCAGTGGGAACATTATAGGCAGCACATCAAGCTACTACAATCTCCGGGGTAGCGGGATTGTCTGAAAGGGTTACCGCTACCCCGGAACACAAAGGGCTAAGGAAGGAACATGGATGGGTTTTAGTCGGTAAGAGTCTGACACTTTATAGGAGACTTACACTGACACTTTATTACTTTTACCCTTTATGTTCCCTTTCCAAATGATATTAGCTGATTTGATGTTTGACCCATTACTTTTCGACCATCCGTTGGTTCCATCCGAGGTTCCATCCGAGGTTGGATGGAACAGTCATCCCGGTAAAATCTGTACAGTATCTATACTCACTTTTCCAAGTAAATGGTACAAGTTTATATCGGTCTACAGGTCCTTATTAAATACACAATATAATAACTTGAATACATAAAATGAAAATACGTGGTACATACAACATTGCACAAGTTTTTAACTAAAAAGAAGATAAAGTAAGCGGTAGAAACTAGTTACGACTAATGGAACCTTAGTAGACCGCTTTATATGGCGTGTAATCTGCAATAAACATAAGATATAGCTTCCGTTATAACAGTACCTAGCGAAGTTAAGAAAAATTGCTTAATATACTAACTCCTAATTACTTTGGCTTATAGCTCACCAACTGCGGTGCAAAGCCCTCTTCTTCGAGCTAATCTCTTTAACAAATTCTTGTCTTGAATTTGAGCTCGGCCTGGTGAAAGGGTTATGAAAAAAAATTTTGCTGTGTTTATAGAAAGAAAATACATTTATTTAGCACATACTAAAAGACACAATACACCAAATATATCAGATAAAAAAACAAAAAATAAAGATCAAATAAAAATTATGTAAGTATGTTTGCTACTTCTTCACGCACAAATGACTGCACAAATTTTGATAAAATTTGGTATGGAGGTAGCTGATACCCTGGATTAACACAAAGGATACTTTTTATCCCGATATTCCCACGGGATCGACACTTATGCGGGTGAAACCACGAAGCGCTGCTAGTACTTATATATTTTGATTGCGTAGGTACACTTTTCTATGAAACAGCAATTTTTTTTTTTTGATAATGTTCTGTCTAGAATCATTTGCTGAATTCATGGTTACAGTTTTCACGTCGATGTCCCTGTCATCCTGAATATTAGACAAAGCAACGTCCTTGTCTGGGTTCAAACCCACGACTTCCGACACGCAAGTCGAGGCCAATACCAATACCTCTGCTCCATTGAAAGAAGGAAAGAAAAATTGTTTATTCTGCACAAACAAAACGCATATTACAAATAAAAAAAGACTTAAAATATTTTACACATACAACGTAGTCAAAAGCCTCGCACTCAAGCATATAAAGGTTGACAATTTTGTCCATTGCTTGATGTTAGGGCCATGGACCAAAGACAAAACACATAAATTGATATTGACAATAGAGTGAGTTTCAACAAATACTCCCTTTGCCGTTATGTTGGCAGCAATGTATTTTTGAAGTGTAAACTTCTTTAGCGGCGTTGCACACTTTTTGTACTGGGGAAAAAATGTTAAATTCGCGTCAGGACACGTGACCGTCAGGAGAGATTTACCCCCCCCCCGCCCCCCCCCTCTTTCTACGACGGCGGCGCCAACCGAATCCGAAGTGAACCAAGTGAGACACGATAATGGATGGATGGATGGATGGACGGACGGACGGACGGACGGTGACGGTGACGGTGACGGACAAACGGTGACGGTGACGGTGACGGACGAACGGTGACGGTGACGGTGACGGTGACGGTGACGATGACGGTGACGGTGACGGTGTCGGTGACGGTGACGGTGACGGTGTCGGTGACGGTGTCGGTGACGGTGACGGTGACGGTGACGGTGACGGTGTCGGTGACGGTGACGGGGACGGTGACGGTGACGGTGACGGGGACGGTGACGGTGACGGTGTCGGTGACGGTGACGGTGTCGGTGACGGTGACGGTGACGGTGTCGGTGGCGGTGACGGTGACGGTGACGGACGAACGGTGACGGTGACGGTGACGGTGACGGTGACGGTGACGGTGACGGTGACGGTGTCGGTGACGGTGACGGGGACGGTGACGGTGACGGGGACGGTGACGGTGACGGTGTCGGTGACGGTGACGGTGTCGGTGACGGTGACGGTGACGGTGTCGGTGACGGTGACGGGGACGGTGACGGTGACGGGGACGGTGACGGTGACGGTGACGGTGTCGGTGACGGTGACGGTGTCGGTGACGGTGACGGTGACGGTGTCGGTGGCGGTGACGGTGACGGACGAACGGTGACGGTGACGGTGACGGTGACGGCAACGGTGACGGTGACGGTGACGGTGGCGATGACGGTGACGGTGACGGTGACGGTGACAATGTCGGTGACGGTGACGGTGACGGTGACGGCGACGGTGTCGGTGACGGTGACGATGACGGTGACGGTGTCGGTGACGGTGACGGTGACGTGACGGTGACGTGACGGTGACGGTGACGGTGTCGGTGACGTAGTCGGTGACGGTGACGGTGACGGTGACGGTGACGGTGACGGTGTCGGTGACGGTGACGGTGACGGTGACGGTGACGGTGACGGTGTCGGTGACGGTGACGGGGACGGTGACGGTGACGGTGACGGGGACGGTGACGGTGACGGTGACGGTGTCGGTGACGGTGATGGTGACGGTGATGGTGACGGGGACGGTGACGGTGACGGTGACGGTGATGGTGGACGTGGATGTGGATGGATGGATGGACAGCTGATGGCTCGACCGTCTGTGTAGTAGCCACACTGCTGTGTATTCGTAAACTTCGTGTAAGTATATAAAGTGTTTAAAATATGGAAATTGAACAAAGTGCATCGATTAATGAAAAAAGTGACGCAACAATAGTGAAAAAAAATTAGTTATACAGGATAATTTTGTTATCACCATCCAAATTTTTACAGGGTGTTCTACCCATGAATATGAACAACTTTCACTATGGGCCCAACTTTGAAATCAGGAAAAAAAAACAGCTGTTTAATACAAAAGTTCAATACCTACTTGACCAAAATGTATGAAACAGCAGATTTTTTTTTTCGTGATTTCAGAGTTGGTCCCATAGTGAAAGTTGTTCATATTCATGGGTAGAACACCCTGTAAAAATTTGGATGGTGATAACAAAATCATCCTGTATTAATTCAATTCATAATTGATTTATTTCAACGTTAATATTCAAGTTTTCACTTCTGCCGGCACTCCCGGAGTGCAACCCGCTTTTTTTTTTTTTTTTTGTCAGCCTATATTGTGTCCCACTGCTGGGCAAAGGCCTCCCCTTTTTTCTTCCAAACCTCCCTGTCTTGTGCGATCTCTGGCCATGTTGGCCCTGCGAATGATATTAATGGCTCAATGCTGGTCCTGCTCCACAACCACAACTATTTGATTAACACTTAAAAATGCTGTTGGAGCTGCTGAAGATTGTAAGTCTATCTTTGCATTGTATAAATTCAATCTCCTAGTATTGTATAATTGCATAGCACATGTTGAGTACTATGTACATACTATAAAGCTACCATTTACTGGGTACGTCTTTCATTGACTGAATGTGCCCTGGCGGCTGAGAGTATGTCATGCTCACTCAAATGTCTCGCTGATGGCGGCGCATGTGTTGGATCATTTAGCTCCCTTCAAAATGGTTGAGCTGAATGGTGCTAATACATGCGTCATGTTCGTGAACGGGCGCCGTCAGTAGGGACTGGTCATCTCTTTGCTGCCATGGCTTATTTTATTTTAATTTAATATTTGAATTGTTGTTTTTTCTCATCTTTTCGTTATGGACGCTTTTAACGTTCTGCATCGTTCTCACATGTATAATTTTTAACGTGAATGATGTAACCAAGACTTTGTAACCATATTATTTTGATTTAAAAGAGTGTCCATGGAGTTTCTTGCCCGTTCTTCTCCATAGGTACCTACGCTTTGGAATGGGCAACTAGCTTCATCTTTCTGACTGACCGACCCCTTGACAATTCAAAAGTGCCTGTAATTGGTTTAATTGAAATAAATGCTTTGAGTTTGAGTTTGAGAATTAGATCGTCACGCCACCTTCTTCTTGGTCTACCTCGACGGCGATGTCCTGCCTCAGGCGTCCAGTGAGTGACGATCTTTGCCCATCTCTCCGGGTGCATTCGTGAGACGTGTCCGGCCCATTCCCACTTCAGCCTGGCTGTTTTTTCTCCAACATCCGCTACTTGAGTTATGGAGCGCAGCGTGGTGTTTCTAACTCGGTCTGTACGCTTAAAGCCTAACATGCTGCGCTCCATTGCCCGTTGGCAAATCTTGAGTTTGGACTTCTGTTGTTCAGTAAGTGACCAACTTTGTGCACCGTAGGTTAGGACGGGCAGGATGCACATGTCGATGAGTTTCCTTTTTAGAGATATAGGAAGACTGCCTTTCATGTGTTCTTTAAGGGCCCAGTAGGTCTTCCAAGCATTTTGGACTCGTCTTTCGACTTCCTTATCCTGTCTGTTTTTGAAAGACACTATCTGGCCCAAGTATGTGTACTCATCGACATATTGCAACCCATGTCCGTCTACCTCGACCCTACGTTTCGTGCTGTTAGTCATGACCTGTGTCTTGGATCTGTTCATTGAAAGTCCAACCTCAAGACTTGCCGTGCTCAGATCTTGGAGCATTTCCTTAAGTTCTGAAGGTGATGTGGAGAATAACACTATGTCATCTGCAAAACGGAGGTTTGTTAGCTGGTGGCCGCTAACATGTATGCCTCGTGACTTCCACGAATCAGGCAACTTGTTAAAAACCTCTTGCAATGCACTTGTGAACAGCTTAGGTGAGAGTGGATCGCCTCTATTTTAAAATTTGGACCAGAAACATGCAGCTTGATGTTCGCAGAGCTACTTCTATAAATGGTGTCAATGAGGTCAATATAGGTGTGCGTGACATTTTGGGACTCCAAGGCATTAATAACCGACTGATGGTCTATACTGTCGAATGCCTTGGCATAGTCCACTTCTTATTCTTCACCACTCCTTAATGTTTTGGGCATGATTCTAACACGGAAACCTTATAAATCTTTAAAAAATCCGCAGAATCGTCTTCCCATGTCTACTATCTTGACAGACATGGGCACAAAACACATACGAGTAGGTATACCCCTAGCGGAGGACAGGGGAGCCAACATTATAACATAGGAACTATTTTTTGAAACGCACTATACAAATTAATCCGTGATGCGCCCGCGACACTGGCAGATGTTAACAAAACAACAACAAGAATCAAAATAAAACCAAAATGCCAATTGCAGAGTGGAAAAATAAATACTTTTTTAACAAACAAACAACAATAATAAGAACTATTAAGCCGTGGGTCGCATCTGTGCAAGAAGAGGTCGATGCTCAGCAAAATGCTGTGCCTTCGGACGAACCTATCGTCAACAGCGTTGATTTTCAGCTAGTACCTCTTGAATGACGTACATAATGAAGTCCCACCGTGTGACTAAAAATCGGGTAAATTGCATTGCACCGTTTCTCTTATAACCCTGGTTAATATACGAGCACTTGGCCATATTCATCCTTCATCGTCATCCCCATAGTTGCTAAGTGGGCATCCGGGTGCCCGGCAACTGCCCACCTGAATTGCAGTCAGTAAATTCTTTATCAGTTGATAACCAATATAGTGCCATATTTTATCAGGTATGAGGTAACCTCAATTTTTATAATTAAAGAATCTAGAAAAGGAAATGGTCTAATAAATGTATTGATATAGATACAGGTGTTGTTTACGACCTAGCCTGCAGCTGCAGTAAATGGATAATTTATTATACATAGATAGTACGTATACTATACACCCTGTTACTACGAGTACAAGACTACCTAAAGTTTGTGAGGATGGATGTTTGTTACCCTTTCACGCAAAAACTACTGAACGGATTTTGATGAAACTTTACAGTAATATGGCTTACACATCAGAATAACACATAGGATACTTTTTATCCCGATATTCCAACGAGATCGACGATTATGCTGGTGAAACCTCGGGGCGCAGCGCAGCTAGTAATATTATAAACGCGAAAGTTTATGAGGATGGATGGATGGATGTTTGTTACTCTTTTACGCAAAAACTACTGAACGGATTTTGATGAAACTTTACAGAAATATAGCTTATACATCAGAATAACACATAAGATACTTTTTATCCCAATATTCTCACGGAATCGACGCTTATGCTGGTGAAACCGCGGGGCGCTGCTAGTTTGATTATATCAGTTTACGTCACTGCGAAAGATTATGCAGTATTTTTTATTTATAATCTATGATTGTTTTATATGTGCTCTAAAAGTATCTTTAGGTGGGGTAAATATAGTAATAAATGATTGCAATTGCAGCGACATCAGTCTTGATATGTGACAATAT
The DNA here is from genome assembly GCA_945859645.1 of Amphipoea oculea. Lineage (NCBI taxonomy): Eukaryota > Metazoa > Arthropoda > Insecta > Lepidoptera > Noctuidae > Amphipoea > Amphipoea oculea. The sequence continues at coordinate 17,955,529 of OX243883.1, forward strand.
TTCTAGCTATATTTCTACCTAACAAAAGCACCAATGCATGAAGAAGCCTCCTCGTGTAGCGCAGTTTGTTCCGCCAGTTACCCAATTAAACGCTCGCGCTCGGCGCATCCTGGACAGTCACACCCAACACCTTATTTGACTGGCCAATTCTTCCCTTGCGGTGGTAGGGCTAACGCCCGCCTGGTTCGCAACCACCCTCCCACCGGAGTCCGGCGTCAAGCAGTCTGCTGTGTTTCGTCGATGCGTGGGAGTACCAGTGCCTTAGGCATCTTCTGGTCACGCTGGTTCCATCATAGACCTCATCCATCGCTTTCCATCAGGCGTGATCGAGGTCAAGAGAATGGGCCTGCCCATTCAGCAACAAAATAAATAAAAAATAGAATAGAATATTCTTTATTATGTACATACATTGTACACCATAAATATTACAGATATGAGTGTTCGTATTTTACAAGAGGTGACACAATGGGCGGTCTTATGGCTAAAAGCGATATTTTAAAGACAACCTTTGGATTGATTTAGAGAGAAAGGAGAAACAATACTGCAGGTAGCCAAAGGGTGAATAAAGAGCCTTAGGGACCGTCTCCACGAGCGAGAGAATCGCGGCTATATTATCGTCGTGCCACGTAGTTCTATACACTCTCTTAGAACGTGTCTCCACACGGCGATATCATCGCGGCGAAAATTTGATGGCACGGCGAGACTATCGCCGCGATTCTCTCGCTCGTGGAGACGGCCCCTTAAGAGAAGAAAATCTGCTTTGCGAAGGTTAGGTGACTAATTTTCTTGAGAGAAATTCTGAACAAACACACACTTCCCTATCTGTATTTATTATTCTATCGTATGGCACGCTGGGTTGCAGCGGAAAATCAGCATCAGGTGGTATATACACCTTGTGTTGTCATCTGACATTATGCTGAGCTGAGGCCCTTTTGGCATAATAGTTTTCTGTTTTTTTTATAGTTTTAAGGGGTATTACTTTTTTTTTGTGCTGTAATGCCAATAATATCCTTAAATACTTCGGAGACGGCTCGCTTTGTGGTGCCTCCCGCGCTCTTTCCGCCGCCCCTATGACGCCCGGCCCCGTCCCGCGCTCAGACCTCATACCGCTGAAGAGACCTAAACTCGTGTAGGTACTGCGCAAGTCAAACCACGTGGTGTGTCAAGTCTCATCTTTCGTGGCGCTAACTATACCTCTTCTCGCTTCAATAGTTGATCGAATTTGGATGAAAAACACACGGATTAACCGTGGCCTGGGTTAGGACGTAGAATTCTTTTTTTAAACCCGATACAAGATTTCAGCTGAAGTGGCAGTGGCCTGGCCATGTCTGTCGAAAGAACGATGGGCGCTGGAGCAGACGAGTCCTGGAGTGGAGACCGCGTACCGGCAAGCGTAGTGTGGGACGCCCCCCAGCTAGATGGACGGACGACCTAAAGAAGGTGGCTGGGGTAGACTGGATGCGGAAGGCGGAAGACAGGGTGCTGTGGCGCAGTCTGGGGGAGTCCTATGTCCAGCAGTGGACTGCGATAGGCTGAGATGATTGATTGATTGACGAGATTCCAATGTCATAATTTCCAACATTCACGCGAACGAAGCCGTGGTCGGAAGCTAGTATGTTCCCTAATAAAGTATTACTTTCTAACCACTTAGCGATTATTATTTCATTAAGAAGGCTACCCAATCGATCTTAAAACGTTATCTTGAACCAATCACAAATTGAATTCATTGAAGACAAGCATCGAAAGACTAGGAGGGCGGGGCTTACGAGTATGGTGCGATTTTACCAACCAATCAGAGTCTATTTCTTTAGATGATAAATTGGTTGTTTTTTTTAAGGTTCCGTACCCAAAGAGTAAAAACGGGATCCTATTACTAAGACTTTGCTGTCTGTCCGTCCGTCTGTCTGTCACGTCTCACCAGGCTGTATCTCATGAACCGTGATAGCTAGACAGTTGAAATTTACACAGATAATGTATTTCTGTTGCCGCTATATATATGTGTCTTAAGCAGACTGTTCAGTATTATAGTGATCGAAAAACACCCGTTTTTGCATGCTTTCTCGATCTCTCAAAAGCCTTCGACCTGGTGTCATATGACAAACTATGGCGCAAGCTCGAAGGTGAGACAGATTGCAGTCCGGAAGTTATATCTATTTTTAGGAATTTGTACAGCAACCAGAAAAATAGTGTCAGATGGGCAGGCTCTTTCTCGAATGTGTACAGGTTGCAGTGCGGGGTGAGACAGGGTGGACTGACTTCACCGAAGCTCTTCAACCTGTACATTAACCGACTGGTCGGTGAAGTCAGCAGTGCCAGTGTCGGGTGCTACATAGACGGCATTTGTCTCAACAATATAGTTTAGGGTGCTGCTGGGGCTGCCACGATTCTGCAGTGCTTCGACTATGTTCGCAGAAGCGCACACTGATGGGTTTCATGCTCTTATAAGGAAGCAGTGTGCGTCGCTGCTGAGTCGTGTCAGGTCCTGTAGCAACAGTATAATAAGTGTGTTCGCGGACAGGTGGGACTCTCCACTGCTGCGCCACTGAATACATTTGCATACGGCACTGTGAGCAGTGGACAGTTCCTCCCGGTCCTAATGTGTGTAATGTGTCCTTAACTGTTTTTTACTGCTTTTCTTTTTGTGTGCTTTGTTTTTGTTTTGTTTGTTTATTTTTTATGTGAATTACTTGTGTTTTTTAAAATGTGTGTGTTGTGTAATATGGACATTGTCTGAAATAAATGTTATTATTATTATAACAACAAATACTAAAAACAGAATAAAATAAATATTTAAGGGGGGCTCCCATACAACAAACGTGATTTTTTTTTATATATGTTGTGTTAAATGATATACGGTGGTAGGTACGGAACCCTTCGTGTGCGAGTCTAACTCGCACTTGGCTGGTTTTTTATGTTTTCTGTCGAGGAACTATCACCACCTGTTTGTAAGACCTGTGGAGAGACTTAAATTAAGTTTTTTCTCAGACTTCACTGCGTAAGTCGACAAAGTAACTCCTATCCATGTACGAATAGTCAAAAGAATCCCCGAATCTCTTCAAAGTGAGAGTGAACAGGCTTCTTCTGGGTAAGCTCGCTCCATCGTCGACTTTGTCTCTGTCACCTTTGACCTAGACTATAGTCAAGAGCAAGCCCATTTCAAATTAAAAAAAATAAAAATAAAAAGTGAACCTTGCATATTCGGGGCTGGGTTCTAAGATTTTGGAGCTCGCACGCTCGCTCTTCCATCGTTTATTCGTCTGATGCTCTAGCTTTTCTGTTGTTGACAAAGTATCTGCCTGTTCCTGTATCCGTGGTTAAAGAAGGCTTAGTCCGCCACTGACACTATCCAGACTAATATGATAAATTCGAAAGTAATTCTGTCTGTCTGTCTGTCCTGTTACTTATTCACGCCTAAACCACTGAACCGATTTAGATGAAATTTGGTATAGAGATAGTTTGAGTCCCGGGGAAGGACATAGGATAGTTTTTATCCCGATATTCCCACAGGATCGACACTTATGCGGGTGAAATCGCGGGGCGCTGCTAGTCATTTATTAATTCTTGCTTTTACTTATAAGCGCTCTGGTCGATTTTAAAGTACCAGAATGGGACGTCAATTATTATCAAAATAATTTATTTTGGACAAAAGAATCCTTTCCGTTTATAATATTAGTATGATAACTATCCATACTAATATTATAAATTCTAAAGTAACTCTGTCTGTCTGTATGTTACTTTTTCACGCCTAAACCACTGAACCGGTTTAGATAAAATTTGGTATAGAGGTAGGACATAAGATAGTTTTTATCCCGATATTCCCACGGGATGACGGGATCGACACTTATGCGGGTGAAACCGCGGGGCGCAGCTAGTAATATTATAAACGCGAAAGTTTGTGAGGATGCATGGATGTTTGTTACTCTTTCACGCAAAAACGACTGAACGGATTTGTATGAAATTTGACACACAGATGGTTTATAACCAGGATTAACACACAGGATACATTTTATCCCGATATTCGCACGGGATCAAAACTTATGCGGGTGAAACCGCGAGGCGCAGCTAGTATCTTATAATCAAGATTCACTAAAATTTAAACTAAACGCCTTTAGCAGTCTTAGATGTATCCAGTTCGAATACCTAGCCGTTCCCACAATCCAGTCGAACTATCGCAACTGAAAGTTTCAGTAGTTCGGTCAACCGGACTAACAACCGATCTACTGCAACTAGAGGGTTGGAACACCAGCACAGAACAGGTTCTCTATGGTGGTGAAGTTGGGCAGTCCTCAAGCTCGAGGCAGGTTTCTAAGCATTCGTTATTGTTAACTGTGTAGTTGTAATTGAAGGAAATTGCTAATCCCTTGCTTTAGATGTTTGAAAAACTCGTCTCCTCAACGAATGTTATGAACTGAACTGTCAAAATTAAAGGCATTGCCATTGTTACGCGGTGTCCTGCGTGAGAGACGTAACGGGTCTCCCTTGTTTTACCGAAAAGAAATTGCCAAATTATCACTTCCCAAACAAAGTTTCGCATAATTTCATTTGCCAAATTATTACTTACCAAAAAATCTCTTTACAAATAATTTTTTTTTTTTTATTGCTAATTGTTACGAAAACCTATGTTTGGCAAGTGAACGTTTGAACAATAACTTGTTCACTAACTAGTACTTTTACCATTTTTTATCTAGTCAAATATTTCAGTTGGTATAACATATTTTCATCATCATCATCATCATTTCAGCCGAAAGACGTCCACTGCTGGACATAGGCCTCCCCCAAGCACCTCCACTTCGACCGGTTTTGTGCTTCTCGCATCCAACGAGTTCCTGCGGCCTTCACAAGGTCGTCGGTCCACCTTGTTGGAGGCCTTCCAACGCTACGCCTACACATTTACACACACGCACACACACACACATACACACACATTTACGCTACATATTTTACGCAAAATTAAATAAGCCAAATATTTGGTGTCGTCAATTTTAAACTTACCATTTCTGTTTAGTCGATTGCGTAGCCAATGACAAAAATTTTGCATGTATATGTTAGTTGCACAGATTATACAAATTAAATTACAATGTGTAAATAAGTGGGTAGATGGTAAATCATAAATGTCGCGCGATGTGGGTAAGTCATGCAAAACACTATCACTGTGTTTTGTAGCGGAAGTTTATTGAGATTGTTACGATATATTATTTTGTAGATAATTGTTGTTAAAAGTATAACGTAAATAAAGTTTAAAATAATCTCTTTTTTCCATATTTTTTTCTATATAATCTAGTCGTTTCTGGTTTTAGATTAGTCTCTGGGATTAAAAAACGAACTATAAATTGCCGTGCTTAATTATTTATTTAAAAAATGTCTATACTTCATTTGTTTCTTCTCCATAAAGGTTTCATAACGTTTCTATTACCTCAATAGTTCAATATGCTTACCTGGAGGGAAAAAAAAACAAAAAAATCCTTGTTGTTTTCGACTTATATTTCGGTGAATAACTCCGAAACCTGACGCTTTAGGATATTATGTTATGTAATATTTTTTGTTTGTATAAGTGTCCTCTATCTAAATATATAACTTTTGTTGTGCACCGCGATTCTGAAAAAAAATCAAAATGGCGGCTGATTTTAGGGCCAAAACCTTCAAACCCCTTTAATATTTTGTACTAGCTTTTGCTATTTTGTACTCGCGTTAATAAATGATTACCTATATTAAAATAAAATTGCATTTTTAATTATACAATTCCCAAAAAAATCTTATTTTTGCCTTTATATTTTTTGTCATAACAAATCATTTGACTAAACGTTTATTGTCCAAATATTGTTTGCTGTAATAAATCATTTGATTAAAGACCAAAAGCCTTAATGACATTATCCTTGGTAACAATCTGCCAAGTAAACATTTGACCAAATGAAAATGTGCGTACTAAAATTATTCCAAATATTACATTGGTATAAAAAAAGGTTGCTAGTTTGGGTAATGAAAATTTGGCAAAATCTTTTCGGCAAAACGGCAGGATCCCGAATACAGTATGTACAATTTTTACTCGAAAGATCATAATGTAGTTCGTAGTGTCGCGTCTGGTCGCTCTCAAAACAAGTACGCGTGACGTCGCGTCTCGCCCTAGACTGTCATAATATAGGCCGCAAGCAGGGTATGCCGTTGAGTTGATCGCGTTCGTAGCGTCGCGTCGTATTCGTCGCTCACGCAGGACACCGTGTTAAGGTGAGCATCAAGATGGAGGGACCAAACCTCCAATGTCTGTCCTACATATCTGAAAATTTAATACCATTAATCTACTATTTGCTACCTTTGCTATAATTTTAGCTACCTCATCATATACATAATATTTTAACAAAATGCTTGGTCCCTCCATCATGATATCAAGATGGAGGGACCAAACTGATAGACTACTCCCTGGAATATTCTACCTACTTAGTGTTATAGTACCTTAATTCTACCTTAATATTATTGATTTTGGCTGCCCGAAATATATATCGTTTTAAAGATATCGATTATATAAGTTGGTCCCTCCAAATTGACGATTCAATTGTTTAGTGCAACTGGTAAATGGTCGGTTTATTTTCGATCTTCGAAGGATACATATTTAATACCTATTTACTACCTTCTAATCGTGCAAAATTTCTTACGATAAAGTTTATTTTAAACTAGCCAAACAAAAATAAAGAAATAAGTAGGTACAACGTACAAATTTTGACAACATTTTGACATATGACCATTGATATATATGCATGGAATTATTATGTACTACGGTTGTACGTAGTACATAATAATTCCATGTATATATGTCAATGCATATGACACACCAGCTGACTCGACGGGGTGTTGCGAATTACGTCATGATAATCAGGAATTTACTTTAACTTTCAGCATTCGAATTTATTAAGAAAAATGTGTTACCGCGCCTATTTTGTAAAATAAGTTTGTGGCAAATATCTTTAACTATATGCTGAGGTCGGTAAAACCGCGTCATTCTACTGCGAAAGTTGTATAAAATAGATATTACTACATCTTATGCAAAAGGTAGACACCTTAAAATCGCTGAATATAATTATGTACATGAACCACCTAATCTCTTGATGAAAATATGCAAAAGGGAAAAATAAAGATATTGTCATTCTCTCTGTATTCTTACTTTTACCATTTTTCATACATAAACTACATGATCAAATCTTGATAAAAATTACCAAAAATTGTGTTGCGACGTGACACTTCTTAGTGCTGACCATCCATCCAATTTTCTTATTCCGATTAAAAAATGTCATAAAGCCTAATCGATAATCGGTATTTAAAAAAAATAAAAAAAGTGTAGAGACTGAATAAAAACTCTTTGGTATATTTTATCATGAATTTTTTTTTTAAATATAATCATTTTAATAAGTATATACACGTACAGTGTGGATAGGGGTGTAACTTTTTATGGTTCCCTACGTCCGAATGAAAAACGGAACCCTTATAGGATCGGAATCGGGGTTCTGTCCCTACGTGTGTGCGGATGCGGGGTGAGTCCGTAGTGGACATCTCGTTCGCCAGCCCCGCTCTGTCACAGTGTGTCAGTGACTGGCGCGTCATAGAGGAGGTGGAGACCTACTCCGACCACCGGTATATCCGGTTCGACGTCTCCACCCAGACCTCTAGCGCGCTGGTCCAACAGGCCCCGAGTGGTCCGCGATGGGCGCTGAAGCAGCTGGACTGGGAGCTCCTCCTGGAAGGCTCGATCGTGCAGGCCTGGGTGTCATCACCGGACAGGCCTGCCGATATTGACAATGAGGCGGAGTGGCTCCAGGAGGCCATGTCCGAGATATGTGACGTGGCAATGCCCCGAGTCCGGCTAGGATGCGTCCGATGTCAGATGTACTGGTGGTCGCAGGAGGTGAAGTCGCGCGACACCTGTACACCAGGCACCGCAGGCTCCGCATCCGCCCTCCGGATGCGAAAGCCACGGAGGCGAAGCTGTAAGAGGGGTACAGAGCGGCGAAGACCGCCCTCCAAGAGGCTGTCCAGCGGGCCAAGGATACGGCCCGCGAAGACATGGTGAAGACTCTGAACAGAGATCCATGGGGGCGCCCTTACAAAATGGTGCGGAATAAACTCCGCACCTGGGCCCCCCCGCTGACGCAGAGTCTCCGCCCCCAGTTGGTGGAGGAGGTTGTGAGCACTCTGCTCCCTTCACGGGGGGAGCATACTACACCCATGGCTCCGCCACTTGCGGTGCCCGAAGCGGACCACGAAGACGACGACGACGACATCCCTGAAGTGACCGGGGTAGATCTGAGAGTGGCGGTAGGCAGGCTGAAAGCCAAAAATACCGCCCCAGGACCCGACGGCTTGCCGGGTATAGTCTGGGTCCTGGCCTCGAGGGTTCTCGGGCCTCGACTAGAGGCGCTCTTAAGCGCATGTATGGAGAGGGGCCAGTTTCCACTCCGTTGAAAGACGGGGGAAGCTGGTCCTCATTCAGAAGCCAGGGCGCCCTGCGGACTCTCCGTCCGCATACCGGCCCATAGTACTGCTCGACGAGGTCAGCAAGCTCTTTGAGAGAGTGATTGTAGGCCGCCTCGTCGGGCACCTAGTGAGGACGGGGCCGGATCTTGCGGATAGCCAGTTTTGCTTCCGCAAGGGGCGCTCGACAGTGGACGCCATTATGCGCATGAGAGCCCTCACGACGGGGGACGCGGTGACCCGGGGTAGGGTCGTCGTGGCGGTGTCACTCGACATCGCCAACGCGTTTAACACCCTGCCCTGGAGCTGCATTGGGAAGGCACTCCGGGATCACCGGGTGCCGACCTACCTCCGTCGAGTAGTCGGGGCGTATTTGACGGACAAAGCCGTCATCTACCCCGGTCGCAACGAGGAGTGGAACCGGCGAGAGATGTCATGCGGTGTCCCACAGGGACCGGTTCTGGGGCCGCTCCTGTAGGACATCAGTTACGACTGGGTGCTGCGGGCCGACCTCTCTGATGGCGTCAGCGTGGTTTGCTACGCTGATGACACGCTGGTCCTGGCGCAGGGGAGGTCGCATCAGGCGGCGGCCGACGCGATGACACGCGGGGTTGCGATAGTCGTGGAAAGGATCCGGCGGTTGGGTCTCGAGGTGGCACTGCACAAGTCCGAGGCCATGGAACGGGCAGATCAGTGTCAGGTTGTATCTTGATCCAAATATGATTCGCGACTATAATAGACATGTATTTACAGAATCATAGTCATTAGAATCATTAATATATCTTTCTAAGTTAGATTTCTACCATAAACACTTTTCCATACGAGATTTGTTCTTAACGGTATTTTCAGGTCAGCCTGAAAATTGCAAAAAACGTAAGAAAAATTGAATTTCGCGGGCTACAACTACCCATTCACCTTAATAAATAAGCTTTCTAATAAGGTACATCACATTAGCGTTTAAAAATCTTCGGAATTTAGTACCACTCCTTTGCACGATTAGAAAGTAGTAAATAGTACCTTCAATATTTTTCTTTGTTTACCTACATTAAGTATTACGAGAATAAAATAAAATAAACCAATAAATAGTAATAATTAAAAACTAAAGATACACTTTATATGAGCTATTCCTGATTATCATGACGTAATTCACAACACCCCGTCGAGTCAGCTGGTGTGTCATATGCATTGACATATATACATGGAATTATTATGTACTACGTACAACCGTAGTACATAATAATTCCATGCATATATATCAATGGTCATATGTCAAAATGTTGTCAAAATTTGTACGTTGTACCTACTTATTTCTTTATTTTTGTTTGGCTAGTTTAAAATAAACTTTATCGTAAGAAATTTTGCACGATTAGAAGGTAGTAAATAGGTATTAAATATGTATCCTTCGAAGATCGAAAATAAACCGACCATTTACCAGTTGCACTAAACAATTGAATCGTCAATTTGGTGGGACCAACTTATATAATCGATATCTTTAAAACGATATATATTTCGGGCAGCTAAAATCAATAATATTAAGGTAGAATTAAGGTACTATAACACTAAGTAGGTAGAATATTCCAGGGAGTAGTCTATCAGTTTGGTCCCTCCATCTTGATATCATGATGGAGGGACCAAGCATTTTGTTAAAATATTATGTATATGATGAGGTAGCTAAAATTATAGCAAAGGTAGCAAATAGTAGATTAATGGTATTAAATTTTCAGATATGTAGGACAGACATTGGAGGTTTGGTCCCTCCATCTTGATGCTCACGTGTTAAGGGGGTTACGCAGTTACCCCGTTGGAGTTTCAAGTCGGTCCCTAAGTAGATGTCACTGTTGATTGTGTAGAGGTTTAGTTTCAGAGGCAGATGTAAAATTGTGAGAAACTAAGTACAATAAAAATACAATTTTTTGGTTTTGTACAAATCAAATCAAAATCAATTTATTTGCGATAAGTGTTGGTACAAGTCACTATTAATAAGACCTTAAAATAAATTGTAAGCTAATTCGATAAGTCAACTATACAGTCCCAATTCTTCACAAACAAATTCCTCAATAAGTCGCTGTCTCCACAATCCAGTCAGAGTAAGACGTAATAGCGGTGCTCACAATGGGAATGCTGTCATCTCCATCAGAAACGCCAAAGGAAACGAGACCCATGGTGACTCCAGAGTAGAACAGGGGAGCGCCTACATCCCTAGAGTCCAAGTCCCGACCTTGGGTGCCCGGGAGACCAGCACAGAACATATTCTCTGTGACGGTGTTGTTGGGGAAGTTCTCAAGACCCAGGTAGGTCTCTAAGCAGTCATCTCCGTTGACCGAGTATAGGTTTAGCTCATAGAGGTTGTTGTTGCTGGTGCTGCCGCCCTCCTGCGTAAAGAAAACTATGGTTACTATTGCTCATATACACGAGGCTGCAGTGTGTGTTCCGTTCTGGCCCGGCCACGATGCCAAACAAGGCCAGGGTTATGGCAGTAGACAGTACGGATATGTACCTTTTGGTACTAGAAAGAGAAATAATAGTACCACATTATTAATTTCACGACTTATTGCGTATTAAGCGCCTACGACACTTGAATAGTTATTGTAAGTTGTCAAGTTATACTATTGCTATTGAATTATTGTCAGGCATATTCTACCCTGAAAAATTGAAATTACTATTAAATAGATTTGAAAGGTTTTCTTTTAAATATAAGTAGGTCTATTTTATAGTACATAACACGTACAATTATTTCAGACACGAGTTGTGGATTTCAGCCGATCTAAGCGTGGCCGTGCAAGGACGGATACGTTGTAGCCCGGCCACTAGTGGCCACTGGTGGTGGTGGTGGTGGTGGGTCATGAAATAATGTGGTACTATTATTTCTCTTTCTAGTACCAAAAGGTACATATCCGTACAGTACTCTACTGCCATAACCCTGGCCTTGTTTGGCATCGTGGCCGGGCAAGAACGGAACACACGGCTGCAGTTGCTTCTGCCGTTGACGCGTGCCGCTCGTGTGTATTTAAGAGTAGCTTTTGTTTCCAATGGTGTTAGGGAACTATACAAGGTACAAATCAAATAAGGTAGCGAAACTCTACAGAAGTGATCGGTGTCGATATATCTTAACACGATAAAACCAAAAAAAAAATACAGATTTTCTAAAATCATACCTACTTTAAGTAACTACACTAACAGCGGTCGTTGACGCAACTTAAAAAAAAAACATGTTGGGAAAAACTAGGCAACTAACAGCAGTCGTTGACGCAACTTCTTTAGGCGCGTTGGGCAATTCGCGCCACTGTTACCGTAACCGACACCGCTTCGGATGTGTTCGGCTGTCCTCGGGATGTACTCGGTTTTAATGTATATCCGATATGTCAGTGAGTGATGGCAAAGTATTCAGTTTGTGTTTTTTTATATGACGATTCAAAAAATTTAAACGTAATAGGGTAGTTTCCTGGGTAAAAAAATAATAATTCTAATTAGTCCGTCAGTTAGATTATCGAAAAATAATGGACCCTTATTTTTTCTTTTGTCAATCAAACAAAAAATGACAAAGATAAAGCGCGTCAAAATTTGGGAGTCATGACGTCACGCCGTGCGACATTTTTTAGCACGGCGTGACGTCACGACCCCCCACTCCCAAATTTTGACGCGCTTTATCTTTATCATTTTTTGTTTGATTGACAAAAGAAAAAATAAGGGTCCATTATTTTTCGATAATCTAACTGACGGACTAATTAGAATTTTTTAGGAAACTAGCCTATTGTTCAAGTTTTCACTTCTGTCGCGTTTGTGTTTTTTTATATGATTAAAAAAATACACACGTACCTAATTGTTCAAGTTTTCACTTCTGTCGGCACTCCCGGAGTGCCACTGTTTATTTTTTTTATTTTATCATGTTTAGTTATTGCGTCTGTGGAGTGTCACTAGCCAAATTAGTTTGACCTAGCAGAGATTTCGGAGCACTGCTTCTTATTTGGTTGTCGTTGTCGTGAGCTTTTGACAGGCAGGTTCAGGGGGGTTCTGACATTGTGCGTGCAGCTCCCAGTCAAAAAGACGTTACGCACTTACATTCGCCAAAACCATTAAATGTGACTAAGGGATTATTTCAGACCCTTTCTCTTGTCAAATGATATTCGAACTGCATTGTTATAAGAAATACCGGAATTAAGTTTTACTTGTGGATAATTTAATTAACAAGAAAAAACACGCAAGAGAAGCATACATATACAGGGTGTCCCTGGAAGTATGGATCAAATCGAATAGAGGGCGTGGGCAAGTTCATTTCCAAACGTTTAAAAAAAAACCGGCCAAGAGCGTGTCGGGCCACGCTCAGTGTAGGGTTCCGTAGTTTCCCGTCCGTCACAATAAGTGTTCCCACGTACAATTCGATAATACCCGACCCAATGTAATAAGTACCTACAGCGCCATCTCTCGAGGAATTGGGTTACTAATTAATACATAGACGTGCCAGAAGTTTTCGGTGGTAATTTTGGATTGCGAGAACCGATTTTAATCATTCTTTTTTTGTTTGAAAAAAGATACGTTCAGGATAATAAAATATGTAAACGAAGTTAAAAAAAAATGCTTGCATATACGATTATACTACGAACTTAGTCCAGAAATGATTTTGTACAACTTTTTGTCTTTTTTGTACAAAAACTGTTGTTTCTATCAAGTTCAAAATAATTTTCCTAGAAAGTCCTTATAAAGTTCTACGTTTTAGATTTTTTTCATATTTTATAAACTTATGGTTCAAAAGTTAGAGGGGGGGGGGGACACATTGTTTTTTACTTTTGGAGCGATTATTTCCGAAATTATTGACATTATCAAAAAATGATTTTAGTAAACCCCTATTCATTTTTAAATACCTTTCCAACAATATATCACACGTTAGGGTTGAAATTAAAAAAAAAATCACTTCCCACTTTACATATAGGGGGGCTACCCTAATAAAACATTTTTTCCAATTTTTATTTTACCACTTTGTCGACGTGATTGATATACATATTGGTACCAAATTTCAGCTTTCTAGTGCTAACGGTCACAGAGATTAAGCGAGGACGGACAGACGGACGGACGGACGGACAGACAGACATGGCGAAACTATAAGGGTTCCTAGTATACTACGGAACCCTAAAAAGAGAGCAGAAACCGAATCGTTTTAAAAAAATCGAAACAAAAAACTATCGTGGCTATCAATTTAATTTTTTAGATAGCCCTGATAGTAATTTTTTATGATTATTTTCTTTGAGCACTATGCAAAGTGATTGAAAATATAGGTAACTAGCTTCAGCCCGCGACTTCGTTCGCGTAAAACTTCTTGTTTCCCCCGAGCCACCCCGTCGTATCGCATCACCCGCCCGCGCTATCACTTAACGTTCTTTTTGACTTTTTTTCGTTTTGCTCGGCTCCTAAGGGTCATAGCGTGATGTTATATAGCCTATAGCCGTCCTCAAGAATTGGGCTATCAAATGCAAGAAGAATTTTTCAAATCCGACTGGTAGTTCCAGAGATTACCCCCTACATACAAACTTACAAACATACAAACTTACAAATTTTACCTCTTTATAATATTAGTATAGATAAAAATTGGTCATAACTTTTGAACCGTAAAAAAATTCACCGACATTCTCAGGGTTAAGAGTTTGGAAATGACTTTGCCCATGCCCCTATTCGATTTGATCCATACTTCCAGGGACACCTAAGTATATAGCAATTTGGAAGAAGAGTTATACACGTGAAACATGGCTGCCAATGATAAAGATAATGTACCTGTAGAGGTAGAGGAACAGGGTGTAAAGTTCACTCATCCTCTATAGAAAATGGAGGATCCTCCGACCAGATGGGTGTCTTGTCTGGTGGGCTCATCGACAATGTCAGGACGCTGTATAAATGCTAGTTGCGCGATGCAGGATTTAGCGTGACGTCAGTGTGATGCGTAATTCGCCTGTGGCTATGTAGATGGCGCCACAAACCAAAACATTATACTCACAGTTGTGGTTCCCCAACTGACAAGCGTCAACTGCAGACCAGTAGGCAAGTAAATCCCATTGCCAACAATCAGCGCCTGCTTGATAGTATCTCCCAAGGTCAGAGCATCCTGCAGACGGACCACAGCGATGTTTCCGTCGTTTTCCAGCTGTCCGAAAGTGGGGTGAATGTAGACCCCGTATACTTCACGGACAATGCCTTCTGTTCCGCGGTAGGAGGTACCAGCTCTTATGCGCCGGGTGCGGTCGGAGTAGGTGCTGGAAAGATATGGAAGAAAACGTTAACGTTTTATGAAAAAGATGGATATGTAAGAGGATTTGTTTAGAAGGTTAAAGTAAAAAAATACAAAAACTGTTTTTTTTGGCTTCAAAATTTGCGGGAAAAATTATGCCACTAACATATAAAAAAAATCTTTGTACCTATATCAGCTTAAAATATGCAAGCGCGGGACCTTGTAGATATGCGCCTAATATGAGCGCTAAATTGCTTTCGGGCCATTGATTAATGGCAGCAACGAGCCTGAATTGGACGAGAAATTCGTCGAAGCAATTTGCACCACTGCCTGAAAAATGTACGGCGTTTGACATGGTGCAATCCTTGCTTTTACCACCACCACCACTCCGGCGTTGATTTCACACAGTATGGTATGTGAATGTTTCAGCTTCTTTAAAAATGCCCGTGCGGATGTATTGAGTATCGCTTCTTATTAATTTGCTGGAATAAGGCCTATAAAATAATAATTTTGTGGTAATTAAACTTGTGTAGTATTTGGCTCTACACACGCCCAAATTCCAAAAAGTCGCTTGTGCCCTACCCGGGGCCTCCGCCAAATGTAGACGGGGTCGTAGCATAGGACGTGCTTACGACACATGATTATAAGGCGTTAAGCTTTGAACAGCATTTTAAGAGACGCTTGTACAACGATAATACCAACACTGCTTCTAATATAAGAAAAAACACTAACAGAATATTTGACACACGCTTGAACGTTCGAATGGAACATGCCTTCAAATATAACCAGCCTGTCCCACAAATAGGTGTGGATTCACAGTCAGCCTCTACAGTACCATACGCAAGATTCAAAATCAATTTTCTTCTAAAGTGCTCTACGAAAGAGTTGAAATTTTTCCGGGATCCTGCCGTTTTGCCTAAAAGATTTTGTCAAAAGTATCCAAACAAATAGCAACCCTTTTTTTATACCAATGCAATATTTGGAATAATCGAAGCGGGGCTCCGTCGACATTGGATGCAAGAGCCACATAAAAATGAAATATTTGGCTTATTTTATTTTGCGTAATATATGTTATGTCAACTGAAATATTTGACTACATTAAAATTGGTAAAAGTACTAGTTGGTAAGCAAGTTATTGTTTAAACGTTCACTTGCCAAACATTAGGTTTGCGTTACAATTTTTTGTGAATAGTTTATTTGCTAATTAATGATTTGGCAAATGAAATTGTGCGGAAAATTGATTTGGAAGTGATAATTACTTTGTCAATATCTTTTCGATGAAACAAGGGAGACCCCATTTTTCTACTTCAGCTGAGTTTTAGTATTTTAGATTTATACAAATGCGACGTCACGAAACTCTGTGGTTCTTTTCTCAAAAGACCATTTCAGAAACCAATCCACATGGTCTCCATATGATCTGACCAAGATTATGTCTGGACTTTAAATCTTTGAGTTTGTTTCGGCCTTTCTTCTCAGAGTAGTCAGATAGAAAACGCGATATTATCTTTATCTAAATATATAAAATTCAAAGTCCGGACTGACTGACTGATATCAACGCACAGATTCAACCGCTGGTCCTAGAGACATGAAATGTGGAGGGTGTGTTCTTTGTGAAGAATAGGTATCCACCAAGAAAGGGTTTATCGAAATTCTACCTCTAGGAGGGTGAAATTTTACGCGGACGGCGCGAACAGAAGCTAGTCATCATTTAAAAATAATTATGATTGACGTGTTTGTACAAACCTACTTACAGAAATAAAATCGTTTATCATCCCCCTTAACGTGTGGCTTAACCTAAGGATGGATTAAAATATTAAGTGGATACTTACGCTCCAGAGAAGCACTGTGCCGTGGACAAAACGTGGTAGGAAGTCAGGACGCTAGCTGCGCAGTGCTGCAGCCACAGCACTCCTGCGCGGTCCTCCACCTGCGCGATGCTGGCGTACTCCTCGATGGAAGTTTGGCTGCCCAGCTCGGCAGATGAGCAGGCGAAACCTGGAATAATAATGTGAGAAATAAAATGCTTTTGTAGTTGCTGAAAACTGTGATGTTTGGAATGTTTTTTTAAACGGAATAACACAATTTTATAAGGATACAGATTGTCACCGACTGCTGGCCACACCAAGCGCCTCTCGCGCTGGTATACATATTAATTCGATTATTTTACATTTACGTTTAAAAATAGTTAATTCAATATTTCAAAAAACACTAGCAGTGGTTTGCCCAGCAAGCAGTGAATTAATGACAAAAACACAGTGGCACTCCGGGAGTGCCGACAGAAGTGAAAACAAAACACAAACAGAATACTTTGCCATCACTCACTGACATATATACATCCCGAGGACAGCCGAACATATCCGAAGCGGTGTCGGTTACGGTAACAGTGGCGCGAATTCAATGGTTTTTTCCCATCTCAAAAAATGCCCAACGCGTCTAAACAAGTTTTCACTTTAATAAAGTGTCTGTGTGGATACAAACCTACGACCTACAACTCGTATGTCGCGGCCATTATTCTTGGGTGCCCAGAGAAGCCTTGGGTTGCCCAGTAAGCAGTGAATTAATGACAAATAATTTACCTGCAAGCAGTACAGCAGCCCAGCACAGTAGCGCCATATTGTTTGTGACCACGAATGTAACATAATCTTTGTTTAATTCATTTTATATGAACGACTTATCGTTTACATGCAGTATTAGTTTATCTCGGTTGTATATTATTATAATGATGAATTAGTTTTTTTAAGCATCTGATAATGCTACAATATTTGGTTTATTGGGACCCGTTTATCCAATTTTTTTAAGGAAATCGGAGTTGGGCTTTGAGGATGAAACAGTGTCCTTGGGAGCCGTGCCCACAAGGCTCCCAAGGACACTGTAAAGTCTAATTGCCCAGTGCCCAATTTCTGATAATTCATCATTAAGTATGTGGCGAACCAAATTAATTATCTATGGTTCCCACTGTTGATAGTTTTTTTTAATGATTTTTTTCTTTGAGCACTATGCGAAATGATTGAAAAAAAAAAGAATTGGTCATAACTTTTGAACCGTAAAAAATTCAAAGACATTCTAAGGGTTAAAAAGTTTGGAAATGACCTAGCCCAGGCCCCTATTCGATTTGATCCTGGATACTTCCAGGGACACCCTGTATAGTAAGAATGTAGACTAGTATTTATAACTTTTAATAAATGTACCTACCTACATAATAGGCAATACGGGCTGGTGTCCGCAACTCCACAAAAATCAATTATTCGATCTACCCCAGCTCCTCAAGAAAGGCCAACAACGCCTTGATGTAACTGACCGTCTCTCGTAGGGTTACCGAAGTACTTTGCCATGTACGTGGCGAACACCGGGCAGTTCAGAAACAGATGAGCTGCTGTACCTACCGATCATTGCCGTGTAGTGAAAACCATGTGATTGCATGAGAGGTTATTTTGCAAGGAAGATAAATGCTGTCTAAAAAATAGCCGTCCTTAACGTTCTCCCAGGTTTTCAATATCATGAATGAATGCATTAGAAGCATCTTAGAGCTGTGTACGTTTGTTCTACATAATTATGATGCATTACGAGGTTACACATAAACATAAACCATAACATAATCAGCCTATAATTTTCCTACTGCTGGGTCACAGGCCTCCTCTCGAGAGGGAGTGGGCCGTAATCCACCATGCGGGCCCAGTGCGGGTTGGTGGATGTTACATGTCTTCGAATTTTTAGTTCTAGGCCGGTTTCCTCACGATGTTTTCCTTCACCGTTTTGAGAGCAGTAAACAAACCGCCGCCGTCTACAGAAAAATTTGATAAAAAGAAAAAACATTTTTTTTACGAGGTTTTCCTTGCTCGGCGACGCTACGTAGTTTTTCGTCAGAAAAAGGACTTAGGTTTATTTTAGGTACCTAACTTTCAGGTTAGTGAAATTGCGCAGATGCACATAGTTTATTGGCATTATAGGATATGACTACGGATCTCTAAAATAATACGAACTTTGATAACAGCCTATAACAGTTGCTCACTTTTATGATTGATGATTATCATGCACTAGGGCCTAGGGGCTTCCGGGCTTGCACTGATAACGGATTGTGACGAAACAACATACGTAGGTACTTACTTACCTATAGATAATTAGGGCGTGACTCTCTATTTTTGTACGGCTCGAAGTTGTAAAACGACGATAAGGATCAATCAAGAAGTTCGTGGATGGGTGACCACCATAGATATGGAAAAAACAAACTTCTTTCATATGTCTGTGGTGACCACCGTAAAGGCACCATTTCACAGCTGACCCATCTTTAAATGAGTGATTATGTACAAATATTAGTTAATCTCCTTGTGAATTATTTAAACTTTTTTCTGCCAACTAGCATTCATGTCAGGTTATCTTCTATCAAGTTGTATCTTGAACGATATAGGCTCTCTAAGAGTGACAGGCAACAATCTTTCTTAATTACCCGACTATGGCGAAGCAAAAAGGCGGGTTATGATTTTTTTACATGTTTTCTTCATACATTTTCTGCTTTAGCTAAGCGCACATTACAGCCGCCGCGCGGTAAAGGTTTCAGACAGATTCAAATTCCGAATTTGAACTGTCAATGAGGCTACGCTGGTGGGCCTTACCGCAACGGTAACGCATTGCAAAAATCTTCCAGCGTCATTTTCGTAGATTTTGTATTAACCATCTGCGCAGACATAGGTGCACTCTCTTTCCTCATTCTTATAGCCCGATAAAGCAGCGACTCCACACGACCGAAGAGAGATCAGGCCCAGAACTAACGGTTTAAAAGGGAGCCGAAATCAGGTAGGTAAGTGGGTATTCATTCATTCAAATTGAATCGAAGTAATTTTTGAATTAATTTTCGACACAAAAAGAAAAGATGTTTTGATGAAAGTTCTGAACATATGTACTCGTAAGTATAACTGAAGAATAACTGAGGTAGGTATAGCTACTTAGATACCTTTTATATGGTTTTCTGCGATCAGTCCCTGGACAATGAGCAGATTTGTTATTGGATTTGATGGCGCAGAGTGGTTTCTCCAACAAGATTTCCATCTTTATATTTCACGGCAGCATGTCCTACTTGGCATTGGCAAGGTCCATTATAGCTATCCTTTTCGGCAGCCTTTTATGATCTGGCTTTGTGAGTGCTTTCGTCAAAGGATTTGGATGTGAAAAATTAAACAACAAGAACCTGCCCAGTTTTAATTGATATGTAGTTTTATTACGCAAAGTAGATACCTGAAGTTGCCTTGTCTGACGAAAACACGATAATATAGACCCAGTCTCATAAGTTGCATGTTTTGTGACTTTGAATTCAGCGCCATCTGTAACTTTTAGCTTGAACTTTTTGAAAAGCAACTGTGCGGCGCAACGAGAGCCACTTAGTAATAGTTCGTTTGTAGCAGACTAGATGTCACTTCAATAAATAAATAAAAAGTTTAACAACTATTATGGCGTCAATGAACATTCTGGTGACTCACGAGTTGTAGGTCGTAGGTTCGAACCCAGACAGGCGCTGTGCTTTATGCAAATTATTTCATCACCACTGCTCTTAAAACGGTGAAGGATAACATGAGGAAACCGGGATATCCTAGAACCAAAAAATTCAAAGACATGTGACATCTACCAAAACGCACTGGGCCCGCGTGGTGGATTACGGCCCACTCCCTCTCACCGAGAGGAGGCCTGTGTCCCAGCAGTGGGAACACGATAGGCTGATTCATTGATCACTCTGGCACAATTACCACATCTGTACCTACCCTGCTATTATCATTTAAGTTTAGAATCTTGAACTTAAAACTATGCCCCACAAAACCGTTTTTACGCTTTGTCTGAATGGCGAAAGTTTGTGTGTTTGTATGTTTGTTACTTCTTCACGCACAAACGGCTGAACGGATTTGGATGTAATTTGACACACAGATAGGTTATAACCAAGATTAACATAGGATACTTTTTATCCCGATATTCCTACGGGATCGACACTTAGGCGCGTGAAACCGCAGGGCGCAGCTAGTGGTATTATTGGTACTAGCTGCCAGTTACTTTGTCCGCGTGAAAGTTTTTGTTCCTTCATCCTTCGACGCACCCTGTCGCATCGCAACGCCTGCCCACGCTATTACTTACTTGGTTTTCGCTTAGCGTACTTTCTGACTTTATTAATTTTACTGATTTGGGGTTGAAACACTAGGGCCATGGGGTCCGAGTGGCCACTTGGTTTTTCGAGATATCGCCAAGCGGTTAGTCGACTCTTCACGTGACCAGAGGGCTGGCCTATTTCTTGGCCAAAGAATTAGCATTGCCATACAACGTGGCAATGCTGCCAGCCTTTTGGGCACTGTTCCTGTTGACAGCGATGCGGACGAATTCTTTGATGCCCTATGACTATTTTGTTTATTTTTTCATATAATTGTACATATTATTATAGTTTGCATGATAGCTTATATTATGTAAATATCTATACTTACAAATAAATAAAAACTGCACGACAATGGATTTACATCAAGCAGGAATAAGTTGGCAACCTACCTACAATATTACATGTACCCATGGTCTTGCGGCTGTCTGTACTTACCTGTAGATATAAACATAAGCTAACTATGATATTATCGATCGTATCATGCACGCACATATCATGATCAAGTCAATTACCGATGATCTTGTACTTGTACCTTATCAGAGATTAAACAGCAATAACCACGGCACAACTAAATAAAACAACAATAATTTTTATGTATTAATTCATTTGGTATTGTTCGTCGAATCGTTCAGCTCCTCAAGTTCTGAGTTGAGCTGCACGATTTTTGACAAATGCGTGCACTGACTGGAAAGGTCCGCTCAATCTGTGTGGTTCTTTACTCAAAAGATCATTTCAAATACCAATCCACATGTCTTCACATGATCTGACCAAGATTTTGTCTGGACTTTAAAAGAGACCGTGACGTCTGAGTTTGTTTCGGCCTTTCTTCTCAGAGTAGTCAGATAGGAAACGCCGACCTCATCTAGCTTAAAAAAATATGATTGACGTGTAAAAGTGTTTGTACAAATCTACTTAAAGAAAATTAATAATTTATTTATGAGCCTTAAAGCTGTTCGGATAGGTACCAAATTAATATATTGATGTGAAGAAAAAATGGAAGACGTACTTAAAAAAAAAAAATTGTACTACAGACGCCAGCACATCAAGCTACCCGAAACTGTCAAATTTTCCCAATCAACTTTGAACCTTATAATTTAGCGATAAAGTTGAAAATCTATTACAGAAATTTGACAGATTGTAGTAGCTTGATGTGCTGGCGTTTGTACATTATTTGAGGTTGAAACCGGAATTTACAATGACCCAGTATCATATTCCAGTGTTGAAATCCAGTGACAATGGGTCGATGTTGTTTGACCAATGACGCTTTTCAATTCAGACTAGCATCCAATATCTAGCACTGATTTAGAAAGAGCAGCCGCTAAGCAGCTAATGGCCAGTCCAACGTCACTGGATTGCTGAGCTGGATTACAATACTGCATCAATATAAAATCAGCAAAATATAAAATGGGCCTTATTAGAAGGCTGAAAGTCACCCAAAGGGCAATGGAGAGAGCTATGCTTGGAGTTTCCCTGCGGGATCGAATCAGAAATGAAGAGATCCGCAGGAGAACCAAGGTAACTGACATAGCCCGAAGAATTGCCAAACTTAAGTGGCAGTGGGCAGGGCACATTGCTCGCAGAACAGATGGCCGATGGGGCCGAAAGGTTCTGGAGTGGCGACCGCGTACCGGAAGGCGTAGCGTTGGAAGGCCTCCCACAAGGTGGACCGACGACCTTGTGAAGGCCGCAGGAACTCGTTGGATGCGAGAAGCACAAAACCGGTCGAAATGGAGGTGCTTGGGGGAGGCTTATGTCCAGCAGTGGACGTCTTTCGGCTGAAATGATGATGATGATGATAAAATCAGCATACACTTAGCGTTATTCACGTATTCGCATACGAAGGAGGCTGAACTGATTGCTAATCTTCATTAATCAGAGAGGCAGGGAACAAATAAAAACTATTTTACAAAAAAAAAACAACCGACTTAACCGACTTTACAATGTAGATACATTTTATATTTTTGTTGATTTTTGTAAAAACCGCTTGTCCGATTTCGATAAAATTTTCATGGTATCATTTGGAAAGCATACTCTTTCCAACAAAAAAAGAATTTTTCAAATCGGTTGGCAAGCAACGGAGTTATGCGCGAACAAACATAAAAAAAATACAAACATCCGAATTGAGAACCTCCTCCTTTTTAGAATTCGGTTAAAAAGACTCCTAAACTGCAGTATCAATAATCCAATTGGTATACGAGGAGACAGCAGTACTGACTCCGGGTAAATCCTTGTTAGCGCAACCCTCGCCCCAGGATAGGATGCCGACGAGGATTTGGCCGTAGTACATGGGACCTCCAAGGTCGCCGTGACAGGCATCCTTTGTGACATCTTGGCGGTTGGCACAGATCATGTTCTCGGTGACTGCGCGAGAAATGGACAGAGCGCTGTAACGTTCAGCACAGATTCTCCTGTCCACGATGTAGACCATGGCTTCTCGAAGTACGTTGGAAGGTAAGCCTCCAATCTGTTAATGAAAGTTAAGGATTAGTTTAGTATTTAGATATTTATTCAGTCTTCTTTACATATTTACATAATTTAAAAAGCTAACAATCTTAAAATAATAATATGTACAAGTATATAAATAGGGAGGTAAAATAATCAAAGGGCATATATATTCCACGTATATATATAATTTCGTTCAAAAAATATTTTGAAGACGATGGACATTTAGATAGTTTGAGTAAATTACTCTTGTAGGTAAAATAAAAAACGGAACCCGAATTCTTGCAAAAATGAAACAAGAATCGTAGGTATCAACCAGACTACAAGGATTAAACTGAAATATGAAAATGATAACTATGAAACACAACCAATTTAAGGGCAACAACTTGTGAATGCCTTTCTGCCAGCGTATGTCGATTTCTTATACAGCGAAATTCATTAAGAGAACCTCTTCAAGGGCACCCAGACTTAGCTTACTGTAAGTAAAATCTTCTATACAGTTCAAGAGTACATAATAATATGAAAATCTATTTGTTGATATTGTAAAGAGAGAAATGTTGTTAACTAGCTGCGCCCCGCGGTTTTACCCGCATAAGTCTCGATCCCGTGGGAATATCGGGATAAAAAGTACCCTATGTCCTTTTCCGGGACTCAAGCTATCTCTATACCAAATTTCATCAAAATTGGTCCAGCCGTTTGAGCGTGAAGAAGTAACAAACATATAAACACACACACATACTCACCAACCAACAACTTTCGCCAACTTTCGCCTTTATAATATTAGTGTGATTACTGTGATTTCACAAACCTCCGTAGCGCCCCAACCAAGTATATCGACAGGTATTTCTGCAGGCATTTGGAAACCATGCGCAATGATGGAACCCGGTTGGACGCTGATCGTATAGTTCAGGGGATTCAAGATTCGCACTAAGGATATGTCGCCATCCATGTCGTTGGCACCATAGGTCGGATGGTTGATCTCCACATCCACGTAGGCGAGCTGGCCGCCGTAGCTGCGGGTGGAGGAACCAGCCCTGATGCGACGGTTCTTGGGTTTATAGAATCTGGAAATACAGAAGTCAATCAGTCCTTCCATACAGATTCTTAACACGCTTTTTTTTTTTTTTTTTCGACGTGACGATTTCTATCAGTATATACCTACTCCTGCGGCATAGAACTTCGTTATTAATTTTATATTATTGTGTTTATTAATTTATAGTTCGTTAAGTATCCTGCGTTGTTTTATGTCGTGTATCCAAATAACAGGCATTTAGCCGTGGGAGCCCTGGTGACCTGTAATACAGGTTTTTATATAAACCTATCTCAGGCTCCAGGCTCTCACAAAGTTAGCTCCTTGTTCGTGCACTACTGTCAACTCTAGCATTAGGTTCATAACTTGTGTAGAGAAAATAATCGTTTTATACATATACCTTCGTTATATATAACTTCCACAAATATATTCCTCGTATATAACCACGTATACACGGTGTCCGTTAATTAACGGATAACCTCTTAAGGGGTCATTGTACTTATTATCATGAATAACTTTAACTACGGGACCAAACATGAAATCGCAAAAAAAAAAAAATCTGCTGTTCTCTACTGTTGATGTATGTTCGCATTACTCGTCAAAATTTAGGAAACTGCTGATTCTTTTTTCGCGATTCAAGGGTTGATCCCATAATAATAGTTGTTCATAATGATAAGTACAATGACCCCTGAAGAGGTTAACCATTAATTACCGGACACCCTGTATGTAACTTCGTTCCAAAAATATTTTTTTAAGACGATGGACATTTTAAGTAAACTACTCACATTCCATGGAAGCAATGTGCTGCTGACAGCACATATCTGGCAGTCAGGATGTGGCCTCCACAGGTTTGCGACCAGATGCCGGAGGACGCACCCGCCGACTCCACCTGGACGATGGAAGGATACTGCGTTGTGGTGGTCGGGGTACCTCCCGCGATACGGGAGACCGGCGTCGAACAGGCAAGGCCTGGAAAAATATAGAAGAACTGATATTAACAAAAAAAGAATAACATTAGGTACCTACACTGTTATTCCTTGTAACCTTCTTACTCAAAGATGTAAAAGAACAAAGTTGGATTACTTACTTGTTCAAAATAAAACTACATATATTCACAATGATGACTACATAGACCACGCCTAGCTTTCATACATTTTGGTCAAGTAGGTATTGAACTTTTGTATGAAACAGCTGATTTTTTTTTCGTGATTTCAGAGTTGGTCCCATTGTGAAAGTTGTTCATATTCATGGATAGAACACCCTGTAAAAATTTGGATGGTGATAAAAAAATCTTCCTGTATATTATCTATCTTCTTCTTAGCGTGTCGATGGCAATCTAAATGTACTCGGCCCATAATTCGGCCACTTGTTTGGCGTTATCTATCTTATTCACTACACTTTTTTTTGGTAGCCTATGAGTACTTTCCCACTTCTGGACCTCCCAAAACCTTCCAGAAACCCTTTCCCGGGCTACCTGAAAATTCCTTTTATAAGTTTACTGACATCGCTTAAAAAATTCAGTAATTTGAAGTGGGACGGGTGTCCATGTCTTCCGTATGTGACCAGAATTGTCCAGTTAGCTACGGGCCAAAATAACCCCTATGTGGAGCCCTGACACAGCCAGGAGGCGTCCTGGCAGACCCCGTAAAAGATAACGGGAGGAGCTGGACAGATCCAATGACCAATGGTCCACATTAGCCCTGGATTGCAAGAGCTTTGTTCCAAAATTCATGGGGTAAGTGGTAAATGATTTATTTTCTGTAAGAAGGTTTTTACAAACACTTTTACACGACAATCATATTTTTTTAAAGCTAGATGAGGTCGGCGTTTCCTATCTGACTGCTCTGAGAAGAAAGGCCGAAACAAACTCAGAGGTCACAGTCTCTTTTAAAGTCCAGACATAATCTTGGTCAGATAAGCTCAAACTCAAACTCAAAGCATTTATTTCAATTAAACCATTACAGGCACTTTTGAATTGTCAAAATTAAGTAGTCGGTCAGTTAGTCAGAAAGTTGAAGCTACTTGTCCATTCCAAAGCGTAGATCTCTATGGAGAAGAACGGGCAAGAAACTCCATGGACACGTTTAAATCAAGATATTACAAAATCCTGGGTACATTATTCTTGTTGCTTCTATATGTGAGAACAATGTAAAAAAAACACACAAATGAAGAAACAATACAGATAATAAGATTAAAAATAAGCCTTGGCAGTTAAGAGATGACCAGTCTCAACCGACGGCGCCCGTTCACGAATATGACGCGTGGATCAGCACCATCCAGCTCAACCATTTTGTAGGGAGCATTTTGTAAGAGTCAGAAGGATCAAGAATTTTTAACAGCAGTGCAGCGGGGTGACGCTGGCTAACAGTAACTTTTTTATTACACCTATCACCACCCTTCTCCCCCCTTCTCCACCCCCCCCCCTTCTTCTCTTCACCACCCTTGGTTGACTGGTAGAGACTACCTAAGGCATTAAGTCCGCCTTTGTGTGAAAAGTTTAAATAAATAAATAAATATCAATCATCTTTGTTTCAAACTCTGTTGACCTCCGTTCTTGCAAATTCTATGTCATCAACTCTGTGTCAGATTTTAGTATAATTTAACTTAGGATAAGCGCATTTAACGCATTGGGTTATATCCTGTAATGGTACATGTAAGGGGCTGTACATTAATCACGTGAGGCTCGAAATGTCCATAAAAATCACGAAATAGAGGGGGGGGGTATAGTAATATATATTATATCACGTGTATTTATTTTTTCGGCAAACGCGCGATACTCAACCGAAAAGAAAAGAAATAACATTCTTTGTAGGTACTATAAAATACACGTGATATGGGGGAGGGGGGGGGGGGTAGTCTCTTAAGCCTCGCCATGTATCACCTGGGGGGGGGGGGGGGTTAAAAAAGATAAATAAATCATTATATTAAAGTTTAATATTTTTAGGATCGGACTCCACCGTTGGTCTCGTGGTTGCAACCGCAACTGCTGAGCGTGGGGTCCTGGGTTCGATTTCACGGTCGGGCAAACTATTACTGGGTTTTCCATTAGGAATTTCTTAGTAACAGCCCGGAGTTTGTATGTTTGCGATTTGATACCCCCGTGCTTCGGTAAGCACGTAAAGCCGTTGGTCCTGCGCCTGATCTCTCCCCGACGATCGTGTCGGATTGCCGTCCCATTGTAAAGGAACAGAGAGTGCACCTGTGTTTGCGCACACACTTGTGCACTATAACATATCCTGCGCGGGGCTGCGTGGGCTCATGTCCGTCGAGATTGCCACCGTGACCGAAACCGCTCGGGAGGATATATTTTTTTATTAATATTTAGAATTATAAATACCTGCAAACAGGGCCAGAGCAAGAAGGGTCAGCGTAGCCATTTTCAATTCAACTGTGGCATCAGCAGTCACCGCACAGTCTTAATACCTGATAAACACATTGTAAAATTATAAAGATATTAACAATAAAGCCCTTGTTACTGGAACTTAAAACTACAGATAAAACGTGTATATCTATGTGTACCTAGACGCTAATCATTATTGTACTATAAATTATATCAGCTCCCGCGAAAATGAACTGAAGGTTACAATCAACTCAGCCTATCGCAGTCCACTGCTGGACATACGCCTCTCCCAGGCTGCGCCACAACACCCTGTCCTCCGCCTTCTGAATCCAGTCTGCCCCAGCCACCTTCTTTAGGTCGTCGGTCCATCTAGCAAGGAGGTTACCTACATTAAAAAAAAAAAAATATGAGCACCTTAAGACGAAAGAAATCTTAAAACCAACCCCATGGCGCGTTCTTCTAACGGTTCATTACCCGAAACTAGTGTGTGTCATCATTTGCCTAGCCTTTTCCCAACTACGTTTGGGTCGGCTTCCAGTCAAACCGGATGCAGCTGAATACCAGTATTTTGCATGGCGCGTCTGCCTATCTGACCTCCACAACCCAGTTACTAGGTAACACGATACCCCTTGGTGAGACTGGGGTTTTCAGACTTTCGGGCTTCTGACGACCCGTAACGACTATCAAATATCCACGAATGACAGCCGGAACCAAAGGATTAACCTAATTTTTGAGGCACGGAGAGGTCTTGGTATCTTAAGATCGTCACCCATCCACAGACCAACCGCGGCAAGCGTAGCTTAATCTTGCGGCAGTTATTGCTTAGGCATAAGCCCCTGAAACTAGTGTGTAGTGATAAAGATAACGTAAACGCGATCTACGCGTTCATTTTGTTCGGTGAGTAACTCGGGTGCATTCGAATATTCAAGCGAATGTAGAATGAGATTTCAAATTATTTCTAGTAGTTTTTTCGTTTAGGAAAACTGATTACAATGATGTAAACACAGTAGCGGCGAATAAACGTAATAATTACAGGTCCCAGTTTGGTGTTTTTCAAGTCGTAAAAACCATGCGAAACAGGGACAGGTCACTAGTAAACTTATGCATAATTACATATGGATTGAAAAAGTCACATTTTGCCCGGATTTGAACCCACAACCCCGTGCATGAGAGGCGACGCCATAATATAAATCCAAAAGAACCGAGGAGTTCAAAAGAAACAGTCAAACTGCTGCGCTGGGCAATGCAAAATTATTTAAAAAAAAAATGCAAAATGGGCTCTTGACCTCGAACTCGCCCGGTGGAAAGCGATGGATGAGGTCTATGATGGAACGAGCAAGCCCAGTAGCCTATTTACTCTTTTCACATTGATACTTGCATGGATTTGAACCCACAACCTCTATTATAAATGATCCTCATTGAATTATTCACTATCGGAAAAAGTCGAACATTAAAATCAGAATGGCCTAGTATTGAACCTTGTGGAAAACCATGTTCCTTTAAAAGCATTTAGGATCCATATTCTGTATAATGTCTGTATTAGAAAACAATCTACATTAAGTTGACTGTTATAATTATTTCGGATCTGGAAAATTATTGAGAGCCAAATTAATATTTAACTAATTGTATTTTTATTGCTTAACGCAATAAACAAATAAGCATTTCAATACTTATTTTATTGAGTAAAAAACAGATGTCTGTATTTGCATGGAGGAGTCAGTTCCCCCACGAATACAATTGTAAGGCTGTAAATAGGGTGTAGTGCTAAGCGTTAAGGTTTTAATAAAGACTTAATAGAAATAAAATAACTTTATAAACTTGATTTATTAAATAGTTCAAAATTTACAAATTTAGACCGCATGAGAGATGATCCACTCAGTGTAGGGGCTGACAGCGGTGCTGACGCCCGGGAAGGTCGCATTGGCACATCCATGACCCCAGGACACAACACCTATGAGGAAGTTGCCGTAGTAAAGAGGGCCACCGGAGTCTCCTTGGCAGGCATCCCTTCCACCGACGTCAAGAAGACCAGCACAGATCATGTTCTTAGTAACCACAACAGGTCTAGGGAGGGTCTGATAGCGAGCGGCGCAGAGTTCGTTGTTAATCGTGTAGATTGTAACATCACGGAGTACCGGAGAAAGCTGACCTCCTTGCTGCAAACAAAATTGTTTTTTAAGGTAAGAATAAAACTAATTATATAATTTAACACCATAAATACGATTATCAGTAAAAGGGTGTAAATTAGCGCTGGTGAAGCCTTAACAACTTGATAATCAGCACAAGATGCGGGTTTACGGTACAGATAAGTCGGTACCGATCGGTGCTGGTGATATTGCCCCGTGTTAACTTATGAGTTCAAACATATAAACAGATAAATCAAATAACTGCTTCTTTCCGCAGATCAACTTGCAGCAAACTGTACCGGGGATCAGGCCCGAAAATCGGCTTCTTTATTCACACCCATTGGCATAAAATAAGTCAACGATTAAGGAAAACTTTCTGCTTAGACACTCTTTGAAATGATGGTGTGATACTGGATGTATAAATATATGTAATATGTACATAATATATATATATATATATGTTAGAGGTAAAGATGCACAAGAATTTACGTCACTTATTTTAGTAGTTATTTAATTTGTTCAAGCGGCAAAACTTCGGACTTGTCAGTGTCGGGCTGTCAGTGTCAACGGTGTATCTAGCAATAGTGCGCATGGACTTATTATATTACCTAGAAGCACAGAATACTTAAAGTACTTGCTAGAAGTGCGTTAGTTAATTCTCGAGTTCTCTTGCTCTCTTATATGCACTGTGTTGCTCTCGAGCGAGACAGCGCCTGTGCCGGTTGTGTACAGACGCCAGCACATCAACCTACTACAATCTGTCAAATTTCTTTAATAGATTTTCAACTTTATCACTAAAGAATAAGGTTCAAAGTTGATTGGGAAAATGTGACAGTTTGGTGTAGGTTGATGTGCTGGCGTCTGTACACTGATTGATAAAAATACGACATGGCGGACACCAACATCGAACACGTGGACGCTAATCCGTCCGAAGCTGCGATATTTATATAAATTATATATATATATATAATAATTAAAAAAAAACTGCTTTAGTTCATCAGTTGATTGACAGAAAAATAAAATTTTCTTTTATTGTCTGTCTTTCGAAAGCTCTCATCTATAAAATTCTTGCTCACCGAAGTTGTACCCCATCCAGCGTGAATAACTGGTAGGTTATCAGGGATGGCGACATTTTGGGCGACGATGGTGCCCTGTTGAATCACAGGACTGAACACCAACGGATCACGGAGGCGGATCACGGAGATGTCGCCGTCGTAATCATTGGCGCCATAGGTGGGATGGTTGAAGTTGGCTTCTGCTCTACAAATAATGCCTCCAAGGTTGCGGTAGGAAGAACCGGCTCTGATTCGGCGGTATTCAATGTTGAACAAGCTGTAAATTAATTTAAAATGTATAAATTTAGCGCAGATTCAACGGTAGACCAAAGAATAAAAAACTAAAATTTGTCTAAAATCACAACATTAGACTACTTAAATATAAATTACTCTATACCATTCAGTACTATTCATTAGTAGGTCAAAATTACATTTTATTTAGTTTTTTCCCCACCAAATAATAGTAAGGGGCGCAGGAAACTGAGAAGTATAGTAGAAAGGAAGGTAGGCTTATATCCCGCAGTGGGTGGTTCCATACATGATGATGATTATGAAGAAATATACTCACCT
This sequence comes from Amphipoea oculea, assembly GCA_945859645.1. Lineage (NCBI taxonomy): Eukaryota > Metazoa > Arthropoda > Insecta > Lepidoptera > Noctuidae > Amphipoea > Amphipoea oculea. The sequence goes on from OX243883.1 coordinate 17,986,890, forward strand.
TCCATCTAAGCAATGAGCAGCAGACAGGACATGGCGACTCGTCAGAATATTGGCAGCACAAGACTGACTCCAGGCTCCACTCCACATGCTGTAGAACTCCATCGCAACAATGGAGGGGTACTTATCGATGGAGGTCACATTGCCTCCCACGATCCTATTCGGCAAGGCCACAGATGAGCCTAGAAAGAATTAAAACAAATATAAGTCTATGTTTGAGCCAATGCAAGACCTATTTTTTTACGAGGATATTTCGCGCACAAATCTTTGCGATGTTCCGCATCGCCGTCAACCACCACCGGTTGTCTTAAATAAAATTAGATAAGGAGAGAATGAGACGTTGAAAAAATCTAATAGATCAGGCTTGGACTGGTCTTCGAATATGTATTTACCTTGGACGTTGTTCCGTCCATCATTATACAGGGTGTCCCTGGAAGTATGGATCCAATCGAATAGGGGCGTGGGCAAGGTAATTTCCAAACGTTTTAGAAAAAAAAAAACAAAAAAAAGAGAAGAGAAATCGAATCGTTTTAAGAAAATCTTTAATAAAAATCTATCAGGGCTATCAATTTTTTTTTTTTAGATAGCCCTGATAGTATTTTTTTATGATTATTTTCTTTGAGCACTATGCGAAGTGATTGAAAAAAAAAATCGGTCATAACTTTTGAACCGTAAAAAAATTCACTGACATTCTCGGGGTTAAAAAGTTTGGAGATGACCTTGCCCACGCCCCTATTCGATTTGATCCATACTTCCAGGGACACCCTGTATAGCCAAACATTTGAATAGGGAAAAATACATATAATTACCTGCAAGAAGGGCTATAGTCAGGAGAACAAGCACCGCCATGTTTGTATTAAAAACGACTGCGAGGTCCGTAATCCTCACACATTTTTATATATAGCCGGACAAATCCATTGTAAAAACGATTTAGATTAACAATTCTGCCTGTAACTATCGCACTTTGAAGCTGTGGGATTAACGATAAGGATTTGTTTTAGTGTCTGATTAGAATTGTGCCTTTTGATATACTTACCTAGTTATGACCTCGTTAGAAGGCTGAAAGCAATGACAATTGGCAATGAGAGGGCTATGCTTCGATCGAATAAAGAGACCCACAAGAGGTCTAGGAAGGGACAGTTAGCGATTGGTGCAGAGTTCATTGTTAATCGTGTAGATTGTAACCTCACGGAGTACCGGAGAATAAGTGACCTCCTTGCTGCAAATACCTATAAAAAGAGGGTTTTAATTTTGACCGGTATGTATGTATGTATGTTCATCTGTTCCCTCATAACTTCTAAACTATTTGCCATAATTAGACAAATGAGGTATCATTGGAAGCGTCTTGATCGTCCGCTGGTTATAGGCTATGTGACGTTAGATTAAATTAAATATGGCGCCCTCTAGCGGACATAAAGTCATGATCTAAAAAATCTTTTTTTTTTAATCATGCCGTGTGGGGTATCAATTGAAAGAGCTTAATTAGCACATTTCAAAAATATAAATAGTACTGAAATAAGCCCCAAAATAATTAAATAAAAAATAAGTTGAAATAAAAACTAAAACCCGACTACTGAAAAGGATGAAATAAGAAAGTACCTTCCCGTGGTCGCATGCCTCTGTACTAACATAATTATTATAAGCTATGTTAGCATGTGACCACGGGAAGGTACTTTCTTGATTCATCCTTTTCAGTAGTCGGGTTTTAGTTTTTATTAGGTAAGAAAATTAAATTGATTGGATAACTTACAAAATTTGACTTGGTCGACTGGACCCGCAGTTCTAGTTCGAGTGGGTCCAGTTGACCAAAGACCCTTAACACCATACATACGATAGTCAGTAAAAGGTTGTGAAAGCAGCGCTGGTGAAGCCCTAACAACTTGCTAATCAGCCACAGTACTTGCATAAAGAAGCGGATTCCCGGTAAAGACAATTCAGTACCGGCTGGTGCTGGTGATAGAGTCCCGTGTTAACTTATGTGTACAAATAGAAATAGCTGAATCAAGTAGCTGCTTTTTGAAGTGAAACTTCTTTACGCACGCTTGACTTGGGGAGTAAGCTGGCGAACGCGTGACGTAAGCGTTACGAAAAGTGTGATCGGGCGAGGCGAACGAGAGTCGAGTGGGGGATATAAGCAAGAGAAAGCAGTGCGCGTGCACATTTTCTTTCTCTCTTCCTCTCATAGCCAAATACGTTTGAAGTTTCACTTCAGTCGTGTGGTCATAAGCACACTCGGTTTTTTTTTACGTAGATCAACTTGCAGCGAACTGTACCTGGGATCAGGCCCGACCAGCTTCTTTATTCAAACCCCTTGATAAACTTTCTGCTTAGCCTCTCTTTGCAATGATGGCGTGCTAATGGCGGCTCCGTGTGATACCTGCATTTCTAAATCAGAGATCGTAATGTTGAATATTTAACCGGTCAAGCGTCGCGGTTCACCGATCGGCGACGAAACAATAGAAAATCAATTGTGTCTCACTGAGCTTGACAGATTAAAAAGAAAATGCTTTAGTTCATCAATTGATTGAAAGAAAAATAAAATGCAAGGTAACGGACAAGTCATGGCGGAACGGAAATGCTGCGGTTTTGCTGCTATGGTTTCGCGGCAGAGATATGATACCCGCCTGATTGCATAGTATATAAAAAATATGTACGGAATTCACCAAACCCTTCAGGCCTGCCAAAATATTTTGCGTAGAAGAGGAAAACCCAAATATTGTTTATCTATAATAACCAGTGATCGGAATAGGCGGAGTATATTTACCTAAAGTTTAAAGAACAGAGACGAAAATCGGAGACTTCCTTATGACAATTTTTTTTTTACCGGAACTTTAATGTACCTAACTTTCAATATCTTACTCGTATTTTATCATTAAAATTATTTAAAATGCTTTAATGAACCGTAATCAATGTTTTGAGAAATAAAATAACTAATATTAAAAATGACAACAACATGTGACATTAACATGAATATATCGTCGCCTTAGAGTGAAAACCTCGGGAATGCATTTGCATAGTTTTTTGTATGAATACATTGTAAGTAGCATTTTATGCATAATGAATGAGTCATTAATATATTCATGTTATATTGTTATGTTCAGACAAAAAAAAAAATAAAAAAAAATTGTCATAAGGAAGTCTCCGATTTTCGTCTCTGTTCTTTAAACTTTAGGTAAATATACTCCGCCTATTCCGATCACTGATAATAACAATATCATCAGTAAGTACGTCATAATTCATTAATGATTATTTACGATCCGATCATGTTATTATTATGTATGTGTGTCAAGACAACATGTTTATATGTCATGCTCATATGTCACTTAAATATCTTACTGATGGTGGCGCGTGTTTTGGATCATTCGGTTCCCTACAAAACAGTTGAGCCGGATGGATGGTGCTGATCCATGTAATAAACTGCTCCCAGGAGCTCATGCTTCTGGGTTCGATTCCCGGGTATGGCAAAGTGTCATTAAGTTTTTCCATCAGGAATTTCTCAGTAGAAGCCCGGAGTCTGAATTTGTGCCCGGTGGATGGCAATAGGCTCGCCCCAGTGGCGTGCATTGACTTTCAGAATAGGTAGGTACTAGGCCGGGTCTAGTCTAGGCAAACGCGGTCACTAATCAGAAAAAAATGTGTGGTTATTTGAGTAGGCATGCCTACTTAAGGGTGATAAATTACGAAGGTCGAACGTCATGGTATTACGCGTGAGACGTACGTATTTTTAATTTTGTCGTATTAACTTGAACGAGTAAAGACGAATGACAATGTGCGAATAGTATCTACGGGAGCCGAGTAGGCCGTCCGGCGACTGCCTACTGCCGCGCGTGTTTGTATGAAGGTTTTGTTTTTTGTTAGGTATGAAAATTAGTGAGTTTCTTAATTGTGGGGCACACACACTAAAATGTAATTGACAGGCTTATGTTGATATATCGAGGTAGGCACTGCTTATATGCCTATATGCAATGCACGCCACTGCTCGCCCCCTTTTACATGGGACGGTGAAATGTGGGTACTATAGTTACACCTGTGATAACCCCTCGTGGAGTACAGGCGTCATGTTTTGATACCAAAAAGCTGGTCCAGAAACCTCTAGGCCATCAGTTGCTACAACTTAAAAAAAAAACCTAATAACAGAAAATTTTGCAGTTTCAATGTTTTTCTTCATTCCACACCATATTTAACCAAGTACATTCAATTTATAAACGTATCGTCAATCGGTTACGAGTTAGGGACACTAAAATTGGCGCGTGACTCGGGTGCGTACGCGCATCTATTTGTGCACACTGAATCAGTGTACACCGCGCTTTATAATTAGACGCACCGCATATGTACCGGCCAATTTATGATCACAACAAATTACTACTAAACTGTCATTAATTTAGATGTAGTCTTGCTCGTTAGGACAACAATGTATTGTTGGTTCAATGTGCGACGGAACTAACTATTTATGTATTTGTGTACCTAGTTTTAATAGTTTTTTTATCACTGTTCCTCTCAGCCAAAGCACCTGCCATATCTCTTCACCACCCTTGGCTGACTGGTAGTGAATGCCTCAGGCATTAAGTCCGCCTTTGTACCTTTTTGTGCGAAAAGTTTAACTAAATAAATAACTAACTAACTGACCTGAATATAGATTAGTCCTGTGATTATTACACACTTATTTGTTTTCACACTTTAAAGTGATTTTGTTAGTTGTTAAGCTAGTAAACTAAGTAGGGAAAACTATATCTTTAAACGGCAATTTCTGAAGAAATGTATGTTTTATTGTCTCTGACTTAATTTTTACACAATCAATAAATCGAGCATCGATCCGACCTCCTCAGCAGTTCGAAACAAAATGACGTTCTACCAACAATCAATTTGACAGCTCAGTGTTGCAACTCAAAAATTTAAACTGAGTGTTGCCATTTCCAACACACATATTTCCTTGATGACCTTATAACCTGGCGAAAATGTTAAGAATGTACAGTAAAATCTTCAAAAACATTCCGTGGTGATGTATGGTGGATTAGCAGTAGCTATGTGTTACCTGTCCCATTAGTTAGTACATAAATAGTCGGGACTCAGCCGGAATGTCTTATTGACGGTCAGACAGAAATATGGCAGTAATTAGTTATATGCTGGTGGTATTTTTGATGATATCTTCAGTGTGGCATAGTTCAAGAGAGGTGGAATGTGGATGAAAGTGGTGCGTTGGGCATTTTTTGAGATGGGAAAAACCATTGAACTCGCGACACTGTTACCGTAACCGACACCTCTGTATACAAGTATGTACATACATTGTGTATGTACGTACATAGATACACATGCATGTTGGCATTTTTTGAGATGGGTAAAAAACCATTGAACTCGCGACACTGTTACCGTAACCGACACCTCTGTATATCAGTATGTACCTACATATATTGTGTATGTACGTACATAGATACACATGCATGCTGGCATTTTTTGAGATGGGAAAAAACCATTGAACTCGCGACACTGTTACCGTTACCGTAGCCGACACCAAATAAATATTTCGAGATATTTCCTGACGATTCAAAAAATACACGCGTAAATTGTTCATGTTTTTACTTCTGTCGGCACTCCCGGAGTGTCAGTTTGTGACCATTATTATGATTCATAATGTTATCCTTTTATGATTCTGCCAAAGTGGTCTTTTTAGGCCCCCTGTTACCATAAATCCAGCTCATGATTCTAGCGAAAAATTTTTTCGTCAGTTAGCCGAAAAAGCCCCAAAAACATCTCGGCAGACCCTAGCTAAAATGAATGTTTTTCCGGTCTGATATACAGGGTGGCGATTTACTCACGCATAAACATAATAAACACCATGCCATTCATTTAAGTATGCATCGGCATAGTCTATCTACTGGTGTATATGAATTCGTTTTTTTTTTTAACGAAATCAACCCCTTGACTTGAGCAGTGGTGGCCCAGTGGTAACGGCCGCGACTAGTTACGAGTTGTAGGTCGTAGGTTCGAACCCAGACAGGCGCTTTACTTTGTGTAAATTATTTCATCACCACTGCTCTCAAAACGGTGAAGGAAAACATCGTGAGAAAACCGGCATGTCCTAGAACCAAAAATTCGAAGACATGTGACATCTGCCAATCCGCATTGGGCCCGCGTGGTGGATTACGGCCCACTCCCTCTCACCGAGAGGAGGCCTGTGTCCCAGCAGTGGGAACATTATAGGTTGATTATGATGATGACCCCCTTGACGGATGCAGGTGACTAAATCGCCAACCCTGTATCATCATCATCATCATTTAAGCCGAAAGACGTCCACTACTGAACATAGGCCTCCCCCAAGCACCTCCACTTCAACCGGTTCTGTGCTTCTCGCATGCAACGGGTTCCTGCAGCCTTCACAAGGTTGTCGGTCCACCTTGTGGAGGGGCCTTCCAACGCTACGTCTTCCGGTACGCGGTCGCCACTTCAGAACCTTTCGGCCCCATCGGCCATCTGTTCTGCGAGCAATTTGCCCTGCCCACTGCCACTTAACAACCCTGTATAGGAGAACAAAAATTCATAAAGCATCCAACTTTTCGAAGGTTAGCTGATGTTACCAAATCTATAACTGAAACAGTGATGTCAACCATATAACGGCCACAGTGAAAATGATGTTATCTCATACCAAGACGATTGATTCCCTTTAATTTTTTCTGTCTTTTCAAAATCCATCCATACTTACTTACTTACTAATATAATAAATTCGAAAGTAACTCTGTCTGTCTGTCTGTATGTTACCTTTTCACGCCTAAACCGCTGAACCTATTTAGATGAAATTTGTTATAGAGATAGTTTGAGTCCCGGGAAAGGACATAGAATAGGTACTTTTTATCCCAATATTCCCACGGAATCGAGACTTATGCGGGTGAAACTGCATTCAAAACACTCAATACAAACCAAACAGCCATACCTATACCCTCAATTTTATCATCATCATTCTTGGCCTTGATCCAATTTATTTGGGGTCGGTGACTCGGCGCAACATATCTTTTTCTTCCATACTTCTCTATTAGTCGCTATCTTGGTTATTCGGTGGGTCACCCCCTTTCTAGCCATATCATCTTTCACACAGTCCATCCATCGTTTCTTTGGTCGATACACCGGGTGTGCACCCAATTCAATCAGCTCGCCCTATCGTAGTCCACTGCTGGACATAGGCCACTGCCTTGCTGCACCCCAACAGCCTTTCCTCCGTCTTTCGCATTCAGTCTGTCCCTGCCACCTTTTTCAGGTTGTCTGTCCACCCAATTACAGATCCAAAATTGATCAAAGCAGTAAAAACCCATCCTTAAACATCCAAAGTATCCATTTGATAAAATATGATAATTATAATATTATTATTATAACCGGCATATCTCCGGTATTTAAGTCGGCGCCAATCTATTTGCGGGGCACTTCGGCATGCGAGTTAATCAAACGAATGCTCAATTTAATCACTGTGGCGACTTCATAAACTATACCCTGACCTGGAACGGTATGGGAACTTTCGATTATTGCTTTGTTTATTTCGGTTTAATTAGTTTTATATTTTGGGATGGTCATATACCGTTCATTTTCATCATCCATACTAATATTATAAATTCGAAAGTAACTCGGTCTGTCTGTCTATCTGTCTGTCTATATGTTACCTTTTCACGCCTAAACCAATGAACGGATTTCGATAAAATTTGGCAGCGAGATAGATTGCATCCTGGGGAAGGACATATATTAGTTTTTATCCCGATATTCCCACGGGATCGACACTTCTGGGGGTGAAACCGTAGGGCGCAGCTAGTAATACATAATTACATTAACTTAGGCTTTTTCTCATGAGAGCAGGAAAAAACTAAAGAACGCCACCTGCTGCGATCCTATCATACATCCTATTCTTTCTTACATACTTCATTTTGACTTCATCATCATCTGCCTAGCCATTTCCCAAATATGTTGGGGTCAGTTGTCAGTCTTACCAGATACAGCTGACTACCACTTTTACAAGGACTGCCTAGCTAATTGCCACAGCCCATCAGTTACTGGGTAAGATGATACCTCTTGACAAGTTGGCATACCGTCCCTTTTATAAAAATAAATTACGTAATTGTCTGGTTGACTGATCGACGAATTTAAGGAAGGTCTACTAGCGAATATGGATTGACTATTAGTCTATTACCGACATAGCACGCAGAATTGCCAAACTTAAGTGGCAGTGGGCAGGGTGCATTGGTCACAGAATAGATAGCCGATGGGGCCAAAAGTTTCTGGAGTGGTGATCCCGTACCGAAAGACGTAGCGTTGGACGACCTCCTACAAGGTGGACCGATGTCCTTCTGAAGGCCGCAGAAATCCACTGGATGCGGAAAGCACGGAACCAGTCGAAATGGCTAGGCTGTGCTCAGGGGAGGCATAGGCCTCCCCTGAGCGGATATAGTGCATTTCGACTGGTTCCGTGCTTTCCGCATCCAGTGCACGCCACTGACTGCTGGGCATAGGCCCAGCAGTCAGTGGCGTGCATTGCACATAGGCACATAAGCAGTGCCTACCTCGATATATCAACATAAGCATGTCAATTACATTTCAGTGTGTGTGCCCCACAATTAAGAAACTCACTAAATTATTTTCATTTTGAACTTAGTTCCTGCCGGGGGTCCCCCGACGACACGTTTTTTTTTTCTGATTAGTGACCGCGTTTGCCTAGACTAGACCCGGCCTAGTGCCTACCTATTCTGAAAACCAGTGCACGCCACTGCCAGCAGTGAACATCTTACGGCTGGATTAATGAATTAACGATTGGTCTGTCGTTGGATAGACTGTGTAAAAGATGTGGAAGTTAGAAAAGAAGTGATTTATGATAGACATATTGGAAGAAAACACTACAGCATGGACACTAAATAAATTGAGATAAGAGCGGAAAGATTTATAATTTTTTTTAATCAAACTGTGGTGAAATTCAAGTTCGTCAATTCGTTTGTAGAGTGCGCGTAAAATAAGTCTGCGGGCGACGTTTGACTTCAAGATTATATCCCTGTTAGTACTTTTAATCACTTTCGGCACAATGGTGACTGATTGAGTATCGCGTATAGCCAAGGACGCTTTTGATGTTTCCTACTCAGAAACAGGCTAAAGGTTTGTGAATTGAAATTGCTCCCAAGCCAGGAGATCACCACACTGTATCACTAGCAGTTGTATTGTGTTGTGGCGTGAGCGATGCGTTGGCCTTGTTGCACTTACAGCGATGGGCGAGTGCCAGTGGCGGTAAATTTAAAACAGGGAGGAAACGGGAAGGTCTGGGAAAACCCCTCAAGCCTGTTCAGTGACAATTATTTACTTTTGAAAACACGGAACACAACACAATCTCTTGGCACGTGAAATAAACGTCCAGATGGCGGCAAACGCCTAATTTTGATTTCGGCCGCGCGCAGACTTATTTTATGCGAACTCTAACCATTAAATCGGCTTGTCAGGTATATCTCGATGCAAAGCCTTTTCTTACACAAAGAACAAGTTTGCTCATTGCTTAGGTACTAACCTGCGCTGGAGTTCTGTCTCGCCTAGGGTCCGTAGCATTATGCTGAGAGAAGGCAGTTTTACATGGATGTGACGCATATTTTCCCCCAACTTGTTTTTTTTGTGTTTATGTTCGTTTGTCTGCATCATGTTTACCGAAAATATAGTGCACTAGCTGCGCCCCGCGGTTTCACCCGCATAAGTCTCGATCCCGTGGGAATATCGGGATAAAAACTATCCTATGTCCTTTCTCAAGTTCCAAACTATGTCTGTACCAAATTTCACACAAATCGGTTCAGAAGTTTAGGCGTGAAGAAAAGACAGACAGACAGACAGAGTTACTTTCGCATTTATAATATTAGTTTGGAAGTTTGGATTACTGCAGTGGCGAGCAAAAGAGGCATTGATGGACGAACGTGTAAATGTGGACCGAGGCGAAGCCGAGGCACACATACGTACCTAAGTATTTATGTATGTGTGCCTCAGGTCTCCGAATCTGAATTCTTGATTCGGAAACCGAATCAGGAAACCGGACGTATACGACCAGCCTTAAAGTGTTCATTTGTTTTTTTTTTTTCAATAAACAGCTTTCTATTTGCAAGCCAGTTCGAAATTTAAATAAAACCTTTGATAAGTTACCTCCTTGGTTGCCATTTTTCGGAGTAAAAGATCGTTCCATTTTTAAATAACGCAACAGATATGAGTTTACTATGTAATTTATTTGGCCGATAAACACGACAGATATGGCTTTTCATACAACTTTTGCCGTCCGCTGTTCGCATGTTTTGGCGAGTTATCTCGAAGAAGGTTGTCAAAGTAATGCTCAAATTTCCAAGCATGTTTGAGAAAAACGTATTTTCTTCCTTTTCTTTCTTTCTAAACTAGGAATTAGATTTTCTTACCATGTTTTCATTCAGATTAACCTGAGTTTTTAATCCCAAAACTAGCTTAATTCGCCAGTATCAATTAACAACTTACTAAAATGGCAATTCCCACTCGATATCGGGAGCACATAGTAGTTCAAAGTAAGCTGAGATTATCGTAAGTAATAAATTAAGGGGACACTCTTTTCTGAATCCGTCTTCTACTTAATAAAATTAATTATTTCACTTACAGACAACCCACGTCCTAAACCGCTAGAACATGCCAGTTTCCTCACGATGTTTTCGTTCACCGATTTGAAAGCAGTAAGTGAGCACCAGTGCGTAACTATCTATACCGTTTGGGGCCCGTGGCAAATTCAAGGGATGGGGCCCTCCCTCAATGAAAAGAAGCTCAACCAACGTCATAGTTTTTTTTTTATTATCACTTCTCCCGCGACTTTTCCAGTACATTTCATATTTTCTCCTACAAAATTTAACACCTGACTGCTTCTGTCCTTATGTTAGGATCCTTCTGTGCTCATGGCCTTCTCGGGCCGGGTCCCCTCTCTGGCTGGGGGCCCGTGGCATTTTGCCCCAATGCCACCCTATAGTTACGCCCGCCACTGGTGAGCACCTATATTATCTATCACATAATTAATTTACCGTTACCGTCGTTGCTTTCTTTTTATCTAAGTATTGTGGTAAGTATAATAATTTTATTCTAGATGCTTTTTTTTACATAAAATTATATAGGTACCTAATTAATGGATACAAAATATTTTTTCAAGGAGCTCTACGACTAAATTTAAGTTATTACGTTAAAGATCACATTGTATGAAAAAAATGGAAACCTCATCTTAACAGTGTTACCAGTTCACTTAGATCGTTAATTACAGAGCAGCAGTTTAGTTCAAACAGTTATTATTTAGTCCAAGTAGCATAGCATAGTATGGCTGTAGCCATAGGTTATGCGTCGGCGTCTTTGATGTGGCTAATAAAAACATTTAGAATGGGAGCCGGCCGTGTTTGTAGGAGCGATGGTAAATGGTACTGTCGGGGGCAGATTTGCCAGCAAATAGAAAACAAAATCCTAAAGTATTTGTGACTAGCTGCGCCCCGCGGTTTCACCCGTATAGGTATCGATCCCGTGGGAATATCGGGATAAAAACTATCCTATGTCCTTCCCCGGGACTGAAACTATCTCTATACCAAATTTCATCTAAATCGGTTCAGCGGTTTAAGCTTGAAGAGGTAACATACAGACAGACACTTTCGCATTTATAATATTAAAGTTGAAATAAATAAGCTAGATGAGGTCAACGTTGCCTATCTGACTACTCTGAGAATAAAGGCTGAAACAAACTCAGAGGTCACAGTCTCTTTTAAAGTCCAGACATAATCTTGGTCAGATCATAAGAGCACCATGTAGATTATTGGTGTCGGAAATGGTCTTTTGAGGAAAGTACCACTCCGATTTGAATGGACCAGTTCAGACAGTGCAAGCATTCTTTTGTTCTTTTGAAAAATGTATGTAAACTAATTTTATTATTATACCTACGAATATATTACTTAATCGTAGCATTATACCCGAATTAAACTTAAAACCACTGAGTTTCACAATACCTGAATAATATATGGGACACTTAATATCGTGCCCTGCGTGTCCTGTCAGCTGCACGTTACAGGAACTGATGGACGCTAGTGATGGCGCCAAACAAGTAGCCGAATTCTGGGCCGAGTACGCGGCAGACCCCGTAGAAGATGGCGGTACGAGCTGGACAAAACAAACGACCAGTGGTCCACTTTAGCCCTGGATCGAAAGAGTTGGAAGTCATGGAAGAGGCCTTTGCCCAGCAGTGGGATGATGCAGGCTAACAGTAACAGTGATCCGATAAAATAAAAACAGTGGCATTCCGGGAGTGCCGACAGAAGTGAAAACAAAACACAAACAGAATACTTTGCCATCACTCACTGACATATCGGATATACATTAAAACCGTGTACATCCCGAGGACAGCCGAACACATCCGAAGCGGTGTCGTTATGGTAACAGTGGCGCAAATTAAATGGCTTTTTCCTTCGATCTATAATAGCACTAATTAAATGATATAGGAACAAAAGTAAGTCACTAAAGTGGCCATGTTTGCACACACATAAACATTTATATTTCTTACTACGGACTATAGAAAAAGGTTTAATAATATTAACAACTTTAGATTATTATAAACCTTAACACGCTAACAATTAAGTTTATTTACGATTGCAAATTATTAATACTGAAGTCCTTCTGTCATCGGAGAAAGGTTAAAAGCTTCGATCAATAATGCATCGAAGGTTTTTTCCCATTTCAAAAAATGCCCAACGCGCCCCATAGAATTTTTCACTTCAATAATTATGTGTCCGTACGTGTACGTAGTAAAAGAGGTCATAATTTTAACGTCGTAAATCGAATTGTCTGCTTACTATCTCTTCCATTATCAATATTTTAATAATAAATATCTAAAATCATTCAGTTATCGTTTGTGTGCACAACAGTACGGCGCACGCGCAAGGTCGGCGTGGCGGCGACTGCATTGCGTTTTAATTGTTATCGACTAAAGTCATGCGCACACGAGACGTTAAGCCTACATGACTGGCGATTTTTTTCGATTAATCTTTATTGCGTCAATAAAGACTGATCTTTATGCTCTAAAGTGGAAGTCCAACTGTGGGCTATTTCCAATGAAACGAGTATGGATCTACATGCAAACTTACGCATTCTACCACCCGGCTGCCATATCGTTCAACCACAGATTCTACCACCCGGCTGCCATATCGTTCAACCCTGCTGCCGCACAGTCGAGTAATAATTCCTATTCGACCAATTCCTAATCGAATAATTCCTATTGCAGGGTCCTAAAAATATGCTCTCGCTGACCGCTGCCACACCACCGCTCGCTTCGCTCGTTCGGCTCGCACGCGGTTTTTCACAAACCTAACCTATTTGCTCGGGGTGCCACTAGCGGCGTGAAATGCAACTACTTTGCAATATGCCCAGCGGTCAGCTGGGAATAGCAAGCTTTCGTCGATTCGCCCGACTTTTGACTAGGGGCATTGTGTTATAACCGGCCAAGTCGTGAAATGGCGGCCATTTCTACGATCGGATCACGAAATATATAACTTTAACCGCAAAACAAACTTTCATTTGTTTGCTTCAAGTAGTCGCCAATCGCAGTACAAAAAGTCTCACATGTGACATGATCCTTAGTACGGCCCGGTTTACTTAGCGAGCAGTAGGTACTCAATATTGCTGAGATTCTTTCGATACTAAGTATAAAATCACGTCTATACGGAAAACCTTTAAGCTTTTAATATGAAAGCATCGTAAAGAGTCGCATCTAATCCATAAGGAAATCTCTTACTTTCTTGCAGGATTTCGCTTTAATCTTATGGAGGCTAATGTCTAAATAAAAGCTGCGTGTTTTAACAACTGGCGAGCAGTGATGGCCCAGAGAGTAGTGGTGGTCCAGTGGTAACGGCCGCGTCTTACGAGTTGTAGGTCGTAGGTTCGAACCCTGACAGGCGCTTTACTTTTTGTAAATTATTTCAGCACCACTGTTCTTAAAACGGTGAAGGAAAACATCGTGAAGAAACCGTGGCATGTACTAGAAACAAAAATTCAAGGGCTGCATTGTGGATTACGGCCCACTGTCTCTCACCGAGAGGAGGCCTCGGTCCCAACAGTGGGAAGATTATAGGCTGATTGTGCTTATGCTGGTTTAACAATTTACACTTGGCGAGATCTGTCTAAGGATCAGTAGTAAGTGCTATATTCATTGGTCACTAAAATAGTAGTGGTAGTCAAATATACTGAAAACCGATAAAAGATTATAGGACACATAAGTAGGTCGACATAGGAAACCTGCATGTATAGGAACAGGATTGGCTTGTACTAGTGAGCCCATTCCTAAAGCAATGCTTTTCTCTTGTCTAAATGAGATATGCGTAGTAAGTCAGGAATGCGAGCGAGAGGTATAGTTTTGGTCTTCAGCTCTTGATTGGCGTTGCCTGTAATTTACAAATTACAAAAAAAAAATTACAAACATACAAACACACTTATAAACTTTCGCCTTTATAATACTAATATTATAAAGGCGAAAGTTTATAAGTGTGTTTGTATGTTTGTTACTTCTTCAGGCACAAACAGCTGAACGGGTTTCGATGAAATTTGGCACACAGATAGTTTATAACCAGGATTAACACGTGGAATTTTTTTTATCCCGATATTCCTACGGGTTCGATACTTATGCAGCAATCACGCAAAAACGGTTGAACGGATTTGGATAAAATTTGGCACACAGGTCGTTTATAATCTGGATTAACACATAGGATAATATTTATCCCTGTAGTATGTTCCTGTAGGATGATTTCTGACAAACACGCGAGGGAAGCCGCTGGCAGAAGCTAGTATGCAACAACTGTTGGAATACGGAACCCGGAAAGCTAGTATGAAATAATATGGAGGAGTAGGAGTGTGGTTCCCGGAAAAAAACAATACATTAAGATACCTATATACGACACATTTTAAAGGCAAGGATATTCGAAAGTTAGTTAAAAGGATATTAATTTTAAATGAATGAATTATTCACTTAAATCAATTGCAATTAATGTCACAATGCACTCAGGCGTACAAAAGATATTAAATAATGCATGATGTTTATGGTATATGTCGTATGTGTGTTTATATTTGTGATGTGTGTGTATGAGTGGTGTGTGAAGGTATGAGGGTGTTGTGTTTGTTCCCATTCCCAAGCAATAGCACAGAATACTTAATAGTACTGCAATAGTTAACAGGCATCTTCTGGGCACGCTTTTCCATCATAGACTTCATCCATCGATTTCCATCAGGCATGATCGAGATCAAGAGCAGAGCCATTCAACAATAAAAATATATTGTGCTTTGTTTACTATTAAGAACATAGTAATTACAGTTCTGAACATATTACAGCCACAGAACATCAAGGGTATAATTATTATTTTCTCAAACATGCTTGGAAATTTGAGCATTATTTTGACAACCTTCTTCGAGATAAATAGAAATTGCTGTACTGGGCAAATACATGCGAGCAGCGGCCGGCAAAAGTTGTATGAAAATCCAAATATGTTGTGGTTTAGCGGCCAAATAAATTACATATAGTAAACTCTTATCTGTCGTGTAATTTAAAAATGGAACGATCTTTTACTCCGAAACATGGCAACCAAGGAGATAACTTATCAAAGGTTTTATTTAAATTTCGAACTGGTCTGCAAATAGAAAGCTGTTTGTTGAAAAAAAAATAAACACTTTAACGCGGGAAAAATTATTGTTGTTAGTTATTGATCTATATGGTGTACATAATAAAGAGTATTCTATTCTATTCTATTTTGAAAAGTTTTGTCTAGGTACTACTTAGTTTTAATTTCCGTGCATTATTTGAGAAAAGTACTATGGCCGCAACTAGGTATTGATAGACTCCCACTTGCCTCGGCCCACATTTACACGTTCGTCCATCAATACATCTTTTGCTGGCCGCTGCAGTAATGTACTAATTCTCGAAGTTTTTGGGTATTGGTAAAATTAAAATTACAGGCAAATAAGACACATTTATAATAAAACAGAAGATTTATTTTATTACCAACGTGATTACAGAACATAACGTTATCACATCAACCAATGCTTGTACTTTAGACATTATTTACTATAAGACATCACCTTATCACATGAAATAACTAAGTAATCAAACAAATTACTTCATTTTAAGGCATGTTATATAGTGTTAACAAAATATTTTTTACCTTGGCAAGATAATAGTTACCGTTTGTGTTATAAGATAAGGCAGAAAATTGAACGCCATAGAATATGCTCTTTTTTTTATCAACAAATTATGCAATATTTACATTTTTTATTCTTTTTGAGATCGTCTTTTTATCTGCATAGCATTTAAAACTTTGTTTTCAAAAAGTACCTAGCAGAATTTTATTTTTTGCTTGCAAAAAATAAAAATAAATTAACATTAATTAATACTGAGATTATTTTATATCAAAAGAATAATGACAAACAACTCTATCACAATAATACCCTGACTTTATCATCTACATTTTTGCAAAAATGCACTGAAAATCATCCACTTTTGAACTTGCTTCATACCTCGACCAATAAGTTTAAACATCCCTAATAAGCTTTTACTTTATATCAATTTGTAACGTTATACAGTCCTATTTGACAATTATGTGTCTGAAGAATTTCTTTCATAGCATCAGGCACAAAACACCCTATATCAATGCTTAAAAACTTCTCAAGCAAATTATCAAAGTCTTGATTTGTCACTTGTTAG
This sequence comes from Amphipoea oculea, assembly GCA_945859645.1. NCBI lineage: Eukaryota > Metazoa > Arthropoda > Insecta > Lepidoptera > Noctuidae > Amphipoea > Amphipoea oculea. The sequence continues at coordinate 18,003,601 of OX243883.1, forward strand.
AATTTTCAGAATACTGACTCTGACTAGTATTAGAGAAGAATATTGGAGACTCTGGCGCATACGCTGGCGTTGAAACGTGAGGAGCTCTATACGGTATCAGATCAGTATACTTGAAGAAATTATGAAGAAGCTGCTGCTGATCCATTAAGAGGGTATTTAAATGCCTTATTTCTTGATCAATCTTCTTCATATTGAATGTTGCCTGATCTATCTTCTCCTGCATTCCTCTTATCTCTAAACTGAAGTTATGATCTTGCGCGAATTGACCCTCAGTCTTTAGCTTTGATGTGAATTTGTTTTTATAAAGAATCTCTTTGATCGACTGGCCAGATTTCACCTTATTCAGTTGCGCTAGTTCGTACGCTGCCATCATAATGTCAGTTGGCAACCTTTTCTCCCGAGGATTTAGAGGTTTTACACTCAAAATTACTTTTCCAGCTTCTGGGGAAACCAATGCGGTTCGATAGACATATTTGTGAAGACATTTCGGAAGCCAAGCACTGAACATACCCATTTCAACGAACAAAATTAACTTCGTCTGTCTAACTAACTTCGATAGACCAGCAGTTTTCCGCAAACCTTGGATATCATGGACAGCAATACCGACCAGTAAATTCATTAAAATGATAGTGACAAACATAAGGAATAGAATGAATATAATTTGAGAGGACAACTCGAATATTAAAGGTGGGTCGTCTCTCGCTGGGTCGTTGATCAAAATATTTAGGTTCAACTCTCCGACCATCATGGATAAGGTACTTATGAATCCCATCAAAGGATTTGAAAACATCTCTTCATTTGGGAACACCACGCAGAAGCAGATTGTGAAGCCTAGAAGAAGGCACATGTACGCCAACAATAATTTTAAGAATTCTGTCAACACCTTTTGGTACATGGCCACATAATCACCAAACATTGGAAGTTGGCCCATCATTAACATTAAATTGGTCCAAGCACCTAGGACAGCGTAACCCCCAACATGGTTCTGCCAACTGTAATCACTATCGATTTTGTAAAGGGAAAACACAGATAGCAAGACAAACCACTCCATCAAATTCTCAAAAGTTGTAAAGTATTGATAGAAACTAGAATATCCAGTTATACCAGTCAATTTTCGAAGAATCTCAAATGCTGTTATGGCCATCAGAACCCATCTTTCAAACTCTATAGGATTGTTGGTGAGAAGGCCACCCAATAACGATTGTTTCTGACAAAGCTCATTTAGGACACCATACTTTTCAGCGTATTTTCCTTTGCAAGTCTTAACGACAGCAGTCAACACATAAATAGATAAAAACGACACAAAGAGAAAACAAAATATGAGTCTTGCCAAATAAAATTTCCTTATCTTCCTCCATTTCATAAACAAAAACGCGGAGCACAGCGGATGTAGTAATATGTCTTTCTGGCCTTCATCTATCAAACTGTTTAAATATGTGATCTCACGTGGATAAGAAAATTTCAGCATTCTGCCAAAATCAAACTCAATTTGGACTTCTTCATTAGCTTCACTTGGTTGATTCAGAGAAATGCCACAATCTAGATTATGTCTCAAAATTGCTAGTGATTTTGGAGTTTTCCTAGCAATAACACTTAAAGCTGTATGCCCTTTCTTCGATTTTGAAGTTACATCAGCACCAAGGAAAATAAGAGTCTCCACACATTGCGTCAAATTATCCATTGCAGCCAAATGTAACGGTGAATATCCGTATTCATCTTTCTTGTTCACTTGAGCTCCCCAACTTACAAGCATGTCAATGATGTCACATGCACGCTCCGCTCGACCAATGGCCGCATGCAATGGTGTCCTTTTATCGTAGTCTTCAACGTTCGGGTCAGCATTACCATCTCTTAGAAGCACTTCAACACATTCAATACTTGAACATCTAGCGGCAAGATGTAATGCAGTGAAACCTCTGTAATTTTTCGTATTTGCTTTTGCACCTTCTGATAACAGAAGCTCTATACACTCAGAGTAACCTCTAGCCGCCGCCAAGTGTATCGCTGTGCATTCCTTATCTCTTTGTTTGGTCACAGCGTTACAACTTATCTTTGTCTCTTTCAGTAGAAATGTTAGACATCTTTGAGCACCAAGTTCAGCAGCCAAATGTAAGGCATTCAATCCTCCTGATGTAACATATGCGGGGTCTACACCTCTTTCTATGAAGAGTTCCATGCACTCCACAGCATCGGCTCTCACTGAACAATGCACTAGGTTATCTTCACATCCAGCTCTTTGTACAACAGCATGTAACGAAGCACCGTTAGCTATTAGTATTTCAGCCACTTCCAAAGAATTACCGAACGCAGCACAATGGAGAGGTGCGAAGTATTTTGGAGCAAAATCAACATCAGCACCACGAGAGAGTAAGAAGACAGCTGCTCTCCCTGCGCCACTAAATGAGGCTAGATGCAAGGCTGTAAGTCCTGCTGGTTCCGAATAGTGAATATCAGCACCTGCTTCTAATATAGCTGGTAGTAGCTCATCCCTTGCAAGTAACGCAGCCCACAATAATGTTAAATTCACAACCACTTCAGGCGCAGAGGCGATGTGTTCTTCAATATTATCGGAAGTTATTAAACCACATTCAACATCATCGAAAAATCTTGCAGCTCCTAGCGACAACGCCTTTTCACACAGACTTCTTCTGGCAGATTCTTCGGTCATCCTGGCTTCAGGGTCTGGAGCAAGGACATCGAAACTGTGGTACATGTTAGGAGCATCATCAGCAGGTGGCGATGGACCCACGAAGAGGTATTCTTTTGCTTTGCCAGGCTCCCGAGCCGACTCCAAAAGATCGATGTTCCGAACATTTTTGTTGTAGTTTGAGTTTAATGGAAACTCTTCAGGTTCTCTGGGTGCTCTGGATCTGATGCTACTTGCTCGGTAGCGGTTTCTTATGGGCGAGGGTGTGGTGGGGGAAGGTGTCTGAAGGGGAGAAGGCCACCCCATCTCGCGGTACCCAAAGTTGTCCATAGCCCGAGCGTGACTGACTACCGACGGGTGTCTTATCTTATCGCCCATATTGTTTCAGAGCTCAGACTCACTGAGATGTGCTTGACATTATGATTTATGAAGCTATTTTTACGACGCACAATTAATTATTAAGATTCCTTTCTTTGCGTGTTTTTGCGGCAACGTTTTGAAGCATACTGTAAGAGCTACATAAGCTGAAATTCTTAGCGGAAAAGACAATTGTTTTTCTGTTTGTGGAGATTATGCGACGTTTTTATTTTTAGCGACAATCTCTACTGTTGTCTGTCGGAAGAGACAATTTATTTATGATTGTGTAATGATACAATTGTAGGCAAATAGGAACATACAGGGTGGTAGGGACATTGATGCGCAAACTGTAACCACGAATTCAGCACAATTTTATACCCCTAAGTTGGAAAATTTTCGTTTATGAAACAGTTTTTTTTTTAATATAACGGTCAAAAATTTTTCACGCTAGGGCGTTCAGAATTATGTACTGAATCCATAGTCATAGACTGCGCACTGCGTATTGTAGCCAGCTATTTAGGAAAGTAGCCAGCTGTGCCTTATTCTACCTCCTACAGCTTTAGCACAACTTTTACTCAGTTTACTTACCTACAAATTATGTTAAAGAATATACTATCTTATCTCAAGAAAAGTCAGGTACATATTCAAAGTATGTGAACTTTTCATAAGCAGTTGAAAAATCTCTTCTTTATTTGACATGCTAAATAATTTTATCTTTGTACAAAGCTAGAACACGTGAATGTGAAAATTATCTTATTTTTTCAGGCTTTTGAGCTTAAACCATTTGTTCCGTTAATGTGGTTTCGTCATTACTTTTATTTATACCTGTAATACAAAATATGTATCTATGACATGGAAAAGTTGTTAAATCAGATGGTAGTGTTTATTTTTGTTTTAGATGACAGAACTTTGTTTTCAGTCTTACGCTATAATAGTATTTTATTTATTTTATTTTACAGTTTTTTGGAAAACTTACAGCTAAACACTTTTGCACTATTAAGAGTAACAGAAATAAGGCCAATTACAAGTTTTCACAGATAGAAGAGTGTATATAAACAACAAAATATTTGAGAAGGTAGACAGTTTTAGAGTAAAAAATAAGGAAAAAAAAATGTGATTAATAGACGAGAAATTAGTTTACATGATCAAAAAAGAAATCACAAAGAGTCCTTTTTAATTTTGACATGCTGGTATTGAAAATATCGATATCGACACCCCGGCAGACGGCATTGTACGTATGACTCGCTCTAATTAAGTACGAATTTCGTCTGTACTTCGTTCCTACCATAGGAGTATGCAACAGATGAGGATTGCGCAGAAAAGCAGAAGGAGCCCGCAGTCCGATTTTGTTCAGCAATTCGGGAAGTTCAGTTGAACCGTTAGCGATTCTAAATAAAAACGCCAAATCCGCAATTTTTCTACGTTCAGAAAGAGGAAGTAAATGGAATCTTTTACAGCGTAGGAGATAAGTGGGAGAATAAGTTTTAGACCGGAATTGAATATACCTCAAAAATTTTCTTTGTATGCCTTCCAATCGATTTATGTATATATTGTAATTGGGATTCCAAACTTGAGAGGCATACTCGAGATGACTGCGAACAAAAGTACAGTAAAGAATTTTAATGGTTTTGATGTTCCTGAACTCAGACGAGACCCTCAAAATGAACCCTAGAGATTTTGATGCTTTGTTAATGACGTTATCTATGTGTTGATCAAATAATCATTTCGAATCAAATACAACTCCCAGGTCTTTGACTGTGTTAACCCTAGCTAGGGAGCTGTCTAAAAGTTTATAGTCAAATGTGATAGGTACGGGCTTCCTAGTGAAGGAGCACACGTAACACTTGGAGACATTTAAATGGAGCTTGTTAGTTCTGCAATAGTACTGGAACCTATCCAAGTCCTCTTGCAATGACAGAGCATCTGATAAGGAGGATATCTTTGACATAATTTTCATGTCATCTGCATATAATAGCAGTATTTTAGAATGAAGGAAGCAGGAGTCAATATCGTTGACGAATAAATTAAATAATAGCGGCCCTAATAAAGATCCTTGCGGAACGCCAGATGGGATGCGCATTGATCTTGATGAGTACCCATTCAGCACAACAGTCTGACACCTGTCCTCCACATACGACTTAAACCAGCGAAATAGATTACCCCTGATGCCCATCGATAGAAGTTTGCGCATGAGAACGACGTGATCAATTCTGTCAAAACATTTGGCATAGTCTGTATAAATGACGTCGATTTGGGACCGATTAGACATAGCCTCTGACAGGAAATCGCTACAGAGAACGAGGTTTGTAGTTGTTGATCGACCACCCAAGAATCCATGCTGGTGTTCGCTGAAACTGAGCCTGAGAGCAGAGTAAACTTGTCTGTAAACAATTTTTTCTAATATTTTAGCAAACACGCATAACTTGGATATCGGTCTGTAGTTTTCCACGTAGTTTCTCGGTCCCTTTTTATGAATAGGAGTTATATAAGCCGACTTCCATATAGCAGGCATAACCCCGGTATTCAGAGATCGTCTGAATAATAATGTAAGAGGAACCGAAAGGCTTGTAGCACAGTTTACTATGAAAACCGGTGGGAGCTTGTCTGGACCAGCTGATTTATTTAAGTCCAAATGCTTTAGCAGTTTCATAACCTCGTCCTCACAAACCTCGATAGCAGCAATATCGTATGGACTGCAATCAATCCGCTCACTGGTACAATGATATTGTGCATTATTATCAGAGATGGTGGATTCACGAAAGTTGGACAGAAAATATTCGCCGAAGAAATTGCAAATTTCTTCACCATTGCTAGAAGACAGGTTTCCAAACCGCAGCACAGAAGGGTAGGAGTTGTTTTGCTTTTTTGATTTTATGTAGCTCCAGAAGGCTCTAGGGTTGTTGCGAATAGCGGATTCAACGTTTGCCATGTATTCATCAAACATGCACTTCTCCAGGTCCTTTGCACGTTGCCGTAAAATTACAAAAGTCTGGTAGTCTGACTCGTTCCCATATTTTTTAAATTTAGCATGGAATTTGGATTTTTCTTTAATGATTTTCACTAACGGACTTTTATACCAGAGCGGGTATTTAGATTGGGAAACAACTGTTTTTGATGGGATATAAGTTTTGTGCACTTTATACAAGACATCACAGAAGAATGCCACGGCATCGTTTATTGACCTGTGGCCCAACTCGTACTGCCAGTCAACGATGTTGAGTTCATCCTTAATTGCTGCATAGTCAGCAGACCGGTACAAGTATTTCACATAGGGACGAGCTGGCAGACTATGGAGCTGAACAAAGTCCGCCGTAATACACATTGCATTGTGGTGCGGATCTTCAGGAACCAGTGGATCAGTGCTGCAGGAGACAGAAACTTCATTATTGGAAAATACCAAGTCCAGAATCCTATTGTTTTTGTTAGGGTGACAGTTGTACTGTGACAAGTTACATGCGTTAATGTTGTCAAGAAAAGTGGTTTGGACATGACCGTTCAGGTTTGAAGGGTGGAGAGAATAACCATCATTTGCAGGGGTCCACGATATATTGGGTTGGTTAAAGTCACCCAGCACAATAAACTTGTCGACCGGGTTCTCCATTATAATGTTGGTCAAATTATCAGAGAAGATACCTAACTGAGTTGTTAATGAGTTACCTTGGTTTTGAGAGCATATAAACAACGCATATATGCATTTTGTATGTTGACCTGGGTCTTTTTTGTTGCAGAGATAATGTGACCCATAGGTCTTCTGCCGATGAGTGCCACTCTCCGTGAGAATGAGCCACAATCTCCCGCCTAACGGCAATTAAAACCCCACCTCCCATAGTCTGACCTGTCCTGGTGTAATCCCGGTCCCGTCTCCATACCATATATCTGTCATCAAATAATTCGGAATCGGATATTCCATTAGCCATTAGCAATTCGGTTAGCCAAGTCTCTGTCAAGCAAATAACATCAAAACCATTTATACATATATTCCTGTAGAAAACACCTGTTTTACTTCGCAGTCCCCGCACGTTCTGATAAAAAATGCTAATAGGCGCCATGATACATCATAAAAATCACTAGTGTTAGTAGAGAAAATAGAATACAAAGCACATTCAATCCGTTAAAATAAATATTTTTTAAGTAATATTGAGAGGTGATTATAGAAAACTGAAATAAAACTTTATCTCCATACAAATAAGGTCCGAAGAGCGTAGCACATAGTTGAACGTTAAGAAATAAAAAATAATTATTGTAAGGTAGACTGTTTAGTCTCAATAAGCAATATACATACTTAAGGTAACGAGCGGAGGATTTAAAGTCATAATAGCAATAATGTACGAAATGGTTCGAAACTAATGATAAGCAAACAAAAGGACGGCGAGAAACGAATGCGCATAAAAAACAAAAACCTGTGGTTCTCAAACTTAATGAGGCGGAGTGAGCGATATACCACTTACCAGGACGTTGAATCGACATTTTCAATATAAAAACTGTTAGAATAAGAACTTTTTTAAGTCGTGCTCCGTCTTGATGTGGAGTTTTGGGGATGTAAAGTTTTTTCGAGTAAATATTTAGCATCCCGTGACCCAAACGTGCTCAAATCCACGTTCTTTGGCACGAGCTTTAGTTTGGTTCAGGAGAATTTTATTATCCAGCGTAAGATGATCGTTAATATAGATCCTGTTTGAGCCTTGCAGACCCAGTTGAGCAGCATTTAGGGTTTTGTGCTTTTTCGCCGCAGAAACAAAATCAGACTTGCTGTAGCTATTATGCACCGAACAAATTATATTTTTATTAATTGGATCACTACGCATTGGAATTCGGGCTATGTAGTTAATCTGCTCCTTGGGTATATGACATCCAATAACATCCCCGATTTTAGTCATTATTGAGAATAAGTTTTCATCGCTAGTCAGTGGCACTCCTTTGATTTCGATGTTGTTCATCCTGGACCTCTGTTCGCTCTCACTTTGACGGAGCTCCAATTTAGCTATGCGGTCTTGCAACTTTGTGATGTCACCCTTGGTCTCCTTCATTGACTCAATGTCATGCTCCAGAGTTGATACCTTGCAGGTCAGCTCATCCATTTTGTCACTAACAAACTGGAGTGACGACTTCACCTCTGAGAATTCAGCCTTTAAAGTTTTAAGCTCCACAAGTTCGTTTTGCACAGCTTTAACGCTCTCGACCAGCGCTGGCAAGGCTTCCATTTGTGTAGATAGCCGCTTGAGCTCAGTTAAGATGGTTTCCGTGTCTGCTGGTAAACTCTTGTCGGAATCAGCTCGGGGACTGGCTACCATCGATATTTTGCAACTACTACATTTCCATGTAGTTTTACGATCTCCAAGTCTTCTCCATCCTGCTTCCGTGATGCCTGAGCAGGGGAAGTCGAACTGCCCCGCGCACACAGAACATGTGACGCCGTCTCTCGCTTCCACATCGCACCGTTTACAAGTAAACATCTTGGAAAGTTTGAGAAACACAGTTGGGTGATCGTACGTTGAGTGAGTCACCGATTTGTCGCCGAGTAGTAGAAACCAATTATATACGCGCGCGTTCGATTTGTTGTCTACCGACTAAAAAAAAATGTATAATTGTATATTACCATAGGTATCAGTAGCAATAGTTTTATGTATCTACATTCGACCACGTAATTCCTTAACCACTTTTGACAACAATTCTTATTAAATTGAAACTTCACGAAGGTCGAAAGTATTCAACTTACACATTACAACTTACACATTCTTTCCCCTTTTTTTTAATATGTTATATGAACAGACGCTAGCACATCAAGCTGCTACAATTCCAACTTTATCTCTAAGGTTCAAAGTTAATTAGGAAAATTTGACAGTTTTGGGTAGCTGGATGTGCTGGCGTCTGTACATTATACTTCCGTCTCTAATGGATTTACTTATCTGGCTACTGATTTATACTCGAAATCTAATCTTATTTTAATGATTGTGAAAAAGGCCTAGCAGCGAATACCTGATAAAGTAAAAACCCCTCTTTTTTGCCTTCAATTCGAAACATCGTAACCTAATTTATTTTATTTCACATATACATAATAAAAGCTAACATTTAAAATAATAATAGATATTATATACAAGAGTATAATAAAAAGAAAGGAAAAAAAATGAAAAGACAGGAGCTCATTGGGCATCAAAAAATTCGTCCGCATCGCTGTCAATGGGATAAGTGTCCAAAAGGCTGGCAGCATTATTACCACGTTGGATGGCAATGCTTACTCTTTGGGCTAAAAATAGGCCAGCCCTCTGGTCACGTGTGGAGTCAATAGTAGAGAGTATTTATTTTGAACTAGCAGCGCCCCGCGATTTCACCCGCATAAATTTCGATCCCGTAAGAACATCGGGATAAAAACTATCCTATGTCCTTTCTCGAAACTCAAACTATATCTATACCAAATTTCATCTAAATCGGTTCAGCCGTTTAAGCGTGAAGAGGTAACAGACAGACACACTTTCGCATTTATAATATTACTAGCTGCGCCCCGCGGTTTCACCCGCATAAGTTTCGATCCCGTAGGAATATCAGGATAAAAACTATCCTATGTCCTTTCCCGGGACTCAAACTCTATCTATACCAAATTTCATCTAAATCGGTTCAGCGGTTTAAGCGTGACGAGGTAACAGACAGACACACATTCGCATTTATAATATTAGTATGGATGTTCTAATAATTACAAATAATAGGCTGCAACACAGTACTTAACCAATACAGGTGTTAACGAAGACTAAAATTAATGTGAACCTGTTTTTGTTCCAATAAAATATTTTACTTTGGTATGATCCTGCACAAACGTGTTACCTTCAGCAAAAGAAGTTCAATGATTTGTCTAAATTTTCTCAATCATCAAGGACAATCGTGCGCAAATGACAATATATCTCATTTTCCACATTACTTAGAACTGAGACAGGTGACAGTACATCAACCTCGTGTTGCGATACTGCGCGCGCGCAAATATTTGTGACACGGACAGATATGCTACCTTTGTTTTATCTTGTATGTTAGGGGCACTTTACATTCATCCAAGTATTTTGAAATATTGCTAATGAGAGCAAAGCTAGGCTATTGTTTTTCATGTTATCTCTGTTTTAACCCCCGACGCAAAAACGAAGGGGTGTTATAAGTTTGACGTGTCTGTGTGTGTATGTCTGTCTGTGGCATCGTAGCTCCCAAACGGATGAACCGATTTTGATTTTGTTTTTTTGTTTGAATGGTGAATTAGTGGCGAGTGTTCTTAGCTATGTTTGATGAAAATCGGTCCAAGATGGCCGCCGCCACAAATGGCAAATTCACAGAGGGATACGTTAGTATGGAATGAACGCCAACGACCACGAGTACCTAACTACCTACACTGTAGTAAAAAAATACATACAGCTGCGCAGATTTTGGCGAGTCACGTGTCGATCGTATAGTATGTTTACTAGTAATATAATACGTTATCTCTGTTTTATTATATGTATTTACTTTAAGTTGGATCTATGTATTATATATCTTGCAAATATACCGTTTCACTTCATTTCATTTTCTGTTATTATTCAAAGCGTTAAAAGGTAGCTATAGTGTCGATGGCTTTACCTGCAGGGCAATTGCGTAACTGAGTTTCAGTATCAGTAGCAATGGGTTTAATTTTGACAGTTCAACAACATTCATTGCGATATTTGCGTTGTTGAGCAAACACATTTTTCGAACAATTATGGAGCAATCAATGGATTTGAATTGAGAGTCATATTGTGTTACCTACGCAACGCAATTAGGGTGCAGGTTAGCTAGCTGCACAATTCGATAGGAGATTAGGTACTAATTGCATCTTCTAATCAAGAAAAATAATGGAGCATCGATCACGATATGATCACGATGCTTGCATTCAGTCAGGAAGTTATATTCCTGACTTTCTCAATAGTGCAATAGTATCTTACGCTGTAAGAAAACACGATTTCATAACAGAAATAAAATTAAAACAGATTTTTAAATAATCTATACATATAAAATTATATATAAAATTCAAAGTCCTGAATAACTGATATACAGGGTGTTACGGAAAGGGTATATCAATACAAACGGGTTGAAGAGTGTATCTGGTCTAGAATCTCTGTACAAAATTTCAGCTCAAAAGCATTAACTTTGAAAATGCTTAATATTTTTTTTATTTCGACATCACGGCGCTGCACTGGCGCGCGGCGGCGTGATGTGCGTGTACTAGGCGCACAGACACACTACAGATAATGGATAATGACCCTCGTAGTGTGGTGACACGTTTTTTATGATTTAAATTTAATAAACTATCGAAATAAAAAAATATTAAGCATTTTCAAAGTTACTGCTTTTGAGCTGAAATTTTGTACAGATATTCTAGACCAGATACACTCTTCAACCTGTTTGTATTGATATACCCTTTCTGTAACACCCTGTATATCAACGCACAGCCTAAACCGCTGGTCCTAGAGACATGAAATTCGTAGGGTGTGTTATTTGTGATAAATGATAAATTAGCAGTAACTAGTATGGAATATACAGGATTAATTTTAGAGACGAAACATTATGGTCTTCTTCTTCGACAGTATTTCAGATCTTGTTGGCACAAATTTTCGCCACTTCCACGGCGAGACAGCGCAGTAGGTCACTTCGAATGCACGTTTTCGGACACGGAGAGTGAAAATTATGATAAAAGCTAATCGATCGAAGGCTAGGCTGTTGAGAAATAGTGGTCATAGAACACTGAGCTCAATGGAAAAAACTAAAACTACAAAACAAAATATTCTTTAAAATATGTTAAATATACTTATCTAATAATAACAAGAAATTATGTGTATCAACCAATCAACTCAGCCTATCGCAGTCCACTGCTGGACATAGGCCTCTCCCAAACTGCGCCACAACACCCTGTCCTCCGCCAAGCCTGCGTACCGGCAAGCGTAGTGTGGGACGCCCCCAGCTGGATGGATGGTCGACCTAAAGAAGGTGGCTGGGGTAGACTGGATGCGGAATTATGTGTATAGTGAGTAACAAATGTTTATAATAATTAAAATAATATTGTATTGTCACTCATTATGTTGCAAAGTCAGACAGCATGTCAATTACGCGCTCAATCGTGCGTAAACGTACGTCACATATTATATGAAACGTCCTTAACGTCCCGATGTTATCACGCGACAGAGTCATGGCGGTGTGTCAATTATATCACGACACCCCACTGTTTACTCGTTTCATATCACTTTCTACGCTGATTGAGGGGGAAAATATAGAATATCAAAGTCAGTCAAGGACTTCATTATATTCAAAATATTTAATTTCACAACAAATAAATAAACTTTTATGGGCACTTATGAGACGTCAGCAGCTAGGTAGGCACGGTTCCCATTTGTCATTTACTATGGAGAAGAGCCAGCAAGAAACACCACGGTAACTCTTTTAAAAATAATTGTTACAGTGACACTACGCCTCTTGCTTTGATTGCTAGTTAAAGGTACACGTATCTAATCGGAAAGGGATCGTTACCGTATCATCTCGAACCGTTCAGTATTCTTGAAGTTTCGATGAACTATTCTTCAATTTGTATGAAACTCCCTACTGCAACGCACACTAATTGGAATCGTAACATAAGCGCCTCGCCTCGGGACAAGCTCACGAAACGCGGTGCGGTGCGTTACGGCTCGTCATCCCCGCGCTTACGTCTCTCCGTACCCGAGCTTACGTCTCTTCGTCCACCCTTGCCCCTCTCACCCCTCTTGCGGCCTGCCTGCAGCACCATCAACCAGCAGTAGAGGCGAGCCGTAAGCGCGGCGACGTCGCCTAGCCGTAGCCGAGTCGACGTATCGGAGCTTCTGATCCGCTTTGGTTACGTGCTTACGTTAGATTGACGTCTGTTTGACGCCGAGGCGAAAGGTGATACGGTGACGATCCCATTCCGAGTTGATATATTAGGTCCTTACATATGAAATTGGCGTTTTGTATGGAAGGAACAAAAAGTCGAATATTTTTTAATATAATATATTTAATTAATCAAAGTATGAACCATTGTTTTCAATGCACTTTTGCCATCTTATAGGTAGTTCATTGATCCCTTTACTAAAAAAACCAGTCGGACGGGAATCAATAAAATCTTTGAAGGCGATTTGGACTGCCCCGTCGGAGTTGAATTTTTTCCCTTGCAAAAAGTTATCCAAATTGCGAAAAAAATGGTAATCTGTTGGAGCAAGGTCCGGGGAGTACGGAGGATGTCTAAGACATTCCAATTCAAGCTCTTCTAATTTGGTAGCCGTCTGTTGCGCAGTGTGTGGTCTGGCGTTGTCGTGCTTTCAAGCTTTTTAATCTTCCCAATTTGCTTCAAGTGAATTAAAACAGTTTTATCACTAACATCGAAGCCTGCAGCTAACTCGGACGTGGTTTGCGATGGGTCCGCTTCCACAATAGCCTTCAATTCTCCATTATCAACTTGGGTCTCAGGCCGTCCACGGGGCTTGTTCTGCAGGTCGAAATTTCCAGAACGAAAACGTTGGAACCAAAAACGAACTGTGTTTTCTTTTGCAACATGACCGCCATACACATCATTCACCCTTCGAGTCGTTTCCGCAGCACTAGTGCCACGGCGGAACTCGTACTCGTAAATAATGCGATATTTTAAATTTTCCATTTTGTAAAATGAGTGACGCAAACAGAAAAAACAGAAGAAAAAAAACAAATGAATGACGGTCATCGAAGCACAAATACATGAGTAAATAGCTGTACAAATTTGAATTTGGAATTCCTTACCAAAGAGGAGAAATTCGTGATTAAAGTGGCCAGTACGAAAAACGCCAATTTCATATGTAAGGACCTAATATGTGCTATGACCTTAAAGAGGATTGACAAGTGACAAAACTAAAATAGATACCTATTGCGCTTTCCGAAGCCGTCAAACAAAGACTTAGATGCTTGTCTCGTATGAGTTGCAGTAAGTTATACCTACTTATACATAATGATGGGCAAAGAAATGGGAAAATGCGGTCCTGGCCGAAGAAAAAGTCTTGATAAACATTCCCAAAGCGCAGGAATCTCGAGTTCTGTCTGTAACTGGAGTGGCACCAGACGAAAAAGAAAACTCTTTGTAGTCAGTTCCAATAATTAGGTACCCGTCTGATAGGCGAATCCTTTTGGCTATTGACGCATAGTTTGCGCCAAGATAACATGTTATACTACTACAGACCGTATTTCGGCCTTTGCGGCCAATCACAACGGAGACTAACCTTAGGCTTCCAACTATGTTGGGGTCGGCTTCCAGTTTAATCGAATTCAGCTGAATACCAGTACCTACTTATTTTGCGATTGGCGACTACTTGAAGCAAACAAATTAAAGTTATATATTTCGTGTTCCGATCGTAGCAATGGCCGCCATTTCACGATTTGGCCGGTTGTTGTTTGTATTATTTTTAATTGTAAGACCTGTTATATGGTATACAGGGTGAATTTTTCAAGTGGGCGTGGATGGCCAAATCCGAAACTATGAGGACTAGCGAAAAGTACTCAAAGGAGTCGCGGGCTCGATTTTGATGAAAACTAAAACTGCATCATTGGATTTTTGAAAAGTCAATATTTCTAGCCAGGAATCGAACCTGTTGATTTTGAAAAAAAAAAAACACACACTGTATTATTCCACTATTCGATAGTGTCGCTAATAAGGATCGAATTCTGGGAAGTAATGACATACGGCAAACTAAAGGAAAGAGCTCATTTTTAACAAAATAGGTAGGTACTTTTTATATTTTTCTTATGTTGCCTACCTCATCATCATCTGCCTAGCATTTTCCCAACTATGTTGGGGTCGGCTTCCAGTCTAACCGGATGCAGCTGAATACCAGTATTTTACATGGAGCGACTGCCTATCTGACCTCTACAACCCAGTTACTGAGTAATACGATACCCCTTGGTAAGACTGGTTGTCAGACTTTCGCGTTTCTGACTACCCCCGTAACTACTGTAAAAGATCCAAGAATGACAGCCGGGACGTTACTCTCGACTGTGATTCTTGGATCCCGTTGGGGTTGACGTGCTTTCCGAGGCACCAACACACAAATGCGATTGCGGAACGCGGTCAAAATGTATGCAACATCTTTTTTTTTTCAGGTTCAGAATAAACGCACACAGAACACATCAAGCTACCCGAAACTGTCAAACGGTTCCGATCAACTTTGAACTTTATTAATTAGCAATAAAGTTGAAAATCTATAATAAAGTTGAAAATCTATTAAAGAAATTTGACAGATTGTACTAGCTTGATATGCTGGCGTCTGTACCTATCTACGGAATCCATGGTAACACTTTGTACGTCGATGCTCCTGCCACCCTACGGGGTAATTGCGTAACACACTATCAGTAGCAATTGGTTTCATTTTGACAGTTCAACAACATTCATTGCGGTATTTACGTTGTTGAGCTGACACATTTTTCGAACATATGAAGCAATGGATTAGCAATATCCTTCAGAACTATTCAGATTGAGATTGAAAGTGTGTTACGTAATTAGGGTGCTGTATGGCTTTATTTTTTATTGCTGACTAGCTGCGCCCCGCGGTTTCACCCGCATAAGTGTCGATCCCGTGGGAATATCGGGATAATAACTATTCTATGTCCTTCCCCGGGACTCAAACTATCTCTATACCAAATTTCATCTAAATCGGTTCAGTGGTTTAGGCGTGAAAAGGTAACATACAGACAGACAGAGTTACTTTAGAATTTATAATATTAGTATGGATTTGGCCCGCTCTTGACCTCGATCACGCCTGATGATTATCATCATCATCATAATGTTCTAGATACCCAGTCTAGTAGATATTGTTTCTCCAATCTATATCCACCTAATCGCACATAAATGGACATAATAAGCCGCTACCGACGCTAAACTGACAAGGACTTAGAAAGCTGAAACATCACAGCGCCATATCAGTTACTAAGTACATAATCTGTTGGATATTCCCCCATTCGCGGATCGCCTCAATACGCCTGCCTACCCACCAAGATGGCTTACCAGCATCATTATCTGTACTTAATCCTGGTTTATTTCACTTTATTAAAGCACGTCAATAGTCGTAGCTTGTTTGGCGAACGGCCTAGTGAGTTTAAACTAGTTTTGGGTGTTGTTTAGTGGTGACGATTTGTCGTGGTTGGATCGTGGTCGGATCGCGGTCGTGTCGTTTACGAAATTGTGTTGCTTAATGTCACAATAATATATTAAGTTCATGTTGCAAAATGCAAACTCCGAAATGCATTCCGACTAGAACCACAGCCATTTCATAGTTATTTTACCTCTGAGAGCTGCAACCCAACGGTGACCTTATTCTAACGATGTTAAAGATAACACTTGACATTTGTGAAGCTGTTTTGTGAATTTGTAGGCGGTTAGTTCCGATTTTGGCCAAATACCAAAAGTTTCTTGAAGGGTTCAGGAGTCTCAAAGAGGGTGAGTGTGAGGGTGGGGGATGAGGGGAGGGTGGAGGGGGAGTCTCAAAACTTCAAACAGTTTTCTTTCAAAATAAAATAATTTTTCTTTTCATTCATCTAATACATCCGACGTAGCTTGCAGAGTAAGCAAACTGAAGTGGCAGTGAGCTGGCCATGTTTGTCGAAGGACTGACAGCCGGTGGAGCAGACAAGTCCTGGATTGGAGACGTATCATACGTATCGTACTTGTGTACTTGCGTACCGGCAACTGTAGTGCGGGGCGCCCCCAGCTACACGGACCGACGACCTTAAGAAGGTGACTGGGACTGACTGGATGCGGAAGGCGGAAGGCAGGGTGTTGTGGTGCAGCCTGGGAGAGGCCTATGTCCTGCAGTGGACTGCGATAGATCTGAGTTGATTTAATCCATCGAATAGTCGTCGAGAGTAAACCGACTCGACTTTCTACGTAGCAATGATAGTGAAATAATAAAGATTAAAATAATGACTAATACAAACAATGATTATTACAGGATATTGAGTTTTATGTACCTATTTACTTGGGCGAACTATTTAGTGTACTTACTTTGATTGTACTCTGACATAATACCAGCCGTGTTCCCTGTAGGTCCATGGTGAAAGCTCGCGTTTGGTGCTGGTCAATTGTTGCACATTTGGATAGGTCCAATAACCGGTTTAGAGCTGAATAACCTCCCGTTTTAGGTCGTTTAGGCTTGCAGCTAGATGCGAAATGTTTTGATGTTTTTATGGGTACAGGATAACTGACAAAATCACTGAATCCTCTTCAGAATAACTTTTTAGGCTTCATTATCCTGAACAGCATTTGTTCTACGTCTTTGATCAAAATGAACCATCACATCACACTAATATTATAAAGGCGAAAGTTTATGAGTGTGTGTGTGTTTATATGTTTGTTACTTCTTCACGCTCAAACCGCTGGACCAATTTTTATAAAATTTTGTATGGAGGTAGCTGACACTCTGGATTAACATACAGGTTACTTTTTATCCTGATATTCCCATGGGATCGACATTAACGCAGGTGAAACCGCGGGACGCAGCTAGTTTAACATAAAACCACGAAAATAAAAAAGTAAAAGGACGATTCCTTTTAAATCATTATATTTTAAAAACAAGACTCAGAGAGTGCCGTGCTTAGGAAGGTAAATAACCTAACTTGGCTTCCTAACTCTCTTCAAATATCTCCATTTTACTTACTCTATGGTTTACATCAATTTCAAGTTCACATAATTAAAGTCGCACTATTTATCAGCTGATCAGTGACAATTAATCGGACAGGTCACCCGAGCGGACCCGACCGGCCCCGAAGTGCCCCGAAGTGACGGCGCTGCGCCAGCGCACCGTTATGGTGATATTTGATACTGTGAGTATCGGTTAATAGAGTGTGATGTGCGATTAGCATGGCGATTAGGTGGCGATATTGAATAGATAAGGACTATTTGTGTTGACTTGTTATTTGCAGTCGAAAAGTATTTATTTATTGATCAACGCTCTTGGTTTAAATGCAGGTAATAAAATGGATTTTTATTATTATATTTAATTGATTTTTATCCGTACAGACGCCAGCACATCAAGCTACTACAATCTGTTAAATTTCTTTAATAGATTTTCAACTTTATCACTAAAACATAAGGTTCAAAGTTGATTGGGAAAATTTTACAGTTTCGGGTAGCTTGATATGCTGGCGTCACAAACATATTGTAACTAAGAATAGAATTAGGCTCACACACACGTTTTTCTTGCCGTGAAAAACTACGGTTTATTCGCCGTGTGTAGGCACGGACGTCAGTGTTGTATGGATCACTATGGGAGCTTGTTGACGGACACGTTTTTTTCGTTCAGGCTCAGAATGTCCCTTTCCCGAAATGTCTCCTCCCCATAATTTCCATTTCCCAAAATGTCCCTTTCCCGAAACGTCCATTTTACAAAATGACCCCTTCCCGAAATGAGCCTTTCTCAAAATGTCCCTTTCCGGAAATTACCCTTTCTCAAAATGTCCCTTTCCTACGATAGTGCGTTTTATACGCCGTATCGCAACGAAACCGTGCCGTCTTCAAAGGGCCTTATGGAACTGACTCCGAAGAGTTAAGGTCCTAGAAAAGTGGCAATCGCTATCAAAGCGTTTCGTACTACTAGTACAAACGACTTTCAACAGATTGATATTCTATGCTACCGAAAATATGTCAATCCTGGTGCCGTATTATGACGGCTTAGTGCCATCATGACTCCAGTGTAAGAGAGAGACGGAGCTATACATGACCGATAGCACCATCCCTTTTTCGCATTGGAATCATGATGGCCTTACTACTTCGTAATACGTCCCCTGCTATACAATTTGACTTTTCCATCATCGTATAGCTGATAGAATTTCACTTTTTCTAGCCCCTCTTGTTTACCGTAGAACTACACTAAGGGACAGCGCAGGCTAGTTAAAAAAAACAGGTAATATCTAACAGGAAAATGTCCAAGCATAAAAACAATATTGGCATTCCATGCAATATATTTACTTAATATTACTAACTTAATTATAATTGATTAAAATGCAAAATTAATCAAATAAAAATTATAAATTAAAAGAACAAAATAACCAAGAAATACCAATCGCATTACATAAACTGTTTGTACAAAACGAACAAGACTAATCCCGTGTCCTAATACAGGGTGAAATTGAACACATGCGACAAATCCATAGATATCCGTGGACAAATCGCAATGGGAGATTTTACTCATTATTATGAACAACTTTTAGTATGTGACCAAACCTGAAATCGCGAAAAAAAAATCTGCTTTTCCCTACATTTATGTTCGCATAACTCAACAAAATGTAGGGAACAATTGATTTTTTTTTCACGATTTCGGTTTTGGTCCCATAGTAAAAGTTGTTCATAATAATGAGTACAATCTCCCATTTCGATTTGTCGCATGTTTTCAATTTCACCCTGTATAAGCGATCGTCAGGTTTTTTTTTTGTGTTTTCTTGCTGGAGAGTTTGTTTCGCCAGTTCTTCCCAGCTAAAACATAGGGAAGGGATGGGTCAGACGTTTTCGGGAATGTCTAATATATTTGACACAGTACCACAACGGCGCATGACATGTTCGCTTATCAATTTGTATCTAACCTAGTGATAATGATACAAGGCGGTACCACGCGACGGAGATCTGAGGTGCAATTCTCGTAATTTTAAAAACATTCACAGTCTGATCTCAGTCTCAATCTGTCAAATATACCTCTAATTTCCATACATTTTTGACAGGTTTTGACATTGATTGTCGCTGAGATGAGATTGCGACTAGATTTTGAACGTTTTTAATTACGGGAATTGGCCTTCAGATCCACCAAAATAATACAAGTGTGGACAAGGCCTTATGTCATTTTTACATTAAAAAATCGCTGATTCTCAACTAACTTACTTTCACAGTTATTTCACCTCTGATTTTGCATCACTGTCCGTTGACAGTGATGCAAAATCAGAGGTGAAATAACTAATACTAACTAAATTCTAATGAGAATAAAGATGACAGTGACGTTTCACTGTCATCTTTATTCTCATTACAATAAGGTTGCTTTTAGGTTGCTGCCACTGACAGGCCCGTCAAAATCACTGTCATCTTTACGGTCGTTACTATAAGGTTGCTGTTATCTGAGGTAAAATAAGTTATAATAATTGTGAACGGAGTGTAATACCATTTTTTTTTCGGCATACCCGTACGCTTCGTAGCCGACAGAGGGCGCCTTCCAGTTTTCCTAACAAATGAGTGACACATGATCGCAACAATCGCTTGTTCGTGGGATAATCGCTTATAATTAGCACACGACCTTAGTGCGAGTCAACATGGCTCCACCAACAACAATTTTCTTTAACATTCTACACCACAGATAATCAAAAGTATTTTATATCAACATGTCTATTAAACGTTTTAACGACAGCAATAACATACAAAATGGCGATGATCGTCGGTTAATGTAAATGCTTCCATTTTATCTTTTAATGCACATTAGAATTTATACAAATTATTTGTGATAACGTATTTGCATACTAGCCTACTAGGTTGTCTCGTGAATGTCCTCTAGACATTCCTATTTTATGAGCTAATAAATTTGTTGTTTGTTTCCTTTTTTGTTTCAATACTTTTACATTTTATGTTGGCGCCGGGCGTTAGGTACAGTCAAGGAAATTATTTGTTACGCAAATTAAGTACACCCAACGCCGTGTGCCATCTCATACATCAAAGAATGACAGTTTTGATTTGAGTATACGGACAGTTTAATTTGGTAGTCCATTTGCTTCACGATTATAAATATCTCTAGCTTTACCTGCTAGCTATCATTCTATTTTTTAAAAAGACTAATTCTTTTTAAAAAAAATTGTACCTTTTGAGAAAGGTTGCCAATGTTTTTTTTTTCTTTACCATGGTGTTTTGTCACAATACAAATTTCATCACCACTGTTCTTAAAACGGTAAAGGGAAACATCGTAAGGAAACCGGCATCTCATAGAACCAAAAATTCGAAGACATGTGACATCTACCAACACGCACTGGGCTCGCAGGGTGGATTACGGCCCACTCCCTCGCACTGAAGGCCTCTGTGTTTAGGAATGAAGGATCGCAACACTTATATTATTTGATGGATAGTTTTAAAAAGTGACAACTCTCTCTCTCTTGTACGAAAACCTAGCAACAATGGCTGTCTCCATATTTTCCATAATATAAATTCATTTCTGCAAGCTTAACTCTGTTTATTATTGAAACCCAAAGTCCTAATACTCTGTCCCAGCAGTGGGAGCATTATAGGCTGATTATGTATGTATTGTGTCACATTACTTACTATGTCGCTTCATCAAAAACACCGCTCATTTTAATGTTTAACACGAAATAAGCCAGGTTTTCACTAAGTTAACTCTTGACCTCTATCCTGATGAAAAACACACTAACAACAAAGACAAACCTTGTTTAATCGCCCCCAATACAATGTTTTTTAACTGTCATGAACTGATATGCCCCGACTGCTTCCTGTTATGAACGGAGTCATACGCACTTTTGTTTACAATTTTCTGTACCTAAATTAAATTATTGTGAATGGAAAAGTGATTTGTGAATGCGACAGATGGAGAGAAAAAAATAAGTTTAAAAACTAAAACCCGTCTACTGAAAAGGATGAAACAAGAAAGTACCTTCCCGTGGGCGCATGCCGCTGTACTAATATATTATAAGCTATGATAGCATGCGACCACGGGAAGGTACTTTCTTGTTTCGTCCTTTTCAGAAGTCGGGTTTTATTTTTTAAACTTATTTTTTATTTAATTATTTTGGGGCTTATTTAGGTAATATTTATATTTTTGAAATGTGCTAATTAAGCCCTTTCATTTGATACCCCACAAGGCACTATCCCAAAATATTTATTTTTAAATTCATTACTTTATGTCCTCTAGAGGGCGCCATATTAAATTTAGTGTGACGTTACATAGCCCACAACCAGCGGACGGTCAAGACGCTTCTAACGATACCTTATTTGTCAAATCATTGTAAGTACTTTTGAAGTTATGAGGGAACAGATGAACATACATACATACATAGCGGTCAAAATCATAACCCTCCTTTTTGCTTCGCCGTAGTCGGGTAAAAAAGAAATCTGAGAAGCTATCACGGAGCTCTTGAGATAGTGAACAGTTTGTAGATACCTAATAAATGGTCTAACAAGGAAGAGCACTACTTGGGCATGAAACGATACGTTCTATCAGCAGACTCCTGCCCTTATCCCAATTTATTTGGGGTCATCGCAACATATCGTTTTCTTCCATACTTCTCTACTAGCTTCTGCCCGCGACTTCATCCGCGTGAAATTTCACCCTCCCCCATTCACCCTCTTAGGGGTAGAATTTTGAAAAACCCTTTCTTAGTGGATACCTACTCTTCACAAAGAACACACCCTCCAAATTTCATGTCTCTAGGACATCAGTCAGTCAGGACTTTGAATCCATACTAATATTATAAATTCGAAAGTAACTCTGTCTGTCTGTATCTTAGCTTTTCGCTGATAGTTTTATATATTTCGCTATTAGCCGTCATCACGGTAGTCACCCCCTTTCTGACCATTATCATCTTTCACATAGTCTAATAAAATAATTATTTTACGGAATTTTAAGAAAAAAAGAAAGAAAATTAACAAACAATTATAAAAAAAACAATAGTACCTACATAAATATAAAAAGATAAAACGTATGCGCCAGTAATCCAAAAAAAAAACAATGTTCAATAAATAAATAATTGTTCCACTGAAGATAGAAGTATTGCCAAATGAAACTGGCTATTCAGTCACCCATATTTTTTTTGGCGATAACACAATAATATTATTACAGAAAGCACATTTTGTGCCATATGCTTGAGCTTACTTTACGTCCGTCTGTCACAATTAATAAATTAAGTTTATTCAAAACTGATTTTCCGAATAACAAATAATATTATGGCCGATTTATCAAATCAGACTGATGGTCCAAAGAAGGTCGAGCTAACTTGAGGAACGTTAGCATAATCAGCCTCTTTGAAAGAGGCAGTGGGCCGTAATCCACCACGCTGGCACAGCGCGGGTTGGTAGATGTTTACATGTCTTCGATTTTTGGTTCTAGGACAAGCCGGTTTCCTCACGATGTTTTCCTTCACCGTTTTGAGAGCAGTGGTGGTGAAGTAAAGCCACAGGTAAAGCGCCTGTCTGGGTTCGAACCTAGGACATACAATTAGTAAGTCGTGGCCGATACCACTGAGCCACCACTGCTCAGGTAGGTACAGTGGCGTGCATTGCATATAGGCATATAAGCAGTGCCTATCTCGATATATCAACATAAGCCTGTCAATTACATTTTTAGTGTGTGCCCCACAATTAAGAAACTCGCTAAATTATCATACCTAAACAAAAAACAAAATCTTCATACAATTTATGAAGATTTTTTTTTTTCATTGCGTACCTGCAATGCACGCCACTGGGTAGGTACTAACTGCATTTAATAGATATTCTGACCCAACACCAAAAAATTAAAATCAATATGTTTGTTTATGCTCACGACTGTACCTACATATTAAACAGTGATATTAGCGAACTAGTTGATAGGTCACAATTGAAACGAGTCTAGAATCTAGACCCAGATTTATAGCATAATGTGGAAATCTAATAGAAATGCAGTTTAGCCTTGTCCGTAAGCTGTAATGACATTTAGACCAAGCCCACAGTGTCATAGAACTTATTATAATAATCATTTATTAATTTATTCATTATGGACACAGAATATACATTATATACTAAGTAATATAGCGTAGCTAGATATGAAAATACAAAGTTACACAGACATTAATTGCGTAACACACTATCAATCGGAATCTGAATCACTTTGAAGCAAATTGCTAATCCAATAAAATAAGTTCTAAAAATTTGTCTGCTCAACACGTAAATAACGCAATGAATGTTGTTGAACTGTCAAAATGAAACCGATTCCGATTGATAATGTGTTACGCAATTGCCCCGCTGGACCCTAATTGCGTAACACACTATCAATCTCAACCTGAATAATTTTGAAGGATATAATTGCTAATCCATTGCTTCATATGTTCGAAAAATTTGTCTGCTCAACAACGTAAATAACGCAATGAATGTTGTTAACCTGTCAAAATAAAAGCCAATTTAACTGTTAGAGTAGCTTTCATTCTGACGGTTTAACAGCAATTACCCCGCCAGTGTCTGAGTTTAGGGATAATGCCAAATTTTTACAGATGCAAGTGTCTAAGGCGTCTGAAACCACTGCCCATGAACGGGCTGTCGACTTGTTTACCAACTTGCCGCAAAAAAAAGAAAGATTTTTCATCTTGAATCAACACACCTGGCAAACTGATAATACCTACCATTAAATCGCAAATTACTCATCCCCAAACCTTTGTATTTACAGAACCATAAATTAAATGTGCCGTCTCCAAACAAACACATCACTCCATTTGACGCAGTCGGTTAAGTTCAATGCGCTAAGGTTAGGATGCTGACCGCATGGTAGTCGGTCAGAAATAAACACTGTTTATATTAATTCTGGAGATATAAGTATACCTATGTATTGGTATGTTTGTAGGGAGCATCTTGCATGTGGAGTTGCGTGGAAATGGCTCATCTTGGCTGTATTTGGGCACTTTAAAGGGTATTTTTATTTCACGAAGAGACGGGACTTACTTGTGATAACCAAGTATACAAACTCGCTCTGGATCTGTGTGTGAGCGCAGAAGCTATCGGTACAATGTCCGAGACAATGGCGAAGTGGGAAGTTTGTGTTTGTGTGTTATATGATGACTCTTCATAATATTACTAGCTGCACCCCGCGGTTTCACCCGCGTAAATGTCGATCCCGTGGGAATATCGGAATAAAAAGTAGCCTATATGTTAATCCAAGGTGTAAGCTACCTCCATACAAAATATTATCAAAATTGGTCCAGCCGTTTGAGCGTGAAGAAGTAACAAACATATAAACACACCCCCACACACACTCACAAACTTTCGCCTTTATAATATTTGTGTGACAAAGCGAGTTTGTAGACTTTGTTATTACGAGTAAAGCGAGAGTCGCTTCGTGAGATGAAAATACTGTACAATAAATAAAGATCTCCTAGCTATTTATATTAAAGTGTAGGAATATTATGTTGGGTGTTTCTTCTTTCAAAGGGATTCTGGAAACAGTTTTACTTGTAAACCCTTCTATAAGCGAAAACTGTGATAAGTTTGAGAATCCTGCTAAGCTATGAATTTTAGTCCTTGATAATCACTAAGGAACGAGAGACTAACATAATTACACTATAAAATGAGAGAGATCATAAAACGAAAGAGTATTGTATGTCATAGGTAGGTATTTATTATTTAGTATCTGATAATCAAAAGCTACTACACTATTGACGAATATTTTAGCGATAAATTTCAACAACAATAAAAACTGTTTTTTACATAATAAAATTAACATTTCATTTTAAATTTCACTTTGATTATAAATTCATTATAAACCACTAAAATACTGTTAATTTAAAAATGAATATGCTAAACAATGCACAATTAATAATAATAATATTCTATAAGACTAAATAAAGTTGTAAATATTCAGTTTATTATAATTTATAGTGTTATTAATTTAAGCCATGCAATATATAATACTAGCTGCGCCCCGCGGTTTCACCCGCATAAGTCTCGATCCCGTGGGAATATCGGAATAAAAAGTATCCTATATCCTTTCCCGGGACTCAAACTATCTCTATACCAAATTTCATCTAAATCGGTTCAGCGGTTTGAGCGTGAAGAAGTAACAAACATATAAACACACACACACATACACTCACAAACTTTCGCCTTTATAATATTAGTGTGATAATTTAAAACCAAATATATAAATACTTATATAAAATATAAATAATATAAAAGCAAATGATACTATTTTAATTAAATAATTATTTTTTCTTAACAAAAAGCGCCTTCAACCTCTCTCCTATTAAAAATTAACTTTGCTGTGCCCGACAGGGTCCATAATTGATTCTATGTTTTAACATACCAAATGTTATATATGTACAGACGCCAGCACATCAACCTACTACAATCTGTCAAATTTCTTTAATAGATTTTCAACTTTATTCCCAATAGTATAAAGTTCCAAGTTGATTGGGAAAATCTGACAGTTTCGGGTAGGTTGATGTGCTGGCGTCTGTACACATTACGGAATGCTATAAAGTATTGAGTATTTCGTTCATCCCACAAAATTTAATAAAAAATGAACTTCCCCATGCATAGATTTAGACACACATCCGTACAATACACATAGCAACACTACAGTACGTCAATCAGTCCCTATCTCAGTGATAAATGGCCGAACTGCACCATCTGCTGCAGATTTTAATTAAACCAGATCGATAAATGACTGGTTATAGACTTAATAATACAGGTGTTCCAATACAAGCTATTGATAGAATAGTATCGAGCTATGTTACGTATTTTTATCATCTAACTAGCTGCGCCCCGCGGTTTCACCCGCGTAAATGTCGATCCCGTGGGAATATCGGGATGAAAAGTAGCCTATATGTTAATCCAGGGTGTCAGCTACCTCCATGCAAAATTTTATCAAAATTGGTCCAGCCATTTGAGCGTGAAGAAGTAACAAACATATAAACACACACATTCACAAACTTTCACCTTTATACATATAGTGTCATTAGTAAGATTATTTATCTTAAGACTGATTTTTGAAAATTCAGGCATTAGTTAATTAATAATAGTTAAGTACACATCTGTTTTATCCTTACCTTACCTAAATTATTATGACTTTGACTTTAGTACCTATGTAGGTCTGCGGTCTACGCAGGACGGGGAGGTTTCACGATGCTCAGCCTAAATTCATCATCAACATTTCAACCGAGGGAATTCCCTTGTCTTTCCCTTCTTGATTTTCGTCTTTCGGTTGAAATGTTAATAATGAATTTAGGCTTTAAAGAAGACTGAAAGTTGTCAAAAGCCGATTTTACTGAACTGATAAAACCGTTAGTTTATATCCGAGTTGTTTGGCCTGTTATCTCTGAAGGCATTACTGCAAGGCATATCAACGCGGGTAAGAGAATTAAATGGCTAAAATAACTACAGGCGCTTAACATACTTTAACAAAGTAACAATAAGGTGATTGAAGGACGAAATATATTTTGTACGGCGGCGTTCAGAGCCAAAAATGCACTAGAAAGTTTATAAATAGAAGCATAAAAAAAAACTCCACACATGTTTAGGCGTGATTAAAAACTTGCCTCCTAAAATTACGTAAATTTACGTCAGGCGCTGATTAATTTGACAGGACTAAACTAAAATTTATCTTCTGTCCTTTTCTTAACGAAATAGAAAGAAAAAGATGCACTGAGCTTAAATTTAGTTTAATTTGTGAACAAGGGAATCGGCACCATGTGTCTCATGTCTGCCATCCCGTGCAGCATGGATTAGCCTAGCTCTCTCTGGACAGACATCGCTTCACACGGGATGTAGTTTTTTGCATTTATTATGAGCCTAACGTTAAGATGTATGGTATCGTAATTTAAATCTGAATAAATAATTATTAAAACGTATAGTATGCATTTAACTCCGCAGTTAGCTTGCCTTGTAATTTTTACTTGATGTAACTAAGGCCCTTTGTATACAGACGTTTTTCTTGCCGTGAAACATTACGGTTTATTCGGCGTGTGTAGGCACGGTCGTCAGTGTTGTATGGAACACAACGGAAACTTGCACACGGACACGTTTTTTCTACGACGTGGCTTATACGCCGCTTGTAGGTACGGATGTCAGTGTTGTAGGGATTACAGTGGTATTTTAGCGATATCTACAACGCCACATGCGAATACTGACGTCACGCACAATCCTGCATCTCGCAAGCAGAGTTTACCGCGCAACTAGCATAGATACAACGGCCCGGCATGAATCATCGGGCAGTTGCCCGCCAGACACGACACCCGTCTGGTCGGAGGATCTTCCCTTTTCTACGGAGGATGAGTGAACTTTACACCCTGTTCCTCATACCACTATAGAAGCTTATTCACAGACACGTTTTTACTACGGCGCGGTTAATACGCCGTAGCGTAAAGAAACCATGTCGTGTACAGAGGGCCTAAGTCTATCGATTTTAATCTAGATTTAAAAGTCGTGCAAAGGTGTAATTGGATTTTTTTCTATTAGAAAAACTTGTATTCTTAGTAGCAATCTGTGTAAAACAAGCCATTGGCTACTGGGAAAATTGATAGATTGCCTACTGGCTACTCTTGAAGGGCCTACGAATTAAAATATTCCCATGGAACAAAAATCAACTTAGCCTATCGCAGTCCACTGCTGGACGTAGACCTCTCCTAGGATGCGCCACAACACCCTGTCCTCCGCCTCCTGTCTTACTTTTCTAACGGGGGTTTGGGAAGGGTCTAGATTATCCCTACGTAAGATCACAAAAGTAAGCAAAAAATTATAACTTTTTATTTTTTTTTTAATTTTTTTGCAATTGTGGTAGATTATCTTACGTAAGAGTGAAAGGGGCGGAGAAGTTCTTCCTAGTCCTGTTTTTTCTTACGTAGGGGCGGGGGTTCAGAAAATGGTTTAAATTGTCTTAGTTAATACATGAAGCGAATAAGAAATAATAATAATAATAAGCACATAAGAAAGCGAAAGAAAATATGAATTGATGATTTCTTTTTTTTTAGTCAATGAGCGCAGGTACTATTATGAATTTATAAAATCGGTTATGTTTTGTTTTGTCATGTTTAGATATTGATACCAACACGTATAGTTTAAACAAAAAACAAAAGCTCATGCGGTCGAAGATTCCAAAATAAAATAAAAACAAATATCGATACCTACCCATCACGTCTGAAGATTTCGCTAGCTTATTCAGTATGACCCTGTAGGTATAACGATCTACAATACATACTTTTACTAAATAAGTCCTTATAAAGAGCAAAACACAACTACAATCTTCGGCCGACCGAATCGATCGTCGATGTCGAAAAACAAACAATTGACTGTAAACCGACTTGCAATCAAATCCTTACATTCCATGCGCTTTGCCTCGAAATAAACTTATTGCCAAGTGGAGGTAGAGTAAGTGTGTCGTGTCTGCGAGGTTTTTGAAAATAGTCTTTGGCAGTTAAAGATAGTTCATTCATGGTCGGGTGTTCTATTTTGTTCTGTGATGACCATCTCAAAACAATATAAAGAAGCCATAGATTAGATAGGTCTAAAATTTAGGAGCAGATTGCATTTCACTGCAATTACCGGTTTATTATTAGGTCTGTACTAGCATTACCATAACTATCACAACTAAAACAAACTTTCAAAGGGGACTATCCAAATAAGTGTTATTGTACACACAGATTTTGGAAATCAAGATTTTTTTCTAAGTTTTTAAGTAGGTAGTGATTACGTACCTATTCCGAGTACCTAATTAATTTCAATAGTCATCATGAAAGCCACGTTCAGACTGTTTTTAATACGATACCTACAAGTAGAAACCAACCAACTTTTCTTTGCATAAGTCTAGCCTATACCCCAACCAATACCAAAATCAAATAGGTATCCCATTTTATTCCTAACTTGCCCTACTGTCATCCACGCACTATGACGACTGCCCATTTAGTTATTTACGTATAAACGCAAAGATTGTAGGTCGTAAAGCACCATTGTTACTCGCACGTGCCACTCAATAACAGTCCTCATGTTTATTACTGGCTTCAGCTTTCATACCAGCTTCAACACCCTTAGACCCTGCTAGTATGGCGTGGCGGGTGTAAGGAACCAACAAGAAAAAAGTAAAAATAAACATTTATTTTTGTTTGGTGATGGCAGCATTGGTCTACTAGTATCTGATGTTCGAGTTGTTCTACACTTTTCCGAGAGAAGATAACATTGCCCTGTATCTGCAAAAGTTGCATCTTCTGTATCTATGTATATCTATTTTTTTTTCTAGCCTGTGCTGTCCCACTCCTGGGCAAAGGCCTCCCTCCACTCTTTCCATCTTTCGCGAGCCCTCGCGTCCTCCTTCCAGTTTTGACGGAACCTATCTAGCTCGTCCCGCCACTCCGCACTTCATATTTAAGTAAATATAAACATGTGCATATTTACTTAAATATGAAGAAAGAAGTGTTTAGTTTCTAATTTTATTCTATGTATGAGGTTGTTTTTTGTTTACAAATTTTATTTTACTCCGTTTTTTTATTGTATTTTTTTTTAGTCTAAGAAGTTTTAATTAATTTTTTTTAATGTAATTTTGTAGAATTAGCTGTTAGCTTATATCTGATGAATAAATAAATAAATGAGAAGAGATTTGGACCGAGGAACTAACTTTGCCTTCACTGATACCGATACCGCGATGTTACCTTGATCATGAAATAAATCAAACTTACATAGTCCAAGTGCTTTGCAAAGATCCGCTTGGCTTCAAGGAACTAATTATACGCTCATTTGCAAGCGTTCCTTATTCATGACATTGCATGTTTCTAGCCATTCTACCAACCGAACAGACCAACTGCGTACAACCATATCCCGTGCCAATCAGTTATAGACGTCATCTCCCGGAGCTTGTTCTCAGTCAGCTATGACATAATCAGCCTTCTCTGGGTGAGATGGGAGTAGGCCGTAATCCACCACGCGGGCCCAGTGCGGGCTGGTAGATGTCACAATTAAATTTTTTTTGGAATTGGTGCCAGGACATTCAAAGTCAAAGTCAACTTCATTAAATTTTCAAACACCTTACTGAGAACTGGCAGAATTGACACAGGCCTATAATTGTTGGGTTCTTTACTATCACCGGCTTTGAACAAAGGAACTACTTTACTGTGTTTCATGACATCCGGAAAGACTCCTTGGTCTAAACTGATACCGAATATATATTTAGAAATACCGAATGTTTATTAGAAAGCTGAATAGGGCGCAATCGTTTCAATGATAGATCTACAAACTTTTACAGACATTCCCCAGAGATCTTCTGTTGATTTAATTTTAAGATCTTTAAAAGCTTTTATAACAGCCTGAGGGTTGACTTTGACTTTCACAATTAGATTTTTTTTGGAATTGAGAGCAGTTGTGATGAAATAATTTACACAAAGTAAGGCGCCTGTCTGGGTTCGAGCCTACGACCTACAACTCAACATTTTACTGAACGCAATAAAAACTGCCATTTATGCGACATATTTTGATACTCGCAAAGAAATCAAAACCTGTAGGGTACTTCCCGTTGACCTAGAATCATAAAATCAAGGTCTTACAGCAGTAGCACCATACAACTATGGAACTACGGAACCCTTCATTGGGCTTGGCCCATGGCTTGGCACATGACTGTTATTTACGAAATTTTAAATAAATAAATAATAAATAAATGACCGGTTTTTTAGGTAGGTACTATATTGCATGACTTAGACAGCAATATTAATGGATTCCGCGTTAAAAACAAGAGATGGTCGTGTGATGGTCGTATGATTCATGTGAGGTCACTCCAGACCAGTGTGGGCGTCTGGTATCCATATTACATGGTATCGGTATTTTTATTGTTAGGGCATTTTATCATCTAATGGAAGATATGCTTAGTTATGTCTCAGAGTTATTAAGAGATAAAATGCACTGATAAATTATGATTAATCTCCAGTTTTTGAATGGAAACTTCAATTAAGTATAGACCATTCGAGGAGAAAACGTTTATCCGTTAGAAAAAGTAAATTAAAAAAAATGTCAATGTAGAAAATGTTTAGTATATATCTTTCTATCTTCAGATTCAAACAGACATAAAAAAATTAAAAGAAAAAAAATGAATAAGAAGAAATGTCGACCAATAATTTCTCGTACCTAATTAATTAAAAACGTACTTACCTAGTCGCAAGCTCATCTCAGCGACAATCAATGTCAAAAACTTGTCAAAAATGTAAGAAATTTAGACGTATTTTTGACAGATTGAGACTGAGATCAGACTCGATTGTAAACGTTCTTAAAATTACGAGAATTGCCGCTCGTCTTGAAACATTCGAACAGGCCAAAAGTTCTAATCTCACGCTTGACGTAAATCTCACGTTTTCTCTAGCGGGGTCGATAGCAAACACCGTACTTAAACCAAAGAGATCTAAGTCGAAAATTTATTTAAATTTCTTTGCCCTAGACCTAATAAATTACCTCCACCGAGTAATAAACTATATATTCTAACTAAGAAGAAAAATACTTAATTCAATAATTCACCGGACGTCTCCCTCTTTAGACATGGTCACTTTTTTTTTAGCCTAATCTGTTCCTCCGCTAGGCAAAAGCCTCCCCTTTTTCCTTCCAAACCTCTCTGTTTTGACCGATCTCTGGCCATTTTGGCCCTGCAACCAATATAAGATTGACCCACCACCTTCGCCGCGGTCTATCTCGACGGTGATGTACTCCGTCTAGCGTTTAGTGAGTGACGATCTTTGCCCATCTATCCGGGCAATCACTTATGATCACTTACCCCTTGAAAATGTACAAGATATTTTTCTTTCTTCATCAACATCAATGGAAATTTCCGAATTCCCTTCCAACTAATGACGTTTTGTATTTACTTTTGCAAAAAAGTCGTTTGCATTCGCTCGACCAAGGCTGGAATGCAAAAAGTATTGAAAATATATTCGTATTCGTATGAGTCACTTACACAACTTGCTGTATGACATTTTGTCTCAACAAGTGACATTTGAGATACCTGCTCTTAATATAAATATAATCATATAATTATAAGTTTGTGAATTGAGTTGATGACACTTTTTTTAACACAATAATTGTGAACATTTGGGTATTTATAAGGTGTCATTTCCATGGAACTGATCCGGTTATTTTGCCGGACAGCAACAGCCGGAAAATAAACTGCTGATGACTGTAGGTACAGTAGAGAGTAGACATCAACAAATAAGAAATAAGTAGAAGGTCTCGTCGCGTCTATGTCTCGCCGGCTGGTCGATACTTCACGTGACCAGAGGGCTGGGTCGTTCTTTGGCCAAAGAATTAGTATTGCCATTCAACGGGGCAATGCTGCCAGTCTTCTGGGCACGTTTCCGGATGACAGCGATGCGGACGAATACTTCGACGCCTAAGTGTCCTTTGTTTTTTTATTTTTATTTATTTGTATTGTAGGTTAGTTAATCTTTTATTTTAGTATCAAGTGTATATAGTTAGTTACTTACCTATTAAATTTTTCCTGCATTAAAAAGTAGAAGGTGGAGTTCGATGAAGACATGATTGATCCACACAACCTCAACTCGAAGAGGTGTCAAAAGAAACGAGAGGCTCCAGTGAAACGAAAAGAAAAAAAAAACACAGAAAAAGATAATACTTTTTTTATCTCCAAAACGGGGATCCTAGACGTAGGCAAAAAGGCTGCCAAGCTAAAAAGGGATGTAGGGAGGGCCAAGAGGTGGCGAGACAACCTAGACATAGACGCGTACTGCAACAGTTGGACCGAGGTGGCTCTGAAAAAGGATGCCTGGAAGGCTTTGGGGGAGGTCCTTTGGCCAGCAGAGGGACAGTCTAGGCTTAAAAAAAAATAATAAAAAAATCATCCCTTATTATAACTTCTATAGAACGGAGAGAATACAATTTTACAGCAAATATTCTAGACGGATTATACCTACTTAACATAGAGACAGATAAAATGGTATCAGTAGAATTAAATACGGTACCTACCTATTATATTGATCACGAAAATTTCACACAGTGGTGAAGCCATACACAGCAAATTATTCATATTGCGACGTAGACGGAAACAAATCCAACTGCGGAGATGAAACAGACCTTTAATCACTGTGAAATGTAAGAATGTCGGCAACAGTCCCGCTCTTAGCTTGCTTTATGTCGGAATGAACGTTAAAGGCTTTCTTAACCATTGTTTACTTCTAAATGGAGCCGAAGAAACAATACGGCAAGAAGCTGATGACAACAACAAACATAAGTGTCATAATCATGATCTTTCTGCCCTTATCCTAATAAAACAATATACATAAGGTCCGGCGTCTAAATCTCCGAGCTAACTAGATGAAAACAAACATTAATTAAAATAAAATGTTCTTATATATTCAATTTCGAGCGGCCGTTGTTGTTTACATCTTTGGCAAATTTAGAAACCTTAGGTAATAAAGTCGGCGCAGCATAACTCAAACTTAAAGGTCATTTACTCAAACTAGGCTGAGAATCAGCACTTTTCGTACGTCAAAATTACATAAGACAGTCCCCCAAAACGCCCTCCCTTCACCACTTCCTAGTGCTTTCGCTGGGAAGAAGTGGCGCAACAAACTCC
Source organism: Amphipoea oculea (assembly GCA_945859645.1). Taxonomy (NCBI): domain Eukaryota; kingdom Metazoa; phylum Arthropoda; class Insecta; order Lepidoptera; family Noctuidae; genus Amphipoea; species Amphipoea oculea. The sequence continues at coordinate 18,037,882 of OX243883.1, forward strand.
CCAGCAGCACGTAATATATCTTTAATAAATCTCTATCAGCTGTCATCTCATTATTTATCTAATTCTTATTTAGATATGTAGGTATACAGTGGCCTCCAAAAGTTGACAATTTTCCACTCCACACACACTCCTCCAGTTGTAACTCCACATTATGATTTAAAATTCTAGTGATCCAAATGTTTGAACTGCTATAGGTACATTTTTATTGACAAATTCAACTACCTTTGACTTATCATAAAAAATAATCAAGTAACCCCTTAGGAGCAGAGAGCAGTGGTGGTCAAGTGGTAACGGCCGCGACTTACGAGTTGTAGGTCGTAGGTTCGAACCCAGACAGGCGCTTCACTTTGTGTATACAAATTATATCATCACCACTGCTCTCAAAACCGTGAAGGAAAACATCGTGAGGAAACCGGCATGTCCTAGAACCAAAAATTCTAAGACGTGACATCTGCCAAACCGCACTGGGCCCGCGTGGTAGATTACGGCCCACTCCCTCTCACCGAGAGGAGGCGTGTGTCCCAGCAGTGGGAACATAATAGGCTAATTATAATGATGATTATGATGAATCCCTTAGGAGTACCTGATTATTTTTTTATTTAAAATCATAATGTAGTATCATAGCTAAAGTGGAAAAATGTCAACTAACTTTTGGAGGCTAATAAATACTAGCTTCGACCACTAAAGAATAGCAAAAAAACATATTCTGTAAATTATAAGAGAAACCACGCAAGTAAACGGATAAGTCGATCTCGAATTGTAAGCCCTCTTACGAGTAGACAGACAAATAGACGTTGCGTTCTTATGAAGTATGGCTAGATTTAAATATAACGAGAGTGCTTGTTTGGGTTGCAAAAAGTTTGCGATCATTTCATGTGACAATTGTTGGGTTACAAATTGTAGCATAATAGAGGCAATTTGTCACCTGAACAGTGTTGCAAAAAATGGGTAATCATTATAATATCTTCGCCTGACTAATTTAGTCATCAAAATGTCTGCTCGGTTCCTGTAAAACTTATTACAGATTAAATCTCAGATTAGAGACATCGTACTCTTAATTTCGCCACCAACACTCAAGTCTTCACCACTCCGGGCGTCGGGAGCCGCGTGACGACTCCCGGCCACCGTAGGCGCAGGCCTGCGGATGGAGAGTAATGGGTAGCTCACCGTCCGATCAGGACCAGGCCCGTGCCGGACGGCGCGTACATGTTCCACGCGCGCCTCAAAGAGATGTCAGCAAAAAGGAAGGGGCCTGCCAGGGCCGAAGCCTGCCTGGGGTGCGGGATTGTCCAAAAGATTTACCGCTACCCCGGAACATAAAGGGCTAAGGAAGGAACACGGATGGGTTTTAGTCAGTAAGAGTCTGACACTCTCTTCCGCTCCACCCAGAGCGGGAGGGGTCATTTGATGATATCCCATCCATAAAAAAAGCAGTCTTCATACCTTATCTAAGTTGACCCATAAATCTATATACAAAGTTGTATGAAACGCGCAGAGTTCGCATCTTATTCGTCATATAGGAAGAAACCTCATCCTTGAGAACATTGGTAGAAAGGCTGGGTTTAATAACGGGACGTGCGTCATTAAGAATGTCTATTGACAATTTTGTAGATACTGCCGACACCGTAATCAATAAAGGATGTTTTAATTGGCTTAGGAAGCCATTTCAGTGTTTTACTTACGTTAGTTATTTAGCTATGAGATTTCTTTCTTAGAAAACACAAAAATAAAGAAATAAAAGCTTTAGGCTTGGCTGAAAACCAGCGTCATCTTTAAGAAATAGCAAAAAGTCTGACTCGTGAAGGATTTGAACCTCCGCCCTCCGATGGTCAAGTGAATTTATATATCGGTGCTCTAACCTACTGAGCTAACGAGTCTTGTTCAATACTATTCAAATCTAGGTGCACTATCCACCAAATGACGCATTTATTAATTTGGCTTCTTTTCAACTTTCACGTCACTTTTCATAAGAACTTGAAATTATTATGTCCTATTCCATAAAAGCTTCAAATTAGATTAATAGGTCCAACCTACAATTAGTTATCACCCGATTTCTCGATCAAACTAAAAAGGTAAACTCGCTTTTATCAAAGTAACTGCAGCCTTATAGGGAATAACAATTACAATCGCTATCACAGATTTTTAATTTGTCTATGACTTCAAAAGCAACATAAAGAGTAGCTACTAACAAAAATATTATTTCGTAGAACATCTATAAAATAATATTATTAAAAAGTCGGGTCCTAAAAGTCTGACTCGTGAAGGATTTGAACCTCCGCCCTCCGATGGTCAAGTGATTTTATATATCGGTGCTCTAACCTACTGAGCTAACGAGTCTTGTTCAATAATAATGAAATCCAGATGCACTTTTCACAAAATGACGTATTCATTTGGCCTATTTCCAAGATCCCCTCATAAAATATGTGATATCATTTTATATCTACTCCTCATACTCTTTGTTATCTAAAGCTTCAAACAAAATTCGTCATCTTAACCATTTCATGATCAATCTGACAAGTTTCAACTTTAAATCTTTATTTTACCATATATGTACATACAAATTAAAATATATATATACTATATACAAATGTATAACAAAAATAAAAAAAGACAAAGGAGCTCATTGGGCATCAAAAAATTTGACCGCATCGCTATCAATGGGTTAAGTCCCCAAAAGGCTGGCAGCATTGCCACGTTGGATGGCAATGCTTATTCTTTGGGCTAAAAATAGGCCAGCCCTCTGGTCACGTGAAGAGTCGACTAACCGCTTGGCGATATCTTGAAATATTCGATGGGCACTCGGACCCCAAGGCCCTAGAGTTTCAACTCCAAACGGCTCAAACATATAGCTCCCAATAAGGTTGTTATATTTGCGCCGTTTGAGGTTTTCTGCTCCTGCAGCAGCCGCCCCAGCACAACCCGCCGTGCTAGGAAGATGGGATGGCGCGAGGGTGTCGACACAGGTTGCATCCCACACCAAAGGCCTACCCAACTTCCAAGGCATTAAAAGTGAGAAGTTCAGAACTCTCTTTAATGAAAGTTACTGTTCTAGGTTTGTACCTAGAACAGTACAGTAGTATAATCTGTTATGCGGTTACCAATGTAGTTGTCTACATTGGTAACCGCATAACAGATTATTCATTTGACGAATTAAGAAACTTCTATAAATTGTCCTAAAGGAAGCTTCATATACAGGAAAGAAATATCCACACGAGGACAAAAATCAATCACAACCTTTTCGTCTATAAAAATTCAAATACGTTCCGTATAATTGTGTCCAAAAAGTCCGACTCGTGAAGGATTTGAACCTCCGCCCTCCGATGGTCAAGTGAATTTATATATCGGTGCTCTAACCTACTGAGCTAACGAGTCTTATTCAATAGTTAGCAAATCTAGATGCACTACCCACAAAGTGACGTATTCCTTTGGCCTATTTCCAACATTCACTTCTTATTATGTAGGTATACACAAAACTACATATTTGTATAATTTTCACTTTCTTTGTTGCCATGAATTAGTGTAAAGCTCAAGTCTAATTATAAATCATCTTTATGTGCCTAAGCACGTTGATTAGGTACCTATAGGTAATTCTTTGTTCATATTATAATGGGTAGGTCTAGGTAGGAATAATGTTTTGCGCTAAAATAACAAAATTAATACCTAACATAACTAAAACTATACAAAAACTAAAATATTGCGTCGAAAAATTCATCCGCATCGCTGTCGACTGGTAATGTACCCAAGTGACTGGCGGCATTACCACATTGTATGGCAATGCTTAGCCTTTGGCCAAGGTAAAAGCCAGTCCTTGGGTCACGGGAAGTGTCAACCAGCCGTTTTGAAATTTCCTTAAAAAGACCATGAGCACTCGGACCCCACGGCCCGAGGGTTTCAACCCCAAACGGCTCGAAAATATAATTTCCGATAAGGATATTATATTTTCGCCGCTTGAGGTTTGCCGCAGCCGCAGCAGCAGCGCCAGCACAGCAATTGTGCCTAAGTATTTTTCTGCATCTACAGAAGTTCAGAGTCTGCAGTTGTCAACAGGAATCATAACTGTAATTCAGCTTGTTTATAACTGACAATTCAGCAAAATCCTCAATTATCCGATCACCTAATAACTATAGGGTTTAATTACGTTACGGTTACAATAAACTCCTCATCAGATTATAAAAGTGTTCAAAATGTCTGACTCGTGAAGGATTTGAACCTCCGCCCTCCGATGGTCAAGTGATTTTATATATCGGTGCTCTAACCTACTGAGCTAACGAGTCTTGTTCAATACTACTCAAATCTAGATGCACTATCCACCAAATGACGTATTCCTTTAGCCTATTTCCAAGATCCCCTCATAAAATATGTGATATCATTTTATATCTACACATCATACTCTTTATTATCTAAAGCTTCAAACAAAATTCGTCATCTTAACCATTTCAAGATCAATCTGACAAGTTTCAACTTTAAATCTTTATTTTACCATATATGTACACACAAATTAATATTAGGTCCTTACATATGAAATTGGCGTTTTGTATGGAAGGAACAAAAAGTCGAATATTTTTTAATATAATATATTTAATTAATCAAAGTATGAACCATTGTTTTCAATGCACTTTTGCCATCTTATAGGTAGTTCATTGATCCCTTTACTAAAAAAACCAGTCGGACGGGAATCAATAAAATCTTTGAAGGCGATTTGGACTGCCCCATCGGAGTTGAATTTTTTCCCTTGCAAAAAGTTATCCAAATTGCGAAAAAAATGGTAATCTGTTGGAGCAAGGTCCGGGGAGTACGGAGGATGTCTAAGACATTCCAATTCAAGCTCTTCTAATTTGGTAGCCGTCTGTTGCGCAGTGTGTGGTCTGGCGTTGTCGTGCTTTCAAGCTTTTTAATCTTCCCAATTTGCTTCAAGTGAATTAAAACAGTTTTATCACTAACATCGAAGCCTGCAGCTAACTCGGACGTGGTTTGCGATGGGTCCGCTTCCACAATAGCCTTCAATTCTCTATTATCAACTTGGGTCTCAGGCCGTCCACGGGGCTTGTTCTGCAGGTCGAAATTTCCAGAACGAAAACGTTGGAACCAAAAACGAACTGTGTTTTCTTTTGCAACATGACCGCCATACACATCATTCACCCTTCGAGTCGTTTCCGCAGCACTAGTGCCACGGCGGAACTCGTACTCGTAAATAATGCGATATTTTAAATATTCCATTTTGTAAAATGAGTGACGCAAACAGAAAAAACAGAAGAAAAAAAACAAATGAATGACGGTCATCGAAGCACAAATACATGAGTAAATAGCTGTACAAATTTGAATTTGGAATTCCTTACCAAAGAGGAGAAATTCGTGATTAAAGTGGCCAGTACGAAAAACGCCAATTTCATATGTAAGGACCTAATATAATATTACTATATACAAATGTATAATAAAAAAAGACAAAGGAGCTCATTGGGCATCAAAAAATTTGACCACATCTCTATCAATGGGATAAGTGCCCAAAAGGCTGGCAGCATTACCACGTTGGATGGCAATGCTTATTCTTTGGGCTAAAAATAGGCCAGCCCTCTGGTCACGTGAAGAGTCGACTAACCGCTTGGCGATATCTCGAAATATTCGATGGGCACTCGGACCCCAAGGCCCTAGAGTTTCAACTCCAAACGGCTCAAACATCCACATAAGGTTGTTATATTTGCGCCGTTTGAGGTTTTCTGCTCCTGCAGCAGCCGCACCAGCACAGCCCGCCGTGCTAGGAAGATGGGATGGCGCGAAGGTGTCCACACAGGTTGCATCCCACACCAAAGGCTTACCCAACTTCCAAGGCATTAAAAGTGAGAAGTTCAGAACTCTCTTTAATGAAAGTTACTGTTCTAAGTACAACTACATTGGTAGCCGCATCACAGATTATTCATTTGACGAATTCAGAAACTTCTATAAATTGTCCTAAAGGAAGCTTCATATACAGGAAAGAAATATCCATACGAGGACAAAAATCAATCACAACCTTTTCGTCTATAAAAATTTAAATACTTTCACTATGATTGTTTCCAAAAAGTCTGACTCGTGAAGGATTTGAACCTCCGCCCTCCGATGGTCAAGTGATTTTATATATCGGTGCTCTAACCTACTGAGCTAACGAGTCTTGTTCAATACTTTTCAAATCTAAATGCACTATCCACCAAATGACGTATTCATTTGGCTTCTTTTCAACTTTCACGTCACTTTTTATAAGAACTTGAAATTATTATGTATGTCCTATACTATTCGTCGTTTTTCATTTCATAAAAGCTTCAAATTAGATTAATAGCTCCAACCAACAATAAATTATCATCAAATTTCTCGTCCAAACTAAAAAGGTAAACTCGCTTTGATTAAAGTAACTGCAGCCTTATAGGGAATAACAATTACAATCGCTATCACAGATTTTTAATTTGTCTACGACTTATCTTCAAAAGCAACATAAAGAGTAGCTACTAACAAAAATATTATTTCGTAGAACATCTATAAAATAATATTATTAAAAAGTTGGGTCCCAAAAGTCTGACTCGTGAAGGATTTGAACCTCCGCCCTCCGATGGTCAAGTGATTTTATATATCGGTGCTCTAACCTACTGAGCTAACGAGTCTTGTTCAATACTATTCAAATCTAGATGCACTATCCACCAAATTACGTATTCCTTTGGCCTTTTCCCAACATCCACGTCATATGATTATACACAAAACTACATATGTGTGCTATTATCACTCTCTTTATTACCATGAAGTAGTGTAAAGCTTGTGATTACTATTTATGATTATTAAAATACTTCGATACATAAATAATATTTATGTATCTAAGTATTTTTTCCGTCTACACAAGTTCAGAGTCTGCAGCCATAGCTATGTCTGCAGCCGTCATACGTCAACTGGAATCAGAGAGGTTATTCAATATTTTTTTTTTAATTAACAGTTCAGCAAAAGCCTCAATTGACCATTCACCTAATAACTATAGAGTTTAATAGCTTTACACTTACGACACATCAAGCTAATGTTCTTGCAACAGCAATATGGTGAGCATCAGTGTACAGTGACGGCCTCCACCAAATAATGTTGATTACCATGTTCTCCTGAAACTCCGCGTCAGATTATAAAAGTGTCCAAAAAGGTTGACTCGTGAAGGATTTGAACCTCCGCCCTCCGATGGTCAAGTGAATTTATATATCGGTGCTCTAACCTACTGAGCTAACGAGTCTTGTTCAATAGTTAGCAAATCTAGATGCACTATCCACCAAATGACGTATTCCTCTGGCCTATTTCCAATATTCACGTCATATTATGTAGGTATACACAAAACTACATATTTGTATAACTATCACATTCTTTGTTGCCATGAATTAGTGTAAAGCTCAAGTCTAATTATAAATCATCTTTATGTGCCTAAGCACGTTGATTACCTATAGGTAATTCTTTGTTGATATTATAATGGGTAGGTCTAGGTAGGAATAATGTATTGCGCTAGAAAAATAACAAAATTAAAACCTTACTTAACTAAAACTATACAAAAACTAAAATATAGCGTCGAAAAATACATCCGCATCGCTGTCGACTGGTAATGTACCCAAGAGACTGGCGGTATTACTACGTTGTATGGCAATGCTTAGCCTTTGGCCAAGGTAAAAGTTAGCCCTTGGGTCACGGGAAGTGTCAACCAGCCGTTTTGAAATTTCCTTAAAAAAACCATGAGCACTCGGACCCCACGGCCCGAGGGTTTCAACCCCAAACGGCTCGAAAATATAATTTCCGATAAGGTTATTCTATTTTCGAAGCTTGAGGTTTTCCGTAGCCGCAGCAGCAGCGCCAGCACAGCAATTGTGCCTAAGTATTTTTCTGCATCTACAGAAGTTCAGAGTCTGCAGTTGTCAACAGGAATCATAACTGTAATTCATCTTGTTTATAACTGACAGTTCAGCAAAATCCTCAATTATCCATTCACCTAATAACTACAGGGCTTAATAACGTTACGGTTACGATAAACTCCTCATCAGATTATAAAAGTGTCTAAAAAGTCTGACTCGTGAAGGATTTGAACCTCCGCCCTCCGATGGTCAAGTGAATTTATATATCGGTGCTCTAACCTACTGAGCTAACGAGTCTTGTTCAATAATATTCAAATCTAGATGCACTATCCACCAAATGACGTATTCATTTGGCTTCTTTTCAACTTACGACGACGTAAGTTTTCGTAAAAAAACTTGTTTAGAAGAAAGTATTATGTCATTCGTCGTCTATAATTTCATTAATTTTTCAAATTAGATTAATAGGTCCAACCTACAATAAAATATCACCCGATTTTTCGATCGAACTAAAACGATAAACTCGCTTAGATCAAAGTAACTGCAGCCTTATAGGGAATTACAACTAGCGTTGAAAATGCCGAAAATAACAATCTGATTTTTTCACGAAAACAAACAAATTATGGTTTTTTTCTGTTTTTTTCCGTTTTTTTCGCATTTACATAGAAAAATTAACGGAAGGTATCCTTTGGAAAGAAACAGGATTCTTTCGAATGTTTCGCTTGATGTTTCGAAAAGTTGAAAAAAACAAGTTTTATTGATTTTTTTTTCATTCTACCCTCCATTTTATTAGTAGGTACGTAATATTATGGAAAGAGATGAAGCATAGAATATATTAAGTTAAATATAGTAAGAACGGATTTGAATAAAAAAAAACATGAAAGTTTCCCGTTTCTTTCATATTTTTCGGTTTTTTTCGGTTTTATTGAAAAACAAACATGAAATATATACTGACAAATTTTTTTGAAACTTTCGAATGAAACATTGAAAAAAACAACGGAATTGGAAAGAAACTGGAATTTTTCCTGCTTTTTTCAACGCTAATTACAACCACTATCGGAAATGTTTAATTTGATAGATATTTTCTGAAGAAATTGGACAATCTGTACAAACAAAAACTTAATTTATAAAACAGCCAAAAAATATCTATATAGACAACCATTACAGGACTAGTCAATATCTTTTACAAATTCTATGTTTTTATAAAAAATGTGTCCAAAAAGTTTGACTCGTGAAGGATTTGAACCTCCGCCCTCCGATGGTCAAGTGATTTTATATATCGGTGCTCTAACCTACTGAGCTAACGAGTCTTGTTCAATAGTTAGCAAATCCAGATGCACTATCCACAAAGTGACGTATTCCTTTGGCCTATTTCCAACATTCACGTCATATTATGTAAGTATCCACAAAACTGCATATTTGTATAATTATCACATTTTTTGATGCCATGAATTAGTGTAAAGCTCAAGTGTAATTATAAATCATCTTTATGTGCCTAAGTATTTTTCTCCGTCTACAGAATTTCAGAGTCTGCAGTTGTCAACAGGAATCATAACTGGATTTATATAACTGACAGTTCAGCAAAATCCTCAATTATCCATCCACCTAATAACTACAGGGTTTAATAACGTTAGGTACGGTTAGATAAACTCCTCATCAGATTATAAAAGTGTCCAAAAAGTCTGACTCGTGAAGGATTTGAACCTCCGCCCTCCGATGGTCAAGTGATTTTATATATCGGTGCTCTAACCTACTGAGCTAACGAGTCTTGTTCAATAGTTAGCAAATCTAGATGCACTATCCACCAAATGACGTATTCCTTTGGCCTATTTCCAACATTCACGTCATATTATGTAGATATACACAAAACTACATATTTGTATAATTATCACATTTTTTGATGCCATGAATTAGTGTAAAGCTCAAGTGTAATTATAAATCATCTTTATGTGCCTAAGTATTTTTCTCCGTCTACAGAATTTCAGAGTCTGCAGTTGTCAACAGGAATCATAACTGGATAAATGACAGTTCAGCAAAATCCTCAATTATCCATCCACCTAATAACTACAGGGTTTAATAACGTTACGGTTACGATAAACTCCTCATCAGATTATAAAAGTGTCCAAAAAGTCTGACTCGTGAAGGATTTGAACCTCCGCCCTCCGATGGTCAAGTGATTTTATATATCGGTGCTCTAACCTACTGAGCTAACGAGTCTTGTTCAATACTATTCAAATCTAGATGCACTATCCACCAAATGACGTATTCCTTTATCCTTTTCCCAACATCCACGTCATATTATGTAGGTATTCACATATTTCTATTTGCTTATACTACATATTTGTACTGCTTCTAAATTATCCTAAGTCGATAAAATGTTCGTTTTTCCTAATGTTGTTAATATTAGTGTTTAGGTATGTTTCGTCCTTTGGGGGAACGGCCGCACTCCACCCCATACGGCTTTGTAGACATCGTCTCCTGACTAGACACTCAACCACCGACTGCAATGAATTCCAATGAAGTATTTTGCGTGAAATATGTGAAATCATTTTATACCTACTCATCATACTTTTTGTCACCAAAATCTTCAAACAAAATATTTTCTCACATAACATCGTGCCTTGATTTCGCGAAGAGTTGGACAGAGGAGTACCTTCCAAAAATATCTTCATCTTAACGATTTCAAGACCAATCTGAGAAGTTCAAAACTGTCTAAGGTAACTGTTCTGCAGCCATATTGTGAACCGCTATCACAGATTATTTATTTAATTGACGTATTCAAAGCCTCCATCAAATTTCCAAACGAAAACCTAATTTACATGGAAGAAAACATCCGTACGAGGTCAAAGGTTAATCTTTTCAACAAAAATTCAAACACTTTCAGAATAATATTGTTCCCAAAAAGTCTGACTCGTGAAGGATTTGAACCTCCGCCCTCCGATGGTCAAGTGATTTTATATATCGGTGCTCTAACCTACTGAGCTAACGAGTCTTGTTCGACAACATTAAAATTTAGATGCACTATCCACAAAATGACGTGTTCCTTTGGCCTTCATCCAAAAAAAAATCAAACAAAACGGTAATGAATGGTATAAAAAGTAGTAGTACAAAAAACGAAGTGATGCAATCGTAGAAACGTGGGTGTCAAGGTCATGACCAATGTTTGATATTTAGGAACACAAACATATTCTGATGTCAGAGTGAAACTTCGCAATGGCGCCAAAAGATTTTTTGTAAATACCTAACCAACTGAAGAAATAAATAAATCATGTTTAAATGGCGCATACAGCCTGGACCCTCACCATCATCAAACAAAACAAAAAAAACAAACAAAAACATTTATTTCTAGCAGCACAACAACAACCTTAGGAACCTATAATATATATATAAAAGAATAAAAATAAAAAAGAATAACATACGATCTCATGACGAATGACGAACGTATATGGTTGTTAGAGGGTAACTCACACTGACCTCCGTACTAGTAAAAAATGTATCACGGTAGGTTAGTCCTCCTCGTTCTCCGACAATCACATACTCAGTCAGTAGACCTAGTAGTTTAAGACATTTTGCAGGTAGTTCAGTAATAATTATTGAAATACTATCATTACTACAAATCGCAAGGTGGGTAAAATTAGAATAAAAATAAGTATATGTAGTAATATCATCGTCATCGTTTGAGCCGAAAAACGTCACTGCTGGACACAGGCCTCCCCCAAGCACCGCCACATCGACCGGTTCTGTGCTTCTCGCATCCAGCGGATTCTTGCAGCCTTCACCAGGTTATTGACCCATCTTGTGGGAAGCCTTCCAACGCTACGTCTTTTGGTACGCGGTCGCCACTCCAGAGTTTTTGGCCCCGTCGGCCATTTTTTCTACGAGAACTAAGCCCTGCCCACTGCCACTTAAGTTTGGCAGTTCTTCGGGCTATGTCGGTTACCTTGGTTCTCCTACGGATCTCTTCATTTTGAAATTCCAAGCATAGCCCTCTACATTGCCCTTTGAGTGACTTTCAGCCATAGGTACTGGCAACACGCACTGGTCAAAGACTTTTGTCTTGAGACAAGGCGATATGTGGGACGACAAGATATTGCGTAGCTTCCCGAACGCTGCCCAGCCGAGTTGGATCTGACGATTGACCTCTTTCTCGAAGTTGGATCTACCTAACTAGACAGTTTATCCTAGGTAAATATAATCGTCTACTACTTCGAGTGTAGTCTCCGATCTTCATGAGGGGATTTACCTTTCGTTAGAATCAAATGAACATTGGTGCCAAATTAACAATTATGAGGAATAAACCAGAAGAGTCTTCGGTAAATCTGATGTTAACCAGCTTATACGAAAACATCATTAATGAAAATAACATACCTACAACATAATATTATAAAACCTATTACCATCAAGTACGAAGACAATGCTTGTGCAGTCCCTTATTTTCCCTATCATCGATTATGGTGATGTGTGCTACTATGACCTGAATGCAGATCTCCTCAACAAACTTGACCGTCTTCTCAATAACTGCATTCGATTCGTTTTCAATCTGCGTAAATATGATCATGTTTCTGCGCATCGGTCGCTTCTAAAGTGGTTGCCCATACGCCAACGTAGAGAACTAAGGGCGCTGACCACCTTGTTCTCATTTCTTGATTCTCCGTCTTCCCCTGGTTATCTAGCCCCCCATTTTCAGTACATTTGCGCCAACCACAATAGAAATCTTCGTTCATCACACAATCGTCTTCTTCAATGTCCCACTCACCGCACAGACTTCGTTCACTCTTCCTTCTTCGTTCAGTCTATCTCTCTGTGGAATGCGCTCCCCCAGGAGATCAGGATGGCAACCAACCGATTATCCTTCAAAGTTAAGGTTCGCGAGCACATTCGCAAGAAGCTGGCAGTATCGTCACAACGGTAATATTTTCTCATTGCTTGTCTTATTTTTTTTTTTTTTTTTAGTTAGTAAGTATATTCATGTATTTATGTATATTTATTTGTGCTTATATTTATATATAATTAGTTATATATTGTATTCATAGTTTTAATAGGTTTATGCGTATCTTTATATTTAAAATATTTATTCCTTCATTTTCATGATTGCACCTACCGCTGTTTGTCTCTGCATCACCCAAAGGTTGACTGGTAGAAAATGCCTATGGCATTAAGTCCGCCTCTGTACATTTATGTGCTTGAAGTATTAAATAAATAAATAATAAATAAATAATATTATAAAACCACATTTAATACAAATTAACCTCACGAAATTTTCTTTCGCATATTCTATCATTCTTGAAGAAATTAAATATACAGATATGTACATAGCTATTATTAACAACTGTTGTCAGCAACTTCACGATAAAATCTCGTCACACTATCACCTTAATTGTTGCAAAAGCGAAATTCTTACGTAATAGGTACGTTCTGGAGAAACTGATCTGCTTGGGAAAATACTAAAATAACTGAGACAATAGACTGTTTAGTAAATACGCTTCTCTTTTCAAGTTATTATTTTTTATTTTGCTTTGAATTGTACATTCTAGAATTCTAGATTAGCAATTCTATTTAAATTTCAATGGGATTCGTCCCTCAATTCTCAGTCAACATTAGAAATTGTGCTGTGGCTCACCATCTATCAAAATCAGTCCACTTAGCCTATCGCAGCCCACTGCTGGACATAGGAGTCTCCCATGCTGTGCCACTATATCCAGTGTACCCCAGCCACATTTCAAAGGTCGACGGTCCATCTAGCTGGGGGCGTCGGTGCCCCACTACTCTTGCCGATACACAATCTCCACTCCAGGTTTCGTCTGCTCCACCGGCCATCGGTCCATCGACTGACGAATTGACGGGATCAAGTCTCCAATTTAAAATGTATTACATTCAAATGTTTGTACTACATATGTACTATTTGTACCCTAAACAAGACATTGGTACCTCTAAAGGTAAAGGAAGTATGTCAAGACATCCCACATTGACGTCAAAGTGGCGGTACCTTCTGGAAGCGCTACTCAGAGGTAGGTAATACACACCCAAAGACTTAGTACTACATATGTACAGGTATATACTCAATTTTCAATACAGTTGTAAGTGTAAATATGTCCAGCTGACCCCCACTACAGGTTTCTTACTCTGCAAGCTATGTCGGTCACACACACCGCACTAAAATACTAGGTGGAATATTTGATTGTGGGTATTTGTTCGCTCGACGGAACACGGAATAGGCGAGTGTTTTATTCATAATAATATTATGGGGAATACGCAATGTTGATTAAATTAAAGTACACTATACCATGCCAATATCAATGAATGGAAGTAACGTTTTGATTATTGATATGATTATGGATATACAGGAAAGGAACACAGTCTCAAAATAAGGCGACACGTAATGTTGTATGATTTTAGATAATAAATAGGAGTATCGAAACAGTTCAAACTAAAATTAAATTTAGCAGAGATGTCCTCATTAAATTCTGAAAATAAAAACGATGAAAAAAGAAATAAAAGCTCAACAGTGAAATAAGTATTTTTTCAAAATGTTTTTATTGAGAAAATAAATTGTTTGTCATTAAACTCAAACGTTCATAATCTCTAACCCTGAATAAAGATCTTCGCCATTAACATATTTCGAGCCAAACTTAAACAAATGCTGATAAACCTCATCATCTTTCGTGTTTCCTCTCATTAAAGTTTTAATTAAAACTTTTATTTCAATTTTTGCATCTTTCGTTAAATTTCGTTGTAACTTTCTTAATAAAGTGTTCGCAAAATCTTCAAGGTTTCTATCTACTTCACTCCTTTGTAGTATTGACCAATGCCTAATAACATGCATAGAATTATCGAAATCTATGGCAAAGGTATCGTCCTCCGTTGGTAATGCTTTATCTAAGATATCCAGAATAATCCTCGTTGCTTTAGATCTCGTTTTAAATTCTTCACCACCTCTTGAAACAGTTTTAAATCTTTCTGTTAATATTGACCTCACCGCAGTTAATGATTGTTTCGCGGCAAACAAATCGTTAGAAAAATCTCGTAGCTTGGTCATAACTAATTCCCTGTCTTCTTTTTCCGAAATCTTTGCAAGCATTATTTCATTTTGTTTTAAGATTTTAGTCAGTGTATTAAGAACCGCGAGAAATTTATAGTCTTCGAGTCTTAATACTTCGCTTATTAATTTCGCACAATAATCAGTAAAAGCAGGGTACTGTCTACAAATGTCGTATGTACCGCAAATATATTGAAATGCTTCCTTTTTGTCTTTATCGATCAGTTCTAAAAGTTTTTCGGTCATGTTTTTAAAGCTGCCGTCTTGTAGTGCAGTTTGAGTATCTTGGCTTTCATGCATAATAATGTCGTTTAATAGTTTTTTTCCTTCACTACGTAGCAACTCACACGATCTTTCGGCCATATCTAGGTACAGTAAATCCCTTTCAATCTTATTTTGGCTTTTTTTGACGAAATCGTAGTAATTTTCCATCATAACTTTATAATCATTGGTAATAATGTTAAGGATGGGAGTAATATCCTTAGATATTTTCAGATCTGTTATTATTTGCATGCCTATGTTGTTGAGGGTAATTTTCCCTTTTGTCTGGAGGTGAGTCATGAGCTGTTTCAGTGGATCCGCGTTATTGTTTTCAATCTTCTCCGTACTTGTTTCAGTGATTGCTCTCATTACCAATGGCATGATGGGCTTTAAGGCAGGCAGTTTGCCTTTGCCTTCGACGGGTGAAGCTAAATACTTTACTAATAGACTAACTAATTCTGATGGTTGCCTTAATGCATTTAAATAGTCGTTTCCTATTCTCACGTTACCTTCCAGCTCTATGTCATAGCAGAAAGAGCCAGATAGTACTGGAAATATAGCAATTAATTAATAAATTCAGATTTTAATTTTAAAATCGTCCTTAAAGGTGGACTACTCAACTTGAAATTTTGACTCTGCCTTATAAAATGTTAAACGACCAAATTAGATAAGACAGTCTCCCAAAACGCCCGCCCTGTACCACTTCGTAGTGTTTTAGCAGGCCAGAAGTGGCGCAACAAACTCCTCAGCAACACATCTGTCTGTTAAGTTAGAAGAACTTGCATATTTATCCACAATCTATAATGTTCCCACTGCTGGGACACAGGCCTCCTCTCTTCGAGAGGGAGTGGGCTGTAATCTACCCCGCGGGCCTAGTGCGGGTTGGTAGATGTCATATGTCTTCGAATTTTTGAAGAAGGACTTGGTTCTATTCTATACAATAGTATTAGACTAGATTTTGTAATAAATGATAACAAATGGTTAACTTACCTTGTAAAACAAATAAACTTAATATTAACATGTTTATATTAAGCCGTGTGTTCCTCGTGTTAAAACATAGAAAATTAAACACGAAATACCAATTTTGTGAGTTATTACTAAGATATCAGAAAACTTGTTAATTAAGATTTTTAATTAGCGTGTTAAATTATTAAGTACTCGTAACATCACCTATCGTAGCCGTACAGAAAAGTATCAAAGAGTATATAGAAGTATGACCGTATGAGAAGCAGGGTGTAAAGCTCACTCATACTCTATAGAAAAGGGAGGATCCTCCGACCAGACGGGTGTTGTGTCTGGCCGGCAACTGCCCGATGATTCATCTCGGGCCGTTGTATCTATGCTAGTTGCGCGGTAAACTCTGCTTGCGAGATGCAGGATTTTGCGTGACCTCAGTATGACGTTTTGTTCACATTTGGCGTGGCATGTAGATACCGCTACAAGTAGGTTAACGTTCGAGCGTTTAAGGTACGGCATTTCATACAAACTTTCAAGCCCTTGTTTTTCGAAATGAATGAACCGATTTTAATTAAACTTCATACGCATTAGCAGGATACAAAGGTCTAAAAAGTTAGTAAAGAACATTTTCGAAATGTCTTATTTAAAAAAGGTTTGTCTTATTTTTAACCGACTTCTAAAAAAGGAGGAGGTTCTCAATTCGAATGTTTTAAAAATCTCTGTTTCTATGGAAAATTTAAAATCGGTCTAATTTGGTTGTAACATTATTTTTCGAAAATGTTCTTAACTAACTTTTTAGACCTGTGTATCCTGCTAATGCCTAATAACTAAAAAAAAAATTTTTGAAATTGATCCACAATTATTGCCGGAGATATATCGCGTATATATATATACAAAAAAAAACATACAGTCGAATTGAGAACCTCCTCCTTTTTGAAGTCGGTTAAAAATAGAAGATGGCGACGTTAGTTCTGATATTGACCACGCGCCAAAATATTCTTGTACAGACGCCAGCACATCAACCTACCCCAAACTGTCACATTTTCCCAATCAACTTTGCACCTTATGCTTTAGTGATAAAGTTGAAAATCTATTAAAGAAATTTGACAGATTGTAGTAGGTTGATGTGCTGGCATCTGTACCGTTGTGCCTTATCGTATTGACGTGCAATAGTAAGTAACATTGAACCTTAGGGTGGTAAAGTAATTTCGTGGTCGACTATACAACCACTATGTGAAGAGTTAGATATAATTTAGTGAGTAAACTAGCTCAAAACATTAGATAACGGCTAGCAGTCATTAATTCTAGCTCTGGCTAGATATCTGCCTAAGGCTCTGTACACACTGTAAATCATTCACGGTTAGCTCTAGACAGCTGTGCGAATAGTTAGCAATGCCCCTTAGGTAATTTTCAGGGTTGGCGCTTAGTTAAAATGCACAGTCAACAAAAGAGATAAATATGCAGGACCGTCGGATATAGTTGAAGTTTAGTAAGAAACCGATGGATGTGGTCAACTGAAATTTAATTTGATAAGTACTCGTAAATGAGCTGTTTGTTTTCTATTAAAAAGAAGTTTTCACTTAAAAAACACTGGTTCAATAAATCAATCACGCTATCATTTAAGGTATCTCAGCAGACCCCGTAGAAGTTGAGAACGAGCCGGACAAATCAACGACCAGTGGTCCACATTAGCCCTGGATGACCAGGATCGAAAAAACTGGAAGTCACGGAGTCATCTTTAGCAAAAAATCTTGCCAAAATAGCATGACCTCCGAAGAAACGAAGGATCAAAGATTTCTACGACGCGATGTCAATCAAAACGGCTGCTCTCAAAACGGTGAAGGAAAACATCGTGAGGAAACCGGCATGTCCTAGAACCGAAAATTCGAAGACATGTGACATCTACCAACCCGCACTGGGCGCGCGTGGTGGATTACGGTCCACTCCCTCCCACAGAGAGGAGGCCTGTGTCCCAGCAGTGGGAACATTATAGGCTGATTATGTATGATGTCAATCATGATAGAAAGATGTCGCGTTTGAAGAGTTATTAAACGTTATTTCTGAAAGTAGGTAAGTTGGCGTATTTTCCTCAAGAGCGTTTTTTGACACCGAAATGTCAAACTTCGCTGCCATCATTTTCATGACAGCTTCCGCTGCGGGTGTTATGTGGCGACCTCCGTTCTTGTAGGATACCATCGCTTTATATGCCTCATCACAAGATTTAGGTATACAAAATTGGAAATAAAAACGTATGACCAAAAATGACTAAATTAAATAACTTATCGCACGACTCATAATGTGAAGTTCATTAGATGGTGCTTTACGATCGAATTTTTTTTTGCCTCCTTTTTTGCAACTATTTCTATTGTTATACTCCTGCTACTGCACAGAACCTACTTAATTTAAATACCATTGTATAGATAATTTAATGGAGATTAAAACACTGACAACGAAAAAAACATCAAAATATTTCTAAATAATTCCCGTCAATCAAGTGTAAATCCTGAAAACATTGTGGCTTGCGTAAAAATCAATTGATTGAGTCATTTTTTTTTAAATAGATTCTTTTCACCCATAGGAGGAAATCTATTGAAAATGGCTCTTTTATTCAAAGTAGTTTAATTATCTATACATATGTATAATAAAATCGTAGGAAAGTCAAAACTGTACATAGTATTTTTTTTTAAAGAATACTTGGGGCGTGATCTTCAATCGATATCGAAGCCAAAAATATAGTTTAAAAAAAATAGTTAAAAATATAGTAAAGTAGGTACTGCATGGATTTACTTCAAATTTTGCATGAATATTACTAAGAGGTCGGGTCAACATACAGGCTACATATTATCACGCTATCACCTACGGGGGAGGAGCTGTAAATCTTTATTTTTCTTACGTATTCTGTGACAGCGTGTAATCTAACGACGCATATTTAAATGT
The DNA here is from genome assembly GCA_945859645.1 of Amphipoea oculea. Lineage (NCBI taxonomy): Eukaryota > Metazoa > Arthropoda > Insecta > Lepidoptera > Noctuidae > Amphipoea > Amphipoea oculea. The sequence goes on from OX243883.1 coordinate 18,056,908, forward strand.
CGTTTTTGAGTAAGCCATGCTAACTAAAAAATGCAAAACTAACTAATATAATATCTATATCTATGGTTTTTAAACGATCAAATGAGCACTATAAGCCGTGCACTTTGGATTTTCCAAAGTTTTGTACTTTCTCCTAGCAGCCCTAGCTTATTACAACAATAAGGGCGCGTGCGCATTGCCCAAGCGACGCGGAGGGCACGCCTTACCATTGTTGTATCTTATCTGACGGACTGGATTAGCGCCAATTATTATTTGTCAATGTAAATTATTTGCCTTTGGATGTCTGTTGAGTTGAATATTGCGTTGAGTTGGTAGATGTAGGTAGGTAATGTGTTATTGACATCATGAAAGGCTAGCAGTGGCGTGCATTGCATATAGGCATATAAGCAGTGCCTACTTCGATATATCAACATAAGCCTGTCAATTACATTTTAGTGTGTGTGCCCCACAATTAAGAAACTCACTAAATTATCATACCTAACAAAAAACAAAATCTTCATACAAACACACGCGGCTGTAGGCAGTCGCCGGACGGCCTACTCGGCTCCCGTACTATTCGCACATTGTCATTGGTCTTTACTCGTTCAAGTTAATACGACAAAATTAAAAATACGTACGTCTAACTCGTAACACCATGACGTTCGACCTTCGCAATTTATCACCCTTTATTAGGCATCACTCAAATAACCATAATTTTGACCTCACTTTTTTTCTTATTAGATTAGTGACCCGGCCTAGTGCCTACCTATTCTGAAACCCAATGCACGCCACTGAAGGCTAGAGTCTAGCCTTCAGTGGCGTGCTTTGTGAAGTAACTATAGATGGTCTAGCCGCTAGACCATCTATAGTTACTTCACAAAGCGCTTTATTACAACCAGCATCCTACTTGCGAAACTCACAATCAGAATCATTTTGAAGGATATTGCCAATCCATTGCTTAATATATAATTCGAAAAACTTGTCTGCTCAACAACGTAAATAATGCAGTGAATGTTGTTGAACTGTCAAAATGGAAGCCATTGCTACTGATACTGTGTTACGCAATTACCCCGCTGGACTAAGGAACTCGTGTCATCATCATCCGCCAAGCTTTTTCTCAACTATTTTGGAATCGGCTTCCAGTCTAACCAGATGCAGCTCAATACCTGCGGTCTAATTGCGGAACGCCAAATCGTCAAATGATTCTGATCAGTTGGCTTCATTTCTATCACAATTGGCTTCATTTTACGATTTTCGAATTGCGAAACTCTAGTTTCTGTGCAGGGCCTTAACGTTCATAATTGGTTTCATAATAAACTAGAGTTTCGCAATTCGAAAATCGTAAAATGAAGCCAATTGTGATAGAAATTAAGCCAACTGATCAGAATCATTTGACGATTTGGCGTTCCGCAATTAGGCTGCTGTATTTTAAATGGAGCGACTGCCTATCTGACCTCCACAACCCAGTTACTGGGTAATACGATACCCTTTGGTAAGACTGGTTGTCAGACTTTCGGGGTTCTGACGACCCGTAACGACTGAACTCGTGTGCAATTTCTAATTTTATACTAATCACCATTAGCTACACATTGTAGTTAACAGCTACATAATGAAAGTTATTAACGAACATGTCTGGAACATGGCGCTGGTATGCCGTCAGCCTCTCATAATAGTAGAGAGATCTATTCAGTGCTGAAATGTTGATAGCTTGTCGCCTGTTTGTATGTTTGTTCGCTTTCTCGTATGTTACGATCATTTGTCCGTGTAATGTTATTAGTTACGAATCTTTTTCGAGGCAGACGAAAGATTAAGAAAAGGATCTGAGGCAACAGACTGTTATAAAAATTCTTTGAAAAAGGATGGACTGTTGTACAGACGCCAGCACATAAAGCTACCCGAAACTGTCAAATTTTCCCAATCAACTTTGCACCTTACGCTTTAGCGATAAAGTTGAAAATCTATTAAAGAAATTTGACAGATTCTAGTAGCTTGATGTGCTGGCGTCTGTACCTAATCTATCTATATGTATATCTACTAATAAAGCTGAGTTTGTTTGTTTGAACGCGCTAATCTCTGGAACTACCAGTCGGATTTGAAAAATTCTTTTGCATTTGATAGACCCTATTTAACATCACGCTAGGACACTTAGGAGCCGAGCAAAAACGTCAGTAAAAGCGCAGGCGGGCGATGCGACGGGGTGACAAGAAATTTCACGCGTACGAAGTCGCAGCCAGAAGCTAGTCAATTAATAATTCAAAATGTATAAAATATACCCCACGTGCTAATTATTGCAGGTTAGTGGAATGTGATGTTTTTACTCACTACAACCCCGTAATCGTCCCAATCACTCAAAACGCTGTCAAAAATGCAACGATATTTCAGCTTCATATCATTTTGTTTTCTAAAAGAAAGAAAAAAAATAATATTTGGGACGCAGGAAATACAAATAGTAAAAAAGGAGTATTTAATAGTAACAAACAAAAAAAAAGCCTACGTGAGGCCAAAAAGACTCCTGTATCAGCAGAATGCTGCGATATTTAAAAAAAAACGAGTGTGCTTATGACCATACGACTGAAGTGAAACTTCAAACGTATCTGGATATGAGAGGAAGAGAGAAAGAAAATGTGCGCGCGCACTGCTTTCTCTTGCTTATATCCCCCACTCAACTCCCGTTCGCCTCGCCCGATCACACTTTTCGTAACGCTTGCGTCACGAGTTCGCCAGCTTACTCCCCAAGTCAAGCGTGCGTAAAGAAGTTTCACTTTAAAATAAATACCGCAGTGCTAGTATTCTGATAGGGCCCGTTAAGTACATTTCCTTACTTTCCAAATCAAATTACCATCTCCAAACTTGTCAAAACTTAACATTAATCTCTTACACGAGAGCTTAAGATTTATTAAACCGATCTATAAAATAAAATCATCCTGCAGCAAAACCTGTTGCGAATCAAAAGTCTCACTAGCGCCATCTAGCGCATCATACTAGCGCCGTCTCAGACAGACTTAAGGTAGTCCTTATCGGGTATCAGTTGTGATCCTGTTCCTGCGCATCTATCGGGACATTCCTGACGTATCTACATCCTCTGTGACAGCTGTGCAGGCTTGTATTATATCCTGTGTGGTTCAGGTATTAGGAGAAAGCGGTAAACGAAGTTTTATTGACTGCTATTAGGGCTTTTGCTTCAAGGAATTTATATAATTTTGGGACATTTGTATTGATTTTCCTTAAGTTTGCCGTATGTATTCGATCCTTATCAGCGACACTATTATAGTAGTGATAGTAACTGGGTTGTGGAGGTCAGATAGGGAGTCGTTCCATGTAACATACTGGTATTCAGCTGCATCCGGTTAGACTAGAAGCCGACCCCAACATAGTTGGGAAAAGGCAAGACAGATGATGATGAGGTAGTAAGTAACATAAGAAAAATAAAAAAGTATTTTTGTTAAAAATCAGCTCTTTCCTTTAGTTTGCCATATGTGCCATATGTCATTACTTCCCAGAATTTAATCCTTATTAGGAACACTATCGAATGGTGTAATAATACAGTGTGTTTTTTCTTTTCAAAATCAACGGGTTCGATTCCTGGCTAGAAATATTGATTTTTTTAAAATCCAATGATGCAGTTTTAGTTTTCATCAAAATCGAGTCCGCGACTGCTTTGAATACTTTTCGCTGTTCCTCATAGTTTAGTATTGGCCATCCACGCCCACTTGGAAAATTCACCCTGTATACCTAACCCTTTATCTCAGCAAAACGCTCCCGCTTATAACTTGCGTCTTACAAAAACAAATTTATTAAATCAGTTGCATACTGTATAAAACTACGTTAAGGCGATTATAGCCTCGAATGTCCTTGAGCGTTTGGGCGGAGCATAGGCGAACCCAGTGCCTCACCCCGCGCGCCCGCTTACCTCCCCAATGTCCAAGAGTGTCGTACTCGTACGTAGCGCATGCAGATGCGGCGTGGGATGCATTTTGTCTTAGGCAGTTTTATGATGCTACCTACTTACTGAGTGTAGATGGATCGAGAATACGTACAATATTTATGTTGTGAGTATGAATGCTATTGTACTTACAGTAAAAATACTGCTTTCTTAGAGACAAATAAAAAATAATAATAATATCAATAAAAAACGTTTATTCAGTATACAGTTCGTTTTTTCACGTATACAGATTATAAAAAAATACAATTATGAAAAAAAAAAACTTACTTATGACTAATACCGCTTTTAACAGTGGTAGTTTTTAGGGTTCCGTACCCAAAGGGTAAAAACGGGACCTTATTACTAAGACTCCTCTGTCCGTCTGTCTGTCTGTCACCGGGCTGTATCTCACGAACCGTGATTGCCAGAAGAATACCATTATTATAGTTACAAACTCAAATGGGTCCCGCCTGCTTCCAAATTTTATTTTATTTAAAATGGGCTTGTTTTTAGCTTTTCAGTTAGTTTTAGTATAAGGTTGCAGTCGGGTTTTGTAGTTTTTTTATTTCCTGCTTTTTAGTTTACAAATGTGAAAGATTTCGCTGACGATTTAGTTCTTGGTAGGTGTTTTTTACGATTTGTCACTTTGAATTAGTTTTTACCATATTATAAATTGTATATATTTTTGTAATCACCTTTTAAAACCTTTTATTTTGATACCCCACTCGATAGGTTATGAGAAAAAAAAAGACGGGTTGCACTCCGGGAGTGCCGGCAGAAGTGAAAACTTGAATATTAACGTTGAAATAAATCAATTATTAATCGAATTAATATAACTCATTTTTTTCACTATTTCTGCGTCACTTTTTTCATTAATAGATGCACTTTGTTCAATTTCCATATTTTAAGCACTATACGAGTAAACACGAATTTTACGAATACACAGCAGTGTAGGTACTATACAGACGGTCGAGCCATCAGCTGTCCATCCATCCATCCGTACATCCACACCCACACACACACCCACACACACCCCCACACCCACACCCACACACACGCCCACACCCACACCCTCACACCCACACCCACACCCACAGCCACACACACACCCACACCCACACCCACACCCATACCCACACCCATACTCACACCCACATCCACACACACACCCCACACCCACACCCACACCCACATCCACACCCACACCCACACCCATCCATCCATCCATCCATCCATCCATCCATCCATTGTCGTGTGTCACTTGGTTCACTTCGGTTGGCGCCGCCGTAGAAAGAGAGGGGGATACTTAGTAGTTAGGAGTAGTAGTTCTCCCCTGTGAAATCTCTCCTGACGGTCACGTGTCCTGACGCGACCATTGTTTTCAATACATAGCTGGATTCGACGTCTCAAGGATTGTACTGCCATTCAGCATTACAATATTAGTGATTCCATTAGAATATTTTCCAAAGATCGTAAAAGAAATTTGAATTTGGAACATAATGTTGTGAAGGTGACTGCGCTGCGGGTGTGTTAGTAAAATAAAAATATTGAGCATCATTTCGAACAAGGTACGTAATCGAGGTATGAATACTTTAAAATAAGAAGCAGTTTATTAAGATTCAACATTTTCCTTAAGTTTGCCGTATATCATTACTTCCCAGAATTTGATCCTTATTAGGGACACTATCGAATGGTGTAATAATACAGTGTGTGTTTTTTTTTCAAAATCAACAGGTTCGATTCCTGGCTAGAAATATTGATTTTTCAAAAATCCAATGATTCAGTTTTAGTTTTCATCAAAATCGAGCCCGCGACTCCTTTGAGTATTTTTCGCTATTCCTCATAGTATAGAATTTGGCCATCCACGCCCACTTGAAAAATTCACCCTGTATATTATATACTCTCGAAAAACATAACCCTTCTTCTGGCTATCACGGTTCGTGAGATACAGCCTGGTGACAGACAGACAGACGGAGAGAGGACTCTTAGTAATAAGGTCCCGTTTTTACCCTTTGGGTACGGAACCCTAAAAACTACCACTGTTAAGAGCGGTATTAGTCATAAGTTAGTTTTAATTATTTTTTTTTTGTAATTGTATTTTTTATAGTTTGTATATGTGAATAAACGATCTGTATACTGAATAAACGTGTTTTATTGATATTATTATTATATTATATTAGTATTCAATAGACAATAATATATCGTCCACTCGCAAACAAACTATCACTACTACTAATACTATCGACGTCCAAGCGTAAACGAACAGTCCGAGTGTACTATCTGCGCTATTTAGTCTTTGCTACAAAAATGCAGATCGGAGCGAGCCGACATGCGACACAACCTCCCCGTGCGAACGCTACAGCGAGACTGACCGGGCGGCTGCTGCCCGCGCCCGTATAGGTAAAACCATGGTGTTACTCATTTTTTCCCACTTAAATAATAATTATTAAAAAAAACAAACTTAATTTTTATAAACCATTAAATTTGCTATAATTTGGTGAAAGAATCATCAAAATCGCTTCAGGCGTTTGGAAGTAGAAAGAAAATTCTTGCGTAAAATAAGAGGATGGATATGATTTTTTATTGTTAAAACTAACAGTAATATTAAAAAAATCAAACTTAAATTATGTTTGTAAACATATGTCACATATCATATATTTTTTTTTATATATTTGGGCTATCCATTTGGGAGAAGTAGGCCTTCAAAGAGAGGTCTACTTTGAAGTTTGGCGTAACCATTCGCCTTAATATGACACGGTGTACTGCACATCCGCTAGGAGTTATAAGCTTGCTTGTAAATGTAAGTGCATGTGTTATGTATGTGCATACATAGGTACGTACTTCTCCGCAACCTTCTAGAACTGATGATAACCGATATTTCATATTTTCAAAAACAATGTTTACAGATTATCTTCGGAATTATAGAATGGAACACTTCTTATTTTTATTTATTTTTTTATTGCTGAATAGGCCCGCTCTTGACCTCGATCACGCCTGATGGAAAACGACGGATAACGACGACGACTATTTTTTATTTTATTTTATTTATTTGGGAATATAAACGGTTACACATTACAAAATTACATAAAATATAAGTTACAGAGTAAGTAAATGTATAACACACGACATTTTCCACATACTCGTATTATAAAGAGCGATGTGCGCTTACAGTGTGATAGTTAAAATAAAATTACGTAAGTGTTAAACTTAACACTAAACAGACATGCAAAATAAAAAATGGTCTATGATAGAACGAGCGTGCCCAGAAGATGCCTAAGGCACTGGAACTCCCACGCGTCGACGAAACACAGCAGGCTGCTTGACGCTGGACTCCGGTGAGAGGGTGGTCGCAAACACACACACTTCGACGGAAGTCAGCAAATCTCGATTACTGCCATAGCGTGATACAGGGTGACAAGGATATCGACACGTAACGAGTTACCAACTTACCATGGATTGGAAATTTGGAACCCAAAAAACAACAACTCTTTAGCTTTATTATTAATAGGTCTAGGTACCCGTGAGCAAGCGTGGTACTGGTAATCAATGCCCGCGCCGTCACTGTATGAGATGAGGCCCAGTACATTATTCTGAAGCCACTGCGTTGAAATTTTGCTGTTCCATAAATTTTGACCGCGTAGGTTTCGCACTTTCTATGAAACATGTTTTGTTTTTGAACCGCCGAAAAATTTCTACGCTAGGGGGTCTAGAATCGTGTGTTAAATTCATGTTTACAGTTTGCACTGAAAAAACAAAAATAATTATCTAAGCATATTTATGATAATATAATAATAATAGCCTCCCGACAAATTTCGGTCGCGGTGGCCAATCTCAAAGGAGATTAAGCAGCACCCTAATTGCGTAACACACTATCAATCGGAATCTGAATAATTTTGAAACAAATTGCTAATCCATTACTTCATAAGTTCGAAAAATTGGTCTGATCAATACGTAAATGAATTTTGTTGAACTGTCAAAATGAAACCGATTCTGATTGATAATGTGTTACGCAATTGCCCCACAGGTTCGCAAATATTATAGTGCACAAGTGTGAGCGTAAACACAGGTGCACTCTCTGTTCCTTTACTCTCATAGTCCGATGGGACGGCAATCCGACACGACCGGGGAGAGATCGCAGGACCAACGGCTTTACGTGCTTTTCGAGGCACGGGGGTATTAAACCGCAAACTTTCAAACTCCGGACTGTTACTAAGAATTTTTTTTCATCTTTTAGAATGTTTATCAAGGAATTCAGCTCTCCGAGGTCTTTAACACAAAAAATACAAAATCTTAACCAAGGGATACTAAAATGGATTAACCGGACAGCATATACGTAGACCTATAAATAGTAGCATCGCGCCACATCACAAGGGACGGGAATTAAGTTAAAAATCACGGACCGCCGCCCCAGGCTAAACCTGCTTAATTAATAAAGTGGTTATTTTGAGAAACGATAAAAGTTTTTTTTTTTTGGGAGACTAGGTAAGGCTTAGGGGCCATACCTCACCGGGACGCCATGGCGACGTCACCAGGTAGCACTGCCAACTAAATGTATACAGCTATAGTATAGTGGGTAGCTCACCTGGCGTCCGCATGGTCACGCAGCCATTTTGATGGTGACGCGACGTGAGGTATGACTCTTATGCAAGCACAGCTTCGAAGAGCTGACGGCAGAATTTCGTAGTTTTTTAAGTAAACAGGAAGCAGGCCAAGGTTTATGCCAAGTGTATAATGAGGAATATGCCTCTATTCAGCTACGCCTCCGTGGACACTCGGCCTGATAACCAAAACTTCAAGATTTAAAATAATGCTTAGTTCACTAAAAAATACTAAAATATCTGTGACTCTATGACTCGTGGCCTAGTAACAATCGCTGCACGGGTCGATCGAAAGTATAGCTATGCTTACCGAGGTTGGTTCATGGATGGGTAGCCTCTGTGTCTCGGAAAGCACGTTGAGCCATTGGGCCGGGCTGTCATTTGTAGATCTTTGACAGTCGTTTTGGGTAATCAAGTCTGACAACCAGTTTAACCAAGGGGTATCGTGTAACCCAGTAACAGAGTTGTGAAGGTCAGATAGGCAGTGCATGCAAAAAGCCGACGTCAACATAGTTGGGAAAAGGTTTGGCAGATCTTGATGCTCTGACTTCAGGCAGTCTCAATCCTCCAACACACAATCCGATGTTTGTCTACTTATTACAGAAATTTGATTATCTAATAGGCTATATTACTATTTACCTGTTTTTTTTACTTATTTACGTTGTTGAGCAGATCAATTTTTCGAACATACGAAGCAATGGATTAGCAATATCCTCCAAAATGATTTAGTTTAGACATGATTACGCAATATTGATTTATTTATATATTTACATAATTTAAAAAGGTAACAATCTTAAAATAATAATATGTACAATTATATAAAAAGGGAGGGAAAATAATCAAAGGGCATCAAAAAATTCGTCCGCATCACTGTCAACAGGAAACGTGCCCAAACGGCTGGCAGCATTGCCACGTTGTATGGCAATGCTGATGCTCTGGTCACGCGAAGAGTCGACCAACCGCTTGGCGATGTCTTGAAATACTAAGTGGACACTCGGGCCCCATGGCCCTAGTGTTTCAACCCCAAACGGCTCAAATAACCCGTCTGCCTTCAAATCAAGAGTGAACAGGCATCTTCTGGGCACGCTCGTTCCATCATAGACCTCATCTATCGCTTTCCATCAGGCGTGATCGGGGTCAAGAGTGCGCCCATTTAGGAAAAAAAAAAAAAAATATGTTCCAAAGAGATTGGAGTATTTGCGCCGTTTGAGGTTTTACGCAATTAAATTAAATGTGGTGCTGGTGTAGGTTTTCTGTAAGAATTTAAATCTAGACGAAACATTTAACCTTTCATATCGTTTTAATATCGTCGCTCTCCATCCGTACTTTAACTCGCCGTTCAAAAAGGACTTTTACTTTTTTGTTTGCAGTTCTCGTTAAAATAATTTACATGCAAATACGCGTCGGCTACCGTATGATCGCTGATTCGTCTCGCACTCCCGTATTATCATACCACCGGGCTTTTGAAGGCCAAACTAATTGATTTCTTAATAAAAAACAACGGTTAATTAATTCAACATTTGATTATTGATGAAGATGTGATGGGATTTTATGGTTTTTCGTTTATAAAAATAATGGGGCTTAAAGAGTCTCTAATGTATTCATTTCATTTTGTTGAAGGCAAAGATTCGTCATCAACAAATCTGGTATTAAGTAAGATGGAGTTGGCAGTGCGCAACTGGTAATATAAATGGATATTTAGGTACAGGATATGATTTTTTTACTTACTAGAAAGTGACCACTGTTGTAACGGCTAGTATATGGAAGAGGAAGACTGCGCTGACCCCATATAATATTGGAATGATGACTTGAAAGAGCTTGGCAGTTGAGAGCCTATGTCATGCTTACTTAAATGTCTCACTGATGGTGGCGCTTGTGTTGGAATATTTATTTAGTTCCCTTGAAAATGGTTGAGCTGGATGGTGCTGATCCACGCGTCATATTCGTGAACGGGCGCCCTCGGTTAAGACTGGTCCTAATTTTAATCTTATATTTCGAATTGTTCCTTCATTTTTTTTTTACAACAAGAATAATGTTACCAATATTTGGTAATATATTGATTTCAAAGCGTACCTATCCTTGTAGTTTCTTGCCTGTTCTTCTCTATATAGGTATACATACGTATAATAGATCTACGTTTTGGAATGGGCAACTAGCTTCAACATTCTGACTAACTGACCGACACATTGCCAATCCAGAAGTTGAGTTTAAGGGTAGGAGGAGGATTATGATAACGATCGAGGCAATGATTTTTTGTCGCACTTTAAAATCCTGTAGGTTTAAAGAATACAGTATACAAACAAGAGTGGAGCCATCTAACGGGAAGTCAGAGTGTGATGACCGTGCCATTGTCTGTCTTTGGACATAAGAATACTATACTTAATATTTTTGGGATGCATGATTCTTCATGCCTCCTCGTGTAGCGTAGTTTGTTCCGCCAGTTACTCAACTGAACACTCGCGCTCGGCGCATCCTTGACAGTCACACCCGACATCTTATTTGACTAGCCAATTCTTCCCTTGCGGTGGTATGGCTAACGCCCGCCTGGTTTGCGACCAAAAGGAGTCCGGCGTCAAGCAGCCTGCTGTGTTTCGTCGCTGCGTGGAAGTTCCAGTGCGTAAGCGCTCCTGCACACGATGCCGTCACCGCGCCGTCGCCGCGCCGCCGCGCTATTACACTGTAGATACGAGTCGCGCGAAGCCCGCCACCGCGCCGCCGCCGCCGCGCCGCCGCCGCCGCGCCGCCACCGCGCGCGTTCACCTCCCTGTCTGTTTGATTCAGTCGCGGCGGCGCGGCGACGGCGCGGTGACGGCATCGTGTGCAGGAGCGCTAAGGCATCTTCTGGGCACGCTCATTCCATCATAGACCTCATCCACCGCTTTCCATCAGATGTGATCGAGGTCAAAAGCGGGCCCATTAAGCAATAAAAAATATAATAAAATAAATTAATATTTATTACGGCGAGTCTTTGGTCAACTGGACCCACTCGAACTGGACCCGCGAATCATATTTAGATCAACATACAATCTGACACTGATCTACAAATTGCAGAAAACGTAAGAAAATTCGAATTTCGCGGACTAACTTGACGCTTTTGCCTGAAGCCACTTCAATTGAGTTTTAAGTAAGAACTAACATAACTTACTACCCAACAGCTACTGCAATACAAGTCAACCGCATAATTTGTTTCCTACTTGTCGGACCAACATGGTCATGATTATACTAATTCTAAGATAATGTCAGACAATTAGAATGTCAATGCGAATATTATACTAACGACAGCTACGAGTACCTATATAGAAGATTGACATACTAATCTTTCTTTAACTATTTCGTAATTACATCGCCCGTGGCAAATATCAATTTATATCGGTAGTTCGGACAAAGCCTGGAGGTTTATATTAATCAAACTACATATTTAGTTCAATTAATGAGTTGAATGAGAGAGCGATTCAATTAACAATCGTCAAGCAATTGAAGAGCGGAATTACTAAAGTCTGTTTCAAAAGTATTTAGTGAAAATGTAAACAAAAGAATTAGTAGGTAAACGTACTTGTGTGCTAATTTTTTGTGCCTTTACAAATTGGATTTGAATTTTATTGAATACTTAAACCTGAAATTCTAATTTTATATCACCATTAATTTAACATATTTTTTTTAAATTTCAATTTTCATCGATTATTTTTCACTTCCAATTTAATAATGTTATTGTGAACAGCAGTGGCATATTGGCCTCGGCTTACGAATTGTAGATCGTAAGTTCCCAAGCAGCTTAACTGCTTAACTTTCTGTTATGTATTCCAGCACCACTGCTCTCAAAATGGTTAAAGAAAACATCGTCAGGAAACCAGAATAACCAAGTAAAAATTCGAAGACGTGACATCCACAAACCCACACACACGATTGTGGCCCACTCCCTCTGAAAGAGAAGAGCCCTGTGTCCCAGCGATGAGATATTATAGGCTGATTATGCATTCAAACTATAGATGGGCAATCCACCGGGTCTAAACCCGGTGCTTTTGGTAAACACCCGATAAGCACCCAATTTTCTGGGTGTTTATGGATGTTTACGGGTGTTTATCAAAAGCGCCGGGTTTAAATCGGGTGGATTGCCCATCTATAATTCAAACGAAAATTGTAGAAAATGTGAGATATAAAGTTGAAACCTTCTAAATTGAGGTGAACGTTTTATTACTTCCCTTTTTTGTTTACAATTTCATCTGACACTTTTAGAACAGACCATACAGATTGAAATTAAGCGAAACTAATGGGATAAGTCAGATGGCAAGTAATCATAGTCTTTATAATTGGAGTGAGTTCCAATTCTCAGTGTCAAGGCTACCAGAGTACCGGGATTAATGAAGCTTTGATGTCGATAAGTGAACAGTTCATAATTGAGCATAGAATCACTTTGTTTTCTGACCGCCAGAAATACTTTTTAGAACAGCACCCTAATTGCAAAACATACTTTCAATCACAATCTGAATAATTTTGAAAGATATTGCTAATCCATTGCTGCTTATGTTCGAAAAAAAGTGTCTTCTCGACAACGTAAATAACGCAATGAATGTTGTTGAACTGTAAAAATTAAAGCCATTGCTACTGTTAGTGTGTTATGGAATTACCCCGCAGGATTAAAGTTAAGTCACAGTATAAATATGTTAAGTTATAGCGGAAATCCACGACAGTAATAGGTACCTATGTTTGGCAAAAATATTTAGGTAATCTGCAAATTCTGCATTCGCGATTTGTTTGCCAAAAATGTAAACAAATATGAGTTTATGGAAAAATAATTTTGAATCTTACATAATAAAGTTCAACTTACGTTACAACTTCAAAAAAAAAATTATAACTTTTTCAATAGTGCTAGTCACTCTGAAATCAACTTAATTACATTTAAAATAAAGTTGATATAATTTCTTTAACTTAAAATAATATTAATTTGAAACATATGTTTGAATAGACTTTAGGTAGGTAGTTTTAATTCGGCAAAAACTAGATCCAGTGTTAGATGCAGAAGTGTTTTTGCGTAATTACATTTGACTTTTAGGTTTAAAGTTGGTAACAAGTAGGTATCACAAAAATCAAAGCTAAGTAAATAAAATTAACGTAGTTTCTAACAGAAAGCATTAAAATTAAGACCAGAAATGTTAAATCCTGCAAGGTCGCCTAAAAGCCTTCCTTATAGCAAATAATTTAATCCGTTTACAATAGGCTCACTGATTGATCGTGTAATATATTCAGGTTTATACCACAGCATTGTACCTACCCCACAACAAGTAGAGCGTTAAAGTGATCGTACCGCCCACGTCAGTAGTGACGTCAAGGTCATTGTCGCACGTTCACTTTTGTCGTGCGTGTGCGCATACATGCAGGTGCTTTGATTTGTCAACTGTGCAGCGGCCTTCCGATACTTAGTTATTTATGTATGGATCAGAGAAACAGTACCTATCATAAAAATTCCGGCTAAAATTAAAAGCTGTATAAATTTTGCAAATCTAATTATCTATATATAAATAAAAACAAAAGGCCTGACTGACTGACTGACTCATCAACGCCCAGCCCAAACCCTTAGACCTAGAAAGCTGAAATTTTACACGGTGGTTCCCTTTATAATGTAGGCAAGGAATAAGAAAGGGTTTTTCGAAATTCAACCCCTAAGGGAGTCAAATAGGGGATGAAAGTTTGTATGAAAGTCCCTCAGTTTTAAAGTTAGGATCTTCAAATTTTGTGTTTAGGCTGACAATTGAAAATTAATTTATACGTGTTTCAGCGTTTTTGATAATTTCACCCCCAAAGGGCTAAAAAGGGGGATGAAGTTGTGTATGAAAGTCAGTCAGATTAAAAGTTACGATCTTCAAATTTTGTGTTTAGGCTGACGATTGAAAATTAATTTATACGTGTCTCAGCGTTTTTGATAATTTCACCCCCAAAGGGGGATGAACGACCTGACTGAGATATCAACGGACAGCCTAAACCGCTGGACCTAGGGACATGAATTTTGGAGGGTGTGTTCTTTGTGAAGAGTAGGTATCCAGTAAGAAGGGGTTTTTGGAAATTCAACCTTTAAGGGGGTGAAAAGGGGGGGATTTCGTTTGTATGAAAAGTCTTATTCCTTGAGTTAATAACCTTGAAACTTTGCAAGAATACCTATCTAAGTAATAAACGAAGTTTGTCATTTTTACCCGACTGCGCGACGCAAAGGAGTGGTAATGTGTTTATCAGCCTATGTATGTATGTATGTATGTATGTATGTATGTATGTATGTATGTAAGTATGTATGTATGTATGTTTGTATGTTCCTTTGAAGCACTATACAGACCAAACGCCTGGGCCGATTTTTATGATTTACACGTCAATCGATTCCTCTTAGTCCGGCGAGTGTCACTAAAGACATGACGTTAATGAAAATTCAATATGGCGACTACTAGACGCCATATTGTGAAAATGAAAAAAATGAAAGTCAAGAAACTATGTCAAGTGGGGTATCGTTGGATAGGTCTTTCAAAAATATCAGTGGTTTGGGAAGACCGTTTTTTGATTAGGTAAACCGTTCGTGACTTATCAAGCTTTAAAGTACCAATTTTCGTTAGAATCAAGTGTCCCCCCCTCTACCAACTAAACGCGGCAGTAGTACCTATATATTACGAAGTTTAAAGGGAAACTATCACACTTAAGTGGGATTTACAACTCATAACTAAAAAGAATAAAATAAAAAAATTAAATTTAAAAATCAAAAAACCCGACTGCGGTAAAAAACTTAAGTTAAAAAAAACTGAAAAGCTAAAAACAAGACCATTTTAAATTAAATAAAAGTTGGAAGCAGGCGGGACCCATACCATTTTTCTATTTTCAAACTCAAATGGGTCCCGCCTGCTTCCAACTTTTATTTAATTTAAAATGGTCTTGTTTTTAGCTTTTCAGTTTTTTTTAACTTAAGTTTTTTACCGCAGTCGGGTTTTTTGATTTTTAAATTTTTTTTTTCGTTTTTCTAAAGAGGTATTGGGGGGTGTCATAATTTGTATGGAAGAATTTTAACGCGCTATCCGAGTAACTCGAAACTCAGTATTTATACTAGGGACTAAAAATAAAGAATAACGTGTGTCAGGGTTTTTCCAAAATCTACCCCTAACTGTGTGAAAAGGGGTAGTTAATTTTACAGGGGAGGATTTTACTGCATGGTTTGATTAATTCGAAAAATTGGTACAAAAAATCTTTGAGTCAAGTAAAGAACACATCCCAAACGATTTTACGAAATTCCACCCCTGTGGGGGTTAAAAGCGGTGATACAGTTTATATGAAAAATCTTGTTTATTTGTTTAATAAACATGAAACTTGGCAATATTTGGGTCAGTAAATAAGAAAGATTGTCACTTTTAGTTTGAAAAAAACCCCTTACAGATGATTTAGGGGGTGACAAAGTTGATAGGTTAGAAAAATGTGTAACCCGCTGTCGGATTAACTCGAAACTCGGTACTACTAAAACAAAAAATAAAACAAGTAGGTATGAGTTTTAGGGTTTTTCAAAAGTCGTCTCCTACCAAGGTGGGAAATGGCAAGTAATAAAGTTTAAGGGAAGGATATTACTGCTTGCATCCATTAACTCGAAAATGGGTATGGTCTTTGAGTCAAGTTATGAAAAAATCACGAACGATTTTTCAAAATTCACCCCTGTGGGGGTGAAAAGCGGGGATACAGTTTATTTGAAAAATCTGATTCCTTTAATCTATAAACTAAATAATTGGCCCGAATACTTATTTATCTAAATAAATGATAAAGATCATACTACATACATTTCGAAATTTTTAGAGGAAAGTTCGAATTTTACGCGGACGAAGTCGCGGGCAGAAGCTAGTATATTATAAAGAGAAAATATTTGATTTTGTGTGTTTGTTTGTAAAGCGTGCTTTCACGCTAAAACGGCTGAACGGATGTGGATAAAAAGCACATCGGTACACAATGACCTGGATTAGGACATAGGATACTTTTTATCCCGATATTCTCACGGGATCGAGACTGGGTGAAACCGCGGGGCGAAACTAGTGGGTAATGAAACGATGGTTCATCATGGTGGCACACTTTTAAAGTAAAGTAAAATATACGAACTTGCTTAACTTGTTTATATGTAGGTACACGGTCTTTTGATAATCAGTTGTTTTGGGCTTTTCAGATAAATGTTTGAAAATCATGTTTGCAAAATTCCTTGATGTCTTCCAGTTTCAACATCAGTGACTCTAAAAAATGAAAATTATCACATGATAATATTTGGTGCTGAATCGCTTATCCCATAGATATCAGAAGACGAAGCAACGTGAAGTGGAATCCAGACTTGCTGAATTATGGCTGATCACATAACGATGATATCAATTTAACCTAATACATGCGTCATGTTCGTGAACGGGCTTATTTTAATTTAATACTTAGGTTGCTTTTTTTGTCGTCTTTCATTATGAACGCTTTTATCGTTCTGCATCGTTCTCACATGTATAATTTTTAACATGAATGATGTGACCAAAACTTTGTAACCATATTAGAGTGTCCATGGAGTTTCTTGCCCGTTCTTCTCCATAGGTACCTACGCTTTGGAATGGGCAACTAGCTTCATCTTTCTGACTGACCGACTCCTTGACAATTCAAAAGTGCCTGTAATTGGTTTAATTGAAATAAATGCTTTGAGTTTGAGTTTGATTTTATCATCATCATAGTAATTCGTAGCATCCGAAAAATTAAAGTAATAATATTTCCGTCATCTCAAATATGTCACAAACCACACGAAACTATTTCAACCATGTCCCATACCGTTCCGTCTCTAACCGCCAACAAAGACAACAAAATTATTAATTAACAGTAACTATTAAACACGTATCAATTCCAAGATCTACGAAATACTTCTGACAGCCATCTTTTAATTACGACCGTGTCATGATTGCATCGTGGGAACATTGGTACTTGAAACTTTTAACTCGTCAGCAATGCGCGCAATCTGGGATTCTTAAGTAATTATTACATTAATTAAAGTTATGGGATCATTGTGTTGTGTTTCTGTGTGACCTTGGGGGTGTTGGGCTTGCCCCCTTTTTCTCTTTACATATCTGTAATAATGTGATGTGATCTTTGGTGCAGAAGTTACGGCTATTATTCTGTGAGTGATGGGGTCATCCCACTAGGAGAATCCAGCATCCGTTTTACGTAACACATTCAGAATGAAAATCCCTTCGCAATTTTTTGCTTTGCGATCTTTTGATGTCCAACTTGATAGTAAGCTTATCTTTGACTCTCACATTGCCACTATGACCAACAAGGCATTTCGCATGTTGGGATTCGTACTAAGAGTTGGTAAGGATTTCAAACATAAGTCAACATTGATACTTCTATATAAAACACTTGTAAGGTCGATTCTTGAATATGCTTCAGCGGCGTGGAATCCCCAGTATGCAGTTTATATATGTAGAATAAATCCAAAAAGTGCAAAATAAATTTACTAAGCACTTGAATTGGCGATTTAACTTTGGAACTGATCATTTACTAAGGCTTCAGAAACTGGAGGAACGTCGTGCAGAGCGAGATCTAGTTTATATATATAAAATTATTAGAGGCCAATTGGACTCCCCTTATCTTCTCAGCAAAATAAGTTTTGGATGTCTACGGTTAAATGCACGCAAAAGAAGTCTTTTCCAAATTGGTTTCTCCCGAACCAATTATGGCAAGAATACTTTTATTAAAAGAGCATGTCGTCTGTACAACGGCACGATTTCATTAAAAGCAAATCAAGGTTTAGATATTTTTCACCTTTCTCTACCCAAATTCAAATTTAGTATTAGAAATATTTTGGCATCGAAATTTAAATAATAATAATATTATATGTTAATATTAAATTGTTAACTTTGTAAACTTTAACGGTGTGAATTTCTGGTTGTTGTTACATTTAGTCACTTATAATTTACTTGTATAATAATCTGTGGAAACTGTTTCTGGATTGTGATGAACTAATTGTATATTTACTTATGTTTGTTATTGCATCTGTTTGTTTCCCAAATAAAAAAATAAAAATGTCGAGCAGACAGGTTTTTGACTCCACAACTAAATCTAATTCTTCATAAAGGGATTTAGTTGTGAAGTTATAAAATTAGAGGGATTTTTATTCTTAGTGCATTATGAAATTAGGGGTGCTTGACTCCTTCAAACGTAAAACTTGAAATACACCTACAGGTGTAGGTACTATAAATCTCCTCTGCCTAACCCTTTGGTAGCTACAGGCGTGATTTTATGATATAATGTTCAATCCGAAAGACCAAATATCAAAAACAGTAACAAAACAAAA
This sequence comes from Amphipoea oculea, assembly GCA_945859645.1. Classification (NCBI taxonomy): domain Eukaryota; kingdom Metazoa; phylum Arthropoda; class Insecta; order Lepidoptera; family Noctuidae; genus Amphipoea; species Amphipoea oculea. The sequence continues at coordinate 18,075,728 of OX243883.1, forward strand.
GAAATTCCAACAGAAAATTATATAAAAAACACAATTTCATTACCGTTATAAGACTCTTGTTGCAAGTATTCTTTTTGATCAAAAGTATCATGTCATTTGCAAACAAATCCAGCATACGAATGATTATTAGCACTGAATATTTTTTTATATCTGAAGGAAGTCCACCCTCACCAACTAAATCGACTGCCATAGCCAACAACGGGAAGAAAAATCTACAGAACCAACCTACACCCAGTTCCTTCATTAAGCATACAGCTGCAGCCACAGTCATAGATATTAAGACATCCAACATTGTGACTCCATAGTCTCAATCATAAGTTTCCCGTTAATCCTGTATCGGAAGCCATGTTAGTGCTGACCATTAATATAGATCCTACGACTCTCTGGGTGGCGCCGCCCGATCAGATGTAGACGCGAAAATTCTTAAGTTGTTTTCCAATGGTAACGGATGTTGGGTGAATGATGATATTTATTATATATCGTCATTAACAGAGATAACATCATGGTTTGGTATGATGGATATGGGGGTGTATTAGTACTTGTAGTACCAACTCAATACTGTAAAGTGACCGAAATGCCACACAGAAATCGATGCTAGTGTCGATGGTACTCTTCCTCGTTGTTTTTTATACAGGTGATTTTTTTTTACCGGTTCCAAATTTTTACAGGATGTTCTACCTATTAGTATTAACAACTTTCACTTTGGAACCAACTCTGAAATCACGAAAAAAAAATCAGCTGTTTAATACAAAAGTTCAATAAGTAGGTACCTACTTGACCAAAGTGTATGAAACAGCAGATTTTTTTTTTTGTGATTTCAGATTTGGTCCCATAGTGAAAGTGGAACCGGTAAAAAAAATCATCCGATATTTTTTGAGCCCAGTAGATGACCGAAAGAACCGCGAATAATAAGGTCAAAAGCGTACAGGGACAGTCTTAATCCATATTAATATGATTTCTATAGGTAAAATACATACACACATAAACTCATGCCTTTCCTCAAAGGCCGAAACTACAGAAAGCCACCTACTACAATCCTTAAAATCAAAATCAAAATCAAAAGGATTTGGAAGGCCTCCCACAAGGTGGACCGATGACGTTGTGAAGGCCGCAGGAATCCGTTAATTGGATGCGAGAAGCACAGAACAGCGGGGCAATTATGTAACACATTATAAATCGAAATCGGTTTCATTTTGATAGTTCAACAACATTCATTGCGTTATTTACGTGTTGAGCAGACAAATTTTTCGAACTTATGAAGCAACCCAACTAGCACAAACTGCTGCTTAAGAGCTTTGGAGCTAATCCGATTATTCCCAAAGGCGCCAAGCTCTAGCGCCAGAGCGTGCACTGCAGACCTTATGCAGCTGCTTTGGAGCCAAAGGGGCACAACTTTTTGCAATCTATAGTTCCATTAGAACTTCATAATAGTGGCATAAAAGCGCTACATGAGCTACAGCTAATAATTAACACCACACTAAAGCTCTTGTGGCGCTTATTGATTGAATGAATGACAGGTTTAACTGAACGAATAAAGGATCACTGATCATTCACCTTGTCTCTCATTTATTAAATACATTTGTTGTTCCTGAGTCAGACATTACTGAATACAAATAAATAATAAGTGAAGTATACTGTCTTTGAGCTATATTTTGTATTGTATGCAAGTGGCTACAAACGCAGATCAGTTTATCGTGCATATAGTTGATATTATTGGAGTATTTTTAACGCGCCTCATTAATTACCTCAGAATATCGTAAAATATGTAAAATATTATTATATAAATATTATAATATCACATACCTACACGATATTGAAATTACATACTTGACTACATTTGTATTTAGTAAGTTGCTGGTTCTATATTTAGTTATATTTTACTACAAATTGCGATAAAAACCTATAAATTTCTCAAGTAATGACACATATTTGTCTTGTAAACATGTCGTCTATGAGAAGCAGCTTTAACTTGCAACTTCAACCTTAATACTTCCTCTCTGCGCGTCAAAGCGCTAAGTTTCACTCTTCTGAACGTCCAAGTAATACCTGTACCACTAATGCAGTTCAAGTCTTTACAATCACTTTTATTTCGTACTTACTGCAGATATCGAACCACACTAATAGTTATTTGTGTAGAGATCCGTAGAACTCGTTGAAAACCCTAAAATACGATGATAATTTGTAGCTGCTTCTATATTTTTCGCTCTTTCAATTGTTTAACACTTACTATGTCTTACCATGTTTTCAGAATGCCTTTCTAAATAATTCAAACTTATAATGAACAACAAAATAAACAAGAACTTTGCATCTGTCCATCTAAGTGGGAAAAACATGGAGTGTTACACTGGCCGAACAAAAAAAGTAAAAAATTATGTGAAATAGAAGATTCGACTCCTGCTGCTAGTATTCACCTGGATCGACGAAGTTTATTGTAATTTCTCTTGGTGTACCAAGTAGTGAGCGTGGATCTTTAGGCATAGCGTTAGGAGTAATTTGGTTTAAAATTTGAAATAAGTCTTTTAAAGCCACTTGACTACATTTGTGTTTCAGCGCCCAAATTCGTATTTGCTCGCGATAGATCCATTTTATTTCACATTCGACATACTCTAGTTTATATTCAGTTTCGCTATCCGAGTTCAGTCTACAAAAAAGAAACAATAAATTAAGCAAAGAAGGTTATTTTACTTTATTTTTATAATATGCCACACCAAGCTATAACTTACTTTTCCTCTGTAACTGGCCCGTTATCAGTAATTGAGAAAAAAAAAATCTACGGGACCCTCGCTTGTGTTTGTTGAACTCGAACTTGGCGCATTATTTTTGTTTGTTTCCAATGAATCCCTTAAAGAATAAATTAAATGAATAGTTTTATAAATAAAAGCTAAATTACTCTCACGTAATTGAGTTAAAAAAAAACTTAACACACAGTTGCCTTTTTAATTTCTGCATATTCTGATAAACTCTCCGTACTTTCTTGCGATATCCACCAGTTCTTTGTTTGAACTTCCATGCATTCAGATCCATATTTCTTTTAAACTGACTTAATATTTTATAAAATCTGATTTCTCTAATAAAAATAGCAAAATTATCCAAATGAGTAGGGAATGTCCATTACTCTCTTGCTTCTATTGTGAAGCCTTAATGTCGCTATTAGTAAAACAGTCGATCAAATTCCTACTTAAATCTGCGCAAAAGAACAAATCACTTCTGCAAAGAAACTTTCAGTGGCAGAACAGTGATAAATATATCTTTTATACAGTTCCGTTAAAAAGTCTGCAATTAAAGTCTTTATGCAGTTCTGAAGCGTACAGCAGCGGCAATAGAAGCTTTTTAGCAGCTTTAAGCTTTAACATACATGTTTTAACTCTCTTTTAAAGCTATAGACGGCAAATGGGTTGTAAAATTAACTCTTATAAAACCTAGAGTGGCATTTGGTTCAGTTTCTGCTACCCCTAGTGATATTTACAGCTATGAGCAGTTACGGAAGCAATAGTAGAACTTAAAACCACTTTCTGAACCCCTAAAGCGCTACTGTACAGCTAAAAGTTGCAAAATAGGCTGCTATTTCCACTAGTGTGCTAGTTGCGAATGGATTAGCAATTTGCTTCAAAATGATTCTGATTCCGATTGATATTGTGTTACGCAATTAGGGTGCTGGTCAAAATGGCGGTGCTTGGGGAAGGCCTATGCCCAGCAGTGGACGTCTAACGGCTGAAATGATGGTGATGATAAAACAAAACTGATCATCAAAGCCCTTGTAATATTTCCCTCTGTCACCTCAATTATCAGCGGAAGTCTGTCCCGCTATCTAAGTTCACTGCTGTCATTTCCTATCAGTGTTTTATAGTCCAATATTGATGTCGTACGGAGCGGAAAACACGGCCATCTTACAAACCAATCCGAGCAATCTGTATCTAACGAATATGAAGGAAATGGCGTGTCCACTCGATTACCGCGATTATTTACTTGTCCTGTAGTAACTGTGCTACTCCTGAAGGTAACTGTTTATGTAGTTGTTAGTAATGGTAGTTGTTTGTCTATGGAGGAAGGTGGTTTTATTTTGCATGTTTGATAGAGCCGACGGCTGTGATGTCTTCTTTTCTACCTGTAATTTGTGGGGTTAAAGACAATATTCTGACAACTTATTAATAACCCATTAATTTGTGCATTATGCATACTATCCACACATATTAATTACACGGCAATCTTATAATCTTTACAGCTTTAAACATGGCTACTAAATGTTCACCAGTTATTTATGGGGATAAAATGTAATACGAGATACAGGTTTACCACCGTTCGGATGCAGATAGTCCCAAACTTTGTATATTACAAACTTTAAGCCGTTATTTAGATAAAAATAAAACTAAATACGTTTCGGATACAAAGGCAGAAAAATAATTAAGTATCTACCTATCTACAAAATCCTACAAAACCGTCATCATCATCATCATTTCACCCGAAAGACGTCCACTGCTGGACATAGGCCTCCCCCAAGCACCTCCACTTCGACCCGTTTGTGCTTCTCGCATCCAACGAGTTCCTGCTTCCGGTACGCGGTCGCTACTCCAGAACCTTTCGGTCCCATCGGCCATCTGTTCTGCGAGCAATGTGCCCTGCCCACTGCCCCTTAAGTTTCGCAATTCTACTGGCTATCAGAAATGAAGAGATCCGCAGGAGAACCAAGGTAACCGATATCGGTTACCTTGGTTCTCCTGCGGATCTCTTCATTTCTGATACGATCACGCAGGGAAACTCCAAGCATAGCCCTCTCCATTGCCCTTTGGGTTACTTTCAGCCTTCTAATAAGGCCCATTGTGAGCGACCACGTTTCAGTGCCATATGTCATCACCGAAACAAACAAAGCCGTACCAATTTGTAATACGAAAATCCCTAAAAAATCCACCAGCATCACTTTTATGAGTCGGGAGTCAGGACTGACTATAATCTAGTAAGGGTCCTCCTAAAATTTGCTTCGTGTTTTGTTCATGGTCATCGCTTTTCTGTGTGCAGTTTTTGATAACATAAAACACTTCAAAGTTACTTTAAAAAATTAAAATGGTGATGGAAAGCACAGTTTTTTCGTAAACTTTTCCAGCACACCTGCAGAATGTGACAGCTAACCGGGGAGAACGGAAGAAGGAAACATTTTGCGCCAATCCCTATTAGAAATGGGACAAGAACTGGAAGATGAAGACGGTAGAGGTCTAGAGGTCTAACATAAGAGACTTGACGGCCGATGGTAATACAGGTTGAAATTGAAAACATGCGACAAATCGAAATGGGAGATTATACTCATCATTATGAACAACTTTTACTATAGGACCAAACCTGAAATCGCGAAAAAAAAATCAGCCGTTCCCTACATTTTGGCGAGTTATGCGAACGTAAATGTAAATGCTTCACTTAGGTATTCAGAATGTTGCCTCCACTTTTATCTATAAGCTTCTTGATCAAAACGCAACTTGTTACCACGGATTCAACACATGTTTCTGGACCATAGATATATGAAAGAAGTTTTTTTACATTTCTATGTTCTGGACCTTCACAGACGAGCTGTAACATGTACATATTGACCGCGTAGGTATTGCACTTTTCTATGTGTAGGAGCCAATGGTTGTAGGCACCGTACACTATCACTTACCAACAATAATGTTGGTTTAGTTATGGAGCACACAGAAAGAGCCACAAGTTGAGTTTGAAGTTATATAAAAATATAGAAGGTTAAAAAATAAAAGGGGCAGCGATTCCTTCTCCTGACAAATGGTTATTTCCGCAGGTGTAGTCTGACTCGATGTGCGTACCTTAAAACGTTATAATTATCTATACAAATGAATAAAATTGGAGTGTCTGTTTGTAATATTAAAATAAACGCTTTTTACTAAATACATATGGATGTATATGTCGCAGGGAAATGAGGATATCAGGGATTTCACGAAATCCCTAGGGATATCACGAAATCCCGGTACATATCGAATATTCTTGTTTATTACGTCTTCTTACTAAAAGTATCTAGCTAGTGATATGACAAAATACTAATTTATCATCAGTGATATGTATTTTCACTAAACTAAATCTAGTAAAATGTCTGAAACGGCTGGACCGATTTTGACGGGACTTTCACTGGCAGAGAGCTGATGTAATAACGAGTAACTTAAAGGCTACTTAATTTAATTTTATAAAAAATAAATAAAGTCCCACGAACAAAATCCACGCGGACGAAATCGCGGGTAACAGCTAGTATAGCATAATATTTGTGACGCACGACAACCAAGTCGGTTGCTGCGTTCGCAAAGTAAATGTACGGTTGATGAGACCGTACACTATGAAACAGCAGATTTTTTTTTTATAACCGACTAATAAATTTCTATAGAGCAGTGGTGGCCCAGTGGTATCGGCCGCGTCTTACGAGTTGTAGGTCGTAGGTTCGAACCCAGACAGGCGCTTTACTTTCTTTATTTCATCACCGCTGCTCTCAAAACGGTGAAGGAAAACATCGTGAGGAAACCGGCATGTCCTAGAACATAAACTTCGAAGACATGTGACATCTACCAACCCGCACTGGGCTCGCGTGGTGTTTTACGGCCCACTTCCTCTCACAGAGAGGAGGCCTGTGTCCCAGCAGTGGGAAAATTATAGGCTGATTATGATGATGAATAAATTTCTACTCTAGGGAGTTTAGAATTTTTTTGCGGTGGTAGGGCTAACGCCCGCCTGGTTTGCGACCACCCTCCCACCGGAGTTCGGCGTCAAGCAGCCTGCTGTGTTTCGTCGATGCGTGGGAGTTCCAGTGCCTTAGGCGTCTTCTGGGCACGCTCGTTCCATCATAGACCTCATCCAACGCTTTCCATCAGGCGTGATCGAGGTCAAGAGCGGGCCCATTCAGCAATAAAAAAAAAAAAAAAAAAAAAAAAAAAAAAAAAAAAAGAATCATGTGCTAATTTCATGGTTACAATTTGCGCATGTCACCTTGTATAAAGATATAAAAAATATAGCAAAAATTATAGTTTTCTACTAACACAAAGTTATAATCTTTAGTTACAATAGTATAGTATGCGGGCACCGGCGTAAACAGAACCATAAATCATATTAATGTATTTTTAATATTGGCTCGTAAAACATTCGATAGAGTTTATATTCGACGCTTCCTTGTGATCGGGACGTGGGTGTAAAAGTCTACTATTTCTGAACTTTGACTTGATACACGTACCAACGTTTATCCTGCACAAGCACAATTTTATAGCTACCTACACCCTGTTACCAAAACTCTTTTGAATTGAATATGTACTCACCATAGATATCCGTGGTACTCACTCATATGTCATTCCAAATTATGATTGGCTATTGGTTTTGCTACGTATTTATTGATCAAATTCTTGAACGAGCTTTCAATACCTAAAGTACGTTTCTAAAGCCAAAGATGTAAACAATAATGGCCGCTCGAAATTGAATAAAATCGATATGACAAGAACATTTATTATGTTTTCCTCTAAATCTCCGCTCGTTCCACTAAAATCCCCTAGACCAGTCCCCTAGGGGACTCCGAGCTAACTAGACGAAAAAAAAACATTACTTAAAATTTAAAATGAAATGTCCTTGTAGGTACATCGATTTTATTCAATTTCGAGCGGCCATTGTTGTTTACATCTTTGGAAAATTTTGAAACGCCGGACCTTAGGTACCTAATCGTCACCATGACATTTCTTGATAAGCCTCCTAACGACCAATAGCTATAGTCGCTCCTGCTAGGCAACATGCTCGCCCCCTATTACATTATGGGACTTAAAAATAACTGGCAAAATGTGGGTGTAGGTAGTGATGATGCGTATGTTCTAATCCTGCGCAGTCGCCAGGTCATAATGCCATAGCCTATAATCACAACACTTGGTAGAAAGACTTTTGTATTCTATAAGGTGTTTCAAAATTAACCCAACAAACTTTAAGAGGTGCTTTAGACCATTGAACTGGACAACTTTCACTATGGGACCAACTCTGAAATCACGAAAAAAAAATCTGCTGTTTCATACATTTTGGTCAAGTAGGTATTGAACTTTTGTATTAAACACCTGATTTTTTTTTTCGTGATTTCGGTGTTGGTCCCATAGTGAAAGTTGTTCAGTTCTACGGTCTAAAGCACCTCTTAAAGTTTGTTGGGTTAATTTTGAAACACCTTATATAAATAACTACCTAGTGGGTGAGGATACTCTAACTGCTTCTTACCTTGACGTTAATTTCTTTTGACGTCATACAGGCAGCGATGGTATCTTTTTGGGTCCGTGGCTTACGCCCCCAGTGGTCGAGGCACCTGTGGCCGACGCCCCCGATTCGATTAATTTAATATCTTTATTTTTTTGTGCTTTTCCACTTAGTATAGTAAATGAGAAAAGTGTTTCATCATAATAATAAAGTATTTTGCCTTGCTAAACAAAAGCTATCTATCAAATAGCAGAGAGAATAGATCGCCACTTAACCCTACACACCTTTTTCTCCATTAAAAGCATATTTATTATGTACAAACATCCAAAAAATCAAAAATAAGTACTTCATATAAAATGTTAGCGAATGTTGTTAATAAACATTTATAATAAATTAGGTACCATTATGGAAATTTTATCTTTCAACTTCAACCAACTCGTCAACTAACTGAGCCAAACCAAATATTGGTAACAATAAAAAGTCCGTCTTTTTGTTCACAAAATTGAAAACAATAAGGAAGTATGAATAAATATTATATCTATCTCTTTCATACCAGAGTCAAGTTATTGAATATTGCAATATGCAACAGATAAGAAAGTTTAGTTTGTCATCTCACAATGACGAGGGAAGGTCCTTCCCAAGGGCTCGTGCGAAATAATTACAATATAGTTAAAAATAGAATTGGTGAAAAAAATGTTGTGCCTGACAGTACATTTGATCAAAAATTGCTTTAAATTAAATTAATCGAATCGGGGGCGTCGGCCACAGGTGCCTCGACCACTGGGGGCGTAAGCCACGGACCCATCTTTTTGCCATAATCGACACTGAAAACAACAAATATCGAACCGTTAAAATACTTATTCAGTAATTACGCTTAAAAGCATAGCTATGCCTTTGAATCAAAAGCAGTAGACCTTTAAGACTATCTACCTAACCTTCGCTTACGCCTAAATAATAAAGGGGTTAGCGCTTACATAACTAATCAAGCATTTTAGTTACATAACTGATATAAGCGCCAAGTTGCATAACTAATACAAAATTATTGTGCCAATGCGATGCAGTTCGGAATATCTGAATATACCCACTGATTACAAAGGCGTAGGCATTTTATTCCGTTCCCTCTACAAGGTAAACAACGTATTAACATAGTCGGTATTATTTTACGTCAAAATCTCGTCCCGATGTAAGGCAAAACGGATTGTTCGGAGGCAAAGTGCGTGGCGAGTTTAGTTTGTGGATTTGCCGCTAGGGGCGCTGATTGTTGAGAGTTTGTGTTTGGAACTTTTTTGGACAGATTATTATTGGCCATCCGAATGAATTAATTGAATGTTTGCATTTTATTTCTTTTATTTTTCGGATAATCTGAAAAGTACAAAATAAAATGCGTGTAAATAAAACGCTTTAATTTTTTATAAAATAGGGAAAGTCCCGCATGATTCCACTTTTTGACCACTCTTTCACTCACTCTCGAAGAAATTATTGGCTGACATTAAGCAAACTGGCAACCACCATAACTAGAAACATAGTTGATTATAAAATTCTACGCCCCATGTCAGTAAAAACATAAACATTGTGTAGTGTAACGACTCACTTACTAAAAATAATTTAACTTATTCCTCCAAATACTTCAAGCCCTAAATTAACATAGTAGTCGCTCTAGGATCTTGAGTGCAACTGGTGCATGGTAGACTTGTGGGTAGTTTTGATTAAATACGGCCCAAATTATGCTGTCAAAGAATAACTTTACATATTATTTACGATTGTTCAGGGTCACTCAGGCAGGATTATTTATGGAGTCCTTAATAAATTTATATTTTTTTTTTTATTTAAAATACGTTTGTACAGAATCACATCAACCTACCCGAAACTGTCAGATTTTCCCAATCAACTTTGAGCCTTATGCTTTAGTGATAAAGTGGAAAATCTATTAAAGAAATTTGACAGATTGTAGTAGGTTGATGTGCTGGCGTCTGTACGTTAGGGTCTCATTTCATAAATGACAAGAATGAGCATTAATCAGATGGCCAATTCTCGTAATTAAAAACGTTCAAAATCTAGTCACAATCTCATCTCAGTGACAATCAATGCCAAAAAGTTGTCAAAAATGTAGGGAAATTAAGAGGTATTTTTGACAGATTGAGACAGATCAAACTGTGAACGTTCTTAAAATTACGAGAATTAATTAAGCGGTTGAATGCAGTGGGGGTATAAGAAATGCAGTTACCTACGAGTCCGCGCAATGGCGGTGAAAAAAATACACGTTTCTCCATTAGTCTCACTTAGCTGAAGTTGAAAAGTCGTCAGAGTGGACTGCCATACAAGACTCTGCATATATTTATTGTTGCAAAAAAATAAGAGTAGGTAACCAAACGTCTTTGGGTGCATCCATAACCAAGGTTTTATTTTTCGTAAGATGAAAAGATTTACGGGCGAAACCAAAAAACAAATTTGGATATTGCTGCTTGGTCGGTGTCTTAGTGCGAATGTTTCACGTGCGCATATCATATATCTCTATGCGATACAAAAATATTTGTGGCCAAGTTATAACAGCTCTGCGGTTGGTCTGTGGATAGGTCACTACCTTTACATACCAAGACCCCTAAGTGCCGTCTCACGAAAGAAGTCTCGCGGCAATGAGTGGAACTAATTATTATTATACAGGGTGTCCCTGGAAGTTTGGATCAAATCGAATAGGGGCGTGGGCAAGGTCATTTCCAAACTTTTTAGCAAAAAAAAAAAAAACTAAATAAAACAAAAGAAAAATCGAATCGTTTTAAAAAAATCTTTAATAAAAAAAACTATCAGGGCTATCAATTTATTTTTTTTAGATAGCCCTGATAGTATTTTTTATGATTATTTTCTTTGAGCGCTATGAGAAGTGATTGAAAAAAAAATAAAAATCGGTCATAACTTTTGAACCGTAAAAAAATTCACTGACATTCTCAGGGTTAAAAAATTTTGGAAATGACCTTGCCCACGGGCCATGCCGCTATTCGATTTGATCCATACTTCCAGGGACACCCTGTATAGTTAGCAACATTCCTGCAACCACCCTACCTCGGACACCTTTCTCTATTTTAAGATTGTGCATTTTATTATCCAGTGCCTATAAAATGATTTTGAGATAAATAAATACACACATAGATGATACAGTCACACTTTTAGCACCAGTCAAAAGGGGTTCGTCTACCTTGCTCTATGATTTAAGTTAACTGACGTTCAAAAGTCAAAAATGTGTGGTTAAAGTTAAACAGTCGCTAAGCGTTTGTAAATAAAGAGGTACAGTAAATAAACAACACGAACAGTTCAAAAGTTGATACATCTGCTTTGCTGTTTCTTACCAAAAGTGTTGTAAAATGTTACAGTATTCTTTTCTTTCTTATAAACACGCACTTTGAAACAAAAATATTTTGAAAATGATACAAACCATCTGACCATAATTCCGAACGCACGGGAGAGTGGGAGATCGCGCGCAATGATGACGTTTCGTTTCGCTCCCCGTCAGTTCGCCGCGCCGCGCCGCGTCGTATTCACGCACGGAGGCCGATCGTCGCTCCCCGCCGACCCAAAGTGAACCGCATATAGAACTCAGCTGTGAATAAACACAAATAACACGTTAAACATACAAATAAAAACATTTAGTGCACCGAAATAGTGAACTGAACAATCTGTGTGTCATAAACAGTGTAAAACGTTAAAAAAAACGTAATCTTTCTAAGCATCTCGTCGTGTGCTGTCCGGAGTCTCGTGAGTATTTTAGTTATTTTAACTGTACTTTCCATGCTTTGCTGAGGCACGCTTAGATACAGCCATTCGCGGAAAAAAATATCTCGCTCGTATCACTGGCTGCTATTGTATAATCTGTATCTAGAACTCGAAGTAGGTCGTATACCGATCTATTACCTGGCTGAATTTAGACGACGGCTGTTCTAAACATTGGTTCTTATAAAAACATTGCGTTACAAACCGGTTGGTTGTGGAATTTGCATTTTAGTGGTCAAAGGCGTCAGTATTTTCGCTAATTATAGATATTTGGAGGTTTTTGTCCCCTGTTCTGCCAGTTTTGTGAGATTTCGTGGCAAAGCATCGTCGCTACCGTTGCTTCGGTTGGCAGGTACAAAGTGGTCGGCTGATCGGCTCCCCTATTACAAACCTCAAACGATGGCGATAAAAAATACTTTTTTCGACTATGAATTTGATGGTAGTGCCTGTTACCTTACCTCAGATAATGTTTATTGTACGAACTACGATGTCTATGGTAACAAACAGTGATGTCACACATTCCGATCCAGGGGTCCCCGCATCCCTATTATTATGACTGCATCCCAGATTCCCAAACAATGCCCGGCATGCCGAAATTCGCATCCTATTGTGATACACTTCATCCACCTATAAACATGGCTGTATTGTGTTTGTATGTGCGTGTAATGTAATCTCAATTCGCAGTTGAATAACTCGCAGATATTCCGATAATATGTACCACCAATGTATGGAGGGGATAATCTCTTCTCCGGAATTTGTTAGGTAGATACCTAACCTACCTACCACCTATCCTCAAACCTACGCATCATGAAGGAATTTGGATCGAGAGATACACTGCGAAAAAGTATAACTACACTAGCTTGTGCCCGCGACTTTGTCTGCGTGAAATTTCTTGTTTTGGCATTATAGCTGTGGCTTTTTGCTCGGCTCCCAAAGTCCCAACTTCCCAAGGGTCGTAGCGTAGATGTTAAATAATCAAATGCAAAATTATTTTTTCAATTACGACTCGCAGATCCAGAGATTAGCGCGTTCGAACAAACTTCAGCTTTATTATTTAGTAGATAGAAGATTACATCGCGCATCGCAAGTAGTAGGTGAGGTAGGTACCTACAGAAATCATTCTCCTCTTTCAAGATACAAGATTACACAGTCTCCAATGACCAAGGAATGTTAACATCAATGAAATGTTTGGAAAGAACGAATCATGAAACCGGTCAAATGTCACATTTCTTATGAAGGAGGTAGGTAGGTATTTTGCAACATAAGAAATAATAAGAATCATCTTTCATTCTTACATTCTAGCGTCAACTTAATAAGAAACTAAAAACAAAACGTAAGGCTAGGTAGGTAGCTAACACCGGAATCTCAAGCCTGCAGGTCATTGAACTCTAATCTCAATGCCTACTCGCTCACTTTCATTGCTTAGGAAATCCCACTAATTTTATAAACTGGCAACACTGTTGGTTACTCACTCCGGAATGTTGCCAACTATTTTGATAAAATGCTAACACATTAGATTAGGTAGGTGGGTATCTGTCTCTTAATAAATCAAACTTACGGTTTGTTCTAGAATCCTGTTTCCTCTATCCGTAAAGGAGATTTAGACTATGGAGAAGGAAACCGCAAAAAAACAAAAGTCGTCAAATAATTAGACACTTCGTCAATGAAGATTTGAAGATGAATTTATTTAATAATAAATGGCGTCTCAAGCTAGGCTCATGCCGTTATCCGAATAGAAATCACAACGAAATCAAACCGTCAGAAATTAGTAGAATCTTTTTTCCGACTAGGTACATTTGCGAAATTCTTGCAATGTGCAAAAACTATTCTAAAATCGCCTTGACATGGCGCTAACTATCCCGCGTAAATTGGTAGCCGCCATTTTGCAATCATTTGCAATGTTAATTTCTGCTACCGTTTTAGGATTTAAATTGGCTGTAAATAATTTAGAAGTTTCACTGTTTTATGACGTAATCGAATCTGTGATGTAAGTGTCATCTTTTGATTATATCCGGTAATTATTCGCATAATCAAGCAGATTTTGTGTTCTAATAATGTTGTTTTTTTCTCATTTGTTTGCAATTTTTTCGTGTCTGACTGATTGTTTTTGTTTATCTCCGGCTGTCAAACACAACATCCGCTTTTACGCGATGCAGAATTATTTGGCAAACATGGTGGGAAAAATAAAATAGCGCCGCTTGCCGCTAAGCCAAAAGTCGTGCCGGGGCGGTTATAGGGCATTCATGATACAAATTAGGTAAATAGGTATGTTAAGAATTTATATTATTTACTAGATATTTATAAAATGTTTGTTGATATTGTGTTCATTCATATCGAGTTGAGTTAGTCGATTACTAAATGAATAATACTTTTTGTAAAATGGCAATAATGTGGGCAACACTGGGGAGATTGGACGAAGGGCAAGAGCAAAGGGGCATTGATTTTTGTAAAGGGTTATGCCTTGGAAGGTAGGTAGGCCTTTGGTGTGGGATGCAACGTGTGTCGACACCCTTGCGCCATCCCATCTTCCAAGCACTGTAAGCTGTGCTGGGGCGGCTGCTGCAGGTGCGGAAAACCTCAAACGGCGCAAATACTCCAATCTCTTTGGAACTTACATATTTGAGCCGTTTGGGGTTGAAACACTAGGGCCATGGGGCCCGAGTGCCCACTTAGTATTCCGAGACATCGCCAAGCGGTTGGTCGACTCATCACGTGACCAGAGGGCTGGCCTATTTTTTGGCCAAAGAATCAGCATTGCCATACAACGTGGCAATGCTGCCAGCCTTTTGGGCACGTTTCCCGTTGACAGTGATGCGGACGAATTTTTTGATGCCCTTTGATTATTTTCCCTCCCTTTTTATATACTTGTACATATTATTATTTTAAGATTGTTAGCTTTTTAAATTATGTAAATATAAAAATAAAATAAAAAATATAAAGGGTTATTGGAAAATATGTTTTGCGGGAACACCGTTTAATTCAATATGACATATTGCGTTTTATTTTAAAAGGCATCTACCAGTTATTTGTTTATAATTCCTCATCTCGAAAAGCGATAATGATGTTGACGATATTCTTACCAATACAAAACGTCAAGAATTTCCTCTCTTTGTTAAAAACGTACAATCGTGCATTCCGAAGTTCAAACTGCGTCTTTCGTAAGGTAAATACACGTGTTGGATGCATCTCCTAAAATAGCTAGGGGTAAACAGCACTGTCAGAGTAGCAGTGGGTATAAAAATAAACGGTGCCACATGGTCGGGACCTGGCGCTTTTGATACTGATTTAGAATTGTAATTATGTTCGAGCCAGGTTCATTTCGGAGATGAGAAAACATAGCAAGGCGTTACATAGTACTTTTAGGACCGCAAGTACCATGTAAAGCTGTCAAAAGATCATACAAAAATCTCCTTTGATTTACGTGGTAACTCGTGGGAAGATTGTATCAAAACCTAGCCATTAGTCTAGACTAGGTAAGGACTGTAGACCACTTAACAAGGCCAATAGGTATTTAGCATCTATTGCAAAAGGCCGGTTGTATAAAACTGAAACGGTTATTCTGTAATAGTAAAGGAATATTTTTTTCGAAATCCAGTATTTCTACTGCCAGCAATCCTTCACCTCTACGTTTTTTTTTTAACACGCTTTTATTACTTGACATATATTTAAAAAAAAAACTGTATTTACCGTTAGTCCTTACTCCTTATATTTTTTTAAATTTTTATTGGCTTCACTTTGTAACTAACAAAAAAATGTAATAAAATCTTAGAAGTCAATTTTAACGTAGGTACTGCTAATTGTCTATTTATTCTATATTATATAGTTAGGATGACAAATCTATAATGTGGTATTTTGGAGCTGATCTGATGATGGAGCCAGGAGATGGATGATGGTACTCTGCATTGGCTACTAATAAACACCTCTAGTTTGGGCTCTCATGATTTGTTTTGGCGAGTCCGATAAGTGGTAGACGTATTTTTAGTTTTTTTAAACTACATATTGTTTTATGCAATAAGACGTGTTTATGTCTCTGTAAGTATAATGTTTTTAAAGTTGCGTTAAAAGACGATAGGTATCTACTTTGTTTCATTTACGAAATTAATCATCTAGGTTCTGTTTTGCATATTATTCTTGTTATGTTCTCTGACATTTTAAATTATTACTTCTGTTACCTTTTTCGTCTTTTTACTATCTTCACGACCGCCAAACTGACGTATCGGCTATCACAAATATATCGATTCCATGTGATTTAATAACTGCAACTGTATATTCAAGGCTTCCTTTCTCTCGAATTCATTATTTTATTTATTGATAAGTATCAAGAACAAGAATTGCAGAATCATGATTGTAATTTACTATAAGTTAAGTACAAAAATAATACTGCATAATGTATTCATTTTAAAGTCTTCCTTATTATAGAATTAAGTTTTTATTATTGGTCCTGTCAGCCATTTTAATTGGCAAGTTATTTGCAAGCCTTCTGGCAGAATGCGCTACACTGGGTTCTTTCTTCAGTGTACTAAAGCATTCCATTGATTGCAGGCATTTTCAGTTCTTGAGCTACTAGTTCGTAAATTCATAGTTTATGGAGCTCAGTGATAGTGGTCTATAATATAATATACTTCATCTTTTCCTGTCAGGAAGAATAAGTGATAGTTTGTATTAGACCGGGCCGTGGCCAGGGCGTGCCGTGTACGTGGCCCGGACGGGACACGGATCATGCACAGTGTAATATAAACTGCTTCATACAAAATGTATGTAACGTTTCAAATCCGTGTCCCGTCCGGGCCACGTACACGGCACGGCCCGGTCTAATATAAATCATCCCTAAAGCCGAGATTAATAAACGTGCTTAACCTTGTGTTTGCATTAGTCACTGTTAGCCTCCCACAACTATCAAAATATAAGTGCGAGATAGCGGCGGGACATATCCTAGCCAGAGCTCCTGCTAAGTCATCATTCAGCCGAAAGACGTCCATTGCTGGACATAGGCCTCCCCCAAGCACCTCCACTTCGACCGGTTCTGTGCTTCTCGCATCCAACGGGTTCCTGCGACCTTCACAAGGTCGTCAGTCCACCGTTTGGGAGGCCTTCCAACGATTATAAATCTTAGCCTAATTCTGGAAATTGGCTCATGTGATCAAGTATTCGACTCATGGTTCTCTGTTGCCTGCTGTTCTTCTCAAGTCCTACTTCTCTCTGTCGCAGTTTCGGTAATCCCAAGTTGAATAAATGCATGGCATATGACGAAATAAGCATAATATGCTACACACGCGGCAACACTTGGCAGTGTGCAGTAATTAAACTTTAATTGAGGGTAAATCGTGACAAACCTAATTGTATGTAACTAAACGAGTCCTTGAGCCAATTGTTTACACCTTATGTATTTCTCACCTGTAGATTTTACAAACAAAACAACATCACGCCTGTAATCTTGTATTTCCTCAAGGAGAAGGCAGTGGTTCGCGTAAACGCCAGTTAAATGTTTTAGTCCCAAGTATTGAGGGAGTTTACTGCAAACTTGTCGTTAAGCGTAGTGTGGGACGTCCCCCAGTAAGATGGACTGTCGAGCTTAAAAAGGTGCTTGGGACAGGCTGGAAGCGGAAGGCGGAGGACAGGGTGATGTGGAGCAGCCTGGTAAAGGCATATGTCTAGCAGTAGACAGCGATATGCTGAGTTCATTACGACAAACCTTGCAAACAGCCTTTACAACAAAACAATGAAATCATAAATCAAAGCTTGTGCTCTGATACTGTAATTAAAATTGAAATAAATCAAATAACAATTTTAAAAAGTTTACAGATATAGAGATAACCTGATTATGGTTTGTATGATACAGCAACAATATCTCTGAACCTGACAATAAGACATGTTTATAATAGCACAATAAGTCAGTGCATATACTGCATCACTTGCAATAAGATGAGCATTAACTAAGCGACAGTCATTTTACTGTAGGTTCTTAGACATTTCACGAGGCCTAATGGAGAGGCTCGAGAAATGGCATACGAACCCAGGCCATTCCTGGGACAGACAGGAGCAGATTTTGGCTTACATCAAATATATAAGAATTCAGCGTGCCTATTGGCAAAACTCTTCGCCTCCTCTAACATCACAAGACACGTTAAACTACGACACATTTTATAGTGGAACCAAAACAAACACAGTACAAATAGCAAATATGAGGCTAAGCAACCGAACTTGAAAGTGTTGCTCCCGAAAAAACAAACAAACCAAGTCAGATTGACTCGCTAGTTCATGATCCGGATACTAATGAATGACTTACGGCTTGAAAGTGATCAGTGACACAGCCATAAGACAAATGTCTAAAGTAAACGATTTAAATGATTTATTCAAGGTGAATAAGGTAATTTGTATTGTGGCTACTGATATAATTATTACTGTAGAAGTTGCTCTAGCTTGACTGCTAATAATGATATTATTGATAGATTAGTTCAATAGAAAAAAGATAATGCCACGTGCTTCATAATCAGCCTATAATGCTTCCACTGCTGGGACACAGGCCTCCTCTCTTCGAGAGGAAGTGGGCTGTAATCTACCATGCGGGTTCAGTGCTGGTTAGTAGATGCCACATGGTCTACTAATTATAAATCACATGATGAAAACTGGATGGCTTTCGAGTTGACCTTTGGTTGGAACACTATATCGAATAATGCTAACGATTGATCTATCAAAGGTAAGTAGGACATATTATGAATAAACCGAATCAAATCGTCCACATAATATTTCAACAGAGACAATGAACTAACGGCGTTTGAAAACACTCATGCAGATGCCCAAAAACAAATGCGTGTTCGTCTTTGTTGTTTACAAGAAAACCTTTTTTTTTAATTATAACTCCGTCCGCTTGTTTAAATTAAAGTAAGGAATCCATTTCTTTTGGCTTCGAGGTTTGTGCTAAATACTTCATGTAAACCCATTTGGTCAGGTTAAGGTTGATTATTTATTTTTTAATCAACTTCGATATAATTTTTATTGGAAAAGATATTAACCTCACAATCATTATTTTATGACTCGTTTGCCAATCACAGTTTATGATTTCGTTATTTTCGTCTCCTTATCTACGGAGCTCCTTGACTTTTGTGTTAGGATATTCTTTTACAGTTTTGGAATGTTCTCGTATTTTACGCATTTTGGAGTTTCGCCGTTTTGTTTGAGATGATAATATAGCTACGTATGATTGTAGATTGTGTATTTTCAATATACCATTTGAACATTACCCACAACCCATTTCTCTCTTTGACTATAACAATCTCTAACAAGCTCCTGTGCCATTTGGGTATAGGATTAATCTAACCTTATCAAGCAAAATTTTATATTCCAAATTTTATCAATCTTACGCATATCACCCAACTTTTTCTCACATTCACAAATGAATTCAAAAACTTATTCACGTAGGTACAGCATTACAAATTCAACGTCGCACATTGTGATAATATTACAATGTAACCTTATCTCTCGATCTTGTTCAGCCTTAGTTTTTGTGCCATATTGTATCCTACTGTTCTGCTTATGACCTTGCTTGTTCTTGAGTCTCATTATAACAGCACTTATCAAAGTCGTGTTTGGTTTGTAGATAATCTTAGCTATGTCGTGGATTTATGTTTTAGTTTTCAGCATGATTAGTGCTTCATTATGAATGTCGTGTATCAAGTTCCTGTTTCTTATAATGATAAAATGTTTACTACAATAATATTATTGTCAGTGGTGAGTATAAACTCAAGAGTGCTTTGCTTCATCTTCAATATTTGATCACCTTGGTCTTGAAAACTATTATCTTGTATATTTAAATGGGCTAATTCTATTACATTATCTTGACAAAGCGAGTTTCTATTAATGCTGCTGGCCTCTCCTTGGTCAGCTCTTACATTACCAACCAAGGGAAGTAGGGCTAATTCTTATCTTTAGGTCATACGGTATTCTAGATTAATGCGGTAATAAGAACCTACTTTTTGTTTAATCATAAAATCGGTTACAACTGGACTTGCTTCCTTCATAAGATTTCTAAGCTATATTTTGCATTTCTTGGCATTTCCTGGCGTAATAAATTGATATCGGATATTATTATGAGATTCCATAACGCTTATGGAATTCGCTGCAAGAAAACCACCTTTCTGATAAGGTGCCAACACTTCGACAGCGAATACTTGATACAGTATATTTAGGCATTTAGAATCCACATTTCGCTTTTTTGTCTTCAAAAATTCACCTCACTGTTTATATTCTTATTATCAAGATAATCATGAGCACTGGTGGCCCATTGGAGACGGCCGCGACTTACGAGTTGTAGTTCGAACCCATACAGGCACTTTGTGTAAATGATTTCATCACCACTGATCTTAAAACGGTGAAAGAAAACATCTTGAGGGAACCGGCATGTCCTAGAAACAAAAAATCGAAGACATGTAACGTCTACCAACCGCGTGGTGGGTTTCGCAGCTAATTTCCTCTCACAGAGAGGAGGAGGCCTGTGTCCCAGCAGTGGGAACATTATAGGCTGATTATGCATGAGATAAATTCTATTTATTTCTGTGTTTATTAACCACCTTCAGCTCCAAATACTACATCTATACAGCGTGTAAGACCTACACATTATTCGCGATCACAAATAACCCAGTATCCTACAATAACTTTCAACTATACATTACACTACCAGAATGTATCGCTCATACGTTATTTATCGTCATTCATATGAAACGTTTCCTATGAAATTACAATGCTTTCACCAACAAATGCCACGACAGCGATTAAATGCAAATGTACTTCGATGTTTCTTTTCGTAACGAGTAGTTGTTACCACACCCGGTGTTTATGGCAAAAATATTGCCCATATTGGGTGGGGCTATTTTTCCAATGTCAATGGTAGATAAACTTGCTGTTTGTCTTTTGTTTTCACTTAATTGTTACTTGAGCTGATTGCTTAATTGTTGTGCTGTTGGAATTTGTTTTTGCTGGCTCAGTAGTTGTGTCTTCAATATGTGACTCATGTTCTCTCCAATTTTGATTAAGATCTTGACCGATGTATGATACTTGAGGAATCAGAATGTAGAGCAACACTTTTTTCAGATTGTAATTGACACTAATTTCATTATTATAACTTCAACAAAAAAAGTTGATCTTATTTCGGGGTCCAATGTTCTAAAAAATAAATCTGGCTACAGTTATCGCAGACATCCTTAATTCCTGTCGATATCAACTGAATTTCAATTATCCACAGATTACAAGCTCATACGTACGATACTGTTACTAAACCTGTCCAAGCATTTGGGTCAATCTTTTCAAATGGACTTACTTTTTCTTTGATGCAATTCCAAGAGAAAGGGGTTGACGGCTCTGATAAGTGCAGAGCACTAAACTGCAAACAATTATAGTCTTTATTACAAAGTGACATTGTTTATAATTGCTCGGCCAGAATCCATACACGATCATAAGCTATTTAACATACAGAAATTAATCTTTAATCTCCAGTCCTACATATCGTCGACTATTTTTGCATACAATATCTTACTGCTTTCACTTGCTCATTAATCATTAGCCATGATATTTTTAACACTTTCTTTATAAACGGATACTGGTTTTAGATTATCTTACGGAGACAGAATGCCTACGGTAGCACGATAAATCACTTATGGAACTGTGTCGATTTCATGATCTGTGAGTTTCAAACGAAAGTACTACCTATTGTCTTGATCATGAGGTATATTCTTTTATAAACGCATCTCTATAGTTCTCAGAAATTTTAATTTGCAGCCATCGTTGCGTTGCGTTGTGAATATTCAATAGAACGAAAAAATATTTAACACTATCTTCATCGTCTGAAGGCAATCGGTGGTTGTTTGAACATTTCAAAGTAATTGCTATTCTGTCATCAGTTCATCAGTGACTGGTTTTTATTGACGTCCGTATGAAGACGGTGAAAGAATATTAATTGTTGATATTGGAAACAATACAAAATACGTGTTTGGTACCGCAGAGAAATTACCATTTACGTATGTGGAATTTTATACGCTTTTAATAACAGTCATATTCTTTTTCTTTTATCGTTTTGATGGCACGCATCAATTTTTTTCGGCCCTATTGAATTGCCACTTGGAAAGCGCTTTCATCGGCAATCATAAGTTTCTTCCGAATGTAGATGGCAGAATCACAGACAGGAAAAGTTGTGAAAAAGGTTATAAATCTATGAAAAGTTGATACCTATTACAACCATACAACAAAAAAGTGCGTAGCCAAAATCCTCGCTAATGCAAGCAACCGTGTCCTTTGGAACAACCCTGCAATGAACAAACTTCGCTACCAGTCTTTTATTAGCGCAGCCAATACCACCCGAATCCAAGGCATGTTGCCACCCAAATCCGAGTGGAAAGCGCCAGATTATTTCATTCCATTTTCAGCCAGCTGTTCTATATGATCAGAAATAAATTTGGAAGGTACGCCTCCTTTCGTCGACCTCTTTCGGGCTTAACCCGTGTCAAGGTGACGCCCACGGATGCCAATCGGTGTAAAATATCGACTTGGTCCAATTTCGAGGCATATTGTCTTATACGGTACTCTTAGTCATGATTACAGACTGATGCATCAGAGGCGAGGCTGCGAGAGTATCTGGACAAGGACTAATGGGAGGTCTCGGAACACGTGCTTATTAGGTATCGGTTATAATGATACGAGTATGAAATACTTTTAAGGAGTCAAATTTTTCTCTGACAGCAAAATTCGGTAGCGTGGTCGTTTTGGATTTGGATGGCAAGGTTTTTTGAAACCTGCTTTTGACTGCATATCTGTATTTCCCGCTAGACTCAACCTAGAGCATCCTACCACTGTCCAATACTTCTAATTTCTTATCCGAATGATATTTTAAGATGTCCATCATCGCTCAGCAAAGACCAAGAGGTTGGAAAAGTGCGGAATTTTGAAGCAGACAACTGGCTCTTAGTAGCTCAATGATACCGGTGACCTTAACAAGACGAATTCCGTTGTACACCTTCACCATTACAGTAACGACTATACAAATTTGCCCAGCCAATAAGAAAGGCATCAATATTTTATCCATAACTTCAGTTTCTGTGTTAACGACGATTCCACTTAAAAAGAAGGTTTTATTCTTAACAAGATCGTATTTATTCTCTCTTGATTTGTGAATAACGGTGCGTCTGCATATACTTCCCGAAACTGCTCAGATCGAAATACTCGTAAAATATTTATTTGCCTGTTTAAGGGAATTTGATTAAAGTTCACAGTTATGTCTTCATTTTTTTTTTCTTGGTAAGTGGGAAACTGAATGCGATCAGCACTTCTAAAATTCGTTCAAGAGCTGTCAGTGTTCAGTGTCAGTATTTCACAACAATGATGACGCCGACAGCTCGCAGTTGTTTTATTATGCCAAATGTTTGATTTCCCAGTCACTCGATCACATCACCGTACACATCGCGATTGGAAAAAGATTCCTTCATGATTGTTCATAATTTTACTTATTGTTCAAGATTCATCTTCAGTAGAGAATATATTGTACTTGTTGATAAGATGCTGTGGCAGCATCTACATCGCCTCATGTGAAATACGCATCACACTGCACCACGCAAAATCCTGCATCGCGCAAGCGGAGTTTACCGCGCAACTAGCATATATACAACGTCCTGACATCAATCGTCAGCCAGTTGCCCACCAGACACGATACCCGTCTGGCCGGAGGATACTCCCTTTTCTATAGAGGACTAGCTTCTTCTTCTTCAGCGACCTCGTCCGCGTGAAATTTCACCCTCCCCCATTCACCCTCTTGGGGTGGAATTTCGAAAAAACCTTAGTCAATACCTACTCTTCACAAAGAACACATTCCAAATTTCACGTCTCTAGAACCAGCGGTTTATGCTGTGCGTTGATAATATATCAGTCAGTCAGGACTTTGAATTTTATATACATATAGATGAGTGAATTTTACACCCTGTTCCTCACACCTCTATAATGTAATGCAACGAATATTATTTCTTTAACATTGTCTTCGTGGATTGAACCATAAAAATCATCACCTCTACCAGATTTAAGTCCTTTATCTTACTTATGTTCTCGATTACCAATCCCACCTTGTACCTTGCATTAATCCCTCAACAACAAAGCATCTTCACAGTACATTAGTGTTATTTTACAGCCTCCACTGCACAGTGACGTAAGTGTATCAGCATTGTTCGTATGTCTGTTACGTGGTGGGAACTGTGGTGCTATCTATTTCGCCACACCGCCATAATTGTGGGGCATTATGTTAGTTTTGTAAGTCGCCGCCTCTCGGACTATGTGGAATTGTGGATTGAGCAAAGTGTGGCTTGATTTTGTATTTGTAATCGAGGAGTTGTGAATTGGATGACAAATGCTTTCATTATTTGATAACGTCTCTCAGTTTTATTTTGTTGTTACGGTTAGATTTGAAGGTTTCTATGGGACCGTTCAAGTATTACGTAAGCAGATTTTTTGCAATTATTAACCCCCTTCCCCCTCGTCACATGCCCCCCACTCCTGCCATGCTTACGTTTAAACATTAGTACTTACATGCATTAGTCAATGAGTTCTGGTTTCTTTATTGATTCATGAGCAGCAGTTATATACGTTTCGTTTGGAAACATAGACAAGTGGGGTTGCGTTGTGTTCAAACCAAAATCGACTAAATTTAGTAGAAAATCCGAAAAAGTAAAAAAAATAATACTGCTGACGTGATCACCATCCAGACCCCCTTCCCCATGTCATCAAAAATAAGCTTACGTAGGGCTTACGTAGTACGTGAATGGCCCCAATGGGCTGTTGACTAATACCTACTAGTGGAATTTATTTGGTTGAGTTAAATATGGTCCAGTTTGACGTCTCAAATATCGGTGTACTCCGGCTAGCTGGCTTACTTCACTCTACGCTTTTGCAAAAAAGGCTTGTCGTACAATATTTATAAAAGCATTAGGTTGGTAGTTAGAATGATGCCTGTTGATCTAAGTAAAATGAAGCTTAGCAATAACCAGGAAACCTGTTATAATAAAGAAATGTCTCCTGCTTAAAAGCCCGTAAAAGTAAACTTTAACAAAATTATTGGAACATTGATTGTCAGATATTAATATAATTCTTTATTAGTCTAGCTTTTACGATCGGCTCATGTCCGGATTAATTTTAAAGGTGCTATCATAAAAGTTGTGTCTGTCCCTTTTAGTTTATTGCTACCGGTATTTTATCACCTGAAATTAATTTTTATTATTTCCATAATTATCTTAGAGTTTTAGAAAAAATACGGTGTACTTGCAGAGTTTTTAAAATAAGCCCCTCTTCTATGTAAACAGGCGTCATAAAGCTTCTTTTCGCATCAATTCAAAATGGTGGTCCTGCGCTGGCTAATGACCGCACAGACTTTAAGAAATAACCGCCAAAGGACTAATAAATTAAATTTTTATGTTTCACTTTAGTATTATTAATACCGTAATTTGTCTCAAGATGTGAGAGTTATCATTCGTTTTGATAATATATGGCGTTCCAGCTTTTAATGTAATCCAATAAAATCGCCAGTAAAACCGTGGCTTTCTTTAGGGTCAATATAAAAATATTTATAATATGACTGGACAAGCTGCCGAAAATGTTTATATGACACGTTTGAGAATGTTCCTTTTGGACGTAAGCGCCGCCTACGCATGCGAAGTGCGGACAAAGTCTCAGGAAAAAGGGCATATGACTCAGAGATTGAGAGAAACAGGATTAAGTGATGGACTAACTGCTTCTGTCACTACACTACAAACAATTTATTTTTGAGTAAGGTTGTGTTTTAATTCTGAAGTTAACTTGACATGACATCCTTCACAAAGTTCATCATAAACCGTACATCAACTTGCCAAACGCCATCAGGCCATGATTAATAAAACGTCTTTGTCAATTACATATTATATTTTCAACACAACCGTTCTGTAATGCTATAGATTTCAATTCTATCAACAAAATTCATTTTGAATTCTAAACACTACATTATAGAATTGAACTTGAATAACCACCAGACAGTATGAACGACTCTTCAAAACCATTAATTACCCTAAACAATTGTAAACGCCACATGTCATTCCCAAGCATTTTATCTGCCGACAATCAGGCCATAATGCGCGGCCTGCACACGCATACATAAAGCCGGAAGGGGTGGGCGCTTTGTTTGTCCGGCTGTTTGTTCCTCGCAAACCTGGGGCCCTGGTACCGTCGTCCGTGGGCCGAGGTCTAATTTCTGTGTGTCAATAGTTGTTAGTGATGATCTGTTCCTTAGAGACATGATCTCTTTGGTTTTATGATTGCCTTGTCTTCATGAGGGGATGCTTTGATCCTTTCTCCGTGGGGTAGCATTATAACTTCTAAGGGTCTAAGCACATAACTAGGTTTCGAAGCAGTTAAGCCAACTGCATTCAAACTGCGATGTTGCAGCTGAAATGCAGTCCGTCTGTTTAGACCCTAAGAGCTACCTCTTAGAGTCTTAAACAGACGGACTGCAAACGAGTATTCGCAATTTTAAAATCGTTCAAACTAACGTTACGTTTACTCCGCGAGATCGTGAATCAAACCAGGCCCACAGATTGCAGAATTTAGAGCTAATAACTACTTATTAGCTCTAAATTCTGCAATCTGTGGGCCTGGATTGAACGATTTTAAAATTGCGAATACTCGTTTTGCACGTAATGTTACTTAGTTTTAAAACTTATTCATATCTATGGCGGATACTTATCGTGCTTGTCGCAAAAAAAAAAAAAAATAACAAAAATCGTTTGAATTTCCTTTATGTATAAACGTCACCCGTTCGTGTTGGGGCCTTGGTTGCAAACTTGACTTTGGAAAATCTATATCTATCTATGATATATACTAATCATAAAGCTAAAGGGTTTTTTTTTTGTTTTAACGCGCTAATCTCTGGATCTACCAGTCGGATTTGAAAAATTATTTTCCGTTTGGTAGCCCTATTCTTGAGGAAGGCTATAAGGCTATTTAACACCTCGCTAGGACCCTTAGCAGCCGACCAAAAAAAAGTCAGAAAGAACGCTAAGCGAAAACGAAGTAATAGCGGGCAGGCGATGCGGTACGACGAGGTGGAACAGGGTATAAGAAATTTCACGCGGACGAAGTCGCGGGCAGAAGCTAGTAACTTCATAAAGGGACACAAAGACTGAAATGCAAGACCAAAATCGATGAAGCTCAGTAGATGTTTGCATGTTTGTTGACAGAGCATAAATGCAAAACTGTAGCCATTCCGCTCGTCTCCACATAATCCTTTCATCAAAGTATGATTAAAGGAACATCAATATAAATTAATCATCTGCCTAGCCTCTTTTCCCAACTATGTTGGGGTCGGCTTCCAGTCTAACCGGATGCACCTGAATACCAGTATTTAACATGGAGCGACTGCCTATCTGACCTCCACAACCCAGTTACTGGATAATACGATACCCCTTGGTAAGACTGATTGTCAGACTTTCGGGCTTCTGAATACCCGTAACGACTGTCAAAGATCCGCGAATGACAGTCGGGACCAACGGCTTAAAGTGCTTTCCGAGGCACGGAGGGGTCTTGGTATATGAAGATGGTCACCCATCCACGGACCAACCGCGCCAAGCGTAGCTTAACCTAATCGATCGACCCGTGCGGCTGTTATTACATAGCCACAAGCCCCTCCATATAAATTTATAACGAAAGAAACCCGGATGTTGATGCGAAAACTTCGCAGCAATGTAAGAAACCGATATTTCAAAAAGTAATACAGGTTCTGAGCAAACATGATATCCTGGTCCCGGATGTAATGAATATTTGCAAAGGGGTCCTGGATGCCTTATGAGTATGTAAAGTTGAAAGTCAAAGTCTGATTCATTCAGGATGTGGATGTCGTATTTGTATTAATTATGAGGAAAATAATGTCCTTGTTAGTGGAAATGGTGAAGATATTAATTATATGGCTGCATTTGAAGTTATTCATTTATCAGAAAAGGTAAATAAATGATGCAGCCGTGATAATATGACACCGTTGGGTTCCGGAAACAATTGTTTCCTTACGAAATTAACATGAGTCGCCCGTGTAGACGTATTTTTCTTCTTTGTCTTGTCATAATCAGCCTATAATGTTCCCACTGCTGGGACAAAGGCCTCCTCTCTGTAAGAGGGAGTGGGCCATAATCCACCACGCGAGCCTAGTGCGGGTTGGTGGATAATCCATACTAATATTATAAATTCAAAAGTAACTCTGTCTGTCTGCCTGTATGTTACCTATTCACGCCTAAACCACTGAACGGATTTCGATAAAATTTGGCAGAGAGAAAGATTGCATCCCGGGGAAGGACATAGAATAGTTTTTATCCCGATATTTCCACGGGATCGACGCTTCTGCGGGTGAAACCGCGGGGCGCAGCTAGTGTTTCCCATATTTTTGTGAGATGAGTTTCGATCAGAACTTGGCTACGCTACATCGACAGCGTTAGCAGTGGCATAGGATCCCTCAAGAGTTCAGGTGGAATTGCACACGTAATTTTGACGGTTTCTAATTATGGCTTCTAGATCTCAACCACGAAGCATTTTTTTATTATATAAAACTTTCAAACGATTACCGGAACACTTACACCGGAAACAAAAGCTTATTATTTCCGTCCAAAAATCCATCATTTACCAAAATATTTCGTCCATTCACCGCTGTGTTTACATCCAAACCAGGTGTTGCCAGATTTAGATCGCGCTGCGCACGCGTATAAACACGCGTTACTGTGAACATCCTGCGTCTGCAAGTTTAGATTTTATTATTTAGTTTATGTTTGCCTTGGATCGTGTGACGGGCTTTTATTTTAGTGTTGGGTTTTAAAATGGTGATTACTTGTTTGTTGCGAGTTCCTCTGTGATGTAATTCTAGCCGGTCGTAACTCCTGATTTGAGCCTTAGGGGCAGGCCAGACAGAAGAGACGTAAGACGAGGGCGCGTCGCGGACAGGCGCAAAAGTACCAGCGTTGCGCCCGCGCCCTGTCTGTTCTGTATGTTTTGAGTCGCGACGCTTCTATACATTTTGTATGAAAGAGACGCGGTAGAGACAAATGCCCGCGCCCCGTCTGCGTCTTACGTCCTTTCTGTGTGGCCAGCGCCTTATAAGTACGCATCACGCCTGTTTTCCTTGATGGGTTAGGCAGAGGTGTAACTTTAGTACAACCACATTTCGCCAATTATTTTTAACCGACTTCAAAAAGGAGGAGGTTCTCAATTCGACTGCATGTTGTTTTTTTTATTTGTATGTTTGTTACGCGATATCTCCATCAGTTGTAAATCGATTTCAAAAATTATTCTTTTAATGGATAGGTGGCAAACAACGAAAATGCGAACCCAACGACACCGACTTCCGAAATTAACCGGTCAAGCGGCGCGGTTCGCCGATCGGCGACGAAACAATAGAAAATCAATTGTGTCTCATTAGCGGCGCTTGACAGATTAAAGTTATTATTCGCTTTGTAGTGTCTTTTTTGGAAGTCGGTTCTTTTTTTTTTCTAGTCCCATGTAATAGGGGCGAGCCTATGTCCACCAACCTACTAACCTACCAACTTTATCAGCTTGTGATCCAATATTTCCAAGTCTACTTTGAGACCTATCTGTTTCAATTCTAAATGCTACAGTGAATTTTGGTTAATATTAGAGATTGGTCCTTTGATACTATAATCAGTTTATTGCGTCCCGGGGTTTCACCCGCATAAGTTTCGATCCCATGGGAATATCAGGATAAAAAGTATCCTATGTCCTTTTCCGGGACTCAAACTGTTTCTATACCAAGTTTCATCTAAATCGGTCCAGCGGTTTAAGCGTGAAGAGGTAACAGACAGACAGACAGACACGCTTTCGCATTTAAAATATTAGTATGGATCTATGGATTAGAATTAGTAAGTGTGGTGGAAGTGTAGTATGGAATGGATTAGCAGGCCTTGGGATTAGCAGGCCTTGAGAAGTCTACAAGTCTACTAGATGGGTCATAATTGGAGCCTGAGTTCATTTACAATTTCGAATCAGAGCATCAAAGTTGGTCAATTAACTGACGGTAGGTACATATATCCTTCATACCACAATCAGTGTTGGACTAGAATTTTAATGGCAACAAGCAGAAATAATTTTATGCCTGCAATCAGAGGATATATAAGTATATTGTACTTATAAGCGACAACCGCATTGCAGTAATAAGCACCGTTTTGGACTAATACAGTTTTCGAGGTTTTGAAATCGATAAATTGCGAAATTATGTTTTGACGACCACCGTTAGGAGCAATGGCTGTGGCGTTTATTGGTCCTTAGAATCGCAAGTCCGACTACTTGGCATTAGAGCCGAACTGCCGAATGTTTTTGGGGCTTAGATAAAGGCTCCCGCAGACAGGCGTGACGCGACGGTGCGACGCGATTGGTAGAACCATTTCCTTCAAGTTTTCATAGAAATTGTCCTACTAGAGTCATGTCGCGCCTGTGGCGAGCGGGAGCCTTAATTCTGCCTGCAATTTCTGTAAGTGCTCTTCATGTTTTCATTCAATTTTTTTTTATTTTTTTTATTGTGGCATCTCGCAGTTCAACCTATGAGGTTGTCGTCTGCTTAACCGGGCTTGCCTGTGGATGCCTCAAAATTAAGGCCTCCAGCCAGGGCTTAAAACTTACTAAACTAAGCGACTACACGCTAAGGGCACCCCCTGTGGGGTACGGACCTCGGCTTAGGGCGTCGCTAGGGGAGGGCAGCAAGGGACAGGCTGGATCGGAATTATTTAGGGACGAATTTAATACTACAGGCTCAGCGGCGCGGGCTGGCTCGAGCAAGGGTCGGGGTGGAATGTTTTCATTCAAACAACTAAGCCTATATACATATACATATAACAGCACTCCTCTTCACACATGGGCCAAGAGTTGCCAGGTCTTAAAACCGAAAAGCCGGACAGACCAGCCAGTTTAGCCGGACATTTGGGTAAAAGAGCAGGACGCCCTTAATTTTTTAGTCTTATTATAACACGACAATTTTTTTTAAGTAAAACTTGGCTTTTTCATCATTTACTATAATACACTAGAGTGGGGTGGTGCTGAAGAGTGACGGGGAGGCGGGGGCGCGCCGCGCACGCTTTGGACAAATTTAAAAAGCCGGTTAGGCCGGACACCGTCTGATTTGGCCGTACATGCTAACTTCAAGCAAACTCCCCAGCAGCACAGCTGTCTGTTCAGTTAGAAAATAATTGATTTTATACAATACTAAGTATGCAAAGTAATTAACACTACAGGACACAGAACCTTAAATTAAATTATTTACCATAGGTTAGCTAGCCACGCCTACATACCAACAAATACAATAAACACTATACGTACAGTCAGCATCAAAAGTCGATTAACACTATCATTTTTACACGTTATTAAATTGACAACAACTTTTTTCAATAAACTGATTTTTAGCTTTTCACATAATAGACAAGAGTAATTATTCTAAAAAAATTCTTCTGCTGCAATTTTGAACAAATATTTTGCTCAATAACTAAGATTAAAAAAACTGAAGTGTTAATCAACTTTTGATGCTGACCGTACTCAAGCAAAAAATTAAAAATGTAAAAAAAAAAAAACTTACTGACCAAATAAAAGCCTCCAGGTATAAAGGGCGTGACAGCTTACATATTTATGCAATGCTGGGTTCTGTTTATATAGAAGCTAGTTAGTATAAGATATTCCGCTTTAAAAATCACAATATCAATAGTCTATGTACTTAATCCCAGTCTCTCCCCTGTCGCATTGTGTTCTAATAAGTACTTTCTCCCAGATACTAGGTATTATCTATGTTTAGGCCTAGAAAGTGCACAGGCACACATGTTGCACTGTCATTTGCAAAGTAATTGTGCTCGTAAATATGTCTCCAGATAAACCTTCGCTAATTATAGGCGTGATCGGAGCCCCTTTGTTACATAAAGATAAGGACTACCTACTGATTACTGATTCAAATGTACTGCTTTAGGAACTATATGAAACGGGTAGGTACACAAACGATGGCTGTGTAAGATCAGATGCAAGGACAGTAAGTACGAGTACTATGGAGCATAGCTCTTACCTGGCACTAAGGCCGAAATCTATAAACGTTACTTAGCACTTACTTTGACTAAGCGTTATTCCTGTCACTCATACAACTGTCAAATTATAAGTGCAAGAAAGAGTCGGGAACATGTCTAAACCATAAGCATGTGCTAGGTAACGTTTTTATAGATCTCAGTCTAAGTGCAATGCCCCAAGAAACTTTTCTGCTCATCCATATGTTTATATGCTAGCATTCCTCAGCCTAGAGACGTGGAAAGACGTTCAATGATACGTTCTAGAAAAAAAGTAAGACCATAAACATTTTTCAATGTGTAGGCGTATTTGGCCAGAATTCCTTTTCAACACCTATAATTTAGAAGGCGTTGTCCAATGAGTCTACAAAACCAGTAACATTTACAAAACCAGCAATCTTACAAGTACAACATTTATATACACAAGTATCAACATTACCAATACCAACTATTTATCACATACCGTAGCCATTTAAATGGTACTGCAGTGAGAGGAACACCGCAAGGCCGCCGTGGTACCTCAAGTGTAAAGCTTTGAGTACACGATGTAAACTTGTTTTAATTCAAATTTCCGGTTTATTTTCGTCACAGCGGATTATCGACAAAACATGTTCGGTTATGGAAGTTCAAGATCGTTAGGAAAGGTTCAGTAGTTTTTGAGATCGGTGGTAGGAGATGGTGCTAGAACTGGCAGGTGGCGAAACTGAAGACTGGGAGGGTAGAATCGTTTTAGATTCTGCGGTCAGTTGAAGATTTTCCACACTATTGAAGGCCTCTTTTTAGGCAAATACAACAAATTGTGTGTCTGTTTTATACAGGATGGCATCCCGGGACATCAATGCGCAAGCTGTAACCAATGATTCAATGCATGATCCTGAACACGCCTGCGTAAAAATTTTGCAATTTTCTATGAAACTTTACTTTGTTAAACGCCGAAAAATTTCTACGCTTGTGTGTCTAGAACATCGTGCTGAATTCGTGGTAACAGTTTAAACGTCGTTGTCCCTGCCACCCTGTATTCCTGGGAAAGAATTTATGTTGTTTCTTGATCCTTTTTTCAATTAAAAATCCTTAACAGCCCTAACAGTAATCGTTTACAGTAGCTATCTTTCATTAAATGACATATAGAAAGTGCTAATTAGCTTTACTATGTCTCGAATTAAAGATTAAACTAGTGATGTCTGCAATCAAGGACAGTAATAGATTGAATTAATAGACTAATCTCACAAACACAGACACCTAACAGTTAAAACATTTATCTAATTGCTTGTGTCTAAATCCTAGATACAGACTTCATTTCAAACACATTTAATTTACACCTCAATGAATTGCTATAAAGATTCTATCAGGCGTCATCATTATGCCTAGCCTTTTCCTAATTATGTTGGGGTCGGCTTCCAGTCTAGCAGGATGCAGCTGAATACCAGTTTATTACATAGAGCGACTGCCTATCTGACCTCCACCACCCAGTTACTGGGTAATACGATACCCTTAGTAAGACTGGTTGTCAGACTTTCGGCACAGTAAGTATATATGATTTCGGGCTTCTGACGACTCACGACTGTCAAAGATCCACGAATGACGTGCTTTCCGAGGCACGGAAAAGTCTTGGTATTTAAAGAAGGTCACCCATCGGTGGCAAGCGTAGCTTAAGAGGCTTACTAGAGCTAAGTGTCCTTGAAAAACGCATGCACACATATGCAAAATCGACGCAAACGCCATCTAACGACGACGCCCATCACAATTATGACATAAAGCATACATGAGATTTAGAAGTAACGGTTTTGTGAGATTACGCCCTAGTATTCTAATAGATGGCGCGGAAACGATGTGCAAATAAGTTAAAGATCTAACACAAATTATGTAGTTATGTGTGACAACATAATAAATTTTATTCGTTTTGAGTGTGACTTGAAAAACTTAAGGATGTGGGTGATTTTGAAATAAAACTGATTCAATGAAATTTAAAACATTTTTAACCGACTTCAAAAAAGGAGGTTGTGTATTCGACCCGTATGTATGTATGTAATGTATGTATGTAATGTATGTATGTGTGTATGTTTGTATATATATTTGTAGATTTTCTAAAAAACTGATGAACCAATTTTGATCATTCTTTCACTAATGTGATCTACATACTTCCAGGAAGGTTTTAGTATATTCATTAGGTAGTTATTCTATATTCATTAGGTTCATTAGGTAATTATTCTTATGTAGTATGTCCGAAGTTAATATGCATAAATGTACTGCATCTCCGGCATTTCTATGCGAATTTTGATGATTCTTCAATGCACTAGTGTTAATTGAATTTTTGTGGGGTAGGTACAATTAGAAAGAAAAAAAAAAACAACCGACTTCAAAAAAAGTACTACAGCGTGATAAATAACTATAATTTCGGAAGTCGGTGTCAAAAAACGAAAATGCGGAACCAGCGGCACCGACTTCCGAAATAAAAGTTATCACTTTGCAGTGTTTTTTTTCTAAAACTATGAATTTTGGAAACATCTAAGAAAGTGCAGTCATTACGCTTAAGGTACGTATTTTCGACTTCACGTACAACTGTCACAGTGACGTATGTGGACGACGTGTAGATTTGTATTCGAGAGTCCCCGGGTTCGATTCCTAAGGTTACGAAATCGAATTTTCTATTTAAATGTCATTTTGAATTTTTAAATATATCTATTAAATATTTTTATAAATAACTAAAAAAAGTCTGCAGGAGAAAGAAAGTCGAAAATATTAACACGGAAGTTAGGTATTTCTAATGCGCAAGTACCTACACGTTATCTAAGCTGTTACAAAAATAAAAAAAAATTCTGACCTAATGTTTTTATTAACAGACCGCGACTTATTGATAATGGGCATAATGAAATAGGTAACAGATTCATCTGAAAATTGCGATGAAAATGATCAAAAGCAAGAAATTAGATTTAAAATTGATTTTGTTTATAATAAATAGGAATCATAGTTATATATGAATGTTAGGTACCTAATCTTTCAGGCCGTTTACACATTATGCCGCAGCTGCAGCGGCACCGCCGTCGCGTCGTCGCTGCATCAGTCACCCTTGGATTTGTATGAACACACGGCGCCGCGGCGGCGCGCCGCAAGGGCTCATACAAATCCAAGAGAAACCAATACAGCGGCATCGCCACAGAATATAATAGTATGGCACCGCGGGCGGCGCACAGTGGTCTGAAAATCGAGCTCCATACTCATAGAAACTTAAAGTTCGGAAATAAAAAAACAAAAATTGTAATGGGTCAGGTATACCTCCCTTTACGTAATATTAACGTATGGATGGTATCAGTCGCTCCACGCGTGAGAAAAAAAAGTTTTTTATTTTTTTTGTATGGGAGAAAACACTTAATGTACATTTTTTTGAAACTGAATGGAACTGATAGGCTGGAGCTCACACGAGCTATTGTACGATACACGGCCATCAAGATGACATACAATTCATGCACCGTTCGGCGCCGCTTTGCACGTAGCAAATTTTTGAAATTTTGAATTTTCGATACGTGATTTTTCAAATCTTTGACGAGGTTAAATGAACTTGCCGATCGATTTACTTATACTATCGTTAGTTTTAGCCTGCTTATGACCTTTGTGATGACAACAATTAAAAATTATATTGATTATATATGTTTTTTTTTATTTCATTCCAAGAACTAACTCATTTAATCACCGTGATTATGGTTGAGTTATAATTATATACCAATGACATGAGCATCAACCAGCTCTAGCAGGGCCAAATGGGCCCTAGTCACAATAAAATTCTATTGTCTGTAATATTAAAGTCTGTAAAACCTAATTAAAGAATAGCGAACGATAATGAGGGTAGTTGTATAAAAATAGGACGTTTGAGCTTACTTTTATCAGTAGCTCTCAGTACTTGTGCGCGCTAACTTATTACGTTATTTTTTTTATTGTGCTGTGATGGAAGGTTGTGATACCAATTTGGACATTGTCATGTTTGTGACAAACAACAATTGTTTTTTACAGCCCAATGTTTTATTTGAAGTTTTTGAGAATACTATTGATTTGTCAGAAAATGAAAAGAGGGTATTCAAACAATTCTGTCAGACTTATGTTTGTTCGTTGAGGAACAAATGGATCTCGTGTAATCGCACGAGACGTACATACATAACAAAGTATGAGACATGGCTACAAGAGAACATAAAATGGCCTGAGATCATGAAAGGAAAGATGACCCCTTATTTAGTGTCAGTAGAGCAGCAAACCCGTTCCAGTTCTGACTTTGTTTTAAATGAGGGTGCATCAACATCCTACACACCGGAGACGTGCAGTGTTGGAACATCAACATCAGTTGTGAGGCCGAGAAAATCATTTAAAGAGCTAAGCCCGCTACAGAAGAGAAGGAGAGCGGAAGACCTCCTAACGTATAGCACTGAAAGCCTTGCTCATGCAACCGGTTTGAAAGCACATGACAAGAATATAGCAGATATCGTTAAACTAGTCTCGGAGCAAAGAGGCTACAAGGATAAATTGTTAAAAGCCCAAGGAAACTGTGCCTATATATTCCGCTGATAAAGCTTTATTTATTTTGACCTCATTGAAGCTTTCGAAGTGGCAGTATATAACATTAAGATCTTGTGCAAAAGAAGAAGGAGTACCACTGTGTCCTTCTTATACTGCCATCCTTGAGGCGAAGAAGGACTGCTGCCCTCCAAAAGTTACCATTGTACATCACGGAAGGAGAGGTAAAAGTAAAGCTAAATTTTGGATAAAACTGTGCAAAGCTTGGAAAATTCCTACGTGTGGAACCTTCGCTGGATGGCAAAGAGTTAACAATTATATGCAAGTATGGCTTTGATGGTGCTTCAGGGCAAAGTTTGTATAAGCAAACTATGGCAGACGAAGACGATTCCAGTATGTTTATGTGTTCTTTTGTGCCTCTGCGCTTAGTTTGTGGCGAAGAAAAGGTATGGGAGAATCCAAAGCCATCTTCCACAATGTTCTGCTGACCAATTTATTTTAAGTTTTCAAACGAAAACAAGTTGAACATCGTGGAAGAACAGGCTCTGATTGAGGCTCAGATTGAAGCAGTATCTAATTATAACTCAACCATAATCACGGTTGTAGAATCCTGTTGATTCCGTACTTATGTTAAACATATCACTTCACTGGCTCACTACCACACCAAGCGCCATCGTATATAGCCTGCTTCACTTTGTCTGTTTCCCGCCATTCCTCGTAACTGACAGATGACATAACATAACTGACAGCAGCTACCCCGCTTGTGTGAATGAGACAGTGTTTACATATCTATTTAATAGATACACTACAACGGTGATTAAATGAGTTAAGTAGTTCTTGGAATGAAATTAAAAAAAAAACGTATAGGTACTTATAATCAACATAATTTTTAATTGTTGTCATCATAAAGGTCATAAGCAGGCTAAAAGTAACGATAGTATAAGTAAATCGATCGGCAAGTTCATTTATTCACGTCAAAGATTTGAAAAATCACATATCGAAAACACAAAATTTCAAAAATTTGCTACGTGCAAAGCGGCGCACATAAGTCGATTTTAGGCATTTAGGCGGTCAAAAATATTTTACAGTGTATTTTGCTTTGTTTAGCTTTATTTTATCATTTAGTGTTGTTCTTTGTGTAATAAGCATGTTTTACTGACGAAACACGGAAATAATTCAACAAAAATTAAGAGTATTACCATATTTTTATTATACAAGTAGTTATAACATTTTTTTGTATTTCAAAATAATATAAATCAGCTTTAGGCCAAAGCAAATATAAAAATTAACTATTTATTTATTCCTCACTTTCTGCATCTGATATATCAGACTCTGTGTTTGGTTCAGCTGGTAATAGCATATTTATTGTTTCTGGACAAAATGATCTTGCTTTGATGCTTTTTTTTGTTTGTCTAATGCTACTTAATAGTGGATCTGAACTCAACAATAATCTATTGTAAACATCAAGGTTGCAATGCTCCTTAAATTGCTTATGTTATCAGGTGTGTCACCATAACAGGTCAAAAGGTAGTTTTCCAAATAATTTAGTTTATCACTCAAATTAGGCAAATCTTGCAGTTGCATTTTATCGTAAAGATAACGTCGTGTCACTACTTTTTTACCAGAGGTACCTAAAGCAAAAAAAATACACTTTATAAAATTTTATAGAAAAAAGTTATTTTATTTTTGTATGACTTCCAATCTTTAAAAACCTTTAAGTCGGAAATTCGCGGCCATTCGCACTTAAAATATGTGTCGTAAACTAGCCTTATATGTAAAATATTTAAAACCAAAAAAAAATATTTCGCGAGAGAAGGCGATAACATAACTTAATTATATTTGAACAAAAAAATTAACAAAAAAAATAAATTGTTTATATACCCTCTTTTAAAATTGAACCGATACTATAAAATGAAGTTAACACACTTAAAATACATTAGAATATAACAACTCATACCTGAATTACTTGAATCCATCACAATCGTTACGAAATATCAAGTAGAAAACACTAAAATCTTTTTCTTTAATTCCGTCAATTGAGATCGCGGAGAACAATAAATTACAATTGCGTGAAGATAAAGTTCGAACCTGCGCTGTCGCAAGCAAACGAGGCATGTTTAGTAGGTGGGGGGAGTAAATTCTTGTTACTGGTATATTTCTCTTTCTATCTTAGCTATTATTGGTTGATAACCTTTTCATTTAAGAAATTGACTTATGACCGGCTAATTTTTAATAATCGACGTATGTGCGGCGCCCAACGGTGCATGAATTGTATGTCATCTTGATGGCCGTGTATGGTACAATAGCTCGTGTGAGCTCCAGCCTATCAGTTCCATTCAGTTTCAAAAAAATGTACATTAAGTGTTTTCTTTTCTCCCATACAAAAAAAAAACAAAAAACTTTTTTTTCTCACGCGTGGAGCGACTGATACCATCCATACGTTAATATTACGTAAAGGGAGGTGTACTAGACCCATTACAATTTTTGTTTTTTTATTTCCGTACTTTAAGTTTCTATGAGTATGGAGCTCGATTTTCAGACCACTGTGCGGCGGCGAGTTTTGATAGATCTTATCAAAACTCGTCGCCGCGCCGCGCCGCCGGCGGTGCGGCGCGGCGGCTCGGCGGCGCCGTATGTTCATACAAATCCAAGGGTGACTGATGCAGCGGCGCCGCGGCGGCGGCGATGCCGCTGCAGCTGCGGCACGATGTGTAAACGGCCTCAAGGATTAGGTACTCGTACCTAACATTCATACATAATTATTATGATTTCTATTTATTATAAACTGTAACACTGGCCCGTGCGTAGTTTACAGAAATTAATTGGAAACAAGCTGATGATGGTTTCTATTTGAACTATACTACTCACCACCGTGCTAAAGTAAATTTATAGGGTATATTCTGCTAGGGAAAGATTCAATTAAACAAGTACCTTCTTACACAATACAAGTTTATTGGAATTAATACATAATTAAGGCACACATACAAACAAAGTGGCGAGCCACTAAAATAATGCCTCTTTCCCTGCTACTATGGCATTCACCCACACAACTAGTCTCCGTACCTAGTGGTATGGGTGAAAACCTGCATGAGACAAATAGCAGTTTCTCAGAGTCGCTATGCGAGTCCGCGAGGGAATAGATCAATAACCTTACTAGCTCACGTACATGTGTCGACCTATTTGGACTGTGCTCATATGGGGAAAATAACTAATATGCTAAGCAAACCCGAGACACAATATCTTACGACAACTGGTCTTAACACCTAGCCTTTTTACAAAAGGCCTAACTCTCTCATAGGTTAAATTATACTCTTACACAATAACCTCTCAGTTTTGATCTCAGTCAGTTGACGGATCGTCGGTCCTTGGCTTCGCTCACAGGAGGTTCCTGTGAGCACACGCGAACGCGGCCTACGGACGAGATGGTGACGCTTTCGTTACCTGGAGTGGCGTACTTCCCTCATAACCGGGAACCGGCTAAGTAAGGCCTTCCTGAACGTCGGATGACCACACCGCAAGGGATAATCTCAAAGCCGCCTGCGCTCTGATGAATTCCAAATCATCACACAACGGCGCAACATCCAGGCATCAATTTAGCTGCGCATAGCACCAATCAAAATGAAGGCTAGCATAACAAGCCAGACCTGTAACAACGTCCTCGTGTCATGCAAGAGACCTGGGCTATAGGCTGTCCAGCAAGAATAAAGCAAATGGTTTAATACTCACAGGATTCTGCTCTTACTGGATTATATTAAAACCCCATCGGGTTATTTGGGCACATCCCGTTCCTCTCAGGATATAAAGTCCCTCTCAAACAGCCCCCAGGCTCGTGTTCTTGGTCGTAAAAGACCGGACACGGAACACCGTTTTTTCCAAACCAATCTGACAGTTTCTCGAATAATCTTCCACAGACTATATAAGATTATTATCGATTTTTATCCTTAATACAATCGACTATGTTTTTAATTAAAAATATGGTGAATTATGTATGTTTGTTTATTTGTTTTAATTAACTGTTAAACTGCAATTAATTTACTAAACACAAAAAACCGTCTTTGCGTAACGTAAACCACCATGTCAATCGCTATTCCACGACAGGTGTCGCTAGTATTAGTTTTGCAACGTCACAATGCCCCTCTTCCCACAATAAGGTTTTTGTGTACGCAAAAACCAACACCGCCCTCGGTGTTACAACACTGGAGTGGGTAAACAAATTCTCATAGAAAGCTAAGTGGAAGAGTACAAATCTTTATAATCTGATGATTCTGAAACGACAGATATAATAATTTTTAAGATGGAATATAAATAATTTCCTTAATTTCTCCTACTGTAAGTAAATGACCAACCTTATAAAATCCAAACTGCCAGGAAACTTATTCTGCTTACAAATCTTCCTACATTCCGGGCATAACCCCCCCATTCTTTCATACTTCCCTAAATTTTCCTCTCTTTCAATCCTGTAGCAACCTGCATTCATATCGCAGGAAGCCACCTCTTGCATACTCCCGAATTCCGTCTGTATACCAGTGGAACTCTGCATTGTTTAATACAAATCTAAACGATCCTCCTGGTGAATATGTTCAGCGAGCTGATACATATATAGGGCAACCAATGTGCATAACTCACCAGGCAAGACGTATACAGCGTTCCCAGAAATAAAACTTCTGAAAACATAATGGTGGTTTGGCTTATTTTAAGAGTCACCGGCCGCTCGTAACTAGATAAGTACTAGTGCTATCTAAAGTCTCACCGAAGCAACAATGCTTTCTCGGCAAAACAAAACATTAGTGAAGGCCTATTTTAGAAGTCACAATCCGCTTCATAAAAAAATATAACCAAGCAAACTTGGCTATAAACAACGTGTAGGCTTATTTTAGAAGTCACTATCCGCTTCAGTCAAGGCCTATTTTAGGAGTTACTACCCGCTCCATAAGAAAACCAACCAAGCAGATTGATTATAAATATCGTGAAGGCTTATTTTAGAAGTCACTATCCGCTTCAGTCAAGGCCTATTTTAGGAGTTACTACCCGCTCCATAAGAAAACCAACCAAACTTGATTACAAAAGTTATGGACCAAGCCATAAAATAAGTTTGTTACTAAACGCATGGCATGTAAAACGGCATAATTCCCGTATAAATTTTGAACAAAACCCTAAACTCGCGTTCATAATTTAATATAATAAACAAAACAATGTAAATACCATGTGCAGATTATAGTTACGTTACGCCTCGTCGTCGTTGTTCGAATAGACCTCAAAACAACACGTGAAAACACGGACTACGGCTAATATATTGTAAACTGCTACATCATATAAATTAACATGGCAAAAAGCAAACTAAGCCATTTAATTATAAAAAAAATATAATAAATATATATATATATTTATATCAATTATGGCTGAATATATCCCTGTCTGGCTTGAATAGTGTTGACCCTGATGTGTTAAGTTTGTTATAATCAGAAACACTTAAAAAAAAAATCTATTTATCCATTTCGACCGGTTCTGGTGGTTGGTGACTGACTGTTGAAACTGGTTTTTTAGAATATTTGGTACAATTTTATTTTCTGGAATAAAGTAAAAAAAAAAATAATTGGCAAAAAAAAAAAATCTAAATAAATAATCTATTTTTTCATTTATAAGACGAAACAACTGACTTTGCCGTTTAAATGTCCCTTTCCACCATGTTAGTGTGTGGTGCGCCCATAGTGAACTTGAGGTACGTTAAACTTCTATAGTAGCCTATGAAACTCTGATCCCGTAAATTGAACCTCATTAATGGTAATTACGGTTTCAGGAATCCCGTGAGCAAGAAGAACATACATAATTCTCAAAGTTCCGGCTACCAAAGCACTAGTTGTGTAATGGTGTCAGTTACATTTTTTTTATATAACAGCAAATAATAACTACAAGTAAATGTACGAGTCGCACACAAGTAATGCATAAACCGCAACCTCATACGTCAATTCGCCCTCAAGATGGGAATGTCAATATACTGTCTCTAAATCCATTATTATTATAATTATTGTTTTTAATTTGTAAAGTTATTATTTCGATATTGTAAATGCAAAATTAAACGCAAAATAAATAGCAAGTAACTAAACGCAAATCGTGTATAACGCGTTTCCGAACGCACCGTAATATTTCGTAACGTTAAATGTCGCCAATGTCAATGTGTTTTCTAGGTTAAGTTCCAATGTATGAAAACGAATTTCGATAATAAACAATGCTGTTTTATGGAATGCCGGTTGTATCCCAAATCTGGGTTTATTGATGAGTGTTTTTTAACGTTAAATGTCTAAGTGACCGACCAGTTGTCATAAAAATACTAAGTGTTTCGTTTCAAAGAAAGTTGACTGTTATTGTTCAATAATTTACACTAATTTCAGCTCCCTGTATCGCACAATCCAATTAATAATAGTAAACTCGCCTGTAGTGTTATTATCTTACCATCGAAATCCTCTATAACAAAGAAGAGACCGCTAGAACACTACTGAGAACTGCGTCATAGAAACTTTATAATTTTTAAGTTTACCCCCAAATTATTTTATTAATGTTACAGAAATTTATATTGGGATTATTGAGTTATAATACAATGTTTCACTATATAAATGCAATACAGTTTATCTGAACATGAACTGAAACAAACACATGAACATAAACAAGAACTGTATGTTTTATATTGTAAAATAATTATCTTCCAGTTATAATAATTATTACTTGTACCTGTGTG
Organism: Amphipoea oculea; assembly: GCA_945859645.1. Classification (NCBI taxonomy): domain Eukaryota; kingdom Metazoa; phylum Arthropoda; class Insecta; order Lepidoptera; family Noctuidae; genus Amphipoea; species Amphipoea oculea. Next base: position 18,119,000 of record OX243883.1, read on the forward strand.
TTGCAATAAATAAACAAACTTTTCCACAAATGCAAACTAGTATGTTACAAGACTTCCAAATATATAGGTAATATTAAGTCATCATCCACTAAACAAACATTTGGTACATAAAATAGTCCCAAAGTAATAAACAGAATGCAACTTGTTCAACTTGTGAGTTGAGCATACATACAAATAAGGAAATGACCTTTATCAACACTCTGTACCTTACCGGTCCAACAAAGAAATGGTTAGATTGTGGTGCGTTGACCACTTTATGTTTAAAACTTATAAACTAGCCTTAAACTAAAACGAGAATCCGCCAACTGAAAGGACTGAGAGAACTGAGAGAGAGAGAGATACCGTTATCAATCTGTTCACCTTATACAATTAAATAATTATATACCGTTGGGCGCCAACTGTAACACTGGCCCGTGCGTAGTTTACAGAAATTAATTGGAAACAAGCTGATGATGGTTTCTATTTGAACTATACTACTCACCACCGTGCTAAAGTAAATTTATAGGGTATATTCTGCTAGGGAAAGATTCAATTAAACAAGTACCTTCTTACACAATACAAGTTTATTGGAATTAATACATAATTAAGGCACACATACAAACAAAGTGGCGAGCCACTAAAATAATGCCTCTTTCCCTGCTACTATGGCATTCACCCACACAACTAGTCTCCGTACCTAGTGGTATGGGTGAAAACCTGCATGAGACAAATAGCAGTTTCTCAGAGTCGCTATGCGAGTCCGCGAGGGAATAGATCAATAACCTTACTAGCTCACGTACATGTGTCGACCTATTTGGACTGTGCTCATATGGGGAAAATAACTAATATGCTAAGCAAACCCGAGACACAATATCTTACGACAACTGGTCTTAACACCTAGCCTTTTTACAAAAGGCCTAACTCTCTCATAGGTTAAATTATACTCTTACACAATAACCTCTCAGTTTTGATCTCAGTCAGTTGACGGATCGTCGGTCCTTGGCTTCGCTCACAGGAGGTTCCTGTGAGCACACGCGAACGCGGCCTACGGACGAGATGGTGACGCTTTCGTTACCTGGAGTGGCGTACTTCCCTCATAACCGGGAACCGGCTAAGTAAGGCCTTCCTGAACGTCGGATGACCACACCGCAAGGGATAATCTCAAAGCCGCCTGCGCTCTGATGAATTCCAAATCATCACACAACGGCGCAACATCCAGGCATCAATTTAGCTGCGCATAGCACCAATCAAAATGAAGGCTAGCATAACAAGCCAGACCTGTAACAACGTCCTCGTGTCAGAACATACATGCAAGAGACCTGGGCTATAGGCTGTCCAGCAAGAATAAAGCAAATGGTTTAATACTCACAGGATTCTGCTCTTACTGGATTATATTAAAACCCCATCGGGTTATTTGGGCACATCCCGTTCCTCTCAGGATATAAAGTCCCTCTCAAACAGCCCCCAGGCTCGTGTTCTTGGTCGTAAAAGACCGGACACGGAACACCGTTTTTTCCAAACCAATCTGACAGTTTCTCGAATAATCTTCCACAGACTATATAAGATTATTATCGATTTTTATCCTTAATACAATCGACTATGTTTTTAATTAAAAATATGGTGAATTATGTATGTTTGTTTATTTGTTTTAATTAACTGTTAAACTGCAATTAATTTACTAAACACAAAAAACCGTCTTTGCGTAACGTAAACCACCATGTCAATCGCTATTCCACGACAGGTGTCGCTAGTATTAGTTTTGCAACGTCACAAAACACAATCAATAAAAATTAAACTCTTGCTTGTGATAATTTTCATCGCAATTTTCGGATGAATCTGTGATTTCTTTATGCACATTATCAATAAGTCGCGGTCTGTTAATAAATTTAGGTTTTTTTTATTGTTACAATGGCTTAGAAAACGTATAGGTACTTACGCATTAGAAGTAACTTCTGTGTTGATATTTTCGACTTTCTTTCTCCTGTGAAAGATAATTACATTGTAGACGTTTTTTTAGTTATTTATAAAAATATATTTAAAAATTCAAAATACATTTAAATAAAATTAAATCGATTTCGTATCACTAGGAATCGAACCCGGGGACCCTCGAACACAAACCTGCGCGTCGTCTACATAAGCCAATGTAACGATTGAGTATGTCGTCGAAAAAACTGAGCTTATGCGTAATAAGTGCATTTTCTTAAACTACCAAAATTCATAGTGAAAAAAAATATTCAGTAATAATAAAATGCTCTTACTTTGTTCGGCGTTTGTTTTATATGAACGTTTTGTAGTCCTCCTAAGGGAATGTTTCACTTTATTTCCCATATTTACAAATGATATAATTGATAGCAAATTATTACGCTATTTTAACTTAAAAGTATTTTATATTTACATGAAATAAAAATATTTAGAGAAAGAAGATATGCAAATAGTAATAATAAACAATGAATGTATGTACATATAAATAATGCGGCGAAAAGAGCGACACGCCCGTATAGTATCAGGCCTCGGCCGGCATTATTCCTACACGGGGGTTTACCGTTTACGTACTTACACATGCGCACTTATTATGTTCGGAACTATGAATATGCTATTTACAATAAAACTATTGTTTGAACTAAAAAAATAAAACACTATTATTTTGGTATGTTGCTTGTGGAATGATCTGACAAAAAATCAGAATGATTGTATGTATATTAGTATGGTTTCTATTGTAAAAAGAAAGTTTTTAGAGGTATCTTCATGATTTTTTTCTATCGTACCAAATTAGTTGTATCATGTTTTCAAAACACTATTTATCTAAAAATTCAAAATACATTTAAATAAAATTTAAAAAGAAAGTACGATTTCGTAACCTTGGGAATCGAACCCGGGGACTCTCGAATACAAATCTACACGTCGTCCACATGCGCCGGTGTGACAGATGTAAGCGGAGTCGAAAATACTTACCTTATGCAAAATGACTGCACTTTCTTAGATGTTACCAAAATTCATAGTTTTATTGCAAAAATAAAAATATTCAGTTAAAAATAAAATGCTCATACTTTTTACTTTCGTTCATACATATTATGTTCGGCTTTTGTTTTATATGAACGTTTTGTAGTCCTCCTAACGGAATGTTTCACTATATTTCCCATTTATTTACAAATTATTACCCTATTTTAACTTTGTTATGTTACGCGGACCACTGCCGGGAGACACAAGTGAAACGCCCGGGAGTTGGGACTCGCCGTACAATAGATGGCGCGCGCCTTGCACCCATACATAACAAACTTAAAAGTATTTTATATTTACACGAAATAAAAATATTTACGGAAAGAAGATATGCAAATAATAATAAACAATGAATTTACAAATAAAACTTAACAAAAACATAACAATCTTGACGGAAATAGTGCGGCGAAAAGAGCGACACGTCCGTATAGCATCAGGCCTCGGCCGGCAGTGTCGCTACACGGGCGTTCACGCACACATGCGCACTTTTTATGTTCGGAACTATGAATATTCGATTTACAAAAAAACTATTGTTTTAAATAAAAAAATAAAACACTATCATTTTAGTATGTTACTTGTAGAATAATCTGACAAAAAATCAGAATGATTGTATGTATATTAGTATGGTTTTTATTGTAAAAAGAAAGTTTTTTAGAGGTATGTTCATGATTTTTTTCTATCGTACCAAATTAGTTGTATTGTGTTTTCAAAACACTATCTATCTAGCAAATATCCTGAAGAATATCATATATTTTTCTGATTTTGTTTACTGTAGGCGATCATATACTTTTATTGTTTCGAAAACTACCGTTTTTTTGCGTTTAGCTCATGTAAGCGCCTTAACCTGATCGATCGACACGAGCGGCTGTTAATACTTAGCTACAAGCCCCTCAAAAGATTTTATCAAGCGTATAGCATTACATTAGGAGTTAAGTCAACACCTAGATCTGAACCAGTGGAACTAGTCCTAAGTATATTTAAGTTATTAGGTAAGTTGGTTACGTCATCAGTAAGTTATCCAACCTGTCGCGCCCTACGATTGCTTTGCCACAATCGTAATGTACGTAATTATTTGTAATTGCCTCTTAATGTGTGATTTGATTGCACTGAGCAATGGGTTTTCGTGTGTGTGGTGGTACCTACAGTATTTTGGTAATGTATGTCGTGGTTTTGGGGTTTCGAAATGGGAGCATGGTTCGATTTCTAGCTAAGATCTCTTGCTGTGAAAATATCTCGAGACATTTAAAGCTTCTTATTGTGTTAATCAAAGTACGGATGGAAAAACTGGTCCTTCTTCCCGAAAGGACCAGATTTTCGTGGCTGGTTTAGTCAGTTTTTAAAATTTAAATATTTTTCCAAAGATTTTTCTTTCTTAATCAGGTATCATTGCACTCATTGTGGTAATCACTTCACATTTTCCTTTAACTTTTACAATACTGATTGACGAGCCATTACTCATTTCTAGATCAACATGTTTTTACGAAAACCGATGAAAAACTCGGAATAAACAGTTTTTTACTACAGTGTACGTATTATTTAAGAATGTAATTTGATTGTTAGCAATGATATCCATTCGTGCCCATTCAATTATTTATTACAATGGTAAGTTAGTACATGGAGTTATTTTATTTGTTGACAAGTATTCGAGATTTTATCGGTAACCGTTCTCAGTTTACCTATTAGTTGTTTTTTATGAGTTTATTTCCTATTAGTTGTTTCTTTTTATGTTGAGTATAACACAGGTGGATTTCGTTTTGCGGGCCAATCAATAAACTCAGCCTATTTTAGTCCACTGCTGGACATATCACAGCATCTGAAATGCTGCGCCACAACACCCTGTCCTCTGACTTCCACATCCAGTCTGTCCCAGCCACCATTTTAAGGTCGAGGCCGTCCCACACTACGCTTACCGATACGCGGTCTCCACTCCAGGACTCGTCTGCTCCACCGGCCATTGGTCCATCGACAAACACGGCCAGCCCACTGCCACTTCAGCTTGCTTAACTCTGCAAGATATGGCAGTAGCTCCGGTTCTTTTCCGTTTGATAATTTTTTTTTGGTTGTTATTATGGTATCTCAGAAATTTTATTGCAGGGAGCAAACAGATCCAGTAAGAAGCCGAACCACAAAAAAAATAAAGCCCGATATAAAACACCCAATATTCTAAAACCACATCAAACTCTTCAATAAAACCATGGCTACAAACACTCATACGTATTTTCCATCACAAATTACACCATATCCTATTTATAGTGTTCCCACAGGTTAAAAAGTAATCACGCACGAGAAATGGCCGACTCGCGTGAAACCAAGGACCAATATTCCAAGACCTTCCCCTCCCGTCTCTGGTCCTTCTTCTCTAGATGTTATAGAAGTATTCTAGTATTATATTATATTATATATGTTGTAGAGGTCTTGATAAGTTGGTAGGGTAGAAACACTGGTCATTAGACCGATGAGCCATGCCTTCCTGATTTTACTCGTATTGTCTTTACGTTCTCACATTAACGATTCGAGATTAACCCCTTGATAACTTGCTGCATGCTATGTTGCGTAAGTGTCTTGTGTGTTTTAGTTCTTTGAAAGGGAAATTAGCTCATTTATTAGCTTAAGGTGATACATATAAAGCACTATGCGAGAACTAGCTGTCACTATTTTTTCCCTTAGTGTTTCATGCAGGTTTGTTTGTAATAAAATAGAAAATATATTATAGCAAATATACGAAATATTTTGTCCGTTATGAAAAAGCAGAAAACGGGATGTCATCAAAATTGCCATAATCACAATCATTTCAGATAATACCTATTGTTAGCTCCTACACCGAAAGTAATATCCATGAATACTCTCATCTCCAACCTCACCCTTTTACCTCTAAACCTTACCTCCTTTATCCCTACTATCATTACACGAAACACTAACACCGCAATTGTTTTTTTTTTTCTTGTTTAGAGTACTCCAGCCCGTCTCATTGTTCACAAAGCCCGCAAAAGGTCCTTTGTCCGTCCTTGGCGTCGTCGAAAATTGTAAAACAAAGGGCCTAGTCACACAAAACAGCTGTTAGGCACGTAGCACCTCTCATTTAGATAAAAACATACCATTTCCAACCCTATCACTTAAACCATACGACACAATTTACCATATACAATGCTGTAGCGCTTAGGCAATGTATTGTGAACTTTATTTCTAAGAGTCAAGGTTGAATTTACTCTGGAATGAGTAATGGAAGCACCCTTCCGGAAAGGATAGGTGTCTGGGTTTCGAATTAAAGTGACAATTGTGCAGACAGGCAGACGGGTTCGTCACTTGCATTATGGTTATTTCAAGTACCTACGCATCAGCGTAGGTACTTGAAATAAGCTGCTTCTACCATCAGGTAGAAGCAGCTCTAAAGACACTAATAAAGTCTAAAGAGCTTCTAAACTTAGAATTGATAAGAATGAAAACTTTGAAAAAGTGGTAAAGTTACTTTTAGCTCATGTCCAGAATCTGGATTGCGCTGGTAGGTTCTATCATAATATTATCATAACCGCAAGTCTTAAAAGGTCACCAGTAGTTACTTTTCTCCGTGACAAAGTCAAGCAGTAAATCACAGCAACATTCGCGTCTATTATATTATCTTGTGGATCAAAACATTCTACCGAGTCCTAACGGCACCATAATCAAGACAAGAAAGCTTTGACTACCAGACATTTACCAACGACAATCAGTGTTAAATCACTCAGAATTGTCAACTATATGAATACAAGTGCTAAACATTCTGTGATAAAATTACCCCGTTATTATTTCCACCTTGTCATGCAGAACCATGAGACTCGAGAAAGATTCTGCAAGTTTAGAAGGACCAGACGAATCTCGAAATTGGTCCTTATGCTTTCTGACGCAGGTCCTTCGGTACGGTAATTTCAGGTTGGTGTACGCAAGGACATTTTCAAAGCATGCAACGTGAGGAATGCATAATGATGGATCTGCGTGCTGCATCGGTAATGTGGTGCTGAATGCGTCTTATTATATACCTTTTGTGTTTGCCACAGATGACGTTATGAATATTGAACGGACTGTCTGTGGGTTTTATTTTGTGTTGCGAACTTGCGAAATGGCTGGCTGTCAGTGTGGGACATGGGAATTCAATTGGTGGAGTTTTAGCACCAACTTTTCTACTTGGAACAGTAAACTATTGTTTTCTTGTATAGGCAATAGTAACTATGCAAATTGTTATTCTTGTCCTGTATTCGTTTTTTATTTCTTCATACCTAAGTTTGATGTTCATAGCTCTCTCTTGTAACTATTCTGGTAGAAAATGCCCAGGGCATTAAGTCCGCCTTTGTACAGTTTTTACTTGTGCATAAAGTTTTTGTAAATAAATAAATATTCTTTTCACTAATACTACTGTTATCTTTAATATGGCTGCCCTTAATGTCCAATATGAAAGTTCTGATTGTGTTTACTTCATTTCTTCGATTCTACTTACATTAATGGAACGATGGATATAAAATATGTATCAGTAGACAAGCCAGGCGCAGGTGTCTCGTAATATGTATTCAATGTGCACGTAGATACAAATATAGCCCTGTAAAATAAAGATGTCGGACGGACGCAGAATATTACCAGTTATCTAGATAATAGCAAGGCTGTGTTGTCCTACTTGTAAAACTACATATTACGAAATTAACTGCTAACATTGTCGAAACGTTGAAATCTTTATTTTTATCACGTTAGACCTTTAGTATATCTGAATGTGGCTAGTTTAACGTCTTTTTCATGAATCTGATTAACCATTTATTGTATTCTTGCTCTAGTATTAATGATGTTGCATTTAAGTACTGTATGCCATATTTCTTTGTTTGTATTCTTAAGTCTATCCAACGGGGGGGGGGGGGGTAATTACGTAACACACTAACAGTAGGAATGGCTTTTATGTTAGCAATATCCTTCAAAATTTTTTAGATTGTGATTGATAGTGTTTTACCCAGTTAAGGTGCATGTGCTTGTGCTTCTATGATAGGTAGCTCTGCTGCTTCTTAGATCCACAGATCAACATAGATGTGCCGAGCAAAAACATAAAACGCAGATTCTGTCACGAAACCATTTCAGTCATAATATTTTCTTTTACCACTTTCGCGCAGATTGCAATCCTAAATCCGATAAAGATCATCAACATAATCTCAGGCATGTAGATCTACATTTTTATTAACCACTGTTATACATTCAACAGCGTTAATTTAAGTTGTGGTATATATTCCTACTTCGGCTGCGTTAATTAGTCTACTCAAGCGTACATGTGCTGCTTCTATTAGTGTATCATTAGCATTGAATACTTCATTGATTTTATTTTTAGTGTCGCCTTTTTTTTCTCTTTCACCATTTTCTATCGTGTTTATTACACCTTTATTTATTGCTTTTGATTGGGTTCTTACTTCTTTGATAAAATCTCTTAGAGTCGTATAGAGGAGGTTTTATTCGTTAAAGGCGAAATTTAGTTTGTTCATCTATACTAATAATAAAGCTGAAGAGTTTGTTAGTTTGAACGCGCTAATCTCGGAAACTACCAGACAGATTTGAAAAATTGTTTTTGCATTTGATAGCCCAATTTTTGAGAAAGGCTATTTAACATCACCCTAGGACCCTTAAGAGCTGACCAAAAAAAAAAAAGAGTCGGAAAGAAAGTTAAGCAAAAACGAAGTAATAGCGCGGGCAGGCGATGCGATACGATGGGTCGGGGGAACAAGAAAATTCACGCGGACGAAGTCCCAAGCAGAAGCTAGTCATTAAATAAATATTGTACTAGAGACATAATCTCGAAGTGTATGATCTTTCGCGCATTCATATTCTAACGCCTTTATATTAATTTCCATTCCTTTCTTCGTCTTTAGTGGTAGTGACATGAATACCAACGTTAAGTTCTATGAGTGCCATCATTATCACTCCCTTTACCTTCGTTTTATGTCCATTTCAGAAAGCAAATGAATATAATAAGCATTATTTATTTATACTATTTCAGTTAAATGTTATTATGTTCATTAAATAAAGCAAGATTTCATCATATTTTTGTCAATTTTGGCACATCGCTTCACATCAGCTTTTTAACTTTATGAAAGAAAACGAAGTCTACAATCCCACGTAAATCCCACAGTTGCCAATAAATAAATTGAACAAAAAACCTCGATGAACTCACACGTTTTATTTGGAACGCACACGTAAACGCTTTCATTCATCAATCTGGCGAATGTGTTGCAAATCCCGAGCAAGGTCGCCTGGTAAAAACGGCGTTTTCACACAAATATACTCGTATATCGAGCGATTACTTAATAGTTCTCACAACCTTCAACTGCCGGTTTTCGGTCACACGCACGGCTATTGGCAGATTTTCAAATAAAACCCGTTCCTCATTGTACCTCAGAACTAAGTGCAATAATTCCTATAATGTACTGAGAATTCGAATGCCCTGGAATTTTCCATTGCTGGTTTTTGGCGAGATGTGTCAATACTCGCGAAGAAATGGCGCAATGGTTGGGAAATGTGATCGAAACTGCTTTCGGTATTTATGGAACGCTGATTCATAGTGTTACTTATTGAATACAAATTCGGTTAGATATGCGAATAGTTCCCTGAAGTCCTATTGCGGGTATTCTTAAAGGTCGTTTGTAAGAGGTTGCTGTCACTTCAAGGCTTGTCTTTGAGTATTTATGGAGATCAGTCACTGTTTTCTACGAACAGATTATCCTTTGACATCATTCTTGGACAGTTGAACAAATCTTATTATAGATTATGCTAAGCACTTAGATAGCTACTACTAATAATGCACCTGCTGAACTGTGTGATGAAATATTGGTAGCTTAGCTACTCTTATAAGTATTACGAATTCTGACTCAACTGGATACTGTCCAGATGACTCAGATGACGCCATAACACGTACGTGGTCCTTTTATACAAAATCGTGCAATGTACAAAGGACCAGATTCCAAACAGCATTACAAACAAACAAGCAAGTTAGCAACGCATTCCGTTACATAGAAGAACCTTTGAGGTAAATGCAAATTCATATTCGAGCCAAAAACATTATGTAACCAACAAAGGACCATTCTTAGAAGGGACATTAATATTTCCACAGCATATAACACCTCATTTTGCAGCAGATCGAATTCCTTTATTGAATAAAATGGTTTCGTAACTGTCCGGCACAGTTGCGAACAAAACAATGGGCATTGCCGATTGGACACGACATGTCAATTGTCGCCGGAAAGCCGGTCAATAGGTACGGTGACCTATCCGTAAATTTTTTTTCCGGGCTAAATTTTTGCAATAGTTATATGCCGACTTGGGTGAATAGGAAGGGAAGATATGTGACGTTAGAACGAAAAGAGGTAGAATCGAAGGACTTATTTTCAGTCTTGGAATTTTAACTTGCTTGGTGATTTCGACATAATCATCATGATGATCATCATCATCTACCTGTCCTTGTCCCATTTTACCTGTTTGGGGTCGATGCAATACGTTTCTTCCTTCTATTCTCCCCTCTACTCTATAATTCACTCCCTTTCCTTCATAACTTCCCTCTCACAATCCATTCATCTTTTCTTTGGTCTTTCTCTCGCTCTCCATCCATAAACGTTTATTTTCATCCCTCTTTTAGTTACATTCGTTTTATTCATTGAACGGAATTGAATACTGGGATCCAAGGACCCAAGGTGTTACAGTCAACAGAGGTGGTGAAACAAGCCATACGTAAGCTATACCTATTACCTTCTAATGAATCAGAGATACGTCAAGTAAGTAATAAATAAGTACAGGATTCACACAAGTTAAGGCAATTAATTCACACTTAACATTAGCATAGGACGTTTTAAGGATTACACGCAGGAAGCTATAAAGATACCAACAAATTTTATGGCACATAGATTGTCATAGATGTTTCCGCTAAGATATGAAGTTACACAAAAATCATTTTTATACGGAGAAAGTGCGAAAAAATCTATAAACATAGTTTTTAATAATTAGAATTTTAATAAATCGGTATTTTACGACCAAAAATGCCAATTTTTTTGCTTTTTTTTTTAGTTTTTTGCTTTTTCTAAAAGCAAACGTAGGACTAAAACAGAACTGGCTGTCTGCCTCATTGATCTAGAGGTCGCAAGCGCTACTGCTGAACACGAAGTCTTGGGTTCGATTTCCAGGTCGGTAGGTCAGGAATTTTGAAGTAGCCCGGAGACCGGATTTGGGCCTGGTAGATGACAATAGACCTTCTTATTACTTAGGACTCAAACATAACTGGCGAAATGAGGGTGTACCTACTATAGGCACAGATACGCCTGAGTCTAGCACGAACCTTCCAACGTACGTAAACTCACAGTTACAACACAAGTTTTCCAAAGAAGCACTAATAAGCATTGCTAATATTCCTGTTAACCCAACTAAACCGCACCGGTCAGGCGAGTGTCAAGTGGTACCGGCATACAATTCGATACGTTTACACAATTCCACTTCATACATACAAGTAATGTCTCGACTTTTGGGTAAGGCAACATTATACTTTTGATTGAAATATAAAACTTGTTATGTGAGGAACTGGAGTAGGGTGCTGGACTAGATATCAATGATATTATCATGTAAACCTTTGAAAGTCTTTTGGATCATGCAATGCTCTCTCCCTAATTGCCTAACACACTATCAATCTCAACCTAAATCATTTTGAAGGATATTGCTAATCCATTGCTTCATATGTTCGAATCATGTGTCTGCTCAACAACGTAAATATCGCATTGAATGCTGCAGAACTGTCAAAATGAAAGCCATTTTGTTTTTTAATTTGTAATGGTCTTGCTCTTGACTCTAGTCTAGGTCAAAGGTGACAGAGACAAAGTCGACGATGGAGCATTTCTACTGATAGTGTGTTATGCAATTGCCCCGCTGATGCAGATGTCCGATGGGGCCGAAAGATTCAAGGCGTAGTGTTGGAAGACCTCCCACAAGATGGACTGATGACCTGGTGAAGGCCACGGGAATTCGCTGGATGCGAGAAGCACAAAACCGGTCGAAGTGGTGGTGCTTGGGGGAGGACGCTTTCGGCTGAAATGATGATGCACATGCACATCAGATACCTCTCTCCTAAAACGCGTTTGACCAAAGATTTTCTTTAAATATTCTATTTCACATTAAGCCTACATCGGTACTTATAAAAAACGTAAGAGATTAGGTGCACAGTTCCAAGTTGGTCGAATCTTATACGGTTGCAAATTGGTCCATCTTTGAAATATCGAAGTTTAAAATATCTCTCGATTTCCGATCGCGAAAAGATACTAGGTCACATATTTACTTTCAGACGACCTAAAAACCCTAACAGTTCTGGCCCAGTTCTCAATACCAATTTTATCACCACTATGAAGAAACTTCAAATATACATCAATTAATTACCACTGATATATTATCACGACTCAGAATAAATTGTGTGAGCAGGTAATCAGGTTCAATGCCGCATCAAGGCCGTTGTTTTGGCATGCGCCTGCGACGTTAATGTGGGACATTGACATGTTAACATGTTTTTATTTCTGGTCCTCCGCAATGTGCCTGTCTGTAGCAGTTTATCGGATGTTTTTGCGGACGGAAATTTTTATTGTGGATTGTTTACGGACACATTTACGTTAGCCATGAGTGGTTAATTTGTCTTGAACAATAAAAATCATACGAGTTATTTTTTTTAAGAAATTAGAAAATTGTTTCTAGTTTTGTCTTCCTTGCAACTGTTCAAAACGAACAAAAGAACGTCGCTCGCATTCCAATCTGTCTCAATCTGTCAAAAATACGACAGTCAACGTCATTTAAAAAAAAAAATAATTATAAAAGAGACGTTGATTGTCGTTAAGATGATATTGCGTCTAGATTTTGAACGTTTTTTAATACGGGAATTGTTCTTCTGATCAGTGGTGATCTTGCGATATTGCAATGTCCCGACCTGACAGGACATTACAATCTTTGACCAGCAGGGGCTTATTTACCATTTATGTACACACATATATAAACAGACAAGAAAAAAACAGAACAGAAAAATAGGTACAAAGGTGATGCTTATTTCATAAGAAATCTTAGTTGATTTCAACCGCCCTACCTCCATTGGTTTTATAAAAACGGTTAAAATTAATTAAGTATAAACACTTCGTTCAATCAAAATTAGTTTCTTCGGCGCCTTATTCATTTTGGCACCAATTTAGCCAATTATAGCATTTCATTCAATTAAGCGACATTATCTACGATTAAAACAGCGCCCACGCATATAAAAATAAACCACACGCATGGACTCGATTTGACAGTTATTAACAAACGAATGCAAAATGGCCGCCGTCACGCTTCGAGAAGCACATTGAGATGTTTATCAATGGAGGACACAAAGGGACCACATCGCGTTACATTCAGTGACTTTTAGTTCAAACTAGTACGAATAATAAAATGAGACCCCATTTTATTATTCGTACTAGTTTGAACTAAAAGTATTCGATTAAGTCATTTTGAATCAAAGTAGATTCGGGGCAACCTTGATGCTGAGCCTTGAGTTTGGTCTGGTTGTGGTTTAACATTATTATTGGATATATATATTATTATTGGATAACTGACCAATTTGACATTGATAGGGGCGAGACATATCCGGCTCGAAGGACCAAAAAAAAATTAAGGATTTTTTTTTTCAGATACAATGATAAGTCAGTTTTCTGGATAAAACTAATACTTAAATACATACTTAATATTTCTTAGCAAAAAACACATTCCTCAGCTCCGATCTTGATTATATTAGGTAAATGTTGCCACAACTACATTGGATTGGTTGTGGACGTGCCTGAAGCAACAACCAACCGTTAATTAGTGACATCCTTAAACAAGTAAGTAAATCAACGCACCTACTGACTATAAAACCTAAATTATGCAAGAATGTAGCATAAACTCCCAACATCCATAGACATTAAGGAACTCTATGAAATACCGCAGTGGCAACACTGGACCATAAAAAAATAAATGATCCCATAACTGTATTCTTTTTAAGAACGGATTTCGCGACATTCTATATATATTCTAATGTCATTAATAAAATTAATTAATTAATGGTGTAAATATATGTGTGCGAGTCGTTAAATAAATCTGCTGACGTTTTGTATGAGCTAGGGAGAGGCTAACAGTTATTGGCTGAGATGAGGTTATGATTATTGGTTTATGACGTGAATGTAGTAAGATCATATTTACCCGATATTTGATTTATGAATAGAAGTTATACATGGTGTAGTTTTAATCACCGTTTTCCTCTGAAGGGGTCATTGTAGGTACTTACTCATCTTTACGAACAACTTTTACTATGGGACAAATCCTGACATCGCGAAAAAAAAATCAGCTGTTCCCTACATTTTCACGAATTATACGAATATTAAATGTAGGGAACAGCTGATTTTTTTTTGCGATTTCAGGTTTGGTCCCATGGTAAAAGTTGTTCATAACGATTAGTATAATGACCCCTTAAGAGGAAAACGGTGATTAAAATTTCACCCTGTATAAGTCGTACTCATAGATACCTACCCATTACATAGGTAGCCCATAGGCTACAATATGTAAATACTTGAAAGATAAAGTTCTAATCTCAATTTATCATTTGTCTTTAGCTAGATTAGAATTTAGGGTAAATTTGGCCTCCGTTTAAATAATATACACTTTTACTATTAAAAAGTTACTAATTGTCTAATTAAATAATAAGGCTAAAAAACCTAAGGCTTAATTGAAATACAAACGTAATTTCACCCTTCATTAACAAAAATAAACACAATTTAAAAATAAATTACTCAAATTGAAAACTTTAATTGCCAATCACGGTTTCTCTCACCTCGCCATCTTTAGGTGCGAACTGTCACGAAATAATACGTTAACTCACGAAGTGGTCCGATGTTTTGACTAGATAGATACTAGTCAGAAACTAGTCTATTAAACGATATTGGTCTTAATAGCATGTCAAAACAATTGGGTTAGCAAAATTTATTGCTAATTTAATTTAATTCGTCTGGGGTGACATAGTTAATTAATTTATTAGTTTAAACGGACTTTCGACATGTGGATCTTGATTTGCAGTCGCGAAATTATCATAAATATTGAGAGCTTCTTGAAGAGCATTATCAAGTCATCATCATCTGCCTAGCCTTTTCCCAACTATGTTGGAGATGGCTTCCAGTCTAACAGGATGCAGCTGTAATACCAGTATTTTACATGGAGTGACTGCCTATCTGACCTCTAAAACCCAGTTATTGGGAAATACGATACCCCTTGGTAAGACTGGTTGTCAGATTTTCGGGCTTCTGACGACCCGTAAAGACTGTCAAAGGTCTAGGAATGACAGCCGGGACCAACGGCTTAACGTGCTTTCTGAGGCACGGAGGGGTCTTAGTACGCAAAGATGGTCACCCTTCCACGGACCAACCGCGGCAAGAGTATCTTAACCAGATTTATCGAACCGTGCGGCTGTAAGAGTGTTATCAAGTAAATAAAATAATATATCACGCCGCCGAACTCGGCCCAGACCGCGAGGGCTGGTGCGAAGTGGCGCGGGAAAATAGTTCCTGGAAGGACTTAGGGGAGGCTTTTGCCCAGCGGTGGGGGAGTATAGGGTGATCAAAAAGAATCACGCCTGTATCCCCCGGGTTAGGCATAGGCAGACGTTCCGCTAAAAGGACCAGTGACTATGACAACGAGTCAATCATGAAGGACCCAACATGTGTGATCTTTTCAGCCGACTCTTTGCAAACTTGCCGGTAAATAAAGTTACAAAGTTACGCAGAAAATTAAAGTACTGCGGATGTAGGTAGTAGGTACACAAAATGACACCATGACTTTCTTTCTGCCAAAAGTCCCCTAATCACCCCCCCCCCCCCAGTCACCTAATTATTAGTAATTAGCTTCTTGCCGCAACTTCGTCCGCGTGAAATTTTTGGCTACCCACTACGTCGCATCGTATGGCCTGGTCGCGCTATCACTTTGTCTTGACTTCATTCTGACTCTTTTTTTCTTTTTGATCAGCTCCTAAGGGCCATATCGTGATGTTAAATTGCCTATTGCCTTTCTCTAGAATTGAGCTATCAAATGCAAAAAAAAGAAATGAAATCCGTCTGGCAGTTCCGGAGATTACCCCCTACATACAGAGAAACAAACTTAGGTACCTAACTAACTTCTTAACTTAAAAAAACCACCGCTATGGCTCTGCCTCGCATAAGGTTTTAGCATTATGCTAAGCGATGGCCGTTTTGCGTGGATGTGACGCAAGTTTTCGCCCTCCTTTTTTTTATGTTTTCCTAATTCTTTTTTTCGTCATGTTTACCGCAAATAAACGAATTTTCTTTCTTTTTCTTTACCTCTCTTTACAATATTAGTAGATACATTAGTAGTAGTATTAGTAGTTACCGCTACCCCGGAACATAAAGGGCTAAGGAAGGAACACGGATGGGTTTTAGTCAGTAAGATTCTGACACTCCCTTCCGCTCCACCCAGAGCGGGAATTGTCATTTAATGATTTCCCATCCATTAAAAAAAAAAGTATAGACAATAACCACTCAAGTGTTGTGTTAATTATTCCAGTAACTTAGCCCCACAAAACCTAACACCACCTCAACCACATTTCTCTCACTCTTCATCTCCCTCAGTAATTTCATTTTAATTAGTTCAGCCCACTTTCACTGTGCCAAAACAAGGTCTTCATGCATAAATAATGCGAGTAGCAATCTGTCAATATGTCCACTCGGCTGAGTGAGGCTGTCAGCGAAGTTATTGAGAAGTCGGCAAACATTCGGACGTGGTATGATAGCGCGTCTGTCAATGTCAAGTTATCGGATCGGAAGTCTGAGATCTGACCAAAATTTTGGATCGTTCAAAAGTGCCTTTAACCGGTCAAGCGGCGCGGTTCGCCGATCGGCGACGAAACAATAGAAAATCAATTGTGTCTCATTAGCCGATTAGCGGCGTTTGACAGATTAATGTGCCTATTTGAAATAAATGATTTGACTTTGACTTTGGATATCTGTTAAGACTTTTTAGTGATTGAAAAATAAAGCACTCAGGATGGTACCTATGTCTTGATTATGTCTTAGTTTTTTTTATACGTTATTTATTAAAAAAAGATAGTAATAATACACTGGATAACCTTCTTATACTAAATTAACTTACCAAAGTAGAATAGAAAATATTTCTAAGTCTATAATAAGGAAATTTAATAAAGCGCTCTTCCTCTCTCTTACTTATATAAAAAATTGCTGTGCCCGACAGGGTCCATAATTGTTTCCATTATTTTTATTTACCACCATTGTACATTATGGATTGCAATAAACGATTTGAGATTTGAATCTATTAAAATTATAAGTAATATAATAATAAACTAACCTAGCTAATAATAATAAGATATGGCGTCGAAAAATTCTTATATCTTAGTTGATAGAAAATAATTGTTTCTTCTGCTAAATAATTCTACTTCTTAAACTGTGCTTCTTCTGCTTGGCTGCTTCGTTGGTCTAGTGCTTGCAAGTACTACTGCGGAGTATGAGGTCCTCGGTTCGATCCCGAGTCGGGCAAAGTGTTACTTATTGAGTTTTCCATCGAAATTTTCTCAGTAGCAGTCCGGAGATTGGATCTGTGTCCGATTGATGTGCAATAGGCTCGCTTTCTGTTGCATGGGACTAAAACATTACGGGCGAAATGTGGGTGTACTGTATTCACATCTCTGCCTTGCCCTTCGAGTAAACAAAGGCGTGGTGTTATGTTTATCTCCGTCTTCCTTCCTTGAGTTTGGATTGTCAATAATCTGTCATTGAAACTACCCTAGATGGTGCGGGATCGTCCGAAAGGGTTACCGCTAAACCGGAACATAAAGGGCTAAGGAAGGAACACGGATGGGTTTTAGTCAGTAAGAGTCTGACACTCCCTTCCGCTCCACCCAGAGCGAGAGGGGTCAATTGATGATTTCCCATCAAAAAAAAAAATCTATCATAGATATCTTTTTAAAGGTACAATTTTCTAAATACGACAAAACTACCTGTGTGCTCATCAAAATTGAATGGGTAGTCTCATAGTGAAAACTTAACAAAGTCAACCACCGGCCTTGATTACAGAATATTCTTCCAATTTATTTTTTCCCACCAGTACATAAGAAGAAGAAAAAAGTTTATTTGTGGCAAACATGACGGATGATTAAGTAGTGCTATAAATTACAACTTAAAACACTTAGTTAAACCTGACACCAACCGACTAATTTGTTGATAAAAACCAGTAGATAACTGCATTATTAATTACAAACCAGACACCCTAATCTTAATTTAAAAAAAAAACAGAAGCTTAAATTGATATAAATAGAACTACAAATACTTCCTATAATAAAACTCGTTTCCCATAAATATCTATGGCTAGACTGAACTCAAAACGTCTAGATCTAATCTCATCAGGATTAGTTTCAAACTGACTGCTAATATTAGTCACTGGACATATAGCCAGTCTTATATAGCCTTATTAGGTTTAGTTATTTGTTTGTAAGAAGTATTTAAGCTTGGACGGGCACTGTGCTCACTCGAGTCATAACAATTCGTAGGTATGTGATAGTGTGATTTAGAACAGTTTTGTCTTGTATCAAAATAGTTTTGTTCTACTAATGAAAAAACTATACATATACAAGTTCTAATTAAAGGAGACTGTTAAAAAGTGGTCTATGAACCAATAGCGATACTGTTACGATATTTCTGTGGGGATATCTCAACTATACCTTTGTGCAAAGTGGCATCAAAATCTGTCCCGGCAGTTTTGAGAAATATAATATTTTAGAATACATAATATCATGATAACATTAAAAAGTGGTCTATGAACCAATAGCGATACTGTTACGATATTTCTGTGGGGATACCTCAACTATACCCTTGTGCAAAGTGGCATCAAAATCTGACCCGGCAGTTTTGAGAAATATAATATTTTAGAATACATAATTTCATGATAACCTTAAAAAGTGGTCTATGAACCATGGCAATAGCAATATTGTTACGATATTTCTGTGGGGATACCTCAACTATACCCTTGTGCAAAGTGGCATCAAAATCTGACCCGGCAGTTTTGAGAAATATAATATTTTAGAATACATAATTTCATGATAACCTTAAAAAGTGGTGTATGAACCATGGCAATAGCAATACTGTTACGATATTTCTGTGGGGATATCTCATCTATACCCTTGTGCAAAGTGGCATCAAAATCTGACCCGGCAGTTTTGAGAAATATAATATTTTAGAATACATAATTTCATGATAACATTAAAAAGTGGTCTATGAACCAATAGCGATACTGTTACGACATTTCTGTGGGGATACCTCAACTATACCCTTGTGCAAAGTGGCAACAAAATCTGACCCGGCAGTTTTGAGAAATATAATATTTTAGAATACATAATTTCATGATAACATTAAAAAGTGGTCTATGAACCAATAGCGATACTGTTACGACATTTCTGTGGGGATACCTCAACTATACCCTTGTGCAAAGTGGCAACAAAATCTGACCCGGCAGTTTTGAGAAATATAATATTTTAGAATACATAATTTCATGATAACATTTTTATTTTAAAAACGTTTTAAAGGGTATTTCTGACTTTACAATTCTTAATTAATGTGTTTCTTTCCTAGATTTTAGTATTTGTTTCGATTTTAACCGACTTCAAATCCGTTGCGAAGTTTTAAAGATCTAAGCATACATAGGGACAGACAGCGGGAAGCGACTTTGTTTTATACTACACTCACAGGCACAATTAACCGCCCACCTCTATCATTCGTCACCCTGTTTGTTTATGTTAACTATGGCTTATCCACTGTTTTATTTTTTATCAAGTGAGTACTGTAGCAGTTAACTAAACACTTATACCCTTATTTCGATTAGTAAATTTGTATCACCGAAGGGTTTTTCGAATTTAGTCGTTGTTTGACATTGTTGCCGTTGCGTTATCGTGTTAACATTTCCTGTTCTTTTCTGCCATAATGTGTGAATATTGTTTAATTTGAGTTTGTAGTGTTCACTTATTGTTTGGGACTCTAAAAAATGCTACTCGATGCAACTGGTGTAGGTAGGGCAGTGGTTTTAGCTGACGCTGGGTATAGCCAACGTCGCATCGCTCGTACACTCGTTGTACCTCGAAACACGGTACGGGATGCCATCAGACGATTTCGGGAGACAAGCTCATACACCGGCAGGCCAGGTAAAGGCCGACATCGATGCACCTCAACCCGAGATGACGGTTTCGTTGTCAACAACTTGCTGAGAAACCGCTTTTGCACCGCTACTTAAGCTCGTACGCGTCTTTTTGAGGTGGGAAATGTCAGTGTAAGTGAACGTACGTTTAGAAGAAGACTTGCAGAAAGAAATCTGAGGACTTTTCATCCAGCTCGCGCCCCACAACTGCTCCCACAACACCGTAGAGCTAGACTTGCTTGTGCGCGAGAATATGCTGACTGGACTGTGTAGGAATGGAAGGACTTACTGTTCTCAGATGAGAGCAGAATAGGCTTAAGAGATCCAGATGGACGTCAGCGTGTCTACAGGCGCCTAAACGAAAGATTTGATCCATGCGCTATAACCGAAACAGTGGGTTACCAGGGAGGGTCCGTAATGGTTTGGGGAGGTATCTCTTACGAGGCTCGTACCGATCTTGTTGTGTTCGATAGAGGCAGTGTGAACGCTCAAAGATACGTGGAGGAAGTTGTTCAAGACCATGTCATGCCTTTCGCACCATTCATTGGTGACAACTTTAGTTTAATGCATGACAATGCACGTTGCCATACCGCAAAATCCGTCACTGAGTACCTTAATAAGGTCGGGATTCAAGTTTTACCATGGCCAGCAGACAGTCTCGATCTTAACCCAATTGAGCACATTTGGGACAACCTCAAAAGACGTGTCCGAGCAAGAGTACCAGCCCCTACGACCCTAGGAGAGCTCAAGACGGCTGTAGTAGAGAAGTGGCACAATATCCCCCAATCGGAAATCCAAGATGTAATGGATGGATTGCCAAACCGGCTCTAAGAAGTCATTAGAGCCCGAGGCGGCAACACCCATTATTAATTGTTTTTTTTTATCTTTTATTGGGCGACTTTTTTCAATATTAAAATTGTTAAATTTTCATCAAAGATTTTCACAAAATCGATTTTTGGTATGAATCCTTTACTAAACGACTTTTTTTTACTTTTATGACTTTTTTTAATGCCTTAAAGGCCGCTTTCAACGTACCTATCATCAAATGTGGTCTAAATTTGAAGATTTCTGCAAATTGAAAGAAATACAAGGTGGGCGGTTAATTGTGCCTGTGAGTGTATGTAGTGATGTATAAAAAGTTTTTTTACATACACCTTTTTTTCCGCTGCTACAAATAGAGTTCCTTCTTATTTTAAGACGTACCCTTCCTACATAAATATTTAAAAAATGCCTAAAAATCGGTAAGTACAAAAAAAAAGTTGAGGGGACAAGTGACTTTGCTTAGTAGAGAAACACATTAATAAAGTCAGAAATACCCGTTCAAATCTGACGGTGACAATGGGAACACTTGGTAAAGTATACCCTTTCAAACAAAAAAAGAATTTTCTAAATCAGTCAAGCCGTCTTCGAGAAATCGGTGAATATAAATATTAGGTCCTTACATATGAAATTGGCGTTTTGTATGGAAGGAACAAAAAGTCGAATATTTTTTAATATAATATATTTAATTAATCAAAGTATGAACCATTGTTTTCAATGCACTTTTGCCATCTTATAGGTAGTTCATTGATCCCTTTACTAAAAAAACCAGTCGGACGGGAATCAATAAAATCTTTGAAGGCGATTTGGACTGCCCCATCGGAGTTGAATTTTTTCCCTTGCAAAAAGTTATCCAAATTGCGAAAAAAATGGTAATCTGTTGGAGCAAGGTCCGGGGAGTACGGAGGATGTCTAAGACATTCCAATTCAAGCTCTTCTAATTTGGTAGCCGTCTGTTGCGCAGTGTGTGGTCTGGCGTTGTCGTGCTTTCAAGCTTTTTAATCTTCCCAATTTGCTTCAAGTGAATTAAAACAGTTTTATCACTAACATCGAAGCCTGCAGCTAACTCGGACGTGGTTTGCGATGGGTCCGCTTCCACAATAGCCTTCAATTCTCCATTATCAACTTGGGTCTCAGGCCGTCCACGGGGCTTGTTCTGCAGGTCGAAATTTCCAGAACGAAAACGTTGGAACCAAAAACGAACTGTGTTTTCTTTTGCAACATGACCGCCATACACATCATTCACCCTTCGAGTCGTTTCCGCAGCACTAGTGCCACGGCGGAACTCGTAATCGTAAATAATGCGATATTTTAAATTTTCCATTTTGTAAAATGAGTGACGCAAACAGAAAAAACAGAAGAAAAAAAACAAATGAATGACGGTCATCGAAGCACAAATACATGAGTAAATAGCTGTACAAATTTGAATTTGGAATTCCTTACCAAAGAGGAGAAATTCGTGATTAAAGTGGCCAGTACGAAAAACGCCAATTTCATATGTAAGGACCTAATATTAAAAATGTAAAAAAACATTCCGACGAACTGAGAACCTCCTTCCTTTTTTGAATTCGGTTAAAAACGAAAAAAAAAAACTGAAATTCAGCACTATCGAGGTGGTAAGTGTCTTTGTTTAGCAGAAAACCACATTAATTAAGTAATATAATGGCAGAAATACCCGTTAAAACGTTTTTAAAACATAAAAATGTAGCAAGAAATGTGAATTTTTAAATTATTATTTTTCTCAAAACTGCCGGGTTAGATTTTGATGCCCCTTTGCACAAGGGTATAGTTGAGGTATTCCCTCAGAAATACCTCTACAGTATCGCTATTGGATCATAGACCACATCCCATACAAATTTTAACAGTCTCCTTTGCTAGAGAAA
This sequence comes from Amphipoea oculea, assembly GCA_945859645.1. Lineage (NCBI taxonomy): Eukaryota > Metazoa > Arthropoda > Insecta > Lepidoptera > Noctuidae > Amphipoea > Amphipoea oculea. Next base: position 18,141,901 of record OX243883.1, read on the forward strand.
CTGCGTGGACGCGATGTCTATCGATACCTCTCGAATGTCTTATGTTACACAGTGCGACATAAGAAAAAATGCTCCAAGTGTCTTAAGTCGCACAGTGACACTTAAGGGCTTGTTCAGGATTGGTCGCTAAATATCTGTAGTTGTGTTGCAAGTAGCAATATGTTCTGTATTTATATGAAAGAAATGGTTCATTCACTCTTAATTTTAATATTTTTCAACAGCAGAAACATTATTTTGAACGAACTAAAAAATAAATAAATTCATCTGACATTTCACTCACGGCCAACGTCGAAGAGTATAAATTTGCGCGAAACGAACGGAGAAATAAACGATGAATAGAGGCAACAAACGATAAGTTTTCTTATAAAAATCTATATAGAATTACTGAGAAATAAGTGTAAATTCCGTATTGAGTAATTGTTTTTCTAAAAGTAATGATTATATAGGCGAAAAAAGTAACGAAAGTTTAGACACGTATTGTGATAAAGTGTGTAGGTTATGTGAATGAATATTATCAAAATGAAAACATATCACGTCACTGCAATGTCAGCCGTGCGATTCTGTAACCGTCTCACCGTGAAAAGTTAGGCGAAGTGAGCGTGGAGTGAGCTATCAGTGTCATCCCACCTGATACTAGGGATTGACCAAGCATACATTTACAATCATAATCGAGATTTTAATAATAGATTTTATGCTAAGTCTATTGATCATTTTATATATTTTCAAAGCTAGTATTTTAGTGGTCAAAACATTAATATTTCGTGGGGTTTTACAATAAAATAGCAAAACAGAAACTTAGCCAGAAACTCAATGTTGTTTTTTTTTTTCTTTTTTTCCTAGACTGACTAGTCAATACAGCCTGAGGCGCGAGCGCGTCACGCAAGTGTTCACTTCACCCGAATCACGACATTAAATGTCGAGAATCGGGTGAAGTGAACACTTCACGCCGCGCTTGCGCGTTAGTCACTGTCATTATCACATAGAAGATTATTTTGATGTGGATTGTGTGAAGTGTTCACTTCACTCGATTCACGACATTTAATGTCGTGAATCGAGTGAAGTGAACACTTCACGCCGCGCTTGCGCGTTGGTCACTGTCATTATCACATTGTAGATTATTTTGATGTGGATTGCGTGAAGTGCTTGCGCGTTAGGCGCTGTCATTAATATTAAATTCAGTTTTTATTTATTTATTTCTATAATTGACGACCATGGTCGTAAGCCTGTTCGTAATCGAGTTCAGAAATTAGTTCCTATTTATTTCAACGCTTTTAGATATTATGTCTAAATCCCACCGTGTTTGTACATTTAAAAAGTCAGTTGTGTGCATTTTGTTTTCAACAATTAACCAGATTTTGTATTAACTAGTTACAGACTACTTATTTAACCTGTAACGCGTGCAAATATAACATTATTGTAGATAGATACTAAATAACTAAGATCCGTATTTTTCATGCACGGTCAAGCGGCGCGCGTCGCCCATGATTGGCGAGTGGCGACGAAACCGTAGCCAATGAGCGACGCGCGCGAAGTGATGTTGCCATGGTTACCGTGGAGTGAAATATGGAACATTCCGAATCGCACTGTAATCGATTACAACGTGCTTACACTTTGACCCCAATTATTCTGTATGGTATAAATTACCTATTATTCCCCGCATAATCTTACCATGCCGTACGGTTGTCAAGAGTGGTATTTTGACAGTTCAAACCGGTTTCGTTAAACTAACATGGCATTTTCGAAATTGTGTTTCCGGCTACAGTCGCCACCTTACCAAAGGATAAGAAATTCGTGGTGTAAAAAAACAAACAAATAAATACTATAATCTAACCATGAGTAAATAATCAAGTGAAATAGTTTTGACTCTCAGCTGCCATAGTGGTGATTTATCTAAATGGGAACGCAAATTATTTATGTGAGAGTTGTGGGCGATGATGGCCTAATTCGGAATGATCCATATATCACGCAGCGCACTGCGCATGCGTGCATGCGTGTCAAGCGTCGTAGTTGTTAGTATCAAGTGAACTTTTTTTTTGCTTTCATGCCATTGACGACCATGTACAACTCGTTTATAGAGAGTAGTATATTCCTTGATGTAGAATGTACATAAGCCTGTACGTATTCGAGTACAGTGACAATAATTAGTTCCTAATTATTTAATGCTGTTAGAGATTTTAATGTCTAATGCCCGGTTTCTGAAGAATTCTTAAACGGAGTTTAAACTTTCAATAGTTGTTGATTCGACATAATTATCTATTTAAGCGAATTCCTTCCTTATGCTCGGTTTTTGAGGTTCTCAGATAAACCCTCGATAATAATTCACTCGACTTTTAAGCTAAATTCTTCCTTAATGACGTGTTCAGAAACACGATATCGAACCAATAATCACTATCGAATGGATAAACTCCGTTTAAAAACCTCAGAAACCGACCATAAATCCAACTGTTTTTGTACATCGAAAAAGTAAATTTAGTCAGCCTACATTTAAGATATAACATGAGAAATTGTGCTAAGCAAGTACCTATTCAGTGATTGGTGTAATGTTCGTATACATAAGTACATAATACGTAAAAGCACATATAGGTTTTTTTTTATATCATCTCTAGATAAACTACACGTACAATATACAAACCTTATACCATAAATATTTAGGCATATTATTAATCTAGTGACGATTGCTGTTAGGACACACAAATTGCATTATTCATGTATACGCATGTTTTGGGCTGTCTAATTTTAGTTTTGCTGTATACTGTTTACACACTGTGTCTACGTTTCTCAGCCAACTCTCCTGTCGCAGATCTGCTGAAAGAAATTACTAAGTAAATGATGAAAGCAGTTCCTCTATCTTTATGTAGTTTACTTTATTATGTATTTACTGTGTACATAAATAAATATATTACATTTTTTAATTAGTATCACATTAAAAAAAATTGCTAATACATTTTTTCTACTGAGTCGGCTGCTTCCTGAGATGCAACTTCTTAATGCCGGGAACGGAGGGACATTGGATGTGTGTCGGCTGCACCCCCACTGCAAAAAGCTGGAAATAATGGTAATAATTTGTTACTAAGTATTTGATTTATTTAATTCCTACACATCAGCACATCTGCAGCTAATGTATTTACTTTCAATAAGAATAGCGGTATGATTTATTAAGAACAGCGTCTGATCAAATAAAATCAATTGAATGGGCCAATATTATTACTATATATTTAGAGCACAACGAGTTTCTACATTTCTTAATTCCATGCTCCGTGCCTGTCTGTGTCCCAATTTATTTGTTCCCTATTGTGTTTATCAAAAATAGTGTGTGAAATAATGAATACTTGCCTCAGACCGCCACGCATGACACAGCCGGGAGCGATGTGATCAAATCAAATAGAGGCAGTGTTCTTTTATTGTCTTCTGTCCCTTTAATGACTTAGCAACTGCAGGGTCGATAAGGCTCATCTGCTGAAAGGTAGAATATATCAGATTAATAAAATTCACTTGCTTTTGTGTGCCTATACTTTTGTGTTTTTATTTTAAGTTATCCTATGTTGTCCCACAGCTGGGCACGGTCTCCCCCATACTTTTCCAGTTTTCCTTATGTTGTGCCTTCTTCGGCCAATTGGTCAGGAACGTGTCAGTGACGACGCCCGCCTTGTCTTCAGGCAACCTTTGTCATATTGAGTTGTTTCTAATTAAAAACGTGTTACTAGGATACTACATAAACCTTTATTGACTGATAACTACCTATATCTTGTAAAAATATACCACTATAATTGTAAAATCATAAGGTTTTCTTGAAGTACTTACGTAAAATTTTGTTTGACCAAAAAAAAAGGTTTATCGATTGATTGTGATGTTATTTCGTGCAAATATTATCTACAAGGACGTATAATATGTTATAAACGAATATTCATCCACTTAACGTCGATTTTACACAAAAACTATTAAAAGAAACAACGTAGCATCATAAAATCATAACAAAACAGCACGCACTGCAGCTGCCATTAAGAATCGTAAAGTCTATTTTTAACTTTTTTTTTCCAATATTGCCAACCCATATTTTTCGTTTTGAATCATTTAGTCGATTAGTTTATCTACCGGACCATAGACTCAAACTGTTGCACAGGATATTAGACCTTAATTTATAGTAATAATAGAGGTTGAAGCCGCGTGAATCGGGTGTCACCGATCGGTGACCGTGGGGCCTGACGGGTGCGCGCCGGTCGTCACCGATCGGTGACCGCGTAAATCTAGCGGTTTGTAATGTAATGATGCAAGCATTTTATTTTTCAACACTTGTTTAAAAAAAAACGCCATAAGACATTAAAATAATTACCCTCTTTCAGCCTATAAAGCTCAGAAAGCTGTTTAAATTTTCAATTATTTTAGTACCAAGCCCCATACATCTATTGAACGTCTCTTTTATCAAAAAATTTTTGACAACACTGTTGGTTCTTTGTTTGAATTTAGTACTTAGGTCAGTGGGTCGTCATACTTTGAATTTTAAGTATTCTGTGATTAAACTTTGTCAGTGACTTTTCTATTTATCGATAGAAAAAAATGACTAACTAATATTCATCATCTGTGGTGAACATGTGCTGTCTACTGCTGTCTATGGGGCTTTCCGATACAAAATAAACTTTTTGTCTGCAGTTTCAAAATAAATAATTGTAAATAAACAAATGAAAGTTTTATCTTAGTACCTACTTTGAATTAGTTTTTCAGTGACAATGGCTAGCATGATATTATAATGGTGAATGTGATAGTAATATGACATAATGTTGGCATGTACCAGGTACCTATTGGTGAAAGTTTTTCTAATTTAAAAATGAATTCCTCTACCTACTCCACAGTTCCTGTGTTACTGTTCATAATTAGATTCACCACCGATCGGTGACGACCGGCGCGCACCCGTCAGGCCCCACGGTCACCGATCGGTGACACCCGATTCACGATGTACGTTTGCCTGGCTAGGCCCCCCGGAATTTGCGATTTAGGTATACACCAATGCAATGTACTCGCCTCTAGGAGTATATGTACCGCTTTCTTTTTCAATGTACCTCTGTACTTTTGAAGAAATATGCAAAAAAAGGGGGCCGTGCCAGCCAAACGTTTTCAGCACGGCCCTCGTGTAACTTGAAAAATATATAGCGTATTAAAAAGTTTCATAAACTCAAGGAATGTACTTTATTAACACGTTCTATGTACCGTAACAGATATTGTGAATTCGTAATAACAAATAATATATAGACGTGGATAGGGGGCCGTGCTGAAAAAAAAAGAAATGAGAAAATATCTAAAAAAGACAAAACAACCTTAGCCAAAAACTATATAAAAGTAATTCATGTTTGGCAAGTAACATATGTACCGCATTGGTTTCTCATACAACTTGCTGAATTAAAAAAATAAACCAATTTTAGTTTATTCAGCACGGCCCTCTATAGTTGCCTATATCTTTTTAAATATGACATGTTTGTTTACAAAATTCGACTTCCTGAATTATGTATAGGAGTACATTCGTTCCAAATAAATTGCGATTATGGTGTATTAGTATTTTAAAAGATAAATTGGATCAAAAATATCCTAACATGCAACTGATGGGGTGACCATGATTCCACGTGAGAATGGATAAAAAAACTTCTGAGTAAATCTTTAATAAAATAAAAAAATCAAAAATATCGTAATCTGTATTAACTATTAACGATAACTATAATAGTAGTAAGTAGTAGGTCGCAAATCGAACAAAACAACAAGTGTCGTTAAGACTAAATAGCTCAAAACACACGGATTGATGTACGGTACATTACAATAAAATTACAGTTTCGGTACATTTCACAGATTAGTTACGTTTACCTATGGAATAATCGCAGAAAAACTATGTGTCACAAACACTACAATTCTTTTACCTATTGTGGTATAGTAATTTTATTTTAGGTGCATCGTCCTCACATATTATTATATAGATGTAAAAAAATTAACCTTAAAAACTTTAAGAGGTGCTTTAGACCATCGAACTGAACAACTTTCACTATGGGACCAACCCTGAAATCACGAAAAAAAAATGAGCTGTTTCATACATTTTGGCCGAGTAGGTATTGAACTTTTGTATGAAACAGCTGATTTTTTTTTCGTGATTTCGGAGTTGGTCCCATAGTGAAAGTTGTTCAGTTCGATGGTCTAAAGCACCTCTTAAAGTTTTTAAGGTTAATTTTTTTACACCTTATATAATTAATGTACCCATGCAAAATATTGTAGGTACCTAAAACATTTTAAAAGAGTAACGGTGGAGTTTCTTGCCCATTCTTCTCCACACGAAAACTACCTTTTGGAAGGGGCGACTAGAATCAATTCTATTTTAAGGTAATTTTTGACGTTCAAAAGTGCCTTTTATGTGCCTATTTGAAATAAATGCTTTCACTTTGACTACAGAGCTTAAAAGGCTTAAAAAAATACAGATACGTTTCCAACAAATCACATTGATTGAACCTTACCTAGTGAATTAATAGCGACCGCACACAACAAGTTTTAACTGATTTAATTCCCTTAAAAGATGTCATCGCTAATATTAATTTTAAAGAAAAAAAAAAACAAATTGTAAAAAAAGAATGTTTATTTCAATGTAGTCACATAATTTCATTAAAGGTATAGAATAAATCAACCTAATTTATGGAACCATGGTCACCCCATCAGTTGCATGTTAGGATATTTTTGATCCAATTTATCTTTTAAAATACTAATACACCATATTCGCAATTTATTTGGAACGAATGTACTCCTATACATAATTCAGGAAGTCGAATTTTGTAAACACACATGTCATATTTAAAAAGATATAGGCAACTATAGAGGGCCGTGCTGAATAAACTAAAATTGGTTTATTTTTTGAATTTAGCAAGTTGTATGAGAAACCAATGCGGTACATATGTTACTTGCCAAACATGAATTACTTTTATATAGTTTTTGGCTAAGGTTGTTTTGTCTTTTTCAGATATTTTCTCATTTCTTTTTTTTTCAGCACGGCCCCCTATCCACGTCTATATATTATTTGTTATTACGAATTCACAATATCTGTTACGGTACATAGAACGTGTTAGTAAAGTACATTCCTTGAGTTTATGAAACTTTTTAATACGCTATATATTTTTCAAGTTACACGAGGGCCGTGCTGAAAACGTTTGGCTGGCACGGCCCCCTTTTTTTGCATATTTCTTCAAAAGTACAGAGGTACATTGAAAAAGAAAGCGGTACATATACTCCTAGAGGCGAGTACATTGCATTGGTGTATACCTAAATCGCAAATTCCGGGGGGCCTAGCCAGGCAAACGTACATGATTCACGCGGCTTCAACCTCTATTATTACTGTAAATTAAGGTCTAATATCCTGTGCAACAGTTTGAGTCTATGGTCCGGTAGATAAACTAATCGACTAAATGATTCAAAACGAAAAATATGGGTTGGCAATATTGGAAAAAAAAAGTTAAAAATAGACTTTACGATTCTTAATGGCAGCTGCAGTGCGTGCTGTTTTGTTATGATTTTATGATGCTACGTTGTTTCTTTTAATAGTTTTTGTGTAAAATCGACGTTAAGTGGATGAATATTCGTTTATAACATATTATACGTCCTTGTAGATAATATTTGCACGAAATAACATCACAATCAATCGATAAACCTTTTTTTTTGGTCAAACAAAATTTTACGTAAGTACTTCAAGAAAACCTTATGATTTTACAATAATTATAGTGGTATATTTTTACAAGATATAGGTAGTTATCAGTCAATAAAGGTTTATGTAGTATCCTAGTAACACGTTTTTAATTAGAAACAACTCAATATGACAAAGGTTGCCTGAAGACAAGGCGGGCGTCGTCACTGACACGTTCCTGACCAATTGGCCGAAGAAGGCACAACATAAGGAAAACTGGAAAAGTATGGGGGAGACCGTGCCCAGCTGTGGGACAACATAGGATAACTTAAAATAAAAACACAAAAGTATAGGCACACAAAAGCAAGTGAATTTTATTAATCTGATATATTCTACCTTTCAGCAGATGAGCCTTATCGACCCTGCAGTTGCTAAGTCATTAAAGGGACAGAAGACAATAAAAGAACACTGCCTCTATTTGATTTGATCACATCGCTCCCGGCTGTGTCATGCGTGGCGGTCTGAGGCAAGTATTCATTATTTCACACACTATTTTTGATAAACACAATAGGGAACAAATAAATTGGGACACAGACAGGCACGGAGCATGGAATTAAGAAATGTAGAAACTCGTTGTGCTCTAAATATATAGTAATAATATTGGCCCATTCAATTGATTTTATTTGATCAGACGCTGTTCTTAATAAATCATACCGCTATTCTTATTGAAAGTAAATACATTAGCTGCAGATGTGCTGATGTGTAGGAATTAAATAAATCAAATACTTAGTAACAAATTATTACCATTATTTCCAGCTTTTTGCAGTGGGGGTGCAGCCGACACACATCCAATGTCCCTCCGTTCCCGGCATTAAGAAGTTGCATCTCAGGAAGCAGCCGACTCAGTAGAAAAAATGTATTAGCAATTTTTTTTAATGTGATACTAATTAAAAAATGTAATATATTTATTTATATACACAGTAAATACATAATAAAGTAAACTACATAAAGATAGAGGAACTGCTTTCATCATTTACTTAGTAATTTCTTTCAGCAGATCTGCGACAGGAGAGTTGGCTGAGAAACGTAGACACAGTGTGTAAACAGTATACAGCAAAACTAAAATTAGACAGCCCAAAACATGCGTATACATGAATAATGCAATTTGTGTGTCCTAACAGCAATCGTCACTAGATTAATAATATGCCTAAATATTTATGGTATAAGGTTTGTATATTGTACGTGTAGTTTATCTAGAGATGATATAAAAAAAAACCTATATGTGCTTTTACGTATTATGTACTTATGAAAACGAACATTACACCAATCACTGAATACTTGCTTAGCACGATTTCTTATATTATATTATATTGTCTGAAATGTAGGCTGACTAAATTGACTTTTTCGATGTACAAAAACAGTTGGATTTAGACATTAAAATCTCTAACAGCATTAAATAATTAGGAACTAATTATTGTCACTGTACTCGAATACGTACAGTTCTACACCAAGGAATATACTACTCTCTATAAACGAGTTGTACATGGTCGTCAATGGCATGAAAGCAAAAAAAAAGTTCACTTGATACTAACGAAACGACTACGACGACACGCATGCGCAGTGCGCTGCGTGAAATATGAATCATTCCGAATTAGGCCATCATCGCCCACAACTCTCACATAAATAATTTGCGTTCCCATTTAGATAAATCACCACTATGGCAGCTGAGAGTCAAAACTATTTCACTTGATTATTTATTCACGGTTAGATTATAGTATTTATTTGTTTGTTTTTTTACACCACGAATTTCTTATCCTTTGGTAAGGTGGCGACTGTAGCCGGAAGCACAATTTCGAAAATGCCACGTTAGTTTAACGAAACCGGTTTGAACTGTCAAAATACCACTCTTGACAACCGTACGGCATGGTAAGATTATGCGGGGAATAATAGGTAATTTATACCATACAGAATAATTGGGGTCAAAGTGTAAGCACGTTGTAATCGATTACAGTGCGATTCGGAATGTTCCATATTTCACTCCACGGTAACCATGGCAACATCACTTCGCGCGCGTCGCTCATTGGCTACGGTTTCGTCGCCACTCGCCAATCATGGGCGACGCGCGCCGCTTGACCGGTTAAGGTGAATGTGACATGGCAGACCGCGAAATTTAAATTTTCTTACGTTTTTTGCAATTTGCAGATCAGTGTCAGGTTGTATCTTGATCAAAATGTGATTTGCGACTATAATAGACATGTATTTACAGAATCATAGTCATTAGAATCATTAATATATCTCCTTATGTTTCCTTGTATTTCTACCATAAACACTTTTCCTTCCTTTGATAGAAATCTAACTTAAAAAGATGTAGATTAATGATGATTAATGATTGTAATTATTATTATTATTTTTGTGGTGTACAATAAAGTATATATAAATAAATAAATAATAATAATATTAATGTTTTGACCACTAAAATACTAGCTTTGAAATTATATAAAATGATCAATAGAATTAGCATAAAATCTATTATTAAAATCTCGATTATGATTGTAAATGTTTGCTTGGTCAATCCCTAGCATCAGTGGGATGACACTGACAGCTCACTTCACGCAAGTTTTCACGGTGAGATTTTTACAGAATCGACCGGCAGGTCAGTTTTATTTCACTACGTAGCTGTTTTATTAGATAGGAAAACTAATGAGGATTACGGGAAGGTATCATTTATAAATTGGTTATTATCGATTTAACAGTATAATCTTCCTTTTTCTGAAGGCCTACCTAAAGTTATTACCTTACTCGTAAAAGCGTTGACATTGACGTCATGTGCGTGTACGGAGGTCGACACCCGAAAGGTTAAACACGATAAAAGAAAAAAAAAACAGTGTCATTCCGGGAGTGCCGGCAGAAGTGAAAACAAAACACAAACAGAATACTTTGCCATCACTCACTGACATATCGGATATACATTAAAATCGAGTACATCCCGAGGACAGCCGAACACATCCGAAGCGGTGTCGATTACGGTAACAGTGGCGCGAGTTCAATAGTTTTTTCCCGTCTCAAAAAATGTCCTACGCGCCTAAAGAAGTTTTCACTTCAAAAAAAAAGACGGGTTGCACTCCGGGAGTGCCGGCAGAAGTGAAAACTTGAATATTAACGTTGAAATAAATCAATTATTAATTTAATTAATATTACTCATTTTTTTTCAATATTTCTGCGTCACTTTTTTCATTAATAGATGCACTTTGTTCAATTTCCATATTTATATCCACTTTCGGTCTTATTCATAAAAAAAGCCTATTGAAGGTTTAAACCATTCATTAGTTAAAATGCTCAATAGGCCTTTAAAACATTCGATAAAATTTTGTATTCATAAACGCTTCATAAACGTTCTATAACTAGAATGTCCTACAACTTCTAAATGTTGCCATTATAATGAAGTCATCCAACAAATTGGCCAACACATTAAATCGGCATACGAGAATATCTGTCTATGAACCAGTGCTATGAACCGAATATTTGTGTACATAGACATTATTACGTATGAAAAACTAATTTATTGTCTACAGTTTCAACAGTTTTGACGCGACAACGTCATGGTCGTCATGGAAACCAAAAAGTACTCTGTGAAACTGACTTTTCAAACATTTGTACGTCAAATGTCATTTTCTTCGGCCATCTTTGTCGTGTCTCACTTGGTTCAATTCGGTTGGCGCCGCCGTAGAAAGAGATGGGGGGGGGGGAAATCTCTCCTGACGGTCACGTGTCCTGACGCGATGCCCTGACGCGAGTTTAACATTTTTTACCCATTACAAAAAGTGTTCAACGCCGCTAAAGAAGTTTTCACTTCAAAAATATTTGACGTTTATTTTAGTAGGGTCACCGATCGCAGTTAGCGTAGTCACTTGAAATATCAATTTAAAAATCAGTTTTGTCTAAACTTCATAGACGTGATCGGCATCTATATCTCAACACCACAAAACTGAAAACAGATTTTCTCAACACATATTTCAAGTAACAAAACATCCACCCATCACTTTATTTGACTTGCCAACTCTTTCCTTGCGGGGTGGTAGGGACTAGGGCTAACGCCCGGAGTCCGGCATCATGCAGCCTGCTGTTTCGTCGATGCGAGGGAGTTCTAGTGCCTTTGGCATCTTCTGGGCACGCTCGTTCCATCATAGACCTCATCCACGTGGCGCCATCTATTATATAATAACGTTATTGTTGTTTTCCTCGGGAACAGCACTTTTTTTCGGGATGAAAGGTACCCAGTTTTTGTACACCTGACAACGTATATGCAAAATTTCAGGATGATCGGTTCATTGGTTTAGGCGGGATAAGGTAACAAACAAACTTACTTTCGCATTTATAATATTAGGATTAATTACCCTACACACATCGTTTTACCCGTCATCATTACCTTAAAAGCAGTCCATTGCTGGACAAGGGCCTCTCCTCCAATTGCATACCATAAATGGCGCCAATTTCCATATTATCTGCATCTGTTAATCCAAATATTACTAATCTTTTCATCACCTCATACTACAAGAGAAACTGTGACACATCTCGATTATTCTCGCTCTGATTGAAGACGTGGCCGACATTGAGCAGATTAACATTATTTAGCACATAGGCTCTAATCTCACGGAGCACGGTTGTCTGTTTTGCTGCTGGTGACCATAGACTAAGAATGTTTAGAAGAGAACGCATTTTAAACATTCGAATTCTGGGGGGTCCGTGGCTAAATAATAACATCCGCACAGGTCGATCGGTCAGGTTAAGCTACGCTTGCCGCGGTTGGTCTGTGGATGGGTGACCATCTTTACACACCGCGACCCGTGCCTCGGAAAGCACGTTAGGCCGTTGGTTTCGGCTGTCATTCGTGGATCTTTGACAGTCGTTACGGGAAGTCAGAAGCCCGAAAGTCTGACAACTAGTCTTGTTACCAAGGGATATCGTATTACCCTGTAAATGGGTTGTGGAGGTCAGAATATTAAAACTTGAATTTCTTTCCGTCGTTTAAAAATATATCAAGTGTAAGTCTTTGGAATATTTCGCAGTAGGTATATCGCGATTTTAGGCATCAGTGGGCCTAGCACGAACGCGCGAAATAAACGTAGAATAAATTCGGACCTTATTAAAATTGAAAACACATAAAATTAACTCAGTTTAAGACTTTATTCGTTAAAATGTGTGATATTAAGTAAAAATGTCGTACTTGTCGCAAAATTTAAACCAACATGTATTTTCGATTTGAAAATTGTTCGAATTTACGTTACCTACGTCACGCGATTGTGCTGGGGCCTGACTGCCTGAGTTTTGGGACGTATTACACAAAATATACTCGATTAATGACAAATTGCGAATATATTTGTTATGGATTGGGCTGGTCGTAAAAGGGTAGCATTAGATTCCTTTTCTGCAGCATCGACACACGCATAAAAGAAAGCGCATGATTTTCCCTTCTCTATGCATTCCTGGTTCTATGGCAATACTGTGTTGATAGATCCTCCCACGGTCTAATATTGACGCTTTGTTATATTGATTTGCATATTGTTGAGTGAATGTTATTTTACGTTTGAATACAAGGAAGTTATTGATTCAGAGCGGTAAATGACGTGTTGATGAAAGTGATACTTATACAAGGTCAAATTGAATTGACTTGCGAAACTACATAGACGTGATTGATATCGATATTCATCATTATCTGCGTAGCCTTTTCCCAAACTGTGATGCAGCTGAGTACCAGTATTTTACATGGAGCGACTGCCTATCTGACCTCCATAATCCAGTTACCAAATGGGTAGCACGATATCCCTTGGTAAGACTGGTTGTCAGACTTTCGGTCTTCTGACTACCCGTGCCCGTTACGACTGTTAAAGATCTACAAATGACGGCCAGGACCAACGGCTTAACGTGCTTTCCAAAGCACGGAGGGGTCCTGATAAGTAGTGGATGCTCGTATGGATGAGCAAGGTCGGTACTGACTGGGATGGCCCCGGCCCCGGACCGACCTTGGAAGGCGTAGGTTACCCTTCGGTCGACCCGTGCAGCTGCCTGACTTAGCCTCGAGCCCCTACCGGTATGGAATATGGATATCGATTAAAACAATTCATTGTTGTTGTTGTTTGTTTATTGGTTTGTGTTGTTATTTGTTGATTATATGTTGTACATAATAAAGAGTATTCTATTGTTATAGATAGTGCCATCCACGAATAATCGCTAATTAATTCCGCTAGTGTTTTAGTTTTTTGATACACACTAATTACCCACTAATACCTAAGTAATTACTGTGTATCGACAAAACTAAAACACTAGCGGAATGTTGCACACTTGTACTGTAAGCGATTAGGAAGAAGAGGGGCGCGTCTTCGTGGATGGCGCTGTCTGTACCTCCGCTAAAGTTTCGATTGGAAAGGATATGTTCTTCACAGAAAAATATTGAAGAATCCATTAGCACGTTCTCTAAAATAAACACTAATTCACACCGAGAAATTCAACTTAACCTTCAAGAGAACATCAAACGTCGTGATCATCCGTGATACGAAAATGTCAAACGCATTACCTTACTTTCCGCAAGTCGGTAAAGACTAACAGGTCACGACTGACCTGATGTCACGGCGGCAAAAAACAGTTTTCTTATTAATTAAGAATCGTGACTGATGGTAAAAAACTGATTACTGATATGTTGGATTAGTTTAATGTGTCCTAATGGTGGACTACTTCATTTGTTAGAAGTGTTTTATTATATGTTTAGGTCACCACAACCTGTCTTGTCTGTAGATGTTGTCAATTAAGTTTTTTTTTCTATGTATCATCTTGCGATCGGCTTTACGAACCCTTAGCAGATTTGTTGTGAGGGTTTTTGTCCGGTAAGAACTGTCCCTCCTATGAAGAAGCTGTCTTTTCTTTTAATTCCGGCTTAGTTTGGGAACAAAGTCCCATATGTGTTGCCTTTTGAGTCTTCTGTCACATAGTGGTTCACGTAACGCCGTTGCTAGGGTATTTGTGTGTGTTTTTATTCGGTTTTGATATACTAATGCTCCGTGTGCCACTTCTTCTTTTACCGTTTTCATTTCTGTGTACTCATGCAATTCACTGATTTTGATAAACAGAGGTGCATTGGTTATCATTTTGAGGGCTTTATTCTGGAACCGTTGTAAGATTTCCACGTTGCTATTTTTTGCTGATCCCCATAACTCAATTCTATAAGTCCAGATAGGTTTAACTATGGTTTTATAGATATCTTATTTTCCATGGTGACGTTTGATCTTCTGCCTATTAGCCAGTTGAGGTTTGTTGTCAATTAAGTAATCAGATTTTACATACATTGTAAAAGGCTTTTAAAGAAAAGGAATAGTTGCGTGTTGGCAATTTCACACCAAGAAGACAAGGTTTCCTTACAATGTGTCCTATCTCCGTGTAGACTGTCGAGTAGTCTAATATTAACTTAAAAAGGACATATAGTTTTTAAAATAGTCTCGCATTTACTTGCCAAGAGCACCTTAAGGGTATGTATACATTTGGCCACCACCAAATGTTCGGGGTGTAATCTGTAATTTGCGAATATCAATTATTTAGCATAACCAGCCTATAACGTTCCCACTGCTGGGACACAGGCCTCCTCCTCTCTGTAAGTGGGCCATACATAATCCACCACGCGGACCCAGTGCGGGTTGGTGGATGTCGCATGTCTTCGAATTTTTGGTTGTAGGACACGCCGGTTTCCTCACGATGTTTTCCTTCACCGTTTTTGAGAGTAGTGGTGATGAAATAAATTTCCCAAAATAAAGCGCTTGGGTTCGAACTCACGACCTTACAACTCGTAAGTCGAGGCCACTACTGCTCAATCAAGTATTTAAATAGCCTCAATATCAGACAATAATACAATTGGAAGGGTCCACAATGATCATATTCTGTAAAACCTACCACCTATGTTCACATGTAGAAGCAATAAATACAGGATGAAATTGAATTCATTGGGCATCCTTCTAAGAGGTCATTGTACTCATCATTATGAACAACTTTTACTATGGGACCAAACCGGAAATCGCGAAAAAAAAATCAGCTCTTCCCTACGTTTTGACGAGTTATGTGAACATAAATGCAAAAAACAGCTGATTTTATTCGCGATTTTAGGTTTAGTCCCATAGTAAAAGTTGTTCATAATGATGAGTACAATGACCTCTTAAAAGGATGCCCATGAATTAAATTTCATCCTGTATATTGAGTATTGGAAAATTGGAAAGTACCAACAGTATCAACATCCTTAGTTTCCAGCTTCTAACATATCGATATCATTACAGTTTTCACTGCTACAAGGCAGTAATCGTTCATAACCAGTGATAAGTTAACTATTCCAAGTTTCCAACTGCAACGCCTCCAAACATAGTTTCTAGCTTCCGTCTCCCATATATCGCAATTTACTGGTAGATAACCCGGAATTATACACTAACCCCCTTATTCATAATCCTATTTTATCTCTATTTTAGCTAAAATAGGTTTATAGAACGTTTGTCTTTATCTGTCACGTTGTCATTTCTGTGTGTAAGAAAGAGACAAACCCCATTTTAACTAAAATAGGTTTGATAAGTTTTATGAATAAGGGGGTGAGTCTTCATTTTCATTACCAAGTGTATTTAAATTATCTTTCCGTTTAGCTGTGTGATCTTTATCGATGATTGGGTCACCCATCTTTTGCCTTAGGCTATTAGCAGATGGAAAGGCGGTACCTACATTTCTTCTTCATCAATGATGAATTTATGATGATACTGTTCTTCCCAAATTTGGGTGACAAGTCAAAGTGTTGTCCCTAATATCGTCCTGTGAAATAAACTAATCCAATGAACGTCACGAAGACGGTGATAACAGCTTTTCTAATATCTGAGGGGCAATTCTCGTAATTTTAAGAACGTTCACAGTCAGAAGGCCAATTCTCTTAATTTAAAACGTTCCAAATCTAGTCATTGCCATCTCGGCGACAAAAAAATGTCAAAAACTTGTCAAAATATAGGGAGATTTTAGATATTTTTGACAGATTGAGACAGATCAGACTGTGAACGTTCTTAAAATTACGAAAATTGCCCGTCTGATCTCAGTCTCAATCTGTCAAAAATACCACTAACTTCCCTACATTTTTGACATTTGTTTGTCGCCGAAATGAGACTGCGACTGGATTTTGAACGTTTTAAATTCCGAGAATTGGCCTCCTGATCTTCAGACGTGTTTCGTGACACCCACCCAAAAAAATAAGTTTATTTCTTCCAAAAACACACTCCATAAAATTATTTTCTTAACATTCTTCCAGCAACATTCAATCAGAAAACAGTTATTGTTAAGGTGATAAGGTCGAGGTTTGCTTGTTCGAATTTTTGAATGAAACGACGTGTGGTTTATGCAAAGATCTATTGGACACTGCTCATGCGCTAGTGAATGAGTAACTGTAGTACATGAATGTATAGGTAGCTATAGTTGACAGTTTTTAAACTAAACATACCGCCCACCAAAAGGGCTTAAGACCTTTTCTAACATAATAAAAACATCATGCCACTTCACACTACTATGTAACAAGTTATTAAAATATGCAACTTGAACAGGTACAAATTATAAGTTATTGTTACTCAATTTACTAGAAAACTTACAATACAAGTTATTTAAAAATTCAGGTAATTTAAAAACATGAATTTATGACTCGACTATATTAATTATGACAAACAAACATTATAACTAAAGTTATATAAACACGGGCTTACACACAAGGTAATAATTAATTTAGTCTTTAGTACGAATCGGTAACGCACACAAGTTTGAGATTGATCTCTGTGTCAGTTTACCACTGTGACGTACTGTATATACTCTAGTTATTCCATCTTTTCCAGGGTGTTTTTCCGCTATCCGTGCTAGTGCCCACTTGCTAGGAGGCATATTTACGTTTTTAAGTAATACAATGTCGCCGACCTCAAACTCTTTTGTTCCTTTCAGCCACTTTGTTCTTTGGTTTAGGCGCGACAAGTATTCCGTTTGCCAACGTTTCCAAAATCCTTGAACCAGTCTTTGGATATGTTGCCATCTGGACAGCTGATTCATATTGGCCGTGGTATAGTCACGATCAGGTACAGTAATTAGTGCTTCTCCGACAAGGAAATGTCCAGGCGTGAGTACTTGTATGTCATCGATCAAATCCACATCAGTATTAATCGGCGTTAAAGGGCGAGAATTGAGGCAAGCTTCTATCTGTGTGAGCACTGTGGTGAATTCTTCAAATGTTAAATTCATAGTCAATATTTTTCGTAGATGCTGTTTAACGGACTTAACGCCAGCTTCCCAAAGTCCTCCAAAATTTGGGCTATATGGCGGTGTAAAGTGCCACTGTGTTCCTTCATTTGCCAGTTGGTCAGCTATAGGACCGGGTAATTGTAATCCCGCCTCTTTCCACATTCTACATAATTCTTTGTTGGATGCCACGAAGTTCGTGCCGTTATCACTCCAGATCTCATTACATCTTCCTCTTCTGGCAACGAAACGTTTGAAAGCTGCGATGAATGCATCGGCCGTCAGATCGCTTACTAGCTCTAAATGTATTGCCTTTACCGCCATGCAAACAAAGATGCAAATGTATGCCTTGCGGGGTTTAGCCCCTCTTCCTTTGAAATTTAATACATACACAGGGCCAGCAAAATCCACTCCACTTCGAGCAAAAGGACGCGAAGGAGTCACCCGAGCTTGTCACCCATTATTTGTTGTCTATTAGCAGCTCGTTGCCGCGTACAGGTAAGACATCCGTGAATGTATTTCTTCACCAGGCGTTTGCAGCCAACAATCCAGTATTTACTCATCAGGTAAGTAACCATCATATTTATTCCACCATGCATTGTTTTCAGGTGTGCATCAGCCACCACTAGTGATACAAAGCTGGTTTTCTTGCCCAGTATCACGGGATGTTTTAGGTTCTCATCGGCTTCTGCATTTCTTAACCTTCCGCCCACCCTGAGGATATTTTGGTTATCTAAGAATGGGTTCAGTGACTTCAGAATGCTAGTGGTTTTTACATTCCCCTTTTGTTTTATTCTTCTAATTTCATCTGGAAAGTCTTCTTCTTGTACTCTTTGAATGCAAAATTCCAAGGCATTTTGCAGTTCTTCTGTTGTCATCTCCTGACCCAGCTTGTTAGGATTCCTTTTCATATTTAAAAATCTTTTACAATGTACTATTACTCTCAATAACTCAGTAAGTGTATCATATTCTTCAAATTTTAGGAATTTCTCTTCTCCTTCTGTTACATTTACGTATGACTGCAAGGGTTTCTTTCTTTCTAAATCTGTGGTTGACCTTAACGGTCTTGTGAACTCGATATTTTCCTCTACAAGCCAGGCAGGGCCGTTCCACCATAACATTTTCTGTTTTAATTCAGATAAAGATGATCCTCTTGACGCTATATCGGCTGGGTTATGTGCCGACTGCACATGGAACCATTGGCTACTGCTTTTGTTTTCTAATATCTCTACTACTCGGTTTGCGAAAAATGGCTTCCATCGGTTTGGTTCTCCGAACAGCCACGCCAAAACTATAGTTGAGTCAGTCCATGCGAACACATTGTGTGAAGGAATTCTCATAGCTTGACTCACTTTGGTTAGCAGTTTAGCTAGTAGTGTAGCTCCACTCAGTTCGAGTCGTGGTAGTGTAATGGTCTTGACAGGAGCTACCTTTGTTCTTGATGCGATGAGATTTATCTTTATGTCACCTTCGCTCGTTTGTACACGGCAATAAACCACAGCTGCATACGCCTTTTCAGACGCATCGCAGAACCCATGTAATGTTATTCGTTCCTTTTCAGTGCTAATAGTGTTCAACCAACGTCTGATTCTTAACTGGTTGACATTTTCTAAATCTTTTCTAATGAACTTCCATTGTTCTTTCAGTTCTTTGCTTATTTCTTGGTCCCATCCAACTCCTTCTAGCCACAATCTTTGTACTAGAATTTTTGCTGTTACAATAACCGGTGCTATCCACCCTAGTGGATCAAACAATTTCTGTAAATCTGACAGAATAGTTCTCTTTGTTATATGATCTGATGATATAGGTTCTAGTTGTAATTGGTAATGAAACTCGTCTCTTCCGAGATTCCATGACAGACCAAGAGCCTTTATGGTGCCGTCTAGCTTCAAGTCAAGGTTAGCCTTTGTAGTGACTTTGTTGGCATCTATAGATTTAAGAAACTCGGTATCATTAGACGCCCATTTTTGAAGTTCAAAGCCTCCTCGTTTCAGAATGGTAATGATTTGCTTACTGACACATATTGCTTCTTCTGTTGTATCGCAGCCTGACGTCAGATCATCAACATAGAAGTCTTCACGAATAATTTTGACAGCTTCAGGATATTGTTCACCTTCATCTTCTGCTAGTTTAATTAACGTTTTTATAGCAAGATAAGGCGCAGATGCTGTACCAAACGTAACTGTTTTCAATCTGTAGTCCTTGACTTCAGGTGGTTGGCAGTTTGGCTCAAGGTTGGGTCTGACGCTACGCCACAATATTCTATGATAATCTGTATCTTTCTTATCTACAAGTACCATTCTATACATTTTGATGACGTCACTTGCGAAACACACCTTATGCATGCGCCATCTCATTATTATACTTCGCATATCTTCTTGTAGTACCGGGCCAGTCATAAGCTCGTCGTTCAAAGATATGCCATTATTTCCTTTGCATGACGCATCAAATACGACTCTGACTTTCGTGGTCTCTTTATCTCTTCGAACTACGGCGTGATGTGGTAGGTAAACACACCGGTTGTTTACTTCATCCTTTGGGACTTCCTCCATATGTCCCATTGTTAAATATTCTTCTAATACCTTGTCGTATTCTTCTCTTAGTTCAGGTTCTTTTTGTAGTCTTCTTTCTTGTTGAGTCAAGCGATTCATTGCAATTTGTCTCGTGTTCCCATCCGCTGCCTTTGGTTCATTGGTAAGAAATGGGAGTCTCACAACGTATTGTCCATTGCTATTTCTTCTGTATGTATTTTCATAGAAGCTTTCACATTGGTTTTCTTCCTTTGTGTGTGCCCTTTTCGAATCTGGTTCTATCTCCCAGAGTGTTTTCAATAATTCTTCTCCTATGATTTGATGATGCATAACAAGAACCGACTCTGTTTGTTGTATTCTATCTTCTACCTTTCCGAATAAAATCCAGCCAAGGTTTGTTTTATGTGCACATGGTGACCCTGGTGGACCTTTGATTAACTGGTTCTGTACAATTTGTGCGTACACGTCGACACCCAGAAGCAAATCAATAGACCCTGGCTGACAGTAGTTAGGGTCAGCCAGGACTAGTCCTTCTAGATGAGGCCAATAGTTTGTGTTGATTGTGCGGGATGGTATTTTAGTAGTCAGTGGCTTCGACATAACATATGTTCTAACTTCCAAGTTGAAATTTTCACATCTTGATTCTACATTGATCTGAACTACTTGTTTGATATCTTCTCTCGTTGATCCCACGCCTACAACTGTACCTTTGATATGATATCGCTTGGCCATGAGTTGTTGTGCCGCTCGTTCACTAATGAAACTTGCTTGTGAGCCTTGGTCGATTAAAGCTCGTAATATCGTTGTGTAATTGTCTTCACTTCTCACTTTTACGATTGCAGTTGCTAGCAACGATGTGCTTTGTTTCGTAGAAACGTGTGACGTCACCAGTGTAATGTCCTTCTCTGTTTCTTCAATCTTCTCCACGTTGGTATGTAGTGTCACTTCGGGTTGTTTTGTTTGTTTGTTTTCAGTGTTGCCTGTTGTGGTTGGTTTTATTGAGCTATCTTCCTTATTTTCATGAAGAAGTGAATGGTGACGTCTTTTGCATATTCTACAGCTTGTTGGTATGCGACAATGCCTCACAGAGTGTCCGGGTGCAAGGCAGTTGAAACACAAATTGTTGATTTTGATAAACTCGCTTCTTTGTGTTGGTGATTGTTTTCCAAACTCCTTACAGTGGCTAAGTGTGTGGTTTTCTTTACATATTTGACATATTTTACTATTCTCCACATTAGTTGCTGCGTGAAATGACTTTTCTCGAATATGAACTGAACTTGCCTTTTGTTTTGTTGGTTCTGTAAGTTCTAACGTACGAAATCGGCATTCCAGGAATTTACGAAACATATCGAGGGATGGGAGGCTGTCAGGTTCCTCACAATTGTTGCTCACATAGTCTTCCCAATCTTTGTGCGTTTCACAGTCCAGTTTTTGCACTATGACGAATATTATCACAGGATCCCAGTTATCAGTCTGCACATTCATGTTTTTAAATTGATGTAAACATTCAAATGTTGTATCCAGTAAATTCTTGATAGAACTGGAATTACCCACATTCATTTTTTTCAGAGAAAAGAATCTTTTCATAACTGCGTCAACATTTATACGTTTGTTGCCATACCTTGCTTTTAAAATGTTCCATGCTTGTTCGTAGTTCGAATCTGTCACTTGTATATGTTTTAATATCGATGCGGCTTCTCCATTAAGACTTGTTTTTAAATAATGCAATTTTTGTACATTACTTAATGACGCGTTCTTATGTACAAGTGTATTAAATAAATCATGGAACGACAACCACTCTTCATATTGTCCACTGTACGTAGGTAGTTGTATTTTCGGCAAAACCACTCGTGTTTGTTGAGTATCACTAGGTATAGGCAAAGAACCGCTAACGTTAACTGGTTGAGACACCAACAAATCCTTCAAGTCTGTCATCAAACTTAAATACAGCTCTTCATGTTCAAAAAATTCTTCATTCACTATGTAAGGTATTTTGTCGCGCTTCTCCCTCGGTACGCTTCGCATTATTTCACCGTAAGCTTGTTTATATTCACTCCAGTAATCTTCTACACACTTAATGCGGGCTTCAACATAATTCTGTTGGGTTAATCTAGCCTTCGGGCACTTCTTTAGATTAATCTGAGTCTTCTTCAAAGTATGTGCAAGGTTTTCCACTACATTCAACGCTTTTTCCACTTCCGTAGCCATCGTAAGTATGTAATAACTTCAATCGCAGCAAACGTAATGAAATGAATAAGTTTTAATGATTAAATACTTTGCACTAAACAACTCGAACACTTAAGTCGTCTTATCTTGTCACGATCTCTTTGTTCTCGGGCGGCCGGGGATATCGGCAGCGAGGACTGGTATTCGGCTCGATTATGGACCATATGTTAAGGTGATAAGGTCGAGGTTTGCTTGTTCGAATTTTTGAATGAAACGACGTGTGGTTTATGCAAAGATCTATTGGACACTGCTCATGCGCTAGTGAATGAGTAACTGTAGTACATGAATGTATAGGTAGCTATAGTTGACAGTTTTTAAACTAAACAGTTATATTATAATCCAATAGAACAGTTTTGCTTGTCGTGACACACGGACATAACCCCGCAATGTATAACAGTTCTGCATCAGTCATACGCAGTTATACTTAATGGAATTTGAATGATTTGAACGTTGGTTGGGGTCCAAAGTTTGCGGGACAGCGGGTCAAGAAACTTAGCTTCGTTATGTGGCTAGAAAAGTGCAAAAAGGGTATTTTTCTAGCATCTCATCATATAGTGTGGCAGGGACATCGCGACTGCCCCGGTCGCGCTGGTCTCGTGGTCGCAAGCGCGGCTGGTGAGCGTGGGGTTCGATTCCCGGGTCGGGAAAAGTGTTATTGGGTTATCCCATTAGGAATGTCTCAGTAACAGCCCGGAGTTTGGAAGTTGGTGGTGTGAAACCCCCGTGCCTCGGATAGCATGTAAAGCCATTGGTCCTGTGCCTGATCTCTCCCCGGGTCGTATCGGATTGCCATACCATCGGACTATGAGAGTAAAGGAACAGAGAGTGCACCTGCAAATCGTCATCATTCACAGCCATTGTCACCGCCTAATAGGCAAGCAAGCTTCTAGTCTTCGATCTTCAGGATAACCAAAATATAGTGGCAGTAAATTAAATTCATTAACCTCATCCATCGCTTTCCATCAGGCGTGATCGAGGCCAAGAGCAATAAAAAATATTAATCAATTGTAGACGAAGAAACAATAAGTCTGTCGAGCTACATCTACAGGTACTGTAATGGCCATCACCACAAAACGTGGTGGTAAAAGTACTATCTTCTGATAATCTTGAACCAAAAAAGGTTGGGAGAACTAGCAATTTTTTTATAGGTAAATTTTGAGTTCTACCCAAGTCCGCTCATCTCCGCTTCCTCGCTCCGCTCCCGCATCATGACCAAACCCCCACATTTCGGTAACCAGGCCTGTGGGCCACTCGTGTCACTAGATTCGTCACGCGGATTAACCCAGCCGGCGCGTGCGCTTAAACACTTACTTTTTTTAATAATTGTTATATTGTTCACTATTCCGGCGTCTCCTTGACTGCTCGGGGCTTGATGTTGTTAAATGGAAGTCCGACTTTTTGAGTATTTTAGAAAACAGTAACTAGGCACTACTGCAACGAAATCTTTATTGTTGTTAGAAGATGCGCGTAAAACTTTTATTGGGCCGTTGTAATGGCATAAAACAATAGAGGCACTTATGTATTTTAAACACTCAATAGGCCCACATCGAATAGCCCATAGAAAAATCCATAAAGCATTAATATATAATATAGCTTTTATATATTGCTTCCTACTTGCGTTTTAAACGAACCTCTACAAAACGCAACATATTCTATTCACAAACTGTATATAAACTCCCATAGTTAATGCGCCCGCGCCGTCAACACTTACTTCGCACGAACCTTCCATCACTTCATTTTTTCTTTCACTCTCACCTTCAACCCAGTGGCTCATATCGTGCGCCTGTCGCGTTTTTGTTGCGATTGTCGCGTAATTGGTTTAATAGTCGCAGTCGCACGGATTTGGAACGCGTCGAGCTGTGAGTGGACCGACTCCCGGATCTCAGTCGTGGCTTTGTTGATAATGATTAAGATTATTACGCGGGTGAAACCGCGGGGCGCAGCTAGTAATAATATTATAAATGCGAAAGTGTGTGTCTGTTACCTCAACTGATTTAGATGAAATTTGGTATAGAGATAGTTTGAGTTCCGGGAAAGGGCATATTATAGTTTTTATCCCGATATTCCCACGGGATCGAAACTTATGCGGGTGAAGCCGCGGGGCGCTGCTATTAGTTTTCATAATGCGAAATGTTCAACATTTCCATCCAAAATGATTTCACATGCAAGACGTATTTCGCTATCCAAACATAAACGCTAGACAAGCCTGAACCCACTAAATCATTAGTTAAGAGCCTATACTACCTCAGCTAAAATTCACTCTCTATCTCGCTCATACGATACTGCTCGCTGACTGAGTGAGAGCGAGACAGAGCGCGGTGCTGGGCGGCAGGCAGCGCCAATAGTTTAGGTATTTGCTTTTTACAGTGAAAATAATGGTAATTATAAAAAAAGTAAATAACACAAGACCTGCTTTAAAGTAAGTTCAGTTAGTATGCAAAGTTTCATGATCTAATTTAAAGTATTTTTTGAATACCAGCGGTTTATTGTTCGGGTTAGAGGTAACTTTGGATTTATTTTCTATCGAGAAAATTTTATGGAATCGTGTTTTCGTCTAACATAAGACTTAGCATTAATCCTCAACTTTACCATATATTTATTTCAAAATTAATGGTGCAGTATTTTCGACATAACGGAGGATCACGCTATGCCATTTGAGGTAGTATAGGCTCTTAAATGGACAAAACCAATAAATTACATATATCGTCATAAAGCTTACTTGCTAGTTTTCGTGATACTAAATTAAATGTCATCGTTTGAAACGCTCTTGATGAACGTATAATCATTCATATTAACGAAACAACACTAAATACTCTTGTCGTAAAACGATTTAAATTAAAGTCATGCGTAAAAATTTGTCTGGTAAAGTCCAATGTCCTGATTTTTAGGGTTCTGTAGCAAATGAGCCTTTCATTTTCATCACGCCTGCCTGCACACACATACATCTTTCACACATCATGCCTAGCCCAGCTATAGATGAAAAGATTTAGATTCACCTGAGGGCCTAAAAAGGCCACTCGCAGAATTACTCGTATAAAACGATAACATTATGAATCATAATGAAAGTCGTAAAATGGTCACGAACTGACAATTCATAATTATTATTTGACATTAAAGCAACTAATATTTTGTGGACCATTATACGAATCTCCATACAAAACTGTCAAATAGATGAATTGCGTGATAAGAAATTGTACGCAAATAATATTATGAATTGTCAGTTTGTGACCATTTTACGACTTTTATTATGGTTCATAATGTTATCTTTTTATGATTCTGCCAAAGTGACCTTCTTAGGCTCCCTGGTTTTGAACACAATGCTCTACGAAATTAACTGGCTGTAGTTGCTACACGATTTTCGTTACCAAAATGTTTACTCTCTACTTAAACCCAGTTTGACGGGTTACTTTGTGTAATTTATTTCATAACAGTTGCTCTCAAAACGGTGAAGGAAAACATAGTGAGGAAACCGGCATGTCCTAGAAACCAAAAATTCAAAGACGTGACAGCTACCAAACCGCACTGGACCCGTGTGGTCGATTACAGCCCACTCCGTCTCGAAGATAGGAGGCCTGTGTCCCAGCAGTGGGAATATTATAGGCTGACTAGCTGCGCCCTGCGGTTTTACCCGCTTAAATGTCGATCCCGTAGGAACATCGGGATAAAAAGGAGCCTATAAGTTAATCCAAGGTGTCAGCTACCTCCATACAAAATTTTATCAAAATTGGTACAGCCGTTTAAGCGTGAAGAAGTAACAAACATATAAACACATACACTCAAAAACTTTCGCCTTTGTAATAATAGTGTGATTATTATGCATGTGTTACTTTCTTCTTCTGAATTTCAATTTTCACAATGACTGCTGAACCCATCTCAATGTGTCCCCCAACACACAGCTGACAGATTTTAATTATGATTGAAGCATCAACCACAATGATACCGGCCATAACGAACAATTCAATGACATTAGCTCAATCACTAGAACAACGCCCCTGTAAGACTATTGTTCAGGTTCAACAATTGTATCTAATAACCAATTCATCGGTTAAAATTCTTTGCGACTCAGATCATCACTAAATTCAGATTTTATGTTTTCTGAATTGTATTGTTTATTATCTGTATTGATGGAGGGATCTCGTGCCTAAATAATAACAGCCGTACGGGTCTATCTTCAAGGTTAAGCAACGCTTGCCGAGGTCGGTCAGTGGATGGGTGACCATCCATTACATATCGAGACCCCTCCGTGCCTCGGAAAGCACGTACTGTTGGTCCCGGTTGTCATTCGTAGATTATTGACAGTCGTTAAGGGTAGTCAGAAGCCCGAAAGTCTGACAACCAGTCTTGCCAAGGGGTGTTATCCAGTAAATGGGTTGTGGAGGTCAGATAGGTAGTCGCACCGTGATAAACAACGGTATTCAGCTGCGGGTTAGACTGGAAGCCGACCCCAACTTAGTTGAGATAAGACTAGACAGATTCATTCATTATCTAAAATGTAGGTAGTACACCCACCTTGTGGGTATTTATTTATAGGTAGATGTTTTGTATTTTGATATTATCAGGTGTAAACACTTCAATTGTCAAGTCCTCTTAACTATTATCACTGAAAGCAATTGATACGTGTGATAGGTATCGATTTATTTACATTTCTCTTTCATGTACTTTCTATGTCATCGTCGTAAATGCTTCACTTGTGTACCTATATCATCTTCGTAAAACCATCGTTTGAATTTCCTTCCGTGTACAGTCAGCATCAAAAGTCGATTAACACTATCATTTTTACATGTTATTAAATTGACCACAACTTTTTCCAATAAACTGATTTTTAGCTTTTCACATAATAGACAAGAGTACATATTCTAAAAAAAATTCTTCTGCTGCAATTTTGAACAAATATTTTGCTCAAAAACTAAGATTAAAAAAACTGAAGTGTTAATCAACTTTTGATGCTGACCGTACCATCATCGCTAAATTCAAGTTGAACTTTCTGTTTTCTGAAATTGTCGGATAATTATGTGGCTATCATTATTTTCCCATTATTTTCATATTTGCCATGACCTATGGTTATCGTTTCTACGGTGGTGACATGGATACCGGATTCTGCTTTTTTGCTTGTTTGTCAATTTACATTTTTGTCTCTCTTTCCTAGTTAAGTAATTGGCCTGACGTTTTTTCTTGTCTCTAGCAACATCTGTGGTTTGCATACATTCAGCCAGCCACACTGTATGAAACAATTGATTTTCTATTGTTTCGTCGCCAATGGGCGACGCGCGCCGCTTGACCGGTTAAAAGCGGTCATCCTCTTTTTATTTGTTTAATGGATACTACAAACTATTTCAATTATCTGAGTAGAACTCCCGAAGGCCGCGATTTACTACTTAGGTCATGGCTTCGAACCCAGCCAGGCAAGCGTTTTACTTTGTGTAAATTATTTTATCACCACTGCTCTTAAAACGGCGAAGGAAAACTGTGTGAGGAAACCGGCATGTCCTAGAACCAAAAATTCGAAGATATGTGACATCTCCCGACCCGCGTGATGGATTGCAGCCCACTCCTCATAAAAAGGAGGTCTGTTGTCCCAGTAGTGGGAACATTATCGGCTGATTATACATAAATTCACGTGCTTTTTTATTAAGGGTCAAGCAAGATGGGAATGTCCAATTTCTTCTTTAAATTTACTAGCTCCTTAAATTTTAGAATCGGAATAATAACGACTTTATTGTATTTACTAGCTTCTGCCCGCGACTTCGTCCGCGTGAAATTTCACCCTCCCTCCATTCACCCTCTTAGGGTTGGAATTTCGAAAAACACTTTTTTTGTGGATATCTACTTTTCACAATGAACACACCCTCCACGTAACCTACGACAAACTTATTATTTGCGGTTGGCACAGTAATCGGGTCTAGGGATCGAACCGCAAAATTAAGTTTGTTTTTTATTGTATATACTTTTCCGGGATAAAAAGTACCCAGTGTGGTGCCCAGGATATTAAAGAATAATTTTACCAAATTTCATCGTAATCGAACCGGTAGTTTTTGCGTGATGCCTGAACAAACAGACAGACAGACAAAAAAAATTTTAATCACATTTTTGGGTTCGGTGTCGGTCTAGTAACACCATTGCCATTTATTTTTTTGATATTTTCAATGTACAGAATTTTCACTTCTACAGATTTATTATAAGTATAGATTATCGAAAGTATTGTATCTACTGTTAGTATTTATTGTATTTGGACTCACACATCTACACTGTAAGTCCGTCAACGAAGATACGGGCCCGTCGAAAGAAATTCGATACTCTGGAGCCCTACTCCCGATTAATTAACTTTTTCGGACGGTCAAAACACATTGGAAGTAAGGATAACTATCAAATAGCGTCATTAATTCTTAGTTCGTGCCCCAAACGAATCTTACGTCCATAGGTGATATGGATTAGGAAACGCCCGTAACTACGACAAAAACAACGGATTTCGTGCTGATAGTAGACCTCCGAGATGCTTTTGTTTGGTATTGTTCATCGAATCGTTGAGATCCTCAAGTTGTGAGTTGAGCTTCACGATTTTTGGCAAATGCGTGCACTGACTGGACAGGTCCGCTCAATCTGTGTGGTTCTTTCCTCAAAAGCCCATTTCAGACACCAATCTACATGGTCTTCACATGATCTGACCAAGATTGTTGTTTCGGCCTTTCTTCTCATAGTAGTCAGATAGGAAACGCCGACCTCATCTAGATTAAAAAAAATATGATTGACGTGTAAAAGTGTTTGTAAAAACCTACTTACAAAAATAAATCATTTATCATTTGTATGCTTTAACCTTCAAATGATTTTCTCCCTTTATCGCCGATAACAAAACAATTCTAGCTAGAAACTGTCCTAAAACTGAACCTACCATCTGAAACTAAGCTTTCTAATTGGATTTTCTTCAATAAAGCTTGTAGATTATGGATTCATAAATCGTGACTGCCCATAGCCAGAGGTATTCATTATTATTTATTAACGATGTTCGATTAACAACATATTTCCGCAGTCATAGCTCAAACGGCCTTGCAGGTAGGGTTACCATTTTGATAGAAAAGTCCTGACACAAAACCAGACATTTGAAAAAAAAAAACTCCGGGCATTTCACTTTTTAGTCTTAGTCGTAATTAATGTATACAAAATAGTTTGTAATTAATGTATACGAAGAAGAAGAAGATATATTTTAAAATATTTTAAAAGAATAACGGTGGAGTTTCTGGTCCATTCTTCTCCATACGAGAACTACCTTTTGGAAGGGGCGACTAGACTCAATTTTTTTTTTTTGTGTTGACGTAATTTTTGACGTTCATAATTGCCTTTTATGTGCCTATTTGAAGTAAATGATTGGATTTTGACTTAAGTTTTTTCAGTTAAAATTCCCGTTTAAAAAAATAAAAACGTCTTTAAAATAGTCAGTGAAATTAAAAAAAAAAAGTTATTTTTTGCAATTTATAGGTCAGTAACAGATTGTATGTTAATCATAACGTACGCGACCGTAACAAATATGTATTTACAGAGTTAAGTATAATCATTAAATTCTCTCAGTTCAAATCATCCTATTGAATGACTATTTCATGAAATCATAACGTTTGAGGTCAATTCTAACTTAGAGAGTTATATTAATCATTTTTATAATTCTGTAATCATATGTTTGTTACGGTCTCGAATCACATTTTAGCTTCAAACAACCTGACGCTGACCAGCAAATTGCAAAAAAATTAAGAACATTGTAATTTCGCGGTCTACCGTAGAGCACCCTCCTTACCGGACAAATGATAATGCCGTACAAAATCCGGAGGGGGTTAAAAGTCGGACATGTCCGGAAAAATCCGAACGCAAGGTAACCCTACTTGCCGGTTGCTCTATTTGTGTATTTTCAATGGCGATGGTATAATTTTCGCAATAAGAGCAATGATCTAATCTGTTTTCTCTGACGTGACTTGAGCTATTTCTGTTTTTATGTTTTTTTTTTAAACAATTGTTTTTTCTTTTTCAGATGAGTCAGCCCCTTCATTGAGGTGTAGAGAAGATATTTTAGCGGTAAGTGTCAAAATTCATCTCAATCGTTAAGACTTTTTTATGTTAACTATTTATAAAGCACTAGGTGGACACCTAGACTTACAAATGACGAGTGTATCCACGCATAAGGGTGTTGAAATCTCAAAACCAGCATTAATTCATACAGACATTTTCACCATAATTCTAACTCATAGTCCTCATAAAACTCAATGCCAATTGTGTAAATTTTTAGGGTTCCGTACCTCGAAAGGAAAAAACGGAACCCTTATAGGATCACTTTGTTGTCCGTCCGTCCGTCCGTTTGTCTGTCTGTCTGTCAAGACCCTTTTTCTAAGGAACGTGTGGAGGTATCAAGCTGGAATTTACATCAAATACTCAGGTCTACTGTCCCTTAAAGCTGTGAAAAAAGCAAACTTCTAAACTAACGCAATCAAGAGATACAGCCGTTTATGCCGCAAATTGTCGACGCTCGCAAGGGAATCAAAACCTACAGGGTACTTCCCGTGAACTCAGAATCTTGAAATTTGGTACGAAGCAACGTCTTATAGCACAGATAAAGGGAAAATTTCGAAAACCGTAAATTTTTAGTTAAGTACCTACATCATATAATAAAAATATTTTAAACAGGTTTGTACGGAACCCTCGGTGCGCGAGTCCGACTCGCACTTGGCCTTTTTTTTTTTTCAAAACGGGGGCAGCTTTTAAAAACAAAAAAAAATAACACTAGGAATTTCTCCTATATTGAGGGTGCGTTTAGAAACTTAAACTCACATACACAAAACAAACAGCCAGACCCGGAACAACTACTTGTAGGTCATACAAAT
The DNA here is from genome assembly GCA_945859645.1 of Amphipoea oculea. Classification (NCBI taxonomy): domain Eukaryota; kingdom Metazoa; phylum Arthropoda; class Insecta; order Lepidoptera; family Noctuidae; genus Amphipoea; species Amphipoea oculea. Next base: position 18,173,433 of record OX243883.1, read on the forward strand.
ATTTTTTCCGCGCGGGAATCGAACCCTCGACACGCAGCGCAGCAGTCAATCGCCAACCGTGCCGTCGTCGTGTGTTAATTACCTACATAATAACTATTATTTTCACGGCCATCGCACTAGACTGACAAGTAGATACACGTTACATAAACGAGTATGTACTTCACCCATTAATGAGTAAACAAGTAGATTATTAGTAATGCAGCGAAACGTGGCCGTTTTAGGGTTCCGTAGACAAACCAAAAACGGAACTCTTATAATTTCGTCATAACTGTCTGTCCGGATGACATAGCCATTTCACTCGGAGATATATTGGTACTGTATCGATGACTATGAGAAACAATGTTGTAGTGAAATTATGAAATAAATCATTAGGGGTGGCACTTAATTCACATAAGCGTGTGGAGTAGTAATGTATATTATTTCGTAAGTGACTTTGCAATAGCAAAATCTACTAAATATAAGTCAATAGTTTTTGCAATATGGGATACTAGCAGCGTCCCGCGGTTTCACCCACATAAGTTTCGATCCCGTTGAAATATCTGAATAAAAAGTATTCTATGTCCTTTCCCGGGACTCAAACTATCTCTATACCAAATTTCATCTAAATCGGTTCAGCGGTTTAAGCGTGAAGAGGTAACAGACAGACAGACACACTTTCGCATTTATAATATTAGTATAGATTTTCGGGTATAACCACAGAAATAACTTTGTTTTTCATTTAGACCAACTTATTTTTGCGGCCGTTAAAATCAATACTGTGTTTGTGTAAATATTCCTCTCGACTACGGAACCCTTCACTGTGCGCTGTCCGACGCGCACTTGGCCGGTTTTATTGGTTTGCGTTATACCTACACACACAGTGGGGGGTCTCCCCAATGACCTAGTTAGGCTAGGTGGGGCAAAGGATAATGTTTATGTGGTAGGTCATCAGCTCTTGTTTATGTTTATTATTCTTCCTTATTATAACTTATTTCTATTTATATTGTAGTCTTATTACTCAGCATGCCGACTTGAATTTGTTTGTCATTCGTGAGTCTTTGACAGTCGTTACGGGTGGTCAGAAGCCCGAAAATCTGTCAACCAGTCTTACCAAGGGGTATCGTATTACCCAGTAACTTGGGTTGTGGAAGTCAAATAGGCAGTCGCTCCATGTAATATACTGGTATTCTGCTACATCTGGTTAGACTGGAAGCCGACCCCAACATAGTTGGGAAAAGGCTAGGCAGATGATGATCAACATAAGTTGAACACATCATGTTCTATTTAATTTACACAATTAAGTCTTACTTATTTAGTACTTGTTATAGTGACTTACTGAAATAAACTGAAACTATAAGTACACTCGGCGCCAGTTGATTCTGGGAACAATGTAAACAACATGATCTTTATAGTGCATGTCACTCTTAACATTCATCCCGAGAGGCGCGGACTGAAAAGCTGATTCAAGCTAAATATAGATTTACTCTGAGACAAGATTGGAATCGATGTATAAACGTACAGACGCCAGCACATCAACCTACCCGAAACTGTCAGATTTTCCCAATCAACTTTGAACCTTATGATTAAGTGATAAAGTTGAAAATGTATTAAAGAAATTTGACAGATTGTAGTAGCTTGACGTGCTGGCGTCTGTACAACAGCATTTGCCGGTCGGAGGTCGGAAATTATCACACGGAAACGTACCCTACTACTGGAATAAAAGATATCCTATGTCCTAACTCAGGTCATGGTCTATGCGTGTGCCAAATTTCATCCAAATCCGTTCAGCAGTTAGTCAACGCGTGAAATTGTAACAGACAGACAAAGTTACTTTTGCATTTATGATATTAGTATGGATACAAACAGTACTAGCGTAAAGTACACTAAAGTTGTAAGAAGTGAAGAAAAGTGTGAAAGAGTCATCCTAATTGCGTAACACACTATCAATCGGAATCAGAATCATTTTGAAGCTAATTGCTAATACATTGCTTCATAAGTTCGAAAAAATTGTCTGCTCAACACGTAAATAACGCAATGAATTTTATTGAACTGTCAAAATGAAACCGATTCCGATTGATAATGTGTTACGCGATTGCCCCGCAGGAGTGGTTGTCAACTGATTGCTTGTAAAATAATAAGCATTAGGTAAATCTAATCATACGATAATAATGAAATATAAAAGCACAGTGCAATAAGAGCTAGCACAGAATTATAAATACCGGAAGCGATAATATTCGCTCATTATTCTGATTAAAAAATTAATAATAACATTTGTAGACTAAGATTTCATTGTAAAGGAGATAAGTTACGTGTGAGCTACAAGGAGATAATAACATTAGAAAATCCATAAATATTTTTAACACCATCTGAGAAGATGTGATGGGCTCAGGGGAAGAACATAGTGTCCATGGAGTTTCTTGCCCGTTCTTCTCCATAGGTACCTACGCTTTGGAATGGGCAACTAGCTTCATCTTTCCGACTGACCGACCCCTTGACAATTCAAAAGTGCCTGTAATTGGTTTAATTGAAATAAATGCTTTGAGTTTGAACAACTTTTGTCACATTTTAAATTTTTTTTTCAACTGGCAATGCAGTCTGAATGGTTATACCTGTCGCTATGTTCTGTCAAAAACGACAGGGCAATAACATCCATAGTCTCCGAAATTTCATGCTTTTAAAATATCGATACAGGTAAAAAAACATACAATGTCCGGACCATTCAGGAAAAAAACAACCGTTGTCCGTGGTCGACTGTGACAGCTATACCTACCTACCCCTACCCCCTATACCATTATACCTATTACAGTTTTAAAGTGCCTTGGGTATAAATTACATTATTTTATTAAGATCTTATGTTTTAATTAGTAATATCTCAGTTTGTTCATTAGGCGACAAAAGTGGTTCTTCCCCTGACCCCTTCATATGGTAATTGCTCCTAAGATTTTCACCATAAGAGTCAGCCGTTACACATTGACTGGGTGCCCATTGCCCAGCTAAGTACCCCTCGGCTGGACATGTTGTAAAATCGGTAACATTCCGTCACAAACGTTGACATGTCACGTACATAACACATAACATCCTAGATTACTGTTTCTGCTCGTGTGGGGCAAGTTATGAGGTTATAGCGATTTTAAAATCGTGCGTCATCTTTTTTTTTGTGGTCCGTGCTGGCTTCATCTTCTTCTTTTTTGGTCCTTGGTAGCGTTGATTTACTGTCTGATTCTGTAAAATCAAAATAAATTGCTTCATATAATTGACTCTATTTACAAGCGTTTGCATGCCAAATGTCTGATTATGTATTAGAAACTAAATTACCTACTTTAAGACCAACGTTGTAACACCTATTGCAAATAAATGATTATAATTATGAGTACTGCAAGGCAATAAAATTAAACAGACCGGAGATAAGTCTTGTCCTAGAGTTTTATCTGGGATGCGGCACAACAAAATAATTAAAAAAAATCAAGAATGTGACCAATAAGGTCACATTCTTAATTTAATCGTTAAACGTTTTCGTATGAGTTTCTTATTTAAAATTATTTAACATTAAAATTCTAATGTACTGCAGTTAATATTTATGCTAATAAGTTTTTAAACGGCGATGTTAAAATTACTAGCTGCGCCTGTTAATTTATTGATGTCTGCACATGATTGCTTCTATTTTTTCACATACTTGGCTGGTTTACCTTGACTTCTATGAAAAACAACTAACTCTATTAAGTTAGGAATTTATATTCGATTTTATAATTTATTAAGACAAATTGTGCACCTTTTATTAATACCTAGATTCTTAGATATTTTTCGTTTCAATTATGTTCGCAAATTACTGATGCACCTATGTTTTTTTTAATTTATTCATTAAATTATAAATTGCTGCTGCTTTAAACAGACATTTAAAACATCAAATAATTCTTGTCATGCGGAGTTTTTATAGCAATTTATGTGCCTACCAAGTTGGAGCTTAACAATCGTAAAGAATTAGTCATGTCCACGAGGTATTAACACTAAATTCGATTTAAAAACTTTTTTAACATAATTGATTGTGTCACGTTTGACCACTATCTCACTTGGTGGCAAGATATGATGCGGTTGACGATGGTACACCCTTGTTTAGGAGTACTCTTATCAGAGACTTGAAGACTCTCTAGATATACCTGTCCAAAAACATAAACGCTGCAAGGGAGTCCCTTCCTACGCACAATACAAGTGTGATTTACCAACCATTACTTACGTGTCAGTCAAAATCGCTACCGCTTATCCCTCACCCCGTCACCCAGTGTGGCATACTGTAGCGGGCGCGTGCGCCGACCTAAATACCCGCCTCTAACGGTGCGTGCGGTGCGCGTCGACCTTTATAGCGCGGATCTACAGCCAGCCGACTGTCATGCGAATATCTGACAGAAGCGTCACGGGCACGAGGGGGCACGAAAAAAACCGAAGTCGTCCGCTCAATTCTAAAGCATAGGCTTTGCACAAAACATATTCTACAGCTGTACAGTATGCCGCAAATCGGTACGTCAGTACGGAGTTTTAATACAATTCGAGGCCAGCTTATATTGGTTTTTTACCTTTGACGTGCGCCCTTCTGTACGAACTTGTGCGGGCGTAGTCCTTCGACACGAAGAAGATCGAAACAATCCAACCTTCGTATCTTCACAACGACTCCTTCACCGTGCCTCTAAACTGGGGGCTATGTCTTAAAAAGCTTTACCTCAATTTAACCCAATGACTGAACCAATGTATCCTTAATTTATCCCAATGGCTGTACCATAAAGAACATGCCTGGACATATCCCATGCGATTCCTCATTTAAAACTCAAAGTCACAGTCAAAGTCAAATCATTTATTTCAAATAGGCACATTAAAGGCACTTTTGAACGTCAAAAATTAATAAATTATAAAACGAAATTGATTTTAGTCGCCCCTTCCAAAGGTACGAGTAGTTTTCGTATTGAGAAAAATAGGAAAGAAACTCCACTTTTACTCATTTAAAATGTTTTACAAGGTTTTGTATACATTCATTATATTACATGAGAAGACAACAACATCTACAACTAAAGAGTTACTTTAGTAGTTACTGATTTTTTTATGAATAACCTGCTAATAGCTGTCCATAATCCTGTTACAAACAATGCCTTTAAGCCACAGATTCTTCATTAGGCTATTACTGAAATCACTAAAGCGTTTCAAATTGCTAACAAGTAAACATTAAGACGCTGACAAGAGCCAAATAGGCTTGTTTCGAACAATTTTTTAGCCAAATCTATACAGTTTGACACGGCGGAAAAAATATATGTTAATCTTGAACATATTTCTGAGAACCCTGTTGTATTCAAAACACGTTTTTGAAAAGTTTTCTCGATACAAAAAAAATGTAAACTAACCTCTTAAAATGACCTTCCAACAAAAATATCTGTATTACTGATCAACGTACGTTGGTAAAATTTATAACAATAACGTATCATATTTAAATACAAAATTTGGTTGTTTTTTATTTTTGATTACTCAACTTATTTTTAAGAAATTAATTATTTTATGGTTTGTAACAACTTACGAGTGTCGCGTCATCGCGCTTCTCTTTCTTATGTATGCAATCCGACAGTGATCGCTTAGGCGCGCTGCTAGACGGACGTATGTCGCTTTGCCCCGCTAACCGCTATCCGTTCATTTTATTTTTTGTTGATTGACAACTTCAAACATACTTATATGTACATATTTTATTTTTTCCCTAAAACTACAATAAGTTGTAAAAATATTAACACGTAAAGACATTAGTAAATATAGTTCTAAGTTATGAAAATATTTGCTGTGCAAAATGGGAAACAAACAAAAATGTCGGAGGCCAGCAAAAATGTATTATTATTCTATACTAACAAAAACATCTAATGGAAGTAGTAAAGTATTTTTTTATATTGTAATATTGACAAAACACGTACACGAACAGAAATGAAATTATAAATAAAAGTACTTATAGGCTTTGTACAATGCGTAGCGTAAATTCGGTTGTGATAAAAATGCTCAATTGGTCTAGTGGTATTTACGTAATATCTGAAATAGCAAGATTCGAGTTCGAATCCAAGTTGATTTTTATTCTTTTAATTTATATAACTATATTTTTTCTTTATTTATTTAGTTTTTGGAAATTTTCATTGTTTTTTATTCATTTATTTTGTATATTTTTAGAATAATTATTAATTTTCTTTACTGGAAAGTAATAATTGACTACAAAAAAAAAATATTTACAGTTAAAATAAACGTTTGGCGAACAATTCAGAAGTAGGTGAAGCTTCGAAAATTGTTTTTCACCAGTAAGTTTGTAATACGCGCATACTAACTAAATATAGATAACAATTTTATTACTTAGATCATAGAAAGAAAGTCACAATAAGTCCAGTGATAAACACTATCGAATTTACATAGACCTATGACTATCTCAGAACTGGACTTATAGGAAAATATTCGTAGCTTTGTCCATTGTTTCTTGCCCACTCTATATAAATCATCGTGTGAGACTTGGTATTTTTTTAAAGACGTAATTGGTAAGTTTAGTGCTGAAGAAAGTTCTTGCAAGTTTGAATGTTTTATTTTTTACCCGACTGCGCGACGCAAAGGAGTGGTAATGTGTTTATCAGCCTATGTATGTATGTTCCTTTGAAGCACACACACAATTTTTGAGGAGTTCTCCTGGTATTCCAACATCAGTTCCATTTCACCATTTGCATTGTGACGAGCATAAATTGCTTAGCAACCATATTAAAGTAATCGAATCGCAACCCGTGAAATACTTTTTATTGAGTAGTTCCAATAGCCATCTGTGGTCTTCATCATATTAGTTCCACTTTACCAAATGGTGCTTTCCGAAAGCAAATGCACGAGTTACTATATAAAATACCCAAGTCGCTATAGACACCTATAGCGACTTGGGTATTTTGGCCTATAATATTTGAAGAGTTCCTTCGATTTCTGCAGAACCCCATCATCAGATCCTGACTTGATGACGATGGAACCACCTGGAAAGTATACCCTTTCAAACAAAAAAATAATTTTTGAAATCGGTCCAGCCGTCTTCGAGTAATCGGGGAACATGATACATTAAAAAAAAACCGACGAACTGAGAACCTCCACCTTTTTAGGGTTCCGTAGCCAAATGGCAAAAAATGGAACCCTTATGGATTCGTCATGTCTGTCTGTCTGTCTGTCTGTCCGTCCGTCCGTATGTCACAGCCACTTTTTTCCGAAACTATAAGAACTATACTGTTGAAACTTGGTAAGTAGATGTATTCTGTGAACCGCAGTAAGATTTTCACACAAAAATAGAAAAAAAACAATAAATTTTGGGGTTCCCCATACTTACAACTGAAACTCCAAAAATTTTTTTTCATCAAACCTGTACGTGTGGGGTATCTATGGATAGGTCTTCAAAAATGATATTGAGGTTTCTAATATCATTTTTTTCTGAACTGAATAGTTTGCGCGAGAGACACTTCCAAAGTGGTAAAATGTGTGTCCCCCCCCCTCTAACTTCTAAAATAAGAGAATGATGAAATTAAAAAAATACATATAATGTACATTACCATGTAAACTTCCACCGAAAATTGGTTTGAACGAGATCTAGTAAGTAGTTTTTTTTTTAATACGTCATAAATCGAAAACCGCAATTTACCTTTCACAAAGTTACAACGAACTACAAGAACTTTTATATTATGTTACTTGCTGCTACGGAACCCATCATGGGCGAGTCCGACTCGCACTTGGCCGGTTTTTTTTTGAAGTCGGTTAAAAAAGCAAATAAAAAAATATACCTAATTATTACAATAATGATTTGTTAATATAGTTTGAGATTTTATTTTCCATACATTTATATTGTTTTTCAATTCAGTGTAAATAAAGTGTCTTAAAATAATTAAAAATAAAAACAAAAATATACATTGGTTTTTTATAATCGCCTTGTCTTATTTGTTGCTAGCTCTTCACACAGAACAATAAATATACAAGAGCGCCATCTATTGGTTCGTTTTTAATTATTATTGACCGCGTCACACTGTTCCTTACTTGGTAGTTCGCTGTATCACCGCCCTTTAAGAATGGCGCTAGGATATCGGAGAAATTGTGGGCGTGGCTAAAAATACCGAAACATCGGAGCTCGATAGCGGCTTTCAGCGTCTTAATGAATGGCGAGCGCGTCGGATTGTCCATAGTTAATCAAATTAGCCTGAACTCGCTCACGTGGACTTGAATCTTGGTATGCCGTTAGACGTAAAATGTTCACGTGACTTTTATGTTTAGTGGCTAAAACACGCTGTAACTGGCTGGTGATGGATTGGATGGCTAGGAAGTAAGTAAATACTAAGATGGTGACTGATGGACGTATGGGACAATGTCGTACGGTTCTGACCCCATCTTGCGAATATGAATGCGAGAAGGATGATGATGCGTGCTGTCATACTTAGCACAAATAGACGTTTAAGTTAGATATTGAAAAAACAAAACCACTTTTAAAAAGCTACTTAAACAATTTATAGTAAAAATTCAAATTCCCTACAATAGTGTTAAGTCACATCCAGTTACCGTTTATCTGTGTTACACGGATACTTGTTTGCATGTATCGAACGAACATTTTGTCCACAATGATTTGTAATTTACCCTCAAAACATTTATATAATCGATGTCTATTTGCAATACTCCCAACTTTTGTTATTTTTAAGTGTTTAGTTTTAATGTTCTCATGTATGTGAATAGTTATAATTCTTATATGAGAATAAATGGCCTTAAATCAAATATTGTTTTGAAAGAAATTTCCAGCTACACTTTGTAGTTTGTAGACTTAACGTTACCCAATGCTCTAGCCAAGCTGTCAACAAGCAGTTGCTGTTTTACTTCATATTTTTACGGGACCCTTTTAGTTGCCATTTCTTCTTCGGTTGTAGTTTATCTATCCTTTTTTGTATCATAAATTATTCTCCTTGCATTTTCTTAAGAACTATGTCGGCAGCTACGACTACTTATAACCAGAAGGCCAATTCTCGTAATTAAAAACGTTCAAAATGTAGTTACAGTCTCATCTCAGCGACAATCAATGTCCAAAACTTGTCAAAAATTTATGGAAATTACAGGTATTTTTGACAGATTGAGACTGAGAACAACCTGTGAACGTTCTTAAAATTACGAGAATTGCCCCTCAGAAGTGCCTTAATAATCACATTTTTACCAGAACAGCAGGAATGCTGTTTTGGTTAAAATGTGATTAGACTAGAGAACTTTCAAAGGGCAGAAGCCCATTGAAACTTCTCTATTCTAGACTTTAGTGAATGCATTTCTTGAAACTACTTCAAATTGAATTTCGAAACTTTCCTATCATTGTCTATACCAAAAGTCAAATACCTCTTGAGAAAGGAACATTCCAGAATGCCATAAACAATGTGTATAGTTAATTCTAAAGCGTGACTAAGGTCGCTACGATTACTTCGGAGTAAATAATTTCAATAATTGTATGTAAATGTCTAGAAATCGACCGAAATGATTTGAAATTTCACCATTCTGTCGATGTGAAAATGAATTGTTCTGGTCTGTTTTGGAGTTGTGGCCTATTTATGAGGAGAAAGCTTTGATTGGGAATAGAACAATTTACCGTGTCTTTATTTAATTCATTAATACTTTAAGCACACAAATGTACAGAGGCGGACTTAATGCCATAGGTATTTTCTACTAGTCAACCTTTGGGTGATGCAGAGACAAACAGTGGTAGGTGCCTGTAGTTTTCATCGTTAAATATCAAGAATACTAATACTTTGGAAGTATTTTTATCATTCTTTACTCCCGAAACTACATATTTTTCTTTCGAGCAGTTACAATTTATACAAAGACACAAAAATAAACATAACCAGGTGCTTTTATAGTTTCTGTATGCTAAGCTAATTAAAACCAATATCCGTCGACTCACGACATAATTTACGATAAAGTTTTCAATTAACTTTTGAAAATGTCATCGTAAATAAAGTCTTGATCCTTCTAACTGTTACTATAAACAACAAAAAATAAGTCACTAGTGCAAAATCAAATAGTCAAACCACCCAAGCATACACAATTGCTGGTCTAAACTGTGACAATGAACTTGCCTCACCGCCTCCATAACGGTCGGCGTTCGGCCAAGTGTGAGTAATTAGAGAGGCTACTCGATAATTTTGTGGAATTAGCTCAGTGGTTGGGCCATTGTGGCCCAGTTGTGTACCGATATCGGGATTGAGTAATTGGGTGGTGGTGGGTGAGATGTTGTTGTTTAGCTTGGTCTGGTTAGGTTGCAAGTTGGAAGATTGCAATTATCGCATGTTCTTGCTAAAAAGTCACTTGACTTAGCTAGGAATTGAAAGTGGATCTTTAACAGTCGTTACGGGTCGTCAGAAGCCCGAAAGTCTGACAACCAGTATTACCAAGGGGTATAGTATTAACCAGTAACTGGGTTGTAGAGGTCGGATAGGCAATCGCTTCATTTGAAATACTGGTGTATTTCACATGAAGCGACTGCCTACCTGACTTAGGCTAGGCAGATGATGACTTTGCTGGGAATTAATTCATCAAACTGTATCAGTATGGCGAGAGGTATCATAGTAAATTTCAGTAGGACCGATGCTTATTAGTGCTTTTTTAACTACATACTTAGCTAGAGAGAGAATTTAAACTGGCCATGTTTGTCAGAATGATCACTGAAACATTTTCAAGGTGCCTATCGTCTAAAACACTACTAATACAATTGTTAAACAAACCATAACATAATCAGAAGCCCTTGAAGCGTTTCTTGAAGCCATACGTATGAACGTTGGCTTTAATATTATTATATTATAACTAGCTCGCACACTGCTCTAGGTTTTCTTTCATTCACCTTTTTAATTATTTCGGAATCCAATTTAGCTAAAATTCATGTCTGAACTCTTTACGACACACCCTTGCTAAAATTTCGTGAGGATGCTTATCTATCTATACTAATAATAAAGCTCTAGATTCTCTGGAACTATCAGTCAGATTTGAAAAAATACTTTTGCATTTAATAACCCAATTCTCGAGGAAAGCTATAGCCTGTTTTACATCATGCTAGGACCTTATGGAGCCGAGCAAAAACTGTTAGCGAAAACGAAGTACTAGATGCGACGGGTTGGGTCGGCCAAACAAGAAATTTCACGCGGACGATGTCGCGGGCAGAAGCTAGTAATTAATAATTCATTAATACTCCATGTTTAACTAATATGATAATACTGACGACAAAAAAGGCAATTCCTAAAACGACCTTAAACTCAAAAAGCAATTTTATTCTTATCAAACTCGTTTATAGCGTTGAAAAAGCCATAAAAAGCAGCGGCCGGATGACAGCCATATCTAGACCATTGATTGGTCAAGCATTCGCTGCTCACAAATACACTAAACGTATTTGCGATTCATTATTCTTTGCTATTTATCACGGTTATAATGCAGTAGAACGTGCTGGGTTAAGTTACAAGCAAAAGCGATAAAATAAATGTTAACAGAAGGACGTAGACGGACATTAGATGTTTACTCACAAACTCAAAGCATTTATTTCATTAAACCTTTTTACAGACAGTTTTGAACTGTTAAGAGAAAATTCTCGAAAACAATATCTAAAGGGAAAATTCTCCAGAAAATCGTACATGGAGGAACAAAACTTAAAATTTATTTATTTATTTATAACCGACTTATATTGACAGTTTGCACCACACGTACAAGTTATTGGTCAATGTTAGTTTAAATTGATGATGACGGACGAATAACTGTGATACCTTTAACAACACAACAACAAACACACACTTAAATCAACAAATTTCTCGATATTGGTGGTTTATTAAATATTAGTTTCATGCAATACAATATAGACGAAAGCTTAAACTTTTAAATTATATAAATAAAAACACAAAAGTTATGATTAAATTGTTTATTTCATAATATCCGACGACGACGACCGACGTGTATTTTGTCATATATTTATGACGTTGGCGTTCAGGGTAAGATTTCGTTTGTCACATATATGTGACAATAGCGTTCAAAAGGTTAAACAGAGAGACAGTTTGCTGGACGGATCTTTAGATAACACAAATTGATCAAACTAGCCATCGCAGTCTACTGCTGGACATAGGTATCTTCCAAGTTCCGTTTGTTTCCAGCCGCCTTTAGTTCATCAGGCCACCTACTTGCGAATACGTGATGTTCAGTCCAGGACTCGTCTGGCTTTGGGTACAAAGCAAAGCATCGCAATAACAAGAGCACAATATAAAAAAAAAAAGACGGGTTGCACTCCGGGAGTGCCGGCAGAAGTGAAAACTTGAATATTAACGTTGAAATAAATCAATTATTAATTTAATTAATATTACTCATTTTTTTTCAATATTTCTGCGTCACTTTTTTCATTAATAGATGCACTTTGTTCAATTTCCATATTTTAAACACTTTCGGTCTTATTCATAAAAAAAGCCTATTGAAGGTTTAAACCATTCATTAGTTAAAATGCTCAATAGGCCTTTAATACATTCGATAAAATTTTGTATTCATAAACGCTTCATAAACGTTCTATAACTAGAATGTCCTACAACTTCTAAATGTTGCCATTATAATGAAGTCATCCAACAAATTGGCCAACACATTAAATTGGCATACGAGAATATCTGTCTACGAACCGAATATTTGTGTCCATAGACATTATTACTTATGAAAAACTAATTTATTGTCTACAGTTTTTGCGAACACCAGCCCGTATTACCTATTGTCTACAGTTTCAACAGTTTTGACGCGACAACGTCATGGTCGTTATGGAAACAATATGAATATGTCAATGAATGAATTTGATATTGTATATGTCAAACTAAAAAACTTTTGAATATTTTTTTTGTATTTAAAATAAATGAAATTAAGACCGGAGACAAGTTGCAATAAAGGGCAAAGAATTGAATATTGGTTGGAGGAGGATAAGGTGTGTACCTACTGTTACAGCTAAAATGTGTTCAAAGTAAGTTATGTTTTGTAAACATTCTCAATTTCTTATACTTATGCTTGCTTTTGCTTCTAATCCTTAGATTTTTTGGAAGAATTGGTCAGGGAGAGGTCTCCATAATAGAAAATAAAAACACTGACACAAGCACTAACGCTAAACAGGGGCAGCCTGGCATGATTTACGAATTAGGTGCCTATCCAATTTACAATTTTACGAAGAACTTCGTTTGCCTGTACAAAACTCATTGTAACAAAAGAACAAAACCCGCCATAAGAATAATAATGACTGTTATTTTGATGCCGCTACTGATTAATTAAATCAGTATAAATAAGATAATGAAGAGAAAGAATTTATAACATTAGTTTTGTATTTCAGGTCAATAGGACTAGTAAAGATGGTGCTTCACTACGAATAGCAGAAAATGAAACGGCCTACAGAAGAGATGGCACAGATGGCAAATGAAAAGCAAAACATTTTAAAAATGTTGTTCTGCTTGCACAAGTTTTAGAAGCCAAATTAGCGTTTAGAGTATTGTTCAGCCGTGAACAGGCAAATGTTACATACGCCAGCGTCAGCATCAAGAGCGACATACATTCGTTCCACATAAATTAGTAATTAGTAAATGAATAAATTAGTCATCAAGCTGGAGTAGAGTTTGATTCATCTTCCATAATTCCTCTCACTATGGCCAAGACACCTTTAGCCATCACCAGTTCTATGAGTCTGTGGGACCGGCAATGACAAAACTATTTCCTGTGTACACATTGCACGACGTACACAAACCCCTATTCCTACCCAAATTCTGTCTGTTCGCGTAGGTCTCCCGTAGGCTTGTATGATAGGTTGGGGTGTTAGGATAACTAGGGTGTTAAGTAGTTGCTGTAGGTTTATAATCAGTAGGGTGACCATAGATACCAGGCTCAATTGTTACAAACTTAGCCACACTGTATGCATTTGGAATAACAGCCGTACTAAGCTGTAAGTCCCGGTGCGTACAAGTATTATAAAAATAAACTGATATTTGTATACAAGCTTTTTATTAATGAACTACTCCCTAAATTTCTTCTCTTTTACTTTAGATCTTGTTGGCTCAAAATATTGCCACTTCCACGTTGTCGTCGGTGGCAGCGCAGAGGTCACTTTGACTGCATGTTTTGGGTAGGACAAATAAGGCAGGCTAGGAAGTGGAGCATGTTTTGCAACATAGCTTCACAGCCACACCCTACTGGAGCATCTCCCTGCAGGGTGTAAACTTCCGTGGTCGACACGGAAGCATTGTTTTCACACAAATGCAGCAATGTCCCACAGTATTTCTTGTTGCTATAATGTGCTACGTTATATTTTTCGTCGCTTCTATTTTGTATTGTAGGTAGGTATATAATAATAAACTAAATTGGTTAAACAGAAGTTCAAAATAAATTAAATACAACTGTGGCTCCTCGAAGTACTATTGTTTACGAAACTGACTTTTCAAACATTTGTACGTCAAATGTCATTTTCTTCGGCCATCTTTGTCGTGTCTCACTTGGTTCACTTCGGTTGGCGCCGCCGTAGAAAGAGATGGGGGGGGGGGAAATCTCTCCTGACGGTCACGTGTCCTGACGCGATGCCCTGACGCGAGTTTAACATTTTTTACCCATTACAAAAAGTGTTCAACGCCGCTAAAGAAGTTTTCACTTCAAAAAAATCTAGAGGAATGCAGCAAACGTATACGTAATGTAACATTCAGTAATCTTAAAAACTAGTGACCTCTCATACCTTGAACCACAGCAAAAAGTAAGGAACGCGTGACGGACGCATACGGCGACCTTGCGGGTGAAATATAACACATATATGCAACATATGAGCACCGTTATACTTAGCTATGGCAGGTCAGCCGTGGTGACAGCTGCATTCCGAGGGCTATGGCATTGTAAGTGGGTAATTACCTTCTAAAATGTAATACATGGAATAAGACAGTAATTGACTTGGGTGAAACCTTTTCTCCTCTTGCGGAGAAACACGCATAGATCACCACGCATGCTCACTCGGTCATTGTACGAGTATGTGTAGTTCAAATTAACCATGACGTTGAATGAGAGCAGTCGTGTCCCAGTGGTAACGGCCGACTTACGAGTTGTAGGTCGTAGGTTCGAACCCAGACAGGCGCTTTGCTTCGTGTAAATAATTTCATCACCACTGTTCTATACATCCTGAGGAAACCGGCATGTCCTAGAGCCGAAAATTCGAAGACATGTGACTTCTACCTACCCGCACTGGGCCCGCGTGGTAGATTACGGCCCAATCCTTCTCACAGAGAGAAGACCTATATCCCAGCAGTGGGAACATTATAGGCTGATTATGCTTATGTCAATGAATACAGTTGTCATGGTCTGCTTTGGTCTTAATTGTTTTCTAGGCTTTGTTAATCTTTCGTTAATATTATTTTAATATTCAACATCGCGTTTTTATTTTTCAAAATACGATAACATTTAAAATTTGTATCTCTCATCTTCTGCTTTCTCATCTCCGTCGTTTCCTTTTCATTATGACCGACCGAGAGATCGACCATTGCCAAAAACTGTTTTAGTCTAAAACCATTTCCATCTTTTTTTTTTTTTTTTTTTTTTTTTTTTCCCGGGGTGGAAAATCCTCATGGATGTCCGCCGCTCTGGGGCGGGCGGCGGGGTCTGTCAGACTCTTACTGACTAAAAACCACCCCGGTGTTCCATCTCACACCTACGCCAGGGGTCGCGGGAACGTACGATCCTTCCGCAACCCCCGGCTGGTGCCGGCCCGCCGCTGCAGGCCTCCTCAGGTCAGGGGGGGGGAGTGAGGTGTTTGACTCCCCCCGCGACGTCTAAAAGGGGCGCGCGTGGAACACTACGCGCCGCCACCTCGGGTCCTAGTGTATGGGGGGCTACGGACGTCCCCGAGTCCGTCGCCCCTGGACCCATTTAGGGGGGCTGGAAGAGCGCGTTGTCCGCCCTCCGCCGACGCCCGGTGCGCCTGCTGCGGGCCGGGTGAGTGGACGAGATCTCCCTCTCCCTTTCCGCAGCCTCCTTCTGCGAGACGACGACTTCGCAGAAGGAAACCACCGCGTCCCAGGACTCTTCGCTGCCGACCATCGACTCGACCACGGCCGGCAGCGACAGGTCACCGCCTACTTCTGAGATGAGGGCACGGCGCGGCTCCTCCCAAGCGGCACACTCTGCCAGCGTATGCCATGCCGTGTCCTCCCGGCAGTCGACGCAGTGGTGACACCGGGCGTCCGGCTCCCTGTTTATGCGACACAGGTACTTCCCGAAGCAACCATGCCCCGAGAGCACCTGCGTCACCCGAAACGACAGGGAGCCGTGCCTCCTTCCGAGCCAGTGCTCGAGTACCGGCCGGACCGCCTCGATAGTGACGAGGCCGGCGGTAGGGCGTGAAAGCCTGTCCCGCCATTCCGCCACCAGGACCTCGCGAAGCTGTGACCGACGCAGCTCCATATGGCGCTGCATCAGCCACTCGCCTCGCGCCCGCGCTTCCTCGCGCCACCGGTACAGCGACGCGAGTACTTTCGCCTCCAGGTCCCAGGGCGGGGATCCAGCCAGTACGCAGGCCGCCTCGTAGGAGATCGTGCGATACCCCCGGACGACTCTGACGGCCATCGCTCTCTGCGGCTTTCGCAGGACTGCGATACTACCGGCTGTCAGGTCAGTCGCCCAGATTTTTCGATAGAATATAGAGACTACTTAATTAATCTATTATTATATCACAAGTACCAATATGTGTACAATGTGCATTTGTTTGAGGCATATTCCTACATAAGGGAATTATTCAGTGATAATTGTATATATTTTTTTGTTTATGTATTTTCAAATGTGCGTTTATTAATAATTTACTAAAAGTAACTGTTACTGCCTGTGATTAATGTACAATTATTATAAATGTAATAATTATGTGGATATGTAACACAAAATGTAAAAAAATATGGATTGATATTATGATTAAAGCATTATTTAGTACGCAAAATACGCGCGTTGACGTGGAGTTGCGGACATTAGCCTGTATTACCTATTACCTAAAGCATGATTTAATACAAAAACCTTTTATCACTTGAAGCCCAATACTTTTGACCTGCACGCAATTGTAATAAGAACTTGGATTATTATTCATAAAAAAGCCTAAATGAACATGTTTATACTAGTCGCAACTTGTTACAAGGGTTGGGACGCAACTCATATAATAACGCCCATTCTCCTTTTCTAACTCAATGACTACGTACATTTATTCCAAGCCTAGCTTACCAGACGTTTCAATAGTAGAATGTTCCGACATTACTTACTCTGTAGGTGTTAACGAGGGCTGTAACATTTGTATTACCATGGAAATCTTTACTGCTCAGATTTGCATATGCATTGCACTGATATCATTCGGCGCCTTATCTTTATCGTAACGGCCTTGGCTGAAGGTTTTCTTGTTTCTGATATCTTTTACATCTATTCTAGTTAGGTTTTCTGATATTGATGAAATAATGGACACGATTTGTATACATATGGATTTACGTTTGCTTTAGCTACTATCAGTTCTTAGAAAAATAGTGTATTGTTGGAAATGACCTTGCCCACGCCCCTATTCGATTTGATCCATACTTCCAGGGACACCCTGTATATCACATATCTCCGAATATTTGGTTCTAGGACAAAGTTTTCTCACGATGCTTTCTGTCACCGTTTTCTTTTCTTTGCTATCTATTAATTATGAATTAATGTGTTTTTAGAGCTACCCATTTCTTCTGCTGTTTTCATTGCGTCTTCATGTTTTGCTTTCTTTCTCAACGCTGCAACTTTCTTCAACATATTGCATGACTTCACTCACTCTTGTCCATCTATATACATTTTATTACTTTAAAGCCCCAATTCATATTCATCAATTTCTTCCTCCTTTCCCTTGCCTCCATAAACTTGAGCATACTTCAAGACCTAATCAAATAACATGTACTTTGTAGCACGCACAGCGCATGCGTCTTACGCCTTGTCTACCCCCGGGCTATCTAATGGCCGTCTTAAAACTGTCCCGTCGGTTTTGTTACTCATTCATCTGCATAGATCCAATGATTTGTGTAATGCAACCGCGATTACGCTTGGGGCTATGGAAACAGCGAATTTATTGGATGGTTGAGTTGGTTTAAGTATATTCTGTTCTATGTTACGTGTTATTGTTATGTTATTTAGTAGGTTTGTCATTTGGCTGAAAGTACTGGTCACTTTTGGTAAAACATTTGCCTCTTTATTCATAAACATTGCCTAAAGTTAAGTAGTGATTAAAGAGTGTTTAACCATACATTTTTGACGTTTAAACGTCACTTAACTCTTAACTTTAATCATCGTTTATAAACAACCCCCTTGTTTGTTCGATGTTGGGTTTCCCCTTTAACTTTCTAATTAGAGACTGGGGAGACTGAGACTTTAATTAGAATAATTCGAATGATTTTACTTGCCCAGAATCAGGATAGTCAAAACAACATAATTAATTAAACTGTGAAGATGGAATAATACGATCATAATGTGAGAGCCTCGACCAACACCTCAGGTCAGGAGGCTGTCATTGTGTGACTGGGTCAAGGACTTGATTCAGAAAGCAGTACTTCTGGACACGGTGCGCATAGTGAGGAGGTTCTGACAACCGGCAACTTGGACCTTGTTTCTGATGCCGATGGGCCACAGTTTTTTAAAAATGTTTTTTTTTTTTTTAGATTTAAAAACGTCACCAATATAATATATGCAAATGAAATAAAGGAAATCATAATTTAGAATCAGAAACTGACCCTTAACCACCACAATATAGACAGCAAACAAATAGCACTGGACATGAATAAATCGTATTTACTTAACCACAATTATTGTTCCTCTCATTTCTTGGCTCCACGTCATTGATAAACGAGCTACTACAAGATTACAGTTTCCACAATCTGGGTTAAACTAGTCCTGATTAATGAAGATTTATTGGTGACTTTTATCATTAAGCCCACGGCACTGATTGTGCCTGATCAAGTCCATTATGCGATGTGATAATGCCTTCACTTGTGGCTTTATTCAATTTGTGAAATAACTTTTCAGTTTTCGTTGATTGGTTTAATTTGAAGAGGGACGAGACTCAGTAGAATCCACATCACTTTCAGTGTAATTTCTTGTTAATCATTAAATTCAAATTATTTCACAGCATTTATTCCCCGCGGTTTCACCCGCGTAAATGTCGATCCCGTGGGAATACCGGGATAAAAAAATTGTCTATATGTGAATCCAGGTTGTCAGCTACCTCCGTACAAAATTTTACCAAAATTGGTCCAGCCGTTTGAACGCGAAGAAGTAACAAACATATAAACACACACACACACACACTCACAAACCTTCGCCTTTATAATATTAGTGTGATTATTGGCACTTATGAAACGTCAGAAGCTAGGTACACGGTTCCAATTGGTCGTTTCCTATGGAGAAGAGCCGGCAAGAAACTCCGCGGTTACTCTTTTAAAAATAATCATTTGTTTCTTCTCTGGAAAATCAATCAGATTTAATTATTTCAATTATTTCTGCGTAGCTTTCCTGTTAGGTCTTAATTAATGAATGAGGACATCTATGGTAATACAATTTTAAAAATTATATGTCCACGAAGAGGTGGCGAGACGACCTAGACGCGTACCGCAAGGGTTGGATCGAGGTGGCCCTAGAAAAGGATGCCTGGAAGGATTTGGAGGAAGCCTTTGCTTAGCAGTGGGACAGTGTAGGCTAATATAAAAAAAAAACCTTGTGGTCTTCTCAAGCATATCGTTAAACATTTCACGAATATCTATAACAGTTTCTAGCTCTTCATTAGTATCTAACAATAGTTAGTTTTCCTCCACTTAGCCTAAGACGTCTATTTTCCCATTTCTAATCACCAACAATCCTTCAAACGCTCGTTACCCTCAACCAGTTGTTACAAATGATTGATTTAGCAAAAAGACTCCCCAAACATGAGACTTAACCTTTGGAAGACATTAGCAGTGTTGCCAACTTAATCAATGGTTGTGGTGATTGATTGCACTAATGTTGTGCAAGATTGATTGAGAGTTTAACTGTCTGTGCTAGGATTTACAATTGGTATTAGTTTGCTAGGTATCAATGTGAGTTTTAAGACTATGTTTGTACGAGTGTCAGTAATGATTAGCAGAGACGTGTAGTGAAAAGATTTGAATCGTCGACAAGTCAACTTATTGCAGACTTCCCAAAGCGGTTTAATATCTTACGTATTGTGATTTATACTTATGATATCATTGATGAAGACAGACAAAAAGTCAATATGAAAATAACAATAGGTACCTGCTATTTAGTAGTCGAAATACTGGTATTCACCTGCATGCAATTAGACTGAAAGCCGACCACAATATTGTTGGGAAAAGGCTAGGTAGATTGAGTAGTCGAAATATGTACAATTAGGTGATAGTACTACCTTTGAAGAGCTCATGAGTAGGATCCTTGCCTTAAAACTGTTGCTTCATCGATTCACATTAATATTTATAATTTATCAATTACAAATCTGACATTAATTGCTTCTCTGTTAAATCATGATTAATAATACAAGGTCTGTTTGAAGATATAAACCGTACAATCATTTTGTAATCCCACCACGCTACTTGTTACTCAAAGGAGTCAATTCTAAGAACTGATCTTTGTAGGCGATATGCAATTAATTTACCATTAGGTCTATTGCAATTGTCCAATTTAGCGCATTAAATGTTGCTTTATTGTGCAGTCGGAAATAATAATACTTCATCATTCTGATTCTCAGCTCCGTGTACGTAACAGTGTCCTCATCTTTTTCCATGTTATAGGGAGCATGGTCATCAGTAAATTCCTCATGTTCAGTCCTACTACATTGTCAAATCTGTTCGTCAAGAGTGGGTGCATATAGCAGTATTATCAGCAGTGTATGCTTATAGAAACTAGCAGTGCCAGCGCTGGTATCTGCATAATATACTTGGTAAACCAATCTATAGGTCTTAGGTCATTCTTACCGAGATGATGCTCCTCTTCTGCCATTTCATACAAAGGAAACTATTAATCTTGATATACTAAAACATATTTCAACAACATAATGTTTAATTTTGTATGTACACTTGGTAGACGGATTAGTTAGTAGGTTATGTCCACTTCTACCAGTCTACTTACTCAAAGAAAACTATGTATCTGGTTATATTACAACACAGTGCAAAAGAAAATGTTTAATTTCATTTAATTAAAAGGAAAAGCTCTTGCTCTTGTTACAAATATGTGTAATTTCTCTCGAAGCACAAAATGGCTCCTTTCACTTTCCAAAATCGTTCAATACAGGACGTGTTTAAGTGATTTCGGAACAAACTGCCGATACCGAGATATTCACTTCCAGTACTTATCAATATTAAATGCACTCTCATCAAGCAAGGTATGCGGAAATGGGTTGGACAGAGCTCTTACTTCTTTCTTCACGAGCTATATATTCTAATTGCCTTGAGTCAAACCCATGTTTTTCCAAACTCTTTACCTTTAGTTTCTTAGTTATCATTTTGATTGATATCTAACGCGTCTCCATTATCATTAATTACTATTCTGATGACTTTATCAACATCCAGCCCTTCGCTAGTCATGCCTCACAACTTCTGAAATGAATCCAAGACATTTTAACACCTAAGACCATTACCCACTAGGCCAATGAGTCGATATCGGTACTCTGCGCAAACACAACACTTAGCGCGTAAAGAAACAAACCTATGTGCTAGAATTAACGCAAGTGGGCGGTGTAAATGTTTAGCGTTAAAGTTTAGTGAACTCCTTACCATTTTGTTGGTACACTTTTTGGTAAATTAAGGTGAATTGGGCAGTTTGAGCTTCCTGGGCACTTTATCTAGATCAATGAAGTGATGATGAGTCATCGCTGTTTTGTATTATAGAGGTTTTGCTTATTGATTCAAGGTGAGTCGAAAGTTTAAAAATACTTGCGTATAGTGCGTTGGTACTTTGGAGTTTGGTGTTATCTGCGCGTGTAACAGTTGCTCTTTCTTGTTCATATTCTTTATTAATTGTTTTGGGTGATAAACAGCTGATAAGTCCTATACCTATCTGTTTATTTTTAGCACTTGAATCATCTTTTAAAATAATATTTATTGGACGAAAATCACTTCTAAATTTTACAGTGGCGAAGGGTGAATTTATGACAGAGGTAAGCCGGAGCAAAAAAATATGCCAAAAAAAATTTCAATTATGAATTGAATATAGTATGGTTATGTTCTGAATTTTCGAAGGGAAGCCGGTGGGAATCGAGTTGTATGGTACCTTCGCCACTGAAATTTTACCAGAATATTCAATCCTTTGCCTTCTGCATATAGGATAGTTATTAATTAAATCTTGGTTAAAGGACATAAATCCTCATCGATATTTTTGTTATCTATAAAATATATATTTTTTATAAAACATCATATAGAAGTGTGAACAGGTATATCTCAGTATATGTGACAAAGTAAGAGTATGGGAAAACAGTAAAAAAACCCGTGATTAGTACACGCGATGCACGACAATACATACATTTTACATGTATGCGCTGGCGCATGGCTGCCGCGTTTAGTTTCTCTGTCATTAAGTGATGTACCTACCTATTACCACTACATAAAATAGTATCATCCGACATGACAGGTGCTGTGAAGAAAAACCACATTTAAATCAGGGGGATTTTTTATTTCTTAGTTTCCTAAGTTATCTATTGTACTGTGCGTCATAATTCTCATACGTAGTGTTATGGTCACTATAATATATCACACAATTTTGTTGTCACAATAACAAAATGGTATTCACCGTAATAATCGTCTTCTTTCCCAATCTTTTCCCAAATTCCTTACCTTACCCTGTCATCTAAATAATATTTTATATTCTTATTCTTAATTCTAAATAAGAAAGTACCTTTCTCTGTACATTTTGGTGTGGCCTGCCTTTTCCGAATTTGATTGAATTTAACAGAGCTTTTGAGTAACTTTAACACGTTCCTTGTCCCAGTACAAAGTTATAAAATGTAATCGTACGTCCACCAACAATCTCGCCCTAACTTGACAATAATCATTAAGTATAAGGAATTACATACTTACTACTACTACGGCCTAAAAATTTTTTTTTTATTCATACGTCCAGTCAAATAAAAAACATCAAATTTACTTTTGGATTATGACTCCAACGAGTCCTGGACATATGAATTTGATACAAATGTGACTCCGTTGGAGTCATTGGACAGTGAACGTGTTAATACATGGAAAAGAGCATTATACTATCCTTTTCACAGCACAAAACTTAAATCTTTCCAGCCACGAATACAGGTACCTCAGTATTATTTCCGTTCTCAATATCTATAAACAGCTTCCCAACTTCCAGTGTTGTTGTTACTCCAAGCCTACCGGCCATTGGTGTAATTAAATATAGCTGTTGGTGCGTTGCCCTTGAGTTATTTCGTCTGCTAAATGTACAGTATTGTACAGTTCGGTGAACGATAAACTCGATACTTTAATGGCTGCGCATATTGTTTTGGTGAAGATATTTGTGGTGTGGAAGGTTATTATTAGTGGTGGTTTGGGATTGGATGGTTGTAAGAAAGGTATATTATAGAAGCAAGTTAAGAGAAAAAAACCGAGTGTGCTTATGACCACACGACTGAAGTGAAACTTCAAACGTATTTGGCTATGAGAGAAAGAGAGAAAGAAAATGTGCGCGCGCACTGCTTTCTCTTGCTTATATCCCTCACTCAACTCCCGTTCGCCTCGCCCGTAGCCCTTAGACATGGGTCGTACTTGCAATATCGAGTACCAGGGCTTCCAAGTACGTCCACCTTAAGAAACCAGGGCCTAAAACCAGGGCTCGAGATACTTTCAAGTATTTTCTATCTGCATCGAAAACTGATCCATAACTTCATACAAATAAGAAGTACAATCGCGTAATCAAACAAAAGCCCTGTTTGCAAACCATTAAAGTAAAAAAAACTTTTTAAGAAAAAAAAAACCGACTTCCAAAAAAAACTTTACAAAGTGAAAAATAACTTTAATTTCGGAAGTCGGTGTCTTTGGATCTTTATTTTAGTTTTTTGCCACCGACATCCGAAATTAAAGATATTTTTCACTTTGTAGTGTTTTTTTGAAAGTCGGTTTTTTTTTTCTTAAAAAGTTTTTATTTCACGCTTTTTAGTGGGTCTGCTTATAATTTATCTAAGTTACAATAGCCTAGTGTGATCACCGCCTTTTACAAACAAAATATTGCTTTTCCCGATACAGGGAAGTTAATTGTTGAGGAGTTCTCCAGATCCACCATCAGCTCCGTATCGCCATTCACATTGTGACGAGCATAAATTGCTTAGCAACCATATTAAAGTAATCGAATCGCAACCCGTGAAATACTTAGATATTATTGAGTAGTTCCGGTGGCCATCTGTGGTCTTCATCATCAGTTCCACATCACCAAATAGTGCTTTCCGAGAGCAAATGCACGAGTTACTATAAAAAATACCCAAATCGCTATAGGTGTGCCTATAATATTTGAAGAGTTCCTTCGATTTCTCCAGGATCCCATCATCAAATCCTGCCCTGATGTTTTTAGACTAGATGCTGATAATCCTGGCTGCAGCATCAGGCCAGACTTGTCAACATTGCATTGAACTTAAAATTTAGTCCTGTTTAAAATGAGCCCAAACACGACTACGGTGCTGTAATTTCAAGGTTGGTACTTTTTCTAATGCTCCTGGCTTCAGCATCAGGTCTTTATGTACTTCGGTGTTCCTCATTAACAGTACGTTTATCCACACATCGAGCCCTTTTCAATGAGCCTTAACACGATATATCTGCTGTTAGTTTTCGAGGAGTTAGGTACTCTGCAGACTATCCTGACTGCAGCATCAGGTCATGACTTGATGATCATGAGACCAAATGTGGCAAATGCCCTATCAAACATCAAAACAATTGACTAAAACAGTCCTGGCCTGTTCGAGTAACTTCTTACTGTTAAGGAGTTGTAACTTCCATCATCAGCCCAGCTACCTGAGATGGTGACAACCATACGCAAATACACAAGATACTTCGTAAAATATGCGAAAAACAATAATTGAGCCTATAAAATTTAAAGGTTGCCCTCGATTACTCTAAGATCCCATCATCAGATCCTAACTTGGTGACAGTGGGACCACCTCAAAACTATCTACTTTGGAACAAAAAAAGAATTTTGAAAATCCGTCGAAAATTGAATACTCCGCGTATTCGATGAACAAACATACAAAAAAAAAACATACAACCAGCCGAACATAGTACCTCCTCCTTTTTGTGAAGTCGGTAAAAAATACTTGCATACGAAATTGTTCCAAAAGGAGCATGATCGCATTTGCGAAAACTAACGCGGTTGAGTACCTACGTATTTGAGCGAGTAGCCGTATAAGATACTTAATAGTCTTGCAAGTATTTTGAGTCGGTACCCGGTGTGCGTACTTGGAAGCAAATACCTGGTGTAAAAACCCGGTCGCATATTTATGCGACCGGGACCGGGTTTTTACACCAGGTATTTCCAGCTATTTTTTACGTACCTTCCCTACTCGCGATCACACGTTTTCGTAACGCATTCGCCAGTTTACTCCCCAAGTCAAGCGCGCCTAAAGAAGTTTCACTTCAAAAAGAAGAAACTGTAGAATGAGCGTTGGCAGATTAATGACCTGGTAACACATCAATCTCAATCTGAATAATTTTGACAGATATTGCTAAACCATTGCTTCATAAGTTCGAAAAATTTGTTTGCTCAACAACGTAAATAAAGCAATGTATGTTGTTGAACTGTCAAAATGAAACCTATTGCTACTGATAGTTTGTTACGCAATTACCCCGCAGGTGGGTGGACGACCTTCTGACGGTCGCGGGGAAGACCTGGATCTTCTTCTTAGCGTGTCGATGGCAATCTAAATGTACTCGGCCCAGAATTCGGCCACTTGTTTAGCGCCATCACTAGGTCCAAGACCTGGATGAGACTCGCATAGGACAGGGGGGAAGCTTGGCACAAAAGGGAAGAGGTCTATACTCAGCAGAGTGGGTGGAACACGGCTGCCAATGACGATGATGAAAGATGAAAGAGATGTGTAATAAAAACGGTTTTATTGTGAAACTTCTGCTTTTAGGGTAATGCTGATTGGCGAATGATAGTGAAGACATGGATGCAAGAAAGATTAATAAAAATATAGATATGTATTTTAAAGCTCTTCAGCAATTTCACGTATTATTTTTTATTTTAAACTTAAATGCGATAGATTATGTTCGACAGCAATTATTATCAACCCTTGGTGATATGAAAAATTGAGCATGACCTCTCAAGCTCCGCTAATGAGACACAATTGATTTTCTATATATATGTATATTATGTATAGTATCGTACTACATAGGGTACGTGCGGAGCTTTGGCAGCATTGAGATTTGGTCTTAGGATTGCAGATTTCATAAATTAGGTACTTGTTTTTGATTTGACACTGCTTGTTGTTGACAATCGAAACCATAACGAACGTTCTCTTAAATATCTTTTAAACACTGAAAGTTACCAAAACGTACCGTATAATCAACATTTTACAAAATCCAATCCAAAATTATGAGAAGTGCATCGAAACTGATCGCAATTATATTCACTTTCTCACCGAATAAAATGACTTTTTATTAAGCTTTCACAAATTAAATGTCGTTAATAAGGAAGCTGTGTTATCAGTTTCATCTTTGACGAGTTAAGATTCTGACCAGATGCACAAGGTGACGTATTAGTGAAAGTGACCTATTAGGGATAGCGACGAAATGGCCAATGTGACGACATAGCCGCCAAACCAAAGAGAGGATAAATATTAAATACATACATGCTTATATGTATGACATTACATAAACATAGTTGCACGTATGCCAGATTTTGTTCTTACAAAATAACTTAAAGCTTATTTATTCGTTTCTTTGTAATCATCGTCATAACATCAAGCCTATAATCCCCGAAGGGTAAGGTAGAAGTGTGCCTATACTACACCCTGCCCTTGCTTCGTTCACGGTCACACATCTGGTCGTATACGCACGTCGGATGTGGGTACTACGCACGGCGCAGCTGACCTGTGTGAAGAACAAAATATGTCCTTCTAGGACCTGGTTGATAGGTCGGGAGCGGACGCATGCTTGTCATCACCGTGTGGACTGCCACGAGGAGACGGCGCAACATACGTTGGAAGAGTACAGTTTGGGCCCAACAGCGCTGTGCCCTCGTCGCGAAACTTGGTGCGGGTGATCTCTCACTTCTGGGCGTGTTTCAGTCCATAGTCGGAAGCGAAAACGCGTGAGATGCTGTCGCCTCTTTTTGCGAGGAGGTGATACATGCAAAGGAGGTGGCGGAGAGGGAACATACCGCTCATTCCAGAGATTCCAGAAGAACAGCTGGGCGTCGAAGGCTGCTTAACGATCTCCGGCCACCATAACCGCCCCCACACCGCCTGCGGGCGGCGAAATTTAGGCTATGTCGTCGCTCGAGCAGTGGTGGGATTGGCCACACTTGGTGATGGAGCCCGCTGGGCATGGCGGGCTGATACCAGTCGGGGTGCGGCGAATGTACATGTATCTCCCGGGTCCGCGATTCATGGTACTAGAAGGAACAGTGAAGTTTTAATCGGTTAGTGGGGTTTTACATAACCCTCCGTTCTTCCCTGAGTTATACAAGAGGATTTCCCCACGAAAAAAAGAACTACCTGGTTTGATGTGACAAAAAATCTTTTGTGTAGATTCTCGAGCAGTTTTCAAGTTCCTAATTGGTTTTTAATTTAGTCACACGAAAGTTCAAAACAAACTTTAAAAATTCTCAATTTTATTTCCACAATAATGTCTCCAATTAGTTTCGTGGACATTTTATCACTGATCAAATAGTCAGATGGCAGTTAAGATTATCCTCATTTCACCCACACGTGGATTATATTCGTGAAGGGATTAACTTACTGCCAAATAAAAAGTAGTAGAGAGATATTGAAGCCTACGCATGATTTCGAAAGAACGATGTTAATGAGGTAGTGTTGTATGGAGGTTAGTACTTATACTTTACAAGCGAACCGCCCATGCCTCGCACGGATTTAAGAACTTGACCAAACATCAAGATTTCTGTGTATTACTAGCTGTGCCCGCGACTTCGTTCGCGTGCATGACGGAAAACGTTTTAATTTTTTTGCGCGGAACCCTAATTCTTTTTCTAAAATAAAAGTAGCCTAAGTTACTCCTTGTTACATCAGCTATCTGCCAGTGAAAGTCCCGTTAAAATCGGTTCAGCCGTTTCAGAGATTAGCCGGAACAAACAGACAGACAAAAATTTAAAAAAATGTGTTTTTGGTAATTATGTACTGTGTATACATCCATATGCATTTAGTAAAAAGCGGTTATTTTAATATTATAAACAGACATTCCAATCTTATTTAATTGTATAGATGTATACAGGGTGTTACAGAAAGGGTATATCAATACAAACGGGTTGAAGAGTGTATCTGGTCTAGAATCTCTGTACAAAATTTCAGCTCAAAAGCAGTAACTTTGAAAATGCTTTATATTTTTTTATTTCGATAGTTTATTAAATTGAAATCATAAAAAACGTGTCACCGCACTACGAGGGTCATTATCCATTATCTGTAGTGTGTCTGTGCGCCTAGTACACGCACATCACGCCACCGCGCGCCAGTGCAGCGCCGTGATGTCGAAATAACAAAATATTAAGCATTTTCAAAGTTAATGCTTTTGAGCTGAAATTTTGTACAGAGATTCTAGACCAGATACACTCTTCAACCCGTTTGTATTGATATACCCTTTCCGTAACACCCTGTAGATAAATACGAAAAGACATATTGTTATACATATTTTCAGACTTTCCTTTTCTTTCATTATTGCTTTTCCAACGTCAAAAAATGTAGCAGACGGGCCCTAAAAATCTTAACTTCCCACCCACTTCATAATCTGTAAAAACGATCAACGCAACATTCCCCAACACACACATTAGGAAATGTCATAAGATTTTCCTATTTCGACCACACGATGCGGTTTTCCGCTCTCCATCTACACCAACATAATTTCCAAACGGTCGTAACCGCCATTGCTACACATACATATACAGGGTGAAATTGAAAACATGCGACAAATCGAAATGGGAGATTGTACTCATTATTATGAACAACTTTTACTATTGAATCAAACCTGAAATCGCGAAAAAAAAAAATCTGCTGTTTCCTACATTTATGTTCGCATAACTCATCAAAATGTAGGGAACAACTGATTTCTTTTTCGCGATTTCAGGTTTGGTCCCATAGTAAAAGTTGTTCATAATAATGAGTACAATCTCCCATTTCTATTTGTCGCATGTGTTCTAATTTCACCCTGTATATACGCACAAACGCGTCCTAGTTTCCATAAGCGTTTATAAGAGTTACTTAAGCGGATTTTGTTTAGCGATGCGCGATGGCGAGAGGTTTTATTCGATTGTTTCGATTGTTCGAACATCTCGATGGTTCTCGATTGTTTCGACTTGAACTCGAGTCCGACTCGGTCTGTTTAAGCTGTATTGCGACTGGCGCATGGCGCGTTCATTCGAGAGTTGTTCATCGATGGTTTAGTTTCGACACTACTAAACTCCCACACTTGATTTTTTAAAACTTCGTGGCATTTTAGTGAATTAAAAAACTAGTTAAAATTAAAACAGTGCAAAGTAATCGTCGTCGTAAGTAAAGGTAAACATTCACAAATTACGCACGGCTCGGTCGACTCGAGTCATCGAATGTGGCACGCTCTCACCTCTAACTAACATGCACCTCAGGTTGATGCATGCAATCGACTGACTTCGGTGACCGAGCGAGACTCGGTGAGTGAGAGTGATGAATGACTGATTCGAACAGTCGAAAACTAGCGGTCAATTCCATTGACTCGAAACAATCGAAAAACATCTCGATTGTTTTGTAGAACGGCGAGTCGATGGTTGACTCGATGGTTTATTTTAACGACTCCGATTCTTTCGATTGTTAAAACATCTCGGAATCGCCCATCGTTAATTTTGTTTACGTAAAAGCATTATATTACGGCCTTGGTTTGTCTGGCTTCTGGCTTCCAGATCGTTAACAGGGTGGTGTGTTAAATGCGTTAGGTAGGGAGCTTGTTTCATCACAGTAATTATGAATCGTTATGAATATTAACGAAAGACGAATGAAGACTAATAGTTCTCCAGACCTAATTTTGACCATGACGACCAACCTCGGCGGACACATGTGTTCGCAGATTCTATACAGAGCCCTGATTCACAACCATACGACAGGCTATCGTATCGAAAACCTGACATTTCGATAACCTGATTTGACTTCCCCTCAACAGCAAATAGCTGTTGGAAGAATAGCGGGCGTCTATTTGATTTAAACTGACAAAATTTTCTGGTTTTGGACTTGTGAACAGCGTTGAGAAGACTCCTACGATAACAATGATTAATGTTCGATACGATACGGAAGCATATCGAGTGTTTGTGAATAAGGGGGCTGGTGCACTCTTTTTTACCTCACTCTTATAGTTAGTTGGGACGGCAATCTGACACGACCGGAGGGAGATCAGATGCAGGATCAACTGCTTAACGTGTTTCCCGACCTAGGAACCGGACCTAGAACCCCGCGCTCAGCAGGACGTCACGCTTGCAACCAAAAGACGAAAGGAGCATTTAAGAAATGAAGACTATAAAGGTGGGCAATGCCAAAAACTCCATGCAAAATACTTGTACTCAGCTGCATCTGGTTAGACTGGAAGCCGCCCGCAACATAGTTGGGAAAAGGCTAGGTAGATGATGATGAAAGGTGGGCAATACGATATTAATAGGAGTCATGAAAAAATATCAAAATTATAAATCGGCCATACCAGAACAACTAGGTACAGGCGCCAGCACATCAACCTAACCGAAACTGTCAGATTTTCCCAATCAACTTTGAACCTTATGCTTCAGTGATAAAGTTGAAAATCTATTAAAGAAATTTGACAGATTGTAGTAGGTTGATGTGCTGGCGTCTGTACCTTGTTTGAAAGCGTAAACCTTTGGGATTGGAATTTGCAATCACCGAGCTTCGTTTAAGCCACAGACACATTACTATGTCGTGTTGTGTCGTGACTCTGGATACACCAATCAAACGAATCTGTTCAGGACTACGTCAAACCACAACGAGTTTTGATTGGCTAACACTGCGTCAGAATGCGTCACGACACGACACAACACACTAATATGAATCCGGTTTTAGTCTATTATTTCTTGAAAAACTCTGCAGCCAAGTTCTAGTACAGACGCCAGCACATCAACCTACCCGAAACTGTCAGATTTTCCCAATCAACTTTGAACCTTATGCTTTAGTGATAAAGTTGAAAATCTATTAAAGAAATTTGACAGATAGTAGTAGGTTGATGTGCTGGCGTCTGTACATAAAACCTAGATAACTAAACACCGATTCGTTTGAGGAAATGGCTTATGGTTAGTGTCGAGGCTTCCTGGTCATTCCTAGTCAACTTCAGCTTAGACCGCGTTTTATCTTGTTATGGTGCATTGTCCATTGTTTTCGGGAGACAATACTTGAGTTCAATAAATCAATACCGTTGGAGATATACGCGGAAATACAGTTTTATTATAGCTGGAAGCTTAATAGGCTGGTTGACGGTAACAGGAATGGGACGACATAAAGTAAAACTTTTTTTACAAAAAAAAAAAAAAAACCGACTTAAAAAAAAACACTTCTAAGTGATAAATAACTTTAAATTCGGAAATCGGTGTCGTTGGTTTCGCATTTTCGTTTTTTGACACCGACTTCCGAAATTAAAGTTATTTATCACTTTGTAATGTTTTTTTTTTTAAGTCGGTTATTTTTATTTTGTAAACAAATTTTTTATTTTTCACTTTTTAGTTGTACCACGCAAATTCGATTAACACTAGTGCATTAAAGAATTGAAGACACCGACTAGAAGAATCATTAAAATTCGCAAAGAAATGCCGGAGATGCAGTACATTTATGCATATAACTTCGTACATAAGAATAATTACCTAATAAACCTTCCTGAAAGTATGTAGATCACATTAGTGAAAGAATTATCAAAATTGGTTAATTAGTTCTCGAGAAAATCGCGGACATAGAAACATACATACATACATGATACGGGTTGAATACAGAAACTCCTTTTTTGAAGTCGGTTAAAAATGATAAGTCATTTCTAAAACTGTTGCAAACCTTTTTTTTTTTCAATGTGAATTTTTATCTCACGTATTTCTGCAGGCAAACCCTCCAGGAAAATTAAAAGGAGCCTACCCCAACAAACTTCAGCGAAGGGGGATGTTATCATCCTACCATTTAGAGAGGTTTTCAGGGGGAACGTGTCACAGTGAATTGGAGAGATAAAAAATGAACGAAGGGATGCGTAGAGCCGCTATCGATCCGCGCCACCCCTGTCTGTTGTCTGTCTAGCAACAGCCATTGCGATGGATATTTTCATCCCGTAAAACGTAGCGTAGGGGTGGTGGTACTTATGAACTGAAATGTTTTTTTCGAAATCTCGTTTTAGTGAAAAACTTTTTTACAAAAGCTGTTACGAGAGAGCGATTTTATAGGGACGTGGTTGAAACTTTCTTGGTTTTCTCTGGAATATGCTAATAGTGGTCAAACAAGACTGGACACACCGATAAAAAATTTATCAAATGGATCAGAAAACGTACATGTAGATGCCAATTTGTAGTGCCCTGTGCCACTTACAAATTGAATTCTTTGATTTGATAATTTGAATATTTAAACCCAATATTCTATTTTTAGGCTTCCGTACCTCAAAAGGAAAAACGGAACCCTTATAAGATCACTTCGTTGTCCGTCCGTCTGTCCGCCTGTCAAGACCCGTTTTTTCAGGAACGCGTGGAGTTATCAAGTTGAAATTTTAGGGCTGCAGTCCCCCGAAGAAGTAAAAAAATCAAACTTCTATTATTTTTTTTTTTATTATTTTTTTTTATTTCCAAAACTCTTAATCTAAATTTACATTTTGGTTTTAGCCACACAACGAAAACCTCTCAGGGTTTATCTGTGTGTTGGCGAGCCGTTCACATAAAATTTTACAATAAAACAATTTTACACAAAAATATTAATTACTGAAATGAAATGGTGAATTGATGATACATAAAATATTTTATAATAATGATGTTAATAATGATTTGTGATAATGATAACTGATGATGACAAAATAGAGTACGATACACTGTATGCATTATGAGAAATTTTGTGTAAGGAAACGTTTAGATTTGTATTTATAACTTTTCGAACTCTTTTGGTATAAGGTTTGCAAGTCTTCTGGAAGTTTATTAATAAAAAAAGGTACCAAATATTCAGCAACCCTCATCCCGTACACGTTGTTGAATTTTGGTAGGATGTATTTATTTTTAAGTGGTATCGTTCTCAGAAAGTCTGGTCTTGTTTTTTCGGTTAGCAGCTCCGGTTTATTGACTTCCGCAAGAGTAAAATATTCAACTTTATTGAAC
Source organism: Amphipoea oculea (assembly GCA_945859645.1). Lineage (NCBI taxonomy): Eukaryota > Metazoa > Arthropoda > Insecta > Lepidoptera > Noctuidae > Amphipoea > Amphipoea oculea. Next base: position 18,206,961 of record OX243883.1, read on the forward strand.
ACATTCATAACATTACAATATTTAAAAAGGTCGTCGTCACTGTTTTTGAATTTCTTGTTTATATGTTTTGGCGTAATTACTTTTAATATTCTTAGTTGTAATTTATATATATCTGCCAGGTATGTATGATAAGTTCTCCCATAACTGCTGAGTCCGTAGTTGATAACCGAGTCTGCTAGGGCCATGTATAACATTCTAAGTGTTTTGTAAGGCAGTTTATATTTAAGTATACTAAGCTTACCTAGAATAGATCTCAGTTTGTTGCATACGTAATCTTTGTGCGGTCCCCAACAGAATCGGCTATCAACCATTAGACCGATATACATGTGTTTATCAACTACTTCTAATAACGGACATTTGCAAGTCTTTGGCGAGCTATGTAAGCAAGTGTGTTCGTGTGCTATAATTGTAGGGATAGTGGAGCATTTATTGTGTGATGAATGTATGTGAACAATTTTTGTTTTTGTTGCGTTTATTACTAATCCTACATCATGAGCCCATTTACACATTTGGTCGAAGTTACGTTGTAGGGAATCCTCAGCTTCATGCATATTTTTGTTAGCGACCATTATACACGTGTCGTCTGCGAATTGGTATACAGAACCTGAAGTTATAACATTACTCATGTCATTGACATAAATTAAGTATTCTGTCGGACCTATAATTGAACCCTGGGCCGTTCCCTGCGTGGATGGAAGCTTTGTACTATACTCATTTTGTATTTTAACCATGTTGTATCTGTTTGTGTGATAGTTTTTTAATAGTTGCAATAGTGGCCCTTGTATTCCATTTTGTGACAGCTTATCAAAAAGTGTATCACAACGGAGCATATCGAATGCTTTGCTAAAATCTATAAAAAGTGTCAAAACATGTTTTTTATCATTTAACTCTTTATTGACTTCATCGGTAAATTCTCGTAATAATTGTGTCGTACTCTTATTTTTCTGAAATCCATATTGTTTACTGTTGATTATTCCGTGTGTTTGCAAGAAGTTATTTATCTCATTACCAATGTAACGTTCTAAGATCTTATCTATACAGGACAGTATAGTAATAGGACGATAATTATTGACATCATCACGTGAGCCTTTTTTGTGTATTGGACGTATCACACCTATCTTTAAAAGGTCGGGATACGTACCCGTTTGCAAACAGCAATTAATTAAATGTGTAATAACTGGGATTAGTTTAGCTGAAGCATACTTGACATCTTGAGCACGTATCCCGTCGTAACCCGGGCTTTTCCTATCGTTAATTTGCTTGATGATTCGTTCAACCACGTCATCTCGTGCTGGTTTCACCCTCATCGACCTATCAGGGATTATTTCGTACGTAGATTTGTCTAAAAGAGGCACATTGCAGGGGTTGCTTAGGTTCTTTATATTAGAATTAAATTCAGTCATGAAAGTGTTGGCCAATGTTGTTGGATTCGTTCGAAAGGTTATAAATAAAACATGTTCAATACATTGCATAATTTTGCCGGTTAAACTATTCACAATGCTCCAAACCTTTTTACTATTTTTTCTAACTCGACACAATCAAAAGACACGGTCAAAAGATCAAAAGATCGGATTGATCGGACAGATCAACAGATAATTAGCACATTTAAACGTATATTACTTGAATAAGCCCCAAAATAATTAAATAAAAAATAAGTTTAAAAGCTAAAACCCGACTACCTACTTCTTCTTAGCGTGTCGGCGCCTCGGCGGCAATCTAAATGTTCTCGGCCCAGAATTCGGCCACTTGTTTGGCGCCATCACTAGCGTCCATCAGTTCCTGTAACGTGCAGCTGACAGGACACGCAGGGCACGACGTTTGTGGAACAGCACCACATTTACACTCCAAGGCGGAGTCGTCTATAAATTTCCACCTGAACAGGTTTTCCTTGCTTCGGCCAACCTGGGTCCGGAGTCTGTTTAAAGACTTCCAGTTTACCCAAGGTAACTCATGTCCAGGTGAGAGGTCCTCAGCGGGTGGAACGAACGGTTTGGGTAAGGAAGCACTGTCTCGCCACAGCCTCAGTCTTTCTTGTGAACTACCTACTGAAAAGCGACTAGAATCAATTCTATTTTATAAGATAATTTTTGACGTTCAAAAGTGCCTTTTATGTGCCTATTTGAAATAAATGCTTTGACTTTGACTTTGAAAGGATGAAACAAGAAAGTACCTTCCCGTGGTCGCATGTTACCATAGCTTATAAATATATTATTAATATATTATAGTACAGCGGCATGCGACCACTTGTCTACTTACTTACTTTCTTATTTCATCCTTTTCAGTAGTCGGGTTTTAGTTTTTAAACTTTTTTTTTTATTACATTTTCATCCGATGCTTTTGGAACAGGCTCTAGGTATCATATCACTCTCCTAGTTTATAGGTAGGACGGATGTAGTGATGCTTTTTCGTGTTGAATCGTGGGCCGAGGTCACTCGTAAATTGAGTATAAAATCACATAAAAAGCTTCATTGCAGACATATCATGAGACTATCCGCCACTTCTAAACCACGTTTACAATATTGCCAATATCATTCCTCCATTTTGTGAAAATGAAACCATTTCCCCGCATCGTATTTCATGGGCAACCCTACCACCAGATGGAAAGTTTCTGATAGAAAGTTGACACACGATATCAGATACTAACAGAAATGTTACCGCGATTATATCGAGCGATATGACAATATCAGTAGGTACTCAACGCGTATTTATTACTTTTCCTTACGTTTTTGCAGTTAATGTTGTTGGTTATGTAAGGGTTTAAAAAACAAGTGCATTTTGGGTTTTTTAAGTATAATATAGATCTACATGATCTAAAGTACTTATGTCAGGAAACAAACTCTTAGCACGTCTTCGACAAAACATGAAAAATTTTAATTTCGTTTAACCGTATTTTATACTACGTTTGCCAACAGTTTTTTTCTTGACTGTACTTACCTGTCAAAAAGAGTAAGGCGATCAGAGGGGCAATTCTCGTAATTTTAAGAACCTTCACAGTCTGATCTCAGTCTCAGTCTGTCAAAAAATACTTCTAATTTCCCTACATTTTGACAAGTTTTTGACATTTGTTTGTCGCCGAGATGAGACTGCGACTAGATTTTGAACGTTTTGAATTACGAGAATTGGCCTTCCGATCATCAGACCTAGTTTAAACTTTAAAGTGGATAAGACAGAAATTAAAACATAAGAATAACTAGCTGGGGATTATATAAAACTTTTTTACAAAAAAAAACAACCGACTTCAAAAAACACTACAAAGTGATAAATAACTTTAATTTCGGAAGTCGGTGTCGTTGGTTCTACATTTTCGTTCTTTGACACCGACGTCCGAAATTAAAGTTATTTATCACTTTGTAGTGTTTTTTGAAGTCGGTTGTTTTTTTTTGTAAAAAAGTTTTTATTTTTCACTTTTTAGTTGTACCTACCCCACACAAATTCAATTAACACTAGTGCACTGAAGAATTGAAGACACCGACTAGAAAAATCATCAAAATTCGCATAGAAATGCCGGAGATGCAGTACATTAATGCATATAACTTCGTACATAAGAATAATTACCTAATGTATTATATACTAAAACGTTCCTGAAAGTATGTAGATCACTTTAGTGAAAGAATGATCAAAATCGGTTCATTAGTTTTTGAGAAAATGGCGGACATACATACATACGGGTCGAATACAGAACCTCGTTTTTTGAAGACGGTTAATAAATAGATGATTATTTTTTCTTATATTTTTTGGTTGAATGCGACCTTAATAATATAGTATGTTTTAGTCATATCTAGTACTATATACATTTAAAACGACGGCTCATTATTCGCATGATAAGTGTGACAAACACAACATTGTAGGCACACCAGGGTTAGCGGTATCAAAACCACCATTTATTTACCTCTACCACGAAAAAAACAACTTATTCCTTGAAAACACTCATTTTGAGTAACATCACATCTCAGTCATTAAAAGTCAGCCATTATGCTTGCTTCTCGTCATTAAGTGTGGTAATATCATTACTTGCCTTTTATACTGTCGGTTAACAGTACAGTTGTCGTAATTACATGATTTATGTATGGTAAACGATGCTGTTCACACGGTACTAACTTGGTGTTTTATTTTATTTTTTTATCAGCCACTAGTAGCGCTTCGCGGTTTCACCCGCATAAGTGTCGATCCCGTGGGAATATCGGCATAAAAACTATCCTATGTCCTTTCCCGGGACTCAAACTGTCTCTATACCAAATTTCATCTAAATCGGTTCAGCGGCTTAAGCGTGAAGAGGTAACAGACAGACAGACATACTTTCGCATTTACAATATTAGTATGGATTTATTTCCGTTGGACCCCGCTTTTGAATCCCAGTTTAATATTTTTGGCGTTGGATCCCGCAAAACATTATTATGTATTTCCGTTGGATTCAGAATTTAAAAAATGCAAGATAATTACGTTTTATTGTCGCTGAATCCCGAAAAGTATTTCCGTTGGATCCCGAATGCTTAAAAAAATCTGCAGCCTAATTGCGGAACGCCAAATCGTCAAATGATTCTGATCAGTTGGCTTCATTTCTATCACAATTGGCTTCATTTTACGATTTTCGAATTGCGAAACTCTAGTTTATTATGAAACCAATTATGAACGTTAAGGCCCTGCGCAGAAACTAGAGTTTCGCAATTCGAAAATCGTAAAATGTCATCAAACATCAAAATTCGCATAGAAATGCCGGAGATGCAGTACATTTATGCATATAACTTCGTACATAAGAATAATTACCTAATGTATCAGTGGCGTAGCGTGCCTTGGCGGGGCCCCGTATAAAAATTTGTTTGGGGGCCCTTAGGAAGGGCAAGGATTTCTCACAAAAAAAAAATGTTTGCATTAAATTAAAAGAAATATTTATTCATCATAATTATCTATCTGTCACTTTTTCCAAAATTGTTTACAAACAATTCAAATTAAATATACACTCTCCTTGCCTTTTTTTGGCAAACTGATTTATTAAATCATTTGCTTTTTTTTTACTTTTGTCATTTGTAAAATAAAAAAAAATTACGCAAGTTGGGGGCCCCCGTGGTCCGGGGGCCCCGTATAATTGATACGGCAGATACGGCGGTAGCTACGCCCCTGAATGTATTATATACTAAAACCTTCCTGAAAGTATGTAGATCACATTAGTGAAAGAATTATCAAAATTGGTTCATTAATTTTTGAGAAAATCGCGGACATACAAAAATACAATCATACATACGGGTCGAATACAGAACCTCCTTTTTAGGGTTCCGTAGCCAAATGGCAAAAAACGGAACCCTTATGGATTCGTCATGTCTGTCTGTCTGTCTGTCTGTCCGTCCGTCCGTATGTCACAGCCACTTTTTTCCGAAACTATAAGAACTATACTGTTGAAACTTGGTAAGTAGATGTATTCTGTGAACCGCAGTAAGATTTTCACACAAAAATAGAAAAAAAACAATAAATTTTGGGGTTCCCCATACTTACAACTGAAACTCCAAAAATTTTTTTTTCATCAAACCTGTACGTGTGGGGTATCTATGGATAGGTCTTCAAAAATGATATTGAGGTTTCTAATATCATTTTTTTCTGAACTGAATAGTTTGCGCGAGAGACACTTCCAAAGTGGTAAAATGTGTGTCCCCCCCCCTCTAACTTCTAAAATAAGAGAATGATAAAATTAAAAAAATATATATAATGTACATTACCATGTAAACTTCCACCGAAAATTGGTTTGAACGAGATCTAGTAAGTAGTTTTTTTTTAATACGTCATAAATCGAAAACCGCAATTTACCTTTCACAAAGTTACAACGAACTAAAGAACTTTTATATTATGTTACTTGCTGCTACGGAACCCTTCATGGGCGAGTCCGACTCGCACTTGGCCGGTTTTATTTGAAGTCGGTTAATAAAAGGAATGAATAACTAAACTATTAGATAGTTTAGTAAATAATCATTTATGTATTCAGCACAGTTCTCATGTTCCTGTTATAACATTCCCACATTTGTGTTGAGTTAGGTTATTATAATACATTATCTCTAATGTTTATTTTCTTTTTGTTGCAGGTACGTTGACCTCTACATACAATTGGGTTAAGATAACAGCTCTTATCAAACGATGTTTACTGTGCGTAAGAGAATACTCATAACTTCATGCGTCGACCTGTCATGCATGATAATTTATTAAGAAACTGCCGTCGTGATAAGCGGTGATATTGTTAAAATTTGTTGTTTTCTGGGTATTTCAAAGTAAAATGATACAGCCTTATGTGAAAATAAGGAGCATTTGAAGTGTTGCTGCAGAAATATACGTAGACCCTAGTGTAGTGATGGTAAAATACATGAAACATGAAATGATGAAACATTTTGACGCAATCATAAGATCATCAAGCGTACAGAGGTGACAGCGCAGCTCAGGTTGGAAGGTGGGCCATTGTCTCTGGGGAGGTGCCGCATACGCACTTGAGTTCTGAACTTCTGAGCCGTCAGTGAACTCCACGAATATCACCTGGGGAGATTGTCTTTGTGGTGTTCACTATAATTTACCCTTAGGGGCTTAGGGTTTAGAAATAAAACGGCCGAATTATCAGTAAATACACAACAACCCAAAGGGAACGTCCAGTCGCCACGCAGGCTAAAGGCCGCTGCACACTTGTAACACCCGACACCATTCCACGCGTACTTATTGGCCAAATGACGAAAATAGCTCAACGAGACGAAAAATGTGATTTATAAGTAAGCTTCATTGATGTCGCGTAACGTGGCGTGTTATAAGTCTGTTTCCGCCTTAAAGCGTGACAGCCCACAATGTTGCCAGTGAGTTGTGTGCTATATTTAATTGTACATCACAGTCTTAATAACCATAATTCATTTAATATCAAAACTATCATCAAAATTCCACCTGTGTCATAATAAAATCAGTTAACAAACTCAATAAGATCTCGTATCTGTCCACAATACTAATACAAACCAGCTGTTTAGACTCACGACTTCTTTAATTGCAAGTCTTACATAAAATTAACGTAATTTATGGGGAGCCACGCCCCTAGACTGAAGTGTCGGAATGTTCGCAAGGACGGTGACTGGAATGTGTATTTGTAATATGGTTTAAATGGTAGTGACTCCTTAATGTGCATTCGCGGTTTATTTGCCAAAAATGTAAACAAATATGGGTTTACGGATAAATTGTAGCGGTATCTACAACGCCACATGCGAACAACGCGTCATACTGACGTCACGCAAATCCTGCATCTCGCAACCAGAGTTTACCGCGCAAATAGCATAGATACAACGGCCCGACATGAATCATCGGGCAGTAGCCCGCCAGACACAAAACCCGTCTGGTCGGAGGATCCCTTTTCTATAGAGTGTGAGTGATGATACATAACCACTATAAGCTGACATTTAATTGTATGAAAACCCTATACAATGCGAGGTTCACTATAACTGGAAATGTATATAGCTTGATGTGTAGCCGTGTGTACAAGATTGAAAATGAAGTCTGGTTCATGATCTTAGGAAAATTCTAAAGTAACTATGAGACTGGAGTTATGCTCAACGAAATGGTAAGCACCTAGCCTAGAATTACTATAGTTCACCGCGTTTTATCTATAAACGAAAGATTACAGCAATTACATTTATTAAGAGGACTACATGACCTAAAGCGCGGTCACTGTCGGACTGCATAGAAAAGAAAGAGATGTCCGATGACACAACCCTGGTAATTTATTGCAAAATATGAAGCAATTATCTATTTATGAAAAATCTATTGTTTGGACTAAAAAATTAAAACACTAGAGTTTTAGTATGTTGCTTGTAGAATAATCTGACAAAAAATCATAATGATTGTATGTATATTAGTATGGTTTTTATTGTAAAAAAAAAGAAAGTTTTTAGAGGTATCTTCATTATTTTTTTCTATCGTACCAAATAAGTTGTATTTATTATGTTTTCAACACACTATATACCTAGCATATATCCTGAAGAATATCATATATTTTTTTGATTTTGTTTACTGTAGTCGATCATATACTTTTATTGTTTCTAAAACTTGCGTTTTTTTGCCTTTAGGTCCTCATAATTATTTTATTCGTATCCATTCCAATGTGCTCTCAGTAAACAGAAACAGTATTCCATTTAACTAGAGTTTAATGATATAGATAATTACTGAGGAAATAACTTCAAACCTTTAAGTGCTGACTACCGTTATAGGAGATTAATATAATTGTTAAGAATGTTAGTACATTAAATAGAATGATAAATCATGAAGGTACATCAGAAACGACATATTATGGCCACTTATACTGGCGGCTTCCTTATTTAATAATAATGGTTTCAGCTATAATTCTAGGTGTTAAATAAATGCTTTGAAGGGACATTTATCATAGATTTTTGAGAGCTGGGTCGTTTAATGAACGATTGCTGTCTACTGGTGAACAAGAATCTCTCTATTAAACGAAACGGTTCATTTGTAACAATTGTAGGTAACTGATTTTTTTTTGTTTAACCGGTCTTGCGGCGCGGTTCCCCGATCGGCGAAGAAACAATAGAAAATCAATTGTGTCTCATTAGCGGAGCTTGACAGATTAATCTTTGTTGTAAGCATTATTCAAAATGTAACACTGAAAAAGTGTCGTGTTTTAGTATTGTGTCAAGAGATTGACAGCTGTCACTTGACAAAATGGAGGGAAAAAGTTAACAGTATCAGTTCCGTAAATAGTCGTGACTTCTATAATTATTATAAAATAGCAAAAACTTATTATATTGGTAATGGTAGATGTCAATCAATGTTAGATTGAATAAACGACTATCATGGAAAACCAACTAAGAGTTTGCTTTGACAAAAGATAAGTTGTCACTATTTTGAAACCGAAAAATTAATCTATGTATTTGGCCGCAAAACATGACAGATATGGATTTTCATACAACTATTGCCGGCCGCCGCTCGCATGTATTTGGCCAGTACAGCAATTTCGATTTATCTCGAAGAAGGTTGTCAAAATAATGCTCAAATTTCCAAGCATGTTTGAGAAAATATTTTTTATTGCCTGTCTTATTAATATTTATGCCATTTATGTTGCCTTATAAATTTCTAAAATTAATCTGTATTTTCTTTGCAACACGGAACTCACGAAATAAATCTAGACAACTATGGCCCTTCTTCTACATTACATAATTAAAACAACGGTTCAAGAATTCCTAGGAAATTCGACTAATTTATGGCCACCCAAATACATACAATAGCAATTAATTAACAAATCGTGACTTATCTTTAAATAGAATCTATAATGTCTATGGAAAAGGCCTGTTATGTAAAAATTAAAAAAAAAAACATGTTGTGGGTATGTAATCCAGTTCAAGAACTTTAATTTTTATAATTTACACATCCTTTAATAACAAAAAAACAGTTAAGAAATTCCGCTTGCGAATTAGCATTTTGTGACACTAATCCTATGTGCCAAGGCTTTATGATATTATAGTAAGGTTTCCGGTAATTAAATAACGTCTGTCACACGATCCCAATACTTAGTTCTGGGTTACGAATTCCGCATATTATTTTTGAAATAATTCATGAAAATGTTAATTATGTCGATATAGACTTCATTAAATATGTTAATCGGTTTATATAAAAACAGAAGCGATTAACACTAAGCAATAAAGATCATAATTAATGTGAAAATATGAATACTCATATCAATAGAAATCTAATTTGCTTAAAGTTTATATAATTCACCAAATATTTGAATTACTTAATTAATTGAAGAGAAATCAAACACTGCGTTAGTAAACTATGATAGATAAGCAACGACCTAATCGTTGATGATAAGTGAACGTTCAAAAAAATGTTGACACTACCTGGCCTCTTGGCGTCATCAAGTGCTGTGATTGGGTGACACGTGTGCGGCGCAGCGAAAGTACAAGCGTTCAGAGGTGCCCAACCATTGTCAATCGTCACGGTAGCCGCGCCAACTACCAACTGTGGCGCGAATTTGATATGCTATTGTTACGAGTTCTGGAGGTCAGCAGTTTTTGTTTCGTTTCTCATGTCGGTGACAAAATATTATAATTAAAGTGTATCTAACTTTTTGTTGAAAAATTTGGTTTTTTTTTGGCATCGTAATCGTTGTACCTACTTATTTGCTTTACATTGCCGTTTTTATTTGTTTTTTTTTTTTTCTGTTTTGTCATGTTCCTCTTGTGTATTTCATAGCTTTTTGTCCGATAATGTTTGTTTTTAATGAAGTACCTACACATTAACGTTAACATAGAACTCTTGACATTTATTCGGCTAACGTTAATTGCCAAGTGCACCGTATCAAGCTTTATGTCAGGAAATAAACCTATTTACAAGAGTGGAGTGCTTGAGTTACTCAATTTAACGCTAATTATAACTGTTTGCAGTACTTCAGGTATGTTAGTTTTATGTTAATTGACTTCAATGTCCTTTACTTAGCGGATAGTTCTGATAACTCTTAATAAGGCAGTATATTTGCATGATTTTATTAGTAATTAGAAGGTCTTTACTTTGGTCCTTAATTAATTGAATTATGGTCTTTAGATTAGAAAAGTTAATATAAACATTAACGACGTGCTTTGAAACGGGGTGATTAAAGATGATTATTTGATAAGAAAGTCCAGTGCGTACATAAAGACCAGCTGCAATCAAATTGATAATTAAATTGTAATTAACTGAGATAATAACCGTGATTGGTACGTGGTTGGTTACATTATAAATTTATATTAAAGCGTAGTAGCCGTTTTCAGCGATATCTATAAACATCTATACTATAATAATAATATTATTAAGAGGTAATATTTGTCTGTTTGTATGTAGCGGGTAATCTTCGGAACTACCGATTCGATTCGGAAAATTCTTTCACGAATGGGAAGCTACAGTATTGCCGAGTAAGTAAAATAAGAAATTTCACGCGCGGATGAAGTCGCGGGCAGAAGCTATTGATATTAAAATTGACTTTTGAAGTCTATCAAAGAACATTTAGAAATGCAATTACCTACCATTGCAATAACGCTTCGTCATGGATATAGGAATGGGCACCGTAATTGCGCAGCATAAGTATAATTAGCCTATAACGTTCCCACTGCTGGGACACAGGCCCGTAATCCACCACTCGGGCCCAGAGCGAGTTGCTACTTGCTAGATGTTACATGTCTTCGAAATTTTTGGTTCTATTACATACCGGTTTCCTCGAGAAGTTTTCCTTCACCGTTAAGACCAGTGGTGACGAATTAATTTACACAATGTAAAGCGTCTGTCAGAGTTCGAACCTACCTACGACCTACAACTCGAAGTCCTAATTGCGTAACACACAATATCTCAATCATTTTGAAGGATATTGCTAATCCATTGCTTCATATGTTCGAAAAATTTTAATTTGTCTGCTCAACAACTTAAAACATAGTTGTACATTAATTTCACTTGATGTCGCGATAATATCAAACAAATATTAAGAGTCCAAGCAATATTATTCATTGGCAATGCGTTACAAATTGTAATGTTGCAATTGTCGACATTTTCCACGCCCGCGGCTCTGTCTGTGTTACCATAAACTAACATGACCTTTGGTACCTCTTGTACCTGTAGGGAAGCTATAATAATAATATATTATGTCTCTGGTTTTGCTCTGTAGATAGAAATCGGTTTTAATGAGAAAATCTTATTGAATACTAAGATATTTTATTGATTTATTGTCGAAGCCTAATTGGGTCATGGGTTTTTACTTTTCTAGGCCATGGAGTCATCAGGATGCAATATTTATTGCCTCATAATATACCTAATTAATTTATGGTCTGAAACACTGAAAACAGGTCCTGTGTGAATTTAATCTAATCACCGGTCGCTTGTAGCCTCGTATTTTCTTGCAAAGATAGGACCACTCGTAGTCTGAAATCGGACCTAGAAGTTTCAAGACAATATACAGTAGCATCTTTCATAAGTGCTGGAACAGAGGTCACGGACTTGGGCGATTTCCGCCATGACTGTTCATCGCAGCAGCCAAAAGCTACCTATTCAGTAATGCAAATTTTTTCATTATCATCTTTTTGCCCTGTTATCCCAATATGGTCATCATCGTCATCTGCCCAGCTTATTCCCAACTAGTTTAGGCTTAGCTTCCAGTCTTAGGATGCAGCTGAATATCAGTATTTTACGTGGAGCGACTGCCTATCTGACCTGGACAACCCAGTTACTGACCCTTGGTATGACTGGTTGTCGGACTTTCGGGCTTCTGAGTTCTGAATATCCTTAACGACTTGTAAAGATCCACGGACTGACCGCGGCAAGCGTAGCTTAACTTGATCGATCGATCCGTGCGATTGCCCCAATCTGGCATGAACTGAAAACTTGTAATGCCAAACGTTCTAAAATATTTGAGAACCTATTGAATAAGTGAAATAGACCGCAAAATGACCCGTAAAAGTAGTTGCATTATAAACGAATACATATGAAACATTATGTAGCAAAAGGTCGAGGTACTCTAAAACTGTTGAATCACCCTGTGACTTATGCACTATGGTAACCTTTACCCAACAAAGCACTCGGTAGCAATGTTACACTAACCGAAGTATTATGCACCACTAGCACCTAAATAGATACTTTATATCTGGGGTCTACAATCTAAGTCCGTCAACGTCCGTCCCGCCCGCCCGTCTGAAATTAGGGGGCTGTCAAAACCTGAGTAAATTTTAATATTTCGGACGGTCAAAATCACGTCGGTCATCGATATAACTGTCAAATAGTGTGTCATACATTCTTAGTTCGAAAACCGAACTAATCTGTCCGTAGGTACGTGATAATTATGGAGTGGGAAACGCCGACTTCGGCCGAAACGTGGACTTCGTGGTAAGGGTCTCTCAACTCCTAGTTTCAATCATCTGCACTAATATTATAATAAAGAGGTAATGTTTGTGAGTTTGGATGAAGAAGAGAATTTCCGAAACTACTCAAGAAGACTCCTTAATGATGCTGGTGACTTGAAGATAGTGACAACAAAAAATTTTAAAGGTCGATGAGATGCTTTGCGAAGGATTTGACCTAACTGCATGACTGTCGGCACAGCTAGCTGGTTAAGGCATGACTGTTTGCTTCCGTATTACCTAATTCCGTTGGCTAAGAAGCTGTGTTAACTACTTTCGACTTAATTATAGATAACAGCTGCATAGAACCTCCGGCTTTACCAACGCTAAACACCAGTTCACTAAAATAAACAAGATCAAGAACCAATCGTTCGACAGTTCCTATCTACTTATCCTGATAAAGATCTCGGCCACCGTTTCGGCAACAAATCGGTGACATAATTATAGAACAAAGAAGCTAACGAGGTAGGCTAAAAGAAAAGGATTTGGCTAACAATAGGTGTTGTTGAGCTCCAAAAGCCGCCATCATTCAAGTTACGCCACGGCAGCCGGTAGCATTTTGGCGGGATATGTCGTAGGTCAGCGCCGCCATCTTGCGCAACCGTCACAAAACTAATGGACGGCCATCTTTGTTTTTTGAGTTCTTTTTTTGAACTTTTTACTTCTTTTTCGCAGAATTGTTTGTTGATGGCCTGTCTTTATCTAATGGGTTAGTGGCAGTGCAACGGTATGTTTTGTGAGCGTTCTTGAGTTCTTGACTTGAAATACAATGATAGATTGCTTGCTTGTCACTGTGACTGACGGATGCAGTGTCAATTTCAATATTTTCAAACCACATGAGAAACATGAAGCGAGTCAAAAATTCACGTGTCAGCGGGGGTGAGGGGAGTACTGCGCAGCGGGCAGCGCGTTTCAAAGGCCCAATAAAGTTAGAATCAGGCTGTAGCCTGTAGCTCCATCAAGCATGATGAACTCCTTCGTTTTGGGAGACATCAAGAAAGAAGACTTTATTGACAAACTTTGGGAAATTGGTTTTATCTTTCAGCAGAGCACAACCAAATGAAATTTGGTCCTCATCCTTATATATATATATAATAGACTCAAAGGACCAATATACACTTAACCTGTACGTTCACAATGTTAATAAGGTTATTACACAATACAATAATTGACACTAAAGCTAGTTCAGACAGCAGACTTCGGACAGAGAAACAAGACAAATGTCTAAACAAATTGGCCCGCACTGAATAATTGCATCATAATTCATTTCGTACATAGAACATTTACTGCTGGTGTATAGACGCCAGCACATCAAGCTACTGCAATCGTGTCAAATTTCTTTAATAGATTTTCAACTCTATCGCCGAGTCATAAGGTTTAAAGTTGATTGGGAAAATTTGACATTTTTTTTTATTTTTATTGCTAAATGGGCGCACTCTCATGGCAGTTTCGGGTAGATTGATGTGCTGGCGTCAGTACAACTCTGCCTAACCCTTCGGGGAATGCAAGCGTGATGTTATGTACTTAAGGGATCGATTATGTATCTTTGTTTGTTTCTATGGGAATGTAAGAAAGTTTCCTCAGTAGTCGGTAATGCGGTTGTGGTCAAGGTTTTAAGTTCGATTTCTAAGTGTTACCCCTACAATGAATTGAACAAACAATAAGATAATGCGTATTGATTTTATATTTCACTAGCAGCGCCCCGCGGGTTCACCCGCATAAATCTCAATCCCGTGGGAATATCGGGATTAAAAGTAGCCTATGTGTTAATCCTGGTTATAAACTGTACCGCTCATCGAGGACTAACTACGGCAAGCGTAGCTTAACCTCAGTGGCGTACATTTGTTTTCAGAACAGGTAGGCACTAGGCCGGGTCTAGTCTGGACAAACGAGGTCACTAATCAGAAAAAAAGTGTGGTTATTTGAGTAGGCATGCCTACTTAAGGGTGATAAATTGCGAAGGTCGAACGTCATGGTATTACGCGTGAGACGTACGTATTTTTAATTTTGTCGTATTAACTTGAACGAGTAAAGACCAATGACAATGTGCGAATAGTACGGGAGCCGAGTAGGCCTTCCGGCGACTGCCTACTGCCGCGCGTGTTTGATGAAGATTTTTTTTTTGTTATGTATGATAATTTACAGAGTTTCTTAATTGTGGGGCACACACACTAAAATGTAATTGACAGGCTTATGTTGATATATCGAGGTAGGCACTGCTTATATGCCTATATGCAATGCACGCCACTGCTTAACCTGAAGGCCAATTCTCGTTATTAAAAACTATCAAAATCTAGTCGCAGTCTCATCTCGGCGACAAACAAATGTCAAAAACTTGTGAAAATGTAGGGAGAAATTAGAGGTATTTTTGGCAGATTGAGACTGAGATCAGACTGAACGTTCTTAAAATTACGAGAATTTCCTCTCAGATCGTTCGACCTGTGCGGCTGTTATTACTTAGCCAGGAGCTCCTCACAAGCTAAGCATGATGATGCAGCTAAATCGTTGCACTGACATAGGTCGTAGTCATGTGTTTTTGAATTTTTGCTGGGTGAGCAAATATTCAAAAACACATGACCGAAAAACTATAGGTATTCACTGAACTATATTAACTATACATAGAGACTTTTCGAACAGTAATAAACTCGTACAAGAAATTGATTTCACACTGTTAGGATTTCGAATTTACGGCTAGTTTTATACTCTTAAATCTATACCTACCGGTACCTACCTTATAAGCAAACATACACACTACATTCTAGAATCTAGCTCTAAACAAAGGAAAATTATCACTAAGCTAATTAGGAACATCATAAGATCTAGATTAACTATATTTAATTAGACTGTGTGTTTTGTCTCTATGTTTTAGATAAGAGATAAACATGACTATAGGTATATATACTTAGGTACATTCTTCATATGTAGGTCGGTCATTAGCGCCACTAGTTTCAACATGTCATGCTGCCAATTTAAAAGAGAAGAAGATTGCTACATGCTTTGTATAATGTAGAAATCATTAATCATATCTCTGTTAATATCGTTAATTGCACAATAGAAGTCAAAATAATGGTTTTTATTTACTTAATCAAGATAATATTTACATAATATAAGCTAACATTTAAAATAATAAAAAACTAACTAACTTACAATACAAATAAATAAAAAAACAAAGGACACTTAGGCGTCGAAGTAGGTATTCATCCGTATCGCTGTCATCCGGAAACGTGCCCAGAAAACTGGCAGTCAAAATAATGAAAATATTGCGTAATATTGCCTTACATTTTTGTTAATATTATAATAATTTGGCCATAAAGTTTAGCGTGACCAATCAACCCGCCTAAAGGCCGCTGCACACTTGTAACACCCGACGCCATCCCACGCTTACTTATTGGCCAAATGACGAAAATAGCTTAAAGAGACGAAAAATGTGGCCAATGAGTAAGCTTCATTGATGTCGCGTAACGTGGCATGTTATAAGTCTGTTTCCGCCTTAACAATTTCCCAATTTTCAACTTTTTTGGGGTTCAAGTCTAAAGGGACGCGGCTGAATACCAGTACTTTACATGGAGTAGCCTATTGCTTGTTATAAGCCAAACAGTAAACAAGAGTCACAACAACAATCAATCAATATTGTTTAGTAAAAACATGAAGAACAATGTGCACCTCTAATAAGAAATCAAAATACGAGTACCAACCTGCGACGCATACGCATACCTACACTATGATACTGCTAACAACCACGTGTCTATTTCATAAAAGGAATTAACGTGATAGAATCAATTGAGTGAAATGGGTCAGTTGGTACATTGGAGCATAGGTTGGCAATATGTCACTTTTAATAAACAGCTATGATTTAGATCAGAGACATGTTACTGTTTCGTATCAATTTGAGTCCAGCTGCAACAATGTCGCAATTGGAAAAAGTAGGAGGTGTTTAATTAAAAAGTAACAACAAATACGTTTAATCGTACGGGCCAGTTGCGTAGCGCATTGCAATGCCTTTCATTTAAGACAGTTCAACAACATCCATGGCGTTATTTACGTTGTTGAGGAAAATTTTTGAAACATAGTATGAATCAATGGATTATGTTTTTTTTTTAAATCATTTTTACTGAAAGGGCCTGCTGAAAGCGATGAATTAGGTCTATGATGGAACGAGCATACCCAGAAGATGCCTGTTCCAGTGGCGTGCATTGCATATAGGCATATTATAAGCAGTGCCTATCTCGATATATCAACATAAGCCTGTCCATTACATTTTAGTGTGTGTGCCCCACAATTAATTAAACTCACAAAATTATTTTCATTTTGAACTTAGTTCCTGCCGGGGGGCCCCCGACCACACGTTTTTTTTTTTATTAGTGACCGCGTCTGCCTAGACTAGACCCGGCCTAGTGCCTACCTATTCTGAAAACCAATGCACGCCACTGGCCTGTTCACTGTTGCTTTGAAGGCAGACGGGTTATATGTGCCAGGGTTCAGGAATTTCCTTAAAAAGCCATTATGATTGAAAGTGTGTCCCACGATTGAGATGTGTATGATTGCGATGTTTGTTACAACCACAGATATAGATAGACCTAGACAACGCAAGTATCACGATCTGTATGAAAACCAAGCGTGCCATTTTTTGACTACCTATTATGACGTCACAAGCACTAATTAGTGATGAGAAAATCAAATCGATTCACCCATCTTTCCCTACCTCTGGGTCCTAGCGCCAGCGCTCACGCTCACCCAGCCAGCAGTACACAGGACTGAGCGCGAAAATGGCGGCATACGATTTTTGTACGTACGCTGGTGCAAATTTTGGCACGCGCAGTAGTTGCTCTTGCGTTATCTAGTGTATCTATATCTGTGCTTACAACTGTCTGTATTTGGACATCAAAACTCATACGGTAGTTGGTCACAGGCACATTAATATTCTTTGTAAATTAGTCACAGATTTTTTTTTGTATTTAAAATCTTCGATAAGTAGGTACAGTCAACAAGTAAAAGGCCTGCCTGGCCTGGGGTGCCAGTAAACATTTTACATGAAGTTATGTAGGTTAGGTGTGAAATTTTATAAAGCTGTGACCAAACTACACAAACCTCATTTAAGTAATGATGGTAAAGCTTTCTTAATCAAGCGTTTTATTAATTAATTTACCCTGATTAATAATTACAGTTCCCGTTTTATTAGAAGACCTTTGATTGAACATAAACATACAACTAATTGAATACTTAGTTTATTGCCCGATTGTATGTCTATCAAAATCATCAAATTGTCAATTAATCAAAAATTAATAAAATAATAATTAATTATAGTATCAATTACTTACTTAATTAATATTTTTTTTATTGATAATTAATTTAATGTCAATTGTTTTATGTATTTCAGTCGTACGTAAACTTTCATTTGTTAACATTCGGAACAACCGAATATCTCCGAACATTATACCTACAGCATAATCAGCCTATAATGTTCCCACTGCTGGGACACAGACCTCCGGTGAAAGGGAGTACCTAATCCACCACACGGGCCCAGTGCGGGTTGGTAGATGTCACAAGTCTTCGAATTTTTTGTTCTAGTAGTGCCGGTTTCCTCACAATGTTTTCCTTCACCGTTTTGAGAGCAGTGGTAACGAAATCATTTACACAAAGTAAAACGCCTGTCTGGGTTCGAACCTACGACCTACAACTCGTATGTCGCGGCTGTTTCCACTGGGCCACCACTGCTCCTACCATTATACTATCTGACAATCATTTTGACAGGTGACAATCATTTTTGTGGTGATCACGTCACACGTGACATATCTGATAATACTGCAGACTGATAAGAGATAACATTGTCGATTGCAACAAAAGATCGAAATATTTTCAGTATCAACAGTTCTGTGTCCTAGATAGTATTTTGTAATTGAGTTTACCTACCGTAAGAGGCACATATAAAAATGCGATCACTGATAATGATAAAAGATAGACCGAAAGAAATTATTGATAGGCGCTTATGACACTTTTAAATAGGTTATTACACAATGTAATGAAATTGGACTTTAATCTTAATGTACCGTATACCTCTCACAAATAAATTATATTCTATTTGAGTGCCCTTTGTTTTTTTTATCTATAAGTACATCTTCTATACAAATAAATAATATTGGAGTGTCTGTTTGTAATATTAAGATAACCGCTTTTTACTAAATGCATAATATGGATGTATACACGGTAGGTACATATATATACCAAAATATTTTTTTTACAATTTTTGTCTATCTGTCTGTTTGTTCCGCCTAATCTCTGAAACGGCTGGACCGATTTTGACGTGACTTTCACTGGTAGATAGCTGATGTAATAAGGAGTAACTTAGGCTACTTTTATTTTAGAAAAAAAACAGGGTCTCTCCAATACATTTTTTGTTGTTTCCACGCGGGCGAAGTCGCGGGTAACAGCTAGTTTTATTTAAAATTATATCTACTCAGGTATCTGAGTAGATATAATTTAGGTGAGATACCCGTTCGCTAAGATACTCTCCTTTTCCAATTTGTTGTTGATAAAAAGTACCTCATAATAATCTCTTATTAACTCATTGCATTGCAATATTTCTCCCACTCTTGGATACCATAACACAAATCTAAAAAGCTCTATAATATAACTGACCTCTGGTCAAAACATAATATTATCACCCTTATCACCCGTCATTTACTCAACTACCTAGTTGATCTCGCTACCGACTCCGTAACTAGCCTGAACTATAACTTATAGGTCCTCAGACAACCTTTACAAAATCGATTGCATAATAAATCGACATTTTCTGAATCGATCCCATCTATCTCGATTCTCGATATCTCAATTATTTCTATTCCATTTCGTCACGTATTATAATTGACACACTCACACAATGACATTTGTGTACATAAAGTATAAACAATATGTCTTGCACATGTGTGGTACATGTACAAAAGTTAACAAGTTTCGCTCACATATTAGTATTGCAATGGGTTGGTGGTCTAAGTTGGAAGATGCAGAAGAGTCATTTATCTATACATATAATAAAACTGTAGAAAATAAGTTATTGTACATTAAAAAAAAAATAAAAAAATATAGCCAGGGTGTTAAAGGACAACCAATAGAACCCAATTCCAGCATTTTTAGAATTTTTGTCTGTTTGTCTGTTTGTATGTTTAGTTATCCGAGCATCACGTAAAATGTACGAAATAAATGTAGATAAATTTTATACACAACGATTTAGCGTAACTTGAAGTAACATTTAGTTTTTGTTTCATTGCAATCGGTTCAGTCTATCAAAAGATTTTTGAATTTAAAGTGTACCTACCAGAAGTAAAATTAGTTAACGTGTGTTAATATGCACTTGGTCTCACAACTTTATGTTTATATATATTTGCGTTAATAATTATATAAATTGAAGTAACATTGAGTTTTCGTTTCATCGTAATCAGTTCACACACACCTAAAAATTGTAAATTAGAAAATTCTAAGTGTTTCAGAAATAAATATTAAAACAGCGCCATCTCTGGACAAAATTAGTTAATGTGTGTTAATATGCACTTGGTCTCACAACTTCACGTTTATACGCAACAATATTTGCGTTAAAAATTATAAATTGAAGTAACATTGAGTTTTTTGTTTCATCGTAATCAGTTCACACCTAAAAAAAAGACGGGTTGCACTCCGGGAGTGCCGGCAGAAGAGAAAACTTGAATATTAACGTTGAAATTAATCAATTATTAATTTAATTAATATAACTAATTTTTTTTCACTACTTCTGCGTCACTTTTTTCATGTTACGTCCACGTCCACGTCCACGTCCATCCATCCATCCATCCATTGTCGTGTGTCACTTGGTTCACTTCGATAGATGGCGTTGTTATGGTTTGCCCACACCGGTAGTCGATGGACAGAGAGTACCTACGTATCAGAAATTAGTTACAATCCCGTGGAACTCGAAGAAATTTTACAAAATGACTGCGCAAATTTGACAGAGGAACAGCGCCAGACGTTTGATAGGGAATGCTGCAGTGTAGATAACGCCTCGGGTGAAATCCTGTTTTTAGACGCACCGGGTGGCACAGGCAAAACTTTCCTAACCAATGTTATTTTGGCTCGAATAAGGAACCAAAGTAAATTGCCCTTGCTGTCGCCTCTTCAGGGATAGCAGCCACATTATTGCCTGGAGGAAAAACGGCACACACAACATTTAAAATTCCTATCGACTTGGACCGTACGGAAAGCCCGGTTTGCAACATATCACGAAATAGCGATAAAGCAAAGGTTTTACACGATTGTGTTTTAATTATTAGGGATGAGTGCACAATGGCAAACCGCAAAGCTGTAGAAGCAGTGAATAGAACTTTGCAGGACATAAGGCAAAATGACGGGCTGATGGGAGGCATTACGGTACTGTTCTGCGGTGATTTTCGGCAGACACTCCCGATAGTACCCCGAGGAACGAGAGCCGATGAAATTGCTGCATGTCTGAAGAGTTCTGTTTTATGGCGCAATATATCATCTACACACCTGAGCGTAAATATGCGTGCACAGTTAGGAGGCTGCGAAAATGCACAGGAGTTTTCCAATTTATTGTTACAAATAGGCGATGGCACATACCCCGTACAAGAAGATGGAAAAGTTAATTTGGTCGCTAATCTCTGTTCTTGCGTTACATCACAACAAGAGCTAATTTCTTCTGTGTACGGAGATTCCACAAATATGGGAAATCAAGCCGGTTCTTGGCTATGTCAGCGAGCTATTTTGACTCCCCGCAATGACCAAGCTGCGGCAATTAATTTAAAAATATTGATGCATGTGTCCGGGAATAGTAGAGAATACACCTCTATAAATACAGTTATGGAAGAAGATGACGCCACGCACTACCCGGTAGAATTTTTGGATTCCCTCAACACACCCGGACTTCCCGCCAACAAAATAGTTTTAAAAATCGGTGTTCCAATAATTCTCCTCAGAAATTGATGTCCTCCCAAACTTTGTAACGGCACTCAGCTCAAAGTCACAAATCTGCAGCAAAACATTATCGAAGCTGAAATATTAACCGGTTGCGGTGCCGGTGATATTGTTTTTATTCCAAGAATACCTATTATTCCTAACAACTTTCCTTTCTCTTTCAAACGAGTGCAATTCCCAGTCAGTCTTTGTTATGCCATGACGATTAATAAAGCTCAGGGCCAGACATTATCCGTTGCGGGGGTGGACCTAAGTATTGGATGCTTTTCCCATGGTCAACTATACGTAGCTCTTTCACGCGTAAACAACCCCAATAACCTTTTTGTGTACGTTTCAGATGGTTCCACAACTAATGTTATTAATAGAGAAGCACTAGCTTAAATAAAAAATAAAGATTTGAATCGGTATCCTCGCAAGATATTGTTAAGTTCCGACATCCACGCGAACGAAGTCGCGGGCACAGCTAGTTTAGAAATATAATGGTTATTGTTCAGAATTTCGTTGTACTAATTTCAATAACAAACCAAAGTTTTGGTTTCATCTAAATGTATAAAATTCAAAGTCCTGACTGACTGATATATCAACGCACAACCTAAACTGTTGGTCCTACTAGAGACATGGACGGTGTGTTCTTTTTGAAGAGTAGGTAATAAGAAAGGGTTTTTCGAAATTCCACCCCTAAGAGGGTGAATGGGGGGAGGGTGAAAATAAAATAAAGGAAAGGGCCTGTCAGTGCCGAAGCCTGCCGGGGGTGCGCGATTGTCCGAAAAGGTTACCGCTACCCCGGAACAGAACACGGATGGGTTTTAGTCAGTAAGAGTCTGACACTCCCTTCCGCTCTACCCAGAGCGGGAGGGGTCATTTGATGATTCATAAAAAAAGAGGGTGAATCGGGGAGGGTAAGAAATTTCACGCGGACAAAGTCGTGCGCAATATACATATGTAAGAGCCTATAATAATATTAAAATAATACCAGCCTATCATCGTCCCACTGCTGGGCAAAAGGCCTCTTCTCACACAGAGAAGTCATAAGCATTGATTATCACAAGAAGAACTAATAAACAAAATCATGAACAACGTTGCTGTGTCAACACCCTTATGTCCTGCGTGCTGAATTAAAGATCTTTGCAAGAAAAAATTCTTCTAGAGTTTAAACCAAGAAAGTGTAGCATAAAAATTGAAAGGTGAAAAGCACCAAAATTACTTGAGTTCTTACGAATTGTCTAATCATCGCCACCTTCCAATTCACCACATTTACCTCACGCTAATCAAGAAACAAAACACGCCCGGCCCTCTATTAGCTTCTCGGAATCCTTACAAAACACCTAATTAATTATCCTCTATTAGTAATTTCTCACACGTTTACTCCTATACCAGTTGGTACACACAATACACCGTGTTCTTCACGATATCCATGAACTTTGTCAAGCGCTTCTATAGCTTTTACAAATTAAATCTAACAAAGGAAGTAGTACTTAAAAAGGCTTCGTTACAAAGATATTGTAATTTCATTTAGTGAAATTTAATTGAGCTATGCAGTAAGAAAGGATCTTAACTCAGTTTTGACAAGTTTCAGCCCGCCAAATCTTATAAATGAAAATACGTAATCGTTGCCAATTCGGATAAAGAAGCATGCATATCGGGCGATTTACGTCAAGGTATTTAGTTTGTATGAAAATTAACAAAAAATAAAAAATAAGAATTCGTTAATGTGTCCATAATGAAAAATGCTTATTTCCCTGGTCTGAACTTCTGGTCGAAGTTTATGTATATCGTCCGGAACACGGTGTATATCAAGCTATACTTTGAACCTTTTAAAGCTGACCTCGCATTGTATAGCCTTTACGGACATTGACAGTTCAGCTTATACTGGGACTGTGTACCTTGATATGCCTTCGTGTGTACACAAAGCCCCGCTATTCGCTTGTGCTCCGGGTCAAGCACCGAACTGACATTATGTCACACGGAGCAACGAGAGTGTTCTTATAAAACGCACGATCCTTACGTCATGTTGTCGAAACTGTGATAGTCATTGTAGCGAATCAAGAGTGATCTGAGTGTATGATTGGATTGAACACGAGTGTAGTTTAGTGCGATAACTTTACGAAATGGTTGATCACTATTGGGACTTTTTCAAACTAAAACGTGTCGTTCTTTGGTGAAATGGTGATAGTAAAGTCAATCAATCAACTCAGCCTATCGCAGTCCACTGCTGGACATAGGCCTCTCCCAGACCTCACCACAGCACCCTGTCCTCCGCCTTCCGCATCCAGTCTACCCCAGCCACCTTCTTTAGGTCGTCCGTCCATCTAGCTGGGGGACGTCCCACACTACGCTTGCCGGTACGAGGTCTCCACTCCAGGACTCGTCTGCTCCACCGGCCATCGGTCCTTCGACAGACATAGCCAGCCCACTGCCACTTCAGTTTGCTTACTCTGCAAGCTATGTCGGTCGGTAACTCCGGTTCTTTTCCGGATAATTTAGTATGGATAGTAAAGTACAGATTGCTTATAGTTAAATGTCAATCTTTTATGTATGATTAGCAGCGCCCCGCGGTTTCACCCGCATAAGTTTCGTCCCCGTGGGAATATCGGAATAAAAATTATCCTGTGTGTGATTCCTGGTTATAAAATATATGTGTGCCCATCCAAATCCGTTCAGTAGTCTTTGCGTGAAAGAGTAACAAACATTCATCCATCCTTACAAACTTTCGCCTTTATAATATTAGTGTGATTATAGTAAGATAGAATAGAAGGAAGTAAGATTTAGGTTTTCGTTTGTCGACCGTAAGTACAGACGCCGACATATCAAGCTACCCCAATCTCTCAAATTTCTTTGATAGATTTTCAACTTTACTACAAATTAATAAGGTTCATATTCAATTGGGAAAATTTGACAGATTGGGGTAGCTTCATGTGCTGGCCTCTGTACATAGATCTTTCATCTTTTTAACACGTTGTCGACATTTGTTAGTCGGAAGAGAAAGAACAGTAGGTAACTACTATAGGTAAAAGTACTTATATGCCTATATGTATCTGTAGATATTTTTTATCATGTTTTTATCAGTAGTATCTACAGGAGTCAGAACTTTCTAGTGAAAGATAACACTATAGAAAGCTATTCTGTAGAACACTTCATTGTTGATAAAAGTAAGGTTCCTCGTTAAATTATTCATTCGGGAAAGAACTTACTGCTTATAAGTAATTATAAAAGTGCCAACACGAGTGATACTTAAGTGCCTACGTCTGGCACGGACAGCCCCTCAGAAGTAGCACATCTTAGATAGGTATTACATTGTTGATCTAACCACAAACTCCAGCGGATTAAATAAATAATACCTAAACAAAATAAAAAGTATTATCGAATGTTCGCAGTAGGTAAGTACCCACTCGAAGCATAGTCAGACAAGATCATTTCCCATTCATCCGTAAACAAATCACAATTTTGTTTACATAATGTGTATTATTATGCAACTACACATCACCTGTTACATCCACAAACACATCTTCATACATCACACACCATGCAAACCATAAAACGCGAAACATATTACATATTACCTTCATTCCTTACAAAGCATTAGTAAAATCGTAACAAAAACAATACAAACTCCACATACGCAACATCGTCAAATAAATCCAAGCAAATTGGGATTAACCATTCGGACGCGGATATAACTTGTATTGAAAATTAGCAATGGAACCGGTCATTAAATATGCATTTACCTGTCACACTGCAAATTGATAATTCTTCAAAATGCCACGTTACGACATTTTGCTTGATGAGCGACGGCGTCGTGACAAATAGGTACCTACGTATAATGCGAAAGACATGGGGATAACGAGGTGGGATTGAAGTAAAGACAAATTATTGTAGGTAGATAGGGGTACCGGCAGACGTAGCGTTGGAAGGCCTCCCACAAGGTGGACCGATGGCCCGGTGAAGGTCGCAAGAACCCGCTGGATGCGAGAAGCATCCAGTAAAAGCAAACCAGCAGAAGAACCGGTCGGAGTGGCGATGCTTGGGGGTGGCCTATGTCCAGCAGTAGACGCTTTTCAGCTGAAATGATGATGATGAGATAGGCCATTAAAGGTTTTTGGAACGAAGTCCCTTAACGCGGTAGGATTTGACGGCAGAATTTGTCACGTAAGGAAAAGATTTAAGGCCGCTGCACACTTGTAACACTCGACGCCATCCCACGCTTACTTGTTGGCCAAATTACGAAAATAGCTCAACGAGACGAAAAATGTGGCCAATGAATAAGCTTCATTGACGTCGCGTAACGTGGCGTGTTGTACAGTTACCGGCACGTAAGTTGGCAAGATATTTCGTAGTGGGGGAAGTTCGCGCATGTAAAAATGTATGAAATTGTGCATGCGCGAACTTCCCCCACTACAAAATATCTTGCAAACTTACGTGCCGGGTATTATAAGTCTGTTTCCGCCTTTATGCCTCCTATTCATGCGGTTTTCTCTCTCTCTGTCTCTTTCTATTATATACGAGAGTGTGTTCGTGCGAGTATCGCGTGAGAAACTTCGTTACTGACGGGGCCCGGGGGTCCCCCGACCGCACACGTGACAGTAAGAATCCTTAAGGTGAATGGGTAGTTGTAGCCCGCGAAATTCAATTTTTCTTACGTTTTTTGCAATTTTCAGGTCAGTGTCAGGTTGTATCTTGATCAAATTATGATTTGCGACTATAATAGACATGTATTTACAGAATTATAGTCATTAGAATCATTAATATATCTCTTTAAGTTAGATTTCTACCATCAACACTTTTCCATACGAGATTTGTTCTTAACGGTAGAAATCTAACTTAAAAAGATGTATTAATGATTCTAATTATTATAATTCTGTAAATACGTACCTGTTATTGTCGCGAATCATATTTTGATCAAGATACAACCTGACACTGACCTGAAAATTGCAAAAAACGTAAGAAAAATTGAATTTCGCGGGCTACAACTACCCATTCACCTTAAATATTACTAAGTAAGGGCTGATTTTACCAAAGTCAAAATTATCTTTTATCTGTGGATTAAATTGACGTCTGACAGTTCTCGTATGGCAAAAATGTCAAAACTTATGCTCAAGATAAGACTTTTTCTAGCTATACAAGTTTGGAGGAATTCGCCCTTAGGCTAATTAAATGTCGTAAAGTCTAATAGGGCTTATTTAAAAAATTGATGCTCGCAAATAATACAGAGGTGGCTCCTAAAACTTGCGAAATTTTTTAAATTAGATTATTTTTGACTAGAAGCTAAGCCGATGTCCATAAGAAGGATAAAAAATAAATAAATTCCTAGTATAACTCTTATAAAATTGTTCCAATAATTTATTTCTGATTTGGTACATTTCATGTTTTATATCGACATTTCGACTTTATTTATCCTTAGAACTATATTCTAGTAGAGAATCAAGTTAAGCCGAACCTTATCTGGACATTCATGCAATTTCATAACTCAGTCTTTCTCAATATCTTTTCCCGATCTAAAGAAAAAGATAAACACATTCATTGACCTCTTATACAGGGTGAAATTGAACACATGCGACAAATCAAAATGGGAGATTATACTCATCATTATGAACAACTTTTACTATGGAACCAAACCTGAAATCGCGAAAAAAAAATCAGCTGTTCCCTACATTTTGGCGAGTTATGCGAACATAAATGTAGGGAACAGCTGAAATTTTTTTTCGCGATTTCAGGTTTGGTCCCATAGTAAAAGTTGTTCATAATGATGAGTATAATCTCCCATTTTGATTTGTCGCATGTGTTCAATTTCACCCTGTATAAACAAGGACACGGGAAAAAGTAAATCGAAACGCATTCATTTAATATATTTTACATGGCAACATGCATGTATCTGTCAGTGAGCCGAAA
The DNA here is from genome assembly GCA_945859645.1 of Amphipoea oculea. NCBI lineage: Eukaryota > Metazoa > Arthropoda > Insecta > Lepidoptera > Noctuidae > Amphipoea > Amphipoea oculea. Next base: position 18,234,680 of record OX243883.1, read on the forward strand.
TGTCATAATTTATTAAAGAAAATGTTTTTAATATAATGCATTATATTGTATCCATAAATTATATTTAACTTTTATTATAATAATAGCTAAGATTATGTTTATGGGATTGGTTAAGTAGCTGAATCTTAACATATGGTTGCTTCTTTGAATATGGACATGAGTTTTTTAACCGACTTCAAAAAAGGAGGAGGTTATCAATTCGGATGCTTATATTTTTTATGTATGTTCGGACATAATAAATAAGTTATATGATTCTAATCTGTATCTGTTCTTGACGTGTTATCTTCATTAATTGGCTGTTTATTAATATCAGAATTATCATACAATCCCGTAATACACGCAGCGAGCAGTATGCTCTTGAAGAGACTTTTATCTTAAAGTGATAATATGGTATCCTTTCGTATTTTCACATTATCTCGTAAACATCCCCTTTTGTATTAGTACCAAGTAACGGTCGCCAGAAACACTCAAAATATTCACTTTGTCAATCTATTACAAAGGAGAATGGACATTTTGGAATGTCATCAACCGAAATACCCGTTATTCTTTGAATTAGATTGACATAATATTTGTGAACTTTTTATAATGTCTTCCCATATGGCAGGAACAGATGATGGAAAGTCAGAAAAAGTATTTATTTGTGTTTTTTTTTCGCCGAGAACTACAAGAACACATTTCCTTATTAATAAACTGTAGTCCATTACATAATTCTATCAAAATATGCTCGTTAGTTAAAGTTACATGCACCACACAAAAGGATGTTGCCGATTTTATGAATAAACATAATTAATCGCGCGGCCGTGCGTGTCGCAATTGTTGGCGACACTTGCGCAAGCGCAACATAATCCAATGGATATTGAAGACGTTACTTTGTGAAATTGATTGTGTAAAGATTAAATGTTTAAATGTATGTTATTGAGACATTATACACCAAAGTTCGCAGATTTTATAAGTAGGAGCTGAAGATTTCTTATTTACGGTTGAGTTTAATGATCCAAAATGCCTTCTACGTTATTCATAGAATAAAATAAGCTGTTCATAAGGATATTAATACGAAATATCTCTACACGATTCCGAATAAAATAATCGGAATCGATTCTCAGAATCCATCGAATGCTAAGACATCCCAAATTCCGTCCAAACGTCTATAATTTTAATAAGAATTTCTTAAAACAAGGCAATGGAGCCAAATCGAATCACATATTATAAGCTAATATACCTATTCGATCTTTCATCCTGAACTCACGTTAATAGAACCATAAAACTAGAAAAGTTACTCAATCATATAAGATACGCAAGAACTCGTGTGTCGTAATACATGTCTACAAGACAACATCTATCTAGTTTTACGCGAGCACTGAGCTCGTGTGGTTTTAGATTTGATTAAAAACTAGCTTCTGCCCGCGACTTCGTCTGCGTAAAATTTCGGTCCCCGACCCACCGCGTCGCATAGCATCGCCCGCATGCGCTATTACTTCGTTTTCGCTTAGCATTGTTTCCAACTTTTTTTTCTTTTTGTCGGCTACTAAGGATCTCAAACAGGCACTCGTAGCGTGATATTAAATAGCCTTTCTCAAGAATTGATACTCAAATGCAAACAGCAGGGCAATTGCGTAACACTTTATCAATCGGAATCGATTTCTTTTTGACAGTTCAACAACATTCATTGCGTTATTTACGTGTTGAGCAGATAAATTTTTCGAACTTATGAAGCAATGGATTAGCAATTGGCTTCAAAATGATTCAGATTCCGATTGATAGTGTGTTACGTAATGAGGGTGCTGATCTTGTTTTTTCATCCAGAGATTAGCGCATCAAACAAATTCTTCAGCTTTATTATAAGTATCGATAGAAGATATAGATGATTTAAATACACATGTGATATTGAATTATAATCCAATAGCATCATAGAGATCAACAGTATTGTCTTCAAGTACTTTTACATATTCGTTAAATGATTAGCTTCGTACTAGTCTATTATCATCATCTTCCTGGCCATTAATCTATAAATCCTTAACCAATACTTATTTCACAAATGGCATTTTAATTAATGGATCAAAGCCATTATCTTCACATTCCTACAATTACAACATTATTTTTAGTATATGCGAAACCCGAAACACGTGTCTAGTATTTTTATGTAAAGAATCTATGTACAAAATTTCAAAACTGTATCATGAATAATCACAAAGTTATAAGCTTGTTATGTTACCTGTTTGTCCGTATGAAATCATGGGCACCGCGTGCCTAAACGTACCGCGCGGCGATTGTATTGTAATTAACGGGTGATAACATTTTCCATCACACTTGCAGGCTTTGGACTGTCGTAATGGTCAAGTGTAGGTAGTTATTATAATGTACTTTATTCGTAAATAAATGCAGCCGTAAGCTACGAATAAGTAATTACTTATTCGTAAGCCGTAAGTGATACAATGTAGTCAATGCGATTTGTTGCACCTTACGTCAACAAGTTCAAAGTGGATGAAAAGTGTTAAACATCGCATTACTTAACCACAGCAGGCTGTAGGTACAAATAATAACTTTCTACAATTAACCATCTTGGCGTGTTTAAAAATGTTAATCATCACGGCAAAGCATTGTGTTCCACGATACTCTGATTGCTCCTCGTACCGCTGCACTGCCAGGGATACGTTATCACTGTTATCGTTGTTTCTGTGTACTGGACGTTTGTGTATGAGAAAGTCCACGTCCAGTCCAGTTACACGACACTTTTTACATACGATAGGTAAGTACACGATCAACCGAAACACAACTGTGGCCCGCGGCGGCCGCGCGCTCGCGATTATGCAGTTGGACCCACGCGACACGTGCGCGCCAACCAGTGGTACCCGGGTGACTGAGGTTGCTGCACCCCCGCCCCGGTCGCCCCGCTCGCTGTGCGCCGGCGCCGCGCCATTGTGCGCGTATGGTAGATAACTACCTACTTAGTCGCTCCTCGGGGCACAGTATAATATACTCGGGGTGTCCAACTATTAACCTTTTTTAAATATTTTTGGGCCAAAATATAACATGGGGTAAAAATTATTGGAATCGATTCAGTTACTTATTCTGAACAAACTATATTCAGGTTTCGCATATACTAAAAATAATGTTGTAT